>CAJFCV020000004.1:8750000-10000000 GCA_904066235.2 Bursaphelenchus xylophilus
GAGTAGTAGATCGCAAAGAGAGGAAATTATGCGTTTTAAAAAACTTGCACTTTTATTTAACTCATTTACAGTTAAAAAAAACCAAGAACACCTTGCACTCCAAGGGTAAGATCAAGGCCGTTTGATGACGTGATGAAAGCAGAAAGGTTCAACGTAAATTTTTTTTTGACAAGGCCGAGAACAACCAGTCGTAACCTCAGTCAAAAGGGTGTTAAAATCCGTATGAAAAAGAGATCTAACAGGGGAGGTGATCGAAGTGCGAATCTCAAATTTTAATTAAGCCTTGATCTCCAAAATTCTGTGGCTCTCCCTCCCCTCTTATGCAACGTGGTTGAACCCCTTTCGCTCCATGATTTACATCATAACTTTATTAAACAAAAAATCAAAGTCACATGACTAACATAACAATTTTATTAAGTGTTGATTAAAGCACTGGCAAGAAAGATATGACAGGAATATTAAGTGATATGCTGAGAAGGGCTTGATTTTGCAGGGCATCAGAATTTTTGATTTCAAGCTAAAGGCGGTCAAAATCTCCAAAAAATCATACAAATTTCGAACTCGATCATTAATTTTAGTGTTTAAAACGGTGGTTTTCATGAACCCTAGTGTCAAATTTAAATTTTAGGAAAAAATGTCAAAAAGTATCAAAAAGTATCATGGATACCTTTTGACATATTGCAATTATTTTTTTCAAAATTGCTAAAATTTCTTGAAGTTCTTGATGCTTGATGACAAAAAATGCTTTTTAAATCTTCAAATTATCATATTCTTTCCTTTCTAAGCCTGCGATTGTGAATCCGGGACATTGCTTCTGGTCAAAGTCTTCTCATCATCCTGCCGAGGTCCCCTATTATTGGCCAAGTACTGTTGGAAGTCGTCTAACAACTTCTGATTCTCAGCAAACGCCTTCAAAACGTTGGCTGGCGGACTCGTGGCGCCATCGGCCGGCTGAGTGGATGGCTGCACCGAAGGCGGGCCGGAATTGCGGCTCACCGGCATTGGTGGGGGATAAATGCGATTGTCAGTGTAGTGGAGGCCCGGTTCGAGCTTAGCGCGGTTAAAGTCCAAAGCCAGAGGGGTCTCCGCGTAATAGTCGTCGTTTGGCCGTGGCTTCCGACGTTGTCGTACGTAGTTGGCACGATTCTCGTATTCGGATTGGTCTTCCATGGCTGAAATTTGAAGTTTAGACAAGTTGGCAGCAATTGCTGTAACGTAAGCACAGTGGATCGTCAAGAAATTGCAATTGAACAAAATTGTTTTCGTTACAAAAACGTTTTGTTGATAAGGTGTTTATTTTGGTCTATATGGGACCCTTGAGACGACTGAAGATGCGTGTCAAAAGCAGGTTTTGTTCTACGGAGTTGTTTATATCGAAGTTAATATTTGAACTTTACTGTGAACAATAAGTTTCTGGTTTCCATTTGAAAGAAGTTCCAGTAAAATATCTCAAAACCCAAACCCTACCCAGACTCATAAAGCTTGGCGGCGGTGGATCGAAGTTGCTTCTGATCTTCTCCTCAATCCCCAAATAACTCTTATAAACATCGACCAACAATTCCGTGCCGAAGATGACTCCGGCTTGGAAGACCAACGTTCTGATGACGAACACTCCATCCAGCCTCAGGTAGTCCCTGACGAATCGATGAACCAGCCTCGAATGTTCGTAGGTATCGCTGGGCAACTCGCTCATTTCCAGGTGCTTGAAGATGAATTGGCGATTCACACAGGGCATGACGAAAGTCCACAGCCAGAACATGAAGGATGCAAAGGTAAAAAGGAACAGGAAGAGGTACCAGAACCAAAGGAAGACAAAAACTTTTTCGTTGAGCAAGTTGATGAGGAGAACGCATTGAACGGTGTGCTCTTGGATGTTACCCATTACACGGACCTGAAATTAGAAGCGGTTCTACGGTGTATTGTTGGCTTGAGAGGGTAAAGTTTAACCTTAAAGATGATTTAGGGATCTATAAAGGAACTGGGCGTGCATAAAAATAGTATTTGACTAAAAATGAGGTCAAAATTTCGCTCTGTAAGCAAAAAAGTCAAAATAACTCAAAAAGTATCATGGATACTTTTTGATACTTTTTGATCATTTCTTCCAGAATTGTCAGAAAACCCCCGCATATTGCTTGCAACGGCTCAAAATTGGTTTTTTTAACTTACTTGACGCCCAAATTTACAAAAAAAACCCTTAAAAAGCCTTCATTCAGAAAAAGCTTTTGTAAAATACGCCACTGGTGCCTTATCCTTTTTACCTTGAAGTCACAAAGAGTTGATCTCGGGAAAAGCCCACTCTTATCCCAATTCCGGCCATTCAACACATCCATGACGGCATCGATCCCATAAAATTGATATCTGTTCGTCTCGAGGAACCTAAACTAATGTCATCATTAGCCAAGGAATAAAAACATCAAATAATCCCAAAAACCGCTTACATATTCATAGCATACAGCTGAATAAAAACATTGGCCAAGTCGAGGAATCTTGTGAGCAAAAACATCAGAGTGACGTAACAAGTTGAATAGGGTAAATTGAATAGGCAGAAGACCCGATGCGGTTGAATGTGGCGTTTGAGTAGGCGACGGTGGAAGTGCAAAGCGCCTTGAAGATGAGTGGATAACGCCTTGATATTGTTGGCTTTGATCTCGGGCTTCACATTATTGTCGTCCAAAGCCATGTTCAGAATCTCATTGACTTTTAGGCCTGGAAAATAGGTAAATTACGCTATGTGAAGTGTCAAGGTACAAATAAAATGACAATTTTTTAATTCAGCCCAAAAAAAGCAAAAAAGTATCAAAACGTATCATGGATACTTTTTGATACTTTTTGACGCTTTCCTAAAAAATTGTTGAAAAAGAGTCTATATACGGCTTGCAACCACTCAAAAATTTTTTTACATGCCTTTCATTTGGATCTACAGCAAAAAATCAAAAAATCCAGGTTTGTCTACCTACCCGACTGATCCGACACATATTTCCAGATCATTGAAGGGATCCTGAAACAAGCAGCTTGGAGGATCAAGAAGAATGGGACCCATTGATAATAACTGATCTGCCTTTCTTCTCTGTCCATTCTTGGCATGGCATCGACGATCTCGTCAATGGGGACATGATAAGTATCTTGAGCGAAGCAGAACATCTCCGTGTACTCTTCCCAGGGCTCGGTGAAGACGTCCGGTGTGAGACATTCGATTGGACTGCCGCCAAATTGCTGAAAAAGACATGGCAAAGCTAATAGAAATAGCTACCTTTTTGTGCGAAAAAAATAAGCAAAAATCTTGGTTGTTTCTGCAAAACGCGACCTAGGAATTTTTCGTATATTTTATATAAACAAAGTTGCAATTTGGACAAAAACCTCTCCTCACCTTGAACGAAATCAACACCGCGAACGCGATCAAAATGTTGACGGTGACGACGCTGTGCATTCGCTCCACAAAGTCGCGCTCATTCTGGCCCGCGACATAGCGCAGCATCGACACGAACGAGGAGATGGACATGGTGGCCGGGGATTTCTGTCAATTTTCAACAAAAATTTGATCGATATCCGCTCACTGCTCGGAGTTCTCAAGCATCTGAAACGAGCGACGGTCCATTCAAGGCTTAGTCATGCAGAATATGAGAAGAAGAGGAAACACGTGAGAATAGAGGTGTTTGTACATAATATTCGTAGGTTATGGGATGCTCGGAAATTGAAAATAACAACGAAAAGTCTTAAAAATATTTGATTAGTAAAGTATGAATAAAAGTTTTTTCTTGATTTTTTTTTGAAAGTACGATATTCGTTGCTCAGATTTTGATGAAAATGATGACAAATTTAAATTATCTTTTTCTGAGACCTCTGCAAAGAGCGAGCTGTATTTTTTTGTAAAAAAGGAATCCTGGCCAAAAATGGACTCATCTCCATAAAGATCTCCCTTCCCACCATCCCCCCGAATATTGTAATAACCACTGATCAAGAGCCCTATCAGCCCTCTGATATGGCTCTTATAAACACACAGCCACATCCGAAGCGACGAAAAATCGCCCTCAATAAACAAATCAAATAGGACCAAAAATGGCCAAAAAAGTGCGGAATCAATGTTCTGGAAGCTCGGAGTGATAAAGCCGGGATTTGTTTAATTTTTGCTATAAACTGTAGCAAAAAACGCACGTTGAGTTGCAATTTTTGTACGAAAGATAAACAGAAACTATTAGAAATTATGGTTTATGACGGAATTCAGAGGCTAACGGAAGTTTGAGATCGAATTTGCAAACTTTCAAGTTTTCGTGGTGGGACCCAAAAGATCAAAAAATTTCTGAATAGAGGTGACACCATAAATTCACAGGTTTGAAGAACTCATTTTACAAGTTTGGATCGAATTTTGCGACCTTTCAAGTTTTCGTGGCGAGATCCAAAATTTTTATACAGAATTTTTAAATTTACCAAAAATACCGCCATAAGAATATGAAAAAGTTACATCACCGATTAAAAAGTTGTCTGAAAAGCTTTCAATAATATCTTGCTTGACCTAAACCAACAGTGACCCCTAAAGCGACCGCCATAAATCCGAAAAACATCCATTGAATTTGACAATCAATAAAATTCTAGGCTAGCCGGCTCCATTTCAGGTCGTTGTTATTGTATTCAGCCGGACATAAATTCAAAAGAAAGGAAACATTTTTTATGACCCATTTACAGCAGGAGGCCTACCTGGCCTTTGATTAGCCTCACCAGGGATCTGTTTATTATGTGGAGTAGGTTTGAAAGTAGTTTCGAATAAATTGATGACTAAAAATTAGATTTTTGAAGCTCATTTATATAGAACTTAGTTTGATCATTCGATTTTTAAAATGCATTTATGATTGGGTTGTTATTGCATTGTCTGTTGATGCATCATGCTCTCGGTGAGTCTTTGAATGTATTTTTTAAAGATTCCATTTAAAAATTAGCTCGATCCGCTTGAAAAAAACTAACAGACGTGTCTTGGGTCAGCCAGATTTTACTCAAATTTCACGCTGGCCCTATGCCACATATCAACCTTCTTCTACACTTTTTTGCAATAGTTTCAAGAGCCAAGGACATTTTATTTATTTTCAAAATAAAATTTACCAATGTAACACTTCCCACCATCCTATTCCGCCAACGGTTAAACGTTCGGCAATCTCGTTAACATCTTTTTTCAACAAATAACTTTTTTTTACCACAAAAGTCGGAGGGAATTCGCCCAACTCATGTTTTATGATTACCATTCGGGCCTCCGCAATTGTTATTTTGGGAGCTGTTGAAAAGTGAGCAAAAAGTTCAATCAATGAAAACCTGGAATTCGGCAAACGGAAGGGATTCTCGAAGGAATCAATGGTTCAGATCAAATTGGTTCAACAAGTGACGTTGCATCGACGGTACGGTACGGGCTATATAAGGACGTTGATGGGGGCGCTGAGAATGTGAGTTTGTGTCTATTTGTAAGGTGGAAAGTCAAGATTGGAGACTGAAATTGGTGTTTTATGGGAGTTCTACCCTCAAAGGGGTATTGCAACTGAACTTTGAATGAGTCTCAACGTCTGAATTTGGAAACTAACTTGGATATTTTTTGGTAAGTGAAGCTGGACGACAATTTCGGATTTACACCTTATACTTTCTAAAATTTTTGAAAAGAGTTAATGGGGCCGTTTGACAAGGCTTTGCCAGCATAGCGGGCTGTACAGGGTCTTACAAAAAACGTGAAGGAAAGTGGAAGGCTATAACTTCCGGCGGAGGCGGCGCAGAGACTTCGTATTTGAAATATGTATTTTTAACAGACATAAGTTTTTGTCTATCAAATAACAAGCTTTTAAAGTGCAAACTGAGGTCGCTACGACCTTCTGAAATAGAGGCATCTCTACCCCGAAAACCAGGTTTTTTCGGTTGAAAATGATCGAGAAATTTCGAACTTTTTCGGTTGAAAATCACCAGGAAATGTCGGATTTTTTGGGGATTTCTTGATATAGTCTTTAAGAAAACGTCGAAAAATTTGCAAGTGTTGGCACTTTCCTCCTCTTTTTCAACATCACCCATATCGAAACCCCCCAAAAAATCCGACATTTCCTGGTGATTTTCAACCGAAAAAACCTGGTTTTCGGGGTAGAGATGCCTCTACTTCAGAAGGTCGTAGCGACCTCAGTTTGCACTTTAAAAGCTTGTTATTTGATAGACAAAAACTTATGTCTGTTAAAAATACATATTTCAAATACGAAGTCTCTGCGCTAGGTACTGGCACAAGGACGGGCGAGAAAAACAGCCTAGATCTTTTTTTTAATGCAAGTAGTTCCTAGTTTGGGCGGATGGTTGCTCGGTCCGGCCCGGTACGATTGATTCAGTAGTAGCCATTTATAAACAAGTATAGGAGGAGCTGAAAAATGGCCGTTTACTGCAGTTGAGTTGACATAGACATGTCATGGGACCGCATGCAAAAGCAGCGTAGGGAAAACCAATAATGGGTCAAGGCAATGAGGACGCCACCATGATCCTGTCTAGAAACCTGGCAAAATAATTGTCCCCGAGTACTACTCTCATAAATTTCTTGACTGAAGGTGGCAATGAAATCGTTTTTACTACTTTTGAAACCCAGCTAAGAATTGAAACAGCAGTGCAGATTTGCCATGCAGATTACTTCCATAACCATATTTAAACTTCCAATGGCTTCATCTTCTTGCTTTAGATACATCCGGCAACAGTGACATATCACAAGATCTTCCTGGTACGTATTTTAAAGCTCGAAACTCTACATAACTGCCATGGCATCATCAACAACCGTAAACATGTTGCTCTTTTCAATTCTTTTCCTTGCCTTCATCACCACCACTGAAGCCCATTGGGGCTATGGAATGGGCTATGGCGGCTGTGGATGTGGAGGAGGTTATGGCTACTTTTATCCACCGCCTCCGCCTCCTCCGCCGCCACCGCCGCCGCCACCACCACCACCATGCATGTGCGGGTGCTGCGGCGGGTTCTGGGGATGACGCCGCCGAAGATTTGTTTTGTAAGTATCTTCAGAGTCTTGCCTTCAATACTTTCATTGTTCTTGACATAGATATAGATATTTTTTTTAATAAACTGCATCAGTTCGTAAATTAGTATTGATGGTAGATACTGAAAGATAATCCGGTGTATCAGTTCTTTTGAAAGTGGCAAAATTTTGCAAAATTCGGACCGAAACTTGCGCCTTGAAACTTTTAGTTAGCCATAGGTGAGGTTATTGACCAGCACCTTTTGAACAAACATTTCAGAAAAAATTTTGATTACCAAATGTCATTGCAAGACATGTGCGAGACTGCTAACTAGAGGTGGTCAACGAGCCGGGCCTGACAGATTTCAAAAGACCCTTGGCCCGGGCCGTCCCTGCCGGATTGCCACCTCTATAGGTATACGATAGAGGGCCCTTACTGGCTCGTTAACAATGCGTATATAAAATTAGGGCCATTTGTGCCCTGCGCCTGGTACCTTCCCATGTAATTTTCTACAAACTTCTACCTAGCTTTTGTTTTTCAATATGGGTATTTCAACCGATCTCTGATACGTTTTCTATGTTATATTTACATTCGAAATCATTCCATTTATGATCAAGCCTCCAAATTTTTGCGCAATTCTCGATCTGAAATCGGCCCCAGTTTCCTAAGACTATGAAATACATGTGTAATATACCCTTCCTTATGATGGATGTCTTGGTGTTTTTCAATTTCCAATTACCCCACAAGGTCAATTTCAGGTCCTCATTGTAAACAATGGTTTCTTGGAAAAAAGGTTTTCTGACCGACATCTTTATAGGTTTACAGCGTCGAGTCAGCAGTTCCTTTTTCGAGAGAGGAACTTGCAAACAACGTGTATTTTTGGGGCGTTGAAAGGGGTAGTTTAATACGGTCGAAGTTAGATTGTCAAACAATCGCTCTTCCAAGGTCGTTTTACCGTCCTCCAGATGGAAGTGAGCAATGTAAAAGGTACCTTGGCATGCTTAAAATATGCTTTTTTCGATTAAAAAAATTAAACATACCATAGGACATGCCATGGTAAAAGTATTTCAAACAATATCCAAGAGTAACAAGTTACGAAATCTGGTCAATAATTTGTTTATTGCATTGATAATGGCTGATCATTCGGCTATTTTAAATACAATATTCGATCAGACGTCCAGTATAATAAAAAATTGATTGATTTGGTTGAAGAAGATCGAGGTTATGCTTGCAATTTACATCCCGCTTATCCCCACATGCCGTAGCCGCCACGGCCATAGCCTCCATAGCCTCCGTAGCCACCATACATTCCACGACCGTAGCCGCCATACATTCCACGGCCGTACCCACCATAGCCGCCATAGCCGCCTCGGTATCCCATTCCGTAGCCGCCCATGCCACCGTAGCCACCATAGCCCCATTGGGCTTGTGCGAACTGGAAGGCGACAGCGAGAAGGAGGACAACAAATAGAAGCGAGTTCATGGTTGGTCTCTGAAATGGATGGAATTAGCAATTCTATTGGGGATGATATATTAGATAGATCGCGAAAAATATGAGTGAAAATTGTGGTTGAAACAATCGTAAATCTATGAAATTTCAGTATGAAGTTGAAGACATCACATCTTCTTACTATGCAAAGAAAAGGCCCGAAGTTTAAAGAAGAAGTCGCCAAAAATTAATATTTCGAAAAGCATCCTCAATAATAGACTATAGACTTTATTTCTCCAAAAGCCCTTACCGAGATCCCTCTACAGATCTCTGAAATAACTTCAACGTTAAGACCATACCTTAATCTCTCCCAATACCCCACATACGACCCGCTTTGCCCAACAAACCCAAACTTATGGGTCGATGAATGCTTCAGATGGTCGATGGTTATATACAGGCGGACGGATCGTTGTTTATCGGTGTTTACGTCATGGGTTTTTGAAATTCGGCCGATCTGATTGTTGAGGCATGCCTTGTTCGGCAAAGGCTCGATTCTTTTCCTTGTCTTAACTGCTTTTCAACTAGCCAATGTTGTCTTGAAAGGCCTATTTCAAATTTCTCTAGCTTCCTTCTAGTCGATTTGTTGTAGTGTGCAGCATTTTTTTACGTCTCGTTGTTCTACGGGCCTCACGTTAACTATATTTTCGCTTGTTTCTCTAACCCTTTTCTCGTTCTTACTCCCACATAAAAAAGTTTTTGGGTTGATCAAGGATTCATCAAGAACACGCCCCCACTCGAGGTTTGTTTTTGTAAAATTCGCTGAAGAAGGTTCTTACGTTGTAAAAACAAGTAGGTTTGACTCACTTACGATTGAGAAAAAATAGGAAATCATTCGTCTGGTGACCTTTTTTCGGCCGATCTCAGATTTCTTCGTATTGTTACTTCTATGAAGTCGATTATTAACTGGTTCTTTGGCATAGAGTAACAACAGACTACAAAAATTATAAATTAGCCAATTATAACTTTATTAAATGGCGAAAAATTGGTTATTATGATATAATACAATGTAAGATCAGATGTGAAGTGTAATATAAAATTTGGTTGATTTGGTCGAAGAACACCAGAATTACGGTCAAATTTGATCAAATTACTTGTTTATCCCCACATTCCGTACATGCCAGGGTATCCTCCATACATTCCGCGGCCCCATCCGCCATACATTCCGCGGCCCCATCCACCGTACATTCCCCATGGCCGATAACCATAGCCAAATTGAGCTTGAGCGAATTGCAGGGTAATGGCGAGGAGGAGGATGACAAACAACAGCGATTTCATTTTTGGATTCTGAAATGCATGGGTTATAGTATTAATAATGATATTGAAGATGGTATATCAGATTATCAGATATGAGGCGGAAAAGCGAAAAAATATTGAATTTTAGGTATTTATAGGGCTGCATGACAATACTAGATTTCATGAAAATTCGAAGTTTTCAATAAAACATGTCCTAGGTTTGCGGTTAAAGAAGCTTAACCGGTAGTGTTGGCAAAAATTATCCAAAAAAGATAAAAAATGTCTTTATGAGGACAAACATTATTTCCGAATCGCCTTGAGGTGCAGCTGCCACTCGGCGGAATGGTAGCTGTACCTCACACTCGGTAGTGTGTCGCCAAACGTTTATAGAGGCCAAGGCGAGGCATCACTGCAGCTTTTTGGCAGCCATCTTCAAGGATTTCCTGGCTTTCAGCTGAAGGAGATTGGGGAAAAAAACTACTAGTTTTTTCAGCGAGGCCATAGACGTTTTGTTGGCTGATTGCCATAGGGACAAAAGGAGTGAAAAACGATCGTCAGATTACGCTCCAATGATCCACAAGGCCAGTTTACGTTTAACTGGGCTCACGTTACAGTAAGTAAAGTTTAACACTTCTTCCGAGATGAGTTTGCCAGCACGCTGTGGGCTATTTATACCAGATTATGCACGCCGTGGTTGATGTTTACTTCTAGAGTTTTCGCAAACACGCGTTGGTGTGGTTCGCTGAAAAAACAAAAGACTTGCAGCTCCTCATGCAACGATATTCTTGCAGCTTTCTCAAAGTCACGTCGTTTATTCTATTTTGTCATTGTTTTCTTCCTCTTCAGTTGTATTTCTTCACGGAATACCGTCAGCAATAACTTGCTTTACCGGGTCATCAAAATCTTTTTCCATATCATCACAAATACTATTTCTTACGGCCTTCAAAATGTTAACGTTCTCTGCCCACTCACTCTTTCACAAAGTTTTTCCGACGTTCTCTAGCCCCACCCCACGAAATTTCTTCAATAAATTCGCTAAATTCACTCTTTTCAATAACAAAATGGACCATTCGTTCGTTAAATTTGTTTACAATACCTGACAAAATTTCCAGAAGACGTAAAGAAATTGACAGGCAAAGTGTTTGATGAGCTCGTGAGGGCCATGAAGAAACTAGAAGCTATATTTTGCGCCCGAATTAGATGAATTTTTCAATTAGAAAAATTAACTTTATTGGAAAGTTTTGGTAATAAAAATAAGGTGCTATATCGCCATAAGCTTTGATAAGACCCAACAAAGAAAGATGATGACCTCCTGTATTACTAGGGATACAAATGAAGTCTGTATCGTTCAGATTTTAATCAAACATGACCCAAATTTAAATTAATTTCTTCTAATTTCTCTCATTCTTATGTGGCTAAAATTTTGTGGGCAGGCTCTTAACCAAGTACACAAGAAGCCCTAAAAGTTTCAGCTCGTGTTTTCCAGTAGCAACCGAGATATTCAACGATCCTGTAAGAGAACACGCCAAATGAGTAGAGTTGTCCAGACGGGGAAAACTTTTTGTTGCAACGCCTTCTGATCAAAAAAAATCTAGGCGGTTTCTGGAGAGCTCGAGCTAGGAAAAAACAATTTTTAAGCGAAATAGGGATACGGCCAAAAAGCCTTTTTTCCTCGGACCGTTCTCTGTGGTTTGCCTGCTCTCTCGTCAACAAAGTTCATGGAATGGCTGCCGTCCAAAGGGCTAACACAGAATCTATCACTTATCCAAAGATCATTTTTATCATAACTCGACGTCTTTTTTTTTGAGATTATTGATACCCGTGGAGTTTCTTCAACTTTGTATGTTCAAAGTAAACAGCCCACAAATCAATGGCTGAATGGTTTAAACTAACAGTTTCATCGCCATTTTTTAGTTTCTTGTCGTTCACGTCATGCCAGGCGACATTACACCATCGTAGGCGCGAGTTCCGGGTCGGAAATCTTTTTTTATTACAATTCCCGTCAAACCCAAAGATCGCCAAGTTTCAGCTGATTGATTGTTTATTTATTTCCACCCATCAATTGAACAAATCTTATAAAAAATCATTTCGAAATTATTTATGTATTTTTACATTCATCATCAACCGATGATGACAAAGACAAGTGATCTTTGCAGCTTATCGTCCCCACATTCCTCTTCCATAACCGGCGCCATATCCGCCACCGCCATAGCCTCCGCGCCCATACCCGCCATAGTTGCCGCCATAGCCGCCGTAGTTGCCGCCATAGCCTCCGCGGCCATACATTCCACCGCCATAGCCCATGCCGAACTGGGCTGTGGAGAGTTGGACAAGAACGGCGAAGATCAGCACCACGAACAGAACAAGTTTCATACTTCTGCAAAAAATGGGTCTTATTTATTTGATTAAGGAGACTAAGGGGGTGACAAATAAATATGTATGTATGTACATACAGTCAACCCTCTGAACAGCAAATCGCAAGGTATCAAAAAGACATTTTACTGTAAGCCATTTAGCAAACCTTTGAAAGCACGGGGAAGGCGGAAAAACGCAAAAAAAGATGTGAAAATTTGGCAGGTCTAATTTTTAATAAACCAGAAGTTCTTGTATAAAAATCCAAAATTTTCACCCTAAGTATTTGTTCTTTATTCTACACTTTATTGCGAGTTTTTGCGCAAAACCTGCAGTTTTCCTGGGCCCAATGAACGTGCAAAATTTAAAGCGCATCTGAATGTACGCCTACATGAATTTTCCATCTAAATACACACGTATTCTTACGACAGTTACACAAAAAATTCATGACTTAATTCAATAGAAACTGTCAAAACTTTCATCATATCCCACAGTAATTTAAAAGTTCCAAAGACCCGAATAAGCCATCAAAGATTTCCCCATCAAAACAACAAATATTTTCATGCAGAAGCGGATGAAATTGCAATGAATCTCTCCCGAATATTTACGGTTATATACGCCTAAGTTTTTGTGTAATGATGTGAACGCATATACTTGTCAACATACCTAGGAATCTTTTTGGTTCCCTCTCTTGCCCGGAATGGTATCGTATGTCTCAACGGAGACGGTTCTTTGTCTGTTTCTCTGGCGTTTCTTTCCAACCGGTAGACTGTTTTAGTAGTTTCTAGTTATGGTCGCACTGTTCGGAATGGAGACTGGTTTAATGACCTTTTAGAGCGTCGTCGGTAATCAGTAATATCGTTGTTGAATACCCGAAAAAATTAGATTTTTTGGATGAAAAAACTTTTCTTAAGGTTTTTTGTTTTATATTTTTTAAAAATTCGAAATGTTGGTGGCTAACTTATTATGATTATTTTAAGTTACCAAAAACCCCACAAAATTGCTGTTTAATCTCTATAAAAAGTAATGCTGTATTGACAAATTTGTCGACGCCATGACGCCGTTAGCCGATGACGCCATCGCTCCCTGCCGAATTCCTTAACCTTGAAAAAAACAATTCTCTACACCATGTGATTCAATGCAAGAAAAGTTCAGAATCGACTAAAAACTGTAAAATGCGAACATGTGATGACTGGAAAAGTAATGAAGTTTTGTTTAGAAATAAGTTTCCTGTTGATGTGGTAAATATGCAATTTAACCAGGCGATTTCAAGAATGATCGCTGGTTAGCGAGAGTTGAAAGCATATTTGGAATGAAGAATGCAGATGAAATCTGTGCAAAATACGAAGATCAAGCTCAACAAGCAAGTGAATCAAAAATTTCGCAATCCGGAGAGAAGTTGAGGGGGCATTTCAAGTCATCTTGCGACGGTAAATCGTATTTGGTACTAGTCCGTTCGTAAAGTCGCTGGAATGTTTTCGGCGACATGCACTCCGCGAAACCGAAGGTTCAGTTTGCACTGTGCAATTTTTGGCTTTTTGCACAGTGCAATAGGCTTTTTCGGGCTGTCGCCCGCACCCTGAGTTTTTTTGCACAGTGCACGTCGCCGAAATCATTCCAGCGACTTTACGAACGGACTAGTATCCTTTGCTTTGGTGCGGGTTTACGGGGCTCGGAGAAATCTACGAACTCCTGAAATTCCTGGAAGAGTCAATCTTTGTGAAGAGTCCCGCAAAAAAGGGCGCTACGACTTTTCGGGTCAGCAACAGTTTGGTTCAACGATACTGTGGATTGCGTCGGTTCGTCTTTGTATGCATGGGAGAGGCGAGGAGAAGGTTTAGTTAGTAGAAAAATGAAATTGATCGGGTCATAGGGTAGCTGATGACCTACTTTGAGATTGCAAGCCTTCGCCAAATGTCCGCCGAGCCTTTACCGAGCTTTCGCCAACAATCCAAAGGCTTTGCCAGGCCTCAAAGGAACTTCCTGCAACTTTTTTAGGTACTTTCCATGGATGATTTTGTGTGGACCCGAAATGTTTCGACGCGGAAAAAAGGCCAAGAGTCCCGCTTTTTTTATTTTCACGGGAAATCGAAAAGTCCATCATGGCACGTCAACTCCATTTTAAAAAAATAGGCAAACTTCACATTGTATAACATGTCCCTCTCTCTTTAAAACCTTTTTTTTTTGATAGGGAACTCTTCGGTCTAAGTCGCGGAAAAGCGATAGAGAACGATACTTTAGACCGTTCCTTTCCTTTCTTCCTTGGGTCTCTCAACTCAAAAAAAGAAACAAATTCGTGTTCAAAAACTACTCTTTTTGGTGTATAAAACATTCTTGTGATCAACTCTCCTCCACGAAATTATTCGCCACTAAACAATGTCGCTATTTATTGCATTTCTCCTAGTTTTACTTGCCCTGTACGTATCCCATTTCTACAAACATCTAAAAAACTTGCCGCCAGGCCCGTTGCCCATCCCTATATTGGGCAATTTACTCAGTCTACGGGGAGTTTTACGCTATGAAGACAAGTTTATGGAGTGGAGAAAGAAGTACGGCGATATCTACACGATGTATATTGGCATGCAACCGCTGATTGTGATCAACTCGTTCGAAAAGGCTTACAAATACATAGTTAAAGAGGGCGACGTCTTCTCTGGAAGGTCTGTGAATGCGTTCAATTTGATTATCAGAGGGGGAGATTACGGCATCATCGATACGGAGGGGCCGTTGTGGTTGGAACATCGGCGATTCGCGTTGAAAGTCTTCAGAGAATTTGGAATGAGCAAAACGCAGATGGAGGATCGAGTAAGCGATTTTTGATGACTCTTCGGATTGGAATTTACAAAAAAATAGGATGATAAGCAAGTAAACGTGTCATTGATGACCTTTAGATCAAAACAAAATAATTCTTTTTAAAGTCTCGTTACAAGATGCACTTTTGATGTGACTTGATGTAAAATGACAAGAGAAGTATCCGAAAAGCGATACTCACATTTTGAGAAAACTTGGCAAAATGAGCGTTCCAGTACAAATGAAACTTTTGGTTCAAAATTGGCAGAAATATGAAACTTTTTGTGAATTTTTGCATAAAATTCGGCAAACCTATGCTCATCGTAGAAGGTAATATATTCACAAAAAAAATCAATTTTTACCGCGCAAAACTGACAAAGAAATGGCCAAAAAGTGCTTTTTCTCTGACCGCTCTCCGCGCCTTGCATACTCTCTTGGCCGCAAAGACCGTTGAGTACCTCATGCTGACTCTGTAAGGCGCGAGATAAAACTTTTATATGTGTCATAGGTCTAGTGAATGATACAAAATATAAAGAAAATCTGTGCATCGCACTTTTCAAACCTCTCGTTTCAATTCCCAACATTGGACCATTACAGGTCCTCGCTGAAGTTGAATACATTTTCGATCGGATCGACCAAGATATTCAACTCAAACCCGACGATATTAACGTGGAACACTACACGGACATTGCTGTTGGCTCGGTTATTAACGCTGTGGTTTGTGGCTACCGCTACACCGATGGGAAAGAGCATGAATTCTACCGGCTCAAAGAGATTCTCGGCTCGTCCAACGAGTCTTTGGCCAACATATTTGGGCTCTTCGTGATGTTCAACGCTCAAATTTTTAAGATCCCTGGTTTCAAATTTATTGAGAAGTACATCGAGAATTCCTTCGGCACAGTAATGAAACATCTTCATAATGAAATTAAGCGTCATCTGGATGAGAATGATTACAATAATGAGTCAATGGAAGCGAAGGATTATATTGATGCGTATTTGCTGGAGAAGTTCAGATTGGAGAGAAACGGAGAGACGGACCATACTTTTACTGATCAGCAGCTGGTTAATGTCTGTTTGGATCTGTGGATAGCTGGACAGGTAAGAAGTGTCATAAAAAAGAATCCAATTTAACGATTGCCTGCGTTGAAATCCAACAGGATTATTTTCTAACGCCAGAATTTTGATTTGAAGAAGATCTTGTCTTAATTTTAATATAACATTAGCTCAAAATGTCAAATATACACAATCATTTCCTATCATTATCTTTTAGGAAACCACCAGTGTCACCCTCGCCTGGGCCATCTCCCACCTTGTCGCACATCCAGAAGTTCAGAAGCGCGCTCACGAAGAACTCGACAGAGTAATCGGTCCGAATCGACTGATTACCATGGCCGACAGAAAAGATCTCCATTACATCAATGCGATTGTCCATGAGTCGCAACGTTGTGGTAATATTATTGCAATTAATTTGACAAGGAAGACAAGCGAAGACATTGTGATGGACGGGATGCTGATCAAGAAAGGAAGCGTGGTTGTGCCACAAGTATCGGTGATAATGAACGATCCTGAGGTGAGCGTGTATTAGGCTATTTGACTACTGAAAAATCTTCTGAAAACGGTGTGGCGGCTTCGGAAGATAGGGAAAAAGCTGGGACTTTCAGAAAAGCGGCCCGAACCGGCTATAGGGCTTAGAATCGGACGTTTTTTTGAGGCCATACTCAACGTCTGACCCAGTTCGAAGAAAAATTGTCAAAGTCAGGAAATTTTAAGTCTGACTCTTAGACCGGTAGCCATCTGTTCGTGGACAAGACTTGACCAAGTTTTAAAAGTCTGGCGACTGGGTCTACAGCACTAGAACGGGCCGGAACCCCTCTGGAATAGCCAAACTCAAAAAAATTAAAAACGAATTTGGCCTACCGCGTCTCGTCTACGGCTTGCTAAACTTTGTATTTGTCATCATCCCGTATGGTATGTAAATCGTCTATACATACTTCTCATTTCAGGCCTTCCCAGAGCCGGAAAAATTCAAACCCAAAAGATTTCTGGATGAATCCGGGAAATTCCGTCAAATCGAACAAATGATTCCATTTTCCCTGGGGAAAAGAGCTTGCCTCGGCGAAGGGTTGGCTAGAATGGAGCTGTTTCTGATTACTGCCAATCTACTAAATCGTTACCGGCTTAGCGCCGGAAGAACACCACCAACGTTGCGTAAGGTCGCGGGGATGATGCCAAAGACACATCCGTTTACTTGTCGTGTGGAAAAGAGACATTGATGGCTCTTATAGTGTAAAATAAATGTTCTAAAAAATCGTTTTGGCGAAATACAATATAAACATAATTTTTTTTCTGTCGGCGGTAGAAATCAAGCTATCTAGCTCGCAAAAAAATGGGTTTTCCAACCGAAGGAAGTCAAAGATCGGCCATTAATTTTTTCGAACACAAACATCCCATAACTCATTCAAACATCGATATTCGATTATTTTATTAAACGCATTCTCTGTTATTACTGCAATAAAAAAACAATATTTACTGAGGATGCAGAGTGATTTCCTCGGTCTTGGTCCATGGCTGACTGTAGATCTTGGCTTCCACATGATGTTTATCGGTGACTGGGGCGTCGGAAGCGC
Organism: Bursaphelenchus xylophilus; assembly: GCA_904066235.2. Classification (NCBI taxonomy): domain Eukaryota; kingdom Metazoa; phylum Nematoda; class Chromadorea; order Rhabditida; family Aphelenchoididae; genus Bursaphelenchus; species Bursaphelenchus xylophilus. The sequence continues at coordinate 8,767,460 of CAJFCV020000004.1, forward strand.
AGACCGATCCCTAAGATTATAAAACATTATCTTACAACATCAATTACAGTAGCGGACCTAATCCAGTGGCAAAAAACGTACCATTTTGCATCCGGGAAGTATCAAAAATGTGGCAAAATACCTCACAAGTGAAAAAACTCCGATTTCAACGCCCTTCAAAACCGAGCTTTTTTAGCTGGAGAGGGAGGTATTTTGCCATATTTTTTGATGCTTCCCGGATCCAAAATGGTACGTTTTTTGCCACTGGATCAGGTCTGTCACTGGAACAACTAAATCGTCGAAAATTTTCGCATTTCAGCTGCTAAAAATCGCGATTTTGCAAATTTCTCACCTTCAAACAGTTGGTTTTTCCGAACTCATACTTGATCTTGTAGTTCATTCCGGAAACAACTTGCTGTTCCGCGCTGACCGCCTGCAGCGCTCTGTGGTGGTATTTGTCGTTGCTCTCCTGGTTGTACTGCTTCTCAACCTTGGTCAAATACTCTTGAACCACGGGGTCTTTCAGGTCCAATTTGGACCATCCACCGACAAGTTGACCGGCCATGATTGGGACGGAGACAAGTAACAGGGCAAGTACTACTTTCATATCTGGAAGGAATCGACTTCAGTAACCTGTTTTAAACCCATTCGGAATTGCTTTTCACGCCTTTTGGTGAGTAATGCGGGAATGTTAAATGCCGAGAAACCTTTGCAAAATGATAAATTTCAGTTTTAAGAATCAGTGTAATCACCAACGTAATTCGAAAAACGTTATGAGTCAGACCCAGCCTACAGAAAAAAATAAAAACAATTCCGAAAAACTGTAAGAAGCCCTTAGAAATGTCTGTAATCACAACAGAACTCCCGTCGGCTACGATCTTAGAGTATCTTGGAAAATCATGGAAAGCGGGAGCTAAAATTTTCAGGAATTGATAAGTGACCCCTATACGCAAAAAAATTAACCAAAAATTTTTTTAGAAGTTGTTCTTAAAATCCGCAAAATTTATTTCCACGTATAATAATCCACTTCTCCAGCAAAATACAGAACAAAAAAGCACTTCAATCCAATGCCCTCTGCCTTGCCCTTTGTTATCAAAAACAAACCGTCCGAAGTGAAACAAAGGAGATAAAATTTCACTTATTATATACTAGTATAGTTTTTAATTGCACGTAATCAAAACTCTAAAAATTACCAAACATTTCACATCGAATTTACGAGATCTACGACAAACTGTGTTTCCAAACAATTCGGGGGCTAGAAACAACGTCATGGCTATGTGATATCCACGCAAATTCACGTAAGCAACTGTACAGAAAGTTTTGAAACTTATTGCTTCATGATCCGAATGGCTATCCAACGTTCGTCATGGGCTGAATTTTGACAAGCCGTTCGAGTCATGGAGCAATAAATATCACAACATCCAGTGCAGTTGCTTACACAAATTTCCGTAGAAATCACATAGCCAGTCCGTTGTTTCTGGCCCCCGTATTGTTTGGAAACACAATTTGTCGTAGATCTCGGAAATTCGATGTGAAATGTTTGGGAATTTTTAGAGTATTACGTGCAATGAATGAACTATATTAGTACAAAAAGTGAAATTTTATCTCCTTTGTTTCACTTCGGACGGTTTGTTATTGATAACAAAGGGCAAGGGAGAGGGATTTCGGACATGGCAATTTTTTCTTCCGCACAGTACAAGGCACACAATAAGTAAAAACTATGCTATTTGCGAATGGTTCTTTCCATTGTACCGTTCACAACACGTCTTATCATGTTTTGAGCTCTGCAAGTTGCGAGACATAAAAGTTGGTATGGCCGAAATGCGTGGCTGAGCATCATGTCCGAAAAAAATTTGAATTCACCCGGAACCCCTCGTATATTGAGACCATGCCATACATCATAAAATAAAGCCAGCCCGTATTTGAGTTTCCCCCGATTCGAACTCTCATAGCACGTACTATCCAATACTATCCAGATCTAATCAATTACTACCTCTCTAAACCCACAACTTCTCGAAACTTTCCCTCGAACACTGACTTGTGTTATGAATCACAACTCAAAGCAACCGAAAAGACGGCCTCTCTCGAAAAGTCCGTTCTTTGGATCACTTTATAAATGTTGACGGACATAGAAAAAAGCGGAAATTAGATAGGGTCTTCTAACTAACGCTTTGCCCAAAAAGTGATATGTTTATAATAAAATACGATGACTAGATGCATTTTGTAAACCCTGATCCCTATTACGAGGCTGATGTTCAGTGATTCTGGGTTTCTGATTTTAAGTGGGCGGTGTTTAGGAATAAACAAAAAGTTTTGGAACAAGTCAGAATGAAGGCAAAAGTTTTGTCATCAAAGGGCAAATGGCCAAAAATATTTTTTGATACAAAGTGGACTTTTTATAGTTTACACGGAACGTCTTCAAAGTGGAAAGCTCATATTTTGATCGTGAGGAAGCCTCGGAAATTTAGATTAATTTTTTTGAAAGGCATGAATCATAAGAAATGCTTAGCTTACGCTTTGCAGGAACAGTCGAGATCAGCAGGAGAAAGGAAATTTTGTTGTTTTTAGTGACCTTTTCGACAGGCAAGATAAAATTTTCGCATGTCTTATTGTTAGAATGATATTATCACTTTCCAAGCTTGATCAAAATATTGTCTACACGCTTTGAAAACTTCCCCTATGAGCTAGGATTCTCGTAAAATATCGCTTCTACCTGTAAGCATGACGTTTAAACTATCATAATAATTCAAACAAACTCAAAAATCGCAAACCCCTCCTGCGTGTAGTCCAAATAAAAGTAGAAATCAAACGCTGCAAGAAGCAACTCTCTGTACACACCCTATAATTTCGATTCGTTTGTTCAGATGGCCTTATACGATTCTGGTTTCCCATTTATAACGGGGATGTTTGGCAACCTTTATAGTATAATAAAACGCGTCTAGAAGGCATTTCTATTAACATAGTCTGGAATACAATCAGAGAGAAATACTTTCAAAATAACGGTCAAAATTGAGCCGATTGATAGTCAACAGCCAATTAAAAAATTCAGAGTGATGTAACCAAAATTGTAAAGCAATCCATACTTACAAAATTGGCTGCTTAGAGACACAAGTAACCGGTTTGGCTGATGATCTTGGGTCTCTGCAATGAGAGACACGATAAATTGGTTTATTTTTCGCTTTTTTGTATAAAATTTGTCATCAAGACGCAATACAAGGACGATTTGTACCTCTATCTAGAAATTAATTCTAACGCTGCTCAAATTGATGAGATCAAGCCATATTAAAATTGAAAAAAAATCAAAAAAAGTGGAAAATTTGAAATATTTTTTTTTTGGTTTTACACTAGTCCTATATTATCAAAAAAAAAACATTTTTTACTTTAGCTAATTTACCAATAAGTTTACGACGACTCTATCTCATCTAAAGCACGGTCATAAAACCGCATTTTCTCACAAATCGACGATTCCCAGTCAAGTCTAAAGCCTCGATTCCCCTTACTCTCACGCCAAACATTGTCATCGTCCTCGTTTTCTCCCTATTTATACAAAAAAATTCTTAAGTTCATCCTCAAGTGCATCATGTCAAGCGAACCGCTGTTATTTTCTTTGCATTTATTGTAAAGTTGTTCACGACGCTTCATTGTAACAAAAGTGGAAAGGGGAATGGAGTAATAATATGCATTCAATAATCCGTGTTCGGTTGAAAACCGAAGACCAAACAAAAAAAACTCTTGACTGGAAAAAGAAAGAAGGGGTTTTTATTGACAAACTATCGACAAATGATATGAATTATATGAAAATCAAATACGGATATTGTTTAGATAATCTATACTACGAGTCTGACGATTTGGGATCGGATTCATCAAAGTTTCTTGAAGAAAACACCAACAATTCGTCGATGGAAGACTAAAAAGAGCTCTTGAGGACAAAAAAAGGATGTGGTTTGATGGAACTGCACAGATAAAGCTGATAATCTTACAAATTCTTGGGATAGGGATGTAGAAACATTTGCTACAAAAAGATTCACCATTTTTAGCCAAACAATAAAGTCGACCTTATCTACATCAACATAAAAAAATCCAATTTCTCTCTTGAATCTACTCACAACAGCCCTATTACATCCTAAAACAACCCAAGGGACTACCAAACACCTTCAAAACATTTCAGAAACAAAAAGAATATAACAAATTTCAAGTATAATATATAAATTATGAGAGGATGTATAAAATTAGCCGGAAATGTAGCAATTAGCAACAAAATTGAGTAGTTGTTCGATTACTCGGAGTGGGGTTCTATACAATGTTGCACTTGCAGCACTGTTTCTTCTGATTTCGGTTTCGCCCCGCTTCTGGGTATCGGCGGTTGATTTGACGGACCAGATCGTGGAAGACTTCATTTACATTCACTTTAGCTTTGGCTGAGGTCTCCAGGAAGGCGCTGTTGAACTGACGGGCCAGATTGTGGCCTTGGTCTTTGCCGACGACACGTTCATCCTCCAGATCGCATTTGTTGCCGACGAGAATCATGGGGACCTGAAAAAGGTCGATATATTTCAATTTTATGACTCGAGATTCTTTCTTCCATCTTATGAATTTTGTATTCCTCCTCCTAAAGGCAAAAACCACATAGAAAAAGATGCAAAACTCACATCGTCGGTATCTTTTACCCTGAGGATCTGATCTCTAAGGTCAACAAGGTCATTGAAGGTAGACTGTGCGGTAATCGAGTAGACAAGGACAAATCCTTGTCCATTCTTCATGTAAAGATCTCTCATAGCCGTGAATTGTTCCTGAAAATCAACCATCAATTACAAAAACATAAAACTAGGTACCTAAAAATATAAAATCATGTAAAGGCATAATTTTGTGTGAAAAAACTAGAACTAAAAGTTCAAAAAAGACGTGTATTTCTTCTAAAACCTAAAAAAATAAAAAAAAATTATAATAAATTTCCTTACAGTTCCAGCTGTATCCAAGATCTCCAACATGCATTGTTGCCCGTCAACTTCGACCTGTTTCCGATACGAATCTTCAATTGTGGGATCATACTTCTCAACAAAGATTCCTTGGACAAATTGGACCGTCAGGGCACTCTTCCCGACACCACCGGAACCCAGGACAACGATCTTGTATTCCCGCATAATTCAACCCAACGAATGTCCGCTAGACCTGCAAGAGTTAATTTAAACAACGAATGAACGATATTAGTTGCTATCTTCATCAATTATTTATGCGATACAACCATAAAATATTCAAAAGTCGACGAAATTCATCATGAATAATATAAAGCGCCGCTCGGAAATGCAAAATGGCCGTCTAAAATAAAAAACAGCAGGTGTAATTTGAGGAGAAAACAACAACACTTGCAAGGGACGTTTCATAATTGAGCTGGTTTTTGCACAATTACATTAAATTCGCGACGAAAATTCGCGAAAAATATTAGAAGTGACGAATAAGGGAGAGAAACGGAAACTGTTGAACAAACCGAAATGGGGGGAAAATTCAAAAACGCCGGACGATAAAAGTATATGTACCACTTCCTCCGGATGATTCAGTGGGTTTCAACAGCCAAAAAATTACTCTGCATATTAAACATGAGGGCACAGATGTCGAGAGGTGAGGGAATCTACATGTAATCAGACATAAATTAAACGGAAATACTTTTTGTCGCTATGACTAATCGCATTCATCCAATTTCACCCTTTCATTTCATTGATTTCGCTCAAAATTTGATACCTACAACATACTTTTTGGTTGAAAAAAGCAAATTCAGCGCTTATACTTGCTAACTCCATAACTTTTTACAACTTATGATTTCCGAAAATCTCCAAGATCTCTGCTTTAAAAAAAAAGTCAAAAATTTTTTTTATAAGTTGACGATTCATCCGGGAATCATCTAATTTATGTCAGACGGCCAAAAATAATTGCTCATAATCCCCTTGGCGTGAGAGAAAATGGAATATTCAAGTGGGCTTTATCAAGATAAGAACGGATGCTCTTTGAAGGGCAGGTGAAAAGCGGGGGAAGAAACCACGAAGTTCGTGGGATAAGCCATTTAGGTGAACAATTGTGCAATGCTAATGAAAAGTCACGTTTCCATGAGGACAATGCAATGTTCAACAGAGCACATAAAGTGAGGGACCTGATCCAGTGGCAAAAAAACTTATCATTTCGCATCCGTGAAGCATCAAAAATGTGGCAAAATGCTTCCTCTCCAAGTGAAAAAACTGCGGGCGCACTTTTGAAATCGGAGTTTTTTCACTTGGAGAGGGAAGCATCTTGCCACATTTTTGATCCATCTCGGATGCAAAATGGTACGTTTTTTGCCACTGGATCGGGTCCCCCACTGTAATACGAGGATTGAGCAAAACAATTTCAGCCCTGGAATCCCGAAGAAGACACTCCGGATCAGAAATCGCAGACTCAAATCCGCAGGAATTCCTCCACTCAGCGGCTCGGTCATAAACCGCAAAGCCCCTTGCGGATCCGCATTGCGGCACAGACGGCAAAAACGGGGCTGGAATGCGGGAAATTCGATAAACTTTGACAGTTATTTACAGCAATAAACCCCATTAAGTCAAAAGTTCTTTCGTCGTCGAAACAAAAAGGAATGAGCTGAGGGGAGGAAAGCGAAATCCGCTTCCATTTTGCATCGAATCCGACGGATTTACGAGCAAAAAACAGACAGGACATTCGTTGTGGGAGGTGCAATTAATCATAAAAATTGGAGGCGAGGGTTTTGAGGTGGACCAAGCAGCGACTTTCCGACATTCGAACGTGTTCGAGGGCGGCTTGGCTCGCTGCTTCATTATACAAATGAACTTCCGGCACAGACGAAAGGAGAGGAGGGCGAAACTTCGTTTGGCGTACATGACGCGTGAAAAGTACATTTACCCGAACCCCCTAATCCGCTCGTAATTCCCGCAGATCAACAAGAACCTGATCAACACTGAGGCTGGAGAAGTCGGGAAATAGAGGGAGAACGCCAGTTCGCAAAAAAAAAATCTCTGATTCGGTGGAGAGAATGAGCGCGAGTGACCCTCAAAACAGCGGTGTGGAGACCGAGTCAGGAGGTGGTGCGGAATGGGCGAAAAGAAAAGGTGAGAGAGCCCTTGTCTTCCAGACATTTCTCTGCACACTCATCTCTTTGTTGGCTCTTGTACCAACCGGTCAATTCTAGGGGCCCTTGAGAAAGAGCTCTCCTTACTTCCCACTGACCATTCGAAAAGGTTCTTGTCAGCAAAACTAATATCAACAATGTCGTCAAATCTCCTCAAAGGATTTTTAACAGTCTGAGCGCTCTTTCGTAGCCTTGAAAATACGTTTAAATTTTCAACCATCTGTCGACAGTCCTAAGACTACTTTTTAATTTTAAGCCCCGATTCCGTAACGGACTACCTCAAAAGTCCTACCCTTGAACTAATTCTTGGCCGTTTATTGAAGACGATTTCTCTAATCCCCCAGCTAATTAATCTTCGTGCCCTGAAAAAAGTCTAAAATAAGGGAGCGTGCACCGGAAAAAACAAAGATTTCGAAAAATCCATGTGCAAAAACATCCTGCAAGGTAAATTACCAAGATCTTCAACCTTTACGGGGCTATCTGATTCCGAAGGATCGAAAAACAAAGTGTTTTTACGAGGGTGGGAGATTTATGTTGGCTATACCTGACTACACACCACCAACAAGGAAGAAAACTGTGTGATGTTTAGAAAATATCAAATAAATCACTGTTTTCATCTCTTTTTGTCAAGAATGACTGTAGTCAATGTAAAAACAACCCCGATTCAAACCTTGTAAAGATTTGTCATCACAAAAAACAATAGAAAGGCCTAAATTTCATTAAAATTGACTTCCAATGGGAGTATCTGACACACCGAATAAACAAACCAAGGGAATTCAATTCCAGGAGGGCAGCGGGATCAAACGCCTATCAAAAAATAAAATATATCCCTCAATTCCAAAACCACGAACCCGAAAACTTCCAGAAAACTCCGAAGAATATGAAAAAGGTTGCACAGCCTGAGTTGACATTAATTCGGGAGGGAAAGACTAATCCCTTTACAATGGAAGTCATGTGATTAAAAGAGTAGAGAATGCAAATTAAGTTGGAATTGAAAAAAAGGAACGCCTAAACAGATAAATGGTTTTTGATTGAGAAACCCATGAAAAACAACTGAAGAAGCATCGAATCATCATTTGGAGATCACCGTGGACCTTAAAATTCGCAAAGCAATGATTAATAGGAAAGATAATGTCCTATTATGAATTAAAAATCTATTTCATGTAGAACACGGCCGTTAACAGCCTTTTAGGCCGCATTTTATACCTCATCGACTTCCTCAGACAACAACAAAGACATCCGAAGACCAGTCGCAACCTGATATCTGCACAACAAAACGCGGCGAGGACAAAGAGTGCCAAACAAAGGCGAAAGTCACTGAGTTCCTCAAGAATGACCATGAAACTCGGAGGCAACGAAAAGGACGTCCAACAGAGCCATTAAGTGAAATAATGAGAAAGACATAATGCTGAGTCCTCGAAAGCAATATAAGAAGGCAATCTTGGCTGTATAAATGCCAATACGTAGATGACCGAAAGTAAAAACGAAGCTGCTGTGAGAACCATGAGAACCTTTGCAAAGTCTTACCACAGGTGAAATTCGGCGAGGGCATTTTCTCATACGCAAACGCGTTTCAAATCGCGGGGGAGAAAGTGGGCACGCAACCATATTATAGGCAATTACGACCGATCCGGTCCATTTATGTGTAATCTATGACCCTTACTGGGAGAAAAAAGGTTAATGGGCCACCTCAGGGGACATTATGGGAGAGAGGATGGTAAAAAAATATTCGAGATTGCATTTTATATTTGCAACAAGTCTAAAAATAGTTTCTGCAACTTATAATAGCAATTATTTCCGACAGAATATAAAGAAAGAACAGCAAAAAAAATGTCGAAATCTTGACTCAAAAACAAAAAGTCCGTTTCATAGTCAACTCCAATGTCATATGTCCACTAATCACCCGTATTCAATGCCATATACGTTCAGTGCCATAAACTGCATTTTCGGGGTGATTAAACCAATTTTCCCATTGTAAATGGGGCGTGGTGAATAACTTTCGAGACAATAATTTTGCAAGAAAAAACTCTGGCATAGTTTCGCAATTATTATTCCCCAGTTTCCGACGTTGAATAATAACCCACCCATTTTTTCGGAGTCCGCATTTAAAGCGGTGGATTTACTATTTTCGGGCGAGGAAAATCATGTAGATTACATTTGCATGGGCCGGAAATGTGTATAATCCCCGGCTCATTTCCTCATAACGACATCTTCGCGAAGGGACGCGAATTTTTAAGGGCGTTGAGACACTTTTTAGGGCACGAAAACACAGCCAAGGGCGTAAAAACAAAGGTCAAACGACATTTGGCCCGAAAAAATTAGGCGAGGCCCGTTTAACACCCCTAATTTACCATTCATTTTGAATGTAAATTCAATTAAACTTCGCTGAGTGCGGTCTGCGTTAGGCCCAGAAATGGACAGAGCAAAGAAAATAAGTGTTTACAAACGCAGTTGAGAAATATCGTTAGACTCATTAGGAGGCGAGATTAAAGTGCGAAATCGCAAATTAATCCGCAAGTAAACGGGAAATAAATATCCGTCTTCAACACAACCAGAAAGGCCACCATCTCGAAGATTAACCGGAAGTATAGGGCGTGGAAAAATTACATTTTTTGAGTGGGGCCTTATTATAGTCTAATGACACATCCAAATTGGGATTATTATCCGCCCCGCGGTCTTTTTACAAGACTCTCGAAAGGCGCACGTAGTAAAACTCGGGGAAAAATGACCAACAATTGGGAAAATAATAAGAAATCATCAAGTATAAGGTAACACCAAGGTCAAGACCACGTAAAAAGCTTATGAAAACACATTCACAACAAAAAAAGCGTCAAATATTTACTGTCCTAAAAATATCTCTGTACAAAAATGTGATAAATACATCAAACGTTCAGCAGCTTTTTCGTCAACATATCGGGTTCTTTGGGGATTTGACCAGGTGAACCTCGAGGATCTAGGCCAAGAAACATGGCACCGCCAACCAAGAAGCATACTGTTGCGAACTGAGCTGCACACCGACCTCTCATGTAGTATTGAGCTCGCATTCTGTTATTGTTCAATGTTGCTCTACACATGCCTGAAAAATGTAAAAATCAAATAAGAAAATATCAATGGATTGTACTTGGCAACTCATAAGCAGCTAATCACCAATTTTCAGACATCTAAAATCACTACTGAGCAAGATCGAGCCAAATCAGTCTTAGGTGGCAAGTATAATATAAAACTAGTCAGCATTTGGCCAAAACACTTTTAATTAAGGATTTTCATCTTATGGTTCTATTAGGCGAACCCGCACAAAAAGAAACCTAAACTTGCCAAAATAAAAAAAATAACCTCCTTACCGAGTAAACATCCAACAGTTGCTGCCATTCCGATTGGAACCAATGGATTAATCGTCAACTTCTTATACATCTTACTCTCATTCACGTTGCTCGAAGAGCCACCTAACAAGTCTTCTGGGATCATGGGAACTCCCGCTCTTCCTAATGAATTGTTCTGGTAGATCTGCCGACGAGCTGGACTCTTTTGCTTCCCAAATTCAGGTTCATTCACCATCTTCCACAACATCTTCTGCTTCTCGATTTCGGCGGCCTTCTTTGCAGCCGCATCGTCGGCCATTCTTGACGGTTTGAAACGTGATTTTGATAACGCTGGATCAGAAACAAGGATTTCGCAAAAAATTTTTGATTTGAACACAATGCCAAAACATCTTGGCAGTCATTGTTTTCGTTGCGAAGCGTACGTACATCTGCGTCTTACCACGAAACGCCTGCCAAATCAAGGAATTTCAGAGAAATGTCGAGAAAATTATTGACAGATAATTTACTTCCTGCGCGGTTGACCACCTTCAATCGCGCATTTCACTTGGATTCAACATTGTTTTAGACGACCGCACCTGATCGAGCTTGAGTTATGGACGACGGCGTCGATGTTTCGGCTCTTCTGGATGAAGCCGTCAATGGACCAAGTGAAATAAATGGAAATACTCAAGAGAGTAATGGGAAATCGTTGGAAGAGAAAGTGTAAGTTGCATTAATTTGTTTTTATCAGTGCTTTTAGACGATCTCCTCGAAGTAGCGGGTCGAGCAAACGAGAACGAAGGTCCAGGTCTAGATCTAAAGATAGGAAAAAGTAAGGGCTCTACTTTTTTAATTTTGTTACTGTTTTTAGTGTGATTTTACTTGAATATGTTAAGTTGCATTTTACAATATATAATTTCTTATTCTTGACTAAAAATTGATTTCAGGGAGAACCGAGATCGTGATAGAGAGCGTGACCGAGATAGAGATCGTGATCGCAAGCGTAGAACTCGCAGTAGATCTCCAAGACGTCGATCTCGGTAAGTTTCATTAGCTTTTGACGTTGGAAGTTGAAACTTGGGTATTTTGCTTTGATTTTGGCTTGGTTGACAGGGTTCGATGTGTCTGAGATAATGTTCAAGGGGTCGTTCGACTATTTTTCAGTATCGATGATCTTGAAACACCGAAAGATACCTGAATTTATATATTAAACTTGGTCCTCAATGACACATTGAAAAGACCTGTCAACCAAGCTAACTTGCAAAATTCTTTTTGTAAATTCGTTATAAAAATTCTCATATCTCCAGATTAACTCATACACTGGCTGTAACTGTGTTTTGACCGGACTTGAGAGCTAAATAGAGAGGCCGGTAAGAGCATCAAAATTTGGACCAAAGTCAGCCTGTCTAATTCTAGGTTTCGGCGCGAAATGGATGTGTGGCACAATCCTCCGTCCTTCCAAATACCCCTCTTTGTCTCTTTTTCCCAATCGGGAGATGTCTGATCTATTTTTTCAGATTTCCACACCGAGATTTGCAAGGCCAACGAATATTGAGTTGCATTGTAATATTTTATCTAACTTTTTTCGATTGCAGGCATTCGCAGGTGTTGAGGAAGACGGAATTGGGCTTTATTTAGAACTGTAAAATATGTTTCGCAATTTTTGAAATTTGTTTTTTAGTTTTTGTTATCCAAAAATATCAAATCATATCTAAAATAAGGTCCAATTCTAAGCTTCCCGCCTTCTTCCAAAAACTATTGGGACATCACTCAAAACACATTGGATTCCAACAATCTTCGGCTTTGTTTTCCCATCATATTCGTTTATTTTCAGCTCAAGAGACAGGGACAGAAGAAGGTCCCCGAGAAGAGATCGTGATCGTTCCAGAGACAGAGATCGTCGACGCCGTAGCCCTCGACGCCGCAGCAGAAGTCCGGCCAAACCTGTAGGAGGTCGACTGCCAGGCCCTGAACGTCGAGATGTGTAAGTTTTATTTTTGTTTTTTCTTGCTTTTTAGGTCAGTCATGGATCATAAAAAATTATCCGAAAGAAATAAAAGTTTTACCAAAATTTTTACAGAATGCCCTTCTCAGCTCGCCGATCACCTCCACCCGGTGCGAATATTGATATGACGCCTGAGGAGAGAGACGAACGCACTGTATTCATCCTTCAATTGGCCAGAGACACTCGACCCCGAGATCTAGAAGAGTTCTTCTCGAAGATTGGTCATGTTAGAGATGTTCGAATTATCACGGATACTAGGACCAGAAGATCGAAAGGAATAGCTTATGTCGAATTTTGGGAAAGAGATGCAGTTACTTTGGCAATGGGATTAAATGGCCAAAGATTGCTTGGGGCTCCTATTCAAATCCAGCCAACTTGTGCGGAAAGAAATCGCCTGGCTAACAATACAGTAGGATCGGCCATAGGATTTGGCCCAACAAATTCGTTTGGACCACTGAAAATTGCAGTCTCGAATCTGCATCCAAGTATCAGCGATGACATGTTGAGGGCTATTTTCGAACCATTCGGACGTCTGGAGACCTGCAAAGTGGATGTAACGAAGCCTGGATGTGGTATTGTGAGCTTCCGCAACGCGGACGAGGGAAAGAAAGCCATGGAACAACTGAATGGCTTCGAATTGGCCGGAAGAAATATTAAGGTTGTGAATGTGGAAGAAGAAACCCAATCCAAGATTGCGTCGGGACCACAAGGCGGCCTCAAAAGCATGACGTTGACGGCGGAACAGCAGGCCGAACTAGCGAATGTCCCCCCATTCGCAACGGAATGTTTTATGTTATCGAATATGTTTGATCCGAGGACGGAAACGGAGGAGAATTGGGACGAAGATATCCGAGATGACGTGGTAGAGGAGTGTAATAATCATGGAGGAGTGGTTCACGTGTATGTGGACAGAACGTCGGACGCTGGAAATGTGTATGCGAAGTGTGCGAATGTTTTGGCCTCGTATAAGTCGGTCCAAGCACTTCATGGAAGAATCTTTGCTGGAAAGGTGATCACCGCGAACTACATTCCCCTTCAAAGCTACCACGACCTCTTCCCCGACTCCCGCTACTCAGTAGCGCCCCTGTTCTCACGACCAAGACAGTAATGTTGTTGTATTTGTATGATATTCCCAATAAATTAATCATTATTAATTTTATAGAGAATAAGATTGAAAAGAGGTGTTATCGGAGTATCCAGGAAGATATGAGATGTAAAGGGTTAAAATGGTTTGATTGTCAATGTTTAAAGCACAGCGTTAAAATCCCTGAAAGCTGATGTTTGACTACAAGTGTTAGAGGGGGATTATTTACAGCCATTTCAACCCACGGGTCACCAGTTTTAATTTTTTGCCAACTTTTTTTGAATGTAATTGGTATTTAGTACAATATAAATTGGAACTGATCAGTAACTCCGATATATTCCACTTTTGGTTATAAATTTTAGATTTATTTAGTAAGTACAATATAAGTTGTAAAAATGATTGGATTAACAAACTCAGTGACGCAAAAGTACGTGTTATGAATTCATCATCGTGTTACAAAGTGTGTGTTCTGCAATACCCAGACGAAAACTATTAAATCTAGCTATGAAATGTGAAAAGTTGAGGATAAATTGTAAGATATGGACATCGTCTAAGAGTCGTCTTCTTCGTGGATCTTTCCCTGTTGCATTTGGCCGATCATCTTTCTCAGGGATTCGGCATCCTGAGGGGTGTAGGTCTTGCTCAACTTCTTGACGCCCAAGCAGACAGTGCGGACGATGGCGTCAGTCACAGAGTAAGGATCACAGTTGGATGAGGGTCGACGGTCCTCAAAGTATCCGAACTGATCCACCTCGGTTTGTCGCGGGATACGGACCGACGAACAACGAGACGCCACTCCATACGAGAAGTTGGAGATGGAAGCGGTCTCATGTTGGCCGGTGAGACGACGAGCATTGTCAGCGCCGCCGGAGGGGTCGTAGTAGGCGATGTGCTCGTTGTGGGACTTTGACAGCTTCTCAATGGCGGCAATGATCTCGCTGAAATCAAAAATTTAGATATTTACAGTACAAACTAAATAATTTAGCTTCCAAAACGCCTCAAAAGGCTCTCACCTTCTCAAAAACTCACCTGTATCCTCCGGGTTTGCGCATTTTCTCGGTGGAGAAGTTGGTGTGGCATCCAGCGCCGTTCCAGTCTCCGCTGATTGGCTTGGGATCCAAAGTGGCGATCACTCCGAACTCCTCGGCAATTCTGTGCAGCAAGAACCGAGCAACCCAGAGCTCATCTCCCATGTTGATGCCTTCGCTGGGCCCGACTTGGAACTCGAATTGCCCGGGCATGACCTCGGCATTCGTTCCGGAGATGTTGATGCCCGCGTACAGACAGGCCTTGTAATGAGCCTCGACAATGTCGCGTCCGTAGACCTTGTTGGCTCCAACACCGCAGTAGTAGGGGCCTTGGGGTCCTGGGAATCCGTTCTTGGGCCTTAAATAGAATTTTTTACATTATCCTTGACATCTATCTCAAAAATGAGGACAAAAATAGGATAGAACATTTACAACTCTCTTACCATCCGAATGGATGTCCGTCCACATCCAACAACGTGTACTCCTGCTCCATTCCGAACCAGGGGTGCTCGTTTTTGGCGGCATTCATTGTCTGCAGACATCTTCTTCGGTTGTTGGTGGGATGGGGCTGCAACTTGTTGTCCAAGGTCTCACACAGGACCAAGATGTTCTCGCCAAGTCTGAATGGGTCGGGGTAGATGGCGACTGGCTTCAGGAACACGTCCGAGTCCGCACCGTGAGCTTGACCGGTCGAGGAACCATCGAAGTTCCAGATGGGGAGATCTGCAAATGCAAGGTATTTAGTTGGGAATCTCACGCAATATTACAGTGATTTTTTGATTTTTACAGCGACAGATCAAAAAAAATTTTCTATGAAACCACTTGGAATTGACCTATCGATATTTTCAAGGTAAACTAGGGTCCAAATTTTAAATGACCTTCACAAAAATGGACGAAAAAGTACCACCCAAAAAGTTGTATAAATTCACAAAGCTACAACAAAAAACAGACACCAGAAAGCTACATTTTGCGATATTACACTGGATAAAAGCGGACCTCGGGAATCTTTAGTTTTCATGAGGAAAACACAACCTCTGCAAATGAAAGATGGACATTGAGATTGCCAATATATTTTACTATCTAAAAATTCCAGTATCCTTTCGTGTTTAGCTACATCTCACCCATGGGAAGCTTTTTTCTTTCCCATCCGCTATTGTTATCTAAAACAATAAAAAAATTTGAAATCTCTTACCATCAGGGGTCTTGGGAGCCTTGTCCAAGGTTCTGGTCTTGCATCGAAGGTGCTCGGTGGTTCCATCGATCCAGATGTACTCGGCTTGCACCTTGCCGCGGTTGTCGAGCCCGGCGAACCGATGAGCGATCAGCTTGTCGGTGTGGAATTGATCACGAATGTTGGCGGACATCTGCAAGCCGAACATGAAGGCAAATTCAACAAGCAAAGAGGCACGAATGAACAGCGCTTTACAACTCGATCAATTTGTCCGAGAGTTTCGTGTGGCGGGTCAGCACATCAAAGTGCACATTTTTCACGTGAAATCGGCCAGCGGAGGGCAAAAACCGGTGATAAAAGGGACTAAATATCAATTACCCCTTGGGAACGGTGTGGTCATCAAAGAGGAATTGGAGAAAGGCAGAAAACGCATATTGCTTTAGGCAAAAGAGCAGGTTTGATAGCTAAAATTAGGTAGTTTGAGCAAAAAACGGGTGGACCCAGTGAAAATATCTACTCATCAAGGCTGTAAATCCTGGATAGCGGTTTTTACATATTTTTCCAACTGTGTTCATCCATTTTTTTATTGAAAATCCATATAAAACAAGGTAAATCTTCTACAATCCCAAATTTTCAGTTGAAAATCGTATTTCCACCTCTTACACTGAGCATATATCAACCTCACCGACCACCTCATACTCTACTCGGCCTTATCAACAAACATTTATCGATGAACTGCACAAAAATAAATAAATTTTGGGCGGAAAAAGAAATCGCCCAGCTAAGCTCCGCCCACTCTCGATGGGATGTGTAAAATGATGACTAAACGGATTTTTTTATGGAAAAGATGGAAAAGCAAGTTAGTAGAGAAGCAAAGTATTTTTTGAGTAATGATTTGGGTTGTTTGTAAGAAAGGGAAGGAACATATTACACTCGAACATATTACACTAAGATTTTGGTCAATTTTTTGGGGAAAATGGCGAATATTGAAAAAATTTAGTAATCACATAGGAAGTAATGGCCGGCAAAATATGTGTAAGGGCTTAAAAAATCATATTCAGGCTAAATTTGGCCAAAATAATTAAAACTTTCGGGGGCTTGAGCAAAATTTATATTGTTTTAGGCAAAAATTGGTCAAAAATCTCGAGTTTCATATAAAATCCTTTAAATTTTGATTTCGCTATTAAAAGTCTTGTCTGATAAATGTATTGACCTCAGACAACAAGCGTCCTGTGTCTGTTTTTAGACACCGCATGACTATGAGAATATAGAAAAAAACTGATAAGATAACAAAAATTTTATTTGAAAAAGTTCGAAAACGCGACAACAAGTGGACTAATGAAATTACTGGGGAACGAATGAACGGTCAAAGACGAGAATATGGCCAGAGTTCTTTGTGCCAGGCCAAATTTTATTTATCTATGGATTTAGAGTTGGCCAAGCGGCTTTAAAACCCCTGTCTATGAAGAAGTTTGGTAAACAAGAGGTCAAAAATTTAATGGTGGAAAGAATTATGACCATGTGGGTATAAAACTTGAGTTTTTGGGGTCATGGCGGTATGATTTTCCAAAGTCTAGAAAAGTAAAAAATGCCAAAAAAAGTCATCAAAAATTTTTTAAAATCTGCGAAATTCGTGGTGGATGTTCGCTTTGGCCACGAGTTAGTTGTACACAGGAAACTGTGTTTATACCTAGTTAAATTTCAAGAAATTTAGTCAGCGTTCTCCCAGCCGCTAAACGGCTAGGCCAGAGAACCTCTTGATCGTTGAAATGATCGCTATCCTCGCTACAACACCCTGTTTATATAGGGCTATACCGAGC
Source organism: Bursaphelenchus xylophilus (assembly GCA_904066235.2). Lineage (NCBI taxonomy): Eukaryota > Metazoa > Nematoda > Chromadorea > Rhabditida > Aphelenchoididae > Bursaphelenchus > Bursaphelenchus xylophilus. The sequence continues at coordinate 8,784,966 of CAJFCV020000004.1, forward strand.
TCTCAACTTGGTTTACCGATCCTCGGAAAGGCAAGGCCAATACAAAGAATAGTTTAAAGTCTGGAGTGAAAAAATGCGTCGCGCTTAAGCTCCGCCCCAAACTAGGCTAAAATGTGCCTGGGAAGGTTAGAACCATGGGAAGTTGAAGCACACTGTGACCGGCAACTTCCCGGAACCTTGTTTACAAAGATCAGACTTCTTACAGTCTGGACGTTTGAAGAAGCAGAAAAAAATCGGCCATTAGTTCCGCGTTGCCGCCGACATGTGGCGAAAAAGTGAAAAAGTTGGGCAAAGGGGAGGGCGATGAAAACACGTCCTTGTTTTTTTATAGCTTTAACGGTCAGATCACAATATTTGGGCTGTTTGTCTGGCACAGACCAAAAACTAGATAGGGGCGTTTTGATCAACGTTTTGAATCAAATGACTGTCGTGAAAAAAAGTCATAGGTTGCGGTTTAATATTCAATGACAGTCCTTTTTTCTTTCGGTTCTGCAAGCACAGAATTTGAAATGATTATGGGGGGTAAATCATTCATTTTTTCTGATGGATAATTCCTGAAATGCTCAGGGTTTTTCAAATTCGGCGTATAACCTCTAAATAGGCCACATTTCAAATCCCTGAAATTTTTGCCAACAGTTTGAACTTTTTTATTTTTTTTGTGAGTGTTGGCGACTTCACTGAAATCAACAGTGAGGTAAATTTGAAAGTTTCGCAAAGAAACATCGAATTTTACTCAATATCCCACCAAAAAATTTCGATGATTTCAAGCGGATTTTCGAAAGCAAATTTTTTGTTCCTTTCTCATCCCCAAACAATTTTTTATTGGGAACATAAACCCTGAGAAGTCAATACCATTAAATAAATTTAATATTTTCGAAAAAGGAAGTAAACAAACCGATAAGGAACGATAAGAACGTCTGAAATTAGAAATTAAAATTTTGGAATGGTTCTAAATTGGAAGAAGTGAGGCTTTGTATCATTCTTTTGTCACAAAATTGATAGAGACATGGCTGAAAAACACGCGTTGCACTTTGAGCAATTCGTATAAATTCGCCTAGTACAATATCAACTGACCCCTTTTAATCTTTAGAAACTCATCTTGAGACCCCTTTAACACTGGTCGTTTCGTAAAAAAGAAACGAACTTCTCTGTTGGTCACTTGTTTTTTGAACTCAACCTTTTTGAAAAGTTCATAAAAATCAACTGACCAGTGGCAAAGCACACTCCAGACCTTATCCATCAGATAAAGATGGATAAGTTCGGGTCCTAAATACGCATTGCTCTAAAAATAATTTTAAGGGCCGGCTCTTCACACATTTCAATTAATTTTCGGCCGAGCTCAATGAACGTTCAATTTCTGTTTCATTTTTCGGTTTAATTTCCTAAATTAAGAGCAAAAGTTTGCTCTTTAGAAGCAACAGATGGCATAGAAATGTTTGATACATCTTTTGAAAGTTTGTTGAAGACAGAAACAGTACTTTGAGCTTGGAATTTGAGTTGTCGATTTGAGATTAATTGAGTATCCATAAGTCAAAAAATAATCGAAAAAATCACGGAGCCTTTTGAAATAATGATGAGTTAAAGTTTGTATTCCTAGTGGACTGACCTTCAGATTTTCTTCAAATTTAGCATTTGTAATCTACAAACAACATATTTCAATTGATGAAAATTTTAGTTCGCGCTTTGCCACCGTAGCCTAGATACTTAACAATATTTGCAGGCCTATCATTATGGAAAAAGCCAGGAAAACGACTAATAAGAAATAACTTTTTTCTACAATATCTTTACAATCTTGGATTAGAAACATAATTTTTTATAGATCGAAGTTTTTCCGGCACGTGATCGCCGTATCACCGCGTTAGGAGAAGCTTATCTTCTTGAAACTTGATCTCATTTTGATGAGTCATTTAGCGACCTTTTATTGATAAATAGATTTATTTTTTATCGCTGCGCAATAATAGTAATGACCACGAGACGTCGAGCTATCAGTTGGACTTTAAATTGGAGACTTTTTACGATCTTCCAGCTAAAAAATTAAATCTTTATCCTTATGATTCAAAAAGTTATGGCCAAAAAACATCTCTCAGCTGACTGTTAATCCAGAATACGACTTTTATCTTTACCGCAAAGATTGTTGAATATCTTGGCTATTCACTTTGAATACTTTGTATGTTACACTTTTTTATAAGTCATCTTATTACGTTGCCCTTGAGCGTGCTTTCAACTTCTCAGTTCTCAACGTTTTCGATTTTTCCTTGAAAATACAGCACATCTTTTCATGTGAGAACTAATCAGGAGTAGTGAAAAACGTAAAGATGTAAGAAAAGTTCAGGGCGATTAACACCGCAGAGAACGTCAAATTTTCCCATGATTGGTTGTAATTTTGACGTCTCTTGCTTATCACAACATCCATCACATGACTGTTTGCAAAACCGACCTTTCAATGAATATACGCAACTTGGAAAAAAAGTGAAAAATTCTCATGGACTTTGAGACGGGTTTGAAAATTGTTCTTTGAAGAACACAGTGGACAATTTTCGTATTTTAATGGGTCAAGTATGAAAAAAGTGTAAAAAATTAATATTTACTCCGAGAGTTGGTGGATATCTGATACTGTTTTCCGATTCATAACAAAACAACTTCTACTCATCATTGGCAGATTTGTTTCCAAAGGCGTTTTCTTTTGGACCGCTCTCCGCATTTTGCGCGCTCTCTTGTCGACAATGATCATTGAATATCTTGACTTCCCCTGCAAAGCGAGAGATAAAACTTGCATTTATCTTTGCAAGATCTCATTGTGAGGTACTTCTCTTGCAAGCTTCATCCAAGCCCCGCTTCTTGGATCAAAACCCCATTTTTCATCGCAGCTACGAAAATCGGTTTCAAAATTTCTTGATTTACGCCATGACTCATGTCGTATAAAATTTCTTATCTCTCATGGTACGGGGATACCCGAGAAACGAGCCATCACTGGAGAAAGTCACGCGGTCTGGCGACAAATACGACACAAATGATCAACAGCTAAATTAGGCGTCTGTTTCGAAAAGAAATGAGAAAAACAAAAAAAGATTTCATTAGAAAGGGCAATTAAACTTATAATTGAGAAATATAAAGTCGGAATAAAACCGATAATTTTAATCAGCTGATAAGAATGAGACAAGACGATAAAAATTTTAAAAATATAATGTGACCTCACAGTAGAAGTGCTACATCTGTGAGTTTAGATGAGATCTCAAAATTTTTATATTTGGCAATACGCTAGCTAAACTTTCCAGGAGTTCATGTGTGGCCGAGGCGCAATGCATGTACAAAATAGTATAACATATAAATCGAAACCACAAAAAAAGGGTGTCGTTGCACAGAGATTTGAAGCGATGAAGAAGTGTTTGAATTCATCATTACTCCAAAATAAAACATAACAACAACTGATGAACATACTACAACGTACAAGGCCAGGTTTCAAGCCGGTAATTGTTTTGTAAACAGGCTTCACGGTGCGATCATTGTAAGGCATAATCGGAGATACCCGGAACCTCAACGCTGCTAAGAATTTCAAGGTATTTCTTTGGAAAAACGGAAAAACAAGAAAAAATACAATGGGGGAAAAAAGAAACATTTCTTGAGTTGATTGATGTACTGTAAAGATGACTTGAAAGATCAAAAAGTGTTTTGATCATTAAATCAAAGCATTAGTGCCTTGTCTTTCTTGGAAAAAATATTATCAGCACTGCATCCAATAAGCTTCTTCACTGAGGTTAATCGGCGTTAAAGGCTTAGTTTTTCATTGCCAGATCTTGAGAACTGTTTTGTTTGTTTGTTTCAGTAATTATTTCTGGATAAATTACACTTGCTTACCTCCCTCATAGAAGGAAGTATCAAATAACCTCTCAATCAAAGCCATAGTCGTTTTTCTTCCTAGATCATTGAGCCCTTAGGGCCTTTCTTTAGAAAAAACCACACAAATGCCCTTAGACCTTAAAGTTTACACTGGTTTATTCTGAGTACTCCCGCTTCTCCCAAGAACATTGTTTCGCGCTTCCGAACGCTGATCACACGATCAAACCTTCTTCAAATGTTCATTTAGGTTCTTGCGACGGCCGTTCCTCTCCCCTCTCTGTGAATGGGAAAAGGGGCCGTCTATATTCTCATTCCAACGATTGTGAATTTCTTTGAAACGCTCAATAAAGGTTTGTTTGTTGAATTGACAAGAGTTCTGTGGGCTTAGCAAAAAATTCAAAGGAGAAGGGAGAGAGATTCTCACAATCACGGGAAAATTGACGATAAACAAGTGGAATCAACAACAAAAAATGAAAGTAGGGGGAATGTGATGACTAGCTGCACAGGTGTTACAGTAAAAACTTGCAAAAATCGCGCAAAAATTTTGGAAATTGAAGTTCTAAGATGCGAAAAATTACACATTGTTTACACAAAATAAGTAAAAAATGAAATTGCTAAAGGTTTGATCAAAGTCTGACTACGTAAAAGCTTTTGTACAAAAAAATAAAGTAAAATTTTCAGTTTGAAATTTGCAAGTTTCAACTGGCACACCTCTAATTTGAAATAAATAAATTGAAGTAAATTAGTAAATAAGTCCTAAATAGTATTCACATATATCGATTTTTACGCCTTTTGGATATGGCATCTTGATCTAGCCACCAAAGTGCTGCTTCGTGTTGTTGTCAAAATAATTCCCAGTCCGTTGTCGACGGTCTTAAAGTCGGACACCAGGACCGTACACTGAGGGCCCTTCTGCGTCCTAAGTTCCTTGCACTCCAATGGTGACATACACAGATCTTCGGAGAGCTTCCGGCGGAGCTTTGTCACCCTGTAGCACTCGTAAAGTGCGGCGGCGTATGGCTTGGAGGTGGGTAAGCGCATAAAGGCCTGAAAGTGAGAATTTGAAAATTTCGGAAAAGGCAGTATTAAAGGCTGAAAAGTTTGTAAAAAATATTTTTTTTACAGAAACAGCCGCTACAATTGCCTTGTTTATTACAGGGTGCGGCAATTTTTCGGCCGGATTTGAATTGGCTATAACTTTTTTAGTTTTTATCCGAATGTTAAAATTCTTTTTTTCCCTGAATCCTCAGACAACCCCATTTTGTTTAATACCAAATATGTTATATATACAGGGACCTAGTTCATAGTTATTGGCCTTTCGGTCGTTTTCTCTGCTTTTTTGGCGTGTGTGAAAATCGCCAGAAAAAATGACTTTTTTTACGAATTTTGTCGTAAAAAGTTTCATGCCTGTTCATGCCATGGAGAATACCGTTTCCACAAAAAATCAGCTATCTCCGCACAAAACTAGCGAAGATATAGCGAAAAAGTTTTTCTGTGTGATCCACTCATGTGCCCTCCTGACCGCAAAGAATCGTTGAATATCTTGGTCGCCCCTGAAAGGTGCGGGCTGAAACTTTCAGGAATTGATGTGTGGCCTATGTGCGGCCCATGTGCAAAATTTAAAGAAAATCTGAGAGTCGCACTAGGGGTAATTCCATTGTCAGCTATAAAAATTAGAGCTTTTTCTTTGTCTCGAATTTTTACTGTAGTCTAATGAACGGGTATAACATATTTGGTATTAAACAAAATGGGGTTGTCTATGAATTCAGGGAAAAAAAGAATTTTAACATTTGCCCAAAAACTAAAAAAGTTATGGCCAATTAAAATCCGGCCGAAAAATTGCCGCACCCTGTAAACTTACATCCAAAACAACCGGATTCTTGCTCAATTTTTCCATAAAGTCCACCTGAATTGAATCGTATTGTGACAGATTCATATACAAATTATATCGTCCCATCTGACTCCAATTATTTTCGTACATAGATTCTCTCAAATGGACCGCATACGCATCTTGATAACCCAACTTGACATGCGTATAATTGCCTGCGTAATCATGGTCAAAGATGGGGAAGTGGATCAGCCCTTGTCGGAGTCGTTTTGGGATTACAATCGACTTGCCGTAATCCGCAATGGTCGTCACGTGAAGGTTGGAGACAATATCGCGAACGTTGTAATGTTGTGGGTTCTTGTCTGAAAAATTTTGAGGAATAAACATTTCAGCGAAAATCTCTGCAACTTACGCAATTTCAGCTGTGTTGTGGCCCACATGAATTCGAAGGACGGGGCATTTGGGAATTTCTGGTGGTAAAATTGAACTTCCTGCAACAAATTCTCGAATCTACGCGGAATGATGACGTCATCAATATCGCCAAAAATGATGAAATCGGCCGCTTCTCTGTACTCGTACAGGCATTCCGTCTGGCTTGGCATCATATTCAGAGAATCCGTTTTGGCGTTTGGATCGTAGAGAAATTCGGGCTGAAAAATACTGTAGAAGCATCTAATGCATCAATAAAATATACGAGTTATTTGCTAAAAAAGATATTTTTTGTAACAATATATGCTTAACAGTGGCTTACAACTCTTGGCAGAACTATTCCTTTCTTCAGTCGAACATAACCAAGCGTCTCATAATGCTTCAAAATTATGTGGAGTTGCTCAATTACGCTTATGATGGGGATGACGAACAAATCCATGCCATGGTGAAGGTACAATTCAAGCGAAGTCAGAGCGATCTGCCAGTTCTCGTAGTAGAACATTCGAGCAACACAGAACACCAGGGGGACCTTCTTCTTGACTGCTGGTGTTATTGGAACCTAAAAGAAAATTATCTTATAGTACCATTAAAGCGACAGCTAAAATTTTACGAAATTGATACATATGTATAACCAATTGTAAGCAAAAAAATCTAGGCAACGTTTAAAAGATCAAGAGCCCTTACAATTCTATTTTCAAAATTCAAAAGTCTACCTTCAAAATCTCAGCGCCATCGCCAACAAGTTCGAGCCGCTCCGACGGTCGTTTGAAGTGACAATCCAAGAAATAATCCTTCCAAATACACGGTCTTGGGCCATTCATAAACTGCCATTCACCCACTACAATGTCACCAAACTCATTGCGGCAGAAGATTGGAGGCGGACGACTTACAATGTCATTTCCTCGGTCATGAGTTGTAGCTAGCAGTCTAATGGTGTTTGTCGTATTGTCACTGAAAATCGAGGGTAAAATATAATTTTTCAAGATAGAATAAACTTTTTAGTCTTGTCAAATTTTTGGTCAAATTTGCAGTGGAGGTAGCTCAATAGTGGTGCTTCGAAATTTCTTGAAATTTTAGATATTTTTCCTAAACCAGCCACAACTTATTCTCGAAAAGATTACCTTTCAATCCCTCCAATATCAAAAGCGGATGACACAAAAATGTGCTGCGCAGGATCCCATTTACTGTCAAACACACTAAGTTGTTTGAGATTGTAGATCATCCGATTGATCTCAAGGTTTTGCTGACGTTGACTGATTAGCATGCATAATGAGAAAGTGACGGCAATAACCGCTGCTATTGTCCGTTTGACAGCCCTCGGTCGAAAGAACCCGGACCGAATTGAGATCATAACTGAAAATTGAGAATCGACAAGAAAGAAGCATAGTGATAAGTAAAGTTTTGCAAGGCAGCGCGCCAAAGAAATTTGCGATCAAGCAAAGGTACGTGGCAAAACTTCTACGAAAAATCGGAAAATTTTGAAATATGAAAAAATCACAAGAATAGAGCTTGGCGAAGGTAGGACTAGCAGAATTGTAATGAAAATCAGCCCAAGAATGATGTGACATTCCTAGTTAACGATGCTTCTTCAAAACCCCAAAAAGTTTTTTCATTTTTTTGCTGCAGAAAAAAGTGCTGTGCCAAAAACGTTTTATATTGGCTTAATTTCCTCATTTCATGTGTTACCCTACGAAAAGTTCGTGGAATAACTTGAACTTTCATGGAATACCCTGTGGCTAGTCCTGAAGTCCCATGTGAAATTAACAAATAATCCTCAGATCACCTGCTAAAATATACTGCCGTTGTAAGATGCAGCTTTCATTACCTCAAAGTCAAAGCCCAAGATCTCTAAAACAGTTTCATGCCCTCCCCATAAAAATACTTGGAAAAGGAAATTTAGAAAAATTATTGAGTAAAAACGTCTGCAGGCAATTTTCCTCTGGAAGTTTATGAAAATGAAGAGGCTTTCGGGATGTTCCTCGGGATTTTCCGGTTTCCGCGACGTCTTCATTTTTATTTTCATTAGATTCGAATCAGCAACTGTTGAGTCTTGTTTGTCGTCAACACGAATTCCTCGGCTAAATCGCATGGATTCGAATGAGATAAGCCCTTGAAATCTTTTTTAAGACCTCCTGGATCTACTCCAATATCCGATTTTTCTGGTTATATCTGACTCGAGATAAGGTCACGCATGCTGCAATAAGTCCCACAAAAATGATGAAGAGATCGCATTTATTGCCATTAGAATATCTTGAAAGACGTTGGAAATACTTGAAATTGAGAGATCTCCAAACAGAGAGCCAACAGAACCAATGGCGAGGTTTGAATGTGCTTAACGACGGCGAGTTCCGTCCTCGAAGAAGACGCCACCATCGATGGCGCAGTACTTGGGGCAGATACCCTTCTCTCCGCTCTGGCCTGGAGGTCCGGCTTGACCTGGCTGACCGGGCTGTCCGTCGTTTCCGGGTGGTCCTGGTGGGCCGGGTGGTCCCTTGGGTCCGGCAGGTCCTGGGCCAGCATCGGCTCCGGGCTGTCCTGGTGGGCCGGGTGGTCCAGCTGGTCCTTGCTCTCCGGGTGGTCCTGGTGGTCCGGGGACGATTGGCTCGCTGACGGCTGGGGCTCCTGGCTCTCCTGGGGCACCTGGCTGACCGGGCTGTCCTGGTGGTCCGGGTGGTCCCTTGGGTCCGGCTTCGCCTGGTGGAGCGTCGGTTCCTGGGTTTCCGGGCTGTCCTGGGGCTCCGGCGTCTCCGGGTGGTCCAGGTGGTCCTGGTGGGCCGGGTGGTCCAGCTGGGCAGGGTTTGCATGGTGGTGGGGTGACTGGCTCACAAGGCTGAGCTGGTGGCTTTCCTGGGTTTCCGGGGAGACCGGGAGCTCCTGGCTTTCCGGGCTTTCCTGGCTTACCGGGAGTACCGGCTGGACCTGGAGGACCGGGCAAGCAGCAGTTGTCGCAGCTTCCTCCAGCAGCAGCGGCTCCGCCGTTGGCGGCGGCTGGGCCTCCGCCAACTCCAGCGCCCTCTCCGTAGCCGGATTGACGGGCGGTTCTGTTGGAGGCGGGGGTGTTTCTCATCTGGTTGACTTCGGTCCAGATGTTCTTAGCAGATCCCTGAAGAAGAATGAGTCATCAATCGTCTGATAAAAGCAAATGAGGATAAACGATCGCAAAAATCAGCCAGCAGAGAAAAGTTAGAAGCCTTCAACTCACTTTGCAGTAGACAATTTCGTTGTGCATTTGCCGACGAACCGAGTGCACATAGTTGTAGACCATGGGCAAGGTAACGCACACCGAGAGCACGGCCACAACCGAGAAAGTGACAGCCGAGTAGGCGACAAAGCGGTAAGCCTTAAGGCGGTTTTCAACCTCCATGTTGAGTTTAGAGTGCTTTGGACAGACGCCGCTGCACTGACTTTCCCTTCCTCAAGTTATCGCTTATAAACCCCCAAGGCAAACGCATTCCGTGCGCACGTCAAGGTGAAAAGGCGTTGGGGAAGGTTGAAACTCGTTTCCTCACACTTTTTCGCACTTTTCGAGAGTTTTTCCAAAACTTTCATCCTTGTCCGAGCTGTGACGGCGACTCTGTTTTTTCTCCACCGACCCCGCGTAATAAATGGGCTATCATCTCTCACCTTTTTCCTCGCGCAGTAATCCTCCCTTGTTTCCTCATTCCTGTCTTTCGCCGGCCCGATGTTATCGAACCGAGAGTTCCACCTGATGTGAAATCCATCCTTTGTTGTAATATTTGCGAGCTGGTAATGTCAACAAAGAGCGAGTGCAATGTGTAATCTTGCAGGGTTTGGAGGAAAATTGCAACAATTCGAGTTTTGCAAAACTCTTGAGTTTTTTGGGGATTTTTGCTGTTAAAACGGCAAAAACCAGTCTCCCATACCAAGTGTAACGTTTTTAGCTTTCTGAAACTTTGGCCAGGTTAAGATTTCCACCGTAAAATCAACCGATTTTGAGAGTCATTGGCAACATACATATTTTTCTATTCAACGCTCTAAAAATTCTGTTCTCTCTCGGATAAAACTTTAATCGTGTAAAAATTTCAAAATGTTGATGACTTTATATGTCTTATGTACCGTGCACATGCAATTTTTAAAGTGGATCGACCATTTTTGGAGTATTCTACTATTAGGATTCTTTCGATTTATGACTCAAAGGTAAAATTTATGACATCATTTGACCCGGACATCATCTTTTTTCCATTACGTCAATTCCTTTGACCTAAACTTCAAAATTTAACTATAATCTCCTCAAAGAAGATTTTCTCAGCACTTGCCAACCCAACACTTAACACCAAACTATTCGCAGCCCCACCCAAATTAATTGACTTGTGCTTGTATTCAGTTCAAAACTTAGTGTATATTCTGTGTTTTTCATCCTCATTTTTTATGATACACATCATTTCCGTCTCAAAAATCTCCAAACAGATCCATAAAATCTTTTTATGCGCCCATGTGGGTGTTTTATAGTAATTTCGGAAAAAATCGTAATTAAATTTGATGAGAACTGATAAGAGTTCCACTAATTCGTCAGTAGTTTTTTGTGTTTTTTTTTTTGATATGGGAGACTAAAAATGGATGTATTTTTTTGGGGTTTTTGACGAAAGAAGAAGGTAAAATTTTTTTTTAAAATTTTTGCGAGAGACCCTCAGAATTCAAAATTCAAAAAAAAAAAAAAAAAAATAAAACAAAATAAAAAAAAAAATTGAAAGGTCCCTTGAAAATTTTATGAATTTTTCTTTCCTTTTCCAAAATTTTCCGCGAAAAAATCGAGCGAAAGAATAAAAAATCCCGCAAAAAACAGCCGGCTTTCGCTTTTTTTCTTCAATTCCCTCCGTTTTCGTCCACCGAAAAGCCCCCCACTTCCAACCATTCGCTTGCAGCCGGGCGTCGTGGCGGGCGCTTGTAAACCAAGTTTCTGGGTGGCTGAGTTCGGCGGCGCGGTGCGGTGGCGGGTCAACGGTCCTGTCGCGGTGCTGCTGTAGACCGAGTGTCCGTATCAAGGGCGGCGTCGACAAGGGATGGCGGCCGAAGGGCTGCGATTGCTGGTCGGTTAAAGAGAGAAGCACCGGCCCAGGCCCCACAGGGAGCAAGCCAAATTCTCCGCGCCGTTACAGTGAACGGATGGCGCTCGCGAGGCACACTCGGCAGGCTGCCGTCACGGTGTCGTCACTCGAATTTTTGCAATTTTTGGATTTGCAAATTGAAGGCGGATAGAGGAAGCGTTCTTTTTGTCACGCTTTTTGAGTTTGAAAACCCTCAGGAATTGTTGAGTTCCGTCTTAATTAGGTTGGCTTTTGGGACTAGTGGTCCACTGACTTTTTTATGGAATAAACATTTCCTCTGACATATAATGTCAAATTTCTATGACTTTTCTTGAACCTCTAGAACTCCCTCATCTCTCAACATGGTTCTCAAATACGTAATGCAATCACCATTGTCTTAATCAACTCCAAATCTTGTCTTCCCCCGGCCAATCCCTGAAATCTATTGCAAACACACACGATACAACTTCCAACCCTCTAATCCTCCTACCCTTCAAACTCCCCACAGTCTAAGCTTCACATGGCCTTCCAGACCTCGGTTCTTATCACCGCAACGGGCTTTGTTTTGTGCGACAATCCCGTGTTGTGATAGGAGGCCACAAGCTATAGTGGAAAGCTCCGCTTACAAATCTTTCCGGGTGTTTCTTTGAAAAACGAAACCTATGATGATAAACGAGCGGGTTGATTATGTGAAACTTTATTCGGAATTATACGGGAAAAGTATGCATGATTTGGAGAAGAGAAAAATATGAGATTTCGAATGCTTACCAGTAGGATTAAAGGATGTTGATAACGGGAAAATAAACAGAAAATAATAAGGAAAAGAGCGGAAAATACTCGTATAAGATTGGAAATTGAAAAAGTTGACATTATGTAGTGTGTACTCGGAGAAAATTACAATCAAAATTGGAAAAAAGAAAGTCATGGGAATTGATTGAAATTCGGCAAATATTGAAAGGACACTTTGACAAGCTTTTTTTGAAAAAATTTAAACCGCGTTTTGCAGAAATAACCGAGTTATGGCATTTTTAAGATCAAAAAATTTCGTTTTCTAAACTCTGCGAAATTGATGAAGAGAGTGGAAAAAATTAAAATAAAATATTTGTGACTAATCCTCAAGGTATTTTAAGACCGGCTACTGTCGAAAAAGTACAGTATCTACCATCTTCTCTCCAATCTGCACCGATAAAGCTCGGTGTCCGTCGAGTTTCCGCTGGTTTTCCGGAGTGTTGGCAACTCTTTTCCCGGCAGGATTGTGTACCGATTAAACAGGTTGGCAGTGATCAAAAACAGCTCCATTTTGGCCAAGGACTCGCCGATGCACATTCGTCGGCCCAGAGAGAATGGGATGAATTCGGAGGGGTTTTTGAGGTTTTGGTTTTCGTCGATGAATCGAGAAGGGTTGAAGCGCTGAGGCTCGGGGAAAACCTGAAAAAAGATGACTTGAAAAATTGTAATTTTTGTGCATCCTAACGTTGGTTAAATTTATGAAAATTTGAATATCCAAATTAAGATATTCAAATCCCAAAAAAATGTGTTAATTGTCCAGAATATAACCTTAAATTTTTCCCTTCAGAAAACTCAAAAATCTTACTTTTTCGTCCTGCATGATCACCGATACTTGCGGCAGGACCACAGTCCCTTTTTTGATCAAATATCCCTCAATTTCAATGTCCTCCTCCGCCACTCTTGTCAGGTTTTGTCCCAGCAAATTCGCACATCGCAATGCTTCCATCACAACAGCGTTGACGTAGGACAACAACGGCTTCTCGGCGATAGTAATCATTTTGTCCGAGCCGATGATCTGATCCAACTCTTCGTGGATTCTCTGCTGCACTTCTGGGTGTCGCAAAACAAAGGCAATTGTCCAGGTTATCGTCAGACTGGTGGTCTCCTGTCCCGCCACCCACAAGTTGAAGCACATGGATTTTAATTGGGCCAGGCTGAAGTCATTTTGTGTGGGATCCACTTCGTCCAAGCGCCTCTTCTCCTTCAGAAATGCGTCGATAAAATCGGTGGCCTCGAAGTCGTCGGTGTACTCGTTCTCCTCCAGATGCTTCTCAATTTGCTCCCCCATAAAGTCGAGGATCTCGGCGTAAATTGCGGCCCCCTCTTTGCCCGCATTCGAGAGGAACGAAAGATTCAGAATCCAGGGGTAGGAGAAGATCAAGTTGCTCCAAAGATTGGTCGAGACACTCGACACTCGCGCGGTCTGCTCTTTTATGTGGAGAAGACGCTTTTCCGAGGCCTGAAATTTGAATATTTTATAAGGTTTTCGAAAAATTGATGGGTGAGTGACATTTTATACGAAGAAATTTTTTTTGGTGAGAAAATTGCAAAAAAGCTATAGATTCCTTAAAAGATCGCTAAAATGTGTTTAAAATACGTTGTACTAAGTTGTGAGTAGTTCAAAAAAAAAAATTAAAATTCTACAAATTTTACCTTGGTGTTGGCCTTGTATCCGCAGATGATCTGACTAATAAGAGAGCCAACTGCCAAATCAGTGTGTTTGTAAAGCTGCATTTCGTCGGTTCCGGCATCCAAATCCGCATTAATCTTGCTGAACATTCGCTGGATTTCGGTGATAATCTGAAAAAAATAAAAAACTATTTTTCGATTAAATTTTTTTTTATTTTTCCTTTTTTATTTCCCAAGTTTTTCTATTCCTCTAAAATTTTTTTCAATCTAGGCCTCTGACCTCCATACTCCATTTTAGAAAAGTTTCTTCCCCCAAAAGCACGGACCGAATACAAACCTCAAGCTCAAAAATAGAACGAAAAGACAATCGTCTTGCGGGATCTTTTGATTGACGTCAACCTCCACATAATCCACTCTTAGAAGGGCCTTATCAAAGAAGGGACGACTGGACGTTTGCCTTTTGCCTACGGTAGGTTGTACTAGTGTCGTAAAAAACGGAAAGGTTTTTTCGCTAAGAGTGCGTCGCGTGATGACAAAAAATTTGCAAAAAAAATCATACGGTAGAAAAAATGATACGGTAGAAATCTCAGTTGTACCTACAAAAGGCGAGCTAAAAAATTTTGGAATTTAATTTGTGGCCTATTTAGGATCAATTGGCAAAAATTGTCAAAATTTTTCCTCCGCTTTTTTTTCCGGATGCATTCGCCCAATAAAATCGATAATGATCGAAAATTAAATTCCTCAATACAATTAATTACGATTAATATTTACCATCCGGGCGTCGGCTTATCACACTTTTTTTTATGGGCTTCTTTGAAAGTTGCATGTTCAACCGGAACAACCCACACATCGTGATAAAGGTCAATTAGCGCTTAGTAAGCGTGTGACTCAGACTTATCATTTTTCAGCAAAAAAGTTTTTTGGAAAAAATGGAATCTTTTTGAATGAAAATGTGTTCGTAGAGGCACTCCTAGTAAGATTTGGAAATTTGAAAAGGGTTTTTTCATTGTGTCTGGAAAGAAAAAATTTATTTTGAAAATTGTTTTTATGACCGGAAATTCTGAAAATCATTAATTTTTAAAGGCCCATTATCCCCATGCTGTACAAAAAAACCCCTTTAAATATTGCAGCACACAAAAAAAATTTCAAAAAGTCTCAATCTTGTCTCTAAAAATACCAAAATATACTTTTTATTCCCTTCCCACCCCTATCCCCTCCAAAAAACCCCAAAATCTTACATTTTGCTCAATCTGTCGTGTTCCAAATCCGAAGTGCTTGAACGCCGCCACCGCAAACTTCCTCTGTTTCTGTGGCACCTCAATAGGCGTCTGGATTTTGTCCTCATTTCCCAGGTACTTCAACAAGAACCTCGAGTCCAAGCGGTTCTCGAAATTCCCGCCATTTTTCACGAAAACCTTGTGCGCCAATGAGTGATCGTTGATGGCGACGAAGGGAAGATCGCCCATCCAGTAGGTGTAGATGGCGCCGTACCGCTTTCGCCACTGCAGGAATTTGTTTTCCCATCGTTCCTGACGCCAGAGGGAGAGAAGATTGCCGAAAATGGGAAGAGGGATAGGTCCGGGCGGAAGATGTCGGCGTTTCAAGTAGAATTGGTTGAGCAAATAGTAGAGCAGGCCGATTGTTAGAGCCAGTACCGCTAGCATTTTGAATATCCCGGGAAGTGAAGCGAGTAAAAGTGGATAGTCGCAATTATCGGCGATTTTTTTCAAAAACTTGAGTCTTTTTTCAATTTTCAGTAGAAAAATTCGATTTTCAGCGATTTCAAGTCAAAACTAGCAATCTCAGATTGCAACTTAGCAGTAGAATCGCAGAACAAAGCCTTTTAAGGTCAGTGGAGCTGGGAGAATATCGAAAAATTAATTCGCAACCGCCCTTTTCACACATTTCTCATCATTCTTGCTCGAGCTTTTATAGTACTCGTCCTTATCAATTCCTCACTCCCCACCTCAACAAGAAATCTTTTCCACCCCGCGGGATGATGACGTTGGGCGGCTGAGGTGAGGGTGTTACAAGCCTGGGCCTTCGCCTTATCGCCGTCCGTTCCGGAACGAAACCGCAAAGCGGTTTTTCGTTAGGGCTGAGCCGCCTTCGGATTGGCGGCGATTAGTTCGCCGGGGTTAAGCCCGAATTGACGTACATTCGACGAGGTGATTGGCTTAATCAGCTAAGCGGCGTGTAGGGGTCGCGATTAGCGTTTGGAGTTTCCGAACCGATCGTTGAGTTGTTAAACGTCAGGTCGAATGATGTCAGATGGGCGGAGTGCCTTGTGAGCCATGGGATTACTGTAGGCGCAAGAGGGTGGGTTCGTAAAGGAGGCACTTGCAACAATGAATCTTTTGAGCGCCTGCACGGTAAATGGGGCCAATGTTTAGAGCGCAGAGGAGGGACGGCCGCCAGATTTACATCTATGTTCAACTTTAACGATTTTTAGATACCCAGCGAACTGCTCTTGCTACAAAGCCAAAATTTCTTTCAAATTTTTAGCAATTAATCCAAATAGTCCACGTATCATAGCTTGAAAGTTTTATCCTGGTTTCTGCATCCACAACGTTGATATTTAACCACCCTTGACACAGGGGCGCTGTTCGGAGGAAACGCTTTTTTGTTAAAATATTCTTCCGATTTTTTGGTGGGAGAGGTTGACTTTTTTGCAACGAAATTGTTCGAATAAAACGCCTCTAAAAATCTCAAAATTTTTTTGGATTTTTTAGGTTCTGCGATCGAACAATCTCGATTATTCTCTTCAAAAAGGCGCGTTATAAATCTTAAATATACCTTAGCGACTAACTGGGACTGTAGCCATACATAGTTTGCTTCAAATTTTATCAAAATCTGCACTTGGCTGCCATAGAAATTTTGGGTTTGATCACGTTTTTTTGCAGCACTTTACTCGTTTGATAAGCACAAAGCGTTGGATATGCGTTTAACAAGGCTTGTCTAAAGAGCTTACGCCTTCACGAACCCTTTTTTATCACTCTTTAAGCGTCGTGTTATAGTCGATTTCAAGTAAACAATGCGGAATTACCGTACAAAACAATGAGCAAAACTGTCGTCTACGCAATTATACGGCTTATAAGGCGCGAGCCAATGCGTCAAGTTGAAGGATTATGGATTTTCTTGGCTGGCTTTTGATCGTGCAGAAACTTTTCTGTGACTTTGTTGGGACGTGTATTCATTTTTAAAGATTTGCCATCATCAACGAGAGGCAAAAAATGATTCTTCAATGCATCCTCTTGTGTTCTGTTGGGGTTTGTTGAATATATTACCTTAGATAAAAAAAATTACATCTATCGTATATTTAGCCCACTACCGTTAATGTATTAGGTTGGGGAATAAGTTCGTAGAGCTTTTTATTGTTTTGTTTTGTAAGGATTGTTTGTTGTTTGGCAAAGGTTATATATATTATTTGATACAGTTTTTTCTCCTCTACAAAACTGTGTTTTTAGTTTTTTTTGAAAATTTAATTTTTTATAATTTTTGGGGCTTAAAAAGTTTTTGAGGTCCTCTTCGCCATCGAATTTTTCACCTCGGATTTGGTTTGACAGAAGGCGGAAAAGGTGGTAATCGGTTGGCGCAAGGTCCGAGAGTATGGTGGATGCTAAATAACCTCCCATTCGAACTCATGGAGTGCGGTTTTGACGACTTGTGCAACATGAGAGCAAGATGACTCGTGGAGCAAGATGACTTGGCCTTGATTTCAGTCGAATAGCCCCATTTTCGAGGTGTAGTTGGGCATCATAGAGCTCCTTGTTGACAGTGGCGTTCTTTTGAGGCATGTCCCAATGCGCCATGCCTTCCCAGTCCCCCCAAATGCAGATCATGGCCTTTTTGGGTGGGGATCTTGCTTGACTGTCCCCTGGGGCCACCCACTCCAGGAAACAGTCAACATTTTGCTTTATATTGACGTACAGACACCATTTTCATCCCCGATGATGACTCGATACAAAGACCGCCGTTTGCGTCCACGTGCTGCTCGGCGAAAAAAGCAGGTGTCGAAACCGCAAATTTTTGCCTCCTAGATGGTTCACTTTTAAGCCCAAAAAATAATTAAAAATTAAATTTTCAAAAAAAAACTAAAAACACAGTTTTGTAGAGGAGACAGAACTCTTTCGAATGCATATATAAACTTTTCCAAACAACAAACAGTCGTTGCAGGACGAAGCAATAAAGAAATCGTTGCGGACTTATTCCCCAACCTAATACATTTCAAGCAAGGAGAGAGGAATTGGGAAATTAAAGCGACAGCTTGAAAATGCGACGATTTTTCACATCAATCACACATGACTACCGGGGCTTCTTGGACTGATAGCCCAGTCCCCGAAAGCGCTTCTCGTTGATTACAAAACGCGTTCCGAAGACGCCAACTATGCATCTCTCTCTCTGATCGGAGTGACGCACTGTTCAATAGAGAAAAATTGCCAATTTTGTAACGCGCCCAATTTAAACCGCAATTTGAGTGAGGCCTTTAGTGCCTCCCGCTCTCCAACCAATAGGATTGCTTTCGGCTCTCTTTTTTCATAAGGAATGTTTTCAAAGAAAGAGAGTGAGGCATCTGTCGGTGTCTGGAAGGCTTCCTGGAAGCTGTTTGAAGCAGTTTTTCGACTGTATCGAGTCCTGCATTGCATTAAGCCAGGCCAGGCCCGGCCCGAAAAAAATCTACTTTTTGCGATGATCCTTGCTCCAACTACAAGTCCCATTAAATTTTGAGCGTTGCACTTGGACCTCTTATTGAGATTTCTTGACCCAATGTCCAGAAAAATCCCTCACAAAATTTTTCTCGGGTTCTTGGCACTCAGCCAAGGTCTTCAAAAAATTCTTCCTACTGTAGAAAGAAGAAGATGGGTAGTTTTTTCATTTAAAACAATCCTCTGCCAGTGCGGGAGGAGGTGTATTCGGAGGGGTCTTTTGTAAAGTTACCGTATATGCCTGCCAAAAAGTCAGATCTTTTCCTGCTGACGCAAAAAGGTTCTGAGCGAAAATCGTCTTATGTCTGTTCGAGCCTCCTCATAATTTTGGGATAACCTTCTTTGTCGTTGGAAACAATCGACGTTTTCTGCCGTGACTTTGAAGTTTAATTCCAACTACAAACTTTTCGTTCTCAAATTTGCGTAATGGACACGCTGATTTCCTAAGGCATCAAGGGTGGAATCGACGATAACTTCGCTAATCGGAGCCCCACCCTCACGCGATTAGCCGTGTTTTGCTGCGTCCGAAACTCACAAAGTAATCGGAAACAACCGGCTGACGTTGTGGCCTTTGTTTCGCTCTAAGGTTTGTATCGTTATCGGCCATTGAGCGCACACAGTGCCCGCCTTTCCATGATATCATTGCGGCCGGTATCTAAGGCTACAGTCCGCACACCCAATTAAGAGGGCATGATTGCCACAATTCAGGTAAAACTACAAAAGGAGGGACGAGGAGTTTGGCGGTCGATGAGTCTTTAAGGAGATAAGACCGTACACATTTGTATAGTTTAAAATTGAGGGTCTGCTTAGGGTACGATATCAATTTCAAAAAAATCATTTTGCAAATTCTTGGTGACCGAAATTAAAGCCTACAAAATAGTTATTAAGAATGTAGAATATACGATTTTTGAAAAGGTGAAACGCCCTTTGAGATGTTTACGATCGCCGATTATGCCTGTCAGTAAGTGCGTAACTCCATCAACTATTGCGATGTATTTATATCATACTTATTTATGAGACTCCAGAATTTTATCCGTGTCTTCAAACTTTTTCAAGATCTTGGTTTCGGCATGAAATTAAAAAAAACTTGCACAAGGTAGGCTCCTTACAAATCTTCAAAAAATGTACATATTGCAACGGTTGCGTTTGCATCTGGATCAAGTTTTCTCCACGGGCCGCAAATATGTGTTTATCAGGATTTGAATTCAAGGGACAAACGTGGTATTGACTGATCTCCACCAGAGATGGTCAAAGAAGCGAATAGCTTGTGCTTTCTGTGGGACGTTGCTCATCAATTCGTAGGCAGAGCGATAAAGCTTCAACTTGGTCTCCCCTCACCATTCTTTCATTCGGCGCCTCCACCCTTCCCTAGCTACGCACATGATCAAACGCCAACTTGTACCGTTTTTCCGTCGTAGAAAACTGCCTTTATCTGTGTGTAAAGCATCACTCACACCTTCGTAAAGCATGACTGCTTGTAGGGGTGGTGATTCCTCAATGATTTTATGGGTAGTTGGGCGTGGGTGATGCAAATATGCTGCGACAAATATTTGAGAACGTGGGTGAACCAATGAAAAGGTCAAATAACAAACACTGTTTTTTCCACATTAATAAAATCCGGAATGTTGCGATGGCAAGGACGCTGGCTACAGAAAGTCAAGCAAGGAAGATTGGAAGGCACACGGTCATAAGGGGACTGCATAAAACTACCTGGATAGATGTGGATTCAGGAGATCAGTAGCTTTCTATTGGTGGCAAAACCAAGGCTGTAGAACACTAATTCATGACGAACTTGAGCATCATCAAATCTTATACGTTTTTTGCGGGTACTGTAATTTCAGCCTATGCAATAAAAATTAGCAAAAAACATCTTATTAACGATAAGATGTTTTTAGAGATTGAAGGGCCCTTCGTAAAGCCTGTAAAGAAATATGGGCTTCACAATTTGAACACTTCTCTTGCAAACTTCATCCTCAAACGTACGTGTGATAATCATAACCACATAAATCACTCAAGGATTATATCACAAAGTTCTAGCACGATCTTCAAACTTTATTGCCATTAACATTTGTCAAGTTTATAATGAGTTTGCTAGAAACAAATAAATTGAAGTTTAAATTTCCCAAAGTTGGAAATAAAGTCTTATTGGTTATTGGAAAATCACATCATAGAGGAAGTGGTTGAAAAACGGTGTAGTTTATTTTGATTGTGATTTATCTTCATTCCAATATTAGGTTGATTCATAATTATCCGGCGGTTTTATTGGCGCGTTTTTTGTTAGTTAAAATTTGCGTTTTGTTAATCTTTTTTTTATAAAAATTATCTTTACTATTTAGTTAATAAAATGTGTGTCGAAAACCATACTCTTATCCGCCATATTATGCTCTAGCATTTCGAGAAAAGTTGGAAGTCAGCACAGTCATTTCGCGATCTCTACGAACTTTTCGGCGAAAGAAAAAAATCGGCAGGTGTTTCGCCCAAAGGAGTACCAAAAGACGTCCACTGTAAGAAGGCTACGTGGTATGTGTGGTGAGACAGAAGCGGAATCATTCACTGGGAAATCGTGTCTATTTTATGTTCCTTCGCCGAATAGTTCGTTGAGATCGCGGCCGCGCGGTATGAGCGTGCTGACTTCCAACTTTTCTCGAAGTGGTAGAGCATAATGTGGCAAATATGAGTATGGGTTTCGACTGCCATTTTATTAACTAACCAGAGAAGATTATTTTTATAAAAGAAACATTAACAAAACGCAGATTTAACTAACAAAAAACGCGCCAATAAAACCGCCGGATAATTATGAATCCACCTTATATTTTTTTGGCGGTGTTAATTTATGATCAGTCATCTGCTCAACTTCGAATTTTTATTTGTTTTGAAGGGCAACCACTTTGCGGGCAGCTAGAAGAACCACATTTGCTTTCAACAGGAAATTCAAACGATGGATTTGAAGATTACAGTGAGGGACCGGATCCAGTGGCAAAAAACGTCTCCAAACCCTTCCCTTCTCTAACTAGGGAAGTGTACAAACGAACCCTCACTAAATGGCAAGTGATATACACCATTTGAAAGCCCTTGAAAAATGGTGCAAGATACCATTTTCATTTTTTGCAGAATGCCTTTCCGCGACGCCATACTGTAAATTGTATTATTTTTAGGTCATTTCGCAACAAAGATCTTTCTTTCTCTTGAGCGGATAAAATTCCTCGAAGAGGGTTGCTTCAATAGTGCAGTGGTTGCTGAGTAGGCATGGCTCCGGGCCGGGCTTTCCAAAATTTTCCGGCCCGGGCCGGGCCGACTAATTTCTTGGCCCGACCCCGGGCTTCGATTTTCAGGCCCGGCCCGGCCCGGGCCGGCCCGGTTTTTTATGAAATCTGACTTTTGCCCGGAAAAAAAGGAAAAAATAAGCTTCTTCGATAAAATTTTTCATTTTTTCAAACACAATGCTGATAGCGAACGTAAAATGACCTTATTTACCACTCGCCCAAATGAAAAAATAATTTTCAAGGATTTGAAAAAAAAATTCAGAAATTCTTATGTGCGACCTCCTAGTTAATACGCTGGCAAAAAAAGAAAAAGGAAAAATATTCAAAACTACGCAATACGCTTGTAGGTTTTTTCAAATTCAATAAAAGATCTGTGATAAAACATTTTTGCTAAAATTTGGGTGACTATACACAAAATTTTATGATTTTTTGTAACCATATGGTAAGACAATTTATGGCGACTTAGTAATTTATAAAAATAGTCAAGCGGCAATTGAACTATGTATATGTTTTGCTAAATTATCTTTTACATTTTGCGAAAATGTGCCATAATTTTCCCTTCATTTCCTGCTTTGTTTCTTTCCAGCGTAGTACAAAAATTTTCCGGGCCGAACCGGGCCGGGCTTTCCAAATTTTACAAGCCCGGGCCCGGGCCGGGCCGGGCCGGGCCGGGCTGGCCCGGTTTGCAGCCATGCTTATTGCTGAGCAGGCTGATAAGCCAACCCAAGCTAGGTTCGATTCCCAGCTTGGGCAAAAACATTTTGCGTTCTTACAGTTAGGAAAATATTTGAGTTAAACTTTTACAAACGCTTCAATTTTTCTAGAAAACGGTCGATTACGGTTAAAATCATCAAACTTACATGTTTTTCAAGATTAAAAAGAGTGAAAAGTGTTTTTTCACGTTACGGGTATTTAAAACCAGTAAATATCACATGTAAAATGGTTTTACTGGCAAGCGCCAAACTTCATAATGATTCTTAGGCCAACCTAGTAGCAATATGTACCATTTAGCGTTTTGAAATAAGATTTATTTTGCCCCACAGCAGATATTGCAGCTACTTAAAGGACAAATCAACCGTTTATATTTTTTTGCCCTGAGGCATTCTGCAAAAAATGAAAATGGTACCTTTCACCATTTTTCAAGGGCTTTCCAATGGTGTTTAACACTTGCCATTTGGTGAGGGTTCGTTTGTACACTTCCCTAGTAAGCTAAAAAAGCCCGATTTGAAAAGCCCGCCTTGAAGGAGAGGGCGCGCTTTTCAAAACGGAGTTTTTTAGCTTAGAGAAGGGAAGGGTTTAGAGACGTTTTGGTCCCTTCCGGGATGCAAAGCGGGACGTTTTTCGCCACTGGATCCGGTCCCTCACTGTACATGTTCCAAATTAAGTTTTCTGGTGCATAAGGGGCTTGAATAGTTGACGTTAATCAGGCGTTTTTAGATGTCGAGAAAGCATTTTTTGAATAAAAAGCTCCCTTAACTTTGAAAGCGGTAGATGGGTTCAGGATATTCGTATACTTATCTGTACCATGGAGTTGCCAATGCAAAATTTCTGTCGCACTTACGGTAGAAAATGGTAATTTGTTTGCTGCCCGCAAAGTGGTTGTCCTCAGCACAACGCCCATTTGCTCAACTCCTGATTTGGATTTGTTTGCACAACTGCTCGATCAGAAACTGTGGATTCAATACTGCATGGAAAAAGGGGCCAATGGATCTGACATAGGCCACACAAAATCCCCGCAGTTTCTTGAATTTAACTTTCTATTTCATTGGCTGTTTGTTCTCTTCCATTATCCATTTCCTTCGCAAATTCGATTACGCAATGTTTACAGAATTTTCAACCGAATAAGCCACCGAAAATTGGGTTTCGCAAATTACAAGGATTGTTACAACTTCTTACAAGATCTACGCTTCTCGATTCCCATGCCCGAGGGAGGAATTGAAGCATACTGTAATTGTGTAACACGACGATTTAACCGTCCCTAAACTACAATTTAGTGACAATACTTGGAATCGGAAGGACGAGATTAAACTGTTGAAAGTAGTGTAAAATTTTGGGTGGTCACTTGACCTTACTAGGGAGGTGTGACGGAGTTTCACGAAGGCTAGCTTGCGCTTTGCAAAAGTAATTTTTTTGGGTCAAACGTTGGTAAAAATTTGACACTTGTTTGTGAACATTGCTGTGAAAATTTGTTGCATTTTTTCTGTTGAAGGAAGCCTCGTTTCCACAAAAAAATCTTAAATTTGCTTCGCCAAAGAGGCCGAGATATTGCCGTGAAGCCTTTTTTCGAATATCTGACAGGGGAAGTACTCCAAGTGCAACGCTCAGATTTTCTTTAAACTTTGCACACACGTCGGGTATAGATTAAATATCGATAACTGGAAGTTTTAGTTCGCGCTTTGCCGGCGCCGCCGAGATATTCAACGATTTTTGCCGCCGAGAGAGCACACTAAACGTGGAGAGCGGTCAGAGAGAAAACACCTTTTTGGCCATAACTTTGGCAGTTTCGAGCGGAAAAATTTGATTTTTTGTAGAAACATTATCCTTTACGGTAGAAATAGGGATGAAACTTTTCGAGCCGAAATTCGGCAAAAAGTCCTAAATTTTGGCCGCCTTTTGATCTAAAAATCTCGGTTGTTTCTGCAAAGCGCGAGCTAGAATTCTCGCATATATCTTAGAAAAAATTATTCTAAATTTGTGCCAAGTTTCATCAAAATCTGAGCGTCGCAATTGGAGTACTTCCCCTGTGAATATCTCGGCCAAGGAATATCCAAGCAACCCAAGAGATTTTTAGATATTTTTAACCGCTGGAAAAGCCAGGCAAGAAAAGTTTCAAGTAAGCAAAAGTTTGAGTGTAATTTTTAGTCAATGAGAAATCGTTCGTGTCAATTCGACCCTTTCTAATTGCAGCCACGCCAAGATTTTCAACATAATGCAGTAAAGAGGTGATTGCTGCATCAAAAAAGATTGACAGAACCTTAAATGAAACTTGTTTCATTACATCGAGTGGTTAAAGTTTTGTTTTAACTTTATTCTTGATGATAAATACTTGGAATCCGTCAGAGTTGTCGAAATAAATTTTTCTTTTTACACAATGATGCCTCGAATGCGTGGGATTTACAGTAGTCTTTATAATCGCCCGAGAGGAATACGTATGAATTATTCTTTATGACGTTCTTTTGTCATAATATTTGCTTACTTTCTACTGTATCCCACGCAACCTTTTTCAAAATCCACACATCTAAAAACTGCTTTATTTGACTAGACAGATTGTTTCTTCGGTAGCGGACTCCCCTTCGCAAACATGTTTACCACATAAAAACGCCCACAGATTCGCAGAATGGGGAGGCCGAAAGCGTCTGTACACTTTGATCGCATCTGTTCTACACTAGTAACAAAATAAATTGGAGATTACTCCGTTGAACCCGGCCTGCTGAAGTGAGGCTGGAAAACAGCTTTAGCACACACTACGCAAAATTTAAAGAGAAAAAATCTAAAAATTGTAATAAAACGTGCAATTAATAAAAAAGTTTTTGATGTCTCTTCTACTGTAAGCACCGGAAATGTGACAGTTTTACAACAAAATTGAAATTTTCCACTTTTTGTCGCAAATTGACGAAAAATCGAGGATAATTTTAATCGTAAGATAATTTATGGTCATCGTGAGGGAAATAAATCTCCATAGAAACTTAGGGTTCACCTTAAAATGTGTCAAAATATTGTTGAAATGCCTCCCATATAGCAGACTTTCCTGATTACCCATAAAATCACTAAAGATATAAACCGCATAAAGTTCAGGTTAAAATTTTAAGAAATTGGTTTCTGCTGTAAGCCCAACGCATGCGCAAAGCTCAAAGAAAGAATGATAGCACTAGAGAAGCTTGCTTAGTCAAAAATCTTTATTTCTTTGACCTCTCTCCTCATTATTCATATATTTTTGTTGTCATTGGCCGTAAAGGAGCTGTTATTAGATTCACATGCAATTTTCAAAACTTGCAAACATCTCTCTTTTTCATGAAGCCATTTAGACTTTTTCAAGTCATGTTTGTAGTCTACTCTCTTCTCTAAAAAAAGCCTCCCAAAAAATTGTGAACCAACTTTATTTACAAAAACGCTTCACCTATCGGGTTGATTTATGAACATGACTAGAATGGAATTCCTGAGATCGTTTTCAAAGGTTGTTCTCGCCCTCTACTTCCGTCTTTTTATGAGACATGTGAAGGGCTCGGTTACTGTAGCATTTCCTCCAATCTTTTTCAATGTTGGCGGAACCTTGCCAGCTGCAAATTCGTAGTTCAAACAGAGATTGGAGATGAATAGGAAGACCTCCATGCGGCCCAGCGGTTCGCCGACACATTGACGTTTCCCGAGAGAGAAGGGAACGTGCTCGGGACGTGGGGCAAAGTTGCCGTTCTCGTCGATGAAACGGTCGGGATTGAACTCGTCCGGGTTGGGGAAGACCTGAAAATAAAATTGGGAAACTGACATTAGCGGCTACGGATATTTCTCTTGTTATATGTAGGTAGGCTAAAAATCAAGCCCAAAATTAAAAGGTTCTTTCGCAAAATATCTCTACGCTAGGATGTCTTTTGAGACGTTTCAAAAGTTTATTATTTTGTGAACGATTGTGCCCTTGCTCCGAAAAAACACAAGTGTAAAATCAAATACAAAAAATGGATGATGATATGACAGACCTTGCGCACTTTTCCGGTAAATTTTTTTTGACCTATCCCGCGTTGTTTCGAAAAACGTGCGTATCGTACAGCTCGAACTTTGGTGTTCAGAAAGTTTTTTTAAAGACATGTGTATATGTATATAGATATATGTAAGATATGACCCTTTAACTTATGACCCTTTAACGATCATATGTTTCATAAAAAATTAAGTTTTTTTTCATAAAATTTTTTCTCTTGGCAGTGAAAAATTGTTTTTTATAATTATTTTTTGCCAACAACCATTAAAGCGCCCACCTCCGGATCCATCATCATGACAGAGATCTGTGGGACGGTGATCGTCCCTTTCGGCAGAAAATACCCCTCCACAACCACGTCCTCCGTCGTTGTGTGCGGAATATTTTGTCCGGCCACGTTCGAACAACGTTGAATTTCCATTATCACAGCTTGGATGTACGGTAGTTGGGTTCGGTCAGCGATTCGGACCACATTCCCATTGCGAATTACCGTATCCAGTTCCTGTCGGATTTTCGCTTGGACTTCGGGATAGCGGATTAGATAAGCCAAGGCCCAAGTCATGGAGGTGCTGCTGGTTTCCTGGAAACATTTTTTTCATTTGTTGATTGTCTTCTATTACGGTAAGTTTTAATTTTTTTTAAGAGAAAATTGATGATTTTTGATTTTTTTGAAAAATTATCTATCCTACAAAAAATACCAGTCTACGTATAACAAATGATTTTAAAAGCCCCAAGGGGCTTTCATATCTCACTATTCTCATCCCAAGACTTATTGAACCCCATATTTCGCCCCCAAAAATCTCCAGTTCCCCGATTTTCTGACCAAAACACCTTCACACCATTCTCTACACCCTCTGCTCAATCAATCTCCAATTTTACACCGCAGATTTCTCTCTTTTTTTCAACGTTAAACACCCTCCGGACACAGGTTGGTAATTAAGCCTGATGACCGCTTTACAGCGCCGCAATTCTCAGAACGCCACGCTGAAAAACGATTCATCTACTTTTGGGTCGAACTGATAAAGACTTTACAAAAATGTTCTTTAAAAAAAGCGTGCCAGCAAATCACTGTAAATCATGCAGCAGGGCTGAAAATATGATTGGAGAGCGTTCTGAGAAAGTTTATTTTTGGATGGAAAAATGAGATTTATTAACAAGGGAAGGGTTTGAAGTTCAACACTTGGATTTTGATGAAACTTGGCACAAATTTAAATTACATTATGCTACAACATATATGAGATTCTTAGCTTACGCTTTAATAAAACAATCAAGTTTTTCAAGTCGAAAGTTGGTGGAAACTTCCGATATTCCCAAAAAATGGGTAAAAAAGTAGTCGATTAAATCTATGCCTAGATGGATACCGATAACCCCCGAATTTCATAAAAAAATACTACTTGAAATACGATATCTGCAAAAGAAATCGGACGAGAAATACCCTGAATTGAATCAAAATTCAAACTACAATACTTTCGCCGGATAATTTTAAGTCAAATTTTTTTCTTACCTGTCCCGCAATCCACAAATCGAAGCACACATTCCGGAGTTGGGCTACGGAGAATCCTCCAAGATTTCCGCTCCGTTTCCGCCTCTCAATTTCCATTAAATAAGCGTCGATGAAGCTTTCAGGTTGCAGCTCTTGAGTGTAATCGTTCCGATCCAGATGGTCCTGAATTACATTGTCGATGTAGTCAAAAATCAGCTTGAAAGTGTCGATCGTTTCTCTGCCCGGCTGTCCGATATAAGGGACGTTCAAGAGCCAGAGGTTGTTTAGGACGAGATTCGGCCATTCGCTGATTACCAGTTGAATGGCTTTGGTTGTCGTCGCTTTTAATTGGGCAAATTCGGCCTCACGGTCCTGCAAATTTAACGTTATCATTTTTGAATCCATCAACAGCTAAAAAGTTGATTTTTTTGTAGCAACATTGCTCCAAATAAGGCTCAGAACTTCTTGTTAAACTCGTAAGAATGTTGAATTTTTACCAATTTTCGGACTAAAAATCTCTTTTTTCTGCAAATCGAAAGCTAAAAAGAATGTATTTTCCTAACAAGGGAATGGTCTGAACTTCCCCCAACGCTCGGGAAAATGACTAGTACAGGTGGATAGAGCAGGTCGACTTTGGTAGAAAAAGGCATTTTCCAGCTGCAAAGTAAGCACGGCCGACGAGAAAAATCGACCGAAAGTTCCGAAAAAATTTCCTCTTTCTCTTCCCTCGGAAAAGAAGTGGTGCTTCCAGTGGTTCGGTTGGCCGAGTGGATAGAGCGTCCGCTCGATATTCTTTTGGGGATTGGTTCGATTCCGGGGCAGCGCGAGTGGCTATGATAAGGCTTTGGTGACGAAGGTAAAAATTATTTTGCAATTTTTTACGCCTTCTAGAGATTGCAAAACACATAATAATAAAGGATTTTCATGTAAATTCCGGCGATTTTTTTCTGGAAGATTCCAGAACGTTCCCAATCATACTCCAATAAGGAGCAAACTGGAGCACATCTTGATCATATCGGCGGTTTTGACAAACGTCCACTAGAGTGTTCGGAAAACAGACAGTCCATGACTAGATTATTGGAGTATGACTGGCACCTTTCTGGAATCTTATAGAAAAATGGCAAAATTTAGATGGAAATCCTTTATTATTATGTGTTTTACAATCTCTAGAAGGCGTAAAAAATTGCAAAATAATTTTTTTGGTCCACAAGAGTTTACCTTCGTTACCAAAGCCTTATCATAGCCACTCGCGCTGCCCCGGAATCGAACCAAACCCCAAAAGAATATCGAGCGGACGCTCTATCCACTCGGCCAACCGAACCACTGGAAGCACCTCTTCTTTTCCGAGGGAAGAGAAAGAGGAAATTTTTTCGGAACTTTCGGTCGATTTTTCTCGTCGGCCGTGCTTATTTTGCAGCTGGAAATTGCCTTTTTCTACCAAAGTCGACCTGCTCTATCCACCTGTACTAGTCATTTTCCCGAACGTTGGGGGAAGTTCAGACCATTCCCTTTCTAGTCTAAATTTGCTCAGATTTCCATCAATATATGAGAAAAAAATCAACAATATGTGTGTTTTCATATTTTTCAAAACTACAATTTTTGTCTTCACCAAAATCCCTTCCCAAAATTTGCCTCCCAATAAGCTTAACCGATCTTTTGAGCAACAATCAAGGCAGAAAAAGTCATCAGAACGTCCCAAAAATGAGCAAAATTTGATGGGCGCACCCAAAACCGCTTATAAGCAATATTTGTTGTGTTCTAATTGGAGTTGCAAGTGGCTATAGTTTGAAAGAAAAAGCTTGACAAGGAATTAATAGTATCACAAATTTTAATCAATTTTTTGGCCGTGAAGAACAGATTCTGAAGCCTATGTAGGCCATAAATTTATTTCTAAAAATTTGAGTTTTTTTTTGTTGTAGGGACAACCCGGATATTTGATTCTTTTTGCGAGGGAGATTGCGAATTGAAGAGGGTCGGTTTGAGAAAAAATATTTTTTTTTCGCGTTTCGGCAATAATTTTGCAATCTTTTATAAAGCAATTTTTTGCGGATTTTTTATGCTCCGCCACTGGAAAAAAATTAAATTTTATGGCTAAAAAAAATTGTTTAATTTTTGAAATCTTTCGATCTAAAGACCTCGAAAAAATTCAAACAGAGTGGACTAGTTAAAATCGCATTTAAATGAGCTCTTTTTTGTCCAAAAACAAGTTTTATTCAAAATTTCAACTCACATTTTCTGTGAACCGAAATCCACACAACAGCGAGTTGATAACCGAGCCCACAGCGAGGTCAGTAAACGCCTCAATGTCATGCTCTTGCTCTCTCTCGGCCAAGGCGCGATTCAGTTTCCGGCACATGGCCTCAAACTCCGCCAAAATCTGAAAAATCATGATTATTAATCATGGCTGGGCGAGAGTAAAAATAGGTTAGAAACTGCGTAAATGGAAGGCGGTTTTGAAATGGATAGGAAGTATGTTTCGTTGAAGGTTAAAGGTACAGGTTCAACGTGATTTTTACCATTTGCAAAGGAAAGAGAAAACCAAAAAAAAAACGTTTTGCAGAATTTGGAAGTTTTGAAATTTTATAAAATTTTCAGTGGGAATGAAGAAGCGAAATATGCAGAGGGGTCATTTCAATTAGTTACTGATAAGTTGATATATGTTTTTGGACAAAACAAATCAATATACGATATCCAAATCTAATACCCGTATTTTACCAAAAATTATAAAAAGGGCGAAAAAAATCCAATATACCAAAAAATTTCATAATTTGAAAAGATGACCAAAGAATCAACATTTTTTATCATACACTAAAAGATCAGAAACTCAGTGCCCAAAAAAAAAAACTCTAATTGTCCAAAAAATCCAATAAAATTTAGGAAATTGTTATGAAAAACGCCCAAGACTCACTACCAAGCTCTACAACATACCATACACTCCATTTGATTCTTGCCGTACCCAAAATCCCTCAGCGTTTTCAACGCGAACCTTCGCTGCTCGCTCCAATTCTCCCCGAACGTATCAATCAAGCCGTATTGTCCGCCGCGGACCATTTTACACAGTTCCGGTCGATACATTCGTCCGGAGAACGCGTCACCCTGCGTTACGAAGTACTTGTGCGCCAACTGGTACTCGTTGATGGCGACGATCGGCAGCGGGCCCATCCAGTACGTGTAGACGGGCCCGAACTCCCGTCTCCACTCGATGAACTTGGTCTCCCAGCGCTCCTGCCGCTTCAGCGTCCACAAGTTGCCCACCAGCGGCCAGGGCGTGGGGCCGGGCGGGAGTGTGGAGTGGGGCCGACAGAAGCGGCGATAAATGTAGAGAATCGCCAGCGTCGCAGCCGCGACCAGCAGCAAAGCGCCCATTTTTCATTGGCTCCGTGAGCGCCGTCGTTCCTCGCCGAATTAAATACGGGGAGGGGGGAGTGGGTAGGCGATTATACTTGTTACACCGGAGGACAGCCCATTTCAAGCAAATCAAAGAGCAGCGCCTGTTAAAAAGTGCGGGTTCTGCCGGTGGTGGAGGTGTCGGCTACATCCCCATTTCTTGTAATCCTCCACGAATTGTTGTTATTTTCGCGTGAAACTGAAGTTTCACCCCAAAAGTTCGAACTTTACCCCGTAATCCGAGCCTTCTCCCCACAAAATCTTCAATTCCCCCCAAATTTCAAAGAGTTTCAGCCCATTTCTTCGATGTTTCTCCCGTTTTTTTGATGTGAACACACTTCCGCACACCCCCCAAACAATTCGCTGCAAGATCACCTCCCATTTTTCAACGTTCCGAAAAAACGTTTCGGCCCGCAACGTGTTGAAAAATTGATCATTTCAGGTTAGAAAAAACAAAAAAAAATTGGCGTTTCGAACGCGCGATTACAGTTAATCAATCGGCGCGTTCCCAGAATCCCTATGATCAATGTTTCGGGTCGACTGTAAAATTGAAGCCGACAGCTTGTGGGGGATTGTTGGCTCTTGATTGGCGAAGAATTTGGGGCACGGTAAAGACGGCTTCCGGAGATTTTTTTAGAGAAAAAACGTTGGAAATGGTCTGGAGTTTGTTGGGAAGACAAAAAATAAATATATGCCAAAGTCAGTGCAGTATAACGAATGGCCATAGGTCGCAAACAAGTATTGAGCTTTTCATCAAGCCTCATTTCTGCATCCCAAGCGGTTCATGTAAAAAAGACAATTAGTTGTCGCCTTCAGCTCATTACTCACGGATTTTCTCTTTATTCTTTTCGTCTATGACGCAAATCAAAGTTACTGTAGCTCGTCATAGATTGCGCTGAGCTTCGTATAGTCTGCGATGATCTCATATAACCGTACACTTTTGATTTTCCACACCTTCTAGAAAGTGATTTCTACGCATATCCGCACCTTTTTTGCGTCAGCGCTAAGTTCGATAAGCCCTGCTTTGGTTTGAAGATTATTGCTAATGTGAGATCATGCGTTGACAAGCTAATAAAAGGTTTTCTTGTCATAATCCATAAGGGATTGCCAAAAATCTTATCGCTTGAACACAACCATCCCAGATGCGAAGCTGCTCCTCCTATAATAAATACTGAAACCCATGGAAACTTTTCCGATGCGAAAATCTCGACAAAATTTTCATAAATAGGGAACAACTTTGTAGGCAAAATTTATATGGAAAGGGCTCGAATTGTGTTGCTCAGAGTACGATGAAATTTGGCTAGAATCTTGATTGATTCTTCCAGGCTTATGCTAAAATTTAGCCTGTGCTTTGCACAATGAACCTGAAGTTTTCACGAATTGATGCTAGTCTCGCCATAAGATGCGTAGACTTTCTTCAGTGCAAAAATAAACAGTCATTTGCGCGGTGCAGATGTTTCAGCGAAATAGCAACTGAAAAATGCTCATGCTGCACCGATATTCACGATTTCAGGAAAGTCGGACGTGACGTAGTCTTAACATGGCTATAAAAACCAAATTTCTTCCTTCTGACTAACAACCTAGCGGTCAGGCCGACCCAGGCTAGCCGTTTCTCTGCCTGAACGTCATTTTATTGATCCCTTAATGCTACTGTCCTTATCAGGTAGCACAACATGTTAAAATGAAATTGCCACACCCAAAAGTTTGAATGAGCTTCATAACTTTTCTGCTGTGTTTTATGACCACAATGTGTTGAAGTATTAAACCCAAAAGGGTACTCAGTATAACATTTCAAAGCAAATCACAAGGCATACAATAAATCCGCAAACAAATATAGGCCTTTTAGGTTCATATCAGGTGCTTCGTTTGTTGGGAGCAATTGTAATCAGCACATTAGCTTCAAGTAAACACAAAAGGATTCATAATTGTAATCAAAGTACCAAAATTTTGTTAAATTTTCAGTGGAAGTGTTCAAAGTGCAACTTGTATCTTACTTCAATTTCGCACGTAGCTTGGGTATAGCAATTTTAGGAATTTTGGCTGGCGCCTTGTAGGTGTAGCCGAGACATACATCTTTGCCGGCGAGAGAGTGCTGGAGATGCGAAGACAGTCAGAGAGAAAACGTTTTTTGGCCATATCTCGTTCTAATCTTGTCCAATTTGCAGGCGAAAAATCTCGATGGTGCCTGCAAATTGCAAGCTAAAAAAATGGTATTTGCCATAGAAACAGTTAATCTAAATTTTTTAAAAATTTCATCATCGTTCGATTGGACAGGATAGGCTTTTTGATGACTATTTTTACCGAAAAAAGTCTACAAAAGTTTCTCATTTTTTGCACATTTTACTGGACTGTAAAAACACAACTCAGCGAACAATTTAATCTTTATGTTGAATCTCTCAACCTATCAGGTGGTCGTCACATCTACCGTAACCCCAAGAAGACGCTGCCATAAATTACCTTGACCCTTTCGGCCATTTTTCAAATTCGACAACAATTTCCAAAATGGTCGGCGACAGACGTGCAGATCTGCAAAGATAACCGGAAATTTTTGGGCGATAAAATCGCATAATTAGTACTTTTTTTGGGTCAAAAAACAGGAGAGTAAAGAACAAAAGCGCAAAAGATACGCAAAGATTTTTTGTTGGCCACATTGGGCCTAAAAATTGCAGTTTTTGCGGCTGCTGCTGATTGCGAATCCTTGTCAGCGATGATGATTTGGGATGATATCATTTTTGATAGAGTTATGACAAAGAAATTTGTATTTTGGAAGTTTTATTGAGAGTTATAGAGACTAGAAAAGGCATTGCAAAATCTTCCGGGCAACCATTTTGCGAGCAGCCGACATTTAAGAATTACGAATTTTCTATTACCGTAATCTACGTAGAGTGATAGAAATTTTACATTGGCAACTCCATGGTACAGATAAGTACACGAATCAATAAAATTCATCCACCGTTTTCAAAGTTATGGAAGTTTGTGTTCAAAAAAATGATTTCTGAACCTTTAGAAATGCCTGGTTAACCTTACGGTAACTTTTCAAGAGACGTATACACCTGGAAATGTAATTTGCAAAATCCAACTGAGAAATCCATAGTTAGAATTTCCTGTTGTAAGCAAATTTTGGCTGATTTCCAAACATGCCCGCAGAATCTCCGCAGTTTTTTTAGCTGCTATGCAAAAAAAAACTAAAATTTTCAAAATTATTTTTTTCAGGTTCAAGTTCCCAATTTTTCGTTTGTTTCCTTTTTTTGATAAGCCTCTATTTTTTGTGCTTTGGAATGTTGAAAAATTTCCGTTTCGAACGGATTTTGCGACACCCGAGGTAATAATCCGTCCCATTATTGCAGCAGCCAAAAAAAGGATGTGAGTTTTACAAATTTGGGGATCAGCCGTGGGGAAATCCGATTTCCGACGCTCATTATTTTCGATTATTGCGGACCAAAGGACAATTTATACAGCAAAACGAAAGAATTCTTGGAAGAGCCCGAAAGCTTTTGATAAATTCGAAAAAATTAAAAATTGAAAATCAGAAAAATTATAAAAAAAATTATGAAGGTTATATTCGAAAAACGATACAAAAATTCTCTTTCCAAATACTCCAAAAGTAAAAAAATAAGAAAAAATGCCTATACTTCCACTTCAATTCGATTAATCTTGCATGTATCTACATCAACATAGTTTTTTGATTTTTTTTTTGAATATATCCGGCATTTCAAAAGAAGTCTCTAATTACTTCTTTAGTCTCGTAGATTACATCGGAGACCCCGATTTTCACTATGAATGATGGCTTGAGTGCTTTCGGGAATTTCACAATATGAAGCCCGCGCCACCCATGTTTTATGAAAATTTTTGATTTCATGCTTTTTTGTTCTGCGTTGCGTCATTTTACATTGTAATCATGAACTTCTCCGAGTCTATGTTTTATTTCTAATCGGCTCAGCCCGATTATGGTCAGCATTACTGACCGAATTTTGGTGAATGACACTCTTGACTATATTAATCTTCTCTTGGGTGTGGTCGAACGCACAACCCGGCTTAAAACCCGGTCTAAAATACGTCTTAGCGACCCAAGCTTGACTCACACTTCATTTCACACCTTTATTGACGCATTTACAAGAAAATTTTTAGATAGAAATGAGAACATTGACGTATACAGACCAGTCAGTTTGTTGTGTACAGTGAGCTTCAAAAAATTTAAAAAAATAAAAAGAATTAGAATTGCTGTGCAAATTGTTGATAAATAACCTTAAAAAAGACGCCAAGGAGGATCCATGGGGCTACTGAGAAGAGTTTTTTCAGCTTCTTTGGCACAACTACTCGATTTCCCGCTCTTTTCATCATCTTGTACTTATCAGGAGTGCAGGGTGGGTATCGGCAACTGAAATGGAAAAAAAAATTAGTAAATGGTCTTGAAGATTTTTTAACATCAGTCTTTGGCAATATACAGGGATAGCAAGACGCTCAAATTTTGATGAAACTTAGGGCAAATTTTGTTGTTCAAGTTTTAATGAAACTTTTTTCAGAAACGATCGGGATTTTTCGATTGAAAATTGAAAAAAATGTGAAACTTTTTCTGCAGCTTTGGCATGAAAATTTTGCGTCTTACTTCTGCCGGAAAGGTATTACGAAAAAATCTTGGTGAAGCTTGCGGAGATAAGGTCAAAAACCGACTCGGCTTTTACGCACTATCTCCTCGGTAAATATTTTTGAATAACTCAAAATCATCAACGAAACCTGAGCTTAAACTTTCAGTAATTGTTATGAGCTCTACTCCTAAAATGTGTTCAAAAATTTAACAATATTTGAGCCCTGCACTGCTGACATTTCTCTTGTTTATTATGTAGACATCTACTCATCGAAGCCCTCCTCTGCATGCCCCCTAAATTTTCAGTCAACTCCGAACTTACGCTGTCAAATTATCGGCAAAGAAGCCTCGATGAAGGACGGACTTCCAATTGCTGAAGGTGTCAAAGCCCGCCTTTCCTCGATATCGCCCCATTCCGCTGTGACCAACGCCGCCAAATGGTAGAGTGTCAACTGAAAAAGGATCTCATTTTTTCTTCAACTCTGCTCACCTGCAAAGTTCAGCATCAAATCGTTGATTCCAATGTTGCCAGTGCTGATTTCGTCCACGAATTTTTTCTGCCTCTTCTTATCGTTGCTGAAAATGTATGCCCCCAGGGGCTTCTCTTTCTTCTTGATCAGATCAAAGGCATCCTCAAATTCGGCTACTGTAACAATCGGCAAAATTGGGCCGAAAATTTCTTCTGATAATAAGACGTCATCTTTGTCGACTTCAACGATCATGGGCGGGATAAACAAGTCATCGCGGTCGAATTCACCGGCTTTAATTACCACATTTCCTTTGGAATTATCGACCATCGACTTTATTCGACTGGAAAATGGGAGGAATTTAATAAATTTGTAAAAGAAAACTTGCGTATTTCCAAGTTTTTATAATAGATATATCTAGTTGAAAATGTTCAAAAATTTCCTTAAAAATTTCATATCCTTTTAGAAATTGGTCGCTGACCCAATACAAGGTGCAATTTGGGAACAATCTACAGAGTTTTTCCCATGTCAACTCGATTACTTTCGATGAATTTGTAATGATTATGGGCTGTGACAAGTCTGCCGGCGGGTTCCGGGACTCAAACTACTCGACTTTTTGTTGTAATGAAAGCAGAGAACAGGGTCTAACAAAGCCTTTTTTGTAGCGCAAAAAAAAAAAACATTTCTTTGTACAGTCTGTACAACAAACTGTCATAATACAAAACCTCTATATAACGATCAATTTCTGAAGCTTTAAAATCGAGTTTTTGGCCAAATTGAATCTCTAAACAGCGAAGACCTTTTACAACGAACAAAACTTTTTGAACTCTCACAAGTACTGTATTAGGCGAGCAAAAAATTTAGACTTACTCAAAATGATGATGCGAGACCAATCGCATAAAATCGTTGCTCTTTTGCGCGTCTTCTCCATAAAATTCGACAAGAATCCGCTTTAAAATCGGCAACAATTTGAATTTCACATCCGCGGTTGTGATCAAATGATTTGGCGCCAGACATGTTTGCCCGGCATTGGAGGTTTTGCCCCAGAGGATTCGGCGGGCGGTGATTTCGAGATCAACGGTTTCATCGACGAGGACGGGGCTGAAATTGAGACGGCATTAATAGAGAAAATGGTCGAACTGCGACGCTCAGATTTGATGAGATCTTGATAAAAATTTGAGGTAGATTTTTCAAGGTATATATGAGATATTTAGCTTTAAAAAATGAGATTTTTAGGCTAAAAGTTGCCAAAAGTTTGAGGCATCTGTGATTAGATATGAAAAATTGAAGTAAAATCTACCTCTGGCCTCCAAGCTCAAGTACAACTGGTGTCAAGTGCTTGCTGACAGCGGCCATGACCAGTTTCCCAATTCTCTCACTTCCAGTATAACAAATGTGATCAAATCGCTCGTTCAGAAGCGCTGCAGTCGCGGGACCATCGCCTTGAATCACTTGAATTAGCCGCTAAAAAGGTTGATAGTTTAGCAGGTTAACAGGGAAAAATTTTGCAATCTCCTCAGCTTTCAAATCTCTCACCTTATCAAAATACTTGTGATACATCTCCTCGAACAATGCCGACGTATTCGGCGTCAATTCACTCGGCTTTAGGATCACCGAATTCCCCGCCGCAATCATGGCAATCAACGCCGGGACAGTCAGATTAATGGGGTAATTGAAGGGTGAGATCAACAGACAAACACCGAACGGCTCTTTGCGCACATACGGAGTGTCCAGCATGCAGACCAGCGTCCGATCGACGTACTCATCCTCCATCCACTCCTTCAGATTGTCCAAGAACTGGTCGCATTCCATTTTGGCCACACCAATCTCGTAGAACTCGGTGAATTCGGGCCGCCGACGAGTGTCTTTGTAGATGGCCTCGCAAATGCGATCGCTTTCGAGGGTCAGCATTTGTTTTATTTTGCGGATCTGCTCCATTCGAAAATCGTAGGAGCGGGTAGCACCGGAGTTCACGTAATCCCTCATTTGCGCGATTTTCTGGAACGGGGAGGATTACAGGCGTAATGGTCGGGATATTTTTTTAATTCAAAAATTTGCATATTTTTTGAATCCGGGATTTCACCACAGAGGAATTGATTTTTTCGACTTTTTCGTGTATCGTATTTTACGTAAAATTCTGAGACTTTTGGACCCGATATTGCCACATTTATGCTCTGCCTTTCCCGCAATAAAATCGATTTTCAATATTTTTCATTTTCAACATGAAGGTATCAGTTTACTATAACATTTGTGGCATCAAACAAACAGGGAAGCTCTGAGAACTCAGGAAAATCTCAATCTGAACTCTTGGCCAAAAAATAAAAAAGTTATAACCAATTCAAGTCTGGCCCCCAAAGATGCCCCACGCTTTAAAAAAAGTCCCATAATGCTCACCTGTCCATTTTCAGTCAGCATTTTTGACAACTCTTAGTATTGCAAATACAGAACAGCAATATATGTAATTAATTTCTCCTCTGAATCCTACAAGTTTCGAATCACCAAACGTCGTTGGTATGGGACCTCTCAGTGTAATGGCTCAAAGGACGATGGCCTCTCAACGCTTCGCTCTTTTATTGTCGCCGTCACAGTAATTTGAGTCCGGACTTTAGAACCGCCGACGGAGCGAAGATGTCATGGAGAGGAAGGGCGGAACAAACACTTGTTACCGTTTGGAGCATTCGCAATCATTGTAATTTATGTACACTGATTCTGTTGGAGATCATCGGGAAAATGTCAGAAGAGGAACTGAACCAATTGAACGGGAAAGGAAAGGACAACTTTAATGTTGCGCCCATTTTAGCGGAGTCGCCGTTGGGAAATTGTAAACAAATGTCTGTCAACTGTTTTGTCGGAATTAACAACTTCCTTTTTTAATTGAATTATAAAATAGAGAAGCAGGGGGAACAGACGTGTTGTTGGGATAAGGTCGATCTTCTTAGAGTATTGCTTTAAGCACCAAATTTAATAGGAAGAGCTCAGAATAGACGATCAAATCTTTATAAACTTAGGTGCAAATTTAAATTGAACTACTGTAAATCATTTTTGAGACCCCTAGCTGGCGTGTTTAAGACATAATCTTGGTTTTTTCTCGAAAACCGATCAAAATTGGGCGATTTTGTTTCGAAAATCGCTAAATAATTTGTCGATTTTTTTGCAAATTTATTTATGAAAATTTATGGCCTCACTTCGACCGGAGAGGGCAACGTTTAATTCTACAAGAAATCATATCTTTCTACGCCAAATTGGTACGGCAAAAAATCCTTTTTCCCTCTGCCCATTCTCCACATTTCCCGCACTCTCTCGGCCACAAAAGTCTTTGAATATTTCGTTTCAGCGTTGTTGTGTGTTTTCGAACGACTGTTGTAAAGCGGAAAACCCCGAAGGTAATTCGATAGACACAAATAGGTACAATCACCCTGTTGTAAAGTCGAATATACTGTATGTTATGCAAGCTGGCGAAGAGTTTTTAGTATGGATTTTGTGCTTACCGGCTTTTTGAGTCATAGAGCGAAGTAATCGCGGAGAGCGGACGTTGAAAAAAGGCGTTTCGGCTATGCCTGCGAACTTTTCGACAAAAAATTATTTTTTTTTGGAGAATCATCTAGCAGAACGGCATCTGTAACATAGACTTCAAAAGATTATGTGCTTTTTGCTTTGATACTGCTGCTGGATTTTTATCGAATATTAAAAAGTACATTCAGCTTTATGCAGATCTCTCTTCAGAATTTGATCACTTGATTCTCATTTCTCGCATATTTTGCAATGATTCTACACTAACTATCCGATGACTTGTTCGACTGTAAAACGTTTCCGTCTTGTTCATTTTTCCCGTCATCATTTATTTTCATGTAATGGCCAACGAAATCTTCCGCCGCTCAAAGCAATGATCCTTTGCTCCCACGGAAATGATTATTCTCGCTACAACAGAAAGGAAGTTTCGGTTGTAACAGATAAAAACATTACTCCGGAATGACTAATTAATGCAGAAAGTTTGAGCTTGTGAAACAAAGATTGTTTTTTACTATATCTTCTCATTTTTAGTTAAAAGTTTTTGTTACTCTCTCTGAAAGATGACTGTGACTATACTCTGTAGATGCACTTTTGCATTGCAGCTTTAGCGGCATGTGATTTAAACGATCTTTAGTTGCGCTTAGAGTCGCTTCCTTTGGGTTAATGAGGCGTTCTAAATAGGCGGAGCACATGCCCTCGATCAATCTGCTCCATTCAAGCGGAGAATTCAACGTCCCCTCAGGCGCCAAGTGAACATAATAACAAATTTTTCTTGTCCCCAACTTCCAGCCTCTCAAAAATCAAATTTATTAACTCATTTTTACTATTCTATAAATATTCCGAACAAACAAAGCAAACAACATACAAAAATACGTGTTTTGGCAGGATTTTGGTATCTAAATTAATATAAAAAAACGAAGGTCTTGAGATATGATCACAGTAAAACGCGGCGAAAGGAATTCCATGGCGGATTTAGCTGATCTCCGCCTCCAGTTGGCGAATGTATTCGTTGATGTTGTCCTTGTCCGCACAACAACTGTCGAATTGGTGGCTGGACGCGATGACTTGGGCGCCCAGGTAAGCGGCGTGGTAGCGCCAGGGAGAACCGTGGACCTGAAAAAAATTTTTTGATGTATGACTACACTATAATATAATGTAAAATAAAAAAAATTTAATAGTGGGAAGTGCTCCAAGAGCGACGCTAGAATTTTGATGAAACTCGACAAAAATTTATAACATTTTTTCGTACGCATATCCGAAATTTCCAGTTTGCGCTTTACAGCAACTTCGACCATCGGTTATACTCAAAAACCCCTTACCTGAACAAATATTGAGCTTGGTGCAATCTTGCTGAGTTCCTGTTCCAGACGTTCGGCGAGGCCGGGCAACAATGAAACGCCTCCGGCCAAGTAGATGTTCCTAAAAATAAATACATTTCTTACACGTAATGAAAAAATGGAGATACTCCTATAATTAGGTAATTTAGAGGTTATAGTCATCTTTTTTTTAAACACGTTTTTTCTAAGGGTCGAGCATAGCTGCGACGTTAAATTCAGAGTTGTTCAATTTTGTTCAAACTTTCAAATATTAGTTGCCTATGAACCCTTATTACGATTTCACAAAAAAATTTCGAAAAAGTTACTGTAGCTGGGCGTACTGTAGTGGAGGTCCATTTTTATGTAGTTGTAGTTGAGCCTCGCTCGACCCTTAGAAAAAACGTGTTTCAATTTAATGCATGCAGAGTCAAAAAAAAATCTTTATTGATAGGTATCCTTGCAGTTGATTTTGGCCTAAAATGCACTCTTTTGACCTCTAAAATAAGTTTTCGTTCTGCGAAGGCTCGTTTTACTGAGATTTTTTGTAGATTAGAGTTAAATAACCCTACCTATACAACGTTCTTCTGCTGTCAATCGGGCTTTGTTGGATGACCTCATGGATGAGATGATGGATTCCTTTGGTCTCAATGCCCCATTTCTTGGGGTTGAAGAGTCCTTCAGCGACTAAATGTCTCTCCTCATCGACTTGGATTTGTGTTGGGAATCCCTCTCCCAGTTTGAGAGCACTCAAATCCACAGTAATTGGGCCTTTCTTATCCCCGGTGGATTCGGAGTCGACGTAGCAAACTTGCCGAACAACCTCCTAAAAAATACAAAATTTGGAGAGTTCAAACTTCTCGTATATTTTAAAAAACTTTCGATTCAGCAGTGTAAAGTCTTACCTGTAAGACAATATGCTCAACCGGCGAGTGGAAGCCGATTCCAGCTCCATTTGCCGAATTCTGAAGCCTTCGTTTCAACGCGTTGCGAATCTGTTGTGCTCCAAATGGCAGCGAGACAATGGCGCTGTCCACAATATATTCGTCGATGACTGGGACAATGTGCAACGTCTCTCCGATGTCGACAACAACCCCAGTCGTGACGTCGTAAGAGTAGAGGATCAACGAAGGCTGACGGGCGATTGTCGCGGCTTGGAAATGAAGGGCTTCGAGGAGAAGATGGAGAAGTTGCGAGGCGTATGTGGTGGGGACATCTTGAGAGATGGAAAGGAGGATCTGGAAGGAAAGAAAGATTAGTTTGAGGGATCCAAATCTGAGCGGCAAGCGGGACACATAGCTTGGCCAATCTTACGGAGCAATCTAAATACCCCAGCAACTTGGAAAAGTTATTGAACGGTTAATTTGGCCAAGGATTCTGGCCCGTAGATTAGCCAAACTGCCTGAATGACAAAGCTAACCCATCTGTCCGGACCTGGGCAGCGAATTCAACTGGTTATCGCTACAAACCAATCTTTTTATCAGGCTTTTTGCCGACTACAGTCACTACATCGACTATTTTCCAAATTAAAGCCATTTCTTTCGTCATTTCTCACCTTATACTCGCCAGCTTTGATCTTCAAGTCCTCCAGCACTTTCCTCACTGCAGCATCAACAATTCTGCTGTTGAAGTTGTATCGCTCGATTCCAGCGCCATCAGCAACATCCATCGGCCTCTCCAGCCTTCCTTTCCGCCGATTCTCCGGGGCCAAGGCTTCGTTTCCGACAATGATTTGATTGTCGTTCGTTACTAAAGCGATTGCGGGGAAGAAGCATTGAGGAAGCGAGGGTTTGTTGGTCAAAACTCCCGCTCGGACCGAAGCAGCGCCGATCTCAAGGAGGAG
This sequence comes from Bursaphelenchus xylophilus, assembly GCA_904066235.2. Classification (NCBI taxonomy): domain Eukaryota; kingdom Metazoa; phylum Nematoda; class Chromadorea; order Rhabditida; family Aphelenchoididae; genus Bursaphelenchus; species Bursaphelenchus xylophilus. Next base: position 8,827,767 of record CAJFCV020000004.1, read on the forward strand.
AACTTTCTGAAATGGAATTTTGAGAAGTCTACATACAGTGCAGGACCTGATCCAGTGGCAAAAAACGTATAATTTTGCATCCGGGAAGGATTTTCATAAGCGCGCCCGCTCTTTTTGTGAGGGACCTTTCCAAACAAAGTTTTTTCACTTGGATAGGGAAGCATTTTACCACATTTTTGATACTTCCCGGATGCAAAATGGCACGTTTTTGGCCACTGAATAAGGTCCCACATTACACGTTTCCCTTACCTTCTGATAATGTGGGACCACCGGTTTGGCCGGCTGAACATAGGCGTCGATAAGCTCGGTCTGACTCTGACTCAACAAGACTTGTCGCCATTTCTCGAACACATTCGATGGCGCTTTAACCAGCACGTTCACGTTCTCTTTTCCGCCTTGAATCCGGAATGTCCAGTCCTCCTTGTTGGCTGTGATTTTGGTGTCCGTCAAGAGGACGTCGCTGATGGGATGCTCGTCCGCGCAATGCGACGCAAACCATGCGAATCGACCGTCACGAATGCGGCAATACAACGGCCTCCAAGGCTTCTCAATCTCGGGAACTTCGGTGTTCTCGTCGTTGGGGAATTCCATGTGACCTTCCATGGTGTCGTAGGCGAGACGATGCTCGACAAGCGGGTTGTAGTCCACCTGAGAATGAGATTATTGTTGATTTTTTGGGGGTTAAAATGGCTTTTTTGACTTCTAATTACAACGAAAATATTGTAGAACGTCATCACATCGTTCTGCACTTTTTTGGAATGAATCGGACACCGATTTTTTCTAATTTTCTACGACATCTTTCAGCTTTGATTACAAATTCAGTTCTGCATAAAAGTTGTTAAAAGTGGCATGGCTGAAAAGATCTCTCTTTGCTCTATAAGCATTGCAAATTTCACAACTCAATCTTATACCATACGCTCGCTAGACCCGCGTAACTGTCGACAACTAATAGAAAAATCGAAAAAATTGGTTTCCGATTCATTCCAAAAAAGTACAGAACGCTGTGCTCTGTAGAACAAACTCAAGAACATTTTTTTTGTTTTTACTGCAGTCCACTCACATGATACTGTCTCCTCAACAACTCTGCCGGATTCCACAACGCGCTCTGCTCGGTGTCGACCGTGTTTTCCAACGCCTCCGAATTGGGTCCCTTCCCATTTCCGATGGGAAGTTCGTCGCGTAGCTCGGCCATTCGTCGATAAAAGTGGCCCCGGATGAATGGCTGTCGCGCCAGGTAGATGAGGAATGGATGCGAGCCGAAGTGAAGGCCGAATGTGAAGTCGGGCTCGGACGGGCGGCGCACGTAGGGATCGCGGCGTTTGAAGGAAGCGAGCCGACGTTTCCGACGCACAGACCCGTTCTCCGCGACGTGCCGAAGAAGGACTTGCGAGAAGGGAACTTCAAAGTCCTCGTCGCGAGGCGGAAGCTTCTCGGAGGAACGGACGTGCCTAAAATACGGAAAATAAGAAAAAATTGTGAGGCAAAATGAAGTGATTATAAAATACGATCATTTGATGGTGAAACATCATCAAAGGAATTTTTTAAAACCGGGTGTGGCAAGAAAATTTACTCAGCTTTTTTTATTTTTTAAAATTATAAAAAAAAAACGTTACAAAAAGAAAGTCAAAAATAAGATAAATACTTTTTGCAATATCATTCCAAATTTGGTGACTAACGGAAATATGAATCACAATTTCATAACGGATATTTGACCATGAAAAACAAACTGCCACATTAGAAAAAAAACGTGACTTTTGTGCAGGTTGTGATGCAAGATTGCATAAAAAAAGTTCTGACAATTGTGAGACTTATGAGAATTTTTATTGCCGATTTTACAGAAATTACCCAGATCTTTTGAACCTACATTTAACAAAATATATTTTTTTCTTTTTTTGGCCCAGCAGTTTCAAGATAGATTAGAAGAAATCGTGAAGCTTTTTCAGCTAAAAATCAAATTTTTCTGACCGAAATAGTACAAAAAGTTACAGGCAAAAAAAGCCTTTTTTCTTGGGACTCTCCTTATTTATCGTGTTCTCTCGAAAGAATAACGTTAAATAAGAGTGACCCTCCAAACTATGAGTTAAAATTTCTATTTTTTTCAAAATTAACATTCGGAGTTATTTGCAAATTCAAAAAAAATCAAAAAAAGTTGCTTAGGGAATTACAACTAAAAAAAAATATTTTTTGTTGAATGCAACAATTGTAATCAATTTCTTATGTTTACAAGCAAAGAATTTATGAGATAAGGAATAAAAAAGGCGGAAAATTTCTTCCCATGGAAAGTCAGATGATACGCAAAAAGAGAAAGGACAATATTTACATTGCGTTCATAATCCGAGAGAAATAAAACGAAAATATAATAGTAAAAAGTGAAGGGAATAGTCGTAAAAAGGGGTGTTTAACCTTTGAAAATATTTATTTTTTCATTTTTTTAAATTTTTTGAAATTTGAATTTTTTCAATTTTTTGCCAAAAATCGCATTTTCCAATTTTTCGAAAAAATTCCCTAGAGCTATATTCGCACCGAAAACCACTCAAACCCAGCCTTTCCATAAAAATATTATTGTTGTCGCGCTCGGCTAATCTGTTATCCGTGGAAATCTCTCCTTTTTCGGTCTTGAGGGGGTTTCCGCGCAAAGATAAAGAGTTTTGGGGCGAGAAAAGGGCATTCAACTGAAAACAATATTCAAAAAATGGACAGAAAATCAAAATAAAGTCCCTTAGCTATAGATATCAATCATTAAATTGGAAAAAATACAGATTTTTGGGCGAAAATTTCAAAAAAATCCCATAATTTTTTTTCCGAAAATTTTTTTCAAACTGTTGGCAGCGCTCTATTTGTCATCTAAGGGCCATAAAAACGAAAGTACTTGGAGGGTAGCGTGCCAACGTCCTTGAGTTTTAATCCCTCGCCAAAACGTCTTAAGCCCCTTGCAAGTGGGCTACCAAAAATGGGCGATTCTAATTGAACCAGGGGTTTAATTTGTTTTTTCTGCCTTTCTGTGTGTTTACGGAGCGAGTTAAAGAATAGGGAGTAAAGGTTTGCTCTGAACTTTTTAGGAGTCATTCTTTTTTGAGAGCTTTTTCAGAGGGTAAAAATTGGCTTTCAAAAATTTCCGCTGCTAAAAAATGAACGAAAATCCGGATTATGGAGAAAAACAAACTCTTTAAAATAACCCTAGCAACAAGTAGAAGCGTTGTAGTCCCGCTACTACTTAGAATAATGAACATAAATTATTTTTTGGGACAATTAGCGACAGAAGCTAGAGGTCAGATGGATAGGGTAAGCTTAATAGCCCGTTAAACTAACTTTTGCCAGATGCTGCGGCAAAATGAATATTGCCTGAGGACAGTAGAGGGAGTTAGAGCATTTTAGAAGCTTTTATGCAGATATAGAAAGCAGCCAACGTTGAAATTTAACAAGAAATAAAAGAAAAGGCCATGTTTTTGAGTTGATCACAAAAACCGGCTCAAAATCCGTATTTAAAAAAAGTAAAAAGACTCCGTAAGCAGTCTGTTAGACCACTACTAATACTGGCTTAAAATAAAATTACAATTCACGGCCAAAAATTCCTTTTAAAGTCGTTAAAAACCCAGGAAATCCCCAAAAATCCCCCTGAAAATCCGAAACTCCAAATATTACTCAAAGTCCCCTCAAAATTCCCCGGTCCTCATCTCCCCTAGGGCCCAAATCTTCGGAAAACGACATTCTCAGACACCACTGTTCTCGGCCATCTTTTGGTGGCCAAGAACAGCGTGTCCGGGGCGTCTTTTTCGCGAGGACAAAGCCTTCTGAATTCTCCCCCATTCTCTGGTGGAAAAAAGCTAAAGCGAATGAAGGAGGCGCCCCCCCCCCTTTCTCCAGGGTTTTATCCCTCGAAAAAAGAGCAAAATTTTCTCTTTCCAAAAAAAATTTTTTTTTTTGCTTTTCTCGGCGCTCTCTCGACCTCCATTTCCCTCAAATCGGAGAGAGAAATGAAAGGGGAGAAAGCGGAGAGAAGAATGGGGGAGAAAAAGAGAGACTTGGAGTTGCGTTGATTCCAATGACCAGCCGGCTTAAGGTCAAATTTTGCTTTTTTGAACCGATAAACAATCGGGTTGTCACCTTAAAAATGAGGTTTTTTAGTTGGGAAATGATAGAAGATAGCAATTGTTTAGAGAGAAAAATTAAAATTTTAGCAAGGAGAAATTTTTTAGGCTTATGAAATGGATGATTTGTTGTACATGAACTGCATAACATATTTTACCTTAAAAATTTTATATAAAAATTCAAAAAAAGCCCCAAAGAATTCTCAAAAATTATCGTCAAGTCTCGAAAAAATTTGTCCAATTAAATTTTTTTAAATTTTAAGCCATGGATTTTATGGAAATGATAGAGATTTTTAGGCCAAAAAACTGGCAAAAGATGGAACTTTCTTCGTCTTCTCCAGCCGAAAATTTTTGGCCCTGTTAGAAATACAACAAAAAATAGTGTCACAAAAAATCAATTTTCTCATAGCAGAGTCTAAAAAGTTATGACTAAAAAGGTTTTTCGTCTGTCCAGCTCTCCCCATTTCACGTGCTCTCTCATGAAAGAATTGTTAAATTCTCAGCTTCCCTAGCAAAGCGAAAACTCAAATTTTCCGGGATTAATTTGTAGATTTTTTACGGTATCTGCGCAAATTTTTAAAAAAATCGAAAGGCTTTACATTTTTTTTAAACTTTACTAAAAATCTCCCAAAATATTACAATCTCGCCTGGATTCGAACCCCGAAATGACAAGCCCAGAAACCCGCTGCGAATATTACTATGACGAAAAGGGATGGGTTTCCATCCGTCGGTCTTTTCGTGGCTTTTATTTTGTTCCGGCCGGCTTCGTTGGGTCCGGAAATGCGGCCCAAAAACTGAACGCTTTGTCCACTCGGAAAGCCGAAACGAAAACGGGGAAATCTTGCGAAAAACAGGAGAAAAGTCAATGAGTTGGAAAGGGCTTGCAATGAAAAAAACTTATTGCAGATAAACAAAGCAGTTTGAAATTTGCGAAAACAGTAATCAGGGGTGAAAACAATGGTGCTTTATGAAAAAAAATTGTTGTAAAAATACCGCATGAAATTCGGTTTATAGAAAGCTACGAATGGTTGGAAAAATCGCTGAAAATTTCAGCCCCTGCCTTTCAGAAACCGCCAAGATATTCAGCGAACATTTATAAGCCAATCTTAATTTTCATAATTTTACAAACCCACCTCAAAGACTGCCGAACATCGTAAGCTTCATCATAATCCTGTTCCGGAGTTATGGGCTTTGGTTCCACGTATTCTTTTCGGCTGTAATGTCTTTGTCGCTTGCCTTCGATACTCGGCGGAGGAGATGGTGGGATTTTCTGACGATTCTCTTCTTCTGAAATACGCAGGATTAATTGTAGACGATTTTAAGGTATCTAAAAATTTAATAAAGCCCAAAAAACTAGCTTTAATTTCTCCCTTACCAATGAGTGGGACTTGATCATAAATCCTCTCATAGACTTGATCGTACGTCTGTAATCTCGTGGCCACATCTTTCCCCAGATTCCTGTGGATGCTTCCATAAGTAAACTCATCAGCATTGTCCTTGGCCTTCTTAAAAGCCGGACTTTGATACAGTTCTCCTTCATTCGACCTTCTACTTGGCCTTCGAGCTCTCGGCGGCTCATCATAAGCTCTCTGAACTTCGCTATAGCCTCTGGAATCATAGCTGCCACCGGCTCTAACTTCAGAAATATTTTGGCCGATTTTTTGGCCGATCCCTCCAATTTTCTGCGCAATTCCTTGACCTTCTTTTCCCTCTTGATGCCACAATTCCTCTCTGATATGAAGTCGATCCAGTCCTGAGGGCGCCGAGATGTTCTTGCCCTTCGTCTTCAGCAACACTCCGACTGTAATTTTGTTCACTTTGCTGGGCTCCAACGGGAAGCCCTTCTTCTGCGTAACTGGCAGCAAATACGCTGGGATCTGCCATCTTTGATGTCTCAGATACTCATCCAAAAATCGATCTTCAGCTTCGAAATTTTTGAAGAATTTGCGTTGACGGAAAGAATCTCGATCCACTTTATAGAACTCACTGTACTTGTCATCATAGACCTTGTAATTCTCGCCTTTTATCCGGACAACTTCATGAACGCGCCCTTGAAAAAGAGTGTGAGATTTTTTGAGTTTTGGCCGAGGAATCTGGTAATAATGTCGAGGGTCGGTTTGAATGGAGGTCGAAGTTGAGGCAGACGATCCTCGTTTTGGCCTTGGAATTAGGACCGGCTTGACTGTTTGGACTCCTGTAGACGGTACTACCCTTGCAGGGAAGGGTTCTCCTTCGATATCGGAGCCAGTCTCAATGTACATGGGATCGATTGGCTTTCTCGCTGGAATTCTTGGGATCTCAGAATATTCCGAGGTTGATTTCCGTTCATATCTGGACTTCAATTCTTGACCAATAGGGATCGTATGTTCCAAATCTTTTCGTCTCTCTTCATAAACTTCATCGTAGATTCGTTCCTCAATCTTAGCTCCTTGTCCGACTTGACTGTCGGTCAAAGACAAAGTCTTTTGTCGTTCATACCAATGCCCTCGTCTGACGTACTCAACTTCTTCCACTTCCTGAGACCTTTCGTAGTCTTGCGGAACGTAAGACTCAATTGGTTCTTTTGCCAATTCCGGTTGTTTCACCAAGATTTCATCGACTTTACTGTCTTCTCTCTTGATTTTCTGGCCGATCTCAGTATAAAGATCCTCGATAATCCTTTCTGGAAGATTTTCGCGTTCTTCTTTGGGGATTTCTCGATAGATCGGAGGATAAGGAGCAAATTCATGGCCAAATTCTTCATCTCTTTTGAGAATGTGCTGTTTATAGTCATCATCAAAGTCGTCAAACTTCTCGTCAATGTAATCCCTTCGTTCTAGCGGATCTTCAGCCCTTCCTTGAGGCACTTCATCATAATACCCTCTAGAATCCCTTTGCAGATCAATGGGGACTTCATCGTAGATGGGCTCTTCAATTCTCGTTCGAATTGGCTCCTCGTATTCTCCTTCGGGAACTTGTTGCCAATGGTAGACAACATGCCTTCGTTCTCCATCCCATGGCAGATATTCCAGGCCGGAATTGTAATACAAAAAGCGATGATCAAATTCAACGTCGGGTGGGTAATCATACTCAATTTGCTGCCCAATATCTGGAGAGAGGGCTTGTGATGACGAAGAATCCGTCTTTTCCACATCAACATGTAAAATTTTCTCCGACTTCCCACTGCTCGAGGATTCGGGGCCAAATTCGATTGTCTTCTCTTGAATTTCAATCTCCGGATGATACGAGATTTCGCTGAATTCACGGGATCGCATTAAAATTTCATCAGGCAATGAGTCCGTAAGCCTTTCGCCGAGCGGCTCATGATAATAAATCGGCTCAAAAGTCGCACCAGAACCAACTTCAGACCTCTTATTTAGATCCTCCTGTTCTACGGGTACAGTATCATATATTTCCCCGCCAATTTCGCGGCTTTGATGTTCTGTCTCAACTGGGACATCATCATATATTACACTTGATCTGGTCCTTCGATGTCTTCTTTCGATCTCATCGGAATCTTCAATATAATAACTGTAGGTGTAATGGATTCGATGGTAGATCTCTCGATACTCTGATTTATCAATAAACTCAAATTCAATATCCTTCAATGGCCGTAGGAGATCATACAGAACAATTTTCTCGCCGAAATCGTCTATCTGCCTCTCCAAATCGACCTTCTGGCCGATTGGGTCACTATATTCTCTTTCAATCTCTTGTCCAATTGGAAGCTGAGCTTCTTCTGGAGCATTCTGAAGTCCCTCATCATATCGAGTGTATTCGATAACCAATGGTACATAGATCATCTCAAGGGATCGATAAAGGACCACGTCATAAACCTCCTTGACATTTTTACTCGATGACAAAGTGGAGCTGCTATAGCCGAGCTCGTCCGACGACCTCTTCAATTCATGGACATCAGCGTATTGGAAATGATGAGTGTAATGTTTTGGAGGGCCGTAGTCCTCTCGTATCGTCGTTCGACGTCGGATCACGGAGGACTCAGCTTTTCTCTTGACAGGGTCCGTTAAAATCCCCCGTTTGCGGTCCTCAATCACCAAGTCTCGTTGAGCACTAGGATCGATCTCCAGGAAGCTGGCGCGGAACTCTCGAGACCGCCAGAGCAAAACTGGAGCATCTTGATCGTCTCTGAGGGACAAATGAGATTCTCTCCTGATGGTATCAGCTTCTGATGCCTGTGGAACATCTTCATATGGCTGATCTGGAAGTAAAACTTCTTTCGAGGTGGATGGAAGGAGATCATGGGTTGGTTCAAAGGGAATAATCGGTAGGTCGTGTTCGTAATGAATTTTCTCAACAATAACTGGCTTAGGAGGCTCGACATCTTCCCCAATCCGGCCGTATCTCTCTTCAACTTTGATTTTCTGCCCAATTTCTCGGTATCTAACTTCTTCGACTTCTTTCTCAATCTCCTGACCAACTTCTCGATACTCCGGGACTTCTCCGTGATGTTCTACGTACTCATGGTCAATATCACGGCGTCCTCTGGCCAGTTCGTGGACTTGATGTTGATGTCCTTCATGTTCTTCGTGGTGAATCCGCCTACCGTACCCTCTTGGGTCAGAAGGATCATAAATTTCTTCGTAGATTTCCTCCGTATGTTCGTGTCTGTGGCCAATTTCTTGGCCGATTTCTCCGTGACTTGGAGGGACTTCATATTCTGAATTATCTCTGCGAACATGCTCAAGATCTTCCGGGGGATATTCATAATGAGTTCTTTCGCTTTTCCACTTGGTTGTTTGATGTTCATGGTATCTTGTTTCGGCGTGCTTGACAGGACTTAGCGGTTCAAGAGGTGGGAAGTCATAAATGGGAACTTTGTCGATTTTCTGACCAATCTCACCATGAGAATGTTCAATTTCCTGGCCAATCGAGAGGCTTGGATGTCTTGGAATATCTCTTCTTTCGCCTTCATAATTGATGGTAATATGCTCATGATACCGTAGGTTCTCTACCTTCTCAATTTCTTGGCCAATATCACTTGTGGGAGGTACTTCATAAATCGGAACAGTCCTTGGCAACGGTTCAATTTTCTGGCCAATCTCTCGGCTTTGTCTCCGCTCTTCCAATCTCTCCGGCTCTTCAATTCTTTGGCCAATCCCGTAATCTTCTGTCTCATCAAATTTTTGATGTTCTCCATCCCATTTGATTGTGGTGTGCTCGTGATATCTTAGTTCAGCAACTTCTACCGGGGTGATTGGTCGAATTGGAGGGAAATCGTAGTGTCTCTGATGTTCCTCATGTTCCGCATGCCTTTCAATTCGTTGGCCAACAGGGTAAGTTGGCACATCAATTCTTTGCCCCTCCCATTTTGCTGTTTCATGCTCATGATAATGCAGTCTATCTTCTGATATCTCCATTTTTTCAATACTTTGTCCGATTTCTGTCGGAGGAACTTCGTAAACCGGAATTTCCCTTGGCTCCTCAATTCTCTGGCCAATACCGCCATCATAGTACCTGGGAATTGGCTGATAGCCTCGTTGGCTATCATAAATTTCCCATTCAATATCACGATAACGATGGAGTACTTCGATTTTCTCGAGCTTTTGGCCAATGTCGTATTGAGATCCGGTTGGTGGGACTTCATAAATTGGAATCTCTCTTGGCTCTTCAATTCTCTGTCCAATTCCGCGATCCTGATATGTTGGAATTGGCAGATATCCTCGTTGATTTTCGTATTGAGACCATTCGAGTTCATGATGACGATGGACGACTTCGATTTTGTCGATTTTTTGGCCGATTTCTCTTGGCTCTTCGATTTTCTGGCCAATCCCATGATCTTCTCTGATTTTCTGGCCAATTTCGCTGTCTGGATACCTCGGGATAGGTCGATATCTCTTCTCACGTTCGATCCAAGTCCACTCGAATTCGCGTTGACGTTGAAGTTCTTCGACTTTCTCGATTTTTTGCCCAATCTCTCCTCCTTCTTCAATCTTCTGGCCAACTTCTCGCCATTCCCTCTCGACTGGAACGTCGTCATAAATCGGAATTTCTCTTGGCTCCTCAATCTTCTGGCCGATTCCGTAATCATCTCTTTGTTTTAGGTCGTAATCTCTCCGTTGGCCTTCCCATTTAATCGTCGTGTGCTCTGAATATCTTGTAGGGAGCTCTGGGGAAGGCGGTTTGATTTGAGGAAGCTCCTGTCGATGACTACGTTCAATTTCTTGACCAATCTCGGTGTGTCGGTGCTCAATTTCTTGGCCGGTTTCAGAGGGATATTTGGGGACAATTGGACGATGACCTTCATAGATAATTGTAGTGTGTTCATGGTAATGGATGGGCTCATCTTTGGGAACAAGGATTTCTTGTCCAATCTCTTCATGTTTGTGGCTAGTTTTCCCATGTTGATGGCCAACTTCTTGGCCAATCTCAATATGCCTATGGTCAATTTCTTGACCGATCTCGCCATGTCTTTCAAGCTCCCGGGCCAATTCGTGCTTTTGATGTTGATGTCCTTCATGCTCTCCATGATAAAGCGGCTCATGCTCAAGTCTTTCAATTTTCTGGCCAATATGCCCATGATAATCTACATCTTCAGTTCTTCTCTCGATTCTCTGGCCTATCTCCTCATAGACATGCTCCTCGTGTTCTATTCTTTGGCCGATGGGCGTTTCCGTATATCTGGGATCATGTTCTATAACAGGTTCATGTTCGATTTCTTGGCCAATCTTAATTTCCTCCAATCTCTCAACTTGTCGTTCAATTCTTTCCTCAATTTTTGAAGGGATCAAAATTTCTTGGCCGATACTGCTTGATCTTGGTGTTCGCGGCGCTGCAGTTGGTTTCGGCTCAAATTCAATTGTGTCATGCTCATGATAATGTTGATGTCCAATTCGTTGACCAATCTCCAGCTCAGATGTTCTTCTAACATCATCAATATTATCATAATGACTTGTCGAAGGGCGTTGATGGATATGCCAATCGATTGGAGAGGTGATCCACTCATCATCTCGCAGTAAAAGCCGGCCATGTTCAACATGGCTTATTGGCTTGACTTCAGGCAATCTTGTACTGATTTCTTGGCCAATATCGATACTCTTTCTTGGCTTTTCAACTGGCTTTTCAATCTCTTGTCCAATCTTTTCAAAGTACTCTATTCTCTGACCGATCGAATGCCTTGAAGGATGCCGTTTTCGCTCAGGTAGTTCACCACCAACTGGCTCAATTTCTTGGCCAATCTCTTTTTGCTGGATTTCTTGCTCAATCTTTTCAATTTCCTGGCCAATTGGAGTAGTTGGTACGTCTGGAATCGGCTCATAGATCGACTGTTCAAGTTCAACTTGAGGTTCAAGGATGTCCAACAAATAGACTGGTGTGTAGATTGGCGATCTTCGTTGACGATATTCAATATTCGCAGAGCCTCCAACTGGACTTAGGACATCACCAATTGAACGACGAGACTCTTTAACCTCGGCTCGCCCAATTTTTGCGCCTTGACCAACTTCAACTTCATGTTCAAGGTACTGCTCTAGATCTTCGCTTCCAGTTTTGATCTCTTGGCCAATGTCGGTGCTCACGGGCTCTGAGATTCTTTGGCCGATCTTTTCTCGATTCAAAATTGGCTGTCCAATCTCACCATATCGAATTTCTTCACCAAATTCAAGACGTTGATGCTCGATTTCCTGACCAATCTCAAGATGCGTATGTTCAATTTCTTGGCCAATTCCATAGTCATGCTCATGAGTATGTTCTCGCTCAAATTCATGTTTCTGATGTTGATGACCAACACGTTCTTCGTGTTCAAACTCAATACTTCGCTGTTCAATTTGTTGTCCAATCTCTTCCACTCTATGGCCGATTTCTTGACCGATATCTCCGTGTGGGCTTTCGTCGAAGTCTTCAGAGCTCCTTCTCTCAGATTCAAAGTCACGTTCTTCTTGATAATGAGTTTCACGTTCTTCATGATAATGAATCTGGTCGACCTCGCTGTAAGTTTCTTCGTGTTGTGAGATCTCTTCTCCAATATCACTCTGGCTTCCAACCCTCGCTCCATGGCCAATCTCTTGACCAATATCTCCAATCTTTTGCCCAACATGACTTTGTTCAATTTCTTGACCAACTCCAATCTCGTCATAACTCCATTGAATCGGTTTTTTCGTATGAAAAGGGATTGTGGCCATGTCTGTGGATCGATTCATTAGATGATATAACGAGGAAGTTCTCCGGTTGACAACTCCTGATTTACCGATCTCCTCTTCATCTTCTTCTTCAGGTGGTTCTTGAGTTAGTTCTCGAGTAATTCGACGTTTCGCTTTCTCCAAGGTCTCTTCAATTTCGATTTCATAGCGAGTTCGGCCGCTTTCAACGACGCTTCTCTCGTCCAGCTCCTCGTAATACCATTCTCTTGGATATCGGTCCAAGGTGATGATCAACGGGACAAACTCCAGTTCATGGTAGTAAAGATAATGGACATGGTAGTCGATTTGTTGGCCAATTTCTCCATGATGACTTTGGTCGATCTCTTGGCCAATGTCACCAATTTTTTGACCAATCTCATGGCCAATTTCTGCACGTTCGTGATGATGGCTTTCGTGCACAACACGCTCAATTTCTTGACCAATATCTCCGACTTTGTGGCCAATTTCCTGGCCAATTCCGTGATTATGCTCGTGAGTGTGTCCCCGCTCAAATTCATGTTGTTGATGTTGATGACCATAATGTTCGCTATGTTCAATCTCAATCTGAACTCTTTCGATCTCCTGACCAATTTCTCCTGTTTCTTGGCCAATTTGCTGGCCGATGTCGCTTGTTCTAGACCTTGTTTCTCTCCTGACTTGTTCAATATCATGGTAGTGGCTTGTCGATGGTCTTATATGGACGTATTCGTCGAATGGATGACTTCTCCATTCCTTATCTTTCAATAAAAGCCTTCCCGATTCAATCGAAGCTCCTTGTCCAATATCTGTGGATACCTCAATATGTTGTCCGATATTTTCATGCTCAATTTTCTGTCCAATCTGTTCTGAAGACTCAATTTCTTGGCCATTGTCATCAATTGATCCGTCATCTCCGATTTCTTGCCCAATTTCGCCAGTTCCAGAGGGCTCTCCAACAAACACCGGGGTTTTTACACTGGTCTCAGACTCTTCTTCAATGTCGTCTAGATATGAATAGTCAGTGTCTTCCTCCACAATCTGAGCCTTCTTTTTTCTGACCACCTTGCTTATCGTTTCCTCAACTTCCACATCAAATCTTCGTTTGCCGACCTCCGTAACTGTCGTGACATCGGGTTCTGGCGATGGGGCCTGTTGAACCTGCTCTTCTAATGTTGGCATTGGCGTGGTTCCTCCCGAGGAATACTGTAAAGTTCCGCTATCTTCATCCGAGCCATAGCTATCAGTGAACTTCAGTGAAATTGAGTCCGTTACCGAGGTTATTGAATCTTTTGAGACTTCTCGTCGATGATGAGAAGTCGAGTCATAGTGAGAATGACCCAGTTCTTCTTGATAATGAAGTGTATCTTGAGAAATGGAGCTGTCTGAATATTGTACTTGATCAGCTGGATGTCTGAGATCTTGGCCAATTTCTCCGATTTTCGTTGAGCGCGTGATCTCTTGGCCAATCTCATGCACTTCTTGACTATACTTGTCATCTCTATGGCCGATTTCCTGTCCTATCCCGCCTATTCTGTGACCTGAATGACCAATTTCTTGTCCAACATGGCCAATTTTCTCAATTTCTTGGCCAATTCCTATTTGGTCCAGTCCTTTTTCATGATGAATCGTTGCTCTCTGATAACCTCTTGAATCTCCAGATAAATAGTAATCCTGATACCTTGTTCTACTCTCTTCTAGCCCCTCTTTATACTTTCTTAGGCGATCTTCTTCAACTCTTCTTCGTTTTTCCCGTTCCTCGAATTCATCAAGATCATAATATTTCTTGAACAAATCCGGGTCTTTCTCGAACAATTCCTTCAAGTCCGCTGAGATCTGGGCATCCTGATCGCGATTCAAGACGGTCTCAAGACGATAGCTTCGAATATGCTCGTGGATATACCGAATATGGTCATCGTTGACCTCTCTTTTGTCGCGAAATCGGTCTCTGCGCTCGACAATCGCGTCCGCCGAAGCGCCATTTACAGCGTTGCCAAAGACGATCGTCTCATGCGACGTGACCGTCTGATCTGTCTCATCGTCGAAACTCTGCGGCTGCAAATGATCCGCGAAAGCGTCGCGATAGAAACGACGCGCCGGAACGACACTATCGCATATTTGAATCGTTGAATCAAACTCTGGCGCTGCGCCGTAGAGCCGATGAGCTAGCGCTTGGAAGTACTCATTCCAAGACTGACGATGGCCTGTGGTGTCGGTGGAAGAAGACGGTTTCTGAGAGGCGGCTTGCTCTTGAAGATGGGCTTCAATTAAGCGCTCTTGGTCGGTGGTCAAATCCATGGCTGAGGAGACTTTCAGTTCTTCCGAGGGCAAGTGAAGCTTTCCGGATTGGGCTAGCTGAAACAATTTAGGATGAAGAAAGAGTACACCGTGGGACCTGATCCAGTGGAAAAAAACGTACCATTTTGCATCCGGGAAGTATCAAAAATACGGCAAAATGCTTCCCTCTCCAAGTGAAAACACTTTGTTTTGAAAGGCGCCTTTTCCCTCACAAAAAGAGCGCTTTTAAAATCGGAGTTTTTTCAATTTTAGAGGGAAGGATTTTGCCACATTTTTGATACCTCCCGGATCCAAAATGATACGTTTCTTGCCATTGGATCAGATCCCCCACTGTAGACCATCTCCAAAAAATTTACCAGTCAGCAAAAAAAACTTATTTTAAAAATGACGTCATTACTTAGCAAGCCTAATATTTTTACTGTACCCAAATTTCAGTATTCAAATCCCGACACCTATTAATATCCCGACGCTACTTACCTTTTTCAACACCCCAACCTTCCGCACATTATAGCGGGCGTAGAGTAGGCGCTGGCGTTGCAACCGGTATATCAGCCAGTTCCGCTCTTCCTGAAAATGGCTTCCTAATTACTCATTATAACGCAAATCAGCACTCGGCAACCCACAGTCGTAAAACAAGGGAATGCAGGCTATCAGTGTCTCACCGGAAAGGCGGAACCTTTCTTTACGACAAGACAAACAAAAAATTACCAGTCAGGGAGTCGTGGGATGATCCTTATAAGTAATTAAATTTGGAAGATTTCAGGCGATAAGTTCTCAACCCCTCAGGCTAAATCAGAGAGTAAAAAGCGACGCCCAGATTTTTTTTTCTACAGCAATTTCAGTTTCGACTATAAATGAGAACTGAGATATTCAGCAATCTTTTCCGGCAAGAGAGCGCGCGAAATGAGGAGAGCTGACGGTGAAAAAAACGTTTGATTTCAAATCTCCCAATTTTGGGTTGAAAAGATTTCTTTCTCATAAAAAAGATGAGGTAATGCTGAAACTTTTCATATCAAACCTCTGAAAGAGAGAATGCGCGAATTGGGGCGAGTGGGCCGGGACAAAAATGACTTTTGGCTATGATCTTTGCTACTTTCGCGAAAAAAAAGCTTCAGCAGAGAACACGCTGAAACCTTTCATGCCAAAACTTGCTAACTTCGGACCAAAAAGATCGGTGGTTTCCGCAAAAGATAAACCATTGTGTCTACCCTTCAGAATTTGCTATAGAAAAAATGCCAAAATTTTGAAAAAACCAATTTTTTGACATTAATTTCTCTGCCACCATATCAAATAAGCTCAAACTGTAAAAAACATAATAGTAAAAAAACTTAAAATTCTAAAGAGGTAAACAGGCTGATATGACTTTCACCTATGACTGTCCGTATGACTTCTTATCTGCCACCTCTTGGTGGTCATGACGCATTTTTGAGTCATAAAAGTAATCAAAAAAACAGTTATTAAAATTTTTTATGAGAAGGAATTTCTTAACTAATCAATTGTCAATTTGCAAGTAAAAATTTTTTTAATTAAAAAAAATTAAGCAACTAAAGCAATAGCTATAATATTTTATGTTTTTTTAGATTTTCAGAGCTTGAAAAAATGGAAAAAAAGTTTTTTTCGGTTTTTAAAAATAAAAAATTAGTATTTATAGATATGTATTTCTTACTTGACTTTGCCAGAAAAAATAAAAAACCTTCAAAAAACTTTTTAAATCACTCACTGCGTCCCTTGCCAACTCCAGAAGCTGCTCCGTATCTTTGCAGTCTGCTTTTAGCGCTCTGATTCGGTCGTCCAACGATTTTACGACACTTGAAGCTTCCTAAAAATCAAATGTTTAATCTTCCAAAGATGGCATTATTTACCATTGTACTATCGCCAGCGGCTTCCACAAACTCCTGAAACTTTCGTTCATCCGGGTCGTCTATTGGTCGAGCCATTTTCGCTGAAATGAAATAGTAAATTTAACAGAACTGCGTAGCAAAAAACAAAGTAGACAAAAAATACACACATACATAGACATATGACAAAGGGTAAAAATATATTTTTTACAGTTCCGCGAGTTTTAAATAAAAAAATATGATAATGTAAAATACGGCAGTTGAGGATTCTAGCAACAAAATAAGTCCGATCAAGCCTTTCTGATAAAATTGTCAATGTGAAAAACAAGAAACTGACAAAGCTTACAAGAAAAATGTTCAAAAAGCAGGGAATGGTTCGTGAAAAAACATTTTTGATCATAACTTTTTGCAAATTCGCATGGAAAATCTTACAAAGGCGGTCCCAAGTGCGGCGCTAAGCTTTTCTTCAAATTTTCATGCTTTGAACAAAGACCCCATATCAAAAAAAGATACAAAATAAATGAATTTTTTTGAAATTTTTGCTGAAATTTTGAACGATATTTGCAGCCGAGAGAGAACGCAAAACGCGGAGAACCAGAGAGAAAATACGTTTTTCGCCAGATCTGTGCTCATTTTACATGGTATAAAACTTTTATTTTTATGCCAACTTTATGCTCAGCAATAGAAATTGATCATATCTTTATATTAGCAACTGTTCAGGCCAACATTCGCAAAAAATACCGCATCTTTACCAAAGTTAAACTTAAAAATCTTAATCGCTACCGTAGAGCGCGAGCTATAAGCAAAAACTTCAAAATTTCCCCTAAAAAATCCCAAAAATCCGTTGCTCAAAAGCAACGTGAAATTCGTAAAGTCGCCTTAAGGCACTTAAACACCGCTTGTACAGCAATTATCATAGCGGCGAGAAAAAGTTTTTGCGAAGGGTTTCTGCTGGAAACGGCGGCCTAATCAGTGCAAACTTCCCCACACTGATAAGCGCGAGAGAGAGCGAGAGGGATCTGGAGGGCAGCCCTCCTCGGTTTCTCCCATTCTCTTTCTTCGGTTATCAGTGGATTAAACAAGGAATTTGATGAGTCAAAACGGGTCGTCGACCGCCGGAATAGGCGTAGGACGGCGGGTTTCGGCGGATTAGTGTGTGTTTTGGGGGATGTTTTGTATCAAGAAAAAGGCAAAATTTGGGGGTGACGGCTTAGAAGGTGCTCTATAAGTTGTTAAATTTATAGGAGGAGTGGTCGAAAGTGTGCTGCAATTTTTGCAATTTCCGTGTGGATTGGGCTTCGTGCATTTTTCCTTGATTTAAGTGTACAGGAAGGACCTGATCCAGTGGCAAAAAATGTACCATTTTGCATCCAGGAAGTGTCAAAAATGTAGCAAAATGCTTCCCTCTCCAAGTGAAAAAACTCCGATTTCAAAAGCGCGCCCGCTCTTTTTGTGAGGAAGGCCTTCAAACCGAAGTTTTTTCGCTTGGAGAGGGAAGCATTTTGCCACCTTTTTGATACTTCCCGGATGCAAAATGGTACGTTTTTTGCCACTGGATCAGGTCTGTTACTGTATTTCAAGTGTTAATAAACAAATCTCACTCCTCAAACCAGAATATACCTCGATAAAAATGTGACATAACAACTACCAACACTTCTGACGTGACTAATTACTTTAACCAATCAAAATCTCATAATTCGCCCGTAAAATGTCATAAAAATCAAATTCCGTCGTCAAGATCAAATGATACCAGAAGCAGATTGTAAATTTGCGTCTAGGAAAATTTAGAAACCCCCCCCCCCATTAAAATCGTAAACCGGACTCTTGAATTAATCAGCAGTGCAAAACGATAAGCAAACATGTCATCCCTCCGCACCCACAACCCCCAAGGAGGTTTGGCTATCACTCCGAGACGAGGAGAATTTTAGGGTAAGCGGGGAAAGTGCCCTACAAACTTAAATGCTCAAAGTGTGACACTAAAATAATAACGGAACTGGGAAAAGAAAGAAACTTGGCTAAAAATTTTGATTGCTTTCTTATGCGAAGTTTGCGCTGTTAAAAGAAAATTTTTTGCTGCCTAAGGAAGCCTTTCTAATGTGTTGGAAGCAACCCTCTTATGCCAATCCCTTAATGCATTATCGCTTGTGCAACACAAATCACGATACATACAAAAGTAGGCTACCAGAAAAGAGTCAATTTTTGATAAAAAATTAATTAAGAATTGTTATTTCGATGTCAGCACTTCAAATTAGGCTGCAAATCATTTTGTGGCAATTTTGACGGCGGTTGAATCCATCAAAATAAAAGCATTTGCCATCAACTTCTACATTTTTCCCGGAAAAATACAGGGTGTCCAGAGAAATTTCACGGAAATTTTTTGTCGATTTCAAGGCGCTCAGCCAAGATATCCAGAAAATTCTTTCTGCAGTAGAAAGAAGAATACGGGTGGTTTTTGGCATAAAAAACTTTTTCTCTCCCCCAACGCCGAAAGCTGTTTATTCGGCGGAGACTTTCGACCGCTTTTTTGGTCATCACACCAATCTTAAACGCTGTACAGGGTGGGCCACTAAAACCTTCCGTTCTCTTTTTTTAGATTTCTCCGCGGAGACTCCGCCGATTTTCATGAAATTTAGATTTTTCTGGAGCTGAGATTCGCCATTTTCAAACGATTGAATTTCAGGAAAAAATATTCTGAATTGACTTTACTATGCCTTCCCAAAGTTTTTGAAAATTATTTTCGAGCCGAAACCGCTAAAACTTAGAAAATTTTTTGGAATGATTTGGAAAACTTGGTCAATTTTTCGGGTTTTATGGTGAAATCTTCTGCGCTTTACCTCAATTAGTGTTAAAATATTGTCGTAAAAACTAATTTAGTTAACAATTTGGTTATTAACGTTTCTATCTGAGTTCGACATGTCCACCTCCTCTTGCAGCACAAACTTGCGGGGGCTTTGAAAGTTAAAAAAGGCTCCAATTGCATATCATGAACATGGTTTAACTTCAATCAAGCCTGTCTCCAACCCTCCATGAGCCAATCCCTGGCTTGTAGCCTAAATGTGGAATTTTTCAATCTTGTTAAAAAAAAATTTTTTTTTTCAGCGTTCATACCCTAACGGTAATACAGACAACACTCTTTTTGCTTTTAACTTGCATTAAACAAGTTTAGAGAAAGCGTAAGGAACTTTTTACTCCACGATTTTACCAAAAAAACAGCCAGAAATTTTCCAAGTCCGAGAAAGGCAATTGAAAATCATTCCAAAAATTTTCTAAGTTTTAGCGGTTTCGGCTCGAAAATAATTTTCAAAAACTTTGGGAAGGCATAGTAACGTCAATTCAGAATATTTCTTCCTGAAATTCAATCGGTTGAAAATGGTGCCTCTCAGCTCCAGAAAAATCTAAATTTCATGAAAATCGGCGGAGTCTCCGCGGAGAAATCTAAAAAAAGAGGACGGAAGGTTTTAGTGGCCCACCCTGTATTATGATGCTGAAGCTACCGGAAGATCTTCAAATTTTGCACAAGGGATCAGAAAAGACGGCGACGGTTTTAAATTGAGGATTCAGCGGCTTCACGAAAAGATGGGGAATTTCTGTGGACACACTGTAAAATTTCTACAAAACAAATCAACTAAACGCCCTTTGGGAAGTCGGTATGGGTCTGGCTAGACCAATTCCTTGCCCTATGTTTTACGTGAAACCCTCTTGTACCTCTTCCAATATCATTTACACCCTCTAATCTCCGCAATCATTCCCAGATTCCAAAAGCGCAACATGTTTGCCCGCCCGTAAGCCTCAAAATTTCTTGACTTCGAAAATTTACGATCGCCCAGCACCGGCAAACAAAAACTTCCCTGCAAGGAATGCGTGCGGAGATGATAAACAACGCCGTCTTGTCGCTGAGGGGTTGCATTATCAGTTGGAAATTATATTTTGCATAAGGAACGGAAGTCCTGATAACTCGTGTCCCACAAAGGGCATTGGAACAGATTCCATTTGATAATCGGTTAAACAGCAGAGGCTTTTTACGAGTCATGACGAATGAGAATGTTATGCGAGTTGAGGGAGAATGCGGAAGAAGTGGGCAAAGTTTTGTGGAAAAAAGTTGTTCTACATTCAACGAAATTCTGGGCTGGTGATATTCTTGGGACAATGTAAATTGCTATTCGAAAATTTTGGGGTAATGGTAGTCGAACTGGGGATGTATCCGAAGTGCGACGCTTACAACGGAAGTCACATTTTTTGCAGATCAGTCATTACTAGTGATCTAGTGGCCCGAGGCAATGCAAAAAGAATCTGGCCTACAAAAGTGTTTACGGGCCCTTTGTTTACAGATTTTGAAGAAACTTGGCACAATTTCAGAATAAGTTCTTCCAATACCTATTACATAACTCCTAGCTCGCACTTTGCAGAAACAACCGAGAGTTTTAGGTCGAAAGTTGAAAAAATCTGATACTTTCTTCCTAATTTTAAGATGAAAAGCGTCATGCCTTTTTAAGATAGAGGGTAATTTCTTCACAAAAAAAATCAGTTTCCTCGGCACCAAGCTGGCAGAGATATGGACAAAAAAAACTTTTTTCTCTATGGTCGCTCTACACGTTTTATGTACTCTCTCGGCCACAAAGATCGCTGAATATCTCGGCTGCCACTAAAAAGTGTAAGCTAAAATTTTGACAAAATAATATGTTACCTATGCTCAACGTCTATGTAGAATTCAAAAAAAATATGAGCTCCTTACTTACAGAAATTCTCTTGCAAGTTTGCAATCAAATTATCTCCAAATTACAACGAAAATGTCACGTAAACAGTAAGAAACAACATGAACTCTATTTATTCACTTCACAATCATCATTGCCATCAAAATGAAGTTACTCTTCGACTATTCTTACACGTACTCCAAGAAGCTGATCTTGTCGTTAACAAAGTCCAAGCAAATCCCAATCAAATCCAAAAACGCCGTTCCCAACACCCAGTCATCCTGATTCTCAGTAGACGGACGAATTCTCAAAATGCACTCGGTCTCGTTGTTGTAGGCATTATGAGCAATGTAAATATCGGAAGTAACCGAGACTTTCTCTCCGCCAATCTTGAAGTCCAGCGTTGGCCCATCATCATAATACGCACAGTCGACCACGTACAAATCCCCAACTTTTTTGGCCTCCAAATTGCCTAGAATGTCTGAGAAAACGGCGGACGGAAGCACAATGTTTGGGTTTGTGTTGGCCAAAATGGCGTTGAATGGAATGTTGATGGTAGTTTCGGCGAAGGAAAAAGAGTCAACTTCAAACTTCCATAACGGAGTTTGAGGCTTCGCTTCAACGGTTGAAATTACTTTCGAACGAGCGGGAAGCTTGCCGTTGAAGGAGCGATAGTGAACGCAGATGGAAACGTTGCTGAAATGAGGTCCCTATTACAAAACAAAATTAATATTTTTGCTTTGTGCAAGCGTTGTCAAAGTAGGAGGAGGTAGTGAAACTTGGGGCAAAATAACTGCAAGATTTCTCAAATTGCGAATCTAGGATTTTTTCTTAATTTTACAGCAAATTGGTACTATGTCAGAGATCGTTTTCTTTTCAATATTTTAGCTTGCGTTTTTGAAAGGTCAACCAAAGAATTCGACGAAATTTGTCCACGAATGAGTACATGAACCTTGGTTGTTTCTACAAAGCGCATTCAGACCAACGCTTGCTAGGAAATATGCGATCTTTGGTGACGTCTTTGCCGCCAAGTTTTGATATAGAAAGTCAAAAAAGGTTGAGCAATGGGTGACCAATTCTTCGGTTATCTACGAGGCCAAACTCCCCAGTTCTTTACTATTTTTTCACACTAGCATTTGAAATTTGAAAGCGACTCTTAAATACCGGCAAAGCTTACCTTGGCTGATTATAGCATCTGGCCATGTTACAGAGTATCTTCTTTTCATTTTTGAAAACAATATCGCCATTGTAGAGCGGGTTGTTGGCCTGAGTATTCCTCGCCAACCCCACAACTCCTCCGACGAGCAGGTTGTTGTTGGTCATCGTGGGATCCCTCTGTTTGGAGACTCGTTTGGCCACTCCAAAGCTTCTCACTTTTTTGTCGGATCCCTGAAACACAAAGCCTCAATTTTTTTATATTTTTTGACGACCATTCTCCGCCAATTTACCGTCGCATCTTGTCCCACATATCCTTGAACAACACTTCTGAACTCGTTGAGGTCAGTTTCATAAGTTTCTTCAAAGCTTCTGTCCAGCCTTTTGAAGGTGGTCGATTTCTCTGGGACGAATTTCAAATAAGCTGGACGGGGTTTGATATTCGCACACTTGTCCTCAATAACGTAGGTGGAAGTCTTGGTGATATCGAGCTGAAGTTTGTAGCCACGGTCGTACGAGAATGGGAGGTATTCCCACCAACTTCCAACGTTGAATCTGGGGAGAGGTTGAGCTGAAATAGAGTCGTAAGAAGCGAACTTTTTAGAATTTGGGTCTTTGTTAATCTTGATGACAACCAAATTTCGGTATAACAAACTTTTTTAGGGGCCAAAAAATTGAGTTGTTATAGTGGATGTTTGTTGTATTGGAGTTCATTTTGCCATAGTGTGGGCAAAATGCTCTTGAGACCGTTTAAAGATCTGTTTAAAAATTTTCGGTATGGACAGGTTTTATTGTACATATGTAGGTTATTAAGTATAATATTCACCTTTTTGCAAAATCTGCTGACAACCAAAAAACGGCAAAAAAATGAAACAATTTTTTCAGACTTCGGTCAAAAAATCTCAATGTTTTATGGCAAGCGCAAGCTAAGAATCTCACAAAAGTCATCAAAAATTTCCTGGATCAACTGTCCTTATCCTACCTTCAACTCCACATCCGACACAAGCCACGAAAATTGCAGCAATTCTCAGCAATGTCATCATCTTTCGGGGATTGACAAAGAAAGACTTGATTGCAGGTCTCGCCTTAATTTTAAGCAATTTCCTTACCAAAGATAAACTTATTAATATTCTCTAATCTGTATTTTGATTACCATATTGTAGTTTAGAAGGAGATGGAACATCAGAAAAATTATGATAAGAATATCCTTGAAATTCTTAAATAAGCGTTGCACTTTTCTTTCGATTTACAGTGGGGGACCTGATCCAGTGGCAAAAAAAGTATTATACCATTTTGCATCCGGGAAGGTCAAAAATGTGGCAAAATGCTTCCCTCTCCAAGTGAAAAAACTCCGATTTCAAAAGCGCTCTTTTTGTGAGGGAAAGGGCGCGCCCTTCAAAAAGGTTTTTCACTTGGAGAGGGAAGCATTTTGCCACATTTTTGATACTTCTCGGATGCAAAATGATCCGTTTTTGCGACTGGATCGGGTCCGTCACGGTTCAATTATTCTCGAGAAAGGAAGCGTATTTATTGCTGCAAATATTGCAGAAGAAAAAAAAATAAAATTTACAAAACGTCCCAGCCCGAGCAATCCGAGTAATGTCGCCCTTGATTCAGCCGATTTAACCGTTCAATATCCTCACTAGAGATGGGGACGTTGACGGATTGGATGTTGGCTGCGATTCTCTTGGGATTTGAAGACTTTGGGACCACTCCAATTCCTTGTTTGATCGGGAAAACCAACATTAATTGCTGAAAATGCATATTACCCATGACAAAATTATTGACTTTTGGGAAATTATAAAAATTTTCGTACTTTAGCAATATAAAAAAGGCAAAATATTCTTTCAAAATGCTCTATGTGCTATATCACTTCTTTTTCCATCAAAAATTCTCAAGATTTCCATTATTTTTCATCTCAAAAATCCATATTGTTGCACTTGGTGATCAATTTTTAGATTCCGTATTTTAGGGCAGAAAAGCCAAGTATCCTCTCAGAGTCCCTTATCTTCTCTGTTTTTTCCATAATCTACCATAAAATCACAAAATTCGTATAAGTTTTTGTCTCAAAAACACGTCTATATAAAGCGGGAGATAAAAGATTTTCTGAAAAATTTTTGAAATTTTTCTGTTTTTACTTTTTTTTTTAAAAAAAAGTAAATTTTGAAAAATTTCCGGAAATTTTCGATTTCGGAAAGTCAAAAAACATTCTTACTCCGAACGACAAATTTTTGGAAAGTTGGATCAAAAATGGCTCGCCAAAAGGTCGATCCGGAAAGTTGAAACAAAAATGGCTCGCCCATTTTGGCTGGTGAGTAGGATGCCGTTTTTACTCACATGCACGCCAATTTATTTTCTTCAAAACTATTTTTGCGAGCTGCGCCCGGGAATTCCAGATGTGTCAAATTTCTCTCTCCCGGAAGAAACGTTTTGATTTTTTTGAAGTTGTGAATCTATTTTCTCCACGAAGATGGGCTGAAAAGTGATCAAGTAAGTTAGCATTAGCAAGAGGAGATGTACTTTTTTCATTTGACACCAAAAATTTTCCTTTTATTTCAGAGAAAGGTACAAATTTTTTCCAATTCGTAAAACTTCATGACCATGGATAATGTAAGTGCGCTTACCGCGTTTTTTGTTCCGTTTTGGAGTTAACAGTTCTAGGCTGGCGAGTTCTAGAGGACACCTCACTTTAGTTTTGTTATATACTCTATCTATCAAACGCCACCAATTTTGATTTCTAGGTGTCATGTACAATATCGAAATCCGCTCAGATCCGCCGGATTTTTGCCACGAAGGCGTTCTAAACTGGGGTAATAACGTAGTAAGGCTCAAATAACGTTGTTACAATAACTTGAAGATAGTTTACTTTCGTATAACATACTTTTTGGAAAGTTAGTATAGTATTTGAAACTTTTACGTCGTTATTCCTCAAAATTTATGGGGTTTCATACATGGGGAATATACATGAGAGTAGGGTCTCCTCTAAACGTTTCCCGACTTAGAATCTTGACGTCGTAGCAAAAAACGAGATAATCTCACTTACATTATCCATGGTCATGAAGCTTTACGAATTGGAAAAATTTTGTACCTTTCTCTGAAATAAAAGGGAAAATTTTGGTGTCAAATGAAAAACGTACATCTCCTCTTGCTAATTCTAACTTACTTGATCACTTTTTAGCCCATCTTCGTGGAGAACATAGCTTCAGAACATCGCACAAACATAAAAATAATTTTTTCGGAAGAGAAAAACTTGACACATCAGGGAAAGACTTGGCGTCAACCTTGCAACCTGCAGTGCGGGGCCAAAAAGAGGATGAAAGTAAAAACAAGCTCTGACTTTCCACGACTCCGAGCGGGGAGTAAGATCCGATCCTACTCCCGACCTTCAAGTCGGAAAGCCAGAAACAAAATTGACTTTTTTTTGCATTTTCCGGAAAGTAAACTGAAAATTTACTTTTTTTAAAAAAAAAAAGTAAAAACAGAAAAATTTCAAAAATTTTTCAGAAAATCTTTTATCTCCCGCTTTATATTATACAGGGTGCGGCAATTTTTCGGCCGGATTTTAATTGGCCATAACTTTTTTAGTTTTTGGGCAAATGTTAAAATTCTTTTTTTCCCTGAATCCATAGACAACCCCATTTTGTTTAATACCAAATATGTTATACCCGTTCATTAGACTACAGTAAAAATTCGAGACAAAGAAAAAACTCTAATTTTCATAGCTGACAATGGAATTACCCCTAGTGCGACTCTCAGATTTTCTTTAAATTTTGCACATGGGCCGGACATAGGCCACACATCAATTCCTGAAAGTTTCAGCCCGCACCTTTCAGGGGCGACCAAGATATTCAACGATTCTTTGCGGTCAGGAGGGCACATGAGTGGTCACACAGAAAAACTTTTTGGCTATATCTTCGCTAGTTTTGTGCGGAGAGAGCTGATTTTTTGTGGAAACGGTATTCTCCATGGCATGAACAGGCATGAAATTTTTTACGACAAAATTCGTAAAAAAAATCATTTTTTCTGGCGATTTTCACACACGCCGAAAAAGCAGAGAAAACGACCGAAATGCCAATAACTATGAACTAGGTCCCTGTATGTATAACATATTTGGCATTGAACAAAATGGGGTTGTCTGAGAATTCAGGGAAAAAAAGAATTTTAACATTCGGATAAAAACTAAAAAAGTTATAGCCAATTCAAATCCGGCCGAAAAATTGCCGCACCCTGTACTTGCCCATCAACTATTTCGACTTTAAATTTTTCGTATTTTTGAATTAAAACACGATAAAAAGTATTTTCAAATCTCATCGTCTCTCATTTTCTTACCAATCGTACACTAAAACCTCTCCATGAACACCTTCTCACCTCAAATCCGATATTATACTTGCTCATCAACTCTTTGACGGTCGGATCTCCTACCAGGCCTCTCGAATGGAATGCCAAAGGTGTATGTGCTTGGAAAAGGATCCCATTCTTTTTGCAATATTCGACCAAGTCGGGTCTGGTGAGATGTGGATGGAATTCGCATTGATTTACGACGGGTTTGGAGTGGCCATCCTGAACGAGTTGATCGATGTGGGAGGCCTCAAAATTGGAGACGCCAACGGACCGGATCTTGCCAGCGGCTAAAACACAACTTATTCTTTAATTTTTTGATTTTTTTGGGAAAACTGCCTAAGGGAAAATAGCGAAATTTGGTCTTTTTTAAGGTAAAATGGTGATTTTTTGATGACTTTCTTTCATTTCTTTGTTTCTACATGTAAAAACAGTCGAATCTGTATGAAACAATGAAATTAATATAGTTTTAGCCCCTTACAAGACATTTAAAGTAAAAATAAAACTTGCATTGCAGTGCTTCCAAGGCTCCGAAGGCTTCACTCCGATCCTTTCGATTGGCCGATCTTTTGTCAGAAACTCCCCAATTCTTGGGATAATGGATCAAAACCAGGTCCAAGTAGCTGGAAATTTAATAAAAACAATTTTTGGGGAAAAAAAATTAAAAGTAAAGGCAAAAAATAAAAAATTGACATCTAATGTCTACTACAATATAAAACATTGACCACTCTGACCGTATTTTACAATATTATGAACTCTAACAGCTGTCAAGCTCATAAAAATCCCATTAAAATAATTCTTACTCTGTTCCAAGTTTGTGCAACGAATCCTCGACCATATCAGTAATGCCTCCGGCAACGTTTGATGAATTCGAAATATTGGCTTTGGTCTCAATGAAAATGTCTTCTCGACGGAGTCCGTGCTTCGGCAAGACCGTCTGAAACAATATTCATTTATTTTGGATACTGTAATTTTCACATAAAATATGTCATCATGACGGATTTTTTGGAAATTTAATGTAAAAATCGACAAAAAAGAGAACCCGTATTTTACAAATAAACAGTAATCAAAAAGTACCTTGAGGGCATCGCCCAGCTGTCGCTCATTGCGATAGTACTTGGCGGTGTCAAACAGCCGATACCCTGAGGCAAACGCCGCATCCAAAGCGGTAACACATTCGGAACTCGACTCCAACTGCCATGTTCCCAGTCCAAACAATGGGATTTGATGGCCGTCAAGCAGCTTGAAGGATCCCCCGAGCACCTTGGAAAATGGCATCTAAAATTATATTGTTTTAGACAACAGCTGCTATAAATTTATAAATTTATATAATTGGAAAACACAGGAGGAAAATCAAATTAGTCTCAACTTATCAAACAGCTTTATTCAATGTTTCAAAAAGGTTTTTGTTTCCAACTATTTACTTTCCAAAGTATTTTATGATAAACAAGTTTGGCGAGCTGCGCCCGAGACTCAACGGATCCTGTCGGCTTGAGGTTTTTACTACGTAAATTTCTTATTACTTCAAATTAAAGAGGAGAAATTTTTCTTTCAACTATACTAAAAAGTACGGTAAAAGATTTCTTTATCATAGAGATCAGAAGTTTTTACTGCAGTGCACTTTCTTTGTTGTTTTTTTGGCATAACGTAGCGATGTGTGCATTTTGATGAACCAAAAATGGTGTTTTATCAACGATCAATAACTCCGATAAGAACACTGGGCTTAAACCGGGCGCGCAATTTGGCGAATGAATTATCTTATAAAAAATCGCATTTGATTCTATGAAGATTGGTCGGAAATGCTGTTGAAATCGAAGATTGTAAGTGATTTGCTGATGATTTTTTGATTCTATGATAAGAAGGAGGATTTTTAAGGTTTTTTAAAAGAGGGTTTAATGATTGGCTTCCAAAACCATCAAATCTTACTGTTTTTGCGATATTATCCATGTCAAGAAAGAGTAAAATTTGAAAACACAACTGTCCACCGAAATTTTGATAAACCCTTCTACAAATCGTCTTTGTTTCGTGCCCTAAGCTGTTTTACTAATTATCTCCGCGTTCCCCTATCTAATTCTTTCATTTCTTCCGATGCACCACTCTGACCACGGGCGCAGCTCGCGGCATATTCTTATTTTCTTGCGAAAAAGATGTTGCGAAAATAAACTAGAACTTTTCTGGCCGTTCGGACAAAGGGAGAAGAAAGGAGAGGTTGTGCTCGAAGAACTCGTGGACACAAAGTAGACGATAGGGGATTCGTTCCTGTGCCAGTTGCTATGCCAGGATTCTGCAGAGTCTGAGTCTTTATAACCCCGCGAATTCTGTGAAGTTGATGTTAAAAGCTGTGAGTTTCTTCTCTTTCTTGTTTGTTCTGATGTTTAGGGCGAGCGAGGCTCTTTTTATATGTTTCAAAGTCGGGCTGACGTTGGATTTCTGTTTTTATCTCGGAAGTACGGGGCAATTATATTCACCATGACAGCTTCAAACCGACTGGGCTCTCTCATGCTTTAGAGAAATGCAACTATCGTAAAATGGTTTTTAAGACCAAGCTGATATGTTGAAGCTGCTTCTGACTAAGTTTCAAATTCGTACTACAAAAACATCTCAAGATACGAGCGATTTTCGAACTGCCATACCTAAATTAAGGTCGAGATCGATTTTTTGCCATTTTTCCGTCCGAATTCTTAACACAGCTTGTAGTTTATACATTGCAAACTCCGATGTTTGAATTTTAAAGTGGAATTGGTTGATTCGTCGCGTTTTTATCGGAATTTTAAGACGTCTTTGTTCTTTGTTCCTGTTTAAATTTAATTTTTGGGGTTTCTAATGGTGGTTTGTGGTTTACAGCTCTTCTAAATTAGGTTCTGTCTGCTTGTAGCGCACTATGGCGTTCCGGGCTGTTAATTCTTCCTTTAATGGAGGTTTTAATTTAATTTGTCTCATGGATAATAAGTACGTTGTTAGCTTCAAAAAAAGGTCGGAACCTAAGAACTTTTGATGTGAAATTCTCGTGTAATATATAATTTTGTCTGTCTAGACTTCTCAACGTTTTTTATTTTGTCTGAATGGAGGTTTTCAAATTTTCTCTTCCAAACATCATGGATAATATAAAACGTTGCGGAATTCGATAAAAGATGACGTCCTGAAGTCTGAACTTTGAGTCTCATGATCATATTATCGGCTCCGTGTGAAGATGCTTCAAGTTTTGTGGTTCTTTGCAGGGTCTTCGCTTTCGTCTCCCTTCTTATCGGCGCCCGGTCCAGCAATCGCGCTGCTTTTCCTCCCAATCAGACGACTTTCCGGGCAACCAAGCCCCGCACAACCGTTTTATGGGCTTTCAGCTGGATCAGAGCGGCGAGAAAATCCAGAAACAGGATTTCGAGTGGCCAATTCTTGTATGTTTTTTTGATCAAAGTTTTGTCGCTTTAGGAAATTATTTCGAGAATTTTGCGGTAAAAGGTTCTTAAAAGCCCTTAGGCTCAAAATTGAGAGTGAATAAAATTTTTCGAAGGAAGTTGAGAGACCTTTTTATATTATACTGGACATCTGATGGATAATTTTCAGCACGGTGGATATAAACCGCAACATGTCCTGGTACTCTCGAAAATCACTCGATGGGAGGTTATAAAGGATAAGAGGATAGGAAAAGATCCATCAGATGCCCACTTGATCGCCAAACATAAGCAACAAGAGTGGTTTGTGGAAAAGATTGTGGAGAAGTTAAAGTAAGTTGTTTTTTGTTGTGTTTTGCGTTTTTAGATGTGTTTTGTGACAGCGAAGATGATTAGAGAGCTTTTAAAAGGTAGAAATGGAATTATTCCGAGGAAAACGGATATTTTTTAATTTTGTTACCTAAAATCTTGATGATACTTTAAATTTCGGCGAAAGTTCGATGTAGTGTCATTTTTTATGACTGGAAATGACTTATTGCGTCGTTTACTATGATTTGATAAGGAATTCCACACAGAGCTTTTTCAAAATCAGCTGATATATTCAATTTTCCCACCTGGACCAAGATGAATATAAATTTTTCTTCCAGAAGCCACAAAATCAATGTCACAGTAACGAAACCGGGTCATTACACTGTCGAGAAGCTGAAGAATGTAGACCTGGTGATCTCCGCCGGTGGTGATGGAACATTCCTAACAGCAGCCAGCAGAATTCGAAATAATATCCCGGTTATTGGGATAAATACGGATCCTGTCGGGTCAGAAGGTCATTTATGTCTCACGGGAAAAGAGAAGAGAGATGTTGGAGAAGTAATTGAACAGTTCTTGGCCGGCCATTTCACTTTCTTTTATCGACACAGGATAAGAGTCACCTTGTTGAAGTGAGTTTTGATGTTGAATTTAAATATTTTTTGGTTTAGTTGGGAAGCTGAAGCATGATTAGTCTATTTAGAGGGGTATTAGGAAAAATAAAGCAAAAAATTATATTACACATGGTAAATTGATGAATTTTTTTTATTGTAGTAGACCCAACGTATATATTTTTAATCACGTTGGTTATTATGAGGTTGTAATTTACCCATATTTACTATTTTTTGTTAGAAATTAGGACATTTTTATATTGTAGTAGACAAAAATTTTGACTTAGGCGTCTATAATTGATTTTTATGTGAGTTATAAGCTCTAATCTCTCCTGAAATTGCAGACCGAGCATTGTTGGAAAGGTCCGCCGCAACGACAGCACCGAAGAACACAATGACAAAGCCCAATTCCATTCCGACGACGAAGAAAATCATCACAATAACATTCCCCTGCCCCTCCTCGCCCTAAACGAAGTATTTGTGGGCGAATCCCACGCCGCCAGAGTCAGTTATTTGGAGATCCAGATCGACGACGGCCCGGTTTATAAGCAGAAAAATAGCGGAGTTATTGTTTGCACGGGGACCGGCTCGACTTCTTGGAATTATAACATAAATCGGAGCACCGAAAGAAGTGTGGCAGAGCTCATAACATTCATGCAGGAACAGGGATACGAAGTGAAACCGCCGCTGGATCAGAATGCGGTGAAGAGTCTGTGCCAGCGATACAATGAGAGACTGGTCTTTGCACCGGATGAAGAACGTAAGGAAAGGGATGGAAATGGGGTTTGAAGGGGTCTAGGAAAGATGGGAGATGAAACAAGGGTTTGTTATGGGAGAAGAGAGGTAGTAGTGGATGTTTTTTAAGAAAATTTTGACTTATTTTGGTTTTTTGAGCTTCTTGGACCTTATTTTAGGTAATAAAATGGAGGAAGATTGACTTTTAGTTTTTTGCGGGTATCAATAAGTGTTTTTGTGAATCTCAATGGCTTATTAAAAGTGTAGAAGGTTATACAGACCTGCATTCTTGGAGAAATTCGATAAAATTTTGTTTGTTAGGCCTGTGACCTTATTTTAGGTATAAATTTGAAATTTTTTGATTTTTTCGAATTTAAAAGCTTGAAAAAAATTATGAGGCTTGATGACTCCTTATGGAATCAATATTTTTGCCGTAGAAATTTTATTTTGATAAAAAAAATCGAGAAATTTTCGATTTTCGGACCTTTGAAAATCCGTAACAGTAATTCGATTGCTTGCAGGGATGGAATACAGTATCCGCGACCCGGTCTTCAACCGGACCTTTGCCCAAATCCCGGACCGAGGATCGGCGACCAAAATTAAAATCAAATCCAAGTGTTCGCACGCCCATTTGACGTTGGACGGATCAACTTCGATCCCATTCAATCATGGCGCCGAAGTCTTGATCGAACTCTACCGAGAAGACGCCCTCAGGACGGCTCTTTTGACCGCACCGGCCGAGAAATCGTCATAGACATATCCAACGTTAGATTTTTTTGAAAATCTTCCTCCAATTTTCGGGTAAAAAATCCCAATTTTAGCTAAAAAAGATATGCCAAAAGCCATCCTCTTGCATTCACTTCACAGTGTATATTGTATTTATATTAAATTTCTACCAAAAACATCTAATTAATTCGCATTTATTCTCAAAAATTCCTCATGAGTAATATACAAAAATAAAAAATAAGTACGTTATGAGCATAGACGTCTGTTCTACGGGGTGCCTAAGGGTCTTCAAGGTGGTAAGAGAGCGGTCAGCGGGGAATTTCAATACTTAAGCCAAAGAAAATATCTCTTTTTTTGAAAATCACAGAACTTTGTATTAGATAGAATTATATAAGTGAAAATGGTGGTTTAGCGTCGAAGAATGTTTGTGGGGGAGTTCTATAATTTATCGTTTGTCGATAAAGTCAATGTTTAGCTTGAAGAAAACATAGGGATAGTAGTCGTGGACGCCCAGCGAGACTAGGGTTGGGGCGTCGTCAAAGGTCTGAAAATGGGATTTTTAGATAAGTTCGGGCAAAATTTCAATTTTTACATGCATTAATGGCTCAATTATGACCCGAAAACCTATTATAACACCCTTCATCTTGACAAAAATAATTTTTATTCTAAACCTACCTAAAAAAAAATTGTCAAAAATCTATTTAAATATTGCTAAATTAGATTGATTCTGCATTGACAAGCCCTAATAACACATCTCATCCCTTCTATTTTATTAAAAAATGCTAAAAATTATATTTTAGGTAACAAAATCTAATTTTTCAGCAAGAATTTTGATTTTTCCCGCACTAAACCCTGGCCAATTGCCATGATCTACTTTCTATCACCCTTATACCACTAATCATCCACTCTATCCCAACAAATTATCCACTTACATCAATAGGACCAGCCGCCGACCCATCCAAATGTTGATACAATTTGTTCAACTCTGATCGCAACTTCTTTTGCGTTCCCTTTTGCGGTTCCATTACGGCGGCTTGGAAATTGACCGGAAGCCCAAATCGAAGGACGGATTCGACAAACACCCTTAGGGCTTTGACATGAATATAAGCCGAGAAAATTTCACCAAAATTGATCTTGAGCCAGCGAACCAATGGTGCATACTGACGTTGTTTCTCTTGGACCAACTTGTCTCGATCCATCTTACTGGCCTTTAAGGTTTGCTCGTCATATACGAAGTCGCGAACAATGAATCTAGAAAAAAATTGGGATACTTCTTCAAGCATGTCTAGTATAATATAAAAATCTGCCAAAACTAACTTCTTCTCTCGACATTTTCCCTTGTACTCATCGATAATCTTCTTGAAGAGCGTGACAGTGTATAAGGAATGCTCCGCGTCTTCGGTGATTTTCTTCGCCGAGCCTGGGACCACATATTCCGAGAAGGACCAGTAACTTGCTTCCCATTCTTTAGTTTGAAGCCTAAAAAGCAAATTCAATTCCTCAAAACCTCTTTCGCGTCCATCTAGTGGTCATACCGGCTCTCTAAAGACCAAAAACAAAATAAAAACACTTACTTTGGCACCACTACAACAACAGTTTGAAGGTATTCCGAGTTCTGAACAAAGTCATCAGCCTTCACAATATCAGCCAAATCCTTGGTAATCAAAGATCCAGTCGCCTTACGGTCCAAAGAAGCCAAAGTGTTCTTCAAGTTGTTGTAATTCAAAGCTTTGGTCTTCAAATCGTTGTCAATTTGAGTAATTTGCTAAAAATAAAAAATTAGTAAACTATAACGTATTTTACAATACCAGAATCTTTTTCGATCACTCAGATGTCATAAAAAGAGAACAAAACGACCAAGCCAACTTACTTTACCAATTATTTCACTCAAAACCTTCAACGATTGCTTCAGTGGATACTTTGCGCCCTCCCATTGGAATCTGGTGAGGTAGGTGTGCATATCCTCTGAAAATATATAAATAAGAATATAAGCCATCCAACATAAACGAAAAGATCCAGTAGATAACAAAAAGAGTCTGCTTTGAGCAATTTTTTTATGTTATACATCATGGATAATATTTTTTGAATAAAAAAGAAAACAAACCGCAAATTTCTAAAAGAAAAGCTTTGCAAAAGGTGCATAGAGAGTTGTTACTGCATTTCTAAACTGAAAACTTTCAAATTTCGAGCTTGCGAACAAAAAATTATCAATTTATATTGCCCATGAAACCATCTCTTGGTCCTTCTAAAAACTTACTATTCCCAATGACCAAATTGTCGACCAACTTATCTCTCTCCTCTTCCAAGACCTCAGCAAAGTATTGGACCAACTTTCGAGTCGTTCTAAACGCCAAAACATTCAATATGAAACTAAATACTTACTGTTCGGCGGCGGCATCCAATTTAGCCAAGTCATCGCTCAATCCGACCAGTTGATCCAATGTTCCCACCTTCAAGTCGGGCACATTGAACTTGTAGTTGGTGCTGATGGCATTGGTGGTGGCTTGGAGCCGGTCCCAGGTCTCCTGCGGGGTTTTCTCGCCGGGCGCCGAGACCAGCCAAATCTCCTGGATGGGGGCGGCACTCATCTTCGGAAATTAATAGTAAAATTCCCGAGTTTCTACTATTTTACTTTCCTCGGCGAGCCGAAAAATTTATTTTTATTCTCTCACCACTGGTTTCTGGTCTTTTTGACCACCTCTTGTTTTCGTGGCGGGACCCAGGATGGGGGTTAGTGGGATGGGAAATTTCAAATTTTTAAGGGCAAAATGGAAAAATACTGGTAACTGGAAATCCAAAAATGCATTTGAGCACCATTTGAATCTATCGATTTTAAAACAAACGCCATTTTTTACCAATTTCATCTACTATAATATCAAGCGAAACTCCGAAAAAATCGTGGAAATAAACACATGTCTTGCTTGAATTCGTTATAAAACGTCATAATTATAGGTTGAAAACAAGAATTTTTAAAAATTACCATTCATTCACCCTGATTTTGAACTCTCTTCATTAATATAAAGTGTAATATAATTTATGTCCAAGTCTGGACAGGTGCTATTTTCAAGCCCTGGGAATGGGTTTAAGATCCACTAATCTGCCGTTCTCTTGCTATTTTTTATTTTTCATTTGGGCTCTCCCTTTCTCCAGTTGCTAAACAAATAAAAAATCTCTCAAACACGCGGCAAAAACGTCAAATTTTTCTTGAAATTGCTCCCGGGGAAACGATTGACCGGCATTTCATTGACATTCGGGCTTGTTTTTTCATTTTTTTTTTCATTTTGTAATAGTTAGTGAAAATTTTAAAAAAATTTTTTTGGGGGGGGGGGGGTCTCAAGGGTAAATTTAATTTTGAAAAACCCCAATTTTCGAAAAACGTTTTTTTAAATTTTCGAATTTTTCGAACGTCATGCTCTCTCTAAACTAGTGTAAAAGTTATTTACAATGACTTGAAAGTGTAAGTAAACCTTCCAATAATCTATTCAACTTTGTCCTTAATTTCTAGTGCTGTCGTTGAAGTTTGTAGTGAATCTTTTGTTATCGAAAAACCCATACATCAAGAGGTCAGCTGTTACGTTACATAGACAAGGACAAGTACAATTTTTACCAAGCATAGACTTGTACATATTATACATTGTAATTTCGAGAGGTTACCTTTCTCTTGTCCTTGAATATTGTAGAAATTTGCATTTCAAAGCGGCGAGAAAAT
This sequence comes from Bursaphelenchus xylophilus, assembly GCA_904066235.2. NCBI lineage: Eukaryota > Metazoa > Nematoda > Chromadorea > Rhabditida > Aphelenchoididae > Bursaphelenchus > Bursaphelenchus xylophilus. The sequence goes on from CAJFCV020000004.1 coordinate 8,863,741, forward strand.
CACAGCCGTTGTTGGATGACAAGGGGTTTGTAAATGACTGTGGAAGTGGTTTTTGTCATTTTCTGGAATCTCTATGTTTCAGGATTTCCTCAAAGTTTTCTTGAGGTTAAAACGCTCACTTAGACCTGTGTTTTAAATGTGCGTCTTATGGAAAATTTTCGTTGTATATAAGTGAGCACTTCCGCTAACAGGGGAAGTACCCCAAGTGCGACGCTCAGATTTCGATGAAACTTGGCACAAATTTAGAACAATTTTTCCTATGATATAAGCGCGAGAATCCTAGCTCGCGCTTTGCAGAAACAACCGAGATTTTTAGATCGAAAGTAGGCGAAAATTTAGGACTTTTTGCCGAATTTCGGCACGAAAAGTTGCATGCCTATTTCTACCGTAAAGGAAAATATTTCTACAAAAAATCAAAATTTTCGGCACTAAACTACCAAAGTTATGGCCAAAAAGCGTTTTTCTCTCTGACCGCTCTCCACGTTTAGCGTGCTCTCTCGGCGGCAAAAATAGTTCGATATCAAGCGCGAGCTAAAACTTTCACGAATTGACATTTAGTCCATACCCGACGTGTGTGCAAAATTTGAAGTACTTCCCCTGTAAGCCAAAATTGGCTTTCTCCCAGCAAAGAAATTTTTCGTTGCGGGACCCGCGCCCGGTAGGCGCGCCACTGAGAATAAAAATAATTTCTCGAGGAAAGTTGATGTTCGAATGTAAAAGTGATGGTTAAATGGAATTTTCACAGAGGTAAGTCGGTTTCCACACCTATTTGAGCTTTAGAATGCTATTAATTGTTCTTAGTTGTCCAGTTTGTCCTCAGTTTTCGTAATATTGCGTGGTTTCTGGGACAGATCAAGATTGGCTATATATAATTTGAGTTTTTGATGTAATTTGAGACATAGAAGCAAACTCGTGCATTCAGACAGCGGAATCTCCACCAGTGCCAAGAATTTTAACGAGAAATAAAAAGGTAAGTGTTGTTTTACGACTTATTTTAGCACTAGAAAGTTATATTGCCACTTTTAGATTCCTTTTGCTTGATTTTAAAGTAGTATGGGCAATTTTAGCTCTTAATAACACTGTTATCAAAATATCCTTAGTTCTTTTGTGAAATTTATCTGCTTTTTCGTTCGTAAAGTGGTGTTTACGCTTTCAGTTTATTTCGGGTTGTCGGGTTGGGTTGTGCGAGAGAAATAGGTCCATCGAATGACGGCATCTCTCTTCCTTCTTTTATTTCAATCGACTATCGCTGTTAGTATTAGGTTGATTCATAATTATCCGGCGGTTTTATTGGCGCATTTTTTGTTAGTTAAAATTTGCGTTTTGTTAATGTTTTTTTTTATAAAAATAATCTTGTCTGGTTAGTTAATAAAATGGCAGTCGAAACCCATACTCATATTTGCCACATTATGCTCTACCACTTCGAGAAAAGTTGGAAGTCAGCACGGTCATTCCGCGATCTCAACGAACTTTTCGGCGAAGGAACAAAAAAAGCACGATTTCCCAGTGGATGATTCCGCTTCTGTCCCACCACACATACCACGTAGCCTTCTTACAGTGGACGTCTTTTGGTACTCCTTTGGGCGAAACACCTGCCGATTTTTTTCTTTCGCCGAAAGGTTCGTTGAGATCGCGAAATGACTGTGCTGACTTCCAACTTTTCTCGAAGTGGTAGAGCATAATGTGGCAAATATGAGTATGGGTTTCGACTGCTATTTTATTAACTAACCAGACAAGATTATTTTTATAAAAAAAACATTAACAAAACGCAAATTTTAACTAACAAAAAACGCGCCAATAAAACCGCCGGATAATTATGAATCAACCTAATATTTGTTTCGCTGCACAATCGTACTTCTCTTACGTAAATGCATTGATACGCTACATATTTCCAGACAAATCTATGTCGATTACACTATACGTCTTTCTCTTCTTCGTGACTTCTTTACATGCAGGTATAGTTGATAGTTAGCATACATGATTGGGCAGAAAAAAACGTCATAGTTTTGATAAAATAAGCACCAACACCATTTCAAAAATTTCAGATGATATCGCGACCTCAAAATTAACTTCAACAATAGGCAGCAGCAGTCTCTCTTCTGCGAACACTTCGTCGTCATCTTCACTGATTGACGTGGAGGAAGAGCTAGCCAAGATTCGCACAACCTGCCTGACCCCGCAAGATTTCGAATTGTTAACTGGAAACGCTATCAGATACTACCCTGTAGGATGGTTTATCCACGCATTAATCGAACAAAGCGTGGCGACCATAGGTCTTGAAGAGTTACGAACCACACTGAAATTGTCCGCACTTCCACCCTGGAAACCATTTAACCTAACCGAACCAAGCGAGCATGAGCTGGCATCAGCAACTACAATCGAAGAGTACTACAATTTGAGGGAGCCGCGCTCAAAAATGAGAAGTCTTTCGAGCATAACATAGATACTGCAGTTGCATATTTACAGGGTGACAAAGAAAAAATGCAACTCATATTTATGGCCATATTTTGTCTAAAACACCAAACTTAACTAAAGTAAAGGTAAATATCAGCAACATAGAGTATTGTTAATAGTATACTCACCCAGTTTTAAGGTGGCTGTTCTTGGCGCCGAGATAGAGCTCAAAACGTGACTTTAAATTTTGGGCGATTCGCCGGAGCTTTTTTTGGAGAAATCGGTCCCGTTCTTACCGCAGCGAAAAATTAGCGGCTCCAAACTTTTTTGGCGTGAACTAGAGGTCTTGACCTCCAACGGAAGAAAAAACATAGTCCACCGGATTCAGATCCGGCGAGTAGGCGGCCATTTAGCAGACCACATAAAATCGGGAAAAATGATCCTTTCCTGGCCTTGCGTCTTTTTTGCTTTATGGGCGATGGCGGAATGCTGCTACGGTGTCCATTTTGAATCGCCAAGGTGCTACTGAGCCCACGGGTTCACGTTGGTGCCCAAAATCTCGCTGCTAGACTTATCGGTTTGGTTTTGACTCTTTTATCCAAGAAAACCAAGGATATCACGCCGCTGGCGCAAAACGTTGCCCCAGACCATGAGAGGCCGGATTTTTACTGGGTTCAAAAATAGCGTATGGTTTTTGACTCTAAACAGCCCAACTCCTGTCATTCTGGTGGTTGTAGGCCTGCTCGATGTTGAAATATTTCTCACCGACGGACAGGATCTTCTCTCATCGCTGACCTGCGGCGCGACGCTTGAATTTTCGACATTTTTTCAGATATTTTTGCTTGTAGTATTCCGGGATGCGCTAGGCTTTTTGGAGCTTTTTAGGCTTGCGCTACGGTGCATTGCTGGCCATTCATCGACCAGCTGTTGTGTTGATGCCGGTCGGCCGGGCAATCTTTTTCATGGACACCATCAGATTTTGCTTCACTCGCTTTTTGATGATCTCAAAGTTGCCAGAAGTGTTCAAGATGCGCTTTCATCTATTTCCTGGACACTTAACATCGTGGCCAAGCTCGTTGAGTCGTTTGGTGGCTGTTGGCGTAGCAGATTTTCCTACACCGAGCAGTTTAGCAATCTCACACTGTCCTTTTTCTTCCCGAGACAGGTTTAAAATTGGGGTCCCTCAGTTTGACACTCAATACAAAGATGATAATCAATCGATATGGGCATGAAACTCAAAAGACTAGGACAGAAAAACACGGAGAATTTAATGGTATAAAAAATATTCCGCTACACCTAAACAGTTTCGCTGCAGGACCAATGAAAAAAAGTTGCATTTTTTATTTGTCACCCTGTAAAAAAGCGACTACAAACCGTTTTCAAAAGAACATTTGAACAAGTTTCTCCTTCTGCTCCAAAATTGCTAAATAAGAAAGCAATCGATCGTATGATTGAACTGTTTCGCGCGATGGATGTTAAAATTTGCAAGGCAACTTCGAATATGCTAATGAATTGTGATTGTTGGGATGATGATCTTTAGATAAATACACTTACCTTTTTATTTCTCGTTAAAATTCTTGGCACTGGTGGAGATTCCGCTGTCTGAATGCACGAGTTTGCTTCTATGTCTGAAATTACATCAAAAAACTCAAATTATATATGGCCAATCTTGATCTGTCCCAGAAACCACGCAATATTGCGAAAACTGAGGACAAACTGGACAACTAAGAACAATTAATAGCATTCTAAAGTTCAAATAGGTGTGGAAACCGGCTTACTCTGTGAAATTCCATTTAACCATCACTTTTACATTCGAACATCAGCTTTAAGGCTTTAGTTGGTATGTGAATCCCTAAAAGGTTTACAGGGGAAGTACCCCAAGTGCGACGCTCAGATTTTGATGAAACTTGGCACAAATTTACCGTAATTTTTTGTAAAATAAATATATACGAAAATCCAAACTCGCGCTTTGCAGAAACAACCGAGACTTTTTTTGATCGAAAGTTGGTGAAAATTTCACAATTTTTGTCAAATTTTGGCAAGAAAAGTTTCATGCCTATTTTTACCATAGAGTCAGATATTTTCACAAAAGATCAACGTTTTCCGCACGAAACAACGTTCAATATCTCGGTGGCACTTGCAAAGAGCGAACTAAAACTTTCAGGAATTGATGTTTAGTCTATGCCCGACGGGTGCGCAAAATTTGTATAAAATCTGAACGTTGGAGCCCTTCCCTTGTCAGCTGATTTTTCCGATGAGAGAGGTTGAACCATCCTGTTTTGGGCTTGCAAAATGAGGAGTTTTGGCCAGACGAGAAACCATTTTTGTCCACAATGTTCTCATCTTTGCACGGAAAGGTTGTCTTTCGTTGCGCGCCGCGCTTGTATGTAATTAAACCCAAAAAAAATCTATTATAAAGAATAATTCTCTTGGTCTCTGAGGTTTGATTTATCACAACGTTTACGGCCTCACAAAAGTTTGATGTAATTATGTTCTTATTAATATGGCAGAGCACAAAACGGAGCGATGTTTTACTTGTCCAAAAATTCCCACCGTATTCCTTGGTTCGCACAAGCTTCATTCTTTTCGTCCAAGGATTCAGACAATTTGCCTGCATTTTCTACAAACAAAATGTTTTGAACGAGTAGTTATAGCAGAATACATGCACAATATTTACAAAATACAGTACCCGCTTGACCTTTAGACAACTCAGAGGTTTTATTTTATTTTTTAATAAGAGCCTGCAATGAAGTTCACATAGTCCAGCACAAAAATTCTTCGGAGCCTTGAAATACGTATATAGGGATGGTGCGGAATGTCTAATTTGATTAGGCTCTTGGCTCTGGGATTAGGAAGAGATTAGCTCAGCTGTTTAGTCTACAACACGCCATTTAAAAATAGCGTTCTGTAGACGTGACGACGTTACGGAGAAGTGCTCTAACGTAAGCAGTGTTAAGATTATGATGGTGCTTGGGACAAATTTAGGTTAATTTTTTCTTACACTTTTTTTTAGTTTAGAAAAATGTAAGATTGCTAGGTCAAAGTCTATATAAGTAATCGAGATTTTCAGTCCAAAAGTTGGCCAAAATTAGAGAGTTGTCTTATCCAAAGAAAATGTTGGCTTATTTTTACCGGAGAGGCCAATGTTCTCACAAAAAAATCACTTTTTTAATGTGAAATTTGCGGAGAAATAAGAATGAAGAAATAAGACAGATTTTGAGATTTTGAAAAAGACGCTAAATTTGCTTTCCCGAGCTTTTTTTCTCATGTCGGCCTCATTTTTTCCGTTCTATTTTTTCAAAAAAAGGTGAGGAAAGCGTTTTTAACGTTTTGCTTCGGAACGAGCGGTGTGATCTTTTCACTTTTATGTAGCCAAAAACGTTTTTCTCTCTGACCGTTCTCGCTTTTAACGTGCTCTCTCGTCGCCAAAAGATCGCTGGCTGCCTCTGAGAAACGTGAGCCAAAATTTTGAAAAAATAGCTCACGCCCAACGCGTATGCAAAAATTCAAAGAAAACATGAGCGTTGGAATTTTTGGCATTTCCTTTGCCATCGATTACAAATACATATATGCAAATTTATTTGCCATTTCTATTCCGTTTTCAATGTCAGTGTTCCTCTGCGCATGATGAGTCCAGCTCCGATTTCGGTGGGCTCTAAAATACACAACGCAGATTCCCGCTGAAACGTGCTTGCCCCCCGAGATTGGGGGGAGTTAATAACGAAGGGACTGGGAGTTCAGGTCTCTCTTTTCTCTTTTTTGTGCTACCAAATTTGTAGTTTTTCGTCCCCCCGTTTTTCTCGCCTTTTGAATTCGTCGAGAGCCCGCTTTCCCTGCCCTCGAATAATTGGATTCGCCTCGGGGGAATTGAGGTGGTTCCGCAGGTAAATGTAACGACTAGGTGTTACATTTGATACGTTGCATTTGTCGGCTCTTTTGGGGATTCGGAGACGCGCGTAATGCGGTAAAATACGAAGGGTTTGTGGGAGAGAGAGAACATGTGGTCTTGTGTAATGGAAACTTTAGACTTTACTGTTGGTTTGTGGAGTTTTTTGCGACGGGAAAATAATAATTTTATATTTATTTTGGAGGTTATCGGTTATTGCACGTAGTTGCTGACATTCTGAAGGATAAAGGTTACATGGTCAAAGAGCAAAGCCTTGATGATGGCTGGCACAAATTTCAGTCAAAATTTTTTGAAGACTTAAAATCCAAAGCTTCCGTTTTACACCGATATCCCAGACCTTTTACGTCGGAAATTAACGAAATTCGACGTTTGTTTCCTACATATTTTTTGGCATGAAAAGCCTCATTATGACTTCCAGTTGTCAGGGCAACATTTCTACTGAACAATTTTTTTCGCGGAATTGACAATGATACGGAAAGACCTATTTCTCTCTATGGCCGCTCTCCGCATTCTCCGTACTCTCTTGTCGTTAAAGATTATTGAATATCTCGGTTCTCCATGGAAAGTGGAGGCTGAAATTTTTGGTGATTGATGTATAGGGAAGGCATGCGCAAAACGTAGAGAAAGTCTTACAGTCACGTTTCGGACACATTTATTATTTTTAAAACAAAAATAATTTCATTACTTTTGATCCCGTTTTTACTGTATAAGAATAAAGTTGAACCTGTTTACAACAAACTCCGACCCAAGGGTGTTGTGGAGCCTCAAAAGCCTCCACAATTCCCACAGAAATTAGCATAAACCAAATCATATAAAAGCTATGTCTCGTCACCAATTAGAGGATGAATCCCATTTCTCTTTCTTCGTGTGCGGTGGTCTAAATAAACCTTCCTTCTAACTTGTGTCTATTCCATCTACCTATCTACGTTTGATCATTCATTTCATGGGGGCTGAGCCGGGGATCGATCCCGGGACCTCTTTATAACAAACAATCTCAGAGAGACCAAAACTCAGTTTTATGGCAAAATTGAACCTCTCTACAACAAACCTTTCTCATAACGAAATGAATTTTTTTGTTCCCTGCAAATCGTACCCGGAGGTTCAACTACACTACTCTTTACTCCTTACAATTCCTAATTTCTTGCTCGTGCACGTTAATTTCTTTTCATTTATTCAATTTTTTTTGTTAATGTCTGCATACTATCCCAATTAAATTTTCCCTTGCCAGACGAAGCTTTGAGGTATTTAAAGCCACGGATTTGGAAAAAACGAAAGCGAACCGCAGGGTTCACGCAAAAATTTTTGAACTTTAGTGAACTCTCGAAAATGGGGAAATTCATCCAAAGAATGTTGTTTTACTTCTAAAACCTTGTGTTAAAAAATATTTGAAGAGGATAAAGAATATGTATAGTTAACTGGACCTCAAATTTCGAACAATAGAATAAAAATCCCCTCCCATTTGCGTCAAAAGAGATCGTTTTTAAAGGTACTGGGAATAAGAGTTGAACCGGAGATTTTCTAAGAAACTTTTTGAGCTTTAGAACCTTGGAAAATACCATACAATGCAAAAAATGCTTCTTTTCTTTGTGTTTTGTGTTCAAAGCGTGGAAGTGTGGTCTTACAGGACAAGTAATCGTAGCTTATTGAAGAAAGACCAAACTTGCGTCACGGTTTTTTTTAAGAGATGCGGAATTCCTAGCCCACGCCCTTGCGGTAAAACGGTATAACTTTTTGCCAAGCTGATAACTTTAAAGCTTTGCAATTTTTTGACCCCTGATTGGAGCGTTAGACGTGGGACAAGGAACCCGTTTTTCGTCTGACCGGGTCTCCTCACTCATTGTTCTCTCTCGACATAAGATTGTCGAATATCTCGGCTGCCGCAGAAAAATGGGAACCAAAATTTTCACTGATTAACGTAAAAACCGGCATGCAAATTTGTTAGAAGATAAGAGTGGCTCTGCCTTCCTTTATACGACTGTGAAATTCCGCTTGCGCTTAATTTTGGGGCCGAGTAAGCTATCGGGGAGAACAAAACGTTCCATAGTGGCATATTTTTTGTATATGTATGTATATATAATAACAATTGTGCCGTTTTATAAAAAAAGCACGCTTAAAATTTGTATGAGACTGTCAGGAGCCGCATATCATTGTACTCCACATCGCCTACGTGGGCTTGGTTGTACTAAACACATCGAAAAATACAAAGAAGCACTTATATCACGCCGATATCGCTTTTGTTTTGTATACACAATGAAAGATTATCAACTTTCCGGTTTCGCTTATACATCTTATACATATGCACAACGTATATGTATACTTTTATAACTGGGCGGCGCGCTGTAAAAGCTGCTTATCGTTAGCAAACTTCTTTTTGCTAGATAATGTCCCATCTTTTTTCATTACTATCTCCATCTCTTATGTAGGCTTTTTTAAGGAAATAAGTCCATAATATTTTATTACGTATTGTCAAATAATTTTTTTATTTTTTTTTTCTTGTTTTTGTAGTTTTTGCAAACTGCATAAAAAATTGGAGAGGCTCGCAGTTAGGTATGGCTCTTAAGTCTGGCCCAAGCAACTCTAAAACGGGTCGGGCCGGGATTTTTACAATGTCTTGTAATCTTGCAAGCGGCATGATGACTAAATTACACTCATTTTTTCAAAAATTTGTTTTCATTTCTTTGCATAGCCCTCCTTCTGGTATTGTTTTTTGGATTCTTAGTGACAAAATGGAGTCCAAGGCGTGGCGCGGACTAGAGTACAGTGCTAGGACAAGATTTGGTCATGTTTTTAAAACTTGTTCCATTAAAAATGTCATGTATGACAAGCGTAATTAATATAAATAGTTGTGATTACACAAATTTCCACCGGTTTCAGCCTCAGGGCGGCAATGAGGGCCGTTCCTCGGGAAATTTTTAGATATGGTATGTCACAGGTTTTGATGACTGGTTAAATGCCAATTTTGTGGCTGTATTTCATGTATAACATGCATTCTGAAGCCTTGCGAAGAGCGGCTTTATTAGAACTTGGAAAATAACTTTCGATTTATAGATGAATTGCCAGTGCTGCAACGTTCAGTTTCTGGTGAAACTTCTCTTAAATTTACTGACAATTAATTCTAAACAAGCGCTCATAACTTCCACGCCTTTTCCAAAAACCCGCATGCAATGTGCGTCGGCGACAAAAGATCGACGCACTTTTGAAACGGCGTAATATCACATGACGATGTTTCTTCCTTATCTGACACAAACAACAGGCGTAGCCTTGTGTGTCGCCGAGCCTCGTTGAAGGTCGTTACAATCAGGATGGATCATCTTGGCGGACTTGAAACACGAAATCATTTTTCCGTCTTGTTCTTTGCGATATTCGCGCAATTTAAAAGGTCGGCAGAGAATTAGCACTTTAAGAGTCTATTGTTAATGATTTTTTGGTTTTGACTGTTTGCTCTTGTTGCAGGATACGTCGGAGATCCCAAAATTGTCCACAACGACTTGTTGCCCAGCTGGCGATAGATAAATAAAGGAGGAATTCTAAATTTTTTTGATTAGATGCTTGAAGTATGTCGCACAAAATTCAGTGAGAACCTCTACGAAAAAGACTTCCATACAGCAAAGCCAATCTATAGCGAACAATTTCAGAGGTCTCAAGCGGGAATTTTAGTTCAAAGTAAACCTCTGTATAACAAACAACTTTTTTAGCAAAGATTTTTTTCTTCATTGTACAGAGATTTGTTTCACTGCATCTGACAGTTTGAGGGCTTGATCTACAAAAAGCATTCTTTATGTGTTGAGCTTTGAAACTTTTTACTTATAGATCTTTGACCTAGAACCCAAGAAACTAAAATTTGATGAAATTGTGACACACGTGGCCGTGAGTAAACAAATAAATAAGGAAGCGCGTGTTGGTTTTTTATTACCTTATTTTGACCACATTCCTTGTATTGTCATTGTTTGTTTTCTTCTCTACTTTGTAGCAAATTCTGCAGGAATAAAACTTGTCATTCATGGGTGATTTTTTACATATAGTGTATCTACTTGCACACATATTTATCTCCAAAGCTTCAGCTCGCTATCTTCTACGGCAACTGAGATTTTTGGGCCTTTTTCATAGAGAGCATGCAAAATGACGAGAGTGGAAAAGATGAGAAGCGTTTTTTGGCCATAACTTTTTTTTCTTCTCCAAAAAATCTCCTAAAAATTGCCATCGGAAAAGATCGTTGGAATACCTGAGTTTCATCAGAAAAATCACCTTATTTTGTCGCCTTATTTCTAAATTTTTCCATTTCCACCCTCCACACTTCCAATCTCTCTCTCTCTCTCTTTCTTTTCGGTTTTTAAATTTTCGCCGTGAGCGACGTCTGACCTCTCCTCAGACGCTCCTTTTTAACCGCTGATAAAATTGTGAAAATGATGACATCACACGCACAACTCACTCTTGTATCCAGTATTTTGTACAATCGATATCGTCCCGTCGACCATTTGATAAGCTTTTTTGAGAGTTGAATTCTCATTTATATTACCCTTGAAGCATTAATTTCATTGAAAAACTTAATTATCTTAGAAACATCCCCTAAGGCAATATTTACTTAGATTTTGAGGAGCGCGGTTTATATGCACACGTGTTGGCGTTGACGGTTTATTCTTCATAGTCTTTAGGGACCAGGGATTCAGCGTTTCAGGGAATGGAGTCAAGAATTTCTGGGGTTCTGGAGATTGTTTTGGAAAAAGAGGTTTCAAGGGTCTCCAAGGGGTCAAATTACTTGGAATACGTATTGCTTTTTTAGATGTGACAAGTAAAAAAATATATTTTAGCAAAAAATGAACGACATTTTTTCCTACTGATTTTTTTCGTTTCTGTATTCGTCATTTACTACATATTTCTTGATGATCCACTCATGTCTCCGAACTAACTAAATCAATATTTTTGCAAACTAAACCAACATTTTGAAGGCCTTTAGTTCGACTATTTGCCCATTTAACCGCTCATTTTTTTAAATTTTTTCCCCCTCAAGCCTATGAAAATGTGCTCAAACTTATTAGTTTAAAAAAAAAGTCCCTCGATTCCCCAATTTTTTCCAAACTAGAATTTCCTTTCTCCCTTTGGCTAATTTTTCCTCCATTTCTCGATAAAGTTCTCTCCAAAAAATACTCGATTTTAATGTACAAAAACATTACTTCAGATGACCTCCACACACATTGTTGGAGTCGACGCGGACGGCCTGGTTTACTATGCATATGGCGGCGAGAAGGTGAAGCTAAAGTGTTTGGTGTCGCAACAAGACATGGAGGCGGAATTTGGCAGCGACTCCTGTTGGGTAGGTAAAATACGATTTAATCAATATTTGATGTTTTATTTTATAGGGCTTTGATGTGAATAGTTGCGAAAAAGATGAGATTTTATGGGCTTATTTGACTTTTTCCATTTTTTTAAATAAAAACTGAGACGTTGAAGTTAATTTACACAAGCTTACTGGTGGAAATGGAGGTAATAAAGTCCCCATTTTCTTCGAAATTTCGAGTTTTTGCGGGTATTTTAAAAAATTTCAGCCTAGACAGTACGTAAAACGAGGAGAGACGGACTGAGAAAAGAACAGTCTTTTACACAAAAAAAATAATTTTTAAAATACGACTCCGTTTCGTACCCCTAAATATTTTTATAATTTTTAAACTAAATATTCAAAAAATCCCAAATTTTTCAGGTCTGCAGCTCCCCAGCCAATGGGATTCACTTCAAAGCGGTCAGTTGTGCCGCTTGCAACGCGTTCTTCCGGCGAAGTATCGCTTCAAAACGGGTATATTTATGCCGGAAGGATGGGGATTGTGCCATAAATAAGAATGTTCGCTGCCTTTGTCGCGCCTGTCGATTGAAGAAATGCGTTTTTGTTGGGATGGATGCTAGAGGTAAACATTATTTATTTTTTCGGATTTTTTTTATTTGAGGTGAAAATTGGGATATTTATCAGGGTTTGAAGGTAAAATATGAACGCTTTTTCAAATTTTTTTTGTTAAACTTGTACGAATTTTAATTTACAGCTACTTTGCAATTTCTGAAAATTTTTACATTTTTGTAAACGCTTCAAGAATTTGGTTCATAAAAAATGGCGTTGGAATTTAATTCTGGCCTAAAAAATTAATTTAAAATAAAATAAATTAACTAAAAATTAAAATCTTTGCCCATAATTTTTTGTTTCTGCTTGAAGAAGTTTGTTTTTTGGCAGAAAATTCGAAAATCACAAGAAAAAATTTATTTTTTTTGATTGCGTCCGCCCTAAAAATACTGACGGCGAATTATCGGTATTTTCTGGTAAAATACGTACCACTTTCGCCAAGTGTTTATTTCCAAATTATACTCATCATTTTCTCCCATGTAACTATTATTTTCAGTGGTTCAACCACAACGCGGAGCTCTGCATGAACCGGATTCTAGTCCAAAACAGGTCGTTCCAAAAGGAATTAAAATTGAGAATAAGTAAGTGTGCAACTTTTGACCGTATTTCTATCTATCGTATATTATTTTGATGTCCACTTTGTTTTATTATGTAAATAAGATAGCAATTTTTCAGATGCAGTCCAAACTCGGACGACCTCAGCATCCGATCAGACACGGAGAGTGTTCTGTCGCATCGATTGTTCAGCGATAAAAGCTCCGTTTATGAGGTAAGCCAAAGCAATATTTAAAAGACCAAAATAATTGTAATTTTGATGATGCGGCGTTCTAAGCTTGCGCTTTGCAGAAACAACCATTTTTTGTAAAAAGTTGTCGGAAGTTGCTCATTTTTTTGCAAATTTTTCTGCGAAAGTTTTTAAAAAACCATTCGTTTTATGGCACTCTTTTTAAAATCTCATTAAACCATGTTAACTCTAATTCAAGAAATTGGCCTTCAAACATGAACTGGATGACTAAAAATTAGGTCTCGAAGTATGACTTTGTCGTTTTTTTGTTTTGCGTTTTTCACGGGTTGAGAAACATTTTCGCAATTTCTGTTTAGAGCGTCTGAAAGAACGCTAAAAACGCTATCCACTGATATATGTTTCATATGGTAGGGCTTTATATCACAACTTTTATAAGGCTTCCAAGATGACCAACTTTGTCTTAACTCCTTTTTTATGGTTCTTTAAAAAAATTATGCTTTCAAAATTCACCTTCAAAAACCCAAAAAAGCCTCAGGACGCTGTCTATCCCTCATAATCCCCTTTTCAGGCCGACCTAAACAAGCCTTCCGTGTCTTCGGAGTTATGTTCCAGTCCCTCCTGTTCCTCGCAAGTCTCCTTTAAAATCATCGATGCCGGCTTGACGGCCTACAAAAAGTTGTTGGATCGGCGTCGAATCATCTACACGACCACGTCGCTGGCCGACATGATGAGTGGCGTTGAGCCGGAGTTCCGGAAGCACGGAAGCGCCGACCATCATCGTTTGGAGTGCGCGCAGATACGAACATGGGTCGCGAACGCCATGGAATTCTTCGGCTCCTTCTATTTCCTCAACGAGCTGGACGTGAAGGATCGTTGCGCAATGTTTAAGGCGTTCCTGGTCAACTTTATCAACCTGGAAAAGTATTATTTGACCTACAAGAAAGGCGGCGCCGTCCAGAATCGGATTTATTGCCAAGATTATATTTACATCGACTTGAATGAGCTGATCGAAGCAACGAATGGAGAGAAGAAGGCCTTCAAACAGGGCGACAAAGTGATGGACAGTGCGACGACGAACAAAATAAACTTGCCGGATTGTATAAAAGCGATGGAATTGCTGGTGCGGCCGATGCATGAGCTCCAAATGGACGATACCGAGTTCATTTGCTGCGCTGTCAGCATGATGTTCGACTCGAGTAAGTTATTTTTTAATCCTTAAAAATAGCGTCAACAATTTTTTTCGCACGGTGCGGTATTAAAATTGAAAAATTACAATTTTGCTCCGCACAGTGCAAATTTTGCGAATTTTGTTATTGCACAGTGCAGGGTTGAGTAATTTTTTTGGCTCTTCGGAAATTGAAAGTTCCTATAGTGTATTAGAATTTATAAAAAAAACTTATTTTTAATTGTTTCCCGCACCGTGCGAAAATTTAAGTTTAAAAATCACTGCACAGTGCGGATTTTCGGAAAATTGTTATTGCACAGTGCAGTGTGGAAAAAAAAGTTTTGCCATGAAAAAAGGCCTGATATCGTTTTCTTAACGTATGTCGATGTTATTTTTCGATATCAAAATTCAATTTTCAGGATTTTTTTAAAAAAACTTGTTTTTTTTGCTTGCACCGTGCGGAATTCGATTTTATTTTTGAAAAATTTTCAAGTGTAATGTATACTAATTTAACTTTACCGAATTAAAAATAATTTTTACACTCTTTACAATACACTCTTTCAGCTTTGATCGGTGTAAATCCGGCGATAAAAAGTTTGGGAAGCAAAATTCGGAACCAGCTCTATCAAGAGTGGTTCCAATATTACGATTCGATGGGATTCAAGCACGAAGAAGCGGCAATGCGAATGGGAAATGCTTTGCTCATTGCACCAACACTGATCGAGTTTGTCAATCACATCAAACAGAACTTCCATTTGATGAGAGTTTTTGGCGCTGGAGATGAGTATGACAAGGTGTTGAACGACATTTTTTTGGATTGAATTTTGGAAAAATGAACTTTTAATACCTCGGAAAAGGTTTTGCGACAGTTTTTGTGTTATATTTGGATTAAATTTTTTGGGATTTTTTGATTTTTTTTTTAATTTTTTGAACTTATTTTTGAATTGTAAGCAAAAAAATAAAAAAAATTTTTTTTGCCCTAAAAACGCAAAAAAAAGAAAAATTTTTGATTTAAAAAAATCCAAAAATCCCAAATTTTTTCGAATTTTTTTATAATCATATCTGTTAGAAGTTGCCGCGCTAAATCACTTGTATTTTACATATTCCTAGTCACTCCTATTATAGTATTTTTCTTTCATTTTTTTATTTTTTTTATTATGTATGTACTGTAAAAAATCACTTTCCGTCCAATCAAAAATTTAAGTTATGTATTATACACAGCTCAGACGCAATTCAGATTTTAAACTTTTATACAAAAAAATAAATTTTTATCACAAAAATTCTATGTAAAAACTTTTAAAACTTGTCCGACCATGAGTCATTTTTGCATTGTTATTACTATCAATTGTTGTTCATTGTATAAAAAACTTTGATTTGGAATATAAAATATCGTTAACCAAGGGAATGATCGTTTCTTTTTTGATTGTTCATTGTGAAAGAACCGTTGGCTGTAATGTCGAACAAAAAACAAAACAATACGAAGAGCGTTTGGAGAATCGGAAATTGAAGAAAGGTTCGTTAACGTTCGCAGTAACTGTTTCCAAACGGAGGGTTGTTTTTTTACTGGGGCTGAGAATTGACTTTTTAATCAATATATTTTATTTTACAAAAGTTGTCAAAGTATACATATAAGATAGTAACTACTATATTTACAAAGTAAGGGCAGGGTATTGGGCAAATATAATGGAAAATTATGAAATTTTTAGGGATGATTCCATTTCGGGACAAGATAGGTTTTGTGTGTATACAGGGTGTTTCAAGAAATTTGGAAGAAACTAGTTGCGAATATTTTTGAGCTCTTGCTAGTTATCGCAGAAATTCTTTTTGTTTCTAAAACTTGACAGCGGGCGGTTTTGTACTGAACAAAAAAAAATTTTTCTTCGTCGGCGGAGAGGCCAGTTCTCGGCGGAGGCATTTGGGGCCTTTTTTAAAAATCACACCCTATTACATCGTGGAAACTCTGTTACAGTGGCCAAAATCATGTTTACGTTAAACCTCCGTGGATTTTGCGGTATGCTTTTTTTTGTTTTCGATTTTCGCTCATCCGCGGAGGCACGGCGGAGACCTCAGGTTTCGGCGGACGTCGTTTTGAGCCTTTGGATCATTCAATTCAGGTTGGAAAAAAGTGTGGGGTGATTTTTTGTTGTCACCCGATGCACAGATGCAAAAATTTCGCACTTTTTTTCTCCGGCGGAGGATTCGGCGGAGGCTTTATCAAAGGGTCAGAACAGTCTTAGGAGTCCGGGAAAAAAACTCAGCTACAAGAATCCATCGCAGCAACATCATTTTTCTTATTTTTTGGTTCGGCGGACACATCGGCGGAGGATTCGGCGGAGGCTTTATCAAAAGAGTCAAAATTTTGTTTTGACCCTTTGAGAAAGCCTCCGCCGAATCCTCCGCCGGGGAAAAAGGTACAAAATTTTTGCCCTCTGTGCATCGGATGACAACAAAAAATCGCCCCAACCTTTTTTCCAACATGGATTTGCAAAAACCGAGGGCCCAAAACAAAGTCCGCCGAAAACTGGGGTCTCCGCCGCGCCTCCGCGGATGTTGCGTAAAATCGAAAACGCAAAAAAAAGCATACCGCAAAATCCACAGAGGTTTAACGTAAACATGATTTTGGCCACTGTAACAGAGTTTCCACGATGTAATAAGGTGTGATTTTTAAAAAAGGCCCCAAATGCCTCCGCCGAGAACTGGCCTCTCCGCCGACGAAAAAAATTTTTTTTGTTCAGTACAAAACCGCCCGCTGTCAAGTTTTAGAAACAAAAAGAATTTCTGCGATAACTAGCAAGAGCTCAAAAATATTCGCAACTAGTTTCTTCCAAATTTCTTGAAACACCCTGTATTATGCGACTCTGTTTGCACTTGTATCTCTAAGATGCCCATAGTGTTAAGCATGGCTGCAAACCGGGCCAGCCCAGCCCGGCCCGGGCCACAGGCCGGGCTTAAATCTCCAAGCCCGGCTCGGGCCCGGGCTTGAAAAATTTGGAAAGCCCGGCCCGGTTCGACCCGGAAAATTTTTATACTAGGTTGGAAAGAAAGATGAAAGGAAAATTACGGCAAATTTTCGCAAAATGTAAAGAAAAATTTAGCAAAACCTAGGTGCATAAGGTTACTTTACGTTCGGTATCAGCAGTGTGTTCGAAAAAATGAAAAATTCTATCGAAAAAGCTTATTTTTTCCTTTTTTCCGAGCAAAACTCAGGTTTCAAAAAAAACGGGCCGGCCCGAGCCGGGCCTAAAAATCGAAGCCCGGAGTCGGGCCGAGAAATTAGTCGGCCCGGCCCGGGCCGGAAAATTTTGCAAAGCCCGGCCCGGAGCCATGCCTACATAGTGTATTAACAAAGTAGCTGCAAGGGGAGCTCACGTCACCAAAAGTTAGAACAAAATGTTTTCTATCATTCTATATCTCAAACATGACCAAATGACACAGGAATTATCGGATGTAAATACTCTATTTTTGTCGGGAAGAAAGGATCTGCCAATAATTCTTGTGGCTATTCGAAAATTTGAATTTATTGGAGGAAAACATTTTTCTTGACGTGAGCATGAAGTGTGTGCACCGCCAATTACAGACCGCTTTCACTTCACTAGCGTTCCCATAACCATGCATCCCAAATTCAAGCGCTTATCCGAGTCTGCAAATCAAAAGCGCGTCTGTTTTCTATGGTCATAAACAAGTGGTTTATTACCCGATATTATGGTGGCAGGTAAAACGTCCCTTTTGTTGACGCGATTGCAAAGTTTTTTTGGAGCTTGAAGGGCAAAGCAAAATAAGAAAACTAATTTTTGGGGCCTTCGAATTTTCCTATAATTTTGCATCCGAATTCTGAACTAACCACATATAAATCCCTGAAAGTTTGCGCTTTTCTAACCACGCCAAGATATTCAACGATCCAGTCTTCAAGAGAGCACGGGAAATGAGGAGAGTGGTCTTTGTCCACGAGACGGTTTTTGCCCATAAATTTCCCGTTTCCATAGGGAAAATTTTCATCTTCTGTGGAAAATAAGACGTCGCACGTCAAACCGAAATAAGCTAAAATAGTCCGGTGAATGGATTGGCAATTTGCCAAAAAAAAGACGCGAAAAAACGTTTTGTCGGGGAAGAAATGGGGAATTTTTGGGGCGAGAGAGTACGCTTTTGCGCGTCTTTTTTCTCTCTTTCTCTGAAAATAAAGACGAAATGTAAAAAACCGATAGCGAAGAGTCTATTCCGGTCACCGGACTCCTTAGTTTGACGTGCGTCGCACTAGTAGTTCAACCGGAAATTATATCTGTGAAAAAATCTTTTTGGTGTTTGGAAAACGCGATCAAGGAATCTCGCACATATCTCATTACGCCAAGTGACGCTCAAATTTTAATTACCCTAATTCTATTTGTCCCATGTCAGATAGTTCGCTTCTAAATAATTTTTTGTTTAAAAAATGTTGTACTCATCTGTAAACACGTATTTTAACACCACTTTTCCTTGCACAATTAGCCCTTTGCACAGCCCGCTTTGCCGCACGCATATATCATTTGGATTTACACGTATTGCAAGTTACATCTGCTGCGTTATTTGCAACCATCCGCAACTCGATTTACCATCATTTTCATATTATTTTACCACCTTTTTGGTTAATGTTTACAGATGTCCTCCGCTTATATTGAGCAAGCTGAGAAGGCTGTAAAACTAACCGAGCAGTTAGCCGAAGCCGACCTCTCCACGGAATGGCCAAACCTTGACTTTGAAAGCGATGGTGTAAAGATCTATTCACGGCAACCGAAAGAGTTTCCAGAAGCGCAAGAAAAAATGTTGTTCACAATAGTTCATATTGATGTGAGTTTAAACTGACATAATTTCAGCCAATTGTATTTCATTTTAAAATTACAGGCGCCAATAGAAAAGGTGTTCAAACTAGTGCAGATTTATGGGCCTTACCGACAAAAATGGGATGATTTGTTGGAGCGGCAGGAAGTTGTGGAGACCTTGTCCGATGACACTTATATTGTTCATAGTTTTGTAAAGAAGAAGTTGATTCTCTCGGCAAGAGATGCGGTGGAAGTTTGTCAGGTGAGGAGATATTTAGAAAAAAGTAAAATCTCTACGCTCCCAACTCCTGGACAACAAAACCTGTATATAACGAAAAATTTCAGAGGTCAAAGAGCCAATTCTAGACGAGCCTAGACAAGAAAAGAACTTCTCTATAGCAAAAGCTCTCTTTTTCGAATATTTCTTTTGTCCTTGGCGATTTGTTGTACACAGATTTGACTATAGTCTTAAATTTTACCCGTAGAGTGTCCCGTCGTATTTTACACTGAAAATAATCGAGCTTATACCATTCTTTTAGATCAAGCGCCGGCCAGATGGTGTTATAATTCACGCCGTTCAAGGAGTCGACTACCCAGACCGCCCACCCCAAAAGAATTACGTCCGAACCAAGCAATTTATCTCCGGAACTTACTTGAAGCCCTTGGACGGCGATCGCACAGAGTTCCGGCATGTTTTGAGTGCTGACTTAAACCTTCCAATCCCGAGGCTGATGGCCTCAATGGTCGCTTCGTTCAAACCGCGGCTGGTTTCCGATACAATTGGACTGTTAAAAAAGGCGGCAAAAACTATGAAAGTTGAGTAATTTATGGCGGAAAATTTTGCATAATTTTCGAAAATTTGAATAAATTTATAGATAATGTTTACTCTGTAATTTTTTTCATCTTTTTCGAATGTAACTGACATAGTTTTTAAAATTTTACATAATTTTTAAAATTTGCATACCCACAAAAATTTGCATAAATATGCAAAATTAATTATCTCATGCAAAAATATCTTTGCGCATACTGTGGGCCCGTATTTTACAATTCAAAACCGAAATTTGCATAATTTTCAAAAATTAGAAAAATTTGCATAATTTTATTTCATAAATGTCATGGTGAAAAAACAATTCTAAAACAACAATACAGCAAGTATATAGGCACTTTAAACACATAATATACATTTGTAGACTGAAATTTTAACAAATTATCAATAAAATATTATGTTATACATACCCGATGAGAATGATAAATAATCTTGAAATCAACAGAAAGATTAGTGTGCAATTGTAAAGAAAGCTTAGGAAATCACATCAAAAATCATGCTGTAACAAGTACAGCATATATTATGTCGTTCTTTGTTCGGAAAATAGGAAATTTCTTGATGCGAAGATCAATTCTCAAGTATAATATAAATTATGCCCTAGAACCTTGAGACGTGAGAAAATTCTGAAGATTTTGGTTCTAAATGACATTAGAAGCCATGAATTTCTTAGACAATATCGCCGATGTCCCCATCGACCAGCAGGTGCTCTCTGCCGGCGCCTCGATACGATTGCATCTTTCCAAATTCCTTTTCGAATTTCTTCTGAATCAGAATCCGGTAATGGGCCTGTGCGGAATTCCGTCGGAAGCTTTCGGGTCGTGGAGTCAATGGCCGCTCAATGATCTGACATTCGGTTTCCATTTCGGTCGATGGGACGGCAAAACATCCGGTCTTCGAGCAAGTGCTCCGATAGCAAAAGTAGATGGCGATAACTGAAAAAATACAGATTTGAGATGGTGATGGTGGAAAGGTTTGATAGAGAATTTAATTTTAGGATATTTAAGACAAATTTGAATGCATTGTCATTTTGAAAAAATTGAAAAAAAAACTTTTTTTTAAATTTTTGATGTTTTTTTAATTTTTTGTCTAGAATAAGGTAATTAATGGTCATTACTCCCCTAAACACCCTCCTAAAAGTTCAAAAAATTGTTGTTAATTCTCCAGACACAATCTTTGGCCTTCAGTGTCCCAGGAAATGCTTCAAAAATCATTCGTTTAAAGGGATTTCCCGCCTTTCTCAAGTCCCCTTCCGAGGAATCCGTGCACCGTGCAAAGCCAAAGACCAAACGAGATATTTCGGGGACGATGACTAAAGCTTGACAGGGTTTAGTTCGGATAAATGAGCAATGGTTACAGGAATAGGCCAGAACTGCGGATAATCTCGAGTTTTTTTGTGTTATTCATGACAAAAAGATGAAAAATTTTTGAAAAAATGGTGACTCAAGGGCAAAAAATAGTAAAATTTTTTTTAGATCCGGTTTTTTGGGATAAAAATTTTTGAGGAAAATATAAATTTGTAAACTCAAAAAAATGGAACTTACTCATAACAACCAGCAAAATCGACCCGCCCAAAATCGAGACCATAGCGAAAAGAAGCACATTACTTTCGGCACCGCCATCTTCATCCGGGAAATTGAGCTCTTCTAGGTCTAGCTCGAACTCGTCGAAGGGAACTACACGCATTTTCATCCTAAAATACGAAAAATAAAAATTTGAAAAAATTCAAAAAAATGAAAAATTTTAGCGAAAAAAGAGTTTAAAAAATCAAATGAAATGTAAAATACGATCTCTTTGAAATGGTATGCAAAATATGAAAAAAATTTAACATCAAAAAATTAAATTTTTTTGTCTACTATAATATAATTGATTAAAAAGAAGCCTAAAATGTATAAAACACTGTCTCTAAACTATTACTAATTGTTCTGAGGCCTGTCAGTACCAGCCATGCGACAAAATAATCGAAAAAATATTTTAAGAAAATTAACATACGGCTTCTCGCTATGTTTTGTTTCCCTAAAGCCCTAAGGCGATTTTGAAGACAAATGGACCGTGAAAAAAACACGAGAAACAATGTTTTTGGTCTGAAGCTTCGCTTGACACGCACTCGGAACCATTTTTTTAGAGGTTACAGTAAAATTAACAATATTTTTCAACAAGTGTAATGGTATTCTTACAATAATAAGCGAGAGAAGTGTAACAAAAACAAGATTAATATCCGGAAATGTTTGAATGATATCATGACGGTTAATTCAAGCGTTTGCAATGGGAAAATGGGGAGTTTTCATTTTTTCAGGTTTTCGTGGTGGGACCCAGATCAAGATTTTAAAACTTCAAGGAAATGTTATAAAAGTAAACAAAAACC
The DNA here is from genome assembly GCA_904066235.2 of Bursaphelenchus xylophilus. Taxonomy (NCBI): domain Eukaryota; kingdom Metazoa; phylum Nematoda; class Chromadorea; order Rhabditida; family Aphelenchoididae; genus Bursaphelenchus; species Bursaphelenchus xylophilus. The sequence continues at coordinate 8,885,817 of CAJFCV020000004.1, forward strand.
AACGGAGAGGAATAACATGTTATTCTAAGACGAATCTAAAAATATTAGACCGCGGTATACAGAAACTGTTGAGCTAAAGGATTTGCAAATTTAAAAAATTTCTTTTTCTGAACAAAGTCTTGTGATTTTAACCTCTTGAATTTTAAACCTCCTAATGGCCCTATTTTATCAAAATTTTTCAACCACTGGTCGATAAAAACCCCAGGACCCTCCTTCAATTACCAAACCTCACCAGCCATCCAAGGTGAATATAATCGTCACATCTCCTGCAAATTTCCAAAAAATGTTTTCCAAGCCCAGAAAATCCCCCCGAAGAAGCCGGACACGTTGAGAAATCGCATCCAGCACCGGCATTCACGGCGGATATTCACTAAAACGTAAGTCCTCCGTTCCCCCCTCCTAAATCCCACCTCTTTTTCCATTGGGGGGAATAGGGACACGCCCGAGGCCGGATTAACCTTTACTCTCACACTAAAACAATCTGAAGGCGAGGGCACCGGAAGGTGAGACAAACAGTTAATTGCTCACAGACCCCATTACTTAACATTTCAGCGGGATTCGAAACGAAATACACAAAATTCGAGTCGAATTGTTACGGTAGATTAGAGAAAACTGAAAGGTAATGTGGAGAGGGACGGTTTGGATGGGGGTTTCGGATGGGAATTGGCATTTAGAGCCGTTTCAAAGGGTAATAATACATAATAAGTAGTAATAAAGCGAAAAGAAGACTAGAGATGGCTAATGTAAATGGTAATCTGGAACATAAGACAGAGAAAAACGTGCATTTTCATATGTTTCTCCGTACAGTAGAGGCTTTAGAAACAGAAGATGAGGGACAGAAAGCTCGATTTCGTAAGAGAAAAATGGGCTGTATTGAGGTTTTGTTTATAGAAGAGAAGTTCTAGAGGCTCGACGTTTATATTTTTCAAAATTTTGCACGTCTAGCCTACCAAGTTCGAATATAAATTTATCAAAATCTTGCTATTACTTTCCATAGAGTCCAAAGATATTCATTGATCCCTTTGAATCACGTACATATCAAAGTAAATTTTAGGTCGCACATTCTCAGGGGACAGGAGATGTTCAAAGTTTTTCTTGGAAGAGAGTACGCAAAATGAAGAGAGTCTACCAAACAGGAAATGGTTTTGACCGCATGTTTGTGAGTGATTTTTTGTCAGCATTTTGTATAACAAACGCAAAAAACAAAGAAAATTAAAGGTCTTTTGTAATAATCTAAACAAAGGACCACTTTATCAATTGTAAACACCTCTTTTATCCTTCTCAAATCTACTGTAGAGCTCTCAGATCTTAAGTCGAAGACCGTAGCTTCCCTCCTTATATACACCGTCAACTTTCAAAACATCATCTATCTGAAAGATTTCACACTGCGTGACAAAAACTACCAAAGTCCTAAAAGAACAAATTTTATGGTCTCCGTTTCATTTCTCTTCGTGTAAAATACATAAAGACCTATCCGTTCCACCGTATTTGATCTAAAACCTATCCAAGTAAATAATACATACTTCCTCCTCACATAACCTTCATAATTCCCATACTACGGCGACTACTACAACATACTATATTAAAAACGATGACTTTGCGTCTGATGTTTAACCCCCTTTAAAATATGACACATCAAACTGACGTAAGTAATCCTCGACACTTATAGCCCTTCTGGAATGCCGTACGCCACTCAGTCAAAGTGCATTTCCATCGAATACGAGTGTTTCGGGAACGCCCGACGTTCACCTTCCAAATCCACCGTTAAACGCCCGTTCTCTGCATCGAAATTAGACCGCCAGACGACAACAAAAAATACTCGGATTAGAGGCGACCTTATCAGCAGGTATGGAGGCAGACTCAAGAGTTAAACAGTTCCGGATAAACGGGGGTTTAATCTGCTGTGCGTAATGTATAATAATTCAATTTTATTGTCTGGAAATTGGCGGGGGTTTGGAGATAATTTGGACGAAAAGGGAATAGTGTAATTTTGAATTTGTAGGCCTGAAAAATTCAAAAAAGGTGGTAAAGTTGAGGAAAATCCAAAAGTAAAGTTTTCGTGGCAGGACCATATTTGTCGACTTTAAGGCAAAAAAATTTGTATACACCATTGCGGATTAGTGCCTAGCGGATATTAAAATAGCTTTGAATAGGCTTTGGGTAAAAACCGGGGAAATTTTCAGAGGGATTTCTGATATCAAAAATCGTCATGAATAACATCGGAAACCGTCTCAAACAGTAAACAGAAATTTTTATTTTGACTGTATTTGATACAAAGGCTCGTAACGTCTTATTTTAAAAATTTTTGGTCATTTCCCGCCCTTAGAACAGAATGCCAATTTTGGCGGGAATTTGAAATTTTGAATTTTTTAGTTGCAATTCTTTTGATTTTGAATGTCAAAAGACCCTGTCAAACAGGAAAGACGTCTTGTTTTTCCGCAATAGATTACTATTTACAATAAAAAATATTTTTCCTCACAATGTAAGCTGATTACTACCGTACACATTATAAGCTGATTACAGACATCAAAAACAACCTTGCTGCGGGGAAACATGTGGGCCAGTAAACTCCTTATCTTGCAGACCGGGAGAATAACGGATTTCGCCAATTTGTTCGAGAAGTTTTGGGGGTCTAAGTGTGTTTACAAGTGGTTACTTTTAAGAGGGATTATTGGTTAGACGTCATTCGACAGACAAACATGCTTTATTACTGTCATAAATACGAATTAATTAAAGCTGCTTTGGGTAGACCTTGGAGCTTAAATTTGAGACAACAAAATAAACATTGATTTTTTTGACATTCATAAAGTAAATTTATAAAAATTCGTCATAATGACACATTTTTTTTTTTTATTTAGAGTCAACGAGTAATGATAATTTGCTCAGAATTATTATGGCCTGCTGTTCATGGCAGATAGGCCAATAAACAGAAGTTGTTTCCAAATTTCCAGAAAACACGTCATGATGACATGTTTAATTTGAATTGTCGTCTCAAAAGTAAAGTCAGTGAGGTCTTTGCAAGGGTCTCAGTGATCTATCGACATTTTTTTCGGCATTGTAAAATACGATCGAGTCGATAATTGCGTCATGATGACGGATTTTCTGGAAATGCACAGATTCTAAACTGACTGCTACAGTATAGAATTTTTTTCAATAAAAACAGTAGTAAATAATCCTTTTAGATTTCCTACCAATCGCTTTTATTGCGTTGTCCTGCTTGCAGACAAACTACGCATATTACACTTGACAAAAAAGGTATTGTCTGTGATAAAAGCTGATCCCAAGACGTACATTTTTTATCTCCAAACGCCCAAATTTTCCGGATTATTTGTCCCTCAACGCAATCTTCCATAAGGAAACGATAAAACACCTTAAGATTATTCGGGACTAAATTAGAAAGTTCCCACTCAAAAAGTTAAGAATGGGCTGCGTTTGTGCGACTCTAATCACAAGCGATAATTGGAAAATGCCTCAGATTAGACTCTGATTAACGGAACCAGAGAGGAATAGCAGCTTAACAAAGCCGTCTTCGGATTTTACCTGATTATCGGATGTTACACCATGTATGTAGATATTGATCTCTAAAACAGTTTAAAGGTCCAAAAAAGTTAAATTTTCGGAAAATTGATGGGTAAAATGCGTGCGGCTTAGATCTAGGAGGCATGGTGGACAATTAGAGGACAATAAAACTCAATTGTAATGAATTGTATAAAGGGATTAGCCATGAAATCCAATATACATGCATATTATCCATGATGACTTTTTTTGCATGGATGTTTGAGTGCGATTCAAGTGCTCGACTACTCGGAATTGAGCTCGTAATTCGATTAAAGATTATCAAACTAAATTTTCATTGTTTTAGGGAGTGAAAATGGCAATAGTATTGAAAATTTGAGGATTAATCGAAAATTGAGAAAAAAAATAAAATTTGAATATTTAAATTTTGGATTGTCCGATTTTTTTCAAATTTGGTATAAATAGTTCATTATGACTATGAATTTTTTAACGTCAAGTATTAGCCTTTGTGTTACAAAGGCAGCCGAGATAATCAGAAAAAATGAGAGACCAGTAAAAATGAAGAGAGCACAGAGAAAAAACGCTTTTATGTTTCCAGAGATCATACATATTCAAAGTAAACATTACACATTCATAAAGGGGATCTTCTCTCAATTCTCTATGCCCTTTTCAAAAGGGAACTCCTTGCTTTTCAATTTACAATTCATATTCTAATCCCTTTACACCCAAATCTTTGAATCCGACATTCATATTTAATATGTTTGCTTTTCGGAGAAGTTACAATCTTTGCAATATACAGTAAGGCAATAAAAATGTCATTTTATTGGCTTTGATGGCTTAAAAGGCTATAAAGATCAAGATGGCTGTAATGTGCAACACTTATCTCCCACATAATTCTAACGGCATGGCATCAATCACAACCCCCTTGGGACCCGCAGTAGTCATGCTTGATGATAAAAACTGCCGGTTTTTTGGAACATGAAAATTCGAAAAATATGGGGGGAGGAAAAGCGGAATATTTATGGGGTCCACAGTGCCTTTCAGGAAAGAAAGTTATGTGGTTATGAAGATGTGCACGTAAAATTTGAAATTTAAAATTTTTAAACAACGTTAGCTGTTTTTTACAGAGCGAGAACACCGGAAGGATTACTGTAAAAACAGACCGACTACAGTAAAAAGTATTTTAAATATTCAGCCTCAAAAATTTTACCAACAATTTTTATACCAACGGCTTGCAATTAAAAGGCATTTAAAAAACGTCCCCCTCCCACAAAAAAATTGGGCCCGCCAGCGTCCCAATCAGCCCTCTATAGAGCCCAATTCCGAGTAGCGGCCCGAATATTACACGTTATTTTCAATCCATTTTTTTCTGAATTCTTCTGACCCAAAGAAGCGCCGAAATTTGGAGCCCGAGGGGATCTGTTGGGACCGAAATTTATTGAAAAGGAACGAAAAAAATGGCCGACACTGGAAAGGGTTTTTAAACGCTCCAAAACACCCCGCCAAATTGGATATACGATGTGATAAAGTAGCAGGAAAGGCGGAGTAGATTCAAGAGGTTATGTGGGCACTCTGGCAAATGAAACATACGAAAATAGAAGGAGGGGTGATTCGATTAATTTTGTATAGATTTTGTGGGGAAAACAAGCGTAGACAATGGAAGAAAAAAAGAGTTGCGATAAATATAGACCAACCATTGCACAACAGATCGCAATGACCAAGAAATTGTGGTTTTTATAAAAGTGTTTTGTTGTATGGAGGTTCATTTTGGCCCTAAAATGACTGGTAAGACCTTAGAAATTGTTCGTTAACAACAGGTTTTTTATATGGAAGTTTGTTGTAGAAATATCTATAAAACAATCAAAACTTGTCTATAGCGAACAATTTCCGAAATCTTTAGAGTCAATTTTTGGAAAAAATAAATCTCTATACAACGAAACCTTTCCATAACGTATTCTTTTTTCTTATCCTTTGTGATTTGCTGTACAGAGTTTTGACTGTATGAAATGTTTTTCAAATTTTGAATACTCGCTTTAACTGTGCCATTCATCAATATCGGAAAATTTAAGCCAGGTCCCAGCAAGCGCAATCGAGATAATACAAAATAACGAGATTTGGGCGATAGAGCAGGTAAAATGAGGAGAGTTGGGCAGAAGAAGAACCGATTTTTTCTAATAACTTTTTGAGCTCTAATTGCAAGCAAATAGGCTGATTTTTGTCTGAATCTTGTACCCCTTCCAAACAGCCACTGATGCAAATACGTCACCTAATATTTGACGTAAAAAATAGAAATCTTTACGTATTCCCAAAAGACCAACTTACAGTAAATATTGCTCAAAGGCCTTTTAGAAATCCCTAAAGCTTTTTACATACTACAATTGCACTTTAATTTCAATCCTTCAAAATTCCACCCACTTTCCGAATCGCGACGTCATCACCTTCTGTCGGCTTGACCTGAACTCCCTAATCAGCAGAGCATTCCTTTATCTACGATGACATCTTCAATTTGCGTATATTCGAGGCCCAGTAGGACCTTCTTTGCGACCTTTTTCTATGTAAAAAAGTCGTTATTATGCATTCAAAACCTTTTAGGGACGGAACTCGAGGGTCAGTCGGACTTGACATTTGATATCTGACGAGAGAACCTACTGTGGAGTTTAAAATGTGCCGAAACATTAAAGGCGAAAAGGAAAAAAGTTGGGAATGTATTTATGTATTTAAAGGACAAAGCTCGTTGTCGCAGCTTCAGTCACAAAGAAAGTGCTTGAAGTGCAAAGCTCAAAAAGTTCGGATGAAACTTGGCACAAATTTAAAATAACTTTTTCTAACAATTTTATTGTCTTGTTAGTAGGGCTGTCAATTTGACAGAATTTTCCACAATGACGTCATTTTCGTCATTTTGGCTGAATGAAAAATGGTGATATAGGAAGCTGTCAAAGTCGAGTGTAACATAGACTATGATAAATGCCGTTAATGTTAGTCGTAAATTCTTACGGTTTTTTAACAAAAATCTACAAAAATTTTCCAAAAAGGTTCAATTTGACGGTCGAAATGACAAAACAATTTGACATGACGAAAATGACGGTGATTTGGCATCGGGACTGAAACGTCAAGTTTACAGGTTAACAACCCTTGTAAGACATATTCAAAACTCCTAGCTTGCACTTTGCAGAAACGAGCGAGAATTTTCGATCAAAAATTGGAAAAATGTGACACTTTTTTCGCGAATTTTAGCATGAAAAGTTTTATGTCTATTTTTGCCATAGAGAATAATGTTTCCAAATCTTTTTCGTTTTTTAATACGCGAAACAAGCAAAGACATAGCCAAAAAATTTTTTTTTCTCTGGCCGCTCTCCGCGTTTTGCTTACTCTCTTTGCCGCAAAAATTGTCGAATATCTCGACTACCCCTGCCAACTGCTAGCTAAAATTTTCAGGAATTGATATGTGACCTAGTCGCCAAATGTGTGCAAAATTTAAGAAAAATCTGAGCGTCGCACTTCGAGCACTACCCTTGACAATTCAGACCAAATTCCACCCAAATCTGAGGGCCTCATCTCAACAATTCTTCCAATTGTGACCTCAAAATCTTATTTTATACCGATAAAATCCATCGCTACGGAATTCATAAGAGGCAGACTGTAATCTTCTTAATTACAGTCTCGCCTCTCCATTTTTCTAATTTGCTAAAGCAAAATACCAAAAAATGCATGGTTTTGAACTTTTAAAGCGTTTCAGCTGATCCGATTCCCAAAAAAGACGTCTTTCAATATTTCTAATTCATCCTTGGGGCCAAATCTCCATTACAACCTCCTTAAACCCTGCCAAATCCTCAGACAACCCTTTGTTTTTTGCGCAATTCGCACGTACATCAAACTTAACTTGCCCTTTGCGTACACATATCTTTGGATATAATCCGCAAGGTTTCGCATGCAAAATTTCAAAAAACAGCCAAAAATATCGAGATTTTCGGCAATCATCCTCGCGATTACTGTGTTGTCCACGCCTAATCCGAGGCGCCGAATGACTCGGATTTGCGGGGAAATGTCAGAAACAGAAATCTGGAAAGGACAAAAGCGGATTACTTGACGTATCTGGCATATGTTTGGAGGGGATTTACGCGGAAGTAAGAGTGTAAATAGTAATGAGAGATGAGAAAACGCCGTATTGTTAGGAAGGAGGGAAGGTATAAAGAGAGAGTGCAACTTTGGAAAACATGTTTACCATTACGCTAATAACTGAGGTATTCTGAGGGTTTGCAAGAAGAGACTACGGTAATGAGGAGAGAAGATCAGAAAAAGGATTTATTGGGAGCGTTGTTGCAGCCTCGATATCTTTGCACTCACGTCGGGATAGGTGTAAGAAAAATAGAGGAAATTTTTGTTTCACGATTTGTAGGGAACGCCGAAGCATCCACCGATGTTGGCAAAAAAGAAAATGCATGAAATACGGAGATCGGTTAGAGCAAAAAACGTCATTTGTGTATGTCTGTAGAAAAATTATCCTTGGTGGCGGAAATACTAAAAAATTTTCATGAAAAAAAAACTCGAAAAAACAGTGTAATAGTCCGTCCGGAAAGTCGCTGGAATCGGCTACACGCACCGTGCAATAGGTTTTTTGGCTGTCGCTTATACCCTGCTTTTTTCGTACAGTGCAAACGCCAAAAATCAGCCCAGCGACTTTTCGGAAGGACTAGTAATTTTTACCAAATTTTTACCAATCTTGACCCGTTTCTGCTTACAGGGGAAGTACTCCAAGTGCGACGCTCAGATTTTGATGAACCTTGGCACAAATTTAGAATAATTTTTTCTAAGATATATGCGAGAATCCTAGCTCGCGCTTTGCAGAAACAATCGAGATTTTTAGATCGAAAGTCGGCAAAAATTTAGTACTTTTTGCCGCATTTCGGCATGAAAAGTTTCTTGCCTATTTTTACCGTAAAGGATAATGTTTCTACAAAAAATCAAATTTTTCCGCACGAAACTGTTAAAGTCATGGCCAAAAAGCGTTTTTCTCTGACCGCCTCCACTTTTAGCGTTCTCTCTCGGTGGCAAAAATCGTTCGATATCTCGGCGGCGCCCGCAAAGCGCGAGCTAAAACTTTCAGGAATTGATATTTACTCCATACCCGACGTGTGTGCAGAAACGAAAACCGGCAAAATTTCAAATGATAAAATAATTATTAGCACACATATAGAAAGTCACCATAATTTTACTCTTTTTTTTAGTAAAATTGATGAAGTAATTTTGCGGATGTTCCGTTTCCCAAGCCGTAAAATTTCCGCTTCTAGACGTACACGTTCCCCCAAAGTCCACATAGTGTTGGGTTATGTTGTGATCGTCTAGTAACATGCACTTTTGCGTCTTATTACCCCCAAGAGTCCATAAATTGCTTTTAAAATATCATGTATAACCGATATACGAGCTCGAAGACAAAAAACAAGCTGTTTTTTGAACTTGTGATTACCGTAATATGAGGAAAAACAGTAAAACAAAGATCTGATTTTATATTTCTACAGTACTCATACTGAAAAAAATAAAAAAAATGTTTAAACAAACAAGTAATGACAGAGTTAAGTCATCATAATTAATTCCCCCAATCCCCGGGGTTTCGATTAAAATCCAATAAAATTAATTACCAATTGTCATTCTCAACGTTTCGACCGCGATTTAATAAATACTCCCGAACAAGAAATTAATCGTTTCCCCAGGAAATATTTACCTTTTTCGGCTACAGTAAAGCTATGAGTACCATCGAATAGGGCAAGTATAATATAGATTTAATCCGCATAAATCTGTCATCCTTTTGCACAGTCCAAATTCAGTGTATTCGTGGAACAACCGGATAAACATGCTATTTTTATTTGTTGGTTATCTAATCTCTGAGCAATTGCAAATAGCTGCAAATTGAATGCCAAAGAGCGAAGGTTGTTAAATGTAATTTTATGGAGATTTAGGAATGAAGGAAGTAAATAAAACATGAAAAACGTTGGAACAATACTTGGTATGGGTGGATAAAATTCATAGAAAAGCTGCGATGAAATACGATGATTTTGAAATTGAGTGTTGCCAGAAACTGCCTGTTTCTGAAGACTGATAAATGTCATATTTTCCCGACAAGTTGATAAAAGTCGGCGGGCTGAAATCGGCGAGACAGGCTCCGAGGAACATGGTGACTTTATGTACTACAGTATCGCCGAACCGTACTTTCCGTACCAAACCACAGACCAAGCTTTTTCTTGCACACCGTACTCCATTTTCGGACACACCGGGAAAGACCGAAAAAACAACCGAAAAACGACCGAAAAAATAAACTCCAAGAATAAATCCAATAACTGTAGATGACACTTACTATGTATAACATATTTGATATCAAACAAAATGGGGTTGTCTGAGGATTCAGGGAAAAAAGGATTTTAAGATTTGGCCAAAAACTAAACTAAAAAGTTATAGCCAATTCAAATCGGGCCACAAAGATGCCTCACCCTGTACACTGTACAACTTACGGCGTTTTGCACCGTGAAATAGGCTTTTTTGGGTTCTCCCTTGCACCCTGGCCTTTTCTGCACAATTTAACAAAATATTTGAAATGCAACTTTAAGATTTTCTTTGAATTTGCAAACCCATTTTTACATTACAATTCCTGAGAATTTTGGCTTGCGCTTTGTAGGGACAACCAAGATATTCAACAAGTTTTTTTGACAAAAAATCGGTTAGAGAAATAAAATCTTTGGTTATTCCATGTGCTGTCTTCTTAAATTTTACTAATGACTTAAAAAGAGAGCGTATCCTTGCAACAATTTTGTTTTACTGCGAGTTCAACAAAAGATGACAGCAAGAGTAATATTAGGGTGGTCCAAAAGTCTTTTCGTTTTTTCAGGTGTCTTTTTGTCCAATTGTTTTTGTACAAAATAAAGACTTTTAGATGAATGTATTATACATATTTTTAAAGGTCTTGAGCTGCTTTATCATAATATATATTAAAAATTTTAATTCGTCTTTTATTTAAAATCTTTGAAGCTGTAGAAAAAACATGGAAAAATCGGAAATTCGTGTTTTTTTACGTTATTACCGAAAACAAGGCTTCAAAGCAACTGCAGCAGCAAAGAAGATAAGCGAAGTTGAAGGCTACAATGTGGTCTCAGATCGTACTGCGCGATTGGTTCAAACGATTCAACGACGGCGACACGGACCTCGAGGGCAAGACATCTTAAAAAACAATTTTGAAGGCGTAATTCACTTCGAGTTGGTTCCAAATGGTCGGACTAGCGACGCAGACCTCTACTACGCTCCACTCGATCGAATGTATGCAGCGATTGGCAAAAAATATCCCGCTTTGATCAAACGAACCCGCGTACCCCTGCAACAAGACAGCGCAAAACCTCGCACCGCCAAACAAACGAAGGAAAAAATCAAAACTCTCGACGCCATTGAACTTCTTCCAGATCCAGCGAATAGTCTGCACATTGTGTCACACGACTATCACCTTTTTCCCTCCATGGCACACTTTCTGCGTGGTCGTAGCCTCAATGATCTGCACGATGTCGAAAACGGGTGCCGCGAGTTTTTCGCCTCTAAGAACAAGGAGTGGTACCGCAGCGGGATCGAACAACTTGCCGATAGATGGGTTCAAGCCATAGATTCAAATGGCCTTTACTTCGAAACTTAACTAGTTTTCGTTTGTTGTAAAATTATGTTTAAAGTTTTAACAAAAAAAACGAAAAGACTTTTGGACCACCCTAATATAAAGCCTCCAAAAATCCAGCCTACCTCTCCGCCAGCCTTCGAATATAGCTGTTGTTCATGCTTTTCAAACTCAAGACGATTGTTTATCAAACAACACGTAGAGGCAATAAAACAAAAAACCTTCTGTAGTCCAGTATTTTCCAAAGGCCAGTTTCTGCCAACCAACAATATGCAATAACCTCCTTGAAACCTTATTAAAACTAATCTAATCTACATTTCCAGAAAAGCATAATGCGGTTATTTCTGGGTTCAAAGAGGGGCTAGTTATTATATAGTAGCCAATTAGGATAAATTAACTAAAAGGTTATGTTCAAAAAGAATTTAATTTTAAACGTTTTTTGAGGGGGATTGGAACTGGCAACTTTATTAAAAAAAAGAAATGCGGAGGTTTTTGGTGCTATTAATGGAAATAGACCAAACATATAGGTCTCTCGATTCAGTAGGCAACATAATTTCTTCGTAACAATTTAGCCTTGCAAGTTCAGCCAAAATATCCTTAGGGCAAAAATAATATAGCAGTTGTCATATTTATGTTTACATAAATTCACAAAATTTCCAATCTGTTTTCACCTAGACATAAGACGTCACCAAGCAAATATGGTCACAAAATCCCCTTCTTCCCTTCGAACTTCCACTTTCTCTCTAAAATTAATCTTTAATTACTCTTTAACTTGTCTTCCCGGGAAGACAAAATCAACACAAATTAGGGCCAGAGTTCCATGGAATTGGGAAATTGCGTAATCCCGAGTGAATTTCTCTTCAAAAACAAACTCGATGTCTGCAGAAGAAGAGTTCAGTATTTACAGTATTTGTATACAGATTACAGGGAAGTGTGTGAACAAATGGACCCCGTGTGCAAATTGTGACTATGTAGAACTGATGAGATGAATGTCATGAAAAAATGAAAATTTTAGCTCGCTCTTTAACGAAGTAACAACATTTTTTTAAAAGTTGGGCCCACAATTGCGGGCGACCACTTTGCGGGCAGCTGAAAAAACCACGAAGATTTTGCAGGTACGTTTGGAAATCAGCCAACATTTGCTTACAAGAGGAAATTCAATGATTGATTTGGCGGTTAGATGTTGCGAATTAAGCTTACCGTAAAATTAACCAGGAATTTTTACAATTTTTTGAATAGAAACACCCATAGCTTTGATAGCGATGGATTTACTTATTAGTACCAGAGAGTTGCCAATGCAAAATTACTATTATACTACGTAGATTACGAGCGCAAAGTCTTCTAATCACAAAATGTCCGATGCCCGCATAGTGGTTGCCGCAAGTGTCGCGACACGCATTTTTGAAGGTTCAGGAAACATTTCTTGAAAACAAGCTCCCATAACTACGAAAGGGGTGGATGAATTCAATAAATTCGTATACTTATCTGTACCCGAGAGTTTTCAATGCAAAATTTCTATCATAAATTACGGTAGAAAAGCTGTAATTCTCGCCAGCAAAGTTGGGTGCCCATGTTCTCTGTCAGCGACAAAGATCGCTGAATATCTCGGCTGCACCTGCAAAGCAATCTCTAAAATTTTCGGTAGTAAAAATTTGAGCTATTTAGGCCTTACAGACAAACTTTGATGAAAATAAAAACCTTGCACGTCGAGTACATTGCTCTTTCAAAAATTTGATGATCCATCCAAGAAAAACGTTGTAAAATACCGAATGTTTTCAACACTGCTCCCCGTTTTTCCTCAAAAAACTATCAGAAAGCCAAAAGAAGACCTCCCTCAAAACTTGGCGAAAACAACTTTCCAGACAAAACTTTTGGCCCAAGGTTTTGGCCAAATTGTGAATGAGTTTAAAAAAGGAATCTCGATAGATGCCGCGCCGAAACATGAAAAGCACAAATTCGATTGTACTTGACAAACATAATAGAGTCAGACACGTCTTCACGACAAAAACATCGCCTCGGGCGATTTGGGGAGACAGATTTTTGAATTGTTTTGAATTTGGGGGTTACGATATTTATTGAATGATTTTTGAAAAGAAAATGAAAAAATGGATTGTGAAAAAATAGATAAATGTAAAATACGTTGAGAACACCTGAAAGTCAAAAAAAATTTGATTATACGATATTAAAATTGCAAAAAGATGGGACTTTTTTTACTTTTTTCACTTTTTGATGACTAAACAGTACTACTACTATTAACGATTTTTTTGCCAAAACTAAAATTCAGAATCTTTTTTTTTCTACAGCTTTTATTTATAGCCCTAAATAAAATCTGGCTGGACACACTGAAAAAGAAAAATAAAAACGAAAGAAGAAAACAACTTTTCGAATAAAAATGATTTATTTTCCCCCGTTTTGTTATTTTGAACGGCTTCAAATTTAATTATAAATATTCATTGGGCTCCACACAGCTTTCTTCATACTCTATTGTACTATTGGATGAATATATTTTATAATAAGCGAAGATGATGATGAAGTGATTAAATTAGAGATGTGAATGCAATAAAAAAGAGGGCATACGAGTTCGTCGAGGGAAAATGAAATTACAGGGTGCGCCAATAAAATCTGGACTAATATTTTTGCTTGCCCTGCGGGCTGAAACAGTACGAGAACAAAGTGGGCGATTGTGTACACGTGTAATACGTCCAAGAAGCTATCTTTAAAGTTTCAGACAAAATAATCGTCTACGGGACTTGTTTTGCCATTATAAGTGCTTACAACTAAAGCGCCTGAAACACGGACCCCAAATTGGTCAAAAAATGGTTGCGCTATCTTTACCGTTTTATGCTATGGGCTAAAATTTACTTTTTCTGATAGAGCCCTGGTCGGTTTTTATACACTGAAATTGATCTTGCCTCATTATGACAATTAGGCTTTTTACAGCTCGCCAAAGTTGGTTTAAAAACGGGCCCTTTTTCGCGAAAACTTCCGTTAAATCAATGATTTTTATGTAGAAGTTTCCCTGTGTGATTCCAAACATGTTAAGCACCAGAACTACTTTTGTAAGGATAACCAGAGTCTGCCTAGTCGCCTTTCAAAGAGGATTTTTCTATCTGGTGCCTCTGGTGATGAAATAGTGACCGTAATGGCATAATTTACTAAATGCTCGCTATTCGAGTGACCTTGGACTAGATATTTCTAAAAGTGATTTGGCTACATTAGCATGTATCCAGTATACAACGCTATGTTGATTTTTACGCTTAAGGCCTTTCCAACTGGTTACAAACTGCCAAAACGTTTCAAGTCCCGAATGACCGTGCCTTGAATTCCCCCCATGAACTTTTATTTATGCAGAAACTGTCCCCTTGTATGTGCGGATTTTCTTTTACACTATAACAATTGTCTATGTATACACTCTGTAATCACGGAATTTTGGAGCAAGACGGGCTATAACCTGGCGTTGAGATCCTTAAAAACATAAAAATCCAAATTTTTGGGCCTTTTCTTGTTTCCGCCACCAACGCCGCCAGATCGGCCGCCAACCATGATTCCGTTTGCTGTTACGAAGCTAACAGCACGTACTTTATATACAATAAATTTGAAGAACGTCAGTCCCCCCTAGCAGAAATAATGGAGGAATTAATATCCCAGTCATCATCTGGAAAAAAAATTTCTGCACCTCCAAAAACTTTTGATTATTTTTTCGCTCTTGCAATAGGCACCGACCTGGGCATTACCGTTGCTGTACAGCACGGTTGTTACCCTTTCTAGAAGTGCTAAAAGTTTCCATTCGTAGGCCGTCCGAAAAAGGCTACATGGAATTTAGTTTAGTCCAGATTTTATTGGCGCACCCTGTATGTATCGCTAGACGAGCGATATGTATAACAATAGAAAAGTTCAAAAACTTCAACCTCGATCCGGAATGAGGTTGAAGAGGTTGAAAAGGGCTTAAAAAGGAAGTGCCACAAGTACAGACTTTTATTTAATTTCGCGTATATGCAGCTTCCAGGCACATATAAACACCTGAAGATTTTAGCTCGTGCTTTGCACCCGATATATCTGCTTGTCGGAGAAATAACGGCGGATCGTCCATCATCGCTTTGCGACGGTTAACGGCGGCTAGGGACTTCGTGCCCTACTGCACTCTTTTTTCGACGAAAGACCCACCATTATTTTCCCGACAGACTGATATCCAATAATCATTGAGAGAATCCGAAAAAAACAGAAAACCTGATAGAGACAATAAGGTTTTTCGCCCCATATCTTCACTCTACTTGAAAAAAAAAATATTTTTGTAGAACGCCCTATGTATTTGAAGGTGATACGGATGGCTGCATTTTTTAAAGACAAACTACTGTACAGCAAGTCGTGCGAGACCAAAAAATGTATTCATTGTAAATAGTAGGGAGGACGGAGAGCCATTTTGGATCAAACTGGACTTCAGAGGCCACAAAAGTTGTACGCTATATATAGGTTTTGTTGTAATGGTGTTGTTTGTAAGGAGGTTTGAGAACTCGCGAAAAAAGCCCATTTCCATCCAGTCACCTCTATTATCACCATTCCTCATAAATTTTGAACACACGACCTGTCATAACATCCAGCTATTTCTAATCCACTAATTGTTTTGTTTGCTTCATAATCCGTCTTCGTTTATTCTTTGGAGTCCAAAAATTTATTTATTATTCTTTTATTAAAATTTCAGATAATAGAGTTGCGTATGAGATGACGTCCCGCTAATGGGATTAATTCCGGGGCTTCTATGACGAGCAGGGACAGCAGTCGCAACAACAGGCCGCACATAAGGCTTCACCTGAAAAGAAAGGAATGTAATTTGGAGGTAGATCGTATGTAATACGGGCTGATTAGGGAGATGACGACAGTCGGTGAGAAAATGGGGGTCACAAGAAAGAGTAAATGTTTTGGAAAAGCTGTGTAAGGATAAACATCCAAGGCAACAAGATTGCGGAACGAGCCATGAGAAAAAACATTTTCTAACAATACATAATAAAAATGGTGAGAATGTTATGGTAACAAAGCTGAGCAGAAACTATTGCAAAACTAGCAAAACAAAGCTCAAAAAACTCTGAAACCCACACTTTTGGGAGCTTCCTTGTTGGCCGAAAAAAATGCTTTTTGCCTTGTAAACTACACCAGTATATTCTGTCATCCCTTTCAAAGGAAAAATGACATTAGATCTCAGTTATTACAGAAAAAGGTGAGCGAAACTCTTCAGAAATAGTGTAGGACCTACTGAGAGTTTGTCTGTTAAATTTTGAAAACATTTAACACTAAAACTTGTGGTAAATTGCATAAAGAAGCAGTAAAAATAAATAAAAAAGACACTCGAAGGTATACATATAGGAAGTTGCAGTGAAATTTCCAAACTTACAAGCACAACAAGCCAATATTGAGGCGCAGATGCTGACTCCGCAACATTCACAGCATCCTTTGCAACAATCTCCACATGCACTCTCGTCCCCTTGAGGCGGTGGGTCCATGTAATTCTAAAAAGATACTTTCTTGTTTTTAAAATACGTTGTCGAGCGATAAGATATGGTTCAATGAATGCCAAGTTTGATGACTAAAAAATTTACAAGGAAAGTGCTTAAAGTGCGACGCTTTGGTTTTAATGAAGTTTGTCAAAAAATTAGACAAAATTTTCCTTACAAGGGATCGGCAAAAGCGCGCATCCTGGTTTTTTCTTGAAACATATACCATTTGAAAGAGCGTTAAAAACTGGTCTAGGATCACCTTTTATTAGCTGCTATTTTTGCTCTACGCCCTAGCTAGCGAGCATTTTTTAAAAAATCCCGGTTGGATTTCACGACTCTTTGCTTCTGAACGGCTAAAAAGATTCAATAATTACTTTTCATATGTCCCATACGTACCTATGACGTCCAACGCTTCACCCTATGCCAAAGAATACACACTTTTTTCCGACCTTGAGATACCCAAGTCCATGTTCACAATGTGTGATCACGCGATCTTTTAGGTCGTGTAACCCAATGCAACATAGCGGGTAGAAAACATGTAAACCGTTTTCAGACTCAATTTTCAATGAACCCGGTTCGCAGGTTCGCCTCGTTCAGCGCCTTACCCCACTAGGCCACCGAAGCACTGCTGCGCTGTGCTTTGCAAATCGTTCGGATTTGTTTCCTCGGAAAAAGGGTGAGATAAGCCTAGAACTAAATAATGCTGGCTAGCAAAGGCGTAGAGCAAAAATAGCAGCTAATAAAATGTGATCCCAGACCAGTTTTTTACGCTCTTTCAAATGGTACATGTTTCAAGAAAAAACCAGGATGCGCGCTTTTGCCGATCCCTTGTTAGGTGTTCGCGAGATTTCTAGCTAACTCTTCTTTGAAGCCAAGGAAATTTTTAGTCAAGAAATTGATCAAAATGTTACAGTTTTTTGCAAATTTTGGCGTTAAAAGTTTCTGTTTCATACTAGTCCTTCCGCGAAGTCGCGGGTCTAATTCTTGGCGATTGTACTGTGCGATAAGAGTCAGGATGCGAGCGACACTAGAAAAAAGGCCTACTGCACGGTGCAAAAAGCAAAAAGTTGCCCAGTGCAAAGAAATTTTTGTTTTCCCACAGTGCGTGCCGCCTACTTAAGACCAGCGACTTTCCGGAAGGGCTAGTACTACAAGTCGCGCCATAAAGTCCGTAGATTTTTTTCGCCGACGTCGCGGGTGCAATCGCCGAAAAGTGCATGTCGTTAGCGTAAAAACGGGGAATCGCCGCGGTGCGTGCGAAAAAAGGGTTGAATGCACTGTGCAAAATTCTACGGACTTTATGTCGCGCCTAGTAAAGAGAGCAACGCTTCCACAAAAAAACTATTTTATATTGCCGATGGCATGGTCAAGAAATTTTTTTTCTGAACGCTCTCCGTACTTTTCCCTTGTCCCAGGGGTCCCTGAAAAGCGCAAGCTGAAACTTTTAAGAATTGCTATCAGTCTAAAAAAATAACGGCGGATCGTCGCACCTCGGAATCGCCCATCATCGCTTTGCGACTGCAAGCCGCGGCTTGGGATTTGGTGCGCGATAGCGGCGAGGCGAGACATTTTGATGCGACGATCCGCCGTTATTTTCCCGACAGACTGATATTTGTCCTAGAGGCAAGTTTGGCACATAATTTAAAGAAGATCTAAGCTGCGCACGTTGAAAATTCCCTTGTAAAAAATAATCAAGAAACCCTTCCAAATCCAGCCAAAAAATCAAGAATTTTGATTACTCACCCCGGTGGGTTGCTTGTCTATGACACCGTTATCCATGTCGCTTCCACAACTTCCTCGCAAACTGTTCCAACACGGAGCAAATCCAAGCTTCCACGGTTCTTCTGAATGCTTATATTGTTCGTGTCTCGTGTCCCGTTTTTAGCTCGCACAGTTGCCAAGAAACTGTAACCAGTATAAAACGCGGAGAGACGGGGATTTGGAAATGCCGTGCATGACAACAAAACGACGGCGATGTGACTATTTCATAAGCGGATTCTTGGAGCTTCTTTATGAAATAAAAAAAATTTTGGAAGGCCTTGAGAGGAAGTGAGGGTAGATATTACGTCATGAAAGGCCTTTTTATGGGGTTATTGTGTGTTAGCAGACTGGGAATGTCCAAAAATTTGAGATTTTTGCGATTTTTTGGATGAATTTTTGTAAAATTTGGCTCAAATATTGAACAAATCTTGAGTTTAAAAAAATAAAGGTACTTAAAATACGAGAGAACATCTACTGTCTTTTTTAACACTGCTAAATCAAAATCGACATAAAAAATTTCCCGATTTGTCATCAAATTCCCTAAAAAGTCATCAAAAATTTGCAAAAACATAGTTTAAAGCAAAATAAATACAAAATAAACCAATGTAAAAGCTAAAAACAAAATAAAATTTTCTACTGCTTGTACTGACAACTTTTTGCATTCTAAATCCGCCGGATTATGTGAATGATCAACTTTTTTTCTCATGCACAGTGCGGGCTTCCTGAGCGACTTTTTTCGCACTGTACGGATTCACAAAGAAAACAATTGTCTTTGCACTGTGCGAGGTTTGTCGCAAGAGCTCATGGAGAACGCACAGTGCAAAAATTTTCGCAATTTTTTTACACGGTGCGAAAATTTTTCGAAAATTATTTTTTGCACTGTGCAAAATAAAATAATTGCTGTTTTCTCATTTATTCCGTAAAAATCCTCCGAGTTTTTTATCAACACATCTTCAAGGTTTTACACACGTCTTCTGGCTCCCATTTAGCGACGGCTGCGGCCACAGCTTGGCCGAATTTATGGCCTGCAGTGCCTGAGGCAAAAGCGCAAAACATTTGGCCGGCAGAGAACGAAACCAACGACGGGCATACTCTCTAAAGAATTTTTAGAGCTGATTAGAGTGTTTTGGACCTACAGTAATGATAATAGTTCCAACTGAAGCGGTAACCTCGTAGCTATTGCTTCTCAAATAGTCAGCCGCGGTAACACACGGATCACAAAAACGTGTGCCATTGTCCCCAATGAACTCGTTGATCTCCTTCATCAAGTCCGGTCTCTTTGTAGCCAGATCTTCGCCAAAGTCCGTGATATCTTCGAATTGCGACAGATCAAAATCCTCATATTGATCATCAGCCCGAGTGGAAGAAATTACAGTAGAAGTCTCGGTTTTATTCTTCGACCAGAACTCCCGCTCCCATGGATATTGAGCGCAGACCACGGAAGCCGATGCTAGCAAAAATAAAGAAGAACGGAACAAAGACATTAAAAATGGTGATATTATCCATGACAAACCGTCTTATATATTCCGCATCATTCTTAAATATCAATGATCTTAGTCAGATTCTCTGTCTTGCAGCCAATCTATTACATATTATTCATAAAAGCGTCATCAAAATTCTATTATTACCAAAACCAATATATTTGTGACACTTCGTCTACACTTGTGGCATTCCGTCCACGTATAAAAGGAACGCCAAATCTGGCCGAGTTTTGTTCTCCTGACGTTTGAAGGCGTTGACGAGTATTTCATAACTTTTTCGTGCTGTTTTTATGACTCACAGCGTTTTTACAGCGATTTTGTATTACTTTAGGTAATAATTTGATCTCCTCTACAAAATGGCTGACGAATCCAACTTTGTGATCAGTGAAAACTTGCAATTTGCACCTCTACGAAGTCTCGATGAGTTCCTTTTGGACAAAGCCAGGTTTCAGGTAAGGGTTTGGCAATTTGGTCAATTTTCGTTGTGTTTTAGGATTTTTTACATTAGGTATCTAGTGCAATATAATTTTGGCTCAAAACTATAAATTTATACCGAATTTTTTGCAGCTTCCTACTTTCAACGACTTGAAGAAATGGAACAACAGAATTGTTACCAACCTGTTGTACTATCAAAGCAATTACTTCGTGTTTCTTGCAATTACTTTGGTTTTGGGAAGCTTCATCCATGCGCAAGACGTCATGACCGGTGTGGCCGCCCTTGGGCTTCTGGGATTTATTGGACTCTTCTCTGTTGCTAAAACCCCGAGTGCAGTGAATGTGAGTCGCTTTTTTCTTTGTGTTTCTTATGTTTAGGTAACATCAAGTGTCTAGTGCAATATAGAGGTGAAAACCTCTTGTAATTGTGCGAATTTTGCTCTAAGAACAAAGACTAGGTTATAAGGAAACCTTTCACATTGAAATCAGCAATATTTGCTTTCAGTTCCGACAAGAGCACCCGTATGTTGTACTTGCTAGTCTTCTGACCGTCGGATTCTTCAATATCTATGTCCTCCCGGCCATTGTGGTCCTCCTCTTCATCGTCCTGGTTCCACTGCTCTTGGTCTTTGTCCATGCTTCCATCAGACTGCGGAATTTCGGTTCAAAATGGAACTACGCCGTCGAGAAGTTGCAATTCCGTCGGACTTTGATGTCGCAGATCTTGGACGCCATCAATTTGGACGTAAAATCCGAATAGCTGTTTGTAAGGAAGTTTTGGCCAGCTTTTAAGACCTGTTCGAAAACAAAATGACTCTGTTTTACCGGTTTTTTGATAAGCTTTTTATTTTTTTCATTTTGGTGCAAGTATAATATAATTTACTCTCCAAAAATGCAATGAATTGTTAGAAAATCACGGTAAAGCCAGGTTTATTCGATGATAAATTCCATTGCTTCTTGATCTTACTTTTTATCACTTATTTTTGTTTGTTTTCTTCAATAAAGCTGTCGATTTTCTTGATTTGCCCAAGTTTCAAAAGGTTTTAGTCGATTATCGCTGTCAACTTTTTCCAACTTTGTTAGACTCCCAGCCTCAGGGTTTTTCAAGAAGTCGTGGTAGATTTTGTCGCCAAATCCGGCGTTCTCCGCCTGAAATTTATATTGTACTTGATGGAATTTTAAAAAATTGCGGTAGAGTGTCAGATTCTTGTATAAATTTGAAGATTATGAGGTTTATAGTAACTACTCACATCTATTGACGTCCCAGCATAATAAACTTTCTTGATTCCAGCCCATAAAGTGGCTCCCATACACATTGGACATGGATAACAAGAGGTGTACAAAGTGCAATCGCTGAGATCAAATCGTTGCAATTTTGCACTAGCCATGCGAATTACAGTAACCTCGGCGTGGGCAGTTGGGTCATGCGTCTTTAGGACCTATAAAAATTAAAATTTTGGTTAATTTTATATTGCCATAGGCAAATTAATATAAAAACCGTACCATGTTATGTCCGCTGACCACAATCCCATCCTTATTGACTATCACAGCTCCAAATGGACCACCGTCTTGCTTCAAAACGCCTTCACAGCCCTCTTCAATGGCCTTTTCCATAAATTTTGGGGTAAAATCCATCTCCAAAGCAGCTCTCGAAAACAATATTCGATATGAAAAAAGTGGGGGAAAGACCGGTCGCGCCCCTCTAGAAAATGGTTTTAGTCGCCGATCGCTATCGCAAAACGATTTTCAATGTTTTTGGCTGACCGGTAAACTACATTATTAATAATTGCCCATTTCCTGACGTGTGCGGGCCTTTTTTGGGTACTTCTTGATGTTTGAAATGTTTTAGAATGTAAACGGAGGAAAAAAGAGGCGATGAGATTACTTTTTTCAAAGATCTCTGTGCAAAAATAACACTCTTTGTCTACAATAATGTAATATTGACTAAAATAAGGTCAAAAAACATGATTGTAACGTAAATAATAGTTTGATAATCACGAGAAGAGTGTGTTTTTGAACATGAAATTTAATCTCGGCTTTATTTTGTCCAAATTTGGCCTTAAATTCTCCTTTTATTCACAACTGTCATCAAAAATCTAGGATTTCCTCAAAAAATCTCAAAAAAAGATCAAAATACCCTTAGGGCGTAGCCGTAAAATCACATGCAAACCGTCTTAATTGTACTGCCAATATATAGTGACTCATTTCTTTACAAAATTTTATCAAAACATCAAAAAATATATTATTTCATATCAAATCTAACTGTTTTCTCATCATTTTCCAAATTTTGATGATGGATGTGATCGTCCAGTCGTTGAGTAACGCTTCCTGACGCATGTTCCGGCTTCTCTTCATCATTTTCAGTGAGAATTGTTGGAATCTGAAGAGGGGAAATTGTAAAAGTTTGATTTTTCACTCAAATTTCATGTATAATAAATATAAATGTTAAAGAAGCTGTTTAAAATACGATCTACTTACTTCTCTATTAATAATAGGCTGGCTAGTCCTAGAATTCGCCCTGTCCTCGACGTTTTCGATGTTATCCGTGATAGGCTGATCATTACTTTGATGGTTTTCTTGATGGATAACATCGGACGTTTTTGAAGTTCTCCTGGCAATTTCAAAGTCTGCTGAGGAGATTGGAGCATTTTCATCGTCATTATTTCTATTATTTTCCTCATTTTCTTGGCAATTTTCTTCTTGCTTATCAATTTTTTGGTCATTTTCCTCTTTCTCTTCTATTTTTTCTTCATTTTCTTCTTTATTTTCCTCGTTTTCTTCTTCATTTTCTTTTTTATTCAATTCTGAGCCATCTTTTTCATCTTCCTTTTCTTCTTCTTCGCCCATTTTTTCTTCTTTTTCTTCCATTTTTTCCACATGAACTTGATGTTTTCTCCAATACAAGGCCGGGAAGGCCAGACGTCGTATGGGTTTGCTAATTATGAGTGTCAAGAGGGCAGGACTCAAACAAATGACGTCATTCCAGACGGGGAAACTGCGGCCCAAGATAAAAAGTTGATTCATTTGAGCGGTGGCGCGCAATTCGAAGGTCAGATACTGTAAAATACTCGGTAAAAAAAGCTTTTTTTCTTCGATTTTCATACCTGATAGTACAAGAAGAGCAACCGACAAGATGCAAAGACCCCTGCCACTCCATAATTGCTCAATTCATGATTTACCAACGTCCGTTTCGTGAAAATTAAAGTAATTGTTATAGCCAAAGCTGTTATAAGCAGTAAAATAAAAGTCAGCGCCAGAACAACCGTCAAGAAGAAGAGTCCTCGAATTCTGGTCATAATTGGAGGTAATGGCGAGGACAGCATTAGGAAGTACTCTTCTTTGTCGGTGATATAACGAAAGTACCCTGAAGAGACAGCCATGTCAAGAAACATCAACGCTGGGATGAAGAAGACTTTTGCAACGTAACGATGCAAACTGTTGTTCCACCACTGAAAATTTGAGTTTAATATGGACTGTATTTGTGGTCATTTTGAATAAATAACCAAATTTGAAAAATATGAAAAAAATCAGAGCTCTTTATGGCATCTGTAGTCCACACATTTTTCAAAAATTTTATGATGATAATTTCTGTTTTTTCACCCGTATTTTGCAAGGTCTCTTTTTCTATGTAATTCTCACCTTATGCCAATGATTTCTGAACAAGACATGTGAGAATACATGGAACGCCATAAATAGGGTTGAAAGAAACAGTGAATAATGAAAAGCACTCATCAGAAAGTACAAAACTCCAATGAAATGGCTGTTCTCATTAAAGTATTTGTAGATTCCCTGAGGTCTTCTGATCTCATGAGGCCAGCGGTAAAAGAAATTCCCCAAGAAGAAGAGTGAAATGTCCTGAAATTCAGATTTTTATGGGTTTTTTGAGGAAAATCATATATTGTAGTAAGCAAATTTATCTTATTATAAAGGCTCGAAATAGAGTGATAGATTGCTTATGCAGTAAAATACGTTAAAGTCAATTATGAGTCCTATAATAAGCTAGTCTTTCCATTACAACTTCAGATGGTCTACTACAATGTAAGCCCAACTCCATTCTCACCAGCACTCCATTAATCCCCGTGAACATTGGGAAATGAAGATTATGATGCATACAATGGTTGAATATACTGTATACAATCCGAAAATACAATAAGCACAACGGAATCGAGTAATAAAGGTAATATTCATCCACATCATAGATAATATCATCGAATTCCTCGAAACTCAACATTATAATAGAATTTTATTTCCAAGAAAAGCGAAATAGAGTTAGCCGTCTCTGGCAATAATAAGAAGTGTTTTGGTAGGGGATTTTTAGAAGAAACTGCAGGTGCAAATTGTGTTACCATAGTTCTCAGGTGGACCTGGTTGTTTGGAATAATGAGGTGGAAAAGTTGAGGATAATATGGACAGATGGTTTTTGATTAATGCTTGGCTGTCTTCGTTCAGTTAAGAATTAATTTGAATACAGAAAAAGGCAGAATTAACAGTTTCTTGGTCGACTAATAAAAAGTTGATGGAAAATATGAAATAAAATGGATAAAAACAGCCAAAATTTTAAAATACGTAAAAGAAACAGCTAAGTCTTGAAAGAAGGATTTCTCTTTGTCTTTGCCACTTGTTGACTTTGTCATTTTTGCTCAAAATTCGCATTGAAAATACGAAATTGAAAAAAAGCATCAAGTCTTTGTGAAGGAATCAAAAATAACATGAATAATGTTAAAATTCTCTAAAATAAAATCAAATTACAAAGTATTAGGCGTTTCCTATCATTTTATCGCAAAAAAGCACCGAATCCTGACTGTTATCAGTTGCTGCGCAATGTTACATAATGTTGCGCAATTTCTCTCTTTGTAAAAGAGTCTTCCTTTCTCTGTCGCCTCCGCTTTTTTGTTATCTTTTCTTACAGTCAAGATTCGGCGTTTTTTTTACGATTGCGTATTACTAACGCACAAACCTTATATTATGCACCATAAATTTCAAATCTTTCCGAGTCTCGAACGGAAAACAATAAGTGCGAAAGACTTGACTCGAGTCATCTCTCACCGATATTTCTGCAATTTCGCCAAAAATTGATCACAGATACGCATTTATATTCCGTTTTCTGCTGATTTCTGCAGTTAAACTAGTGTTTTACCTTGTTTATTAATTTTTTATTTATTTTGCCACCAAAAAAAGCGAATTATCTGGGATTTTTTCCATTTTTATGGGGAAAACGGGAGTTTTCCGATATGGGATGAATCCTAAACTTACGAATGACCGTGTTTGTTTGTTTTTGCGTGTTTTCAAAAGTTGCTGACTCGAGAAAGGGGGAAGGTGGGGTCCAACAAGTCTCATATTGCACTTGTTACAAAATGATGATAAAAAAAATTCTTGAAATTATGAAAAAGTCTTGAGAAAATTAGTCTAAACATACTGTAATCATGTGTTCTCTGGTTTTATTGTTGTCTGGACACCTAATCCGCACGTGCAATCCCACAACTTGCAGGAATTGGCGAATTTCAACACCTGTTACCAAGCGTAAAATGAAAGCTCTGCTTCCGGCTCATCATGACGAACTGCTTCTCAGAATCGATTAATCCTGCTGCAGGGACAAATATTGTGGTGTTTAGCATATGAGCGAGATTCCGAGAAGGGGTTTGAACAGACCGGTTAGTTATTTTTCCACCAGAGGCTCTTTTCCGGCTCCATTTTTCTCTGTTCACGAGGCTCTTGCGCCCCATTCCCTCCGCTATTTTCTCGCTTCGTACAGGTGGTGGCGTTTTCTCTGCTCTCTCGGTTTTCCTTCGCTGTTGCCCCACTCTCCCTGCGAGCGTTTGGTCGTCGGACGGGCAAGGGGGACGAGTTTTTGGCGCCCAAAAAATCCTCCCCAGCCACCCTCGTTCCCCTCCCCGCTTTCGGGTTTTTTGTTCAGCGAGGAATTTCCGAACATCCCTTCGGATCCGCTATCCCGTATTTCATATTGTACGGATTACTGCCACCACCTACAGAACTACGAAAATGGCCGCTTCGTTGGCCAAGGTGTTGTTCGTGTAGGAATCGGCCGTTTCCCATCTGCGTCGTCTTGGAAAGCCTCGGGTTTTGGTTGTTTTCGTCGGGAAAACGAGTTCATCTTGAGCTGATATCCGCTTATTATACTCTCGTCAACTAGTCTCGCCTTTATTGGCTTCCCCACGTCTTTGTGTAATTGTAAAAATCTATTTTTTTCTCGCAAATTTGTACGTTAGTCCGTCTAGTTGGTACTGTAAACAATTCGTAATACTGCAAAGGTTGTGAAGTTGTAAATAACCCCTACTCGTCGTCCTTTTGTAGTCAGCTGACTCAAATTGTACCGTGTTCTTGCTGGGAAATTTATTCGGCTCAAGTTGGGTAAATTCATGTAGCGTCATTTTGTCGTGATTTGTAACAGATCTTGCTCAGAATTTGAGATCCTAGGATCGCCTGTTTCCGACGTTACACTTGACTTTCAAACGAGTATCTGCATTTTGAGAGCTTCTTGTTGCATTTTCTATCGCTTTTGTATCCCTTTGACATCTTTTATGCCCATCGTTAGTCATTGATGGACTTCCAATTCAACTCAGAATGGCTTAATCTTTATCAAAGTCTGGTATCAGCTCAGAACTCGTTCAATCCCGAGCTTCCATCACCGAGTAATTGCCCTACTCTTGGTCTGCCCGACCTCACTCAACTCAGTCAATACGATCTCGCTCAGCTGAACAGCCCCGACCTTCAGCAGATCAGTCCCGATCTAATACAACATAATTTTCATGACCCGAATCAAGTGGGAAGTTCGCAGAATGTCGGTCTTGACTTCTCCAACTCGCTAGCGCAGAGTCAATTGGACATGAGCAACTTTGACTTGTCTAATTTTGCCCTACCTTCCTCCTTCACCCTCCAGTCAGCCCCACCCACACCCCAGACCCCATCCTTTCAATTCCAGCCCTCCTTGTATTCGCCGGCCCTCCAAACCACCTCGGTCGACGTGATGGCACCAAATCGGACAGGAACGACATTCCAACTCAACCTTCCGCCGATTGACTTTCGCGGAAATGGATCTAATCCTTGGGTAAACCATGTTGGTGTGTACAAGATGCCGAATACCACGACAACCCCAACATTGCAGCCACCGGCGAAACTCACCGTGATGAAAGGCGACAAAGAAGGCGTGAAATTATTGATGGATAGAAGTGAGTTGTATTTTATTTCTTTTTTGGATTTTAGGGTTAGCCCGAACTGTCCCTCAAAATTGAAAAAATAGGGTGTTACATGTTATAGTGGGTTTTAAACTTACAAATTACATCCCCATTCATTTGAAAAACACTAGTTATTGATAGCCAATTTCGGGGTTTTTCTGGGGGAGAGTTCGCCTGCAACGAGATTTTAGGTACCAAATTTAGGAGAAAATAAAAATTCCGAGCGAGAAGGCGAAATTTTATTGAATTTGGCTTTAATTATTGTTTACTAAACCCAATTAGCTCTGTTCGACAAAGTTTTCATCAAAAATTATTTGGATTTGCGATTAATTTACCTTATTTTAGCTGTGATCTTACATCGGAAGTTGGACAACTGCATAGCCAACTGGACGTTCGCGTACCACGACCGATTCATGCGTGAATGGCTTCAGCGGAATTTCTACATATATGGCACATCGATAGTTTGCTCGAAGGTCGTTACAAACGAGGGCTATGTGTTTGGGATGTACGTGATGGATAAGGTCGAAACGGCAAATAATCTCATGAAATTGGCAGCAAGGTTTAGTGTAGTGGATGGAAGTAAGTCTCCAAACGTTTTTGATTTGTTTTTAGGGCGATAGCGCTTCTCAAATGCAGTGATTTTCCATATTTTATCATGGATAATATAAGTTTTAATGTGTATTCGTTTCAGATCCAAATTATTCGATAAAAGTGACGTCGTCGGAGAGCTTAGTTATGGCGTTCTCAGCAGCCGTGAAAGTAGAGAGCAAAACAGGTCGAAAGAAGGCAAAGGATGTGGAAGAGGCAGTTTCGGATGTGTTTTCGCTAATGGTAAGGGATTTTATTTTGTTTTTCTTCGTTTTTAGATAGGAATTGATGCGGTAAAAGCTGGGGCAAAGGATCTGAACTATTTCAAGAGCAAAAGACTATTGTACCTGAATTCACCTTGGAAAAAGTTCCTTCTGCATTTATTACCTAAAAATAGTGAAATTGCCCCAGAATTTCCGCTGCATCGTTCAAATGAAAAGCGACTAACGGCTGAATACTTTTAGATGAACCCGGTGAAGCCCGCAGTCCCACAATATGCTCAGCCACGGAACGTCTTCTTCCAATAAAACCACTTGATTTAGATACTTTCTTAGCAACTTTTACAATTTTTATAACTTTTGCCCGGGTTGATCTCATAACCTATACATTTCATTGCGAAGATGAATTTTTGATTGTTGAATTGTTACTTGTGTGTATTTCGTACTTGTATCTTTTAATAAAAGAAGTTTGTGATTGAAAATATTGAACGTGAATGTCGTGAAATCGACTGAAATTACCGTTGTTTACGTTATATTTTGTCGTGTTTTGGCCGTGATTTGAGTTGGTTGAAGAGGGAGTAGAGATTTTTGATATGTTTTGAGAAAAATTATATTATCCATGGATATATCCATGACGAGCTTTTGCAATTTTTGCGAAAATCTTTGATTTTTAGGGAATCTAGCGATTCAAAATCGCTTTTCTTTCTGTATAAGACATGAGAGTTAGTTACAGTTAGTTCTAGCATTGCTTTTTTATATTACACTTGACGTCAACCTTAATTTGGGAATCGAAGTTTAATAAGTTATGAGATAGAAGTTAAATATATTAATGGGAGACGAGATGTAATTATTTTAATTCTCATTGTTTTTAGTTATGCCAATGCCGCCACTCCGCCGCTCGAACCGGGACCGGCACATGGTCTACTCCAGTCTGAAAGAGAACCAGATTGGCATGGAGAGCGCATTGATCAAAAGTCTAGTCCACGAAGCCAATAAACGGGTAAGAAACTTTAGTCGCCTCTTACTATAAAATTCTACAAAATTAAAAAGGCTCTGATTTAAAAAAAAATTAGCCTTAGGGTCTATAGAGACGAACAAATGTCTATTGCCGGATTCCGAGTATAATTTTTGATCAAATTAAGATATCAAAATGCCTAAAATAATGTTATTTCTTTTCCAGGATGACTATTTCCTCCGCCGATCGGGTCGAAAAAGTAGAAGAAAGTCGTTCGAAGAGTATGTAAATTATTCCCCAGCCCACAAGTCCGGAGAGATCTCAGAAGCCGAACTGAATGACGAAAACAGCCCTCATCGCTCCAGAAGACAATGCGTCCTCAGAAGAGCCGTCATATACGACGAGGAGTTCGATGACGAGCCAGAAGACTACTATCTAGTCCAGCGAAGGAGTAGCCGAAGAGTCGTGGATAAGCGTCATCAATCGGCGAAGGCACGGCTCGCCGAAGAACCCCAATCAAGCAGCCGAAAACCCAGTCGCCGCTCCCAAATTGAACCCGAGAGTAGCCAGAATGATGAGGACAGTCAATTGCCAGAGGATGAGCAACTCCCCGAAGAAGAAGCAGAGTTCTCGTCGCTGTCGGAGCGGGTCAAAAGACGTCGCCAACACCAGACCGAAGAATTTGATGAAACCGAAGCGAAAAAGGCGAGATTGGAAAAGAACTTGCGCTCAAAACGGGTGAAATACGAGGATGAGGAGGATGAAGTTACCGGTGAGGATAGTCAGGATGCAGTGAAGGATGAACAGGACATATCGGCGAGGTTTTCGCAAACGCCAGAGGTAGGCATGGTTAATATAATTTTTGGGGAATTTTGGAATTTTTTTGGTCATATTTTTTCTGAAACTTATACCGCTCTTTCGTAAGGTTAGAGAGTAGTATAAGTTTTAGAAAATTACTATTACTGGCATTTCCTGCCAGTAATAGTAATGTTCGGCAGTGAAAGAAACACTTGACCCAATGTGCCAACTCTTCCCTTTGCTAGTTGTAGCTCCAAATTTGATATTATAAGACGGTATTTTAGCCCGATGATAATGGAAAACGATATTTCTTCCGCCGAAATCGCAACCAAGTCATCAGATTGCAAGACGAATTCGCCAAGGGAAGAAGAAAGAGCCGTCGTTCGACCCGCCGTTCCACCGGTCGAACCCATTCGAAACGGGGCCAATACCGTGAATCCTCAAGCTCGTCCACCTCGGACTCGGACGAAGACATCTCAGTCAAGGATCTGAAAGCCGAAGCCAAGTTCGAACGGAGAAAATTGAAGTCGTTGGAAAAGGGACGTTCCAAGTTCCTGCCGCTCAATATGAATGCCGCTGAGTGGAAACAACGCCATCAACTGAACAGCTTGGTATCACTGAACTCGGCGGTACAGGCGTTGGGAGATATCGAGCCAATGGGATTGGATAAATCGATTCAATTCAAGGACATTGGAGGATTGGATCAGCACATCCAGAGCTTGAAGGAAATTGTCGCATTCCCCCTGTTATATCCCGAGATTTTCGAGAAATTCCATATCACCGCACCTAAAGGCGTCCTGTTTTATGGACCCCCGGGAACGGGGAAAACCCTGGTCGCCCGAGCTCTGGCCAATGAATGCAGCAAGGACGGGAAGAAAGTCTCGTTCTTCATGAGGAAAGGCGCCGATTGTATGAGCAAATGGGTCGGCGAAAGCGAACGACAACTCCGCTTACTCTTCGACCAGGCCTACCAAATGCGTCCCAGCATCATTTTCTTCGACGAAATCGATGGACTCGCGCCGGTGAGGTCCTCGAAACAAGATCAGATCCATTCCTCGATCGTCTCCACACTCCTTGCCTTAATGGACGGCCTGGACAATAGAGGGGAAGTGGTGGTTATTGGGGCGACAAATCGTCTCGATTCGATTGATCCGGCACTGCGAAGGCCAGGGAGGTTTGATAGAGAACTAAGATTTGATCTGCCCGATAGTAATGTAAGTTTTTTGGGGGCTTAGTAGAAAAGTATGATAAAATTGAAAACATTAGTATTTTTGGAGAAGTTATTGCAAGTTGGGGTAAAATACGGAGCATACATCTGGGAATTACGACGATTTTTTGACTATAAAGAAAAAATTTTTATATTGTAATAGGCGAAATTGATGAGAACTGGAAAATTTTCTAAAATTCTTGGTAAAATATAATCTTTGATCTGTGGATAAATGAGTTATGGCTAATTAGAGAATTAACAGACTAATTGCAGGATAGAAGAAGGATCCTGGACATCCACACCCACAACTGGGAGCAAGGAAAACCACCCGCGGAATTGCTCGACTCCCTCTCCGAAAAGACCTCCGGCTATTGTGGAGCGGATCTCAAGGCTCTGTGTGCAGAAGCGGTCCTAGTTGCGGTCCGAAATCGCTACCCTCACATTTACATCTCTGACGATAAATTGGCC
Source organism: Bursaphelenchus xylophilus (assembly GCA_904066235.2). NCBI lineage: Eukaryota > Metazoa > Nematoda > Chromadorea > Rhabditida > Aphelenchoididae > Bursaphelenchus > Bursaphelenchus xylophilus. Next base: position 8,917,568 of record CAJFCV020000004.1, read on the forward strand.
CTGGATCCGGCTCAAGTCCAAGTGGAGGAATGGCACTTCAACGAAGCCCTGCGGCGAATTGTCCCCGCCTCCCGACGCGGACTCACCATCACCTCATACAACGTCAATCCCCGCTCATCCGTGTTCCTGAAAGCGGTTGTACAAGAAGTTGTCGGAAAAATCCCCTCAGGCTATATTTCGAAAAATTCGAATGCAACCCAAAATGAGTTGGAAAAAGTCATGGAAAGCCTGAGAATCCCATTGACCGTACCGTCCCACCGACTTTTACTACATTCAAATGGAGATCAAGGCCAAACAAGATATTATTTACCAGCTATCATCAGAAAACTCGAACATTTACCTGTGTTTTCGGTCTCCTTTGGACAGCTTTTCGCCAACTCACAACCGGAAGAGAATTTGTCGGCGGTTATGCTGGCTATAACACAAGCAACCAGCAGAGGATCGTCGGCTTTGCTGGTTTTATCGGATATTGATGTACTGGAAAGTCAACTCCCTGCTAGTCTTTGGGATATGGTAAGTGGATGATAAAGAAGTTTTATGAGGTTGAGAAGGTGGTAGAGACATTTTGGAGAGGAAACGAAATGATGAGAAATGGTTTTGGGCTATTTTTTATATTGTAGTAGGTAGTAAAAAAATGTGGAATTTGATATAAATGGATGTTTTAATGGGGATTCCCTTGGTCTTACGGAGATTTTGAGAAAATTTGGTGGATTTTTAAATGGTTCATATACCTTTTTTATGTTGTACTAGACACTAAATGAAAATTTTTGGAAATTTTTAATTGTAAGAAAGATTGCTTGAGATTCTTTTCTAATAACTCAAGAAGGTGCATTTCGTATTTTAAAAACAGATTTTTCTTTTCATTTTATATTTTTTACACTTTATATTTTCCAAATTTTCAGCTGGTGACCTCGATCGAACGTTTTGACGGATTCACCCCTCTCCTTTTATTGGCCACCTCAAAAACAGCGTATGAAGAATGCGCAGAGTCGATCAAGTCCCTGTTCAAACAACGAAACGCCTTGAAGATCGAATTGCCATCAACAGAAAGTCGAAAAGAATATTTTGAACAGCTAGTACAAGATGCGTTTGAAGAGCCAAAAAATTTCGATCGTAAGTAATGTAAATTATATTAATAGATTTTTGCGGGACGTATTTTACAGTGACAAAAGTTTTTTGATCGAAAAATTTGATTTTTGGAATAATTCGAAAAAATTCGTCATGATGACACTATTAGTTTACAAAAGATAAAAATTTTGATTGAAAAAAATAGAATATGGGTGTGATCTTACACCAAAAATAATTTAGAGTTGTAATTTCAATTATTTTTATTATTTTTTCAGCCGAACTCCATCCAGCCCCACCAAAAGTCGACCAAATCCCAACTTCTTCGGCCCCCCGCCTCACCGAACCCGAACTAAAATCCTTGGAAAAGACCTACGACCAAATGCAACGACAGCTCCGCATCTTCCTCAGAGACATTTTGGCCCGACTGATCCGTGATCGCCGCTTCCATGTGTTCCATTTGCCAGTGAGCACCGAAGACGCCGAAGATTACTACGAAATCATCTCAAACCCAATGAGTTTGAGCGACATGATGGGAAAGATCGACAAGAAACAGTACATAAATACCACCGAATTCCTGCAGGATATCGTGTTGATCAAGGATAATGCGTGGGAGTATAATCCGGCGACTAGAATGGACGGTAGGTCTTGTGGAATATAAAAATGGAGTTTTGAAAAAAGTTACAATTAAAACAAAGCTAAATAGTGTGAAAAAAGAGACATTTTTTGGTTAAATTTAGTAAATTCAAAGCCTAAGATGTTTCCATTTATTTTATTTTTCATTTTTTAGACATGAATATCCGCCACAACGCCGCAGCTCTCTTGGACACCACTGCCGCCCTGTTTGACGCTGAATTGGACGATGACTTTGAAAAGAAGCTCACAGAGACTCTGACCCTCATCAATGAAACCAAAGACAGGCTGTTTGGAAAGAAGGAAGAGCCAAGGAAAAAGAAGGAGGAAGAAGTGCCTCAAGAAGAAGAGAAAGACGAAGACATAGAAGAAAAGAAGCCGAAATCCGACAAAAAATTGGTCATCGACAAAGAAAAGATTGATGAGGCCGTTGAGTTTGTAAGTTTTATGATTTTTTTGTCGTTATGGGGATTACGGTAACTTTGGGTACTCTAAAAAAAGTAGGTGGATTTATGGGGAAAATAGTTGTATTGAAGTGAAGGTTGTGTAGAATGATGTGTAAGGGGTCTTGATGGTTGATCTAGAACGATTTTATGATCATGCCCTTAGGGCAAAAGTTACAGGATTTTTTGTCAGTTGTCGCATTATGGCTGAATTAGTGTTATTTTGTGGGAATTTGGGGTTCAAAATGGATAGCAATGGTAAAATACGTATTCTTAAACTAATAAAAAATTTTAAAATTTGTAATTTTATGGTGTTAAAGGTCAAAATTTTGAATTATATTATCCTTGATAACAGATGTCAAGTGTGATATAAATATTTGCGTATGTTGATCGGAATAGATTAATTGTGTTTGAATATAAAATTTTATGGAGGAATATTGAGAATAGGGAGGAATATTGAGAATAGAGAAATTTTACTGAAAGAAACGGCAAAATATCGATATTTTGGAAGAGTTGACACTTCGCAACAAAAAATCAATAACGCAAATTGAAAGTAAAATTTGCAATCTTTGTTGCATCTGCCTTGCTACTAGTGTAATGGAGGCGGTGTATTTTTAATTTGAGAGAAATTGGGGTTTTTGATTAACAGATATAGCCGTTTATATCATACTTGACCAACAAATTTGATATTTTTTTTCGATTTTTTCAACTTTTTCTGTTGCAGGCCGTCACGCGAACCCACGACTGGACAATCCAGGACATTGAAGCGCTCGGTGTTCGCCTCACGCAAGAGATTCAGGCCCACCGCGACGAATGGGACAGATCTAATCTGGGCCGCAGGCTTTACGAAGAGGTCTGCAAATTCGAAAAGGATTAATCCACCCCGCATTTAGTAACATTACGGAATGCGTCATCAAGCAATAGAGCGGGCAGTGGCTCGGCATTGTGTATTTTATTTGGATTTTTTATCGAATTTTGGAATTTTTAAAACGCTTACGGGAATTTCATACGATTTTTTTTTCTGATTCAGCAAACTTGAGTGCTCAAAAAATTAGATTAATTTTTTGAATATTGAAGATTTGCAAGATTTTTTTAATTTGTAAATCTCCAAATTAAAATTTCACATTGAAAAATTCAAAAAGTATCAAAAAATATTCAATTTTATTCGAATTTTCGGGTCTATGGCCTCCATGTTACATCCCAGGTACTTTATTACCTTCAAATATGACTATTTTAACATTCTTTCCGCTCAATCTCCCATCCTATTCTAATGGTATCATCGCCGTCTTTCCTTACCTTAAAATATTCGAATTATTCCTAATTAGTACACCTAATTATCAGCACTGCCATCTCATAACTTATTTTTTATCGCTATTTATTGTGGAAATAAATTTTGTCAGCAATTGACGTGTTTTTGGATTGATTTATTTAGGTCCGAAAACTTGTTTGCACAGTGCAGGGAAAACGGATTTTCAAATTGCACTGTGCGAAAATTTTTTTCGAGAAGACTGCACAGTGCAAAAGCTGCGACAAAACTTCGCTCTGCACAGTGCGAAAAATGATTGAAATTTTTTTTGCACAGTGCAAAAAAGACTCAAATTGTTTTTGCTCGCACCGTGCAATGGAGATGTTGTCGCTGAACTCTCTGCACTGTGCAAAACAATTTTTTAAATCTTGCACAGTGCAATTCAAAGAGTTGCTTCATCTGCACAGTGCAATATTTCGGAAACTTATAGGAATTTTTGCGCACAGTGCAAAAATAGATCCAATAGAAATTGCACTGTGCAAAAAAATGAATAAATTTTTTGCACAGTGCGATTTGCAAGTAGCTAAATGAATCTCTTCAAAACAAAAAAAAATTGTCGTCAAAGTGCCCCTTATTGTTCGCGAATCTTCCGCGGAATGCGCTCTTATCAATGAGACCACCTGATGACGTCACTTTTCAAAATACGCATGGAAAAGGCCCTATTTTAGCATTTCGGGCAACCTTGCAACCCGAGATTTCGCCGGTTATCGAATTAAGCGCCTCGGGCGCTAATCCGTTTCCGCTTCGAAAATAAAAGCCTACGTAAATTGGCGGATTAATGGCCCACCTTTTCTGGGCCGGACATTTGCACGTAAGAAACGGGAAATTTTATTTTCAATTTTTTATTACTCTTTTCAAAAATTTTATGACGTAACCCCCCACCGGGGCGTTTGGTCTCTAAATTCCGCTCAATTTTTTTTATTTCCTCTCTCTTGTTTCAATTATGCCTAGATTGAATATTATTGGCGATGAAATTGGGATTTTTGGGAAGGAAGTTGAAGAATTGACAGGGGTTTTTTGGGAGCAGAAAAACTGAACAACGTGTTCGTCGTTTGCCGAATTTTGTTCGTCCTTTTCACTGGGTTTTTTCGCCAAATTCCGTGAATAAGGACTCAAACTTTACTGTGCAATCCTTTTATATGGTTGTCGGCTAAACTCTTCGAATATAACACGGTATTTGCCAGATGCGTTCGAACTTTTGCAGAAAATTCGTGGGCTTGCGGGAGCACGAGGAAATGTAAAACTACAGTGATGACAAATAAGAAAAATTAGAAGATCTTTGATAACAGATGTTACTGTATTCAGACGTACACGAGTAAGGTGGCAAACGGCGAATAATATCCTGGCATGCCTATTCTTCATGGGCTAGAAATAATATTTTTTTGCGTTTCAAGAAAAACTTATCGTGGCGGATCTGATCTAGGGGCAAAAACGTACCATTTTGCCCCCCGGGAAGTATCAAAAAATGCAGCAAAATGCCTCCTTCTCCAAGTGAAAAAACTCCGATTTCAAAAGCGCGTCCGCTCTTTTTGTGAGGCGCCCTTCAAAACGGAGTTTTTTTAGTTGGAGAGGGAGGCATTTTGCTGCATTTTTTGATACTTCCCGGGTACAAAATGGTACGTTTTTTGCCACTGGATCAGCCCCGTCACTGTAAGTTTTCTTGAAACGCAAAAAAATCTTACTTCTAGCCCATAAAGAGTAGTCATAAAACCATGTTGTTCGCTGTTTGCTACCTTATTCGTGTAGGTCTAAATACAGTAACGCCTGTTATCAAAGATCTTCTAATTTTTCTTATTTGTCATCACTTGAATTTTACATTTCCCCCTACCCCCGCAAGCCCACGAATTTTCTGAAAAGTTCGAACGCATCTGGCAAATACCGCGTTGTATTCGATTAGTCATCAAAACAATGAAGACCTGTTTTTGAGCGTTATTTCCTTCTGTTATGGCGCGCAAGCGGTCATTCAAAAGTGTTTTTTATATTCTGTTTCTGTACAGACCTTTCCAGTATATTTTTTAACCTTTTTACACTAAAAGAGTACTTTTATCAACTAATTTTGCACCATACCTTGAGTTTCGTGTTTTGCAGATTTTACGTCATTTTTTTATCAAAATTTTTTACTCCTATAAATGTTATGTTCCTTTGCGGGCATGACATCATATAGCAAACATACCACCCATTTGTTTCGTGGATTATGATGTGCTCATCGTAGCAATGACATTTCACCTCATGATTTGATGTTTTTATGCGTTATTTTTTAAGTTTTTTTACTGATAGATATCCAATAGGCCCCTACAATGGTCACTGACCGAGCTTTACGCCACTTTTTGCAGTTTTTCTTATCAAAATCTAATTTTTGGTTCTTCAAACTTTCTGCTCAAACGTTTCAATGCACCAGTCTGTCGGGGAATTAATGCGGGCTCATCGGCCCATCATCGCGTTTGAAAATTTGCACCCCGATTTTTCGCTTTGCGATTTCTGAAATCCCAAAATTTGCACCGTGCATCAGCACTTCGAAAGACACGAGCTGCGACAAATCCAGACGGCGCACTGTGCAATTTTATAAAATGCACTGTGCAATTTTATAAACTGCACTGTGCAATGCGATAGTTATAAACCGCACTGTGCAATGCGCTATTGATAAAATGCACCGTGCAATTTTATAAAATGCACTGTGCAATGCGATAGTTATAAACCGCACTGTGCAATGCGCTATTGATAAAATGCACCGTGCAATTTTATAAAATGCACTGTGCAATGCGATAGTTATAAACCGCACTGTGCAATGCGCTATTGATAAAATGCACCGTGCAATTTTATAAAATGCACTGTGCAATGCGATAGTTATAAACCGCACTGTGCGCAGGGCTGGGAATGTGAATGAAAGTGCACAGTGAGACTTTGTCGACTCGGGCATCGAAAAAATAAATAAAATTGAGTTAAACAAACTGCATATCACAAAACAGAAATAAATGTGCAATGAATTTATTATTGGCATACAAGTGACATTGAGTTATTTGTTTCATTAAAAGGCCCGGACAATAAAATAAGTTTTGAACAATGTTTTCACGACTTGGAAGCCGAAATGTCACAGGAGCTTGGTTCTACCTTATCTTCAATGAGACCGGACTCTGTGCTGTTCATTGCCGATAATAAGTGAATCTGTAAGAATTCGAATTGATCAAATGGATCGTAAAATATTTATATCCCCAATGGGTTTACAATTATTTCTCTGGCCCTTTCGCAAAGTCGCTGGAGTGATTTTTGCGACATGCACTGTGCGAAAACAAAAGTTCACCCTGCACTGTGCAATTTCTTGCTTTTTGCACCGTGCAAAAGGCTTTTTTGGGCTGTCGCTTCCGACTTTTTCTGCACAGTGCAAGTCGCTGAAGTGATTTCTCAGATTTCAGCGACGTGCACTGTGCAGGAAAAGTCAAAGTGCGACAGCCTAAAAAGCCTTTTGCACGGTGTAAAAAACAAGAAACTGCACAGTGCAAAGTGAAATTTTGTTTTCGCACAGTGCATGTCGCAAAAATCGCGCCAGTTTCCAAGACGAGTGAAAAAAAATCTGTTCGATTAAAATCCTCGTGCTTTGAGAAAAGAAAGACCAGTCTTTCGGGAAAATAATGGGCATCGATCGCGTCGCGGAAGAGAAAAAAGCACTTCGACCTTGCTCGACACAATTCAATTTCTCGCCGGCGATACTCTGCTCTTTATTTTCCCGACAGACTGATAAGGGGAAGTTTCCTAAGACACCACAGAGAGATGTTTTTCGCCCCAAATTTACCAAAAACTCACCAAAGCTTGGTCCCAGGAATTCGATAAAGCCGGCTGTCCCCTTGCCCTTACCTTGAGCAGATGCTCAGCCACCGTGGAGTGATGCACTTGAAACTTTTTGGCCAAATCCCGGGACGTTAGCTTCGGATTGGCTTCGATTTCGGCCTTCAAAAGGTCGTCGTCGATTTTGCTGGGGCGTCCGCTTTTGGTCGACTTCCTCACCGACTCCATGAAGGGGACGGTTTTGAATTCGGCGTACCAGCGGCGGATAGTCTCGGGAGATGGGCAATCCGGATACACTTTGGCCAAATTCTTATGGCATTGCAAGGCATTTGCGCCCGAGTCGAAGAAGTATCTCGCCATCCATTTGTAGGCGTTATTTTTTAGAGACATGCTGAAAAAAGTGTAAAATAAAGATTTACAAGATACCAAAGAACATTGAACAATGATTCACGACCAAAAAATCCATAAATTCTCCTAAAACTACAACGAAAATTTCGCCAACCCAATTATACGAGTCTGTCGGGAAAATAATCCCGACTCGGCGCTGCAAGAGTCGGAAAACGAGTGCAGCCGCGCACCCCGAATGATGGGCGACTCGCAGGCGCGACGAGTCGGAATTATTTTCCCGACAGACCGATAAAATTGCACGGCAACCCAGAAAAGAGAGAAGAAAAATTATTCCCGCCCACTTTTGCGTTTCGTCCAAACGAAGTGTCACAATTGACAAAAGAAATAAATAATTTCGAGAAAAATATTTTTATATTTTTCACCGAAAAAGACTCACAAAAAATTGGTTTGTGACATTTCGTTTGATTTCAATCAATACAAAGTGGGCGAATCGTCTAAAGAGGTCAAGAAACATGTCAGGTTACCCTTGCATTGGGCTAAGCCAATCAAAAGTTCTGCACCGTGCAAGAATCGCTCTTTCTCATTCATTCGCACAGTGCAGCCATTTTTTAGCAGTCATTTGCCCTGCGCACTGTGCGTTTCATCGCAAACGGGTCTGCACGGTGCAGCATTCAGCCTGTTGCACTGTGCGAAATTCGATGGCTGTGTTGTCGCTTGTCTCCTTGCTGTTTTCCCTTTGCGCGGTGGGGGATTTGGTGCGCCGCTGCACCAAGTTTGCGGCGCGGCGGGGAGACACTTTTGCTGCGACGAGTCCGCATTATTTTCCCGACCGACTGATACGAATCTATTTTACGATCCAAAAAACCAAACGGGGTGGATTCCTTTCAAGTAATTTTCGATTTTTCTCTTAACCAAAAACGTCGCTTGGTCCATTCATTTTTTTTTTTTTTTTTTGGATGCGCGCGTTTTCCCATTCAGTTGGCGGGACGTGCGAGAGATAGGGAGGCAATGATTTTATTATTTGAAACACAAGCCTCAAAGGTGTTTGGAAGCCGTACAAACTTTCAGAGAGAGCGTTGAGAAGGAAAAATTAAATTTGGCTGACCACTTTTTGTCAGGAACAACGAAAAAAGACGAGAGACTTTGCGTAAACCCAATGATTTGAGATTGAATTGAGGTTACTGGGTAGAAGCGTAGAGCATGAAGGTCAAAACAAGAAGTAAAGTTTAACGAGAGAGCAGAGAAACAGACGGAAAAATTGATCCGAAAAGAGCCCCTCTTTTCTCATGGATAATATAGAAAATTGCGACTTATGAAAGACATGCGCAAAATGAGAGCCTCTAGAAAGAATGGGATGAAAGAGCGTGTCAAGGGAGTTCGTGGGCTAGATAGATCATAGTAAGGGCGCAGACAAGCAGTGAGAAATCAGGGGCTTTGAATGGACCTCATGTTATCATGTAGAATATAGAAGAAGTGAGAACGGGATGAAAACGGGAAACCCCAAGTGATCGTTATGGCTGAGGCTTATAGAGCACACTATTAGCTCTCTTTTGCGCCACATACCTTAACAAGACGGTAGAGAAGTGGAGGAATATCAAGAGATTTGGAGAAGGCCTGTTCGGCAAGTGAAATGCCCAAAGAATTAGACAATAATGGGATGCGATGGTGGTGTAGTAAAAATCCGAGAGTCTAGAGAAACAGAGAAAACTCTGGAGAGTCCGTTTTACCCTATGATTACTCAGAGACGGGCAGAGAACGCGAGGGTTCGCAGCGATTCAACGACGACCTTGTTTTGTCATGAATAATATAAAGGAGAAGCGGTGCAAACGCTCGCCACCGGTCTAGACGTGCATATCACGAACGAGGAAAGGGCGGCCGGACTTGATTCTCGCCGCCGCGACGCCAGAGAAGCAGACGGCCGGCCCGCCGAAATATCATATTCTCTCCATTTGCGAGTGAGAAGTGGGCAGCAAAACAACGCAAAACTAGCGGCTGCGGCGGAACACGGATTCTCTCTCTCTCCATCTTCTTTTCTTCTTCTTCGGCCCGCCGCCACCCCGACTCCAGCGCCCCCATACGCACACACACGCACGTAGGAGGAGCAGAGCGACGATTTAGAGAGTATGGGGTCGCATGCTGCGGTCGAAGAGACCGTAAAATGAGAGAAAAAGAAGTCGCGGTGTGGGGAATCGGGAAGAAACGGAGGGAGCGGGCGGTTCGCGGAGAGCGCCGACATCGCCCCACAGAGAGTGAGCGGAAAAATGGCGGCGGCGTTGGTATGCGTTATTTCCTTTTTTTTAACTCCTGAGTAAGACAAGAAGGCCCGAGCATTTAGCCCCGGATCGCGACCCCCCCCTCTTTTCAAGTGCGTAATGAAACGCCATTTTTGGTCCGCCGATTATTTTCTGGCCTTGCATCGGATAGTCCATGAATAAAATTTTTGGGTTCGGATTCATTTGATTACCCATTCATAGGCCCTAAACGGCCCCATTGCGCTTTGTTCTGAGACTTTTTTCCATCTGATCCGCGCGAAATTTGCATATTTCAAGGCGATTTCGCAATTTTCTTCAATTATTTCGAGGAAAACGTGAATAATCCAATTCTGTACAGGAAATTGGATTTATTTTGAGAATAGTCATTGATTATTCAGGTGGCTGATGCCAAATTTAAAAATTTTCGAGAGATGAAAATTAAAAAATTTGCATATTTTTGCATTTTTAGCCCAAAAATCCCATTATTTCGGGTAAAAAATGTCGTTTTTAGAAAATAAAAGACGTAAGAAGATAGTATTTACCGTTTCATCAATGATTACTCAAATTTTGTTTATCTACACCTACATTTTTCACTCTGATTTCATGAAAAAATAAACAAAAAAATCGGATTTCCCCGAGGACAACATCTCGCTTTATGCGACTACAAGTGAAATCGGCTTTGTTTTTCGGCCCTTATGGCATTTCCGAATTCGTTATGGGTTTAATTTCAATTTTCTTGCGGGAATCTTCTTTTCATCTCTTATCCAATAAATGAAGGATGATATGTTTCCTGGACCGTGGAATTTGAATAGTAGCCTTGGAAATGGCCGAATTAGGGTCGTAAATTACTGTTTGCGAATGCAAATAGCACTTCGTTCATTCATCGCACAGTGCGAAAGGGGTTTGATGATTTTGAGAATTTGCACGGTGCGGAAACAATTTTTTGCAATTTTCGCACTGTGCGATGCGCGATTTAAATTTTAAATTTGTTTATTTTGAGGTCCTAGGACCTCTATCTTCTATTTGTCTTGAGATTTTGCAATAATGGATGATTCGCACGGTGCAATAAACATGTTCTGCTTATTGCACGGTGCAGCGGACATTTTGCTAAAATCTGCACCGTGCAGTAGGAAATATGGCAAAATTTTGTGACAGTTATAAAACTGAGACTATTTGGTGCCTTTTAATTTCCGGGCTTTCACTTTTATATTCTCTGCACATTGCAATAAACATATTTTGCTTATTGCACGGTGCAGCGGACATTTTGTTAAAATCTGCACCGTGCGATGGGAAATATGGCCAATTTTTGTGACAGTTGCAAAACTAAGGCCATTTGGAGTCTTTTAATTTCCGGACTTTCACTTTTCTATTCTCTGCACGGTGCAATATACAAGTTTTACTTATTGCACGGTGCAGCGGAGAAATTGCTAAAATCTGCACCATGCGATGCGAAATATGACCAATTTTTGTGACAGTTGCAAAATTAAGGCCATTTGGAGTCTCTTAATTTCCGGGCTTTCACTTTTCTATTCTCTGCAGCGTGCAATGAGTCAATTTTTACAAATTTGCCGTTTGAGTCTCTGCACAGTGCAAAATTAAGCATAGTTAAAGTGCAGACAGCCAAGAGGTCAAATCTTTCCATTTTTTCAGTTTTTCCACTTTTTGAACGGCTACACAACGCAGTAAATCAAATTTTGTAACTTCTGCACTGTGCATCCCTCCGTTTTTTATCCTCCTTTTATTTAACACTGTTTCCTCAAATTTTCTCAACTCTTACCTGTGAATTGAAGAGCTCAAAGACCTCCCCAATATACTCCTCTTCTTCAGTTTTATTTCTTTCGAGAATTTTGTTCATGAAATTTGTTTTCGGCTTCGCAAAACCTTTTTTTTTCCTTTTCTCTTTTCTCTCGCCGCTTTTGCCTCAAAGAATTCGGTTCGTCTTTAAATAGACCTTCTTTTGGTGGCGCTTTATCGTCAGGAATTTACTTTTTCCCTCCTCGTTTAGCCGGAGGGCAAATTTTGTTCGTTTATGTTAAGGGGATTTGAAGTGAGAAAGTAGACAAATATAGTGGGAAATAAATCAAAATTGTGGCAAAAGGGGTTTTTTGAGAGCGGATTTTGTTGGGATGTGGGGCTAGCTAAGTTTGTGACAGTGAAATCTATCAATAAAAAAGGGAATTTACCGGTTTAAAACAGGATTTTTTGGCTTGTTGTTAAAAGTAATTTTCTTAACTTACAACGCGTAGATTTTGATCAAGACTCGGTACAAATTTAGAGTAGAATTTTCCACCAAATTTGGGAGATTTTCAGCTCGCGTTTTACAGAAACTGTCGAAATTTTTAATTCAAAAAATTCAGAAAATTTTGAAAAAAAAAATTTTTTTAATTTTTGAAACCAAAAATTAGTAGTCAATTTGAAATGGTGAGTATAATACCTACCCAAAAAATTAAATTTCTCCACTTGATATTCAAAAAGATACAGCCAAAAAATTTTTCTCTGAGTTTTGCCTCATTCTCCTCAAAAATCGTTCAATATCTCGGCTCTCCCTGCAAACTGCGCGCCAAAATTCTCTGTCATTGATTTGTGACCAACATAGATTATGGACGTAAAATTTGGAACAAATCCAGTATTTCCACCTCAAGAAATTTGCTCTTTTCCCATAAGAACCCCCAAATTTCACGTTATTGACTAGATGACGACTTCATTCCGATATTTTTAACACTGCCGCTTTACACTCCACGCTTTACCTTATTACACTGCAGCCACAAACTCTTTTAGTCGTTACTATTACGAGGGCTATTACGGGAGAGTGATAAATTCCCATCAACTGTCAAAGTCAATTATTCCTTTGTTATTCGCAAGTTCTTCGCTGGGGGGTTTTGTAATCGTTGTTTTGATAGAGCGGCTTTTTTCTTTTGACTTTTTTTGATGAAACGAAATCCGTATTTTACAAAAAAAAATTTTTTTACACTTTTCTGCACTGTGCATTCGATTTTACAATTTTTTTCTCCCGCACAGTGCAACAAAATTTGACCACAAAATTTTTGCACTGTGCAAAAATCGGAGAAATCCGCACAGTGCAACATTTTTGGATTTCAAAAATCTTAAGAAATCGCACTGTGCGAAAAAATTTGTTTTTGTTTTTCCACTTTCCCCTCCAATTTGAATCGCAGCGGAAGTTTTGCTGAAATCGGCACCGTGCACTCGAAATTCTCCTTTTGTTTTTGTTTTTCACGCACTGTGCATTTGTTGAATCGCTGTGAATTTTCGATTGCACGGTGCGAGATTTTCAAGTTTGCGACATTTCGCACAGTGCAGTGCGATTTTTTCGGTTGCGAATTTCTAAATTTATGCACTGTGCAATCAAATTTTCGCAAACATTTTCGACGCACTGTGCGATGAAAACAAAAACAATTTTTGCACTGTGCAATTGAATCGCTGTGAATTTCCGATTGCACGGTGCGAAATTTTCATGTTTGCAATATTTCGCACTGTGCAGTGCGATTTTTTCTGTCAACGATTTCTAAATCTTTGCACCGTGCAATCAAATTTTCCCAATGATTTTCGACGCACTGTGCAATGAAAACGCAAAAATTGGTGACGCACTGTGCGCTCCAAAAAATACAAATTTTCGCACTGTGCAGTGCGATTCTTCCTGTCGCGGCTTTCAGACTCTGCGCACCGTGCAATCAAATTTTCCTAATGATTTTTGACGCACTGTGCGATAAAAACCATTCCAATTTTTGCACTGTGCATTCAATTTACGCACTGTGCGATCAAAAAAATCCCAATTTTTGCACTGTGCAGTCCAATTTTCGCACTGTGCGATGAAAACAATCCCAAATTTTGCACTGTGCAGTCCAATTTTTGCTCTAATTTTTCCCGCGCACTGTGCAGAATTTAATTTTTCGAATTTTTCGCGGGTTTTTGAGATTTTTTCCGGCTATTTTTGACTTCCAACTTCTTAAAGCGCGATTTCCTTGCAGAACAGCACACAAATCGCGCGATGGTGAAGCGCGCCGGCCGGGGGTTGTCGGTCAAGGACCTCCCCGACCACCTGGCCGAACTTTTACGCCTCCACGACGTGAAGGGGACGCCGTTGACACGCGCCGAGGTCTGCAGCCGGTTCACGAAGGAGCACGGGTGCTCGCGCGAGAGCACCGAGAAGGCGCTGGACGCTTTGATTCAGATGCACAAGGTCATCGAGGTGGCTTCGGAGCAGAACACCTTCCCGGTGCTGCATGACCTGCTCCGGTTCAAGTGAGTTTTTTACGACAATAAGCATTTTGAATATTTAGAAGAGAAATGGATCGAAAAAATGCGAAAATTCTTCAAAATTCACCTTGTTTTTGTTAAAATAAGGTCAATTTTTGATGATTTTGGATAAAATCTTTAAATCCAGAGCAAACTTAGTCCTGAAACCACGTTATAATTTGCTTTCAAGGCTTTTGTCATCATTTACTTGATAAGAAACCCAAAAATTTTTGAAAAAATCATCATATTTTATCTAAAATAGAGTAAAATTTTTTCAGATTTTTATAGAAAAGTTGTTCTCATGGCTCGTTTATATTCTAAATGGATTGAAAATTGTTTTTGGGGGAGTTACAACAATTTAAAACAGCTGAAAATAAAAAAATCATCAAATTTTACGCGAAAAAAGCTAAAATTTGATGAAAAATTTATAAATTTATAAGAAATTTTGACTTTTTGAGGGATTTTCTTTCATTTTTTTGATTGTAAAATACGAGAATTAAAGTTACAGACCAAAAAAAATTATATTATCCATGACCCAAAAAAAAATTTTTTTTTTTAATTCCTTAAATTTTCAGGATGTCCCGCGAGCGCCGTCTCCGCGTCGGCCCCACCACCGATCTCTACAATGTGGTCCGCAATTCGCTGATCGAACGCTCCGCGCGCTCCTCGCAGTACGCCTTGTCCGTCTCGGAAATCCACGATTACGTCCAATTAACCTACCAATTGGAGGGGAATTCGGACGAGCATCTGTTTGCGGGCATCTTGAGGACCGTGAAATTGATGCTGAAACGGGATTTGGTCGAGGAAAAGGTGCCCCTTCACAATAATGACAGCAAATATTTCGCCACCAGCTCATTGATGTTGAATGTAAGTGGGATTGCGCTTGATTTTGAGGTTTTAGGACGTTAGAGTTCATATTTTGGCGTTGGAATTCGAAAATTTATTCAAATTTCAAAAAAAAATTTTTTGCACAGTGCAGATTTTTTCCGACCGCACTGTGCAAGTTCTATAAGTTTCGCACAGTGCAGATTTTTACTTTTTTCCGACCGCACTGTGCGAGTTTTATAATTTTCGCACAGTGCAGATTACAATTTTTTGGCCGCACAGTGCGAGTTTTGTAATATTTTCGCACAGTGCAGATTTTAACTTTTCCGACTGCACAGTGCGGTTTTATAACCTTTGCACGGTGCAGATTTTCATTTTTCCGACCGCACAGTGCGAGTTTTATAACCTTCGCACAGTGCAGATTTTTACTTTTTCCGACCGCACAGTGCGAGTTTTATAACCTTCGCACAGTACAGACTTTTAATTTTTCCGACTGCACAGTGCGAGTTTTATAATTTTTGCACAGTGCAGATTTTAACTTTTGCGACCGCACAGTGCGAGTTTTATTGCTTTCGCACAGTGCAGACTTTTAATTTTTCCGGCTGCACAGTGCGAGTTTTATAATTTCCGCACAGTGCAGATTAAAATTTTTACGATTAGACCGCACTGTGCAAATTGAATTTTTCTCATTGCACAGTGCAGATTTTTGTTTTTCCGACAGCACAGTGCGAGTTTTGTAATTTTCGCACAGTGCAGATTTTAACTTTTCCGATAGCACAGTGCGGTTTTATAACCTTTGCACGGTGCAGATTACAATTTTTCGACCGCACTGTGCAAGTTCTATAATTTTTGCACCGTGCAATTTTACTTTTTCCGACCGCACAGTGCGAGTTTTATAACTCCCGCACAGTGCAAATCTTAAATTTTTTGACCGCACAGTGCGAGTTTTATAACTCCCGCACAGTGCAAATCTTAAATTTTTTGACCGCACTGTGCGAGTTTTATGATTGTCGCACAGTGCAGATTTGTTCCGACCGCACAATGCAGTTTTATAGTTTCCGCACAGTGCAGATTTTTATTTTTCCGATCGCACCGTGCGAATTTAATTTTTCTCACTGCACAGTGCACATTAGCGCAAAATTTAAATTAATTTTTTTTTAAAATTGTTATTGAGGTAAAATACGATTTATTCAGTCAACTGCAAGGATAACAGCGGTTCAAATGGCTAGGAATCAATGTTTGTCTACAGGGTGTCCAGAGAAATGTGCCGGAAAGTTTTTGTCGATTTCTTGGCGCTCAATCAAGATATCCGAAAAATTCTTTTTGCAAGATAAAGAAGAATATGGGCGGTTTTTTGTGCAAAAGAATCATTTTCTCCGCCAGCGCGGAAGGCAGTGTATTCGGCGGAGACTTTTGATCGCTTTTTTGATCATCGCACCAACTTTAAACGCTTTATTATGAACTTTGATGGTTGAAACAAAGATATTTGCATATTTTCATGTTTACCAAGTGTTCGGCGAAGGTATGGCGGACGCTCGCCGAATCGGCGGAGGCCATAACTCGTCTGCGGACAAGACATGGTCCAACACAACTTTCATGGCCTGGCTAGAACACCCTGCTGGCTTCGTATGCCTTCGAAAATTTTGTCACCAAGCTTTAGCAGAAGCTAAGCCATCGGAACCACTTGGTGCACCAGAAAACAACAAAAAATTTTTTGTTCAAATTTCCTTTTGCCTTGCTGTTTCAAACCGCCGCACGGTGCACTCGAACTTTATCGGTGTTGCAGCGACAGGCTGCACCGTGCAGTCGCTATATGGGATCGCATTGCGATGTCGCTGTCTGTGTTATTTATTGCGTCAAAAATTTGAAGACTTTCCGGAAGTTTCAGCATCATAATAAAGCGTTTGAAATTGGTGTGATGGCCAAAAAAGCGATCAAAAGTCTCCACCGAATACACTACTTTCCGCGCTGGCGGAAAAAATGATTCTTTTGGACAACAAACCGCCCAAATTCTTCTTTATCCTGCAAAAAGAATTTTTCTGATATCTTTATTGAGCGCCAAGAAATCGACAAAAACTTTCCGGCACATTTCTCTGGACACCCTGTAGTATAACATCGAGAATTACTATTTTTTTTCTCAGAAATCTTTTATTTATCGAATATTTCAGCCAACCCTCCCTTCATCAGACCCTAAACCCTCCACATCCACCAAGATTCCCATGGAATTGTCGATAGATCACAGCCAAATCCCCTCGTCTTCGTCGCCAAGTCCCAACTCCACGGGATCGGTGAAGAAGCGAGAGAAACGCCTCTCCGAAGCGTCCCAGCAGAACAGCGATGCCAGTAAGACCGAGCTGAAGAGCCTCCAAGATAGCCTTTCGTCTTATTTTACACCATCAAACTCAAGGCGTTCGAGGGTGGCCCAATCTTCATTTTCATTGGAGAATTTTCAAACCATGGATGATGACAAGTTGGGACCGCTGGAAATTGATGTCGACAAAGCTGGCAGTGCCAAAAATGACGATGATTCGAATGGTATTTTTTTGGAATTAAAAAAATTTTTTTTGAAAAATCATTTTTTTTTGCACAGTGCAAACGGAAAAAAGAAACAATTGTTGCACAGTGCAGTTTGTTTCCTCTGCACAGTGCAAAGTTTTCAAAAGCAAACTGCACAGTGCAGGTTCTCAGCGACAAAATGGTTCAAAGCGGACCGCACTGTGCGAATTTTCGTGTTCTTTGCACAGTGCAAAGTTTCGAAAAAAAAACTGCACAGTGCAGATTTTCAGCGACAAAAATGCTCAAAGCGGGCCGCACTGTGCGAATTTTTGTGTTCTTTGCACAGTGCAAAGTTTCCAAAAACAAACTGCACAGTGCAGATTTCCTGCGACAAAAATGTTCAAAGCGGAATGCACTGTGCGGTTTTTTGTGTTTCTTGCACAGTGCAAATTTTTCAAAAGCAAACTGCACAGTGCAGGTTCTCAGCGACAAAATGGTTCAAAGCGGACCGCACTGTGCGAATTTTCGTGTTCTTTGCACAGTGCAAAGTTTTCAAAAGCAAACTGCACAGTGCAGGTTCTCAGCGACAAAATGGTTCAAAGCGGACCGCACTGTGCGAATTTTTGTACTGCTTGCACAGTGCGGAGATTGGCGACAAATGTTTCAAAGTGAACTGCACAGTGCAAGGGTTGATTTTCGTTGCACAGTGCGGAAGCGAAAGGATGAAAAGTTTTTGATTGCACCGTGCAGTTTTTCTTTTGAACATTGCGACGTCGCAGCGACAAAATTTTCCAAGTCGACTGCACCGTGAGATTTTTTGCACAGTGCGGAACAGCGCGAGCGACAAGATTTTCTAATCTGACTGCACTGTGCAAATTTCTAATTTTTTGCACAGTGCAGATTTTTTGGAGGATTTTATCGCACTGTGCGAAAGGAAAATTAAGAAATTTTCGGTTGTAAAATAAAATTTGCATAATCTTACAGTATCCTCCCCATCTCCACAACGCCAAACCGACCGACTGTTCGACTCGCTGTCGCCGTATTTCAGCGCCAACACGGAACGCCGACGGAAACATGAAAAAGGCGAATACAAGCAGCTATGTAATGGGATTCCGTTGAAAAAGAAAGGTGAGATTAGCCCGCGGATTAATCCAATTCTTGGATTTTCAGGCAAATCCGAGGACGGAATTGTCAAGGATGTCCTTCATGATGTCAAAAACGATGAGGAGGTGAGCTTTTAAGCCCGATTTTTGGTGAATTACTTGGGGGTTTTGATTTTTAGAGGCTGGATTTTGCTTGAAGCTATCTTCAAAAATTTTTTAATTGCTTAAAAATTCGAAATTTTTGAATGTTTAAAAAAATATTTTTTTTTGCACGGTGCAAAATTTTTGAAGAACTGGATTGCACTGTGCGGATTTCTTGCTACAATTTTTTGCACTGTGCAGTTTCCGAATGTCTTTGAATTTTCGCACGGTGCAAAATTTTTAAAGAACCGGACTGCACCGTGCATATTTTTTGCCACGATTTTTTGCACCGTGCAGTCTCCTAATGTCTTTGATTTCTCTGCACGGTGCGAAAATTTTGAAGAACCTGACCGCACCGTGCGATAGATGTTTTGCAATTTTTTTGCACAGTGCAGTCTCCTAATGTCTTTGATTTTTTTGCACTGTGCGAAAATTTTTGAAGAACCGGGCAGCACCGTGCAAATTTTTTGCTACAATTTTTTGCACAGTGCAGTTTCCTAATGTCCTTGATTTTTTGCACTGTGCAAAAATTTTAAAGATCTGCACAGTGCAGATTATCGGACGCCAGTTTTTCGCACAGTGCAGTTTCCCAACTTTTTTGGTTTTTTGCACAGTGCAAAAATTTTAAAAAACCAGACTGCACTGTGCAGATGTTTTTGGTAAATATTTTTTTGCACAGTGCAAAGCTCTTTTCTAAATTTCTTTTGCACTGTGCGGCTGAAAAAAAAGCTTCTGTTTTTTGCACAGTGCAGATTATCGGACGCCAGTTTTTCGCACAGTGCGGTCTCCCAATGTTTTTGATTTTTTTGCACGGTGCAATCAAGGGCTCAATTTTTTTGCACTGTGCGATGGGAAAAAAATCGACTCATATGTTCAAAATCGACCAAAAAAAAATTTTTTTTGTCAAATTTATTGTACAGAGAGCTATTCTGTGCACTTTTTTCTCCATTTCCTCTCCTTGCCTCATCCATTTTACCCTTCCTTTTTCGAAAATTTTGCGCAATTATCAGATTAGAAGTTGGCTATCAGTCAGTTTCCGAGCCCTTTGTTTTTCGGTTCTTTCAGCGAACGCTCTCTCCTTTTTTCGTCTTCGGCTGACTCGATTTTTCGTTGTAACGGACGTTTGTAAAATGTTTTTTCGGGAAATTTAATTACTTGTCTGTTTTCTGTTTGTTTTCGGGAGATAATTTTTAGAAAAATTTTGGATTTTTTGGGGGTTTTGGGTGAAATACGGAGGGAATATTGGTTGACAAGTCATCCTTATTGTTTTCTATAGTAAAATAAGAGATAAATTAGAGATTTTTTAATCAAAAAATGACTGAAAAAAGAGAAAATTTAAAAATTTTCTGAAATTTTGTATAAAATTGGCAGTTTTTGTCTTCAATTTGTAAAAATTTTGGTCAAATTACCTTTCTATAGTCATATTTATACCTTTAAATCATAAAATTTTCACTTTTTTGCAATTATTTTTTTTTGCGGAAAACTCAAAATTCAAAAAAAAAACTCTTCAGATTCCCCCAAAAAACCGTCTATTATTGTGTTTACTTACTTGGAATTGTTTTGAACTTCAATTCCAAGTTTTATCGCCCGATCTTTGCTCCAATTTGTCATATTCATCTTCAAAGAGACCAAGTATAACATAAAAAGTTTAAAAAAAAAAAGAGTGTTGCTTCGGTCTGAAAGTCCATAATCAGCCTTATCAAGGTCTATAGGTTTGTGTGGGCCAGTGTAATAGGTCAAAATTTATATTTTTTTATATTATCCATGATAATTTTGACAGATTTTTGGCAAAATTTAGCGATTTTCTATGGTGATAAAAATAGTTGGAATTGACAGGAATACGGTTGATGGTTAGATTAGGACAATGCTTTTGTCATTTTGTGTTGGTTTTTTTCGTAGAGAAGCGATTTCGGCCCCCGCGGCGCTTTTTTACGTGATTTTTTTGTAATGAGTTTTTTCCGACAAAAAAGATCATCCTTGTCTGAAAGGTGGATCATTTCAAGTGGCATTTTTATTACCCTAAAAGATAGGATGAAAGTTTTGATCATATAAGGCCGAATTTTTCGTAAAAAAACAAGTAAATGGACAGAGCAGGAGTTTGCACTGTGCAAATGTTTGAACTACTTATAAAGTAAAAATTTTGTGGTTTTATAAGCGAGTATATGTCTTGAGAAACTAAGTGGATGTCAGTAGTGTCGTTCATGACAATTTTTAAGTCATCGGAATTTCCTGCAGCGGAAAAAAATTGAACTTAAAATCTGCACTGTGCAAAATTTTAGAGGTTGAAATTCGCACAGTGCAGAGGAAGTTTGATGTCAAAAAGTGTGAAATAAGCTAGAATAGGTCTTCACAAATATGCTAGGCTGAAATTTTATTTTTGCTGGGCCCCACTGTCATGCAGAAAAACAAGCCTCAAAAATCGCACAGTGCAAAAAAAAATTTTTTTTTGGTTTGTCGGCCTATCCCTAAAACCAAAATTCTTGTCTACTGTGTCTGTTAACTTTGTTTTCTCCTCATTTTCAACTGCATGTTCAAATGAACAATGAAACTTGTGATAATTCCCATAATCATCGTATTTTTTTAGCGAGAACCACGTCATCATCAAACCCCCAGTGTATCCTCGGTTTGTGGGAGTGGCGAGAACGTCGAAGTGGCACGAATGTCGCCGCCAATCAAGAGGAAACATACTAGCTTCGATTCCGAGGACCTGGTCTCGCCCCCTTCGCATTCGTTGACACCCAGTGATTGTGCTGGACCAATCAGATCGAGACAAAGGCGAGTTGCCAACAGAGCCAGTGCCAATTTGTTGAAACGAGCTCGACAACATCAAGGTAATTGTTTCCAGGCCCATTTGCCACCTTTTTTCGTATAAAATTGAAAATTTATTTTTTCGGCAGCTCGCGCCCCAACTTTTTCTGTTCTCGTTTTGCGCGCGCGCGAAAACGGATGCGAGGTCAAGTAATTTAGCACAGATCTGTATCAATACAATTTGCTGCACACTTCCTTGTACTGATGAATATTTTTTATATGCAGCTCGGTTGGCAAATTCGCAAAAATTATTGAATTCGGCCTCCACGTCCAATTCGGTGCCAAAGCACAGCTCCGTGAACAACGTCACATCGCCCAGGAAGAACAGAAATACAGCACAACCCGTCAGCACCAAAGTTGTCAACAGCAGTACCATTAAAATGTAAGATTTTTTGTTATTTTTTGTTTGACTTTTAGAGAAGGGTCATGGATAATAAGAGGTTCTTTTGGTCGGAAAAAATACGAATGATGCTCGATGCCTTTTGAGAGAGCTTTGTTACACTCTGTATGAAATTTATTTGCAGCTGTTGAATTGAGAAGTTGCTGTTTTGGCGAGTATTCACCTTCCACATAGTTAGAAGTAGATTGTTAATTTATAGGCAAAATTATATTTAAAAATTTGTGGTATAGCTGTAGTTAGAAGAACAACAATGTTTGTTTTCTATAAGCCATAAACTGGACTGATACGCGTGCAACTCATGGGGTTTTTATATTGTTTTAGGTAATAAATAGAGATAAATTTTAAAACTGAATTTTTATGGTTTGATAAACATCAGTTTTTGGTTTTTTATAACTGTTTACGACGTCTGCCGAATTTAGAACGTCTCCGTTGCGAAGGTCTGGTTCGTTTTCACCTCTAAAATCAGTTATGGAGCAGTCAACATCCAAGGAGAACGCGTACCCCATAAATGTCCCAAAGGAAGATGAGGAGCTTTTCAACAGGGCTCAGAAGATGGTTCAAGATGTAAGTGTTAAAATTTTTTGTCATCAAGTGGATGAATAAATTGTTGTAGCATTTTTTGATATTACACTAGGCAAATTTAAAATTATAATTTATTGATGTTATTCTTTCAGCGGATGGACGAACATGCTCGAGTGATGGCTGAGAAAGGTGAAGAAGCCGTGTACCCTTCAAAAATCCGAATTGGTCGGCATGAAATCGAAGTTTTATATTCATCCCCATATCCAGCTGAATTCGCCGGCGTTTGCCCTCTTTACATCTGCGAGCATTGTCTAATGTACATGGCAAATGATAAGCGACATAAGGTAAGGCGTTTTTCTTTTCTATGTTTTGAATTTTAGAGCAGAAACAGGAGTTTTATCAATAAATTGAACTTGATGTCTATTACAATATAAAATTTCTGTAATTTTTAGTCAAAATGCACCCGTCGCTTTCCCCCAGGCAATGAGATCTATCGCAAGGACAATTTGTCGATATTCGAAGTGGATGGGAACACGGCGAGAGTGTATTGTCGGAATCTTTGTCTTCTGGCCAAGTGTTTTATGGAGCACAAAACGCTTTATTACGACGTGGAACCGTTTCTGTTCTACGTCTGCATGCTCCGAGATGAATATGGCTTGCATTTTGCCGGTTATTTTTCGAAGGAAAAGTTCAGCCATCAGAAGTTCAACTTGGCTTGCATTGTTACACAACCCGCATATCAAAATGCTGGAATTGGAAGGTTCCTCATTGATTTTAGTAAGTTATTTTGAATTTATTTTTGGATTTTAGGATGGGTCAAGTTATTGGATTACAATCTGCAGAAGTAGCCTGGTTTTAGACATCCCTTTCAAGAAAGTTATATTACACTAGAGATTAATTTCAAAATTCTTCAGGTTATCTCCTCTCCCGTCAAGAAAGCATGCTCGGAACACCAGAACGACCTCTGTCAGAGCTCGGCAGGATAGCCTATGAGAGTTATTGGCGCACAGCGATATTCGAATTCCTCTACAAGCGCAAAAAAAGAGGCCCGGTGGAGACTTTGTCGTTGATGGAGATCTCGCGAGGCACTGGAATCTCGAATCATGATGTCGTGGACACCCTAAAAGCCCAAGGGTTCATTGGACAAAATGATGGGGAAATTGTCTGGCTCTTCGATTTCGATCGGATTGAGGAACACTGGATCAAAGCCGAGAAGGATCCGAAAAGAATATGGCTGGATGAATCGAGGTTGAGGTGGACGCCGAGGGTATACACACCAACTATCGATCTGACTACGCCAACTCGAATCGCCCAACTCGAAAATGTAAGTGAGGGGGCATGGATAATATGATATACATAATATCGCTGGTCTAAAAAGGGAGTGGAGAATAGATACGAGATCATGAAGAAAGGTGAACCAAGAGCTTACAGAGGGCTTGAGCTCAAAAATAAAATAAATTTTTCTGTGACAATGATACAGTAGCGGAACTGATCCAGTGGCAAAAAACGTACCATTTTGCATCATGGAGGTATCAAAAACGCGGCAAAATACTTCCCTCTCCAAGTGAAAAGACTCCGATTTAAGTTTGTGAGGGATGCGCCCTTTAAAACGGAGTTTTTTCGCTTGGAGAGGGAGGTATTTTGCCGCTTTTTTGATCCTTCCCGGATGAAAATGATACGTTTTTTGTCACTGGATCAGGTCCGCTACTGTATCATTGTCAAAAAAGTTTTATTTTATTTTTGAGCTCAAGCCTTCTGTAAGCTCTTGGCCCACCTTTCTTCGTGATCATTGTAATACTAACTTTGCTAATCACATAATTCTTTAGACCCCACAACAAGCCGAGAACTCGCCGAAAAAGAATCGTCGCGTCCTCAACCCGAAAAACGATCAACGCGGCCGAGCCGCCCGCAACTCCGTCCCCACGGACCAGGAGGACCAGAATCACGCCGCCGGCGAAGAGACGTCGCCCCCACGCCCGCGCAAGAACCGAAAAAACTCGAAGGCGGCGGTGCTCGCGCCCAAGAACCAGCTGCTGCAGCTCTCCGACGAGGACGTCGACCCACCGCCGATGAGCCGCCGGTCCTCTTTCGTCGGCCAAAAACCCCGACCAGATTTAAACGGTAAGAGGTTGGAGCTTGTATTTGAATACTTTTTTGTCGTTTTTGAGTCTAAAATACGACTATATGTCTACTACAAGGTCTTTTTTCCTCGTCTAACCGTCTTTTCAGTCACAATATCCCCGCACAAGTACTATACAAGGAAAAATGCTCGGTTTCATCCGTATAAATAATATATAAAGTATTTAATCCCTCACTTTTATCTTTTATCTGACCTCATTTTTGTCCGTTAATAAAATATTTTCATCGAGTCAAGTCTTCATTGTCTTGTATTCAAGTCTGCAATGGGTTTGAAGTCTCATACCCAGAGAAACTTTGGACATTTTGGCAACTTTTGTAATACAAAAGGAGCAACTTTGGATAAGAACCCTTCGTTTGTCGACAAATTTGGGTATAACCCTCCCATTTTCTAGGCAACCGCCGGCCACGCCCCTCGACCAGCACGGAAAGAAGCAGCGACGACGATGACTTTGAGCCGCGACGCCAATTGCGCGTCGCCGGCCGTCGCACGAGCGCCGCCGCGAAAAAGGAACCCAAAAGGAAACGGAAACGCCACCAAAAGACGGCTCCGCATTCGGACGACGAGGCCGCGTCCAGCAACTCGGATTGGTCTCGGACCGAGTCCATGGCCTCGTCGGTGTCGAAGCCGGGACGCGGAAAGTCGTTTTCGAAGGGGATGAAAAACGAGAGCAAGTTGGTCGAAAATGAGAACGAAACCATTCATGGACTGTCCAGTGATGAAGGTGGGATTCGAAAAAAAAACTCGGAGACGAAGTGTACAGTGGCGGACCTGATCCAGTGGCAAAAAGCGTAGCGTCTTGCATCCGGGAAGTATCAAAAATGTGGCAAAATGCCTCCCCTCCAAGTGAAAACACTCCCATTTCAAAAGCGCGCCTACTCTTTGTGAGGCGCCCCTCAAAACGTTTCACTTTTAGAGGGAGGCATTTTGCCACATTTTTTGATACTTTCCGGATGCAAAATGATGCGTTTTTTTGCCACTGGATCACTGTAGCATAACGATAAAATTGCTTATAATTTTCAATTACGAATCATGTCTTACATTCCAAACTTTTCAGAAGACATCTTGATTCCCCCACCTCGCCGTCCCTCAGCCTCAGGGAAGAAGGGCAAACCAGCAGCCGGAAAAAAAGGCGGTAAAGGCAAAAAATCGAAGAAAGCTGGCTCTGACTCCGACGAAGGCGACAAAACCTATGTTGTCGGTGGGCGGGGAAACAAAAAGGTTGGCCGAAAACCGGGACGACCTGCTCCGGCAAAGGTGGAGAGGACCAAGAAAGGGATTGGTAAACGAATCGATGACGTCACTTTTAAGCCGAGTGCTACAGCGCCCACCTCCGAAGCGTCCTCGAGAACAACATCACCGCGTCCTTCGACTTCCACCAACATTCACCATCGTTTGCTGGTGAACGAAAGCGACGACGACGATGAGGCGAACCATTCGGACATGTCGGCGTCGCCAGGGCCGTTGTCCAGCCGGACCACCCGCATTTCATTGGTGGCGGAGACAATGAACATGGGCGGAGAACCGGACACGGTGAATATGGGAGGAGAGCCGGACGATGAGGATGAAAATAATCAACAGTTCGCGGCCACACCAAAAGCGCCAAAGCCTCACATGATCGAAGACGAATATTCGAATCACGTGGAACATAACGACGATGAAGCCCCTCCCATGCTGGCCTCAGCTTCACATCACGTCGAAAGCGTACCAATAAATCATAATATATCCGCGGAAAGCCATGGATCAAGAGATTTGGAGACCTTGACTAGCAATAATTACCATCACGAGCCGAACGTCCCCTCAACCTATCCACAGCCCTGGATTCAACATAAAAATGTGAACGGGTACAATCACAAGACCGATTTTCTTCCACACAAGTCCAGCGTACCCGATTACAATATCCATAAGAACGAATTCGCACATAGGAAATCGACTGTCGGTGATTTTACCCAACTTCACTCGTATGACAGCACGTATCATCAAACCCTATCGCAACCCGAGATCTACCAGGAACAACACATGGTGAGCACTCTAAAGCCACAACTCGACTGTCCCGCAAGCTCTCATACGAAAATGCCGGGAATTGCGTCGATGGATCCGGCGTCGGCACCACCAGAGCTGGATGAAAACGAAATGCCAATCCTCAAGGCTGAAGACAACAGTGACATGCCGGTCTTGGATGAGGCAGAAGATGACGATGCACCACCTCCACTGTCACCGAAATTTGTAAGTAGCCGAACCAGTAGGGTCGTTGGCACTTTGCCCTGAAGATTTTACTAGCTGTGCCTCATTTCCAGTCGCTATCTTCCGAAAATATGAATAAATACTCTTTCCGTTGCAGGGTGCTCAAGCCAACGACGCGGTAGACTCTGGTCCGCCTGTCTTGGATAACAGTTCACAGCCGCCTCGCCGTTCCTCGGGCCCTCCAAAAATCGCCGAACCAAAGGTGACCAACGCAATGGAGAAGCTAGCCATCGATTGCACTCCAAGCACATCGATGCCGCAGCCGCTGAACAAAACAACCCCAGAGTTACACTTCCATGGCGGAAGTGGTGACTATCCAAAGTTGCGACAGAACAGTGTTCACCATCAAAGTCCGATCTTGCCACCGAATTCGAATTCACCGGCCAATTACAAGTAAGATTTGAGAGAATATCTTACGAATTCCTTCGCACGTCAATCCAAAATAGAAGAAAAAATTTCTCGCCCCTTTTTGGTGATTCGTTCAAAACGAAATGTCACTATCCGATAAAACGCATTTTCTTATCTTTCTTCTTCCTTTTCGAGAAAAAGCAAGTATTTCGGGCGGGAAAACGTGCCGATAATTTCGAAACGGTTCAAGAAATGCGCTGGTTACATGTCTGTAACCAGTGCTAACGTGCTTCGTTACATGTCTGTTTTCCAAGATCTACTAACTGATCCCTATTTTCAGGCCCAACTCTTTGCCACAGCCTTCACAAATCTTCTCTCCGCCCGCCCAAATCCATACGCCCAATTCTCATCAGCCGCTTTCGCAAACTTCGACAAGCACCAACTCAGAGAGTGTGGTAAATCAACCAGAAATGTTGTCGCCGCCCAATCTGTCGAAGCCAACCGAGCCCATAGTCAACTTCACTCTTCCTCCAGCAGCTCCACCCACATACTCTCCGCCAAAAAGCAAGGAGAAGAAAACCTCCGTGGCCGCAACGATCTCTTCCCATCAGACGAATCAGGCGAGAAGACGAAACACAACCGACGGATCAACACACAAACCAATGACAAGACCCTCGACGACGGTGGAGCCGGCATTGCCAGCTCAACCAGCAATGAACACCTCGACCATTGGCGGATTTCCATTTATGAATCCGTATTTGGGAGCGAACGGAATCAGCACAACGATGGCTGGCGGTTTCCCCATCAATTACGGGAATCAAATGCCCGCCACGAATCGATACGACTACAACTCGACCATGTTGAACACTCCAAATTATTTCTGGAATATGAACTATCCCCTGAACAACGCAACGCCCGCAAATCCCATGCCAAATCCGGCGAAATCTATGCCCGCTTCAGCGTTCCCAATTCTGAATCCGGCAATGCCAAACCCAATGGACACAACAGGAATGCAGTATTATAACGGGCTTCAACCCAACACTGCAACGCCTCAAATGCCACCCACCAATGGAGCCTCGAATTTCGCAAACTTCGCCAACGCTGCTCTCGCTCCCAATCCAAGCAACTCAGCTTATTATTACTAGAGAGCAATATGGTTGCGGATGATTCTTGAATGTCCGGGTGGTTAGATAGTCTTATTTAGCATAATTATGCTTGTTTCATTTATTTCCGACCCTTTCCCCACGTTCTAAAGCCATCCGCAACCAATACTTTATATTGTACTAGGTATATCACAATTTGTTAGATTTTGCATAAATTATTGCCCCGCGACGAGCGCCACCCGCCCCCGCACACGTCGTACTCTCCCATAATAACCTTGTAACATATTCTAAGATACAATACTCGTGTAAATATGCATATATACCTTCTAATCCGATATTACACATAAGAAAACCCCAAATCCAATGCGTGTGGTCTTGTTAATTTGATCTTTTAATTTCATACATCATGTCTTAGTGCCTTTAACGTTTTTTATAACGAATCCGGGAACTCAAAGAATGCGCTAAAACTTTATTATTATCTTAATTTATATTATTCATTGCCTTTGTTTTGTCTCACTTATGAAAGTTAATGGAAAAGCTTCTACCACAACTTAAAAAATCAACCAAATAATCATATTTCGGATGTAGATCGGTCTTGTAGATAGATTTGGACAGTATATTATAAATTATAAAAGTATTCAAAGTTGGAATGAATGATAATTTTATTTGTTGGCATGTGTAATATCGAAAAATTTTAAAGTAGAAGAAAATCAAAAAGTAAACGAAAATTATAAACTCTCATCCTAAAATACGACAGAAATTAGGATACGAAAGTTTCGCTCTTTTCGGAACACTTCTCTGGCATTCTGTTGCAACCCTTTGTTTTCGTGGTGGGGCTAAAATAAATTATTTCTACAGAAAATTTTCGCCGTTATTTCGTGTTTCGGAACTTCACCTTGGTCAAAGTTGTTGTTTTAGACAGTGCAAGCACACAGAATAGTGCCAAGAATGAGTATTAACGATGTCCATGCTTATCCGTTTGTTAGAGTCCAATCCAGGTGGGTTTTTGATGCATTTTGTTCAAGTTATTCTCTAAAACAAGCTTGAAGTAGGCAAAAAAATCGTCTGCTATGATTCTAAAGCCGTTTGCGACCTTCTGAATCTTGTTTTGATGGGATTATTAGAGATTTCCAATATTAGATTCCCATAAGTTATGAATAATATAATTTCTTTCAGTATGGGCACATTTGTGATCGAATTGTACTGGGAACATGCTCCAAAGACCTGTCAGAACTTTGCCGAGCTGGCGAGGAGAGGATACTACAACAACACAATCTTCCACAGAATCATTAGTGAATTTATGATACAAGGTGGAGATCCAACTGGGACTGGTAAGTTTTTTGATGTTTTTTGTTCAATATTTAGATGTTGAGGAAGAAAAAGATCTGCATTTGCTGTCCAAGATGATTTTGCTGTCTAAAACGAATTAAGAACGCGACATAATTTCGTTTATCCCTTATCTCATCCGTAAAATTCCAGGGCGAGGAGGAACATCAATTTATGGCGCCAGATTTGAAGACGAAATTGACGATAGACTGAAACACACCGGAGCAGGCGTTGTTTCGATGGCAAATTCAGGCCCAAACACTAACGGATCTCAATTTTTTATCACTTTGGCTCCGACTCAACATCTGGATGGTCGACATACAATTTTTGGTCGAATAACCTCTGGAATGAAGGTTATTCAGAAGATGGGCAATGTAGACACCGATTCCAATGACAGACCGCTCCAAGAGATTCGCATTATCAAAGCTACACCTACTGAAGAGGCATTTGCTTGATCTACGTGGTCATGGGTAATTTAATCTCACATTTGATGTCTGATAACTTTATTGCTTGTTGTAACTTATAATTTCTGACGTTTCAAGGGATAAACTGTTATCATATAATTTATTTGATTGAAGTTTTTATTAAAAATTCGAAATTAGCTTGAAGTTGCTATTTGATATCTAAAATAAGGTGTTGAGAAGCGATTCGTCCACAATTTGTGGGACTGTGACCTTCAGGCCGGGCACAAGGCTCATAGTCTTGATGATGGTATCCCTTCCGTTCTGATTTCCCGACCAGGAGCGGCGAGCCACGCCGTTCGCCACATCCCAGGTCAGCATTAATTTCGCGCGTTTATCAGCGTCTTCGCTTCCGTCCAAAAGCAGGCCAAATCCCCCGTTGATGACGTCTCCCCATCCTACCCCACCCCCATTGTGAATTGAGACCCATGTGGCGCCGCGGAACGAGTCGCCGATCACGTTTTGGATGGCCATATCAGCTGTGTAGGCGGAGCCGTCGGTGATGTTGGAGGTCTCGCGGAACGGAGAGTCTGTGCCACTGACATCGTGATGGTCTCTGGAGAGGACTACGGGGCCCTGGAATTTATTTTATTATAGTTGGGAGAGATTTGGAGCCTCTAAATTTCGGTTTTACCTTATTTTAGGCTAAAATAAGGTGAAAATTCGATTTTTTGATTGTTTTTTAAACTTTTTTGATTTAAATTGGTTCGAAAAATTTAATTTCTAGCTGTAAATTTAATTTAAAATTAATAGAACATCGTTCTCTAGCGTATTTTACCAAAATTTTTGCGTCAAACACCTACTACAATATAAAAAAATCTCTTTACCTTCAGTTTCCCCTCCTTTACTGCCTTATTAAAAGCCAGCGCGATCTCAATTCGCCCCAACTGGTCCGAATACAGTATTCTGGCTTGACTTCCGACCACCATTTTATGTTCCCCTGCACCTTGAATCCATCGGCGATTGTCGATGTATTGCTGTTTTGTTTGGGGAGAAACTGAAATTTTGAAGAATTATGAATTGGCTGGAGGATATATAGGGCTTACCATTTGTGTCTGCGGCGAGTTTGTCGATGACTTCACAGGCAATTTTATCGGTTAACGCGAGGTCTTCGGGCAGGCCGGAGGTGCAAACCCAACGGAAGGGACCAAATCCAAGGGAAAAAATGTCGCTGAAAAAATTTAAAAATTGAAATCCGTTTGTTAACGACTCTTTGATTTTGATGAAATTTGATACAAATTTGGAGTACCACTTTCTAAGACATGTGCGACATTTTTAATTTGTGCTTTGCAAAAACCATCGAGATTTTTAGACCGAAATTGGAAAAATTCGCAACTTTTTTTTTCGATTTTCTGGAATTTTGATCGTCTTTTTGGTGATGAATTGAAAGCTTCTGCAGAAAATTATTTTTTTCCAAGGGAAGTTCATGGAGTTTTGACCGGAAAGCACTTTTTTCTCTGACCAACCCTCCTAGATTTACATGCTCTCTCGCAAATCGTTGAATATCTCAGCTGTCCCTTCAAAGGGTGAGCTGTAATTGATATCAGTCTGTCGGGAAAATAACGGCGGATTGTCGCAGCAAAATGTCTCGCCTCGCCGCTATCGCGCACCAAATCCCAAGCCACGGCTTGCAGTCGCAAAGCGATAATGGGCGATTCCGATGCGCGACGCTCCGCCGTTATTTTCCCGACAGACTGATATTCTGAGGGCCAGCTGAGATATTCAACGATTTCCGAGAGAGCACGTAAATCTAGGAGGGTCGGTCAGAGAAAAAAGTGCTTTCCGGTCATAACTCTACGAACTTCCCTTGGAAAAACCTAATTTTCTGAAGAAGCTTTCAATTCATCAACATGAAGACGCTCAAAATTCCAGAAAATCAAAAAAAGTTTCGAATTTTTCCAATTTCGGCCTAAAAATCTCGGTGGTTTTTGCAAAGTACGAATAAAAAATGTCGCACATGTCGTAGAAAGTAGAGTGACGGACCTGATCCAGTGGCAAAAAACGTATAATTTTGCATCCGGGAAGCATCAAAAATGTGGCAAAGTGCTTCCCTTTCCAAGTGAAAAAACTTCGTTTTGAAGGGCTCGCCTTTTCTTTTACAAAAAGCGCTTTTGAAATCGGAGTTTTTTTTTTACTTGGAGATTGAGGTATTTTGCCTTCCCGGATGCAAAAAGGTACGTTTTTTGCCACTGGATCAGGTCCGCCACTGTGGTAATCCAATTTTGTGTCAAATTTCATTCAGATCTTACACCTACCCCATAATATCCTGCATGTACGATGGGAACTTGAAAGATTTGTCGTCCTTGGCGTTCTCCGCCAAAATCTTTGCGCCGGCGCGATGACACTCCACCAAAAATGCGTTCCCATAATCCCAAAAGTACATTCCACGCTGCGCCAACTTTTCGATCGCCGCGATTTGCCGCAACAAACTTTTCTGGACCAATTGTTTGAACTTGTCCGGCTCCGAAGCCATCAAAGCGTTGGCTTCGGCGAACGAAATCCCCACCGGATAATAGCCGCCGTTGAAGGGGTTGTGGCAGGAGGTCTGGTCGGAGCCCAGCTCCACGAGTTGCTCCTCTTCTTGGGCCAGGCGTTCCCAGAGATCCACCACGTTTCCGTGGTACCCGATGCTCACCGGCTTTTTGAGCTCGCGATATTCGCGAATCCAGAACAGGATTTGGTTCAGATCCGAGCTGTGCACATCCAACCAACCTTGTTTGTGCCGTTTCAGCAGGGCTTCTTCACTTATCTGCAAAAAATTTGGGGGTTTTTGGATAAATTACCTTATTTTATGACTAAAATCTTGGAAAAATTACCAAAATTTGTTATTTTTGATGGGAATCATGTATGAAATAGAGTGTTATGAGCAGAAAGAGGTGTGCAAGTCTAGGCTAGAAAATTTGCGACATCAAATTACCTTATTTTAAGTTCAGAAATTCGAAAAATTACCAAAAATAGTAGAGTTATCAAGGTTAACCAAAAAAAATTTCAAAAAGTGATAAATTCGTGATTTTTTGCACCTAAAATACGGTAAATAGATATTCAAAACTCTCTAATAGTTAATGTCATGCCATTTAGAAACGAAAAGGACCTTTCTGCATTTCGAAAGATTAATAATTTCACTACAGTGGCGGACCTGATCCATTGGCCAAAAACGTATCATTTTGCATCCCGGAAGTATCAAAAATGCAGCAAAACACCTCCCTCTCCAAGTGAAAAAACTCCCATTTCAAAAGCGCGCCCACTCTTTTTGTGAGGGCTCCTTCTAAATGGAGTTTTTTAGTTGGACAGGGAGGCATTTTGCCACATTTTTAATACTTCCCGGATACAAAATGATACGTTTTTTGCCACTGGATCAGGTCCGTCACTGTAGCGAAATTATTATTTTTTCGAAATGCAGAAAGGCCCTTTTCGCTTCTGAGTGGCATGACGTTAACTATAAGAGAGTTTTGAGTATCTATTTACCGTATTTTAGGTGGTAAAAGTCATAAATCATCATTCTTTTGAAATTTTTTTTGATTAACTTTAGTATACTATCCTATTTTTTAACTATTTTTAAGTGTATTGCAACTAACTTGCCTCCGCAATAACTCCAACACAGCCCGAAATGACGGCCGCTTTTGCCTGCGCGCCACTCATTCCCCCCAATCCGGCGGTCACAAAAACTTTGCCCGCCAAACTCTCCACCCCCAAATACTTTCGTCCCGCATTCATCACAGTGATCGTGGTGCCATGCACGATCCCCTGCGGCCCAATATAGCAGTAGCTGCCCGCCGTCATCTGACCATATTGGGTAACGCCCAACGCGAAGAATTTATCGTACAATTGTTTGGTCGAGTAATTTGGAATCATCATTCCGTTGGTGATCACGACTCTGGGCGCGGTTTTGTGGGATGGGAAGAGGCCGAGAGGATGGCCGGAGTAGAGGGAGAGGGTTTGTTCGTCCGACATTTCGTACAGGTAGCGGAGGACCAAGCGGAATTGAATCCAGTTGGAAAATACCTGAAAAAAAGATGTTTTTTTAACAGGGGAAGTACTTCAAGTGCGACGCTCAGATTTTGATGAAACTTGGCACAAATTTAGAATAATGTTTTCTAAGACATATGCGAGAATCCTAGCTCGCGCTTTGCAGAAACAACCGAGATTTTTAGATCGAAAGTCGGCGAAAATGTGAGACTTTTTGCCGAATTTTGGCACGAAAATTTTCATACCTATTTCTACCCTAAAGGGTCATGTTTCTACAAAAAATCAATTTTTTCCGCGTGAAACTGGCAAAGTTATGGCCAAAAAGCGTTTTTATCTCTGACCGCTCTACGCGTGAAGCGTTCTCTCTTGGCGGCAAAGATCGTTCGATATCCCGGCTGCGCCTGCAAAGAGCGAGCTAAAACTTTCAGGAATTGATATCTAGTCTATGCCCGACGTGTCCGCAAAAATTTTCGCCTGTAAGTTACAAGTACCCTAAGTGCGACGCTCAGATTTTCTTAAAACTTTGCACAAATGTCGGGCATAAGCTAACTATCAATTCCTGAAAGTTTTAACTCGCCCTTTGCAAACGCCACCGAGATATTGAACCATCTTTGCCGCCGAGAGAGCACGCTAAACGTGGAGAGCGGTCAGAGAGAAAAACGCTTTTTGGTCATAACTTTGCCAGTTTCGCGCGGAAAAAAATGATTTTTTGTAGAAACATTACCCTTTAGGGTAGAAATAGGTATGAAATTTTTCGCGCTGAAATTCGCCAAAAAATCTTAAATTTTCGCCAACTTTCGATCTAAAAATCTCGGCTGTTTCTGCAAAGCGCAAGCTAGAATTTTCGCATATTTTTTAGAAAAAATCGTTCTAAATTTGTGCCAAGTTTGATAAAAATCTGAGCGTCGCACTTGAGGTAATTCCCCTATTAAAAAATCCCGAAAATACCTTAAAAAATTGTAACCTAAATTTTTGGCAAGTTTCATCAAAATCAAAATGAAGAAAAAACTTGAAAATTTGATATACCTGTCCATTTCCCCCATAAGTCACCAATTCCTGAGGGAATTGGGCCACCGCCGGGTCCAAATTGTTCAAAATCATGAGCACAATCGCGGCTCCCTCCCTCGTTTTGCAAGGGATTTGATCGATTGGAAGCGAGTTGAGCTGATGATTGGGCATGAAACGGTAGGCGTAGATGTGGCCATATTGCTCCAATTCCTCGGCGAATTCCTGCGCCAACTCTTGATGATGTTTGGCCGGCACATATCGGAGAATATTGGAGATGGCTTGCTGGAAAATGAAGTGGTGAAAGATGACTTATATGATAGAGAGAGAGTGGCAAAATTGAGGCTGGTTGTTGTTCAAAATGTAAATATTATTTTACAAGGGAAGTGTTCGAAATGCGACGCTCAGATTTTCTTTAAATTTTTGGCATAGTCTATGCCAAATATCCTGAATATTTTGGCCAGCAATTTGCCAGGGCAGCCGAGATATTCAAGGCTCGTTTGCGGCCACGAAGTCAAGAAATCAGGCAAAGTGTGGAGAGCGATCACAGAAAAAAAGCATTTTTTGGCTATAAAAGTCATCGATCTTCGTTTTTGGCCTCAAATTTTGGTCTTTTATATGTTACAATAACTCAGGATAAAGAAAACTAACCTTAGTAATAGCTAAAATTAGAAAAAGTGGACATATTGCAAGGCTCCGCCGAGCCTTCGCGGAGCGTTCGCAACGGGTTTTCCAGGCCTCATAGGCACTTCTACCACCTTTTTTTGGGGGGTATCTACCGTATCTACCTGTCCTAGGCCCTTTATCGATCGATTTTGTGTTGATCCCAAAAATCAAGACGCGAAAAAACGCCACCTTTTTTGCCAAATTTCGGCTCAAAAATCTCGGTTGTTTCTGCAAAGCGCGAACTATTCAGCAAAGTGCGAACTCTCGCATATGTCTTGGCAAAAATTATTCTAAATATTTTTGTGCCGGGCTTTATTAAAATATATATAAAGGTCGCATTTTGAGCACTTCTCCTGCCAAAATTGGTCATCATATTCGCTGTAACACTCTGTAACAAGAAAGTATACTTAAAAGACAGTAGGGCGTATTTTAAAAAACATTGAAAGATCAGGAATCCTAGAATATCTAAAATTTACCCTCTTCTCCGCAGTGTTCAGCGGGCAAATTCTCTTCGGAGCATGAGCAATCGGCAGCGCCCGTTGCTCCTTGGGGTACTCGATTAAAGTCGGCTCAAATGGGCAGGTTTCCAAGATTTGGAGGAGCTGTTGGTTGTTCATTTTGTCTAGAAATGTACTTTAATCATCAGTAAAAAGAAAAATAAAATATTAAAAGAGCATTTTTACTATTTTTACACCTCAAAAATATTAAAATATAGATTTTTTCAGCCAAAAAAAATATTTTTTTTTTTGCTCCAAAAACCACGTAAATTTTCCAAAACCACATGAAAAGAATCAAACAAGCTTAAAACCTTGTCCCTTCCGCAAAGACCGAAGACTGAGGGGCGATGTAAACCGATCAGTTATCTTTTTCCCATCAATATTATCAATCGCGCAACGAGCGAACATTCAATTCGATCAAGTGATCTTATCTCAAATTTGTTATAAGAATGGAACGTTATGCAACCAAAAACACGTCAAAACGAGAGCAGAGATCATGGTTGAGAAGCAAGAAAGGTACTGAAAAATTTTTTTATTTTTTCAAATTCATTATGGTTTTTGTGCCTTTCATGACTTGTTTCAAAAAGGTCTCCATTTCTTCAAAATTCTTACAGTTTTCAAACAAGATGACAAAGAGATTTACTGCATAGCACCCAAAAAGTGTACTTTATTAGGATGGCCCATAAGTCTTGTGTATTTTTGGGTTTGAGAATTAAAGTCTCGTTTCGCAGGCCTAAATGGATGCATCCCTTAAAGCACAAGTCAACGACCCCAAAATACATAAGACGTATGGGCCACCCTAATACTAGGCGGGCCAAAAAGTCTTGACATCTCTGCACAGTGCGCCGTCGTGCATGAAATTTGTCGCGCGGCGACAAGAAGCATTTAGGGTGCAATGCGACCCCGCACAGTGCAAAAAGATTGTTTTGAAAAAGGGTAAACAACGCACAGTGCGTTCTTCATTCGCACCCCGCCAAATTTTTATCGCGCGACACCTCGTCGCGACACCGAATTCATGCGCCCGCACGGTGCGAAAACATGTCAAGACTTTTTGGCCCGCCTAGTAGAATATTTTTTTTGACAAACAGGTTCCGTACTGGAAGAATTCAGATTTAGACGGCGCACAGCTTTTTTTCTACCTGGTGTGAAAGTATCTTATGATTACAAGGGATATCCCACCATACAGTGACGGACCTGATCCAGTGGCAACAAAACGTATTATTTTGCATCCGGGAAGTATCAAAAAACGTGGCAAAATACCTCCTTCTCCAAGTGAAAGACTTCGTCTTGAAAGGCGCGCCCTTTCCTTCAAAAAATAGCGCGTTTTTGAAATCTGAGTTTTCTCACATGATTCATAATCGAAAATTATAAGCAATTTTATCGTTATGCTACAGTGACGGACCTGATCCAGTGGCAAAAAACGCACCATTTTGCATCCGGGAAGTATCAGAAAATGCAGCAAAAGGCTTCCTTGTCCAACTAAAAAATCTCCATTTTGAAGGGCACCTCACAAAAAGAGCGGACGCGCTTTTGAAATTGGAGTTTTTTCACTTGGAGGGGAGGTATTTTTCTACATTTTTGATACTCTCCGGATGCAAAATGGTATGTTTTTTAGCATGGAGCAGGGCCGCCATTGCATTGGCATGTTTGAAATGTCATTTCCCCCTTTTTATCTTGAATTTCTCAGATTTTGCGGAAGAAAAATCATCTCGCCGCTCTCCAAAATCTAAATTCCCCCAAATGAGCAAAATTTTGAAGTCTTTATTCAAATTTGCACGAAAAAATTCGCAAAAGAAACGCGAAATTTATTCAAATTATTCAAATTACGTCTTCAAAGTGCAGACGGTTCGGTATAAAAGCGGGGGATCCCGACGTTTGGGCATCAGTTCGTCTGTTTCGTGTGAAAGATGGCCCAGTCTGTTCCTCCCGGAGATATCACCACCCAGCCCGGCACCAAGGTCGTGTTCAACGCCCCCTACGATGACAAGCACACCTACCACATCAAGGTAAGAGAGGGATACTGTAGAATGGGGATTACTCTAGGGTTAGGTAGGGTTATGGGTTACTGTAGGTCACTTTAGTCATCCAAATTTGGCGTAGATTTGATATAACAGTAGCTATGAAATTCCTGTTTCCTGAGGTGGCCGTAACTGCGATTTTGCTATAGTATTGAGCCTTGTACAACGATTATTATTATTTCGGTTCATATATGTTTTCTTTGCAGGTGATCAACGCCGGCGGTCGTCGTATCGGATGGGCCTTCAAGACCACCAACATGAAGCGTCTCGGCGTCGACCCCCCATGCGGAGTCCTCGACCCCAAGGAGGCCGTCTTGGTCGCCGTCTCCTGCGACGCCTTCAACTTCGGCCAGGAGGACACCAACAACGACCGTATCACCATCGAGTGGACCAACACCCCCGACGGAGCCGCCAAGCAGTTCCGCCGCGAGTGGTTCCAGGGCGACGGTATGGTCCGCAGAAAGAACCTCCCCATCGAGTACAACCCCTAGGCGATTGTTGGCTCTCTGCTAGTTGTGTTTGTCGTTGTGTAGAATAAAGTTTTGGATCTTTTTTTTTTGGTCTTCGTTTTTTGGAGCTACTTTGAATTGGGCCATGTGCAATGTTGTTGTGATATATGTGGCATCTTTTTGGCTCAATTTAACTTAATTTTCCTATGCAGTAGTGGGATTTTTTGAAAATATATTGATTTCCGACAGTTTTAGAGCTTTTTTGAGATTCTTCAGGTTTTCGCTGTGGGACCAAAACTTGAGATCCTTTTTGGCTACTCTATTGGTTTTCTGGGTCTTCCCAATACATAATGTATATCTAAGAGCGGTTTTGGCTTTGTTTATGGCCATTTTACGGAGGTCAGGATTTCGCGGTGGGACCCTGATTTTATTTTATTTTGGCTTAATTTAACTTTTTTTTCTATTCAGTAATGGCGTTTTTAATCACTTTTTGTGAAGATATATTGATTTCCGACAGTTTTAGAGCTTTTTTGAGATTCATCAAGTTTTCGTTGTGGGACCAAAACTTCAAACTCAAAATTCGAATTTTCAAACGATACTTTTATGAACAGATAAAGCAAAAATTGTAAAATACTCCGTACTCAAATTTTTCGTTATTTTGAATTTCTGAACCCTAGACTGGTCGCCCTTTCTGTGCTCTCCGCTTTTTCAATGTTCCCTTTCCCTTTTCTCATCACTAATCCATTATGCTCTGGTTCACCACGCTTCATTTACCGGATTTACCTTGTTAATCGCCCCGCCATTCTCTCATCTCGTATGCAAAGCCGGGAGGGGTTTCGAACACTCGTGGTTATCATATTATTCAATTTGTCGCTGGTGTTTTGGCCAAACCGAAAAATTGTCGAGTGTTTGGTATGTTGGAGACCTATTTTTCGAGCGTCAGTGGATGTAAGTGGCCTGAAATTTATTTTTGGGGTGTTTGAAAGTAGCCAAGGCTTGTCAGGACGACTATTTTTTTGCTTTCCAGATGCTTTTTTATTCCAAAATTTTTGAATTTTTTTTTGTCAATTTTTTGTATAAAATGTCGATTTTCGGTAAGAATAGGAATAAATCATTTTCCTAGAGACGTAAAAATTAAATATGGAGCTTTTTAGAGAATTAATTGTGTCATTATGACGACTTTTTTCGAGTTTTTGACCATTTCGACACTTGTTTCAGGGATTTTCAAAATTTTCGTATAATATGTCACCCTAACTCAAAAAAAATAAGCTCGCTTTTTACAATCAAAATTATACTGTTCATCCAATACCAAAAAATCACGTCGTATTTTAGACGTTCAACAAGCTTTGGACCCAATTTTACTCCGATTTGTCCCCGACTACAAGGTTCAACCGGGATTTCCGCAATTTCGACGGAGTTGCGAAGTGTAAGACCCATTTATTTCTGTTCCGACTGATGTAAAATACAATGGAAATTATTGTCTTTATTTGGTTTTAGCCGCCCACCAGATTGGGAGTCCAAAAACGAGGTGGAAATGGCATTAACCCCTCGAATTCAAGAGGTACGGCCAGAAAA
Organism: Bursaphelenchus xylophilus; assembly: GCA_904066235.2. NCBI lineage: Eukaryota > Metazoa > Nematoda > Chromadorea > Rhabditida > Aphelenchoididae > Bursaphelenchus > Bursaphelenchus xylophilus. Next base: position 8,957,739 of record CAJFCV020000004.1, read on the forward strand.
AATGACAAAAACTAATGATAAAAAGTAAGTTGATAATCGGATTTTGTATACGTTGTATTGAGTATGTCCTGTAGAAGAATTTTGAGTGATTTTTTTGTGAAAAAATTTTGAAATACCATCAGTATGACAGATTATTTGGAAAGTCATTCTCTCCGATATTTTTCTAAATTTTTGGTCAATTTTTTTTTCAGCAAAATCCCACATTGGCCTGAGCCGGATGGCCATCAATATGATGCTTCGATGGAGAGTGGAATTTGGTTTGCTACTGCCGAAAAAGAAAGCGATATCTCCGAGGAAAGGCCGCTTTGTCGACGGAATGCCAAAAAATACGTTCGAAGGGAAAAAGAGTGAGTTTCAAAAAGATTGGAGATGTAAAATACGTCATTTGTATCATTTTCCATCCTTGGAGGGTCATTTTATTCCACTCGTTTTGAAAAATCTCAGTTCTCCGAAAATTTTTGGTCCCACCACGAAAACCTGAAAACATTAAAATAGCGGGAATAAATTTTAAAATACGGTCTATGACACTCTAGAGATCTTGTCTTTTAATTTGGACTATAAATTTTTGGTAAAATACGTGTTATTGATCTTAATTGAGGTCCCACCACGAAAACTTGGAAAGTCTCAAAAATGGCAGAATTTGCGCTTACTAGGGAAGTGTACAAACGAACCCTCACCAAATGGAAAGTGATATACACCATTGGAAAGCCCTTGAAAAATGGTGCAAGACACCATTTTCATTTTTTGCAGAATGCCTTTCCGCGACGACATACTGTAAATTTCATTATTTTTAGGTCATTTCGCAACAAAAAGCTTTCTTTCTCTTGAGCGGATAAAAATCCTCGAAGAGGGTTGCTTCAATAGTGCAGTGGTTGCTGAGCAGGCTGATAAGCCAAACCAAGCTAGGTTCGATTCCTAGCTTGGGCAAAAACATTTTGCGTTCTTACAGTTAGGATAATATTTGAGTTAAACTTTTACAAAGTTTTTAATTTTGCTAGAAAACGGTCGATTACGGTTAAACCCATCAAACTTACATGTTTTTCAAAATTAAAAAAAGTGAAAAGTGTTTTTTCATGTTGTGGGTGTTTAAAACCAGTAAATATCATATGTAAAATGGTTTTACTGGCAAGCGCCAAACTTCATAATGATTCTTAGGCCAACCTAGTAGCAATATTTACCATTTAGCGTTTTGAAATAAGATTTATTTTGCCCCACAGCAGATATTGTAACTACTTAAGGGACAAAACAACCGTTTATAATTTTTTGCCCTGGGGCATTCTGCAAAAAATGAAAATGGTACCTTTCACCATTTTTCAAGGGCTTTCCAATGGTGTATAACACTTGCCATTTGGTGAGGGTTCGTTTGTACACTTCCCTAGTTAGATAAAATACAGGGTGCGGCAAAAAAATGGAAACTTATCTTTATAGCTATATTTTTCCTAATAATCCAAATTCCGCAAAAGTAACGGTCATCTTCAATAACATAGAGCATTGTTTATAACATATTCAACCCGTTTTACCGTGGCTGCTTTTGGTGGCGATATAGAGCTCCAAACGTGACTTAAAATTTTGGCCTTTTGGCCGCAGCTTTTTTCGGGGAAATCGGTCCCGTTCTTGACGCAGCGATTACTTTGCGACTCCAAACTTTTGTGGCGTGTAGTGCAGATGCTGGTCTCCAATTGAAAAAAAAATACAGTCCATTGGATCTATACCCGGCGAGCAGGCGCTCTTTTCGCAGACGGGGTGAAATCGGGAAAATCGGTCTCAAAATCGGTCTTGACTCGTTGTTGCCCTGTGAGTCGGCGCTGAGTCTAGTTGGAACGTCAAATTTGCGCTGTCAAGGTTCTACTGAGCCAACAGAAGCATGAGGAAATCGAAGTTAACGCGGCGCTAGAATTTTGCCCGCTTGATCCACGAAAATCTCGGAATTCTTGCCGCTGGCACAAATTCCGCCTTAGGCGATGACGGCCCTTATTTTGACGGTGTTCGTCGTTAGCCGACGTGCAGGGGGCCTCATCCGATGGGACTATGACGTTCTGTTGGTTGTGCACCCGCCAAAGATTGCACCGCGAAGGGAATGCGCTCCCATCGCGGACCTGCGGCCCGACGTCGGAATTTGCGCCATTTTTTCAGGCGTACCGGCTTGATCTTGCCGATTAGGAGTTGGGCATTTCAGACCTTGCGTGGGGAGACTTTGAGTTGATTTTTATCAGTCTGTCGGAAAAATAACGGCGGATCGTCGCAGCAAAATGTCTCGCCTCGCCGTTATCGCGCACCAAATCCCAAGCCGCGGCTTGCAGTCGCAAAGCGATGATGAGCGACTCCGAGGCGCGACGATCCGCCGTTTTTTTCCCGACAGACCGATAGCTATTTGGCCGACTGGTCGGTTGCTGATGCCGGTCTCACGGGCAATTTTTTCTCGAAATCGACGGATTTCGCTATTGATGTCTCCGCGGCTAGCAGAAGTGTTGGCGGTGCGTTTTCTTTCGCTCACTGGACGCTTAAAATTGTCAAAAAGCTCCCTGCGTTGTTTGATGACTTTGGACACAACGTGCTTTCTATGCCGGGCAAATTAACAGTTCGCACAGGTAAAAAACAGGTCCGAAATCGAGGTCCCTCTTTTTGTCATTCAAAAAAAGAATGTTAATAAACCGATATGGACATGAAATTATAAGGTCTAGGAGAGAAAGCTACGTAGAATTTAATGGTATGAAAATAATTTTGCTGCACTTAAAAATTTTTGCGTCAGGACCCAATGAAAAAAGTTTCCATTTTTTTGCCGCACCCTGTATTAGACCCAAACAACAAGTATGTGGCTAAAAATTCTTATTTTTTATATAAAATTAACCTTTCTCCCGATAAGCCATTTGGTCCCGCAACGAAAACTCCAAAAAATATTATTATGGTAAATTCAGCGATATCTCCAAACAAATCGACTTGATCATTCAAAAAGTGCAAGCTTCGTTGTCCTCATCACCACAAATCTACGTCACAATTGCCAAATCCACGACAAGAGCAGCGAATTTGAGCCGCAACAGGTTCCAAAGGACCATGAATAACATCATGAGGCTGGAACCAATCCCCGAACACGGTGAAATGGAGTTGTAGATGACTTTATTGGATCACAAAGCGCCTATTATTGATGACTGTATGTAAAAATTATTTTTTTCGCGATGAAATTAAATTTGTGATATTACACTTGACATCTATTTAATTTTAATAGTTTTATTATGGCAATAAAATTGTAAATTCAAAAAATAACTTGGAATACCTTTATTTAAAGTTATTATGAATCTTTTTTGTTTAGATTTTGATGAAATTTGGCGAAAATTTTGATTAGAATCTACCACGACGTATCAGATTTTTAAGCTCGCGCTATGCAGAAACCGCCGGGTTCCCTCACAAATTTCCGATTTGCCCACCGAAAATTTCTCAAAAATCCCGAAAAATGAAAAATTTATTCAAAGTTTGTATTCCCACCAAAGCGCGGTGGGTTTGGAATAAAAGCGGGGGATCCGGCGTTCGGCCCTCAGTTCGTCTATTTCGCAGCGAAAGATGGCCCAATCTGGTCCGCCGGGGGATTCCAACAACCAGCTGAAGGTGGTTTTCAAATTTAGCGTAGTTTGGAATTAAAGTTACAGTAGTTATTTTGACTGTCTAGAAGTTTTTGGCATTCCGTTTTAAGTTTGAAAAAGTTGTCGGGAAAGATAGAGTGGCGGACCGGACCTGATCCAGTGGCAAAAAGCGTTCCATTTTGCATCCGGGAAGTACCAAAAAATGCAGCAAAATACCTCCATCTCCAAGTGAAAAAACTCCCATTTCAAAAGCGCGCCCGCTCTTTTTGTGAGGCGCCCTTCAAAACGGAGTTTTTTTAGTTGGGGAGGGAGGTATTTTGCTGCATTTTTGATACTTCCCGGATGAAAAATGGTACGTTTTTTGCCACTGGATCAGGTCCGTCACTGTAGTAACATTAATATTTATGTAGTAGGGTAGTTAAGTCGTCAATTTGACGCGTCAGCCACGTTGTCAAATAACCGGCATTTTCGTCATGTCAGATTGCTCAGATTGTTGTGTCATTTTGCTTGTCAAATTGAACTTTTTTGGAATCATTTTTTTTAGATTTTTGTCTAAAAAATCATAAAAATATAAAATTTTTATGAACTAAATTGCTCCTTTTTTCAAAACGACCGATGAAACATGCAGTAAAATTAGCTACAAGTCACATCAATATTCATCATAGTTCATGTTAAACTAGCGTGTGAAAGCTTCGGTCAAATTAACAACCCGAGTATTTAGACGATCGCTGATGACAAAACAATAACCCAATCAGCGCGACAACACAAGAATTCCGCGAAAGGCAAGAAAAATTTGTGGGACCTGGTTTTGGCCGAGGCCACCGCTGATCCGCCGAGGAGAAGATTGCCGATCATCTTCGATTATGATCACGGGCAGTATGTAAGTCAACACATGGTGTTCGTATACTATTAAGAGTATAACAGCAAACTTTACAGAACTCAAAAATTTAGATTTTAATTTTTTTTGTTTTTTAAAAGTTTTTCGTATAAAATGTCTCCTTGGACTAAAAAAATGATTTGCAGTTGGGAGTTGTGTTCTCGAGTCGTCTTGGAGTCCTCGAAGTGGATCAACGGCCGGGAGTCTCGCCGCTGTGGGACAAGATCAAACTCAGTGACATTGTTCGGCAAGTCGGGAATGTCAAGGTAAATTCGCATGGGCAAAACACGAATTTATCGTCTAGGTTTCGAGTAAATCCGAGCTGATGCAATGCCTGAGGACTCAGCCGTCTCCAATCTCGCTTTTGGTCGAGAGATTTGTCACTCTCCACCGATTGACGCCAGCCAGGGCCAAATGGAATAATGTGGATTTGAAAACTTGCGTAAGATCAACATAAAGCGAAACATTCGTATAAAAAACCGAAATCGCAGTCTTTTATGGTGTCTATTTTCAGAATGACGTCCCTCTGACGGCCTATCTTCTACATCGTAGGAATGCGAAACTCGGGTTTTCGGTAAAGGCCATGGGCACTTTGGTGGTCGTAATGAAGGTGGATGAAGGGTTGGGTGAGCAATTTGTCTTTCAAAATATTTAACAAGATGTCTGATATCTCTTTTTATCATATGTGGGATCTTTTTCAAGCTCTTGGATGCCTTTTTAGCCATTATCTTACACTTAGGGCCAAGTTTAATATGTCTCATTTACCTATGAATACAGAATTTTTGGAACCGAAAAATCATTTATAATGGCCTGTAGACACATATACTTGGTATTTACTAGACTTGAATTATTTTTAGACAACTTAATCATCGTTATATTACACTTCATACCTAGTGTAATATACCGTTGTATACCTTAGCCTGGTTAGAAATCTTAACCTCCAAAAGCTTCATAGTACTTGTCCGTTCTATGAAGCCCTTTCTTATCTTCCAAAACAGTGTTTTTAACCCTTTTTCACCATTATAATACACTTGACATCTACTGTAAAATAATGTCTTATATTTCCTAGCCTATGGGATTCTGGAGCCTGGCGATATCATCATGGATATAAATGGAGAGAAGATTACGAATTCTGATCAAGCCAAAACGTTGCTGCAAAATTCGTTGAAGAAAAATGCAATTGTTTCTTTGGCCATAAAGCGGCCGATGACGCCCGAAACGTTGAACAAGGTGGCTGCGGTTATCAACGACGACACGAACGACCCGGAAATGCAGATTGATGCCATCTTGATTGGGAGAAATGAAGCCTGCAAACGTCATATGAACCTGAGGAATAAACCCAAAAACAAAATCTTGGTAAAGGTGGGTAATATAAAGTAAATTAAACGCGTTAGTCTTAAAAAGTTAGTCTTAAATATGCTGAATAGTTGTTAGATCGCTTCCATTTTCTTTTTCAAGGATTTTTTCGGTCATATCTGCCCAAAATTTTCACACTGTAGCTGTAAATTCCGCACTGTGCAATCATATTTATCTAACTCCAAAAATATGTCGTATTTTAGCAAGTTACAAAAAAATTTTTAACAAGATAGACTCCTTCTGACTTGTTCTTTATCTATTTTCGTTTTGTAAAATACGGTCGGTACTGTTCATCGTTATATACGACATAGAAATGTAAAACAACTGCATTGTGCAGTCAAAAGATTTTCACTTTTTTATATTACACCTTTCATTTCAGAGATCCTCCTCTACAAAACACACTGCAATGTGCCTCGAGAAGAATGTGACCGAAGACATTCATTCCGAAGTCAATTCCAAAGATTGGGATGATTTACAGGCGGTCCCGCCTCGACTAGATTTCAGTTCTTTGTCGTCTTCAGGCAACAACCAAAAGTCGAGTGGTCTGAAGAAACGGTTCAAAGTCTTGATGGACACGTTCTTTTGAATTGAATAAAAATCATTGAAATTTTTTGAATTTGAAATTTTTTTATTTATATTGTTGTAGGTTTAGGAATTTATAGAAAATATTTTTTGGGGTTTGGAAAAAAGTCAGTAGGAGTCTATCTTGTTAAAAATTTTTTTGTAACTTGCTAAAATACGACATATTTTTGGAGTTAGATAAATATGATTGCACAGTGCGGAATTTACAGCTACAGTGTGAAAATTTTGGGCAGATATGACCGAAAAAATCCTTGAAAAAGAAAATGGAAGCGATCTAACAACTATTCAGCATATTTAAGACTAACTTTTTAAGGCTAACGCGTTTAATTTACTTTATATTACCCACCTTTACCAAGATTTTGTTTTTGGGTTTATTCCTCAGGTTCATATGACGTTTGCAGGCTTCATTTCTCCCAATCAAGATGGCATCAATCTGCATTTCCGGGTCGTTCGTGTCGTCGTTGATAACCGCAGCCACCTTGTTCAACGTTTCGGGCGTCATCGGCCGCTTTATGGCCAAAGAAACAATTGCATTTTTCTTCAACGAATTTTGCAGCAACGTTTTGGCTTGATCAGAATTCGTAATATTTTCTCCATTTATATCCATGATGATATCGCCAGGCTCCAGAATCCCATAGGTTGGGAAGTATAAGCCATTATATTACAGTGAATGTCAAGTGTAATATAACGATGAAAAAGGGCCAGAAACAATTTTTGATCATTCGCGCAGATTTCATTGGAAAATAATTTACGCTACCTTGTAAACATTCATTTTACTAGGTTAACTTTTCGGCTTCAAAAAAGCGAAAAAAAAAATTTTTTTGACTGCACAGTGCGAGGAAATGTTCTTCAATTTTTGATGCTCCAGGCCACCAATACAAGGAAAAATCAATCCAAAAAGGTAAAACAAGCCTCTACCTCGCATTTTATAACCATTCCTGGCTTCACACATATACAAATTAGGTTAAAATACGTCAGCTTTACTTCATCGCATTTTCGCACAGTGCTGATGACAAAAAAATGAACTTTTTCGCAAAAAAACTCGTAACTTCAAATCCAAAAACATCCAAAAGATAAGGAAGGCCATAAACCACCATTAGAATACCAAGAAACTTAAATAAGTGCCATTTTATTTATTCAAGTTATCATAGACATCAATCAGAACAAAAAAAATTTTTTAAAGTGAGAACAACAACATATATAATAATTAGATACATTATCCAACAACAATTCCAAAACTAGGAGGGCCATCCGGGATTCAGGGAGGAAATTAGACAGACGGGAGCCCGGATATTCCCCTTCAAACATCAATTCAAACCTTCACTTAATGTCTACTATAATATCATCCTCTAGAACACATTATATCTTCCTCCCGTAGGTTGTCTGCCCTGCATTAGGGAGGCTCTGAGCTGTTCTCTCATGATTCGAATAATTTCCTCTTTTGCTCGCCGCAGGGCCGGCTCATCGCGGGCTTGAAGGAGGAGGTAGAGCTTCTGATCCTGGCCTTCCCGGGGCTCCTTTCCTGGTGGATAGTGGGTTCCTTTCACTGAGATTCCAACGTTCGCAAACTCTTCCACTTGTGCGATACTCTCCTGCAAATAAAATTGGGATTATTCGATAAAAAAAGGGAAATTTTAAAATTTTTGGGTAAGATGTATAATATCAGAACGTCTGAAATAGCGGTCAAAATTCATTTTCTATTCTTTCACACTAATCCATAGGCCGCTAGACGAATTTCTAGCCCAAAATACCCTCATTTCAAATCCAAATTTGACCCAAGATCATCAAAAACTTAATAATTTTTTTCTAGTCTCAAAAAAGGTATTTTTAAAAAATTGGAAGCAAAATTTAAATCAATTCAGGTATCATTCGACCAGAAATTTCATAGGACAGGTTCTAAACATATTCTGCTTCAAGAAAAATAACTTTTTCACCAATTTTGTCTACTACAATATAAAACCCAAAAAATTGAAAAAAACCTCGAAAAAAAAATTCCTTCCCATTTTTCGATGATAAAAGCATTTTCATCTGTTCCAAAAATCAAAAAAACCTCTCTCCCACTTACCCTTGAACATATTTTATATCGAATTTGTTGTGGGAAATCGTTGATTTCGACCTCTTCCTCAAAGTAATTCGTGTGGAAATCTGGGTTCACAGATGGATGAATGGCTGACGGTAAGTAATTCAGCCTCGAATTTAGTCGCTCAGCGATCTGTTTGGCCTGCGAAGTGGCTGATAATTTTAGTTCGGGAGCCCTTTCTCCTCTGAGGACAGCTTCGGCCGTGACGGCGGTTGCGTCCTTCTCCGCGACTTGAATGGCGCCGAGCTGTTTTTCTTTGGCGATTCGTTCGGCGGCAGCTCTAGCCGCTGCGGCTTTATTTTCCTTCTCTTTGAGCTGTTCTCGAGTTGGTTTTGGGCCTTTTCCTTCTTTCGCGGGTGCCGTGCCTGACGGGCCGGGGGTTTCTGTAATCGGGACATGTTTAAAACATCAAAGAACCTCCAAAAAATCCAAAAAATACCAAAAAAAAATTTCAAAAAAAAAATTTTTTTTAATTCCTCACCAGTTTTGCCGAATCCGAACGGATCATCGATAGTGTCCCTCTTTGTGACCTTGCTTTTGCTCTTCATCAACATCAACAACTGCTCCTCGATCGCCTCATCATCCTCATCAGCGCCGGCTTCAATTCCATGGACCAACTTGGTGAACATTCTCTTGCTCAGCTCATGCTCACTTTCCGCTTCGTCGTATTTGAAGCCGGATCCACTGTAGCCACCGCCACCGAGGATTACCTGAAAAAAATATATGAGCACTACTTTGCACGATGCGAAAAATTTCAAAATATCGCGCGGTGCGTTTAAAAAACATTTTCCGCACAGTCCAATGAAACGAAATAATAGAAAGTTTCGACTGCACAGTGCGAAAAAAATAAGAATATCGCACGGTGCGTAAAACAAAATTCCACACGGTGCAATAAAATCAAAAAAACCAGTTACAAGTTTCGACTGCACTGTGCGAAAGATAGAAACAAATCGCACAGTGCAACCGCAGAGGAAATCTGCACCGTGCAGACAATCAAGCCGCCGCCACCGGTGAGAAAAATAAATTTTGCACTGTGCAAAAAAATCAAAAACCGCACAGTGCAATGAAATAAAAAAAGACAAAGTTTCGACTGCACTGTGCGAAAAATGGTGGGGAAAGCAAATTTTGCACCGTGCGAAAAAACAGTAAAAATTCCGCACTGTGAAAAAAAATTAAATCGCATTCGAACTGTGCAAAAAATTTTCAATATTGCCTTTGCACTGTGAAAAAAACTTTCCAAAACCTGCACAGTGTACGAAAATTTTTTAGACATTCCTCGCAAACTTCTGTTCCCCTGCTTACCTGTTTTCCCTCAGCTTCTTGTTCCGCTTTGAACTTGTCGAACAGTGCTTTCACATCTGCTGGGGGTTCAATTCCAGCGGTTTCGAATGCGCGGCACACCTCTCCAGCCAATCGTTCTTGTCCCACCGGTAGAATAAAAGTAAACGCATATCCTTTGTTGCCGGCTCGACCGGTTCGCCCCACTCTGTGGACGTAGTCTTCGTAATGGTTGGGGCAGTCGTAGTTGACCACCAAAATGAGATCCTTCACGTCTAGGCCGCGGGCTGCCACCGAGGTGGCGACCTGAAAATAAATATGTCTTAAACAGCCAAGATACAAAAAATTGTTACAGTACCCCAAAAAGATTTTAAAAAACCCTGATTTTTGGCCTTTGCACTGTGCGAAAAAAGTCAGAGTGCAAGCGACAGCATAAAAAAGCCTATTGCACGGTGCAAAAAGCCAAAAATTGCACAGTGCAAAGAAAAGTTTTGTTTTCGCACAGTGCATGTCGCAGAGATCACTCCAGCGACTTTGCACTGTGCGAAAAAAGTCAGGGTGCGAGCGACAGCCGGAAGAAGCCTTGCACGGTGCAAAAAGGGAGAAATTGCACAGTGCGAAGAAAAGTTTTGTTTTCGCACAGTGCATGTCGCAAAAACCACTCCAGCGACTTTGCACTGTGCGAAAAAAGTCAGGGTGCGAACGACATCCAAGAAAACCCATTGCCCGGTGCAAAAAGTAAGACATTGCACAGTGCAAAGAAAAGTTTTGTTTTCGCACAGTGCATGTCGCATAAATCACTCCAGCGACTTTGCACAGTGCGAAAAAAGCCAGAGTGCGAGCGACAGCCCAAAAAAGGTTATTGCACAGTGCAAAAAGGAAGAAAAACGAAAACTCTCAAAACTACCGTAACCCAAAAAAAATTTTTTCAAAAAAACCCACCAAAATCTTCAATCGTCCCGATTTATAGTCAATAATCGTTGAATCCCGATCGAACTGGTCGATTCCACCATGCAGTGGGGCACAATTATAGCCGGCGCCCATCAATTCGGACACCAATTCGTCAGCTTTTTCCTGTTTTTCCACAAAAACCAGGACTGAGCCGAGCTCGTAGTATTGGCCGAGTAGTTCGAGGAGCTTCAATAATTTTATATGTTCATCCACTACCAATGCATGTTGATCTACGTCGCCGCAAACGACGGATTTTCCGCCAACCTAAAAATAAAAAAAACTTTTTTTGATCCAAAAATTTTTTTAGGTAAAAAATCGTATCTTACCTGAATCTCCACGGGCTCTCGGAGCACTTTCCGCGCCAGGGCTTCCATGCGTTTGGGGAAGGTGGCTGAAAACAAAACGGTTTGCCGATCGGGCCGGATATTGTTTACAATTTTCATGACTTGTGGCTCGAAACCCATGTCGAACATGCGATCGGCTTCGTCCATGACCAGGTAGGTGACTCGGCGGAGGTTCGTGACCTTGCCTAAACAGCGGCAAGTTAATTTTTGAAGGACAATTCCAAAATTTTTGAAAAATTTATATTGTAGTAGGCAAAAAATCGCAAAGAATAATAGAAAATCACCCCAATCCAAAAACCACAAGAAAAAAGAAGTCTAAAAATGTCATCTATGAACCATTTCTTTATGATCTTACCTAGTGTAATATAAAAAATATCCAAAAATCAAGATAAATCAACAGAAAAATATATTGTAATAGGTTCAAACCATTCTCAAATCAAATACCATGCAATTTTCCAACTATTCCGACCTCTCACCAGTAAAAAAATTCAATTTTCATCCACTTTTCCACCAATTTTGCCTAGTACAATATCCCAAATCTTAAACTCACCCCCATTGGCCGCGAGCATGTCAATCATTCTTCCCGGTGTGCACACAATAATTTCCGCGCCTTTTTTGAGGTCCGCGATTTGATCCGAAATGCCAACACCACCGTAAACGCATACAACTTGAAGCTCCAGGGCCTTTGCAAACTTCTTCGCTTCCTTGTAGGTCTGAAGGGCCAGCTCTCGGGTGGGAGACATGACAATCGCAATAGGGCCGTCCATTTCGTCCAACGGATCCTGGTCCATGATGTGGCGGAACATTGGCAAAAGGAAGGCCAAGGTTTTTCCGGAGCCGGTTTTGGCAATTCCGATGACGTCACGGCCACTTAAAATTGCTGGAACTGCTTGGGCTTGGATCGGAGTGGGCTTTTGATAGTTCAATCTACAATATTTTGGCCATTAGCAACAGTCAAATACAAAAAAAAACGGCAAAACGACACTTTCCCAAAAAAAAAATTCATTTTTTCCTCAAAAAAATCTCAAAATCTCCTCTTACTTTTTCAAAACGTTCATGACTTTGGTCTGCAGACCGGCTTGAGCCCAGTTCTTGATCGGTTTCGGCGGCTTCTTCCCCCTAACCGAGATATTATCCAAAGATTTTCGGTATTCATCCACTTCCTTCTTTGTCATCCTTTGCAGGTCCGGAACTTCGTGATAAAAGTCCTTTCGGAACTCTTTGTAATAGACTTTGGTGTGATCCGTCTCTTGCAGATGCTTGGATCTCGCCATTAACGTCTTCATTTCCTCGCCCATATCGAAATCTTCGATGATTCGAGCCGGCTCCTCCTCATTGTCAATAATATCGCCTTTTGCCGGGCCGTCGGTGGTCTTGTCCGCTTCGGATATTACTACGCGACGTGTGGCTGGCTTGTCATCTTTCTTGGCCTTCTTGTCCGACTCGGCGAGGGAGGCCATGTACGCATCAAGAGGATCTTCATCATCACCATCGGATGCTTGGGTGACTCTAAAGTAATATAATTTTCAGATCTTTTCCAATTTTGTTTCCTAAAAGTCAAAGACAAAAAAGATAAACTCTGTTTACCCATTATTATTATCCACATCCATGTCATCCAACTCATCATCACTGTTTTCTTCGGATTCGGAATCTTCCTCATCCACATCTTCGTTCTCATCAACAAGAACTCCCTCTTGCGGTTCGGAATGACCATTATGGGTTTCTGTTTCGAGCTCTAGTTGATCTTTAGCTTCCTGCAAACGTGCTTCGTGCCGTTCGCGGGCTCTACGCCACTCTTCAACTCGCTCACGACGTTTTCGAGTCTCTTCTTCCAGCTGAAATGAATAGGTTTACTTTTTCAAAAATGAAATTCTAAATGTTGTTGCTGACTGGCCAAATACTTTCATACTGCCACAGATATTCATGCTCTCCATCTAAACACAGAAGAAGGAACAGAAAATAAAACCAACTTACCTGTGCAGCTATTCCCGTCAATTTATCGCTATGAACTTCGCCCTCAGCGGGTTTCTTCGCTTCCTCTTTCTTATCCTCATCTTTATCCCGTTCTCTGTCACGATCACGATCACGCCGCTCCCGACGTTCACGATCGCGGTCTTTGGGAGATCTGGAACGATCTCGCTCCCTCCTGTCACGTCGATCGCGGTCTCGAGGAGATCTGGAACGACGCCGACGATCTCGATCTCTGTCGCGATCACGGTCTCCTCTATCACGATCTCGACGGTCGGACATGTCTGTAAACGAAGTTGTGAACTATCTTCTACGACAACTCTGAAGAGCAAACACAAATCTCGCAAAAAAAAGAATATTTATATTATATTTTATCAATGCGCTATTTTTCTGCAAAACAAAACATTATTAGCTACAAACAAATCGACTTGCAACTCATTCCGCAGAGAAAATCAAGAAGAAACAATTTCGCAACAGAAAACTGGTAAAAACATTTTCCCGGAAATTTCGTGGCATTTCGTTTAAGAAATTATTGGATTCATAACGAAGTGTCACAAAAATTATTGGATTTCAATATAGGGCTTTGAAACTCTTGGAAACGAGTGATAAACAAAATTAATGGGCGATTCAGAAGGTTTTACCTGTTTTCAAGTATATTAAGACCATATTATTTTGAGTTTTAAAGCAAATTACAATGTTGTAGGCGATTCTTCAACATTTTCTCAATTCATTATCGTTTTCCACGGGATAAATTAGTTTATTGCGCAAGTCTTGCAAAAAAAGCCAAAATGGAGGCACTGAGGACATTCAAGAGTACTGAGCACGATGCGGTGAAAGCGCCTTTGCCCTTTTCATCTCCTTTTCCACCTTTGCCTCCACCTCCGCCTCCGCCTTGGCCACCACCGCCATTTCCATCATCATATTCTTCCCATTGTGGGTCGTTCCCCTTCTCGGTAATAGGCGCCAGCCATATCTCGAACTTATTTTGTTCATCATTCGATTTCAAGCCGATGCAGTAATCGCTGAGGAAGTTCTTCCCCAAAATTATTTCATCCTCGGGGGCTCCGTCTTTAACGAGAACTTCCAGCTTTTCGTGCTTGTCGTCGCCGTAGTTCTGAAGGTTTAGTTTGCCGATGGTGAAGTTATTGTCACCGCCAAAATTGATGGAAATTTCGGGAAGGTCCGCTTCGCCTTTGTCTTTGAATTTGGCGTCGTATATTGTGGTAGGCACGGTGATCAGTTTGTCAAAAGAGAAGGAAATGGTCTTTGTTTTATATTCGGTGCCTCCAATTGTCACTCTAAAAAGGATTTTCTTGAGTTTCAAACGTATGAACCAACAAATGCCTTTCCCAACCGACTCCCCTCGTTTTACGTGCTCTTTCCCAAAATCGTCATTCCGAAAAGTCGCCGGACTAATTTTTGGAGTTTCCGCTGTGCGAAAAAAGTCAGGGTGCGAGCGACAGCCAAAAAAAGCCTATTGCACGGTGCAAAAAGGAAGACATTGCACAGTGCAAAGAGAACTTTTGTTTTCGCACAGTGCATGTCGCAGAAACCACTCCAGCGGCTTTGCACTGTGCGAAGTAGGGTGCGAGCGAGAATTCCATCGATTGCGACCCCGCATCGATTGCGACCCAGCATCGATTGCGACCCCGCATCGATTGCGACCCAAAATGGGGTAAAGCGACCCCGGGATGAAAATTCCTTGATTCTCTTCGGGAAAAACTTGCTTTAGGGGTTTTCGAGGGTGCTGATTTCGAAAATGATGTTCATTTTTCCTCTAGTACTACATAGTGCTGTCTGATACTATATAGTACGAAATGAAAATATCGCTTTTGACGTTAATGGTGGTGGTTTGATGCTTAGTACTCTTCAAAAACACGTTTTAAAGACTTGGTGCTATATAGTACTGTCTGATACTATATAGTACGAAGTCAAAATATCGCTTTTGACGTTAATGGTGTTGGTTTGATGCTTAGTACTCTTCAAAAACACGTTTTAAAGACTTGGTGCTATATAGTACTATCTGATACTATGTAGTACGAGGTTAAAGTTGGCCTTTTAGGCGTTCGTGGTGTTGTTCTGGTGCTTAGTACGCCTATTTTTACTTCGTACTATATAGTATCAGACAGTACTATGTAGTACTAGAGGAAAAATGAACATCATTTTCGAAATCAGCACCCTCGAAAACCCCTAAATCGAGTATTTAACGTCAAAAGCGATATTTTCACTTCGTACTATATAGTATCAGACAGTACTATGTAATACTAGAGGAAAAATGAACATCATTTTCGAAATCAGCACCCTCGAAAACCCCTAAAGCAAGTTTTTCCCGAAGAGAATCAAGGAATTTTCATCCCGGGGTCGCTTTACCCCATTTTGGGTCGCAATCGATGCGGGGTCGCAATCGATGCGAGGTCGCAATCAAGCGGGGTCGCAATCGAAGGATTCCTGCGAGCGACAGCCAAAAAAAAGCCTATTGCACGGTGCAAAAAGTAAGAAATTGCACAGTGCAAAGAGAACTATCAGTCTGTCGGGAAAATAACGGCGGGTCTCGCATCAAAATGTCTCTATCGCGCACCAAATCCCCAGCTTCGGCAGTCGTCGCAAAGCGATGATGGGCGATTCCGAGGCGCGACGATCCGCCGTTATTTTCCCGACAGACTGATATTGTTTTCGCACGGTGCGTGTCGCCGATTTTGGTTCGGCGACTTTCCGCGATTACTGGTGTCACGTCACTAACTGCAAATCGAAAAAAATTTCGGAGATTGATATGTGGAGTATGTCGGGTATGAATTTTTTATAGGAATATCAAAATCTTTGGGTACATTCAAAAAATCTCAATTATTGTTTGAAAATTACTAGACTTTGACTCTCTCGGTTAAGGCCTAAAATCTCAGTGCCTTACGTCGCCGCGGCTTTCCATCCTTTATTTGCGATTGTAGGTATCATTGTGAAGTTGCCACACCCAGCGAGCGTTGTCTCACCGATCTCAAACTTCCCTTTCGCGGTCTTGATCTCTTTTTTTTTCTGAAAAATAACCATGACTCAATGGTGAAATGAAGAAAAATTATACCGTAATTTTTTGAAAATCGAAAAGTTAGCAGACACACAGCATTCCGAATTATTTTTGCCGCCGACCGGCGTCCGAAAAAATGAAAAAATGAGATTTGCCTCTTACATTTTTGCCAATATCTCGCTAGCCTCGAAGTGTAACGCGAATCTGAAAATTGCGTTTACAAGCTGACACATTTGCCCTTCAGAATATATTAATTTTGTAATGATACTTATTATGTACGACAAGGAAACCATTGCTGAAAAATGGCAAATTTCAACATTCAATGCCAGAAAAATGTACTTTCTAAGTGCCAGATCACAAAATTATGGGCTTCATTGTATACAGCATCTTGAATACTATAAGACATAACAATTTCACGCATTTTCTGGCCCGATTCGCAGAGTTATAACCGAAAAACTGCAATTTTGGCCTTCTTATTGAGCTATCTGCACTTTAAAAGTAGATACAAAAAAAACATTTCTATGATTTTTGTTGCCCAGGTTGTGATGGACCACTGTGCAAAATCTCAGCTTTCCAGGACTCCTCCGAAGAAAGTTATAACGGTTACAATATGTGACCCTTGTATGCCCAATATTTTGTAAAATACGGTAAACTACGGTGCAAGATGGCTTTGTATGATGGAATTCCTATTGTTGCCGCTGCGTTGGCCGGAGTTTAAAAATTTTACCGTAAATACACGGTCAACCACATTAAAAAATTTCCCAGCTATGCCCCAACTTTTCACTCTTTTCGCATTAGTATAGCGAAAACTTGAAATCGTGTCTCTTGTGCGGAAAACTCTGTGAGGCAGTGTTTAGGTTTCGAGTAAGTTTACATAGGTCATATAGAGCTATTTTTTACCATGGTTTGCTGTATTTTACAGAATATTGGGCATACAAGGGTCACATATTGTAACCGTTATAACTTTTTTCGGAGGAGTCCTGGAAAGCTGAGATTTTGCACAGTGGTCCATCACAACCTGGGCAACAAAAATCATAGAAATGTTTTTTTTGTATCTACTTTTAAAGTGCAGATAGCTCAATAAGAAGGCCAAAATTGCAGTTTTTCGGTTATAACTCTGCGAATCGGGCCAGAAAATGCTTGAAATTGTTTTATCTTATAGTATTCAAGATGCTGTATACAATGAAGCCCATAATTTTGTGATCTGGCACTTAGAAAGTACATTTTTCTGGCATTGAATGTTGAAATTTGCCATTTTTCAGCAATGGTTTCCTTGTCGTACATAATAAGTATCATTACAAAATTAATATATTTTGAAGGGCAAATGTGTCAGCTTGTAAACGCAATTTTCAGATTCGCGTTACACTTCGAGGCTAGCGAGATATTGGTAAAAATGTAAGAGGCAAATCTCATTTTTTCATTTTTTCGGACGCCGGTCGGCGGCAAAAATAATTCGGAATGCTGTGAGACATACAAAAATACTGTACTTTTTAGATTTCCAAACAATTGCACAGTGCAATTTCGAAACTTTTTTTTTATCGCGTAGTGCAGAATTTTTTAAACTAAACTTACCAATTGCTGAATGAATGGTCCGGTTCGGAAAATCATTACTTTCTTGCCATTCCCGGCGTTTTCCATGAAGCTACTGATGGCAAAACCCTTGTCAAGGCTGTCTCCAAATTCCAGCCCAACCAGAGCGTCCTGTGGCAGATCCAACTTGTTGTTTTCAACACTCTCCACGGCGTAGATTGGAGCGGAGTCACTATTGTAATTTCCAAAAATAAGACGCGCCGTGTACAGACCGCATTTCAATTTGTAATTGAGATAGTCTATTGAGATAGTGCGTGATTTCTTGTCCTTGTTGATGCTAGAATATGTATTCAGGACTTGAATAAAAATTATTTTTTCCACAAAATTGTTTTGTCATGACACGGAAACCTTTGCCTACTCTTTATCGTAATAGCTGGTATGTTCGTATGGTGTGCAAGTGTCCTTTTTAGCGCATTCTTTTGAGAGAACAAGGGTATCAACCGTGGCCATGGTCAAAAGGCCAGTGCTCTCCTTGGCATCCTTGTCTTCCGAGTATTTTATTTTGATCGTCGGAACCTCTGAATGATATAATGAAAGTGAATGAGGTTAAGGATTACGATTTTTCAAAAGTGTGTAGACTCTTTGTCCCAAGCCGCACCGTGCACAAAACCCCTTTTTGTGGGATGCATTTGACCTTTTGCACCGTGCAAGTACAATATCGCTGCGACACAAGCTTTTCTCAACGGCGTCGGCGTGAAGTTTGAGAAATTGCACAGTGCAAAATGTTCGAAAGGAGCGTCGCGCAACTAATTTTGTCGCCGGAGTTTCGCACTGTGCAATAAAATCATCCGCGACGCGCACATTGCACTCTTTTTGGCCTAAAAATTTGCACTGTGCATCTTTTGGGGTTGTTGTTTACGCCGCACGGTGCGATCTTCGTCGCTGGCTGCTTGCACTGTGCAAGGAAGCTTTTTTTTGGCTTTAAAGTTTGCACCGTGCACATTTTGGGGTTCACTTTTTCGCCTGCACGGTGCGATCTTCGTCGCTGGCTGTTTGCACTGTGCAATGAAGCGAACGAAAATTCGCACAGTGCAGTGCGTCTGTCGACTTGAAAGCTGCACTGTGCATGTTAAAAGTCGACTTTTTGCAGCACGGTGAAGTAATTGGGTTAGAAATTTTATCGAAATACTGAGACTTTTTTGAGACATCAAAAAAAAATGGATGAAATCCAAAAATTTGTATATTCAATTTTTTATTTTTGAAATTTTTGAAACTTTCTATGCTTCCAATACTTACAAAAGTGACTGAGAAACTACTTAAAATAATTTTACTTACCTCCATCATATTCGTATACGGCTGCCACTACCGTAGCCCAGAACAATGGCCAGAAAAGGCGAAGCATTTTTGGAAAATGCGGTGTAGTCTTCCAAAAACTTTGCTGCTTATATTCCGAACTTTTCGTTCCTCATCGCCACACCTCTGCGGTGAATAACCGCTAATGCGCGCTTTCGAAATTTGAAGAATGGCCTCAGAATCTTTAGAACGTCAAATCCTTTCAGGCTTTGTTCTATTGACACCAACGTCAGGTGTGAGATGCTGCACCTTTCGGCAATCGCGGCTTAATCCGCCTAATTCGGCGTCTTACCACACCCTCAGGACAAAGAGAAATGATGATTCAAAATT
Source organism: Bursaphelenchus xylophilus (assembly GCA_904066235.2). Taxonomy (NCBI): domain Eukaryota; kingdom Metazoa; phylum Nematoda; class Chromadorea; order Rhabditida; family Aphelenchoididae; genus Bursaphelenchus; species Bursaphelenchus xylophilus. Next base: position 8,976,979 of record CAJFCV020000004.1, read on the forward strand.
TTTTTTGATTTTTTTGGAGAAAATTTTTTTTCTTTGTTCAAAAAGGGTGGGGTTAATAATGGAAAGAACAATGATTATGCAGTTATTTTGGAATTGGAAAAATTGCGTGAAAGAAGCTGATAATGTAGGCGGGGAATTATGATGCCCACGGAATATTTGGGAGGATTTTAAAATACAAGCAACCCAGAGTGCATGTATGATAACATGGCAACGTCAGTTTAAAAAACAGGGCAGAGAAAGTCAAAATGAAAACATCAGGTTGGTAAAAAATCTCGGAAAACATCTCAAACTTACAAGAAAAATGTCCATCGGTCGTTGATCAGATTCTCTTTACATTTTTCACAGTCATTCTGGCAAAAGCCGTTCATTTTGTGAATTTTCGTCCAATTTTTCCTTTTTTTTGTAAACTTCGAAACCGTCTGAACTAGTTCAGAGTCGGTTGAACTAGTGCAAAAAACCGAGGTCTTTGACCATGTGAACCTGTTCATTTTTCTTTGAAAATTTCATAACCAGTGAATTGGTTCAATGTTTTGTGAACCAATTCAAACATTGAACCCGCTTTCCAAGGCACCACGACATTTCCGGAATTTGGACACTTCCGGAATGGCGGAATAGTGACACTTCCGGAATGGCGGAACAGTGACACTTCCGGAACCGGAAGAAAATAGGAGTACTAAGGAACAGAACAACACCACTAACGCCTAAAGGCCAAATTTTTACCTTGTACTACACAGTACCAGACAGTACTAAACAGTACCAATTATTTAAAACGTGTTTTTGAGGAGTACCAAGCATCAAAACAACACCATTAACGCCGAAAGCCATATTTTCACTTCGTACTGTATAGTACCAGATAGTACTATGAAGAGGAAAGCTAACATGATTTTCGAAATCAGCACCCTCGAAAACCCCTAAATCCAGTATTTTTGGAAAAATTCCAAAAAATTACTTTTTAACACTACTACTTAAGAAAAAAGTAACAATCAGAAAAAAATAACAAAATTTTTGAGATTAATAACAATAAATCCAGTCAGATGGTTCAGATGGCAGGTCTAAGCCTCTTCTTTGATTTTTCCCCGGTTCCGGAAGTGTCACTGTTCCGCCATTCCGGAAGTGTCACTATTCCGCCATTCCGGAAGTGTCCAAATTCCGGAAATGTCCTGATGCGCTTTCCAATCGGCTCTGAACAGGTTGGACACCAGTTCAAACCGTGAACGGTTTATTGAAAAATTGAAAAAACCGTTCACGATTTGAACTGATTTTGCAAAAAGGCGTTCAGCGGAAATTCTGACGCTTTTTTGCAAAACAAATTCGCAGAGCCGATGAAAAGTAAAGACCCCGAGCCCTATATCAAAACCGAACAGTGGTTATGCGGAAGCTTCTGCGTTTTGAAATAAAATAGAATCACAAATCAACCGTCTAAAATTGTCAAAATTGCCCTGGGACACTCTGCAAAAATTGAATGTGATCTCCATCACTAATTTTTCAACGGTCATATTGCCTACATACCATCGCGCCTTGGAATCGCCCATTATTATTGACTGTCTCGCACCAAGTTGGAACTTGGTGCGAGACAGTCACCCTTTTTCGTGAAGAAACATTCATTATGCTGCAACGACCCGCCGTTATTTTCCACACGGACTGATAGTAAGGCATCGATGGTGAAGGACACAAAAAGAATGGAGAAAAATGAACCGTGCAATTGTCGGAGTTTTATGCCGAGAGTGAACGGTCTTCATTCAGACCCTTAGCGAAGACTCGTCGGATATTAGCATTTTCACAAAGTGCCTGGATATTTGTCGCGAATCGCACTGTGCACAAAGGCCCCCGATTTTTCGCACCGTGTATTGACCTTTTTTTGGTTTTGCACTGTGCATTTGAAATATCGCTGCGACGTAAGCTTTTCTCAACTGCGCCTCCGCGAGAATGTGCACAGTGCAATCGGCTTTTTTGAGGTTTGCACGGTGCGAAAACGGGAAATTTCACAGTGCGTTGGCGACAAAGGTTCAAGATGCACTGTGCGAAAGCGAAATGATGTCCAGGCACTTCGTGAAAATGCTAATAACCGGCAAAGACTTCCGACTCCGAGCGGAGAGTCGGCGAAGCGTTTTTAGAATATGCAAAAGATTTTTTTCTTGCTTCGGCGAAGACATTCGTTATCTTTTGTTGCAAACTACGTCTTTTTGCAAGGCGAGGCTTCTTTACTACGGATGAAATAGGCTTGCCACATCAGCCCAGCATTGGCCATGTCTTGTAGGGTGTGTTCTGTTACAGTGGGGGATCTGACCATGTGGCAACAAACGTGCCATTTTGCATCCGGGAAGTGTCAAAAATGTGGCAAAATCCTTCCGTCTCGAAGTGAAAAAACTTCGTTTTGAAGGGCGCGCCCTGTTTCCTCACAAAAAGAGCGTGCGCGCTTTTGAAATCTGAGTTTTTTTTTGGAGAGGGAGGTATTTTGCCACATTTTTTGATACTTTCTGGACGCAAAATGGTACGTTTTTTGTCACGGGATCAGGTCCCCCACTGTAGTCGTGGTAGCTTGACGGATCCTTCGTACATTGGCGAAGACTCGGCGAAGACCTTTTTACCGGTGGGGGTCGTTTCGGGTCCTTTGCTTTTGCGGATTGAACTGGAAAAGTGCACGTAAATTTAATGAACATTTGGGCGTTGCACCTGGGTTTCCCAGCGTTTCGACGTGATTCATAGCGGCTTGGGTCTTTACATATAAGTTTCATGTAGCAATTTCCTATGGTTGCAATCCGATGATCGCTCAAATCTTGGTTCTCCGCCCTTTATCATCATTGATTCTACGTGCTAGTACTTTGAGAATGCCTCGCAACCCACAAACTTGTGCGCTTCGTGAGACAAAATAATCTTCACACCGAGCATCAGCGGCGTTAATCGCGGGTGTGGCAACAGAGAAACGAGAAAATAAAAGGGTGGGATTGATTCGGAAGTTATAGTTGAAGGATTGAACTATGTTTCGCTTTCTATATTTCCTTATTTTGGGTACTGTAGCGGCCAAATACGAATACGATGGAGGTGAGTGGTTGTGGAAGGATTAGTAATGGGGAAAGTGCTTGTTATACGACGCATAGATCTTCATGAAACTTGGCAAATATTAGACAATTTTTTTCGAAGATGTATGCGAGATTTCTGGCTCGCATTTTACAGAAAGTATTACGACGTTTTCGAAAAAATTGAAAAATTTTTTCCGCTTCCTAGCAAAACCTGCGCCAAAACTTTTGTAACTTGTTATGTAGCTGTTGTAAAGCAAAAAAAGCCAATGAATAATCGCTCTTCTGAAATTCAACTTGACCTTTCAGAAACCCCAATAATAAACGTCGCATTCGCGACGGATGCCTCCGTTGCAGTCAGCAAAGTTCAGTTGACTTTGGATCGAGGCGATGTCTTTGTTCTGTCGAATGAATGCGCTGCCAAGGATTCATGTACAAAATATGCTCACGCAAGTGTTTATGATCCAGTGTAAGTATGATATTTTATTTTTTTCATAGATTTTTTGAGATTTGAAATTCGAAAACTTTTGAATTTATCGTATAAAATGTCGCCTTTCGGTAAAAAGTGATGATTCAAAATTAAATTTTAACCTTTTTTGTTATGAAGGAGCATTTAAATAGCTATTTTTTGAGGAGAATGAAACTTAAAAATTTTGGACGAAATGTCAATTTTTGAATTATTGATTTTTTCAAAAGTTTTGATTAGTAATAAAAACTTGTTTTTAAGCAAATACAACGGCCGGAGGGTTTCTGTTCCCTCCAATCCCGTCTACTTTCAACAGTCCGAACTGAATGGAGATGTCTTCGAGGGTCTTGCGGTGTACGGAAACGTCAACGAAAATCAGCAATTCCGCGTCATCACAAGTGTTACGGGAAATCCAGTGGAACTGGAGCAGGATGGAGTCTTTGGATTGGCCTTTACAAATGAGCGCACCTCGCCCATTTTCAATATCTTGGCAAAAGCTGAGAGTGGAAAGAAGTGGGTCATCTTCCGAAGGGGACCTTTCAAGCAGCAAAAGGTGAGTAATTTTGGGATGAAGAGAAGTCCAAATTCTTCATACTAATCGCGCTCAAAAGTCCTGACAATTTTCGCACCGTGCGAAACTTTGGGTTTTGGACGTCGCCCCTGCAAATTCGGGTTCGTCGCGCGCAAAAGTGCATGTCGCTAGTGAAAAAAAGGGAAATTGCGGCGACAAATGCGAAATGAAAGAAGAATGCACGGTGCGAAAGTTCGGGTTTTGGACGTCGCGCCCTCAAATTCGGGTTTGTCGCGCGCAAAAGTCCACGTCGCTGCGAAAAGATGCACTGTGCGGATGAAATGAAAGAAGAATGCACGGTGCGAAAATTGTCAAGACTTTTGAGCGCGATTACTAGTCGGGACAAAAAGTCCTGATAATTTTGCACTGTGCGGATTTTGCTCCGTTTCTGTCGCACACTGAAAAAAACGATTTGTCGCTCCGAAAAGTGGGAATCGCGCGCGACAATAAGGCAAAAACAAACAAAATGCACTGTGCAAATGCACTTTTCGGGTCAAATGCACCGTGCAAAACACCTTTTTTCGCGATTTTTGCAGCGACAGCCCAAAACGTTCAAATCCGCACAGTGCAAAATTATCAGGACTTTTTGTCCCGACTAGTAGTATTAGCATTTTTATATCGGTCTGTCGGGAAAAAAACGGCGGATCGTCGCGCCTCCGAATCGCCCATCATCGCTTTGCGACTGCAAGCCGCGGCTTGGGATTTGGTGCGCGACAGCGGCGAGGCGAGACATTTTGATGCGACAATCCGCCGTTATTTTTCCGACAGACTGATAATGTGCATGGACTTTTGCACTGTGCATTTTGCTGTCTTGGCGCAGCACGACTGATTTTTGGCGTTTGCACTGTGCGAAAAAACTTAGGGTGCGAGCGACAGCCGAAAGAAGCCTATTGCACGGTGCAAAAAGCCGAAAATTGCACAGTGCAAAGTGAACTTTTGTTTTCGCACAGTGCGTGTCGCCGATTTCGGTCCTGCGACTTTGGCTAAGTTTGCACAGTGCAAACCTCTTTGACCTGTGCTTGCACGGTGCAAGTCAAAAAAAATTTTGCACAGAGCGGTTGGAACATTTTCATTGCAAGCCCGAAATTCTCAGCGACAAAAAAATCTCCCTGAAAATTGCAGGTCTCAAAATTTGCACAGTGCAATCTTATCGCGCGATGGTCCAAATTCTCTGCGACAAAAGCCCACCGCACCGTGCAATTTAAAAAAAGATGGAATTGCACAGTGCATTTTTTAAAACTTTTCCTTGCACCGTGCAAATTCGGAGCGACAAAATCGCATCTCGTTTTTCAGTTTCGAAGTTGTTGAACTGCACAGTGCAAAATTTTTCTGTAATTCCCCCGCACTGTGCGAATCATAAGGGTCGAAGAAACCCTTGCACCGTGCGGATTTCAGGTTGAGTGGCACAGTGCAATCTGCAATTCGGGGGGTTTTTCGCACAGTGCAATGGCTTGGCAACAAAAATTCATCAAAAATGTGCGGAACAAAGTATCAGGATTAAGACTACACAGTTCAGAAATGAAACTGAACGACGTAGTCAATGATTCATTTTGAGCTGTTGTTTATATACTGTAACGTTTCTGAAATTTGCGAAAATTCCTTTCTTTTCAGAGAACGCAAGAGATTAAAGCGGCCCGGGGTGTGTTCGAGATCGGAGAAACGACGCTGGAAGGGTGTGGCGAGTTCGTTTTCACCGACACCATTGATAACGAGGGATGGACGATCGAAGCCAGGTGGGATTAAGTGGGAGTTGCGTAGTTTGGATTAAATTTTTTTTTGGAAAAATGAAAAAAAAATTGTTTCTTTGACGGTTTTTTTTTTGATTACTTGAGGCAACATAGACATTTTTTTAGCCATCTGCAAAAAAACGAAAAAAAATTTCAGCGTTAAAATCGGCACAGAAACAATTCCCAATGCAAAGATTGCTTTCTCCTTCGACGAAACTTTCACCGTCCCAACAGCCCAATTCGACAAATTCAAAGACAAAACTGACGCAACCTTGCCCGAATTCTCCATTGAATTTAAAAACAAGGCATTTGCGTTGAAAAAAGAAAATCTCCAGGACTATCGCGATGAGAAGCACGAAGTTCTGACTGTTCTGGTCAAGCCCGAAAACAGAGACAGCTTTTTGTTGGGCAAGAACTTCTTGACGGATTACTGTATTGCCTTGAAGGCGAAGGATGATGCTGTGACCAAATTCGAAGTGGGATTGGCGCCAATTGTGAGTCTGGGCACTGATCCGCAATGGGAAAATTATGTTGATGACAGAGATGGGAAGAATGGCAATGGAGTGAAACACACTTATCAAGGAGGTGAGAGGCGTGTCGAAATGCGATATCATAAAGTTTGAAAACCTTAGCTCGCGTTTTGCAGGGTGATTTTAAAAAAAAACTTTTGCTTTCTCCGGTAAAAATAAGGGCTGAGATTTTTTACGGATAAATCCACAAAGATGCATCAAATTCAAGGAAATTTTGGACTAAAAATCTCAGTTTTTCGTACACTTGATAAAACACTTGATAAACCCTTCTTTCAGAGACCCCAATAATCAACTTGCAATACAAAAACACCGGAACTAGCATTCCAATCAGCAAGGGTTTGCTGACTTTGGAAGAAAGCTTCACATTCGTCTTGGCCAAAGCTTGCCAAGCCAAGGATTCCTGCACAACATATCAACATAACAATGTTTTTGATACGAGGTAGGTACCAAATATCGGGTTAAAATTACTTTTCGTTTTTTTTGACGAAATGTCAATTTTTGAATTATTGATTTTTTTAAAATACCAAAATTGAAAAAAAAAATCCTATCTTAAGAACATGTTTCTATGGCTATCGGAAAGAGGTGAAATTAAAAAATTTTTTGACGAAATGTCAACTTTTGAATTATTGATTTTTTTAAAACACCAAAATTTTAAAAAATCCTATTTCATGGTCACATTTCTATGGCTTAAAAATTTAAAATTTTTGACGAAATGTCAACTTTTAAATTATTGATTTTTTTCAATTTTAAAAGATTTTTTAAACACTCATGTATCTCAAAAAAGCTTACAAAATATAAGAAAACCCTCCTTTACAGCACCGGCACGGACCGAAAAAAGCCAGTCAGCATCCCGTACAAGGGCTCCACCTTGACTGGAAGCACCTATCAAGGGCTTTTGGTTGCCGGAAATATCAATGGAAACGAAGACTTCGACGTCATTACGGGAGTTACCGGATCTGCCGTGGACCTTGAACAAGATGCAGTCCTTGGACTCAGCTTTGGAGACAGTTTGTCCACTGGATTTCCGATTAATAAGTTCTTGAGCAACGCGCCAAATGGCAAAAAGTCGATCATTTTCCGAAGAGGGCCGTTCAGACAGCAGCTGGTAAGCCATGGTTTACTAAAGAGCCTAAAAACAAAAAATATTACTCAAAGTTTATGGTGCTGCAGCAGAAGTGGCGAAAATTTATCGCGGATATTGCCTATTTTACTGCACAGTGCGAACAAATTGAAATTTCACTGCACTGTGCAAAGATTTGGCGATTTTTCTCGTGCACGGTGCAGAAGAAAACACAAACAAACAGATTGCACAGTGCGAAAAAATGAGAAATTGACTGCACTGTGCGCAATTTTGGTGATTTCTCTTGTGCACCGTGCAGAAGGAAGAAGACTCAGACAAACTGCACAGTGCAGTGCAAAGTTGTTTTTAGGCGTTTGACAGCAGCGACAAACCTTTTTGCGATGCGATTTTTTTTTGATTTTTGTCGGTTGAATGCACAGTGCAGACGGAAGAAGACTCAAACAAACTGCACAGTGCATTGCAAAGTTGTTTTTGGGCGTTTGCAAGCAGCGACAAACCTTTTCACAATGCGATTTTTTGATTTTTTTTCGTTTGACTGCACAGTGCAGGTCGAGAAAGGAAAAACGTTTGAGTGCACAGTGCAAAACATCTTTTGTGGGATTGCACGGTGCGGACTGTCAGCGACAATTCCTTGCACTGTGCGAAGTGTTGCCGTTTTGGCACAGTGCAAAGACAACAATATTTGGGAAAAAAGGTGGAAAAAACTTGAAGAAAAAACCGATTCCTTTCCGTGAAAATTAAAAATTTTTTTTGAAATTTTTTTTTATTTTTTTTTTCAGAAATACAAAGAATTCAAGAGCCCAAGTGGCTCTTTTGTGATTGGAGAAAACACTCTTGAGGGATGCGGTCCCTTCATCTACCGGGATACCATCGACAAGGCTGGGTGGAGTATCAAGGCCACGTAAGTTTGTCATCATTTTGGAAATTTTTGACAATTCTTGAAAAGAAAATTTTTTTTATGAAAAAATAAAAAAAAACGGCAAAAGTTCCTTATTTTGGCCACAACTTATAACTTTGCGGAAACTGGTCGGAATTAGCCCAAATTTAGCGTGCACGCTCAATTCATCGTTGTCAATGCCCGGACAGTGGATTTAGTTAGTGAGGTACCTTCTTTTCTACGTACCACCTTACCCTTCAAAAACAGATGCAGCCTGTGATTTTACACCTTATACGATGAAACATGTCCGGAACTAAACTTATTGCCTCCGTATGGAACTAAATGAGTCGTCACAGCCTTCGTAGGTACCCTTAAAACTATAGAGCTATTATAGTAATTCAGTGCCAGCTAGGTCGAAGCGTTTTTTCCTAACTTTAGTGCCCAAGCTTGGGCGCAGTTTGCGGAGTACCTTTGTTGTGACCAAAATAAGGAACTTTTTCCAAAAAAACCTAAAAAATGGATTGAAATTTTTAAAGATAAGAAATTTTTGAGCAAAAAAATTTTAGCGTGAAAATCGGCGAAGTTCAACTTGACGAGCAGACCATTTCCTTTTCGTTCGACAAGCTTTTCACCGTCCCAACAAGAGTCTTCGGCCAATTCGAAGACAAAACTGACGAAACCTTGCCAGACGTTACCATTGAATTTGAAGGACAAACATTTGAGTTGAACGCAGAAAATCTGCAGGATTATCGCGATGAGAAGCACAAAGTTCTGACTCTTCTGGTCGAGCACGAAGACAGAGAGGGCTTTTTGTTGGGCAAGAACTTCTTGAGGGATTACTGTATTGCCCTGAGGGCGAAGGATGATGCTTTGACCGGATTCCAAGTGGGATTAGCGCCATTTCTAAGACGACGTTCCGATCCCGAATGGGAGTCGTATCCGGCGCCGTTGAAATTCGATTATTATGGAGGTAAAGTCATCATTTCTCATAGTTTTATGTAAATTTTAATTTTCTATAGAATCGCCCCTAATTGACGTGCAATTCGCCAAAACTGGATCTAGCATCCCAATCAGCAAAGCCTTGCTCACTCTGGACGAAACTTTCACGTTCTTCTTGAGCGAGGGATGCAAGGCCAAGGACAGCTGCACGACATTCGACCACGTCAATGTTTACAATCCAACGTAAGTTTAATTTTGGAGTATTAAGAGGGATAGGCTTTGTTGAAGTCTCAGAAAGAGACGACTTGAGACAACCCGAGTAGATTGATCGTACTGGTTTATTGGGTCCCAGCCGCTCCTTTTATAGAGCTAGCTGGGGAAAGTACAAAGACAAAATATAAAAGAGACAGAGATCATTTTGAAGACAAATCGCTGGTGGAATCGGTGGTGTCCCCCAGTACCTCCTCCTACTTCGAGCCAATCGAAGTAGTCGCCATTAGTTCCTCCAGGTCTTCAGCAGTGAGCTCGGCCAACAGGTCATCCACCAATCCATCGTCCATTTCTTGATCTTCTGGGTGAGGGGGTTCAGGAACTTGGTTGCTTCTCGAGGGTCCTGGTTGGGGAGGAGTTGGCTCGGGCAGTGGTTGGGCAGGTGGCAGTGGTGGTTGGGTCGTCGGTCTCTTCTTCTTGTTGGCTAGGCTGGCGAGGGCGTCCAATAGTCCTCTCCGTGTCCACTTCTTGGGGCGGCAGGTGGCAGTGGTGGTTGGGCAGGTGGCAGTGGTTGGGCAGGTGGCAGTGGTGGTTGGGTCGTCGGTCTCTTCTTCTTGTTGGCTAGGCTGACGAGGGCGTCCAATAGTCCTCTCCGTGTCCACTTCTTGGGGCGGCTGCTCTTCCTTCTGGTCTGGCAGGTCTGGCGGGGGCACTGGAGTGCACCACCGCAAAGCGCACATTTGGCCATGGTTGGCTTCTGGCCGCTATTGGGGCCTTTATATATGCTTTTTGGCTCCAAATTTGCATACCTGCTCACATGTCTTGGACTTTTTTGTCCTTGACCTTTTCCCTTTTCTTCTTCATTTCTAATGAACTCTATCCGATTTAACCGGTTGTTATTCTCCTCTTGTTCGCCGTTTTCACCGTAGGTGAGGCGTTTGGGAGGATGCACTGCCCTTTTAACCCTTACTGCGGGCGTATGGTCAGGTAAAATTCCGACTCCTTGCCCTCTGGCTACAGACCGTGATCGGCTTCTTTCTCTAGTCGGGCTTGGACTGTTCCCTTGAGCTGGTGGCAGTGGAGGTTCTCTTCCCCCTTCATTTTCCAGCTCAGACTCATTTTGACCGGTTCCTTCTGCGTTTTCTCCACCTCCTTCTCCTCCTCCTCCACCGTATCCTAGAGAAATAATCGGTGGATCCTGTGGAGAGGTAGAAGTTTTTTCAGCGTTTGCCTCTTATACTGTTGGACCTTTTCTTTTTCCTTTTCAGGAACTACCCTTTCCTTTCTGGGCATGATGTCTAGTCTTGACCGTAATTTCCTTCCGAACATAAGCTCACTGGGTGCTACTCCAGTAGCTGGATGAGGGGTCAGCCTATAATAGAATAACCATTTCAAAGCTTTTTCCTCAACCGTTCCTTTGTCCAATTCCTGCTTCTTTAGTGCAGTTTTGAAGGACCTAACCAACCTTTCCGCTTGACCATTACAGCTCTGTTTGTCTGGCGGAGAAAAAATTTGCTTAATCCCTGAATAGTTACAGTACTCCTTAAACTCTTGCGAGGTAAGTTGAGTTCCATTATCTGATACTATCTGTTCGGGAATACCAAAAGTAGCAAAGAGAATTCTACACTTATTTATGAGTGCTTTTGCGGTAATCTTGGTCATCGGAATTGCTTCACACCATTTGGTATAAGCATCCACTACCATTAACCAGGTGTATCCATGTACTGGTCCACAGAAATCCATGTGCAATCGTTCCCATGGATTGTTTGGTCTCTCCCACAAATGTAAGGGAGTTTTGATAGGATCATCCGCAGCCTTAGCACATTGAGAACATGTCTTAGCCGTTTCTCTGATCCGCTGGACCATATTTGGGAACCAGTAATACTGATGCGCCAGGGAGATCATCCTTGTCTCTCCTGGGTGCGAAGCATGTAATTCTTGCAGAACCCTATCTTGGTATTTACCCGGGATTACCAGTTAGTTTCCCTTTAACAAACATCCTTTTTGGATAGTTAAAGAGTGTCTTTTCCGAAAATACGGTACTAATTGGTCTTGAGGACATTTCTTTGGCCACCCTTTCTTTACCCACTTGACAACTTGAGCGAGGATCTTATCATTTTCCGTTTCCTCCTCCAGCTCTTTAAATGCTATTGGGTACGTGATTGTCTCCGCAATAGCGGCTACACTTAGGTCTTCCACTCTTGCTGCCTTGGTAGGCTTCTCTTTCGGATTTGGCAGTCTTGACAACCCATCGGCGTTTCCAAACTTATCCGTGGGGACATACTCAATATCAAAAGAATAAGCCATTAACTGTGTAGCCCATCTCTGCAGTCTTCTAGCTGCAACTGTTGGTAATCCCATTTTGGGGCCAAAGATTCTAACTAACGGAGCATGGTCCGTTAGCAACGTGAATCTGCGTCCGAACAAGTACTGATTGAACTTGTTGACGCCATACACAATTCCCAGCCCTTCCTTTTCTATCTGGGCATAATTCCTTTCTGCTGGAATCAATGATCGGCTTGCATAACCGATCACTTTGACTGAACCATCTGGATAAACGTGTTCCAGCTGTGCTCCTATTCCGTAATCGCAAGCGTCCGTCGAGAGTCTTACGGGTATTTTCGGGTCGTAATGAACCAATACCTCCGAGCTCGTCAACTTCTTTTTAAGTTGACTAAAAGCGTACTGCTGCTGTGGTCCCCAATCCCACTTTTCCCCTTTTTTCCTTAACTGGTTTAATGGGGCGGCGATGGTGGACAATCCTTTTACGAACTTTGCGTAATACTGGATCATGCCTAAGACTGATGTCAATTCTTTCAGATTTCTGGGGGCTGGCATATTTTGAATAGCCTCGATTTTCTGTGGGAGGGCTTTTATGCCTTCCGCATTGATGATGTGCCCCAACAGGGTGATTTCCTTTTTGAAAAATTCACACTTGTCAGCCTTTAGGCGCAACCCCGCATCTCTCAATCTTTTCAATACTTCTCTTAAGTTTTCGAGATGCTTACCGTCGGTTTCTCCTGTGACCGTTATGTCATCCAGGTAAACCGCCGTATTAGGGATTCCTTGAAGGATTCTGTCCATAGTCGCCTGGAAAATTGCCGGAGCCGAGGAGATACCAAAAGGCAATCTGGTGTACTGGTACAGCCCTTTTTGCGTACTGACGGTACAGACTTTTTGAGAATCCTTGGCTAACTTCAACTGATTGAAAGCCGACTTTAAATCTACTTTAGAAAATTTCTTCCCTCCGTTGAGAGCCTGGAAGATTACTTCCGTAGTTGGAAGTGGATGTTCCGGGATATCCAACTGAGGATTTATCGTTCTCTTAAAGTCCACACAAAGTCTTATTTCTCCGTCCGGCTTAGGTACTATGACCAACGGCGAAGCGAACTCCGCGTTCATTACCTTCTTCAGCTCTCCTTTTGCCTCTAATTCATCCAGTTTCTTATCAACTTGGGACTTTAGAGCAAAAGGTACTGGTCTGGCTTTGAAAAATATAGGGACCGGCGCTTTCTTGAATCTGAGCTCCACTTCAGGGCCTTTGTAGGTTCCCTGGTCGTCTCCGAAGAGTTCCGCAAACTCCTCCTTTAGCTGTTTCTCGGTAGAGGGCAAAATTTTCTCTTCCGCCTTAACCTGTTTGACGTAATGTGGGCCCATGTCTAGGTTAAGTGCGCGGATCAGATCGCGGCCGAAGAGTGCCTGGCCTCTTCCTTCCATTACCGCGATCTCGACTTCTGAGTGTCGACCCTCAAAAGTCACCTCTACCCTGCAATTGCCTTTGATAGGCAATTTGTTCCCTCCATAGGCCTTTAATTGACCTCTGCATGGAGTAACCCGCGGTTTTCCCATATCAATCCATACACTCTCGGGTATGACTGATCTTGCCGCACCACTGTCGAGTTCCATTTCGAACTCATGGCCATTTACTTCTACTTTCAACATAGTTGGTGGGCATACCGTGTTGACTCTCTCTACGCCTTCTTGGACCTGGAGCACTCCGTAGGAGTCAACACTACCACCCTATCCATCGTAATCCTCGCCCTGGTCGTCTACATGGACTTGGCGGACATTTCGATACGATCTCTGTTTTCCCCTTTGCGGAGGATGGTATCTTCCCTTCATTTTGGGACAATTTCTGATCAGATGTTCTTGTGAACCACACTTATAGCAACGTTGCGTTTGCTCGGGGCGTACTTGCCCTCTGGGGAATCGCGGATTCTTGACCGGACGTCTCCGATCTACTTGTGCTACCACACTTTCGGCCTCTGCCTTCATTGCTAGCGCCGCCGATCTAGACTGTTCTGAGGTTCGAATCAGAGTTCTGATTCTATCCAAAGATGGACTCTCCTCTTCTAGGAGTCTCGCCCTAGTTTTATCGTCCCTTATGCCTGCGATAATAGCCTGAACCTGAACGAACTCTCTGGTGTTCGTTATGTTGTCCAACTGGGCTTTCATTGAGAGCGCCATTATCTCCATGACAAAGTCATCGGTAGATTGGCCGGCCTTTTGTCTCAATGAGAAAATCTTATGCCTTATTGGCGCGACCATTGCTGGTGGATCATAAAGATCCGCCAATATGGTGCAAAGGTCGCGAAATGACTTTGATGTCACTTCTTGGCCATTTAACGCGACGATGAGCTGATGATACGCCTTTGCTCCTATTTGCTGTAAGAGAAAATATCTCTTTTCAGCATCGTCCGTCACCTTGGCCTGGTCCAAGTGAGTCTTTATCAGACTTACGTACGAGGACCACGGGGTATTCGCCGGGTCATATGGACCCGGTCCCCTAAGGTAGGTTGGCATTGCCGCGGCTACTTGCGACATTTTTGATCGCTGGATGCCTTTGGGCGCGCTTTCTTAGCGTTCTTTTGTGGTAGCGTTCTTTTCCCGCTTCCGGCGTCTTCTGGCTTCGTTCGAGCCTGATCGCCACCTTTGGTTGTTGAAGTCTCAGAAAGAGACGACTTGAGACAACCCGAGTAGATTGATCGTACTGGTTTATTGGGTCCCAGCCGCTCCTTTTATAGAGCTAGCTGGGGAAAGTACAAAGACAAAATATAAAAGAGACAGAGATCATTTTGAAGACAAATCGCTGGTGGAATCGGTGGTGTCCCCCAGTAGGCTTAAAAATTGGATTGCGTAAAGTGCGACGCTCAGATTTCTTTCAAATTTTGGACACGAATTATTCATAGACGTTATAATAAGCGCTGAAAATTTGAGCTTCCCTGTAGCAGGTGGAGCTGAGATATTCAACGGTTCTTGCTAACTAGAGAGTGCGCGGAACGCGGAGAGCGGTCGGAGAAAAAAGCAAATTTTTTCCATATCTTTGCAAGTTTTGCGTGAAAAAATTTGCTTCTTTTGTGTAACGCTATCACATGCGAGTAAAAGAGGCATAAAAGATGTCACAACCGGGCCGCAATTTGCAAAAATCTCTCACATTTTGTAGACTTCTTCTACAGGGTGTCCCAAAAAAATGCATGTTTTTTTCCATGGGTCCTGACGCGAAAATGTTTAGGTTAGGCCAAAAGATTTTTGTACTGCTAAAATCTCCGTGTTTTCTGCCCTAGTCATTTCAGTTTTGTGTTCATATCGATTAAGTAGCATGGTTTTTTAAAATGTCCAACAAAGGAACTGCGATTTTGTCACTATTTTTGAGCCGTTCAAGTTGTAAATTAGCCCAGTATAAAAAGGACGTTGTGTTAAAAGTAATCACGCGATGTAAGGAGCTTGATAACGATAGTAAGCGTCCAGGACGTAAAGAAAAACGCACCGCCAGCGGTTCTGTCAACCGGGAGATCACCAACAGCAAAACGCTATTTTCAAGAAAAATTTGCCTGTGAGATCGGCATCAGCGACCGATCGGTCACCCGAATAGTCTATGATGAGCTGTGCGTTACGCTGTATAAGCTGTTAAAAGCTCAGATCTTTAAAGTAGACGGCAAGTGCGTGCGGCGCAAA
Organism: Bursaphelenchus xylophilus; assembly: GCA_904066235.2. Lineage (NCBI taxonomy): Eukaryota > Metazoa > Nematoda > Chromadorea > Rhabditida > Aphelenchoididae > Bursaphelenchus > Bursaphelenchus xylophilus. The sequence continues at coordinate 8,992,352 of CAJFCV020000004.1, forward strand.
AAATGCCGGAAAGTCAAGGGCTGGGCCGCAACTCAGAGGGGTGAGTGCATTCAGTTCGTGGTTCAATATTTGGCGGCTGCACAACCACCAGTACCATAGGATCTTCTTAGATGAGGCCCTCGGCATGTCGGCTAACGTCGAAAACCGTCAAAATCCGGGCCGTCATTGCCTAAGGCGGAATTTGTGCCAGCGGCAAGAATTCTATGGTTTTCGCGGATCAAGGGGGCAAAATTCTAGCGCCGCGTTAATCTCGACTTTCTCGTACTTCTATTGACTTAGCAGAACCTTGGCAATGCAAATTTGGCGTTCCAACTAGACTCAGCGCCGGCTCACAAGGCAAAATCAACTCAGGACCCGGAATGGGACCGATTTTCCCGATTTTATTCCGTCTGCAAAATGGCCGTCTGCGCGCCGGATCTGAATCCGATGGACCAAAAATTTTTTTAAATTGGAGGCCAACGCCTGTACTACATGCCACAAATGTTTGGAGTCGCAAAGCAATCGTTGCGCCAAGAACGGGACCAAATTTCCCCAAAAACAGCTGCGGCCCCGAGCCCAAAATTTTAAGTTACGTTTGGAGCTCTATATCGCCACCAAAGGCAGCCACTGTGAAACTGGCTTGACACGTTATCAATAATCCTCTATGTTACTGATATCCATCGTTAGTTTTGTTAAATTTTGTTTGGTATATAAAATGTAGCCATAAAAAAACATGCATTTTTTTTGGGACACCCTGTATATCATAACTTTCTTCCAAAAAAAAATTCGCAACTTTATAACTCTTTTTTTTCAGCACCTATAACGGCGAGAAACAAAACTCCCCGGTCTCCCAACTTTTCCGAGGCGTCACCTTCAAAGGAGACACCTATAAAGGCACCCTCATCTTCGGGAATGTCAAAGGCGAGCAAGAGATCAAAGCGGTCGGCAGTATTGAAGGAGGAGCACCCATTGCACTCCGGCAAGATGCTGTTCTTGGGCTGAACTTCGGAGCCCAATTATCGACCGGCTATGCGATTAACCAGTTGTTGAGCAGAGCGCCGGCTGGCAAAAAATCGGTCATCTTCCGAAGAGGGCCTTTCGTGCAGCAGTTGGTAAGCGAGGAATGGGTTACTGTGTTTGGTAATAAGTGCATAAAAAGTTGAAGAAAAAGTAAAAGAAGCCTTTTTTTCATATTCGATTTACCGGGCCAGCCCTGGCCTGGAAGCCATGGCTCTCCGAGACATGACAAAACCCTTTTTCTAGAGGCTGAAAAACGTCAAATTCTTGAAAATTTTATGTCGCGCTTCGCAGAGACAGCCGCGATTTTCAACGATCTTTACGGGCAAGAGGGTAGGCGGAATGCGGGCTCTCAGAGAAAAAGGTTTTGGCTATGTCTTTGTCCACTTCGTTTGATACAAAGCTTTTTTATGGAGGCGTTGTCCTTTACACAGTAAAAGACAGCAGATTTTTTGATGTCAAAACTTGCAAAAAATGTTGAATTTTTACCAATTTCCCGACTAAAAATCCCGTTTGTTTCATCAAGATGAGCGTTAGTATTCTATAATATTAGTTTATGTCTTATTGTTAGAAAAAATAGTCTCAATTTGCAAATTGTTTGTTTCCTTTTCAGAAGACCGAAGAATTCAGACTCCCAAGAGGCTCTTTTGTCATCGGCGATGACCAACTTTCAGGATGTGGAAATTTTACGTATCAAGACACGATTGACCAGAGCGGATGGAACATCAAGGCAAAGTGAGTTTGAATTCATTTTAGAAGCTTTTGCTGATTTTTTGGACAAAAAAAATCAAAAAGGAAATAGGCAAAAATGAATAGGGAATTGCTGAAATATTAAAATAAAATAAAATTTAGAGTAAAAATCGGCGATGTTCAACTTGACGAGCAGACAATTTCCTTCTCATTCGACAAAACTTTCACCGTCCCAACGGAGCACATCGACAAATTCAAAGGCAAAACTGAGGAAACCTTGCCCGAATTCTCCATTGAATTTAATAACAAGCAATTTGCGTTGAACAAAGAAAATCTCCAGGACTATCGCGATGTGAGGCACGAAGTTCTGACTGTTCTGGTCGAAGAGGAAAACAGAGACAGCTTTTTGTTGGGCAAAAACTTCTTGAAGGATTACTGTATTGCCCTGAGGGCGAAGGATGATGCTTTGACCAAATTCGAAGTGGGATTAGCGCCATTTGAGAAGCTAAATTCTGATCAGAAATGGTCGTCGTATGATAAGGGAAAAAGCTCTAAGCATGAGTACTCTGGAGGTAAGGATTTTGAAAAAAAATGAAATATTAGTAAAAATAATTATTTAATAAAGATGTCACCTCATAAAAAAATCAAAATTTAATCTTCAGAGACCCCGTTGCTGGATTTGAAATTCAAGAAGGACGTGCCAGATGAGTCAGCGAGCAAGGCCATACTAACTTTAGCTGAGACACAAACGTTTGCTTTGGAGACCGGATGTGCTGCCAAGGACACATGCACGAAGTACCAACATGACAATGTCTATGATCCAAAGTAAGTATAATTTTTTAAGTTTGGCAAAAACAGAAAAAAAAATCATAAATTAAAATTTGTCGTATAAAATGTCACCTTACATGTAAAATAAAAAATGAAAGTATCTAATCGCATCTAACGCCTTAAAATTACAGGAAATACTCCGGAGTCGACGATAACACTCCCTTTGAAGTTAAGTATAAAGACTCGACTTTGAAGGGAAAGACGTACAACACCACGTTCATCGCCGGCAATTTCGAAGGGATGTTGCATGTCAGCACTGTTAGCGAAATCACAGGTGACCCGGTGGACCTGTCTGCAGATGCCGTGCTCGGCTTGGCATTTACGGAGACCTCGACGTTCGCTATGACCACATTTTTGAACAAAGCTCCCTCGGATAAAAAGAACATCATTGTGAGAAGAGGACCCTTCGTACAGAAGCTGGTAAGTGGCTTGGGATTTTATCTCTGTCAGGTCGTTAAAGGATACAAAAATGGCAACTGCACAGTGCAGAGTGAGCGAAAACTCACGTGCACGGTGCAGTCAAAGCGACAAAGAGAAAAAAATTCTATCGCGGGGACTGCACAGTGCGGAGCGAGCGAAAAGTTATCTGCACGGTGCAGTCAAAGCGATACAGAGTGAAACGCACGGTGCAGTTTGAAGAAAAGTTTATCGCAATGACTGCACAGTGCGGACCGAATAAGAAGTCGTCTGCACGGTGCGGTCAAAGCGATACAGAGTGAAACGCACGGTGCAGTTGGAAAAAAAGTATCGCAATGACTGCACCGTGCAGAGCAAACGAAAAGTCATCTGCACGGTGCGGTCTAAGCGATAAAGAGTGAATCGCACGTGCAGTTCGAAAAAAGTTTATCGCGGTGACTGCACCGTGCAGAGGAAACGAAAAGTCATCTGCACGGTGCAGTCAAAGCGATACAGAGTGAATCGCACGTGCAGTTTGAAAAAAAGTATCGCAATGACTGCACCGTGCAGAGCAAACGAAAAGTCATCTGCACGGTGCAGTCAAAACGATAAAGGGTCCATCGCACGGTGCAGCTCGAAAAAAAGTTTGTTGCGGTGAATGCCCAGTGCAGAGCGAGTGAAAAGGCGTCTGCACAGTGCAGTTAACGCGATAAAGAGTGAATTGCACGTTGCAGTTTGAAAAAAAGTTTATCGCGATGACTGCACAGTGCTGAGCGAGCGAAAAGTTATCTGCACGGTGCGGTCTAAGCGATTAAGAGTGAAACGCACGGTGCAGTTCGAAAAAAAGTTTATTGCGGTGACTGCACAGTGATGAGCGAGCGAAAAGTTATGTGCACCGTGCAGAAGTCAAAAATAAGGAATCGCACTGTGCAGTACGAAAAAAACTTCTGAATTCAAAATGAAAGACGAACTGCTCTGTCCGACTTTTTGCGAAATTTAATCGCGTTTTTTGGCCTAAAAGTACCATTCCAATTTGATGTTACTTATTGATAATATTCAATTTTCAGAAAGACCAAGAGATCAAGGAAGCCAAGGGCACAATTTTCATTGGTGAGTACACCAAAGGTGTCGCTGGATGTGGTGATTTTGTCTGGAGGGACACCATTAGCAAGGAAGGGTGGACTATTAAGGCTGAGTAAGTCAGACAGCATCAAAGTTGAAAGTTATCTAGTTTTCACTTTTTCTGTCTAAAATCTCTTCATAAGACATTTTTCTCGCTAAAAATCGCTTTTTTTTACTTTCTTTTTTCAAATAAAACCATTTTTTCAGCGTGAAAATCGAAGGAATGGATACTTTGAAAGACCAAAAAATTGCCTTCTCATTCGACGAGCTTTTCACCGTGCCAGAGGCACAATTTGCCCTATTCAAAGACAAGCTCGAATCGGAGTTGCCCGACATCACCATCATATTCGATGATGCCGACAAGTTCGTTCTGAGCAAGCAAAATCTCAAGAGTTTCGACGACGACAAGCACGAGAAGCTGAGTTTGTTGGTGCGGGGCGAGACACGGGACAGTTTCCTGCTGGGACGCAACTTTTTGAGCGACTTTTGTATCGCGTTCTCCGCCGACAACAAATTGTCGACATTCCAAATTGGACTGGCGCCAATCACACGGCTTGATTCGGATTCGAAGTGGATAAAATATGATGATGGTAAAGGAGAAGATGATGGCAATGGAGAAGATGGTGGCAAAGGTGGCAAGGACAAGGACAAGGATAAAGATGGCAAAGGCGCTTTCACTGCTTCCTCTTCGTTGGCTTTACAAGTCTTCTGCGCTTTGGCAACCGCCTTCATCGCCAGACTTGCCCAGTAAATCATTTTTTTTGTTTGTAAATGTACCCGTATCTTCTCCACGTTGCATTCTATGAAGTAAAGATTTTTCTGTTTAAACCGATTTTTTGATGACGAACAAGGAAGGGAGTTATCAGCAAAGATTTGGGATTAAGTTTTCAGCGTAAATAAGCTGCTGAGAAAGAAAGGATCAAGTCGCAAACTAGCGTGTATGTTTTCAAAGCATAAGCCGGGCGTGGCATGTTTTTGTAGAGTTAATACGGTTGCTGATAATTAGACTAACAGGGGAAGTACCCCCAAGCGCGACGCTCAGATTTTGATGAAACTTGGCACAAATTTAGAATAATTTTTTCTAAGATATATGCGAGAATCCTAGCTCGCGGTTTGCAGAAACAACCGAGATTTTTAGATCGAAAGTCGGCTAAAATTTAGGACTTTTTGCCGAATTTCGGCACGAAAAGTTTCATGCCTATTTCTACCGTAAAGCTGTCAGAATGTCACGACAAAAATCTCCGTGCTCTGTAGATTTTTTTCACATAGAAAAGATGACAAATGTCTACCATAGAGAAGATATTTTTCCCATCTAAAAATAACCCGAATACTGTACATTCCAAAGGTCGTTTTCAGACTGATACTACGCCTTTTACAACAGGACACGTAAAAATAAACGGCAGTAAGTTTACAGTCAGACAAACTTTTTAAAACCCATTTTGTGTTATTCAAAAAAGGCGGCTGACCCAACGTACTATAAACAACAATAAGGCCTGAGGTCAATCAGGGTTCTGGAAATGGTTTAACGAAGGACCAAAGATCTGAATTTTGAACTCATTGGGTTGTGATAAGCCAGATATGTGTATGGATGGCCAGTGTTTGCGCAGTATATGTTTTAGCAATATGTAGAGATGTATACATTATATGTACATATAGGAGGACACATAGAGAAACTTGTGTATCATGAGCTCTTTTATAGTCTGTCGAGAAAATAATGTGGATTTATCGAAGCCTCGTCGCAGTCTGGCACTAAATTTCCAACGGATAGCTTGATGATGATCGAGTCAGAACAATTTTCGAGGCTCAGCGAGTCAAATATGTATACGCCAAATTGAAGCTTCGTACAACAAAGCCCTTCTATAACGTATAAATCTTTGATGCTTTGCTTTTTGTTCTACAGAAGCGTGATGGTAAAGACAACATCTAGAAGGTTTAGTTCGAACTTTCCCCGACTTAAAATAGCCATATCCAACAATTTTTTCAGAAGATGCTTATATGTTTGAGGTGTATGATCAACGGGTGGATAGGTAGTAAGAATGGTAGACACGAGATTAGGAATAATGTTTATTGGACCACCGCAAACAGGGAAAAGAGAATGAGATTAATGATGATAATTGGTGACGAGACCTAGCTTTTATATGACTTGGTTTATGTTAATTTCTGTGGGAATTGTGGAGACGTTTGAGACTCCACAACATATGTACATAAAAAGGGGTATACCAGACATCCAATACTTTTTGGAAGCCAGATTTTTGCCGCAGTGTTCTGTCAAAATTTTTAGCCTGTTTTGTTGCCAAAGCCTCACACCCGATGCATCTTTTACAAGGAACAGCAATTCTCCAAACTGTTTTCATCTGCCGATGATATCACATGTAAACGTTATTTTTTCTTCATCAAAAGGCCACGTACCTGCCTTATGTTCCGCAATGTTTTTTCGTGGTGTTGTAATGGTTCGTCCGTTCTTTGCGTTTACTTTGATGAATGGGGAAAGAGAGGGTGTGCGGGGTGGAGTTACGGTACCCCTTTAAATATCCCGGATATTTCGATGAAAAAACAAAATCAAAAAGCTCCACTCTTCCACTTGTCATAAGGCTACTGCAGCTTACTGTAACTTTAATTTTTGGACAAGCAATCTTCAAAAATCTATATTGATTTTCCCACCAAAAAATCAGTTAAAATGAAATTTCTGCTACTGGTTTTCGTCGGATTTGTCATCATGATGACCGCTACTGCATATCCATATCAGTCGTACTATGGCTACTACCCAAATTATAATAACTATGGAATGGTGAGGACCGAAAACGACTTCAACAGCAGGATACCCTCCAATAACTACAACTTCCTCTTCTCCAACAGTCCTTCTGATGTTTATTGAGGGCTCTTGAGGGCTATTGATGTAAATTATCTCATGTACATAGATTTGTTGAAGCAATATTTATAATATAATAAATATTACAGAGCCTTTTCAACTGTTGTTTCTTTACATTAAAAAATTTCCCACCAAGGCGTAACTATACCTTAACTATACGTGATATAACGGACTCGGTTTGATCAAAAAATACCGCTGGATCTTCCAAAGCTGATGTGAGCCAAAAATCTCACAGATGGCGTAAGCTGCCTACCGGTAGACGTGGCTTCCAGGCCGGGTTTAAAGGCCACATCCTTGCGAATTTAACCTGCTTTACTTGAAGAAGACAGCCTTTATCTACATGGTAGAAATGAGGCTGAATTTTTAACACAACCAGAAAAAATATCTATGGTCCGATTGGTCGATATATTAACCAAAGTTTAATCATCATACCACAGTCTGGTTGGTATATAAATAGATATATCAATCTCCGTTTCTAACTGCGTATCAGACATATCATCTATCCGAAACTGACGACCGGAACGTCATGAGAGCAGTTCTTACTCAATGAAGGCTGTTTTGCTCGACGATTGAGCCGTATGACCGGAATTTTTATTGTAAAGCTTTGCAAAACAACTCTTCTTTCGCAAATTCAACTTCCACGAAGAATCTATCCGAAAAAGCGGATAAGAAGATTGTCAAAAAAAAATCTTCTTTATATCCTTATTTGGGATGTAAAATGAAAAAAATATTGTGAAATTTGCATAATTTAATTTTACTGTAAAAAATTTCAATGTTAGTTAAATTTTTCGGCCAAAATTTTGCCATAAAAACACTAAATCCCATTTATTTCTCCTTTACCGTATTCATAACATCCCAGTAATCACAATCGGCTTTTGTCAATGACAAAACGAACGCGGACGAAGAAAATTCGCGGCTGTAATCAGCCGAACGACGCCTCTGTGAAACGATCTTGACCCGTGGGAGAGTTTAAAAAATGCACCGAGACATAGGGAAAAACGTTGATGAGAAATGTCTCATTTACAGTACTTGAGACTTAAAAAAACAGCTACAATTCGGGAGAGATTGGGCTCAAATTTGAATTAATTTTTGGGATGAAACATTTCACAGAGACTTTTACCATAAAGAGTAACGTTTCCACAAAAAATCAATTTTTTTTGCGGTACTGGCAAAGATGCGGCTAAAAAGTGGCTTTATCTCTGATCGCACTCCTCGTTTTGTGTACTCTCTCGGCTACAAAGATCTCCGAAAATCTGGGCTGCCCTTGCCAACCGCAAACTAAAATTCTCATGAATTGATACGTGGCCTAGGAAAGGTGAATTTGCAAGGATTAAGAAAAAAGTTCAAAAAACGTGTGTCGCATTTTGAACAGTTCCCTTGTCAATTTGACCTCTAGTTTTTTGTGAAAGCACCCCCAAATGCAGCCCTTTATCCAGGATATTCAACGACCTTTTTTGAGGGGTACATAGAATCGTCCAGGCAAAAATGCCCTCCGGCAATACAGCTTCAAAGCCGGCCCAGAGAAAATCGGATTTTACGGAAGAAATTCACACTCTATTTTATGAAAGCTCTAGTCATTTTAAAGCTAAAAAAAGGGGAAAAAATTTAAAGTCAAGTTTTCAAATTTTTTGCCAAACTTTTACGCATACTGCCAGCTAAAAATCTAGAATATTCTTTACATAATCGTCCTATAAACTTGCTTCAAATTTTATCAAAAACGAAACCAGAGTCACCCTGTTTTCCAATCACACGGAAAATTTAAAATTTGAATATTCCAAAGGTCCCAGAAGTCTCAAAAACCAAAAAAAAAAACTGAGTTTTCAATTATGTTTGCCTCTAATCTCTGACCGCAACTTTGATAGCTCAAGCACGACCGTTCCACTTCCCCATTTCCCCTCTCATTCAACCCTGAAAACTGGGAAAATGTCAAGGAAAAATGGGGGTTTCGACAAGCTCGATGAGAGTTGTTACTTTCCGCTGAAACGTGGAAAGTACGAGAGAATTTGTTAAATAAAAATAGGCGTGATGGGAGAGTACAGTGTCCTTTGAAGTTGAAAAATTGTTGCAGTAAAAGGGCGATCTAAACAAAAATAAAAAAAGATGAGAGTGTTTTTTGATGATGGGAAAGTTCTTGAGCTGGCGAAAAGGCTAAACATGGAGGGAAAAACGTCGGAAAAAATTTGGAAATTCGGAAAAAAGTGAATTTAGGAGGTAACAGGAAAATTTTACAAGGTCATTGTGTGCAGTATTTTGCTCACATTTTCTTAAAATTTTGCACAGACTTTGAAAATAGGTCAAATATCAATGCCTGAAACTTTTAGCTCGCGCTTTGCAAGCGCAGCCAAGATATTCAACGATCTTTGCGGCCGAGAGAGTACGCAGAAGGTGGAGTGCGGCCAAAGAAAACTTTTGGCTATATCTTTGCCGTTTTACATGAAACTTTCATGCTATAGAGCGTCAAATTTTGCCAACTTTTGGCCCTTCCATCCGTATTACGAACCCATCACTTTCTAAACGCCGAAATATGTTTTTTCAAGTAAATACTTTCACTTTTTTTGATGAAAAAACAACCAGGGATCAGAAGGATTAAGAAATAAGATAGATAGACAAGATATACGATAAATAAAATGAATTGTTGACACTTTCAGCGATTAATTCGGCGTCTTTCAGAACTTGTTTTTCGTTCGTTTGTCATATGGCGATTTTGTCATAAAAATTGAGAAAATTACATTCATAAATTGCGGAATTTATAAGATTAAGATATAGATATATAATCAAAAAGTCAGTGAGAACATATATCGAATATTTAAAGCGATTCCGGAATTGGCCTTGGAGGCTGATATCCTCTGTAGAAGAAGTAGAACAGAACCCCGGCGTTGGTGAGCTGGAACAAAACCAACAGAGCAATGTCCATCCGGGCAAAGATTCGATTCCATTCGATTTCAACCTGAAAATGAATTAGAAAAAAGCTCATTCGACTGGTAGATTTCACTTTCCGACTTTTCGAGTCGACGACAGTTCGGGTCAATACAAAACCGATCGATATTGGGTCATAGGGCAGATGGACACCCAAACTAAAGTTGTAGGAACTGGCTGCGAGGTCTGGAAAGGCCGTCGGATGGTCGGCGAAGGCCCGGTGTAAGCTCGGCGGAGACCTGCGAAGACTTGCGATATGTCCACCTTTTTTTAATTTTAGTTATTACTAACGTTAGTTTTCTTTTTCCTGAGCGGAAAAAAGGCTTTAGGAAGTGCCTAGGAGGCCTGGCAAAGCCGTTGAATGGTTGGCGGACGCTCGGCGGAGACTTGCATTATGTCCACTTTTTCAATTCTCAACTATTACTAACGTTATTTTTCTTTACTCTGAGTTACTGTAACATATAAAAGGCCAAAATTTACGGCGGAAAAGGAAGATCCGTACCTTTTATCTGGATATTATTGATGTGGATACATGTAAAATGCCTCAAAACAGGTGATAAGCTATCCTAGGACCCTATTAATCTTATTATTTCTACTAACTAAGCCTTCTCCTAGCCTTCCCCATGCATACAATGACAAATTGAAGCACCCAAAGTGTAGTCGACCCGAACTGTCGCTGGCCCGAAAAGCCGTAGCGCCGTGGATTTCAAATTATGCTCAAATCACTTACAACTTCATTCCAGGTCCCTCTTTCCATCTTGTGCAGAAACTTCCTCTGGCTAGCCGCAATGTCTTGCAGATAAGCGACAACAAATGATAGCTTCAGATCAGTCTTTTGTAGGCTGAAATGGCTTGTGTATAATGCTACAATTACTGTCTCCTTACTTCTCCAATATCTCCGTTATCTCAAGACGGTCCATCCTATTCTTACAGTTATATTTCTTCGTATTACTGCAGTCAAACGGCGTTAGAAGCATTAATCGATAAGCACAATTGGATGGTAGATCCCCGCTCTCGACCAGCCTGGAATGGATGGTTTGTTGGATTGTGGAGACCACAATTGCCGCCGCGATTACCATCAGAATGGCCAAAATGTAGATGCCGATCAGCGGGAATCTCTCGGTCCTCGGCATTTCGTCGGCAATCACGCCGAACATCATGATCATAGAGAGCAGAGATCCCATCCCCATTGTCACCTGGAATCGAACGATTTTTGGTATTTTATTCTTGATGTGCTTGGAAAAGGAGGCCAATCTTTTTTACTCTAAAATTTCTCACCTTCTCTGTTCTCGGCTGGTTCACCGACGATGTCAAAAAGATCCCTAGCACACTCAGCACGGCGATCAAAAAAGTCGGTACGACCATAACGATGATATAATAAGAGGGCCTCCGTTTCAAGTGCATGACAAAGATATAGCCCATTCGCCGCTCACTGTTCTCATTGATGTAGTAATTACAGGTGTGCACGTCGATTATATCGTATTCCGGATTCCCGGTGAACGAGGATTCAGGAGGGGGATCAGTGACGTTGACGATCTGTTCGTGGACAGTTAGCAAGGGTGATGCATGAGTAATCTCACAGTATTGGATGTCAAAGGGGAAGAGCTGAAATGGCAGGCTCATGCAGCATTAAATAAAGGCCTTTGAGGGGGTCTTGAGCACTTTTAGAGCGTTGGAAAGAGACACGATTACAATGACTTGACCTATTTTACCACGGGTGTTATAATTGCCCCACACAAAGTTTTTCTTTGTAGCACAATGTCGCTGTCTGAACACCAACTTACATCAACCTCCAAACTGCACACCGAAGTGACTTGTTGCGGGATGTTCACAAAAATTCTGCCATCGTAAGACAGTCTAATATCGTACCGCTCCGGCTTCAGCATGTCTTTTGTTGATACGCTAGAAAATCGTGGTTGTATGACATTAGGAGCCATGTTTACCTGTTGTAAATGAACAGCTTTGGCAGCCAAACTAACGCATTCGGCACTGTGACTTCGGTGATATTCCACCAATCAGCAGGCTCCCATGTGAGCTGTGGGTCGGTCCATTGTTGAGTGTGAGAGATGACGAAACTGGCGAGCTGCTGGTTTTCGTTCTAAAAATTGGTGTTGTTTTCGTAAAATCACTTTTTTGAGAGATTTAGTGAGATGTCTATCGATACAAATCAACAGCCCGGCAGGGTTAAAAGTGGGTCCGGTAAATTTCAAAAAATCCAAATCTGGGCTCCTCAAGCCCAAAGCGTTATCATGGCCTAAGAAAAGCAAGCGCAGCCTCCTAAATGCTAGGCTTTGTATGGTTGGAGAGGGCAGTTTGACTCTACCAGTCCAGACCGTTTAGATCCAAAGCAAAGCTTAGCTCTGCCCAATAAGAATTTGAGGCCCAAACCGGCACGATAAATGAAAAAAAAACTGTTTCTCTATAAAGCGAAAAAAAAATCAAAAAAAAACATCACCATCAAGAAAAGGGCCTTGAAAGAAAAGTCGAGCCCATTAGAAAACCCTTGGCCCTATATCTTGGCGCGGTTAGATCTAGGCCTAATTTTCCCGCCTTTCGAATCTTTCAAAGATTTGATACTACGCGATGGACATGTCTGTAAAGCCTAAAATTCGTCCGTTAAAAAAGTAGGCCAAGCCCGTTTCAATGTTGCGAAGTTTGGCCGGGCAGTCATGCCTAATTCACGCACAAACAAAAAACTTGCCACATCCACAAGCAACCCCAGTACGATGGTTGCTTTGATCTCCACAGGCAAATTATGATCTGCCCATGGACGGACTCGCTTGTCATACTTGTTGAGCAGATGGTCCAATAGCATTGTTGTTGAGTCTGAAATTAAATTATGAGGATAAGAAGGCTTAGAATTCTATTATGTTTTGCGGAATATCATCTTTATTTTGTGATTTTTCATCTGAACTCTTCTCAACTTACCACCAATCCAAAAATGGATATAAAACATGATAAAGTAATATAAATTCCTCATGATTTTGCAGAACAAAGCAAGATTTTCATAGTACAAATATGTATGAAGAAGGCCCGTTTACAAGGAACATTGTTTCATTTATCAAGGTGAAATCCGATCGTATGTTCACACATCCGGTCGCATTGACGTTCAGATACAAAATGGCACAGAACAGACATCCAGAATAGGTCATAAAATGAGAAAAAAGCGGGCAATTTGTTTTGATGCATTTTGACGAATTTACAACGTTTTGAAAATCCCACGTTTTGAGCAATCTCTGTTATAAAATAGTTATTATAAATCATAGAAAATCTCGATTTATTGCCAACCACAAAAAACAGTAATATGACATTTGATATATATGCGTATTTTAGACCGAGAAATCGACCGGGAGTTGGGGGATTGGCAGCCATGAAAACCGAAGGAAAAGAAGTAAAACTACCAAATTGAGGATTTGGAAAATGCTTAGAAATAGGTAATCGTATCTGGCAAATATTCGATTCCACTCTTTTTCGACCTGAAAATAGATGTAAAAAATTTTGATGAAAAGAAAAAAGAAAAATTTTTTTGAACGAATATACTTTTAAAATTTTTTATTTTTTTTTGAAAGTAAAAATGAAGTGAAAAATTAAAAAAAATCAAAATTAAAACAAATTTTTTGATTTTTTTGAACTTAAAAAATCTCAAAAATTCAATATTTTTGTGCAAACCTTTTCCAAGACTCACCGAAGCCAGCCATTTCTGTTTTTCGATCTTCTTTCGAAACGCGATTTGTGCATCAGCGATTTCTTGAACCCTCGAAAATAGTCCAACAAGATCTGGGAACTTTGGCCTGAAAAAAAATTTTGATAAAAAAAAATTGACCTATTTTCAAAGAAGGAAGTAGAAATAACTTTTTGAAAACAAGCGACAATAAGAGAAATGTCACAAATTTTTGGGCCGTCATAATGACGGAACTGGAAGTTTTTTATTTTTTAAGATTTTTTTTTTGAGTTTCCGGGGCTTTTTAAAGACTGAAAGGAAGTAAAAAAGTTGCTTCGAAAGATTGATTTTTAGCTCAAATTATGACTCTCTTCAAATTCTGCATATTTCATTAAAAAATCAATATAATAATCCATAAAAAAATCAGCTCGAGCTTTGCAAGGAAGGCTGAGAAATTGAACACTCTTTTTTCTTTTTTTCTGAGAGACTAGGCAAAATGATGAGAGTGGATATAAAACAAAGGTTTTGCATATAACTTTTCTGGAATCTAGATGATTTTTTTTAACTGAAAGCTTGGAAATTGGCATATATCTTTAGGAAATTTGCCGTAAATTTAGACAAAGTTTTACCAGATTCAAAAATCAAACTTTTTCAAAAAAAATGTTATTGAATTTGTTTTTTTTTTCTGACGACAAATTCTTTTTGAAGATTCGTACATATTTTACAATAAAGCAAAAAAGTTTATCAGCATTACTCACGGCGCGACATGAATTTCCTCCTCCATCATGTCCAGATTGCTCATCCGTTCCCAAAAGTCCATGAAATGCTTGGGCCGCTTCATAAACACCATGGAATAGGCCATCTGCGAGGGCATATTGTCGCTCTCAATCATTTGCCTGCTAATCCCCAGCATCGCCATGCTGATCCCCACGCCCAGCGCGCACAACAAGATCACCGCGATGATGTAGTAGCCCAACAACGGGATGGAATTGCTTTTCGGCATCGCGTTGGCCACAATGTCGAGGAGAACGACCATCGCCAGCAACGATCCCAATCCCAGCGACACCTTCTCCCCACGAGGCCCGTCGCTGTCGCCCGGCGAAAAGATGCCGAGAATGGAGAGAGCGGAGATCAGAAAGGTCGGCGCCACAATCACCGTGATGTAATAGATGGGCCGACGATGCAGATGGAGAATGTAATGGACCTCGACGCGGTATTCCCCGTCTTCCATGAATTTCATATGCCGGACCGTTACGTTGATCACTTCCCATTCCGCGTTACCCTGAAAATTTTGAAATAAAAAAGTTGCGGGTATTACAGGCTCTTGAAAAATTGGAAATTTTGAACAGAACAACTAAATTTGATCTTTTTTTAAAATTTGTACGGTAAAAAACAATTTCGATTTTTTGCACAGTGCAATGGAAATTCTGAAATTTTGCACAGTGCAATAAAAATTTTCAAACTTTCCTGCACTGTGCAGTACGATCTTGTCCGAAATTTTGCACTAAGCAAATAAATACGGCTGGATTTTCCATTGCCCGATGCAAAATCTGCTTTTATTTGCCCTGCACAGTGCAGCAAACATCAAACCTAAATTCCCACCACACTGTGCATTGAAATTTTAATTCTTGCACTGTGCAATGATTTGTCGCGATGCATCGGGTTTTTGCACAGTGCAAAATTAAATCTCACTTCCTTCCGCACAGTGCAAAATTGAGTTTTCATTTTTACTGCACAGTGCAAAAAAATTTTTTCTTTCTCATCGCACTGTGCAGCGAAATTTTCATTTTTTGCACTGCGCAATAAAAAACTTTATTTATACCGCACTATGCAACATCAAATCAAAATTTCCATCGCACAGTGCAAAATTAAATTTCACTTCCTACCGCACAGTGCAAAAAAGATTTAGTTTTTCATCGCACTGTGCAGCGAAATTTTCATTTTTTTGCACTGTGCAATAAAAAACGATATTTTTATCGCACCGTGCGACATTAACTTTCAATTTCCACCGCACAGTGCAAAATTGGGTTTTCATTTTGCTGCACAGTGCAAAAAAGTTGTTTTTCATCGCACTGTGCAGCGAAATTTTCATTTTTTTTTTGCACTGTGCAACACTAAATTTCAATTTCAATCGCACTGTGCAAAATTGGGTTTTCATTTTTTCTGCACAGTGCAAAAAATTTTTCTTTCACATCGCACAGTGCAGCAAAAATTTTCGTTTTTTGCACTGTGCAATAAAAAAGCGATAATTTTATCGCACTGTGCAACACTAAATTTCAATTGCACTGTGCGGTCCCTCCCACACCTCCAACCCACCGAAAAATACGCGTCCTTGGGGGGTTGCGTGGCGTTGACGACCATTTCATTTATATTCAACAAGGGGGAGGCTTGAGCAATGGCGCAGAATTGAGTGTCAAATGGGAATAACTAAAACGAAATTATCAAAATATATTATCCATGACATCAGAGGCGAAAAACTCACATCAATTTGAAGTTTACAGATACACGTAACATATTGTGGTATGTTCACCTTGATGTTTCCATCGTGCTTGAGGCGAATATCGTAGCGGTTTTCGGTCAGCATGTCCTTTGTGTCCATACTGAATGTTTTTGATTGGAAAGATGATAAATAAAAAAAAAATTTAATAAAAATAAAAAAAAATTTAAATAAAAATCAAAAAAAATTTTTTTTTTAAATGAAAATAATTTTTTTTTAAAATAAAAATAAAAAAAAAATTAAATAAAAATAAAAATAATTTTCTTTTTTTTTTATTTTTTTTTTAATTTTTTTACCTGTTATATATGAACATTTTCGGAACCCAAACCAGACTTTGAGGCACTGTCAGCTGATCAATTCCATTGTATTCCGCCGGATCCCAAACCAAATTCGGATCCACCCATTTTTGGACATGTGATATGACAAAGGAGGCCACTTGATTATTCTCTTCCTAAAAAGGCATTACACTAATTTTTAAGGTGATTTTATTGACGTACAAGCTCAGTAAGAATGGCCAAGACAATAGTCATCTGCACTTCCACCGGTTTCCCATCGTCAATGAAAGGGCGTACCCGTTTGTCGTACTTGTTCAGGACATGATCCAGCAGCTCTGAGGGGCCCGCTAAAGAATTTGAATATGTAATAAGTTTGCCTGGGATCAATGTTGCATCATGTCAGATCTTTTGCTATGCATAGATAGTGATGACTTTTTGTTTGGACAAAAAAATTTTTTTCGGAGTGAGCTTTGAGTTTTCCGCTGTCTTTTGAGCGGTCAAACAGCCAAAGAAGTTGAGTGTAGAACCGTGAAAAAGCCTTTGTTTTGGAAGTTTTTGTTCTTTAGGCTATGCCATCTCAAACAATATGGACTACAAGGGCCTTGTCAGCTCGTACTAGAAGCAAAAATTGGCCCAGCCAACGCTCATAGCATACAGAAAGAACGCGCGAACAAGCCGAATATCATAGCCAAGAATTCCTTTTAATTTGGCGCTTGTGATATGCTTATACCGAATGTAAATTCCAGAAAATTTCAGCGTTCATAATACATGAGTCATTGAGATATTCATCGCCCGAAAACAGGCAAAACAATGAGAGCGGATAGGCAAAAAAAAGATTTTTTTTTAAATTCATTCTATTTCGATTCTTCTCATAGAAGAAATTTAAACATAGTAGAAAACTAGTCCTGTCATGGACGTATAAATAGAGCCAATTTTTTTGTAGATAACTGCGGAAAAAATGGCCAAATTTTCGCCAATACTAAACTTTCGACTAAAAATTTTCTATCGCTTCTGCAAAATACAAGCCAAAAATTCTTTGCATTGCTTTATAGACAATTTGCAATCCAGTTTTTATCAAGTTAAATTAATACATCTGAAGTCCCTCAATATTTCTCTTTCACTCAAAACTAAACAAAATTTCCAAAACTCACCGCTCAAGTGCATGGCCAGTGTGGGAATCATCAACAGATGCTTCAACATCTTTCCAGCCTCCCCAACATTCAGCCCTTCAACAACATTCTTTCATTACACGCATCCAAGCCGCAGTTTTACTGTAAATATGCATATTTAGATAACAGGAAGTAAGGGGAAAGACGGAAAAATGTATAACCTCCCGTGGCGAAACCCGGACCTTGAGATGATTGGCATTTTGAGGACGAGAAAATGTGTCAAGTGATGAGCGGCTCAACGGAATTTCAAAAAACGATCATGTTGCATAAAGTGGCCGAGTTTAGAACGGATAGGAGGGGAGGGCAAGGATGACGTAATGAAAAAATATCAAAAAGAATTTGATTTTTTGTTTTTTGCCAAAAAATAAGTGCTTGAAGAGAGCGACAGTGATTTCTGAGCTTATGAAGTTTATAGGTAAAAATACGGCCATGAGTAAATGTTGCCGGCCCAAAATAAAGGGTAACTACGATGAAAAAGCAGGGAGAATTTAAGAGCATAAAAATTTTTTGGCTGCACTTAAAAACTTTCGCGTGAGGACCCATAAAAAAGGTTAATTTTTCCCGTTCAAAACAGGAGAAAGGTATGGTTCAAAAGTACTGTTCTCTTTGATTTGTAAATTGCAAGTAAAAATTTTTATGAATTGTTATGTGGCCTATGCCCAAAGTATGTGCAAAATCTAAAGAGAATCCAAGCGTCGCGCTTGGTGTGTTTCCTTTGTAAATATGTAGTACATTGCACACGAAGGTGCTCAAATTAGCTATTGTTTTTGGGTATGGTATTAGAATGTGTAATTGGGTCCAAGGTTATATACGCAGCGGTTACTAAGATTCACGGTTTTTTGCAAATGGAAATTATTTAGACCATTTGATTAGAAAATATTCACTAGCGATTGATCTACATTTCCCTAGATATCTTGCCATATGGCTTATTGCAAGCATGGCCTACGTTTTAAGGGCTGGTTGAGGCTCTTTGGCTAGTCGGCTATTCAAATAAAATATGCAAAAAAATGATTACAATGACCCCTCCAAAAATTGCGACAAAAATTTTGCAGTAAATCCAATGAAGTACATATTCATTTTTACATGTTTTTCAAACTGTTTCACGCAATTTCATTGTTCAAGGACGCATAAGAAGGCGGAAAATTTTATGTCATAAGTCACGCTTTTCTTGAAGGATTTATGAACCGAAAAAATTAAAACCGCAACCTACTCTGGAACATGTCTCAAGACACCTACATATAAGGACCAACATATAAGCAGCACGCAAGTTTAATTTGCATATCCGCTTCCAGACACCGCCTTCGGCATCAAGGGAAGTCTCTAATTATTTTCGAGGCATTCCAGACGTCTAATTTGAATATTATAGTACCTCACGTGGTATATGTATAATATGTATAATCATAGACCAGAAGAAACGTTTTGGGAGGTTTTTTGATTGGTTTAACTGCGTACTTCTGTTATCATAAACCTCGTGCTCTGCGATGTCTTGAAACTTGGCAGAACATAAAAAATTAGATGGCATTTTTTTTAGGCGCATGCGGTATTCTTAACTTGATATTTCCAAATATAACCGAGATTTTTAGGTTTAAAGTAGACAGAAAACGGGGCATTGAAAGGTTCCATTCCTGTTGTTACCGTAGAGAGTAGTGTTCCCACCAAAACCGATGATTTTTGTTCGAAACTGGCAAGGATGTAGCCAAAAAGGTGTTTTTTGACCGCTCTCCACCTTTAGCACACTCTCTCCGCTACAAAGGTTATTGAATATCTGGAATGTGCCTGCAAGCGTAAGCAAGAGTTTTCAGGGATTGATATGCGGCCCTTGACTATCTAATGCAAAACATCATTCTACACAATAAACGAAGTTTTATCTTGGCCATAAAAAATGTCTGCAAATTCTCAAAAAATGGAACCCTTTTTGGCCGGAACAAGACAAAAATTGGATTGTTTATGTAAATTCAAAAAGGTTTGGGAGTGCGGAAATGGTCATCGAAAGACCCTTGAAACAATAAAGTTCCAGCTAATTGAGTGGACCCTCGGGTGCGACATAATTGAATTCAAATTTATGGTCGATGAACAGAGATTACTGTAGAGGAAAAAATTGAAAATTTAGAATTAAAAATTATAGCATAGACGTGCAAAGGAGCAACTCTAGAGGAAAAAAATGTCATCTACTTATATAAAAATATGGTTGTTATAGAGGGGCTTTGTTATACGAAGGCTTATTTTCACCCAAAATTAATTTTTAAGAGCTTTGAAATGGTTTGTTATAAGCAGGTTTTGTTGTATTGGGTTGGTCGAACAGAAATTTTACATTGTAAAAAATTTTATTGCATAATAAAAATCCAACCCGTTCAAAGCCACTTGCAAGTTTCAAACGTATGGTCCAAAACATCCCAAAGACCGCACCCGTTCCACGAACGTTTTGGAATTTTAATGCAACTCCTCGAAAGAAACATAAAAAGGCGTCTTGAACATGACGATAATCACGGCCTGAGGGCTTTTAAGAAAATCCTTAAAGATTTGTTGTCCGGAAAAGTCTGGGGAGCCAGTCAATGTACTTTTGAGACGGTTCAGTTAACCGGCTTTTCAAAACATAATCCAGAAAAAAGGGGAAAGGGAGAACAGGGGTTTTGAGGAATTATTTGCAACCATAGTTGCTGCAAAAAGTCAAGGGGGATGCTGCAAGTGCGATGCTATTTATTGGCAAGACTTGGAACAAATTTAAGTATTATATTGAGGGTTACTAACATTGTAAGATATATGTGACATTTCTAGCCAAAAAAAACTTTCTCCCGCGGGCCCAAGATCGTTGAAAAAATCTCAACTGCTCTTCAAAGGGTGAACTAATGTAAGACTTTCAGGAATGGACCTACAATGCGAGGGCAAACTTTCAAGAAAATCTGAGTGTTTCACTTGCAGAACATACTCATCCCCTGAACGTATTTTACAATGGTTTATCTTTTTTTACAGCGGACTATTTGCACTCTGCTCCTTTGCTTTTTCGTCACAGCACAAATTTTCCAGCGGGGGGTCGGCGAAAAAATGGTAAGGGGTGTGAGGGGGGAGTAAGGCAAATTTTCGTCGCGAAAATTGAAATTTTTCACAGGTATCTAGCTATCTGTGGCAAAAAAACCTCCCCCCCCCAGACCAATTCCTCTTCTACGCCTTTGTCTGATGCCCCCACAAAAAAAATTATCAAAATCCTTGCCAGCGAACTATGTAACAAGGTGCAATATACATACACGTACGCTATATTCCATGGTCAATCAAGCATCCATAGTCGAAATGAATGCACTCGACCTACTCCGCCTACACTGGCCACAATGGCCACACAAGGGCTTTACGTAGGAGTTCGGGGAACCGAGTTGGTCGAGGAACTGAGCTCTCGGAAAATCTCATTTTCACAATCAATCGGTTGTTTGTCTGGGAGTTATGGACGGGAGGAAAACAAACAAGAAAAAAAAAACAATTGACGATAAACCGAAGTATTTATTTTAGGCGTCAGATTTCCTTAAAATTAGGTAACTTCTGAGCAGCTTACACACCGATTTCTGAAGACTTTAGATCGCGTTTTACAGCGAAAAAAGGTATTATTATTAAACTTCTTGAGAGAACACCTCAAAGAAGATCTTTGACACCACATAAGACTCTTGAATTATTTATTACCCGGTTTTATCATTATTGACAAAATATATTTACGACATGTACATATTTACACAACTAACGATGATTCGAATATTCGCTTCCAGAAAAACTGCTCATCGATCCTCGCTTCCATCCAGTCGCGCTTTCCCAACCCACAGACTTGGCGCGAGCTCGAGTCTCTGAAAGATAGCAAGATAAACAAAATATTGTGAGATTTACGAGGTAAATGTTGGAATTTCAAAGCTCAGAGTTTCTTTTGAGCCCAAGTAGTGCCTAGAGCATATAGAAGTGGCTTAAAATATATGAGCTTGCGCTTTGCAAACGCAGTTGAAGTATGTTCAATCTTTGGCGATGAAAAGGTAGTGAAATTTAGAGAGCGTTCAGAGAGAAAAAACGTTTTTTGGCCATTTCCAATTCCAAGCAAAAAAAATTTGATTTTTTTATAGAAAATTTGTTTTTATATCTCAAGTGTATTTATGGTTGAAATTTTTCATGGATAGCCTTGCAAAGAAACCGTTGCATTGTGCCCAATTGTTTGACAAAAAATCTCGCTTTTTTCTGTAAAGAGCCGACCAGGAATCTCGTACATACCCTAGGATTTTTTTCACTAAATTAGCCTGTTTCTTAAAAACCTTAGCGTTCCACGTTAGACACTCCCTTTTTCAAAAGAAAGCCTAATATTTTAGCCTCACTTTTCTCTTCCCATATCCGATTTGGCTCCGAAGACAGACAAGGATCGGAGCCGGAGCTGAGCATCTTCGGCCTCGCAGTTTCCGAGGATTTCCGTGAGCTGACTTCTGAGATCATCGACAATTTCTTCGGAGCCTCTCCCCATCCGCACTTCCCATCAACAACCACCAATGGCGGACTCAAATTGTCGTGCACACTCTTCGTTTGAGACGCCATTTGAGGCCATAGAGTGCCGCTGACGGAGTGGCGAATCTTCTGGAACAGATTCCTCCGTTCCGCTTCGTCCGGCTCATCAATCTCCTCGTAAATACTAACCGTTGTTGGAGTGAGTTGGCCGGTTTGGATTTTCTCAATCGCTGCGCCAATCTGGAAGGTATTCGCTGTAGAAAAAGGGACTTACATCTCTCAACGAAATAATCCCCACCAGTCTTCCTTCATGCGTAACATAGCTGCGCGTCAAACCGAGCAATGAAAATAGGAAATGGACCTTCAACAGAGAAGTGTCATCGACCAGTTGAAAAGGGGCTGGATCAACCCCAATCTCCTTCCAATCAATCTTTGTGTTCAGCTGTTCTTGCTCCCATTCATGTCGCTCTTTTCCGTGAAGATCGTAGCCAGAGGTTTTTCTTTGTTTTTGAAAAGAAGAAGCGAGGGTTATGGTCCGGAAGAGCTCTGCAATATTACGTAATATGCAGTGAACTACAGTAACAACTCTGTAGAGCAAGCCTTCAGATAACAAATCCTCTATATAACAAACTATTTTAGAGATTTAAAAACTAATCTTCGTTCAGCGAAACCCTTCTATAATAACTTTTTTTTCGGCCGCTTTTTGCTGTAAAGGGGCTTGATTATCAATCCGTTGGGAAAATAATGTGGATTTGTCGCAGAAAAATTTCTTTTTCCACCAAATCCTCAACCTTGACTAGCCGTCATAAAGTGCTAATAAGCCACTCCAAAAATCCACATTTCTTTCCCGACAGACTTCTACTACATATATTCTCCTTTACTCACCTCCAACACCCGGAGGAAGCAAATTCTCCAGCCGTTTTTTCTCCAGCTTCTCAACAGCCTTATCCAATTTCTCCTCAGTCGACGTTTGTTGCATGGCAGGAGTTACCACAAACCTTGAAGGCCTTCTTGTTAACGTCTTTGGACACTCATCGTAATAGTAATCCATGGATGAAGTGTCAGCAAGATCGAACTCTACATGTTTCTCTTGAAGCAAGTCTTTGGTGTCCTTGTCAAAGACAATACTGTTTCGTTGTTTCTCCACCGGCCGGAATCGGCGATTTATATCCTAAAATATAAAAAATCTGCCTTATACTACGACTTACATTGATGCTCTCCGCGATTTGTTTCGCGGCCTCGGCTTTTCTGGCCATTGGGCCGACCTTTGCGTCCAACGCTTTCATCAGCTTGGACCTTGAACAGGAGCCGATTAACACCTTGTTGTCCTTGCTCTCGACCACCGGGAACACTTTCATCTTGTTCTCGCTCATCAGAACATGTTGAATGTCCTTGTAGGTCGTGTCTTTACACAAATACCACACTCTCTCTATGCTGGTCATAAACTGTCTTGCCAGGATACCATGGTATCTGGAGGAGGATGGGATATCCGGAAGATAGGGCAAGTGTTTCACCAAGATTACGGAGTCATAAAACGATGGTTGGAGATTCGAACATATCGCATTGGAGATCAATGAGGCTATCTGAAAGATACAATATGTTGTTTGGAGATATACCTACCATAACTGGGAGGATAAGAACAATCTGTCCGGTAAGCTCAAACGCGATGACTGCCACCGAAATTGTATGAGTTACTCCGCCGGAAAATGCAGCAGCTCCTGAAAAAGTTCATCTTTCAGAGCTCTTGAAAACTGAGCAATTGAAATAACAAGCCATCAAAAAATTGATGATTATAACGGGGTAAAAGACCCTTACTTCAAAAGGTCGTAGCGACCTCAGTTTGCATTTTAAAATCTTGTTATTTCATAGAAAAAAATTGGTGTGGCTTAAGAATACATGTTCCAAAAATGAAGCCTCTGCGCCGCCTCCGCCGGAAGTTATAGCCTCCAACTTTCCTTCACATTTCTCGAAAAATTCCTATACATGAAAACCCCGCTAACCCCGTGATTACTACCGCTATATATAGCTTACCCACTACAGCATACGCTCCAGGATTTATATGCCTTCCCAGACTTCTGAATCCATCCGGATACATCACAGAAGTCAGCTCGCCCATCAACCGTCCAAACGCCGCGCCGATTATGAACGACGGCCCAAACACTCCGCATGGGATGGGAAGGGTCAACGAGAGGATCGTTAGAAAATACTGAAAGACATACAACTCTACAGTGGGGGAACTGATCCAGTTACAAAAAACGCAGCATTTTACATCCGGGAAGTATCAAAAATGTGGCAAAATGCCTCCCCTCCGGGACGCCTTTCAAAACAAAGTTTTTCACTTGGAGAGTGAAGCATTTTGCCACATTTTTGATGCTTCCCGAATGCAAAATGATACGTTTTTTGCCACCAAATCGGGTCCGTCACTGTATGCAATTCGACCTACACAACCAGCCAAGAAGATGATCATGGCGTCAAAGACATCGCGTTCGTAATGCCCTCCCAGCCAGTCCAATAAAAGATCGTTGCAGAAATGCGCTGATTCGTTGGTCGCAGTCCACGTGCAATTGAAAAACAAGTAGTGTGGGGCCTTACTGAACCCAACAAACCCGCCCATATAGGCACCATACCATCGGGGATATGTCAACAAAGCGATGACAAATGAGACCAGTATCGTATAGGTTAACCAGCTAGAATATTTGAATATTTTGAATATTTCTTATAGAAATTTAGGGTGATTTTTGCAATAGTTACACATAAAACAAGATAAAACAAAATTAAACCGATTGAACTCACTGTTTTTGAAAGACCCGTATCATCCACTTGTTGTTCCGCAAAAACAAAACAAGATTACGGTGCAACATGATGAAAATGGCCGAGAAAACGCCGCAGATTACGCTGAATCGACCGGTAAATCAACAAGTTTTTACTTACCCCATGAATGCAAAGATTAAAAGCTCCTCTGAAACGAAGGCTTCTTGCGGGAAATAGGTCTGGAAAACTGCCACTAGCTTCTCTAAAAAACATTGTTAATAGTGCCACATGGACGGTATAGGGGAGATATGTAATTGCGGGATACGACTTTTCGGGTCAACGACAGTATTTGGGTCGATACTTTGGGGTGCCTCAATTTGTCATTGTATACATGAAAAGGCTTGGAAAAGGCTTACGTTAAGGCTTATTCAATAGAAATCATTAGATTGATCAGGTCCTGGGAGAGCTTATCACTTATTTTTGAGGTATTTTACATGTATTTGAGGTATTTTACATGTATTACTACAAGAATACTCGGATTAAACTTACGGATCTTCGTTTTTTGGGGTGACTTTTGGGTAACTCAGAATTTAGAAAACTAGGGTTAGCAATAGCTAAAATTATAAAAAGTGGTCATATTTTTTATTTTTTTTTTGTAAGGGTCGAGCTAGCTGTGCACATGAAACAGGATGTCGCAGCAGAGTCGTGAAACGGTAACCATGGGTTTCCCTAATCACGAATATTAGATTTCAGAAAAAAATTTTTTGATTATTGGCCTACTGTAGGTGTACTGTAGCCTTCCCGCATTTCCAGGATCTCAGCTACAAGAGGTCGGGTTGTATCCGGACCTTCTCTGAATCATAGAATGGACAATTCTAAGCATCTTTCATGTTGGGCACTTTTTCCTATCTGTGCCGGAAGTATTCTAAAAATTTGCATAATTGTCAAAAAATTCACATTTTTCAAATTTTATAGAAAAATTTGCATAATGGCATGACATTTTTATTGCTCTAAAAGATGCTCCGTAATGTGGCAATTCAAACGGTATATAGATCACCGCAAGGGGTTCTGCCTATGTTGCAAACGGGTCGTCTAAATGTTGGGTCATCAGGAATTCAATTTTTCTGAACGTCAAATTTTGTCAAAAAAATGTGGTGTTTGGTATGACCAAAGATTGTATTGGACTTAAAGTGGTTCCAAAGTAAAAATATGTAATTTTATGACAAAATAATGTTATAAATCCTTAAAAGACGATTTCTGGGTCAGTGGACATAGGAAAAAATCAATTTTGAGATTTTTGCATTAAAACGACCGTCGATAGATGCTAAGCAAAAGCAAAGGACGTTTTTTGCCAAATCCTCCATTAAGATATATTTTTTTACAATTTACTGTTTTTTAAGTAATCGCTTATAGTTGTCGTATTTTAGCTCTGAATACAACAATTTTAAGCTTACTGATGTTTTCGATCATTGCTAACACGACGGAGCTATTATTTTTTTTAGTTTCTTACTGTAACTTCCCGTGATACAGTATTGGCCTAAAAAAACGGCCGTAAAATCTTTGTTTCTAAAAACCCCCAGCTGATTTTTTGATATGTTAATCAGCGTAAAATTCTGCTCTAGATGCAATTAAAAAAAGTGCAAAAAGTGGTACGACAAATTTCGTGGTGTAGTGGTTAGTGGGCGGGACTACCATTCCAGCGTCCCGGGTTCGATCCCGGCTGGGTGCAAATGTCAAAAAAATGCCGCAAATCAATTTTTTAATTACCTATTTTTACTTTGGAACCACTTTGAAGTCTAATACAATCTTTGGTCATGCCAAACATCAAATTTTTTTGACAAAATTTGACTTTAATTCCTGATGATCCAATATTTAGACGACCCGTTTGCAACATAGGCAGAACCCCTTGCGGTGATCTATATACCGTTTGAATTGCCGCATTACGGAGCATCTTTTAGAGCAATAAAAATGTCATGCCATTATGCAAATTTTTCTATAAAATTTGAAAAATGTGAATTTTTTGACAATTATGCAAATTTTTAGAATACTTCCGGCACAGATAGGAAAAAGTGCCCAACATGAAAGATGCTTAGAATTGTCCATTCTATGATTCAGAGAAGGTCCGGATACAATCCGACCTCTTGTAGCTGAGATCCTGGAAATGCGGGAAAGCTACAGTACACCTACAGTAGGCCAATAATCAAAAAAATTTTTTCTGAAATTTAATACTCGTGATTAGGGAAACCTATGGTTACTGTTTCACGGCTCTGCTGCGACATCCTGTTTCATGTGCACAAGGCAAATCTGAAAGCTCGAGTCTTTTGCAAAACCTGTTTTAAGTCTCCGCCAAGTCTCCGCTGAGTCTTCGCCGAGCCTCCACCAAGCATTCAATGGTTTTTACAAGCCTCGTAGGCACCTCCTAGAACCTTTTTTTGGGTCTCCACCTGTCCTATGCCTTGTATGGATCGATCTTTTTTGCTGACTCGAACTGTCGTAGACCCGAAAGGTCGGGCGTGATAATTGTCTGCCTACCTTCGGGACGAAGAAGAACTTTTGTTAATCGGAATACGGAGGCTGCGCAAGCAGCGGCGAGAAATCCACGCCAATAATTGCGGATGGCAAAGTATGAACTGGTGACTTCGATCGAAAAGAGGACTCCTGAAACGGCCTAGCATGAATATTTCTATAGAAATTTCTATTTTCATGCTGTAGCAGGACGTAATTACATATAGTTATACCTCCAACTGGTGCCGAAAACACACAAGCCACTCCAACCGCGCATCCAGCCGCCAACATCTCGGTGTGCCGACTCTCGTTCGCATAGATCGGATCGATTGTTTGAACCAGACGACTGAGAATGTTGGCGACAATTGAAGCTATATGCACAAATGGGCCCTCTTTTCCAATCGGCAGCCCCGACGCCAACGCCAATGTAAGTCCAACGAATTTAGAGATGAACGTCCTGAAGGTCAGGTATTCCTTTAAAACAACTCCTCGCAGAATCGTCTTCATCTCCGGAATACCAGAGCCAATCGCTTGTGGTGCAACGTAATGAGCGAATAATGCGGAACAAGTGACAAGAATCACCATGTATGCTGCCCAACAAACAACGGATAAGAAGTGAGGTAGAAGGCCATCGTAGATGAACAACTGTTTCATGAGTGATATGTGATCTAAACCGAGGTATGAGAGAGTCTATGGAGCTAGTTACTTGAGGAAAGGAGGTCAACTATAGCATCCAATGCAATGGAACAAAATGCCATTCCACACCCGAGCAGGATGACCACAACCCAGTCATTGAAAATCCAGTTCAAAATGGAGCAGATGAGCTCTGAAACGATTGATTTTACAGTGAAATTTCTGTACGACAGATACCAAGGGACTTAAAAAATTTATTCGTTATAGGAAGGCTTTGTTGTATGAACGTTTAATTTAACCCAAAATTGACCAAAAAATCTCAAAAATTGCTGTAGAAACCTTCGTTGTAAGGCAGCCTTTCTTGCGCTATACAGAAATCTTATTGTACAGATATGACATACATAAAATATACACATATCCTAAGAACCACTGTCATTTTTAATCATCGAAAAAATTTACCAAAGATTTTGTAGAAATAACAAACAACCCTGTACAAGTCCATGCTTTTTTTCGATATTGACCTACCTGACTATTGATAAAAACAGTTTTCTCAAACTTTTTGAACCCTCATGCTTGGTATTTCCGACGCTTTTCATAAACGTATAAAGATTATTAGGGAGAGTGCGGTCAAACACGAGTTGAAAAAATAAATATGAATAGGGAAAGCATTAGCGTTCAGAACAAGGCAAAAGATCATGCAATTCAAAAGTGGATTCGTCAGCTTCCGGTGGAAATACCAGCCGAAGGAGTTGGGAAATAATGCCGTTTTAATTGAGAAATTGAAAATTTTGTCCTATTTTTGGTCATTATTTTCAAAAAATCCTAAATTTTAGAAGTTTTGGTTACTGATTTTTCAGGTTACTGTACGTAAAGTTCAGCTGCTTTTGACTTATAAGGAAAGTATTATAATACTTCAAGTACGACGCTCGGATTTTCATGAAATCAGGAACAAATCGAAAATAATTTTTTTCAAGACATACGAAAGACGCCTTGCTTGCGCTTTGCAGAAATGCCAATATTTTAAACTCAAAATTGGAAAAATGTGACACTTTTTTCCGAGCTGTGGCATGAAAAGTTGCATGTTTATTCTGCCATATAGGGTAATGTTTCCACAAAAAAAATCAATTTTTTCCGCGCAAAACTGGCAATGCTATGGCCTAAAAATGGTTTTTCTGTACCACTCTCCGCATTTGACGGACTCTCTCGGCCGTCAAAAATCGTTGGATACCCTGCAAAGCACAGACTAGAATTTTCAGAAATATTTAGATATGTGGCCTATGCCCGGAGTGTTTGCAAAATTTACAGAAGAAGTCTCAGTGTCGCACTTGATTCGCTTCTCTGGTTAATTTAGCGTAAAATTTCTTGAATACGCCATTAACAAGTAAGATCTTCCTATTCCAGAAGTCTGGAATTAACGAAAGTGAAATGAAAATTGAGGAAAATTTTGCCACTGCAACAACAAAGAAAGGACATTTAAAGATCCTGTGATCAAGAAACACCCCATACAACATGACCAACACACCTTTCCACCGCTCCTTCTTGTCGCTCGAATAGAACGAGTCCGAATATGTCCTGTAGAAGCTCTCGTCCAATTTGCCGTTCGAATCTGATCCATAAAACTTTTTCTGAACAATTTTCTCAATCTTTCTCCGTAGCTGCATCTCAGCAAGCAAAAAACACATACGACGGGTCGTTTTTGTATTCCGCGGTGAAATTAATGCAAATTCGGGCGTTATAGAACCCGATCACTCGAGTGACGGAATGGCCTTTGGGTGTATCCGAACTTTGGTTCCAAAACATTTTTCCGGAATATGCGAGTAGTTTTTTGTGAATAATCCCGAGGAAGTTTGTGTTGCTTTATCGATATTTGTGCGTCGCACATGGAACACTTCCTTTGTATATGTGTTTGTGAATTAATATCTTCATTACATCAGGCCCCGTGAGCTGAAGAAAATCTGAGGGTCCCATTCAAGGCTCTCCGTAAACCTTTTTTAGAGGGAGTTTCTACCAGGATCAGAAGAAGGTGAGCTAATCAGAAAATGACTTAATTAGAAACGACAGAGGTACGATAAGCAAAAGGTTTCAAGAAACTTTGAAAGGAACAGTCCCGGTCACTGTGTCTTGCTGGGATTCGTCTGAATTTTCTTACAACAAAACCTCCGTACAAAAAATTGCATTAGAACAAAGTCATTACAGAAGGGCTTCGTTTTATGTACAAGGGCTCATGTTGGCTTTGAGGTTTAAAAACTGACTTGTGGACCCTCTGAAATTATTTGTCATTAGCAGAAATATCTCTAGAGCCTAACGGCGTTTTTTGAGCCGAGGATGGTCGGTCTGGTCCGGTTACAATTTCCGTTGGCCCAGCCTTACGATTAAAGTCAAATCTAGCCATGGAGATTTTCATCGTATAGAAGAGCTTGTTTTACTGGTCGCGACATAAAGTCCTGACACATTTGCACAGTGCATTTTGTTTTTCTTTCGGACCCGTCGCGGCAATTCCCCATTTTTGCACTAGCGACATGCACTTTCGCGCGAGTTCGCCACTTTTCTCGCGCAACACCCGCGACAAAATGTGTCAGGACTTTTGTCGCGACTAGTACAGAGGCGCTGCCGTAAATTCCTTCACTTTGCAAAAACAAAATGGCTGTAAAAAAGTAATACTCGAGTTCAATTTGTGAAGTAATCAGAAAGTTCCGATACATTCCAGACATACGCATTTACAAGCCGTAATAACTGTGGTAAGGCAGTAATTTTTTTGGTTAATCAGTTGATCAGATAAACAACTTCAAAGATGGTTTGAATTGTTTGTTCTATCCTCAGTCCAGGTATTCTCAGACTACATTTCTTTTCCAAAATCTCCAGTTCATTTACTCTACCGTTCCCCACTCCACTTCTTCCGCAGTAAAACTGTAATTCCCGATCATAATTCCAGTCGTTTACCCATCCAGAACGTCGTTATGTCTCCCCATTTCGCGCGCTTAATGTGAAGATGAAGAAAGCATTACCCAATTCGCGATGACATGTTGAACTCGTTTCCCACCTTTATTTTACTCGGACTAATAAACTCGGTTCTGACAAACTTTTTCTTCGCGCTCATCTGTAGCATTACTTTACCGTGACATGTTGATTATGATTGCGTGGGCAGATCAAAGGATTCAGATGTTGCGGATTTTGATCGAAATAGAGATGACGGTAGATGAAGAAGATTGTTAAATAGCCCGTTCGAAAAGTTGCTGGAGCAATTTTTGGCATTTGCACTGTACAGCAAAAGTCAGCGTGCGAGTGACAGCCAAAAAAAGCCTATTGCAGGGCGTATAGTGAACTTTCGTTTTCTTCGCCGAAATCATTCCTGCGACTTTGCGAACGGACTAGTAAGGTCAATTTTTGTTTGAGATTCTTTAAATTTTTGACACACGGCAGGCCTCGATCGCATGTCACTTCCAGAAACTTTTAGCTGCATCTTTGCAGCAAAAGCCGAGATATTCAACCTACACGAAACGAGGACGCAAGACGTGGAGAACGTTCAGAAAACGCTTTTTGGGCATATTTCCGCCAATTTCGCGTGGAAAAATTTTATTCCGTGTACAATAGAAATGCTGCACGTCAAACTGAGGAGTCCGGTGACCGGAATAGACACTTCGCTATCGGTTTTTTACATTTCGTCTTGATTTCCAGAGATAGAGAGAAAAAAGACACGCAAAAGCGTACTCTCTCGCCCGAAAAATTCCCCATTTCTCCCGCGAGAAAACGTTTTTTCGCGTCTTTTTTTGGCAAATTGCCAATCCATTCACCGGACTGTTTTAGCTTATCTCAGTTTGACGTGTGCTGTGCTTTGGCGGTAGAAATAAGGCTACAACTTTTTGTAAGGCAACTCGTAAATAAAAAAGCGCAAAATTTTTACAATCTTTTGGAATAAAAATCTCGGTTACTAGTGCGAAGAGTCAGCCAAGAATCTCGCAAATGTCAAAGGAAATTTTTTTTTCAGTTTGCTCCATGTTACATCAAAATATGAGCTTTGCACTTCGGTCGCTGCGAGCTGAAAATTGTAATGGTCCTTGCAAAGTGCGGGCTAAAAAATTGGCATCAGTTTTACAAGGTAGTCTAGCCAAGTCTCGTTCATTCCAATCCTGCTCTTCCAGCACATTCCAACGTTCTTCATAACCCCCCTTTCCGCCTCTTTCACTCATGTCATCATCGAAAATGCATCGCGCGCTCAAATGTTTTAATCTTCAATTACTCGCTGCGACTGCTATCATTAGCTGTAACTCAAAATATTTTACTTTCGTCCGCGCACGATCATATCGAAAATTTGTTGCTTCGGGCGGTTTTTTTAAACTGCGTTTGCGTTCTCGGGAGAAGTTATGAACCCACTTAACTTTTTGCGTTTTTTTTTGTTTGTGTATCAAAACCGTTGTTTTATTATTGTGACCGGAGGGGAGCAAGGAATGAGTGGGAGGTCATGAGGAGCAATAAATTATTTGACTTTTTTTTTAAAGCGGTTCGGCGTTTGTGAATTATTAATTTTGGCGTGGAATGCACGTATTTAAAAAAATTGATTTTTAACTGGTGCTTTCACTGCTGTGATTTTTAAGATGAAAGGTGATGACAATTTGGCTCACAGGGAAAGTGCTCAAAGAGCGACGCTCACATTTTTATAAAACTTGGCATAAATGCAGAGTAATTTTCTCTGAGACATATGATATGATACCTAGTGTGCGATTTGCTGAAAAAAGCCGATATTTTTTGCACAAAAGTTAGCGAAATTCGACGCTTTTTTGATTGATTATCCATTAAAATTTCAACTTTATTTCTGCTGCTTCACCTATCTATCTTGGAAAAAACGAACATATTTTTACAATAATTGCAAGTACATATTTCAAAAAGAATATTTTTCAGCCCATTAGTCAACATTTTCCAAGTCTTTCAAGCTGCAAAGACCGTTGAATATTTCGGCTGTCTTTGCAAAGCGCGAGCTGAAATTTTCAGGAATTAATATGTGGTCTATTCCCAAAATGTGTGAAAAGTTTGAAGAAAATCTGATCGTCGCCCATTGAGCATTACCATTTTAAATTTGACCTCCATCTTCCTTGAAGATTCTGAAAAATTCAATTTTATTTTTCTCCATTTCAAGCCCATTTCCCCCATTTCTAATTCCGCTTCCTTACGAGCCTCCATTTTGAGGATTACCCAATCATTTTGTGACCTCGCAGAATCTCATAATGTCAACGGTTACATTAATTTCTTCAACGGGGAAAACGGATCTTTTATCGAAATCAGAAATTTAGGTCGTTCAGATCTTTTTTCGTCGCAAAAAATCCCTTCCGAAAATCAGTGGGGAATTGGGATGGAGATTTGGAATCTCCAGAAGCTCGTTCACTCGTCCACTTTGATGGGTTTACGGGCATTGTCGTAAAAATATTTACGTTACGTGGGGGAATTTGTGAGGGAGAAATGGAGGGAGGTGACTTGTCATCTATTTCCAATGTTTTTTGAGGCTGGGAAATGTTTGTTTTGGTGATCTGGGGGATCCGGGAGATATTCATCTTTGTTGTAAAAATTGGACTTGACCTTCCGTTGTTATATTTTTATTTTTTATCTATATTATGGATAAATGTGATTGGAAAACAGGTGATCAAAGTTCGAAAAATTTTTGACAAAACTAGTTGTAAATTTAGGCAACTTTTGTCTAGGACATACGAGATTCTAACGGGATTCTTTGTCCGGAAAGTCTCAAGAATTCAACACTTTTTTGCTAGATTATCCATAAAAATTTCTGTGTTATTACTATTCTGCTACCCGAGGCGGCAAACTTTCTACAAAAAAATCAATTATTTCCACGTGAAATTAGCCAAGGTGTGGCCAAAAGTATTTTTTCTCTGACCTCTCCTCGCATTTTGTGCACTCTTTTTACCAGGCGAATACCTATGCTGAAACTGTGCATTTTGTCGACCAATGTATGTATAATTTGCCGGAGTTTGTGATTGTGACATGAGACAAACAAAAAAATTTTTTTGACAAGGAAAGTACTTTTATGGGGGCTCCTACTTTTTGACGGGACATATCTCAAAAAATCAGAAAAAATGTGCTGATCAAGGATATATAAATCTTAGCTGCCCATTTTAGGTTTTTATGGGTGAAAATGCCCAAAAGCTGGCTTAATTTCCCTACAAAAGGCGCAGGCATTCGAAACGATAAAAAGCGCAGTCGGTCTCCTCCTTCGGAAGAGAGCGGTGTGGCCGAGTGGTTAGTGCAGTAGTCTGGGAATCAAGAGGGGTACGCCGCACGGGTTCGATTTCCCTTTTGGGCCGAATCAACTTTTTTTGAAGTTGAAGGTCGGAAAAATAAATTTTTGGGCCAAGACTGATTTATTACGTCTTAGAAACTCAATAAACATCATTTTAAGCCAAAATAAAAATCGTAAACCCGTGAAAAATTAAGCGAAAAGGGGTTTGTATAGGACTTTAAGTCAACTTCCGATTGAGTTTTGACCCCTAAAAACCTAAAATGGGCAGCTAAGATTTATATATCCTTGATCAGCACATTTTTTCTGATTTTTTGAGATATGTCCCGTCAAAAAGTAGGAGCCCCCATAAAAGTACTTTCCTTGTGACCTTTTGTTCC
Organism: Bursaphelenchus xylophilus; assembly: GCA_904066235.2. Taxonomy (NCBI): domain Eukaryota; kingdom Metazoa; phylum Nematoda; class Chromadorea; order Rhabditida; family Aphelenchoididae; genus Bursaphelenchus; species Bursaphelenchus xylophilus. The sequence goes on from CAJFCV020000004.1 coordinate 9,026,742, forward strand.
CCAAGCTGTAAAAGCGCAATTACTGTGGCCCTTTAACACATCTTTTTGTTTGTTTTGTAAAATATGTTACGGTCTAGTTCGTATAAAAAAAAGTTTTTGTTCTCAACCAAACGATGCGTTAAAAAATCAGTTAAAAAATTGTTAAAATTGTAAAATACGGAGTCTAATACCAAGTCATAAAAATTCTAAAAATCCAAAAACTAAAAAAAATGTTTTTCTTGCCCTAAAAGGTAAGTCGAAAAGAACAGATCGAATCTAGGTTATCCTCACCTCCTCTTCACTGCCGCTTTTTCACTTTCAAAAGCCTTTCATTTACAGTTCATCGGCTCTTATTCTTCGCGATTTTCCTTTTCGAAATTTCAAAAAAATGTCATCATGATACAATAGCTGCTATTCAAGACATTTTCACTTGCTATTCAATGATTTTTACAATAGTTTGACGCCTCCGCTTCAAGGTTTTCTGTTCCTTTATCGCTTTCAAATCAAGGTTGTCAAAGGGAACCGAAAAAAACGGTTATTTGTTGTTGGAACGGGGAAGATTCTTGTTAACATCGGTGTTTACTATCTCGCAGTAAAAAATTTTTTGATGAGTTCTTGGAAGGAAAATATCAAATAAATATATTTTTTATTGGTTTGTTTGGTTTGGGTTACTGTAGTTCGCAAGTTTAATACGCGAAGTAATCAGATTTTTATGAAGTTTGGCATAGACACAGAATAAAGTTTTATAAGACATATGCGAGACCCCTAATTCGCGCTTTGCAAAATGGTCGAGGTTTAAAGGTCAGAAGTTGAAAAAATGCGACTTTTTTTTGCGAATTTCGACATGAAAAGTCTTGTGCCCTTTTTTTGATGGTATTATACAAGGCTACGTTCCTCAAAAAATCAATTTTTTCCATACGAAAATGACAAAGATATGGCCTAAAGATGTTTTATCAATAATCGCGACCTTTGGCATGAAAAGATTGGCCCTTATTTTTACCGAACAAGACGATGTTCGGTAGAATGCGACATTCGCAAAGCTATGGCTAAAAACCGCTTTCTTCAAAATCTCTGACCATTTTTACCGGCAAAGATCAAATGTTATCAATTTTCCAGGGATTAAACAAAGCGTTATATCAACACGACGTATTTTACAAACCGTAGGTACACGAGTCATCAGTTACAACACTTTCTACCATAAATAATTTCCCATGAAGACAGGTCCGAGGTGTCGCTCAAAACGCTATTGCTTGTCGCCTTATTCCGAAAACACGTTTTGCGTTATTTGAATTTGCCCTTTTTTTCGAATGCCGATTTCTCGTTTTTTGCACCGCTCCAAAAGGGGGAACGCTTTAACGCCACAGCTCCTTTTTTTGGGAAATCCGGTCAAACAGATTAGCCGAGGACTTGTGTTGTTCTTGAGAGTGCCCTTTAACCTATGCATAAAAGCAAACATATATATTCTATCTGTATATGTTACGGTTCTTATATTTGTAACGGCAATTTATTAAATTTCTGGCTATAAATCTGGCATGTGTGATCCATCCAACGCATGGATTTGTTGCTGAAAATTTTATGTTTCGTTTTAGGGGCAGATAAAATATTTGATGATTTTTGCCAACGAAAGAGTAGGCGATATGCGGAGAGCGGCCATGAAAATAATTTTCAGATTAAAATTTTTATTTTATCATGCAGTGGGGGACCTGATATAATGGAAAAAAAGGTAACATTTTGCATCCGGGAAGTATCAAAAATGCCGCAAAATACCTCCCTCTCCAAAGCGCGCCCACTCTTTTTGTGAGAGCAGTTCAAAACAAAGTTTTTTTTAGTTGGAGAGGAAGGCATTTTGCCACATTTTTGATACTTCCCGGATGCAAAAAGATCCGTTTTTGCCACTGAACCTCACAGTAGAAATCTTGATTGTTTATGCAAACCGCGAGCCAAAGATTTGATATTTTTTCCGTCCACTTTCACTTTTACACCCCTACATTTCTCCCTACCCACCCAATCGCATCAAGACTCCAAAAAACTTTTCCCCATTTTTCACGCATTTATTGCAAAAAATCAAAAAACAACGGGCATTTGGGTTTGATCGTATATTTTATATTCTCTTTGAGCCCCTCTTCTTTTGATTACAATATGATTTACTTTGAAGCAAACGAAGAAAAAAGCGAATTGGGAATTTGAGTTTTTTTCGCTCCGTTACAAACGAGTTTTTTGCAACGAAGATTGGCTGAAGAAAAGGGAGAATTTGTGCATCGCTAAAGGGATTACGGAACACCATTTTCATGGCTGTTAACGTATGCTTTTGCTGTTGACGGAACCGACTTTACGGTTCGAGAATTTGGGGAATTTTTGAGGATTTTGGATACTTTTGGATCGCTTTTGAAGACTTTCATTTTTATTTTTTGTTGTTTTGCCATTATTTGCCATTCTAACCATTTTTAAGAGTTTTTGAGTGCTTTTGATACTTTTTGATTCTTTTGGATACCTTTTGATACTTTTTGCGAGCTTTTTTCAAATTAAGTTTCAACCCATTTCTAGTCATTTCAAACATGTCGGCAAGTTGTTCACCCATTTGTATCCCCGATTTCCGCCCCCTCCTTCTGATATGTCATTAATTGCACACCGTATTTACCCTTAATCATTATTGTCTCTTTTCCTGTTTTCCTTCCATTCCACGGGGCAATTACCGCAAAATGTGTCAAAAAAATCGCCTTATTACGTCGTTATCCGCTCGATGACACACAAAAAAAATGCGCGGACGGACCTCCAACGGTCACTTCTTGCGGACTGACGGATAATATACAATTTATTCAACCACAAAATATTTTGACGCCTGCGGCTACGGTAGAAGGAGTTTTGGGGTGAGGGTGGGATGCAGATTTTGTTACCTTTAGGAAACTGTGTTATTAATAAAGTATAAATCTATAAAAAAACTTTTTTGAAGGCGAGATTTGATGTTGAAAAATATCGATTCAGTACTCTAAAGGTAACCTTTTGAGAAGCTTAAAAATATGTTTATACAATCAATATAGGACAGTACTGCAATGCATGAAATTTCTGTGTTTGGCGCTGCAAAGGTTGCCAAGATATTTAAAGATCTTTTTACAACTGGAGCGGCCTGACGAATGAGGAGATATGGGTAGGGAAACATCTTCAGGCGATGTCTTCTTGAATTTTCCGGGAAATGAAATAATTTGCTGTTCATACAGTTTGTTGAGCAGCAGGAAATGGATGCCACTTTCACCCTGACGATGAGACTTTCATATAAAAAAATATTTTTTTGGCGCTAAGACTTTATTTTTCGGGTCAGCTACAGTCCAGGTAGATGATACTACATATGTATAAATTGTGTCGGTCCGTCGTTGTTCGAAGGCTTAGTTAATAGAGATAATAAGATTGATCGGGTTCTGCGATAGCTTACCACCTATTTTGAGGTGTTTGACATGTACTCACATCAATAATATGTATCTAAATAAATGTTACGGATCTTCATTTTTGCTGCAAACTTTGGTCTTTCATTTGTTACAATAACTCAGAGTGAAGAAAATTAACATTAGTCGTAGCCAAAATTAGAAAAGGTGGACACATTGCAAGTCTTTGCCAAGTCTCCGCCGAGCCTTCGCCGAGCGTCCGCCGGCTATCCAACGGTTTTACTAGGCCTTGTAGGCCTTTCTACAGTCTTTTTTTTTGGGTATCCACCTGCCCTACTCCTCGTATCAATTGAGTTTGTGTTGAGCCGAACTTTCATCAACCTGAAAAGTCGGGACGCGATTTTTTTATGTTTTTTTGATATAAAATCCCAATTATCCTGTAAACAGCAAAGTAAAAACCTAGTATGTGCTTTGAGGTGTTGTATTCTCAATTTATCCCCATTATAAATCGTAAGTTATTTCCCAAAATTCCCTCATCTGTCTTGAAAATTGCAATATTCGCTTCATCATCATACCCCTCATGTTATATCCCATTATGTTATCCATATCGGCGATGTCATGACCCCGGCGGTTGACAACGCTTTTTGTCTTCGACTTCACAAAGCCATTAACTTTCCGTGATAAATATTTTTCGCGCTTGACGGGAAATACACCAGTTTTATTTGAATTCGCTTGCGACTTTGAAACCTTTAACCCTTTTTTATTATCAGTTCCAGCGGGTGGGATGGAGTGGAGTGTTTGCAGGCGGCCTTTTGACCAGTCTTTGGTGATTTTATTGTAAAAGGTAGCAAAATGTTGTAGTCTTGTCAGCTTTGGGTAGAAAATGAAAAATTTGCAAAATTGGATTAGTGATTACTTTTGCAAAAGTTTGATCAAAATTTTGAGCGTTTTCAGAATTTTTGAGCTGTTTGCACTGCTTTTATTTATGGAAATTATCTTTTTTTTGTGGAATTGGTCAATTTTTGTCGCTGATTTTAGAAATGCCTCAAAAATTCTCAAGGATCACTTTTGATACTTTTTGAGGTTTTTTGAGGATTTTTTATTTGTTGTTTTTTTCTTGCTTCTCAATCTTTTTTTTGCTAGTTTGGGTATTCCAAAAAATGTTAAAAGAGCTTAAAGAACATCAAAAGTTCTTACGGATCAGTTTTGATACCTTTTGAAGTTTTTTTAGGATTTTTTATTTGTTATTTTTTTCTTGTTTCTAAATTATTTTTTGCTAGTTTTGATGTTCAAAAAACGTTAAAATGGCTTAAAAAGCATCAAAAGTTCTCTAGGATCACTTTTGATACTTTTTGAGGTTTTTTGAGGATTTTTTATATTTTACCTTATTATTGTCTTTACATCATTTTTTGCGGTTTGGGATATTAAAAAAGTGTTAAAATTGCTTCAAAAGCTTCAAAAGTTCTCAAGGATCACTTTTGATACTTTTTGAAGTTTCTTATTTTTATGCTTGTTCTAAAATTTTTCAATTCTAAATATTTAAAAAAAATTTTTTTTGAATGTTTCTTATCAACTAATACATCCAAAAAAATTTCTTTCTCCCCGCATATCCCCTCAAAATCCTTGCTGAATCGCGGTTGACCAAAAATATTTAGCATCGCGATTCCAGAAAGGGACCTATCACTGTTAATTATTGAGCTCATTAATTTCCGCGCGCTGCGTATGTTCTGAGGGGATTTTCCAAAAAAAAACTTCGGAGCGGAGTTAAACGGGTTCTCCGTGTGTTTTTTAGCGCGCATAATGGGATTTTCATTCCACAATTTATTTATTGGCGACTAATTTTTTGGAACTCGTGGGAAATTTCACTCATTTTTTTGGGAATATTTGTCATATTTTAAGAAATCCATAAACTGAAATGTTGTTAAATTTCCCTTTATTTTGGTTTTTACAACTTTTTCTTAAGGGGACATTTTATACGCAAAAAAAATTTTCTTGGTTATATGAGAAAACGCAAATATAGTCCGCGCAGTTTGGTCATGACGTTTATTTTTAAGCCATTCATGATATTCTTCGTATTTTACCAACGTCATACCATCAGGCGACATTTTATACGCAAAAAAAAATTTATATTTTTTCGTATAAAATGTCCCCTTATCAAAAAATTTTGCTGCGTCAATAATTTACCTTATTCCTCGACGTTTTCTGAACCTTCTGTTTGCGTTTATTGCTTTAGGTGACATTTTATACGCTGTAAATTTTGTTTTGATTTTTTTCGTATAAAATGTCACCTTGATCGAAATTTTAACTATATATATGATTTCGTTTAACAGTTTAAAGAGTTTTCCATTAAAATATTTTTAAATGGTCTTTGAAGACATCTTATACAATCAAAACTTATTTCAAAAAAATTTCGATCGTATAAAATGTCCCTTCGTGATATCTGTTTCAATTACAATTGCAATTTTCTTAAAATGTCTTGCTTGATTTTTATATCGTTGTACAAATCTTTTCCGTATTTTACAATTTTTGTTTCAGATGCGTGAATAAATGAGTATTTCCTGGGAGAAACCGAAATCTTTATCCCATGCCTTTCTACTTTGCTGGTTTGCTGCATTCGTAGTGTTTGTAAACAGCGCGGAAAATCATGAGAATCCGTTGAATCGGCAGAAATCAAAGAGCCCCGGGAAATGCGGCGTCTTCGATGCATTCAAGGTTGTGCCGGCGAACAGTACTGTAAGTTTTTTTAAAATATTTTTGGTGTATTTTGAAAATGAAGGTAAAATACGCTTTTTATAGTCCTTGAGCTATAATTCTAATGTGCAATTTAAAATCAAAAAAATCCAAATTTTTTGCTTCTAAAGAATCGTCAATTTCTGCATAACGCGGTTAGAAATTTCCGTAAGAATCGCAAAAAAAAATAAAAAAAATAGTCCAGCTTTTTGGTAAAATACGTAATCTTTAAGATCTCTTTTATATAAATATTTTTTTCAGAACTTTGTCGGAGGCTCCTTTGCCTTGCACGAAGCTGACTGCTCCACCCTGATCCCGGACTCCGTCCAAGATATTGTCGCGTTTCAATGGGTTTTCGCGCACTGGAATCGGATGCAACAGAGTGCTGGGTCGAAAATTGGTAAGCTCAAATTTTAAGGTTGCCTGGGAAATTTTTACAAATTCGACCCAAAAGTTTTAATGACATTAAAAAATTTGTTTTTTTGAACGATCTTACTCAAGGTATGTCAAACGGAATAGGATAAAACCGAGTTCAAATTTACAGTAGCGGACCAGATCCAGTGGCAAAAACGTACCATTTTGCATCGGGGAAGTATCAAAAATGTGGCAAAATACATGTACAATACCTCCCTCTCCAAGTGAAAAAACTCCGAGTTCAAAAGCGCGCTCTTCAAAACTGAGTTTTTTAGTTGGAGAGGGAGGCATTTTGCTGCATTTTTTAATACTTCCCGGATGCAAAATGGTACTTTTTTTGCCACTGGTCCAGGTCCGTCACTGTAGAACAAAAATTTTTAAGGCGTTTGCGAGATGGCTAATTCGCTTTTTGTAAAAACAACGGAGGTTTTTAGTCTTGAAAATGGGGAAAATTCGGAAATTTTTGGTGGGTCACGGTATGAAAAACGTATGCCTTATTTCTACCATACAGAGAAGAATTTCTACAAGGATATTCTTGGTATTCTCAGTCGCTGACCATGTTATCTCTTAGACAGATTTAATTTGTAAAATACGTGGTCTATAATTGTGTTTTTTAAAGCATGTATCCGGCATAATAAGCAAAATAGTCTGGTTTCTAAATCCTTCTCTTTCAGGTCTCTATGTCGGTGACAGTTGTCGTCGAACGAAAGAATCGCTCCTTCAGACCCTGCGCTTCCTCGACTCGGTCGATTATTATGATCCGGACGAGTGTGTGAAGACAAAGAATCCCGGGAAAATGTTGGGAGTGGTGCTGCCCAAGGAACGGGAATTGGCTGTGAGCACTAGCCGTGTGCTCGAGTCATCCAAATTACTGGCCGGAGCGTTTTCGGTGGAGTCGGCTGAAGCTGTGAAAGGAAGTGAAATCGCGACAATTGTGACGTCACCAATGCTCGAGGACTATGTTATGGTGGGTTTGTGAGGAGAGCGAGATTTTCTTGAAACGCTGTGGAAATTTTTGAAAGAAAATAGTTCAAATTCCTCTCAAGTTTTTAAGAAAAAACTAAAAATCAAATTGAAAGTAGTGAATTTGAATAGCAAGAGTGGCTTTTCAAATTTGGCCCTAGTAATCTGTATAGACCATATTTCAGTTCCTGAAAATTTTAGCTCGCGGTTTCTATGGAGGGCTGAGATATTCAACAATCTTTGCTGACAAAATATCATGGGAAATGAGGAGGCCGGTCAGAGAAAAAACTTTTTTGATTGATATCATTGTGAATTTCCTGCAGAAAGATTTGGTTTTTTGTTACAAAAATTTACTGTGTCCTTGTAATAGGTCACTAATTTTTCGTCGCAAAAAACTGTCTTCGGTGAGAGATTGGGAAAATTGAGGAGAGTAGGTGAGAAAGAAAGGTTCGTTTAGGGATATCTTTGTTACCTCTTTGTGGAAAGCGATATTTTTTGATACATATATTGCTTACGGCATCTCAGACTGAATGCAAAATTTTGGTTTTCAAAAACTCACATAAAAACTCAATTCTTTGCAGTTTTTTTACCAAAAAAATTCCATTATCTTATTGATTTCTTGGTTTTTGATGTCTTAAAAAATGTTGATCTTTATATACGCTAAGCTTCTGTAAACATCACCGCTTTTTTCCAGGCCCTCACCGAGCTCATGGACCAGCTGGAATCGGATCTTTTGGTCTTTGTCACCTGCCAAGTTCAAGATGACCGGGTCAAGGAAATCAGCCGACTTCTGGCGCAAAATCAAATCCACATCAGCGAAATCATCCACACAGAGCATTTGTTCTTCAACGAGGTTATGAACGCGACCGACGCCAAGATTATGCTGTACTTGCCTTGTCAGAAGATGGACTCTCCAAAATTGCAATATTTGAATGCCAAGCCGAAAACAATTATCACGCTGGCGTTGGACGACCACAGCAGAACATTCCCGTTCGTTGTGAAGGATGCTAAGGTGAGATTTTGAAAATTTTAAATCTTATTTTTTACATTTAAGTCATCATCTTATATACCGTATTCAGGAGATCATAATTCGTCAAGCCCGAACCGAGATCCCTCATTTCCGCGATTACTTTCTGCGTCTTCTCGTCAACAACCACGAATCCTATGCTCTGGCTGCTTCCTACATCCACCAGCTTCTCAACTGCTCGGCAGAAAAGAAGGATTGCCCTGAGGTCACGACCGAGATCTTGGGCACGAGATTTGATCAAGGCCCACAAGTGGATGCTGTCGTTAGATTGGCGTATGCCTTCTCGGTGGCTGGAAGATTCATTGAGAGCGATGAGAAATTGAAAGCAAAATGGTAAACATTTAATTTTATACAAGGTAGTAGCCTTGGTCGTATTTTACAAACAAAAATGATTTTTTGAAGTCTTTAGTGTTATGCTCCACCTTGGTCATGAGTAATATAAAAAAGCAGTAATAGTTAGGAAAAAAACTCCTAAACAAGATGCATTATACCCACAACGTATTTTAAAATTTTCTAAACGTTTCCTAAACTTTTGCGACATTTTCGATCGCTTGCAACAGAATGCCAAAAAAAATTAAAAATGGCGGGAAGTTTAAATTTTCAAAAAAAAATTTTTTTGTTGATAAAAGAGTGCAGTTTTGTACAAATATGCGTATTTTTTATGCGACGATATCGTATTTTACCCTTTAAAAACCCTTGCAACAGAATGCCAAGATTCGAAAAAATCGCGTTATCTGAAAGTTTGAAATTTAATCTTGAGCTTAAGCTGCTATAATTCATCTCTTATGGCGTATTTTAGATATTTTTCGACCTTTGAGCTATGCAATTTCAAGGACTGTTTATAATTTTTACCTCAGTTTATGCTGCACGGGACACTCCAATTTAAAATCCTTATATTTCAGTGCCGAAAACACAGAGGCCTGTTCCTTCGGAGTTTTGGAGCGCCTAACATCCGTGAGGTTCGTCAAGGAGGAACGAGGACCATTGGAATTGGCTGGCGAAGAAATGGGATTTTTTGTGAAAAACGGGCATATTGTTCAAAGCATTGGGCTGAAGTTGGTCGTGCAAGTTGAAGGTGGAGAAGATGTAAGTCCAAAAATGATTTTTTTGTTTTAATATTGCTTTTTGGAGTCTTTTGGAGGTTGGATCACTTTTGATACTTTTTGAGGTTTTTTGATACCTTCTGAGGTTTTTTGGTACTTTTTCATTTTTTGTCATTTTATGCATTTTTATGCGTTTTTATCGGCAATTGAGGGAGATTAAAGATAACGCACTATTAGATGCCGTATTTTACCATTAATTTCAGCTGTTCACCTTCCAAATCGGCGCTCAGCCCAAGGTGAATCAACACAACACAGTTGCCTCCCTTCGTCTCCCCCGCTCCGTCTGTCTCCCTCAATTCCCGTACTGCGGCCAATGCGGACGCCCGGTTGAAATGGATCCCCGAACAACCTTCATCAATGGCCAGAAAGTGCTTCCATTTTATTTGAGCGGAGTCTTCAATTTGCATGGAGAGAACTGCGAGGAGATACGACAGGATTCGGTGGTCTTGGCGTTGGCTTACACGTATACCTTGAACACCATGGACGTCAAATATCCGGCGTTGGCGTTGAAGCCGATGAGAGATTTTGGGGCGTTGGTGGTGGATAGTTGCTCGGATGCGTACAAGTAGGTTTGGGGGTAAAATACGTATAATATCATTTTATTTTACATTTTGGTTTGTTCTCTTGCATAAATTAGTAATTTGAGATAGTCCGAGAAAAATAAAGTGAAAAATTTTACTATCGAAAACATTTTCTGTGTTTTTTTCGGATTTTTTCACAGTAAAAATTTTCCTATTATGACTTTTCGGATACCTTTGAATTTTTACATAATTTCTTGGAGTAGACTACACACCATTCCCTGAGAATTTTAGCTCACACTTTGCAGAGGCAGATGGGATATTAAGCAATCTTTTTGAGAGAGTACGGAAAGGGAGGAGAGTCGGTGAGAGAGAAAAAAGTTTTTCTTCGCGGGATCTAATTGCATTCTACAATGGCGGACCTGATCCATTGGCAAAAAACGTACCATTTTGGATTAGGAAAGTATCAAAAATGCAGCAAAACGGAGTTTTTTTTTATTGTGGTGGGAGGTATTTTGCCACATTTTTGATACCTCCCGGGTGCAAAATTATACGTTTTTTGCCAATGGATCAGGTGCCTCACTGGACGCAAGAAAAATAAATTTTTTGGGCTAAAAATCTGAATTCTTTCTCCTAAAATTGTAGGTCAACAATCCAAGTATATATACGCCTTATAAAGCATTAAATTCCTCTCCCTCAATTCTCAAAGTTTCCCTTCCAGAGTTCGCGGTTTCACCGTCGATTCCGAGACTCAATGTCAACGCTTGGCCGTCAACGACTACAATGTGACCATTCCAACGGGTACAATTTTGGGTCAAATTTCGGCGCTGGGCGACGAAATCGCGCAATCCGAGCACAACGCGCTGCTTCGAGGGCTGCGAATCCCGGCGATCAGCATGAGCTCGGAGAAGCAGGAGAGCGACGGGATTTTGAATCTTCTTCCCTCGCTGACCCTGCAGGCCCGAGCTGTGGCCGAGTTTCTGCGCGCTCAACATTGGGAATACATCTCTGTTGTTGTCAGCAGCGGCCATGCAAAGCAGCGAAAAACGTTCGAGAAATTTGCCGCGATTGCTGAGGAATTTGGTCTGTGCATTGGAAGTGTTACATACATTGCGGCACACAATCGGACAGCCTCGAATTTAAGGGGAAATACGAATGTCACCGTGTTCTTTACGACGGCTCTAGATGCGGCGGAGTATGTGTCAGCGAGGCTGAGGTTCAGCTACGACGTGAATAACGTGGATATCATGGTGGGAGAGGCGGGAGACTTCTACTTGGCCGATCCGGTTAGTGCTGTTCAGTATACTGGGACAGTAGCGATCAGACCAAAGGACATCCTGCCAAAGGACTTTGTGGAGTATTTGAAGCAGGTAAGAAGAAAAACTAACTGCAATTTTTGCATGAGTTTTGTCATAAAATACGAATTGCTTGAGAGACTCAGAGTGTCTTTAAATTTTGCATAGGTATTGTTTAGAGGCTATAGATTCAAATCCAGAAAATTTTAGCGCCTGAAATTTAGGTTGCCCTTTGTAAGGACAGCCAAAATATTCAATCAAGTTTTTACACCGAGAGAGTACTCGAAATGCGGAGAGCAAAAACACTCCTATAGAAAACGACTTTTGCCAAGTTCAGGGAAAAAAATAATTTTTTCCGGCCTTTGTAAGCCGTTAAAATCCTTAAAATTTGGATAATCTCAGAGAGCGACATGTGTTTTATCGCTTTGATATTTTTCCGCACTTTATTACGCCATGTCTGATTGTGAGGCATCTCTAGCTGTAAAAAAATCATTGCAAAAAAATTGTTTTTTGACACCGGATTTTGCTCACAAAAAACTTTGGAACGATGTGCGGAAGTATCGCTCCCTGTTGTTGAAATGGAGCTGGACTGTTGATGTTGTTCATGCTACAGTTTGAAAAAAGTATCGATTTTATGCCAATTTTTTACCGCCCTAAAAGTCTCGGTGCGCCAAGGCACAATCTAGAAATCTCCCATATGTTATTATACTTACAAAAGAAGTTAATCCAAATCTATGTAAAATTGCATCAAAATCTAAACTTTGAGCACTGTCTTTACTTCTAGAACCTCCCGTTTATTACACATATAATAAGATATAATACACAGATTTCTTTCCGGAGCCTCAACTAAATCTTTCAGGTGACCCCTCTCCACCTAGCCGAGCCCTGGTTCTGGGACTACGTCGAGAAACGTTGGCATTGCGCGTTGAACCTGAATAACCGCGATCAATACGAAGGAAGGATGTGCACTGGGGATGAGCTCACAAACATTGTCGAATTGGGTCGGATGATCGAAGCCGGTTATCTGATTCGAGGCCTGGAGAGGTTTGTGTTGGCGTTGAATGAGGCTTTCCGCAGGGTTTGCGGGAACAGTGCGACAGAATACTGTCCGGAATTCATGGAGAAGTCGAGGGAAATGGTGAGGAAATTGTTGGATACGGAGAAGCCAATGGCTGAGTTTGAAGTCGACGAATTCATGCCGTTGGATCATCATGGTAAGGGCTGAAAAATATACTTTTAGTTTGTGCATTAGCTAGTTTGAACAACGAGTTTTTTGAAGGTGAAAAAAATTGTTTTAAAGTCATCTTTTTTTGAAAATTTTTTTAGTTTTTTACTGATCTAGGAAGCCTTGAAGCTCTAGCCTTTTTAAAACCTTTCTTAAATCATTTTCCAGGCAATCTCGGCTACCGTCGTATCGGCAATTACACCGCCGACCTCATCTACAAGCCCATCAACGACTACAAACTTTACATCTCCGGCATCCTCCGCTCCGACACCATCTACACCTCGCTTTGCACTGCTCCTTCATGCTCTTGCAAACGCATGGTGGCAGCTAGTCGCCTAGGGCCTCTGGAAAGAGTGAGCGGCTCCATCAAGTGGTTCCATGCGAATAATGTCAACTTCTTCGCGAACTGGGACAACTCCACCTTGAACTACATTTTCCTCGTGATTACGGTAATCCTGATGGTGATCACGGTGCTGATCCTGTTGCTGATCGTCTACAAGGTCTATTCGAGGGTGATCAAGGGAAATCAGTCGCTGGGAATGTGCTCGCTGACCGGAATTATCATCTTGAACTTGACGGCCTTGTTGTACATTATCGACAGCAAAAATTCGGTGAGAAAAACATATCTGGATTGAGGTTTTTAAACTTCATAGGGCTGTTCAAGGTCTATGTTCATTTAATTTGCGCTTTTCAGCTTCTGGAGCTCCGAATTCTCCTCAATTCCTTGGCTCATGTCGTTTGTTTTGGCGTCATCTTGACGAAAGCGATTTGCTTGAGGAACGCCGAAGACTTGTGCGGAAAGCATCGGCAACAAATTGGGATTTGGAACTACTGGGTGACACTGTTGTTCATCATTGGAGTTCAATTGGCCGTCTATGCGAAGTATGAGATTTTAAAAATAAAATTAAAATTTTTGGTATTTTACCCACCCCTCGACCGCAAAAATTGTTGAGTTCTCCATTTCAACTTGCAAATTATTACCTGAAATTTTCAGTAAATCATCGCTAGTCTATGTAGATTTTATGAACAAAATTTGAAGCCAAAAGAAGCCCCACAAATCCAGAATCAACCAAAATTTCAAAATTCCCATCAGATCTCTAAAACAATATAATTTCTCCCATTTTTTGCAGGAATATCGAGTTGCCCAATCACAACGATCTTTACAACTCCATCTACATCCTCTTCCTCGCCATTTTCGCGCTCTTCATCAACATTCGAAACCGCAAAATCCGCCGCAACTACAAGGAATCCAAATGGTTATTCATTGCGAATCTGGTGGCGCTAACTCTTTTCGTCTCGTGGATTGTCGCGCGTCATGTTATTCCAACCAATCTGCATCGTGAATTGGACATTGTGGAGCTGAACTCGATGGCTTTGATCTTATTGGGCCTTATGTTTGGGACCAAGGTGTACATTCTTTTGTTTTATGAGCCCTTGGTGGTGGAGAGGTGTGTAACGCCAATGAAGCCCGATTTTTATGATGGGGATTTGTTTGAAAAAGGTAGGTGGCTAATCCCCTGGTATTTTGATGAAGCCTGGAGTAAATTAAGAATGTTTTTTTTTAAGACTATTAGCTCGCGCTTTGCAGAAACAGCCGATATTTTTAGGCCAAAAGTTGGAAAAATTTTTTAATTTTTTTGTTCAAATTTCGGCATGAAAATTTTGATGACTATTCGTACGGTATAAAGTAATGTCTCCCAAAAAAATCAATGTTTTCCATACGAGACTGGCAAAGATATGGCAAAATTGTTTTTTCTCTGACCGCTCTCCGCATTTTGTATACTCTCTCGGCAATATTTGAATATCTATATCTCTGCTGCCCTTGCAAAACGCAATCTAAAGATTTTAGCAATTGATATTTATAATTTTTACTAAGCTTTCACATCTTCAGACATGTCCTTGGCCGCATCTCTTCACTCCATTCCCAACCAACTGCACAGTCAGGCGGATACCGTGACCATTCAGCCGGGAACATCGCAGGATGATGAGGTAAGATTTGCCTAGAATTTTTCACTGACCAATTAAATTGTGGCCAAATTTTGTCACCATCTCCTAAAACTTTATAAAAATGAAAAAAACGTTTCTTTTTTCAGTTCCCAGTCCTGAAGACCGTGATGCGCAAGAAGGAGTTTGGCCATGGCCGCTCCAGCCGCTCCTCCATGGACCGATTTAGCAACGCCAGCACCTCCAGTAACTAGTGTGTATAAAATACTGCCACATTTTTTAAAATTTTTTGTGCCATTTTTCACTGCCAGAAATACGTTTTGTAAAACTCGTAAAATTAAAAATTGTTCTTGGAAATAAACGGGATTTTTAGTTCGAAAAATCATTTTTAATACCATGTAAGGAGAAAATCCTACGGCGTTGGTCTAGATACAAATAAATCGAGAAGTATGAGAGATTCTTAGTTCGCAATGTTCAGAAATTTTCGAGATTTTTTGATAAGAAGTCAAAATCTTTGAAATTTTTTTTGCGATTTTGGGTCTATAAAATACAAAGTAGACTATTAGTGAGGTGGACAATGTTTATACAAAAAACCAATTTTTTGCATTCAGCAACAAAAAAGTTACGGACGAAACCCGTTTGCCGTCTGGCCGACTCTCATCATTTTACATGCTCTCTCGAAAAGAAGGCCGCCGGAGTCTCCGCCGAGCCTTCGCCGAGCGTCCGCCGGCCGTCTGACGACTTTGCCACGCCTCGTAGGCACTTCCTACAACCTCCCTTTAGGTATCCACCTGCCCTGCACCTCGTATGGACACGTTCGAATCTTTCAAAAATTTGAATTTTGCAATTTTTTGAAAAAATCTTTATTCCAAAGCCTCAATTCGATTCAAATTAAAAAAAACCCTCTTCAAAAGTCAAATTTTTTCCCATTTTGTTGTTGTCGAAAATGCTGATCAAGTCGGTTGTGTTATTTTTCATCTGTACCGCTTTTATGGTGGAAGCCGAGAAGAGGCAGATCCTCTTGAAGGGCCGAGTGCACTGTGCGAACAATCGGAATTATCGGGAGATGACGGTCCTGGTTGTGGATACTATCAACAAAATCATGTTCAAGTAGGTTTTGGGAGGATTTTTTTTATTTTTGATATTTTTTCCGTCTAAAATACGGCTAAAAATGAGTCATTTCTAAATTTTTCCTCTCATTTCAACCTGCAGAATCTCAAATACGCTCTAAAACTTCTAAAATCCGCTCAAAAATCCAAAAATCAAATCTCTTTTTCAGGCCAATCATGCCGGCGCCCAGTGGATTCTTCCAAATTTTGGTCATGGCCGATCCGACCAGCTTCTCCCCGGTCCTTTTCATCAACCATCGATGTGATTCCGCGACTCCCCGACGAATCATCACCAAGCCTTTTATTCAAGGCTCTCCGCAGGTCTATTATACGCGTCATGACATTGAACTGGACTAGATTTTTGTTCAGAATAAAAAAATTTTAATTTTTTCCAATATTTTTATTATAAGTTCACAAACAAATTGCATGAATAACCTCGTAAAATGAAAATAGCATATATTTTGGATGTTCTACTGGCAAAAAATGCACAAAATTCACCTTTCAGACCTAAAACAAAATAATTTTTTTTTGGAAAATCAAATTTTTTTCTTTCAGAAATCAATCAAGACTACTTTAAATTCGCTAAAATCCCAAAAAAATATATTAAAAATAGCTAAAATTTACACTAGAACATCCAAAATTTGAGTTAAATATTCAAAAATAGAAGAACAATATCAAAAAAAAAACAGAGAAAAGAAAAAAAAATCGAGGTGAAAAAAATCAATCCACAAGATAGCAGCGTATTGGAAACGAAATCTCTGGTCGTTTGGAAACCCGAGACCTGCAGATTAGTCATCAAATTACTTAATTCAAACTAATTAGTTTTGGTATATGTACAGTCAAGAAAAAGATGTACTAGAGGTGGATAATAGGATTGGGGTTAGGTGGGTTGGCGGCGAGTTCGGCTGCTACGACGGGGGAGGGTGTGGTAATCGGGGTCGGCGGAATCTCTGGGACGATATTCCGAGTCGCCGCGCGAATCCAACACCTCCATATCATCTTCGGAATCGCTGTGAGTGGGGGCGGAGGGGACCTGAAAGAATTTTCATTCCATTAAATTAACATTCAAATCCATAAACCACCCAAAAAACAAAAAAAATTTCAAAAAATTATATTATACTAGGCAAGGTCGAAAAAATTCAAAAAATTCCACCACCACAAACAAAAAAAAGACTTTAAATTCAAACACAAGACTTTCAAGATCTCCAAAGCCAAAGATCTCACATTAAAATCAACAAAACAGGGGTCGGAACTCAAACTCACACACTTTTGTACTTACAATCACATTTCTACATAAACCACTAGATTTCCAATCGAATAACATACAAAGTTTACACGTATGGGAGCTGATGATCACTAAACACATAAATTTTATACCTTTCGGCAAACTTTTTATATTACACATGACAAATTTTCGAGATAATGGCAAGTGCAATATAAAAAATGTAAAATTTAGTGTGCAAATTAAGTTAGAATTTTTACATATGCCCTAGAATCCATTATGAGTAATATCTCACCCTTCTATGAACAGGAACGCGTTCACTTCTCGAGTCCAACATGGGGTCCATTCTACTGTCAATATCAAACGCAGACTCGCTTGAATTCCTGGATCTTGATCTGGTCCTTCTTTTAGGCTTCGTATTTTCGTTCTGTTGCAAATTTTCGGTTGACACCAGGGTTCCACTCAAGGCCAGCGCTTGCTCGGCCAAATGTGCCTGACTTCGAGAAGCCGCTGTCGCAACAACCTCTCTGGCGTACAAAAGAGAACGTCGACCAACGTTCACGGCCTGGTTGTAGGTCTCTTCTTTGGCCTTCTCCAAGAAACGGTCGATTTCATCTTCGTGTTTCATCAACGTTGGATGAATCCACTAAAATTATATTATTTTAGGCACCTTCTTCAAAAAACCTTGAACTTTTGCTGTTTCATTTGATTCATTGGCCTTGTTTTTATTCGGAATACCGCCTAAAAACGAGACAAAAAAGGAAAGTGAAAGTTTTCTCACCTTTCGATACAAAATTGTGGCGCCTTTCGTCCATGGGGTCACGAGCCAGAGAACAAAGGCGATCTTCAATTCGTAGTAAAAGGGGAACCAAAAGGAAATGAAAATGTCGGCAAACGATTCGAAGACACAAAAGACGGCAAAGGCGATCCAATACATCATCCATTTCATGTACTCCTTGGCATCCTGAAGAGATTTCGTTATAAAACAAGATATAAAATACTTCACCCAAACATTTAATTACAAAAACAGATAAGAAACGGAGATAATAAACGCTCAGGAGCTTGTTTTAGTTTCTTATGATACCAAATTCATCAAGTTGTTACCTAAATTTTGAGAAAAACAATTACAAGATCTTACCTTCAGTCTGACAGCCTTGTACGACCGATAAGACGGGTACATAATCCCGCTAACCAAGATAAGAAGACGAGAGAGAAGTATGGAGATCATTTCTGGGTCATTCAAATCACAGTAGAACCTGCAAGCACCAACTCGTAATTCCCAATGTTTTCTGAACCGCCGGGTCGTTCACCTGCAAAATTTCGGCGTAAATTCCATAAGCAAACATTTGATATGACGCGGCGACTCGAATACCGTCTTCGGAGCGGCTAATCAAGCTGCAGAACGAGGAAAAACAGGACAAAAAAATATATTATAGTTGCAACCTAAAGTAATGCCGAAGATAAGCCTGGAAGACATTGTATCGAAAAATTTTTTGTTCCGTAGAAAGGTTATAAGATATCCGCACTACCAACCAAAATTCATTCAACACGGACACACCGTTCCCTCACAACATGACTAAAATTATATTACACTACCCTTTCTAATCCTGATCGTAAAAAAATCATAAACGAGTGCTGTAAAAACAGAAAAACAGATTACAACGCATTACAACCCCTGCGTAGCCGCTGGTCAACTTCAAATTGCGTGATTCAAGAGGTAATCCACACAAAAAATTATTCTTTAGCCTCGAGTAGAGTATTATTTTTGAACCGAGTGTCAGTCCAGTTTACTCAGACTGAATCAGTAATAAAAAAGACAGAGCAAACAATCCGAAGGGCTGTTTCGAACGGAGGAAAAACTTTTTGGGGTTTCTCTTTCAAATAGGGGGCGAAAACAACCGCCGGAGATAAGAACGCAGCTTGTGATCGGGAAATTTGACGGCAAATACTGTAAGAGCAACTTCAACGGGTCTTCATAGCACTCTCCGCTGCTCTTAAAAGCCATTTTACTCGCAATTTTAACCAAACCCCCATCTTTTCGGTTTAAAACGCATTTTATCTTCAAACCTGGCATGGGTAACATCGAAAACTTCCAAAAAAACGCACCAACTCCTGCTAAATGTTACCTCATGTCTTCAAGACACTATGATAGACTCCATATGACTTTACGAACCACTCCAGACTCGAGACATTCGGCTAGAGATAAAAAACAGCTCAAAGTTTCGTTATACCCCCATCTGGATGCTGTTTAAAAAAAGCAACCTTGAATGCTATTCTTCAAAAACAAAAGACGTCACCGATGCAACCTGATAGTCTGATTCATCAGTTATCAGTAATTTAACTGCCGATTCTTGTGCAAAATCCAAGAAAAACAACTTATGACCCACAGACGGAATTCTCGTTTACATAAGACAGATTGGCAATTAAAACTCGATAGTAAAGTTCGACAGCGCACATAAAACTCCCATCGCCCTCCACGCTTCATCTCAAATTCCAAGGCGATCGCAAAAAACAACTAAATAAGCAATTACGGATCCGTGAATGACACTGACTTTCTGATGCAAAGAGCCTTACAATTTCTGCTCCTTTCTCGGTTCAGAAGAACTTTTTTCAAACTCGATGAATAACGAGCCTAAACTAACTTCAACTACTTAAGCCGGAATTCGTATTTTACTTCAAATTTGTGTCGCTTGAAATATCAAAACTTCCTATGTACTAAAACCTCAAAAAGCTTCAATTCTTGCCAATCAAAGCACTTCAAGGTCAAAACATTCGAGGAATCCTCGTGTTTTTTCCACAGGCAAACTCAAATCATCCGAAAAACCAACTCTCGAGCGGTGCAAAAACAGTTGGCCATATTATCTGGGCCGAAACGAAGAAAAAAACAAAAAGATGACAAATTTTTTGCTTTTTCGATTGAACGGAAGCAGTGAGAAATCGCGTAAAACATTGTGAAGGGGGGATTAAGAGCCGCCGGATACGAGTGCATCTGGACGCGGAGAGTGAAGGGACAAACCGGATTTTAATGAGGGTCTCTCCTCTCGCTGATAAGGGCTATAAATTTACATTGCCGAGAGGGCAGCTCAGTTCTGGTCAGAGTTGGTCTTAAATTCGTTTGCTTCAATCAGGTGAAGGCCGAAATGATGCGGAACATTAGTCACTATGTCATGTTCTACCCTTGATCATGCCCTTGGCAATCGTTTCTTCAGAATAAACATCCGTTTAATTTTGAAGAAACTATTGCCAAGGGCAATTCCAAACAACAGGATGACTAACACCTTAAACTCTAATCCTCTAAATCACAGATCGGATAGACCAAAGACCATTTCAATTTATCTCTGATTCATAACTCATCCAAGCCACCCTCAACGAATGCATTTTTCATTAAAGAAGATGCGGGTTTACGTCAGGATGAGATAAAACAAGGTCGAGTGAAAGCGTGACCCAGAATTCGATTAGAATTGATATCCGTTAAATCCAAAAGCAGAAAGCACAAGAGAATCGACTATTCATCAAGTTATTTACGCACTAACTAGCTGCGTTTCTGCTCCTTATTAGATATTAACGCAGCGAAAGACAGAATAAATCAGCCAAAATCCGTACAGCCAAGTCGCCAAACGACACCCAACTCTGAATAGCCAAATCCTTGAAGCTTATCCCTAATATTCGAGCAGCTCGCCCACCAAATATCCCAATCTCCGAGAGCAAAAAACGGTCAGAATTCCGACTGCATTCATCAGCGAGTTTCCTATTTGAACACTTTTTCTCGGATCTATTCAATTCGCTCACGGTCTGTTGGCGACCATCACTCTACGTAAAATCCCACCTTTTGAGTTATGGAAAACAAAGCAAACAGACCTCAGGTCTTATGTCATTCTCGTGTTTCTTTCGCCCCTTAGCTTCTAATAACCGGTGTGTGGGAAAACGGATTGAACGGGAAAGCCAAAAACACTAGACGGGGCCGATAAGTTTTCAGAACTGATTCCGAAAACATTTTTTTAATGGGATTAAAACCAGATGCGGCGGGGGTTTTCAACTTCAAATTTGATACCATTACTCATTGAGCGACGTAGGCTTGGGTGTTGGCTTACGAGAATCGGGAAGAGATTTGATTTAGAAAGGGTAATATAATTCTTAGGACGCAAAGTGATTTTAAACTTGATTTGAATACTGTCTCTATCAGGAAGATGATCAAAGAACATCATACTGAGCAGAAACGTGTCTTATACCATATATGACATCTAAACGACAATTGTGGTCATATTATCACCGTCTGACCGTCTTTTGGAAGAGATAGGGTTCCAGGCGAAGAGACGGCAAAGATTTTTTTATCAAATCTTTGCCGTCTCTTCAGCTAGAACGCTATCTCCCCATTTCGAGGGCACTTGAGGTAAACCAATCAATCAATTACCTCCACAACATCTATCAAGAGCCAATTAGAACAACAAACTATGAGACTATCTTCTTCCCGCTGCAGTAAACCAACCAAATTAATTAGACGAGACGCTCCTCCAAAGAACATGGGCAAACAAGCTGCACACAATGAGAAATATAATCTTCCGGATTACAAAATTACTTCTTATTGTGCTAGGTGCAATAAAAAGCTTTTACGACAACGATAAGGACCGGAAGAACCTACGAATCTGCCAATAGAGAAAGTTTCTGCCAATACTAGAAGATTCAAACGGCTATTCGAAAATCCCACTTATTACACAATCGCCGATCAAGTGGATATTCACGAGACCCACGAAATCCAGGAGAAACGAGAGATCGGAAAATCTATTTTGAATATTATGTTCTTATTTCTTTTCGGTCGAGAAGAAATAAAAAAAATCGCGAGAAAAAATGAATAATCAGGGTCACATTAACATTAAACAGAGCGACGCACAGCGTTCTGTACTTTTTTGGAATGATTCCGACACCGATTTTTTCGAATTTTTCTAAAATAGCCCGCATTTACGCGGGTGTCGCGAGGGAATACTGTAAGATTGACGTGTAAAATTTGCAGTGATTATAGAGTAAAGAGAGATCTTTCCAACGATACAACTTACGTAAATTAATATGGAAAAAGAAATTTGTAATCAGCGCTGAAAAATGACCGACTTTGGATTTTCGGCGCTAAAGATTGCCCTTAGGCAGATCTTTTAGAAGAAGTGGATGGTACCACCTTATGCGGAATTTAATTCTCTACAACATATCCAAAAACTACAAAATTTTACTGCTTTTCCGTCGAATTATGCCTCAAAAATGCAATTTTTGCACTACTTTTACCAATATTTTTTAAATATTTGCACTTTAAGGGCATTATTACAAAAACAAAGTCGTACATATTGAAGCTTGCATGGTAGCTGAGCATACTGCTTAATTTTACCCTGTCATCTTTCTCCGTCTTCAAGAACAGCGGAGCTAAAGTTTGGTGCTTGGACCCAGCATAAAAATGCCCTAAGGGCGAATTTCAAAAATGCGATAGTGCCACTGAACGTAGAATAAGCGTTCAAACAGCTTTGCTCAAAAGGCAACGATTCAATTCCTTCTTCTGTCACTGCTCCGAGATTTCCATGCAACATCATGAACACGTAAATGTGTTCCTGAGGCCACCGCGGCATGCACCGATGTTTCAAACTATTCCGGAAACTGATTTTTTCCTCAAATTTGGCGTACCTGTAGTACAAAAAATTCTACGTTCAGTGGCACTATCGCATTTTTGAAATTCGCCCTTAGGGCATTTTTATGCTGGGTCCAAGCACCAAACTTTAGCTCCGTTGTTCTTGAAGATGGAGAAAGATGACAGGGTAAAATTAAACAGTATGCTCAGCTACCATGCAAGCTTCAATATGTACGACTCTGTTTTTGTAATAATGCCCTTAAAGTGCAAATATTTAAAAAATATTGGTAAAAGTAGTGCAAAAATTGCATTTTTGAGGCATAATTCGACGGAAAAGCAGTAAAATTTTGTAGTTTTTGGATATGTTGTAGAGAATTAAATTCCGCATAAGGTGGTACCATCCACTTCTTCTAAAAGATCTGCCTAAGGGCAATCTTTAGCGCCGAAAATCCAAAGTCGGTCATTTTTCAGCGCTGATTACAAATTTCTTTTTCCATATTAATTTACGTAAGTTGTATCGTTGGAAAGATCTCTCTTTACTCTATAATCGCTGCAAATTTTACACGTCAATCTTACAGTATTCCCTAGCGACACCCGCGTAAATGCGGACTATTTTAGAAAAATTTGAAAAAATCGGTGTCGGAATCATTCCAAAAAAGTACAGAACGCTGTGCGACGGAGCCTGTATACGTCACCGTCAGCGGGTTTCATTATTTCACAGGTTTCAAACGATCGTTTTCAAAGGAAATTATATTATACTAGATCATCAAATGGAGCCTTGCAAAAACTATTGTGAACTCAAACGAAAGACACCTGCAGATGCAAGCTTTGTATAAATAAGGCCCGGAAAACCATTATGAGAGGCATTCCTAACTACCACAATATCAAAGTCTGCCGAAAATCGCATAAAACATTACACATAACCATCAATATCAAAAAAAAGTCGATTTTAGGAAAAATTCGATCGGCATCTCTGTTGAACCTCCGGAATATAAAATTTAAGAGGTCTTACAAATACTTTTCCTAGAATTTCTTACCGATAGCCATAAAAATTGAGCGACAACTTAAAAATTCATGTCTAAACTGAACGAGCAAAACAAAAACCTGCAGAAAGCTCATAAAAGGCCCTTATAATTAATTCTGAAGGGTCCGAAAATAATTCCAAGGATAAACTTATTAGTTTCAGTAGCTAAAAAACTAATAAAATAATTTCGCTCCTAAATTATCTTCAAAACAACATTTCCGACCTTGTTCTTGCGGCAAACCGAGTGAAACCAGAGAAAACTTGGCCGAAAAGAGGAGCTCGGCAAAAATGTGACCGCTTCTTTGACATTGCGCTCCATTTCGCGGCGAAATTTCACGGGATTCCAAAATGTGACACTTCGTCAGACGAAATGTCAGGATTGATTGATCTTCCCGACGTAAAAAGGCTAGATTCTTTGAGGTGTGTCGAGAGGTGAATAACACGCTAAACGTGCGAGAGTTTTTGTGTCAATTGCTGCTGGCGTTACGGGAATAATATCAATTTATATTATACTTTACTGGAAATGGTGTGCTAGCCCAAGGTGGAGTGAAATTTCGCATTTTTCAATCCTTTGTAAGTTTGATAACCTTTTGATTAGCTTTTTGATGTTTAGGAGTCGCAGATTGATAGGTTGGAGAGGAATTCGGGGTGCTGCCAAATTGGTTGGTTTTTATATTTATAGTCCGATCAAAAGCTGTCAAAAACTTATTATAGTAGGTGAAAGCTGTCTGTATTTGATGTCAAGACTTTGTTCAAAGCTTGACAAAACATTATTTGTTAATTCCAAGCTGGTATTCACTTGTTGGTTTGTGAAAATATTAAGATTTCTCATGCTTTGGCATCAAAAAACTTGTTCCTCCTGAAATCTGTCGTCAAGGCCGCAAATAGCAAGTAAATGCCGTAGGAATAAACAAACTTGTAACCTTTCCCAATCCTTTGGTTATTGGGGAAAGGGAATTGTCAGGTGTTTTGGCTTAATTAGTTATGTATCATGCCAAAACGGCTGTTCTTTTCACATACAATTTTATACATTTTCGGTTGCTAAGTGAGCAGACAACGCAATGGGAAGATTTCTACGTCGTGGTGGGGGATAATTCATTAGTTCTTTGACGTCTTTATGGGGATTTTGTGTTATTACGGAGGGCGTAGTTTATTTTCGTGTTCCTGGGTATCAAGTACAATATTTTTTTGGTTCGAAATTTTTTGATGGTTCAGTATTTTGCTTCAGAATTTGATAAACGTATTTGAATATTTTGAAAATTCAATTATAAATGAATTTTAATTTCATTTCGACTAATTTTGACTAACCGGTCGAATAGTTGATGTTTGATCTTTCTAGTGCAAATTATTAGAATGTCGTCGATGTCTTCGAAGTGAGTTTGATACTGCAGTTAATTTAGAGACATATTCCATCTATATTTTATTTTTCTTAAAAAAATTTTTGGATTTTTATATTGTTTTAGCCATTTTTGATGGAAATTCGGAAAGTAGCGATATTTGAGGTGTTTTGAAGACGATTTTTGATGTGATTCATAATTTTCAGCCTGCAAAATTTAATCTTTTTGATTTTTTTTCAAAACCAAAAACAAAAGTGCGTAATATGAAAGTCAAATTCGAGCCCTAGTCGAAGATTCCACACCTCAATTCCCTTGGTTCTTGTCTTTGCAAACAAAGAGTGACCAAAAAAAGGAGACAAACCTCAAGACGAGTTCTCTCTCCCATTTCTTTGATAAGGACTCCGATTGATTGGGACTACCAGTGAAGTGATTCATTTCCCAAAAAACTTTTTTTCAATGCTCTTAAAACTTGACTCATTTCCAGCCATTGATAAGATTGTGGGATATAAGTTTTTTATGGCGTTTATGTTCGAGCTCGGACCTCACCTTTATCACGTGATAAATGACGAGGAATTGGGCTTTTTGGCGGGGTTTTTTTGATTTTTAAAGGTTGTTTTAGTAAAAAATTGATCTTTTTTGGCTAAAGTAATATATGATTTTTGGCCTTGAATGGCTGTATAGTTGCTTTGCACGGAAAATTTGCCAAAATTTTTTGATTTTTAAAAAATTTTAAGTTTTTCTCCCAAAAATTTCCAAAAATTTTTTTTCAGCAACATGTCGACGACAGAGATAGACGACGCGACATCAGATGGGTCAAAACCGAATCTAGTCGACTTTTACATCGGACTTGGACTTGCGGTCTCGTCCTCGATCTTCATTGGTTCCTCATTTATCATCAAGAAGAAAGCTTTAATTAAACTCGCCACAACATATGGTGGTGCTCACAGGGCGTCAGAAGGCGGGTACGGGTACCTCAGGGAATGGTCTTGGTGGTTAGGAATCTTGACAAGTGAGTTTTGCTGATTAAACACGGTTTTGTTTATATTTTTCATAAACATGTCATGGATAATATAAAAAATTTCGGTTTTGGTAAATCACGTTGAATTTTGTTGCCTATCTTGACTGATTATTTAATTTCAGTGGGCGTTGGAGAAGCCTGCAACTTTGCGGCGTACGCATTTGCACCAGCATCGTTGGTTACACCTCTCGGTGCACTAAGTGTGTTAGTAACGTAAGTTAATTTGCTTTTATTTTTGATTCGAAATTTAGAGCGGTATTGTCGTCAAGGATGCTGAATGAACGTCTGAATCTGCTGGGAAAGATTGGTTGTGCCATTTGTTTGTTAGGATCAACAACGATTGTTATTCATTCACCGAAAGAAGAAGAGGTCTCGACGATGGAGGATCTCGCTCTTAAAATGAAAGATGCAGGTACGAAATGGACAAAGGAGGGTCGGAGTTTATTTTGCGCTAGATTGGCTGGGGTTTTGATCAAAATTTATCCGTTTTTTCGTGGGATTTTCACGAAGTTTCATTTCTTTGGCCGTCTTTTTCTGGACTTTTTGCGATTTTGTGGTTGTCTGAATGGATATGGGCATAGGAAGTTTTGATATTACTATCATTTAACTTGATGGATTTTTTAGCAATGTATCATCTCCAAGGATAGCTAAAATTTTATATTATTTTAGCCATTCCCCCTATATTATCCATGTTTTAGTATTCATCCTGTATGTAACGGCTGTGATCATCCTCGTCCTCACCATTATCATCTATGTAGCCCCCAAGTATGGTCGTTCGAATATCCTGGTGTTTATCGCGGTTTGCTCCCTGATGGGATCATTGTCAGTCATATCAGTGAAAGGCCTCGGCCTGGCCATCAAGGAAAGTTTGGGTGGAAAACAACAGTTCACGAATATGTTGACATGGTTCTGGCTATTGTCGGTTGCAATATGTGTATCAATTCAGATGGTGAGTGATTTTAAAGGGATTTTTTGGGGGTCTTGGGTGTTGTAGTAGGTAAAAATTTATATTTTTTGTTGAGAAATGGATTAGAAAGGTGGGTATTTAGATGGAGATAACATTTTGGGATGCTGGATGGAGTTTTGGAGGATTTAAATATAATTGGAGGAATTTTTTATATTGTACATGAGCTTGAAAATTGATAAAGTTGGTCTTGTCATAAGATATATAGGTGAAGAAGGTGGCAAATGTGATGAAGGCGAAGGTAGAGGGCTCTGTTAGGAGTTGGAAGCGTTTTTGAGACATCGAGAAAAAAAATTTTATATTGTGCATGCCATAAATATATATTTTTTCCAGATCTACCTCAACAAATCTCTGGATATCTACAACACTTCGATGGTGACTCCAATCTACTATGTGTTCTTCACGACGCTAGTAATTCTGGCCTCGGGTATCCTCTACAAGGAATGGTCTTGCCTCGGAGCGTCGGATGTGATAGGAAATGTGATCGGGTTCCTCACAACAATCATCGGGATATTCCAAATGCAGTTGTTCCGAGATGTAGAGCTCCCGATCCGAAGATTCCGCCTCCTAGTCCATAATCAATCCTTATCAGTGAACCAGTTGGATCTGCTGGATTCGACCCAGTCCCTGGTCGATTATTACGACCAGAACAACCCCGACGCCGCTCCCCGCGACTACCGATCCCGCTCACAACTCACCGAAGATGCCTAGCCTTGACTTGTTGTATGTATATGTCTGTTGTACATTTCAGTAAAGATTTATTGACTAAAACTTTAATTTTGGGAAGATCCTAATGGATCAGAGCGGAAGAATGAGATTTTTTGAAAGATTTATGGGAAGAGTTATAGCAATTTGATTAGGTTTTACTAGACAGAGAGATGACTGATGATTTAGAGCACAAGAAAAGGCAATTTCATTAGGTCTTTGATGATTTTTTCGAAGAAAAATGAAGCTTTCTGAGGACCCTAATGGATCTTTCAGAAAATATTAGATTTTCGACGGATTTATGGGACTTTGATTAGATTTTTGTTGATAAAATGGTAGAAAGAAGACGGCTGAGAATATAACAAACAAGTGGGATCATATTTCCGTGGCTTTCGATGCACGAAATTTGAGATTTTTTTGGAATTTGTTCGGAAATTTTGATTTTTATTCGAATTTATGGGAATTTTATTTGTTTTATGGGCTGGTAGTAGAGGTGGAAAGAGTTGATTGTTCGTAAGTGAGAACCCTTGATATCTGAGGTGTTTTCGATGATTTTCAGACAAAAATGGGGAGTCTGGGTTAGGTGTTCGTACATAAATAACACTTGAATTTACTTGTTGTTTGAAAAGATTTGGCCATAAAAACGCGCAAAGCTTCCTCCATTGTGAGTTGAATTGTGCACAAACAAACAGTTGTTTGTAAAAGGTGTAAAGAGTTCAATTTTAGCGTTCCAAGGAACCGTCGAGCATTTTTTTTGTCATCGGAATTATTTTTTTGATTGTTTTTTGACCGATTGTTTCTTCGAGTAATCAATTTTACCCATTTTTAAAAAAATTTGCAGGCTTAGTACCAGAGATTGCCACGGCTCCGGAGCCGGCTCTTGGCTCCGGCTCTGAGCCGCTCCGGCTCCGAGCCGGGAGCCAGAGCCGGAGCAGGAAATTTTGGGTGCGGCTCCCGAGCCCAAAGTCGGAGCCAGGCGTCTCAGCGTTCAGAAAAGTAAAAATTTCGTGATCTTGTTAAACCAAATTGCTTGAAAAATACCGGGAAGTCGACTTGGTTGCAAAAACGTTGGGTGTATGATCTCTAATAACGTTTATTTTTGGAAAAATATTTTAAAAAATTTTTTGCACGGGAGCCGGGATTCGGAGCCGCAGACCTTTTTAAGTTTTTTATGGGAGCCGGAGCTGCAAATTTGGCCTCGGTTCCGGCTCTGGGAGCTAAGAGCCGGAGCCGAAATTTTGACCGTGGCAATCTCTGGTTAGTACCACAAGTGCGACGCTCGGGGGTTTTTTTTTTAATTTTGCACACACGTCGGGTATGGACTAAATTTCAATTCCTGAAAGTTTTAGTTTGCGCTTTGCAAGCGCCGCCTAGATATTGAACCATCTTTGTCGCCGAGAGAGTACGCTAAAGGCGGAGAGCGTTCAGAGAGAAAAACACTTTTTGGCCATAACTTTGCCAGTTTCGTGCGGAAAAAATTGGTTTTTTATGGAAACATTACACTTTACGGTAGAAATACAGTGACGGACCTGATCCAGTGGCAAAAACGTACCATTTTGCATCCATATCGAAAATGTGGCAAAATGCTTCCCTCTCCAAGTGAAAAAACTTCGATTTGAAGGGCGCACCCTTTTTTCCTCTCAAAAACAGCAGGCGCGCTTTTCAAATCTGAGTTTTTTCACTTGGAGAGGGAGCTATTTTGCCACATTTTTTGATGCTTCCTGGATGCAAAATTGTATGTACGTTTTTTGCTACTGGATCAGGTCCTCCATTGCAGGTTTTGTGTCGAAATTCAGCAAAAAGTCTCACATTTTTGCCGACTTTCGATCTAAAAATTTCAGTTGTTTCTGCAAAGCGCGAGCTAGGATTCTCGTATATATTCGAAAAGAAAAAAATACTCTAAATTTGTGCCAAGTTTCATCAGAATCTGAGAGTTGCCCTTGGAATACTCTTTGTTAAAAAATTTCGAAATAATGCAAATTTCGGAAAAATTGCGAAAGGTAGTTAAAACTGAGGTATTTTGAGGCCAAATTGGTCGAATAGATTCTTGCTTGGCGGTGGTTTTTTCCTCAAAAAGTCATCAATGGCTCATCCAATCAGATTTGTGAAGAACCTCGTCTACCACAACTACATCTATCATGTGGCGAAGCCGGTGGATCTGCATGCTCTTGCCAAGTCGGATTGGGGAGGTAGGAGGGATTTTTTGAGGGCTGGATTACTGTAACAAAAGTTATAACGAGATTTTGATTTTTGGCCTAAAAATCTCAAAAACAAAAAATCTTGATAAATTTTTTTACAAAATGTTTTGAATAAACCTTCTAGAATATCTATAGACTCTGTTTTTTATTATATTACTTACAGAAATTACAGTAATCTTTTTGAAAATCGATAAAATCTCAAAAAGTCATCAAAAATCCCAAAAATTTATCCGTATTTTAGCTGTAACCGGGTGCACCCACGGAATTGGCCGCGCGTATGCCGAGGAAATGGCCAAAAAGAACTTCAATGTCCTTTTGATCGGCCGCACCCCCATCAAGTTGGAGAAAACTCGCTCCGAACTGGCTGCGAAGTACCCAAAGGTCAAGTTTGAAGTCGCCGAAATCGATTTTTGCACTCCGTCGGAGGTGGAATATGAAAAGAAACTGAAAGGGCCTTTGGAGAAGGTCGGGTTCTTGGGTGAGTCGACAAAATTTGAGATTTTTAGGCGATTTTTTGACCGAAATTTTGGGAATTTTGCCAAAATTTTGGGGTTTTTTTGAAAATTTTTCGATTTTCTTTAGTTTTGGAGTATTTTCGGAAAAAATTTTCGCCAACAGGGACCTTAGAATGTCACTAGAGACAGTTGAGGACCTACTGACCCCATATTTTATCATTTTCTAAACGTATTTTAACTTTGTTTTCAGTGAACAATGTTGGACATGTTGCGCCATATCCGGACAAAATTTTGGACATTCCCAACGGGATGCGTGACGCATCCACCACGGTCCTGGTCAACGCGCATTCCATGGCCATGATGTGTCATCTGGCGGTGGGGCATATGGTGAAACGGAATGGTGGTATCATTGTGAATGTCAGCTCGTCGGCTGGAGAACTGCCGTTCCCAATGTGGACGCTGTATTCGGCTACGAAGGTAGGATGAAGCTTTCAGGTCAGGGAAGCCAAAAATTTCCGATTTTGGGAATTTT
This sequence comes from Bursaphelenchus xylophilus, assembly GCA_904066235.2. Classification (NCBI taxonomy): domain Eukaryota; kingdom Metazoa; phylum Nematoda; class Chromadorea; order Rhabditida; family Aphelenchoididae; genus Bursaphelenchus; species Bursaphelenchus xylophilus. The sequence goes on from CAJFCV020000004.1 coordinate 9,057,486, forward strand.
TGGCCAATTTGGAAGGGTGTTGCGGAATGCCAAGGATTTGGTAGTTTGGCGGGAAATTTGAAATTTGATTTTTTGAAGGCTCTGAAAACTCCGAAAATACTTTGAGAGGGGAATCAAGTTGTAAATTGTGAAAAAAATCGATTTTTACATTTTCAAAAAAATATGTCATGATTTTAAAAATCTCAAAACCTTCAAATTTTTGGTGTTACAATTCAAATTCATGTATTTTCCAGAAATTTACCACCCATTACACCAAGTCGCTGCGCCGAGAATACCCCCAAATCTTCTTCCAAAACCTGATCCCGGGCTGGGTCCAGACCGAGATGTCGCGCCTCCGCCAACGGGCCTGGAACGTGGCCACCACCGACGAGTACGCCGCCTCGGCCATAAACACGGTCGGGCTGGCCGAAGAGACGCGCGGGAACTGGCGCTGTCAGCTCCACTTTGACCTGTTTTTGGACCTCTTCCCCGAATTCATGGTCCAAAAGGCGTGGGCGCAGGCGATGGAAGCCAAAAAACAGGAGAACATCCTGTACGATCAGGAAAAGGCACAAGGGATCAGACAGCCGACCAAGTAGAAAGGAGCTGGGAATCGATATTTTGTAAATATTTATCGGAATTCGTAGAGAAAAATAAATTTTTTACAAAGCATTTTGATTGAATTTTTGGAAATTAAAATAAAAATTTGATCGAATTTTGAAAATTTTGTGCTAAAAACAGTCTTAAAAGTTGTAAATTCCAGAAAAAAAGTAGTGGATTTTTCTATTTTTTTCGAAACAATAAAAATTTGATCGAATTTTGAAATTTTTGGGGTAACAAATAGTTGTAAAATTACATTTTTTTCAAAATTTACACCTAAATTCCTGCAAAATGCTTGATCCATTGCCATGGGACTTTCCGCTTGTTCACGTATTCAAAAGCGGCATCAGAATGCACATACGGAATGTCCACGGAAGCCATCCGATCTCTTGACATCTTTGGCCAATTCAAGTCGATATTTCGACTGAAAAAATAAAATTTTGATGACTCCCCAAAACTCACATTAGATCCTCCAAAATTGCGACTTCAAATCCGAGTTTCACGGCGTCAAAGGCGGTGTCCGGGACGCAGATGTCACCCGCAACTCCGCACATAAAAATGGCGTCAATGTTGTTGGCGCGGAGAACATCTTCGAGATCGGTTCTGAAAAGGAGTTGTAAAATACGTGGGACTTCCTTCAAATTTTTTTTCGGATGTCCATATAAGCTTGACACAAATTTGATTACTTTTTCTGAGCCATATGCGACATGTCTAGCTTGAGATTTCCCAGAAACAATCGAGATTTTTGGTACAAAAGTTGGACAAAACTTGGCATTTTTGTTGCGAGTTTATCGATCAAAAATTTCAGAAAGTCGGAAAGTTGAATTTCTTCGCTCTCTTCGTCAATTCTCACCTTCTTTTTAAGCATGTATTTACAATATAAAATCGCTCTTCTTACTTTTCAAACCCTTCCAACCCGAAGCCAGAATGCGTTTCCACAAAACCGCTGTATGTCTTCGGAACAGTGACTGACCCCTGTGGCCTCTTCACCGCCGGATGAACATCAGCTCCCCAGGACCACTGAATGCAATGCTTCGGCATTAGGGGTATGGTCACTTTTGGGGACGCGAATTCGACAATCGCCAGCGGCTCAATTTTTTGCGAGGGATCCGCCAAAACTCGATCGGAATCATGGGCATGTTCAGCGAAGGAGATGTGATTTGGTGGGTGCCATTCGATGGTAAAAACGGTTAAATCGAAGTCCTTGGAACGGTCGATGATCTTGTTTATTGTTGGGATAATTTCCAGAGGGTCTTCTTTGGGTGGGCAGCGCTATAAATGGACAGGGATATATAGTATAATATTAGGTTGATGCATAATTATCCGGCGTTTTTTCAACAAATACTTGTAAGTTCAAAAAAATAGTTGTAAGTCCAAAAAACCGAAATCCGACCAGTTGAAGAGCACTTACAATAACTGGCATTCCGCCGGTCTCAACCAGAAAATCATTTTGCATATCGATGACCATAAATGCAGTCTTCAGCCCATTGATTTTATCGACAATTTTTCTATTGAATTCAGCAGTTTCGGACGCGTTGAGACGGCCATCAAGATCCTAAAACATGGCATTAAAGAAATCTTTTTGGGATACCTGATCAAAGGCGTTGAAAACTTTCTTCAACGAATCCTCTTCCGGACTTCCACTAGAAATCAGATTGGCCAACAAGAACTCTTTGAACTCTCCAAAATCACTGTCATTTTTTAACGGAGGGATAGGAGCGGCAACGGTCATCTCGCTGGTTTTACAACGTTGTTAAATCGACAAGTTTTTAGACAGAATTTTTAACGCTCAAATCGCAATCAGTCGCCAATTGTTTACTTGCCAAAATTCGACGAAAGGTCAGCGCTTTTATACGAATTTAACCGTTTGACAGAAAAGAGAAAGACTATAATTGAGAGAGCAATTAGTTCGTAGCACAAAACTGTGTTGCGTTGAAAAGGGAAATCGAAAAAATACTCCCTATGTTTTGTGATGATGTGTTTTGTATGTTTCGCCGGTCAGAAGTATTAGAAATTGCACGCGACAGTTTTGAGGGATGTTTTGGAGAACAAGGTTGGTCACGTATTTGTAAAATAGTTTTTGAACTTTGGATGCCCACGTAACTTTCAGGCTTTTGCTTGGAAAAGCTTGATTTTTTGTAGAAACATTATTCGCCGCATTAGTAATGGACAAGATCATATTCCATGTGCGAAAGCTCGAATTTTCTTTATTCTTTGCACACACATTGGGCATAGGCCACATACTAATTACAGAAAATTTTAACTCGCGCTTTGGAGGCACAGCCAAATTATTCAACGATCTTTGCCGAGAGAGTGCGCAAAATGTGGATAGCGGTCAGAAAAAACACACTTTTTTGGCTGTAAATCTCCCTATTTCAAAAGTAAGATATTAATTTTTTGTGGAAACTTTGCGCTCTCCGATATAAAAAAGACTTGCCAAAGGTTGGACTAAATATTTCATTTCTTTCTGGTGAGCCTGAGCTAGTAATCTGGCATACATCTCAGAAAACATGAGCCAAAATTTGTGCCAGCTTTCATCAAAATCTGAGCATTACACTTAGAGCACTTGGCTAGTAAACCTGGCCATCTTTCATACGTTCCTGCTAGCCTCAATTTTAACTTATACAATGTAAATTTGTAATTAATGATTTTTTTATTTTTAAAATACGTTCTTCTCGCATACTACTATATCTTATTTCACGTTAAAAGTTGTAATTTTTTTGCACATTTACGCTTTGATTCCCGCAAAATGTTTGATCCATTGGAATGGGACCTTCCGCTTGTTCACATACTCAAATGCTGCGTTGGAATGGACGTACGCAACGTCTACGGAGTCCATCTGCGCTCTTGCAGTCTTGGTCATGTCGAAATCGACATTGCTTCTGAAAAAAGTATTCTTTAATTGTTTTTTGGTCATCATTTTTAAATTTTTTTATTGATCAAGAACTTACAATAAGTCCTCAAGGATTGCCACTTCAAAACCGAGTTTCACGGCGTCAAACGCGGTGTCCGGAACGCACATATCCCCAGCAATTCCGCACATAAAGATGGCGTCAATGTTCTTTGCGCGGAGAACATCTTCAAGATCAGTGCTGAAAAAGGAATTGTAAAATACGAACCATCCTGTACTCGATAATACATTTGTAAGAAGAATCTTTTTCCACATGGTCATTTGGCGGATTTATAGCTAATAATTTTTTCTCTGACTGGCCTCCACATTTTGCCTGCTCTCTCGTAAGAAACGTTGAATAATCAGGCGTCGCGACTCTTGCGGGCCACAACTTTGCGGGCAGCCGACATTTCAAAACGATTAAAAGTATGATTTTTATTCCGTAGTCTACGTGCAGTCGGACCTTATCCAGCGGCAAAAAAGTACCATTTTGCATCCGGGAAGTATCAAAAAATGTAGGAAAATAGCTCCCTGTCCCAGAGAAAAAGTTCGATTTTAAAAGCGCGCTCTTCAAAATGGAGTTCTTTTAGTTGGAGAGAGAAGCATTTTGCCACATTTTTGATACTTCCCGGATGCAAAATGGTACGTTTTTTGCTCCTGGATCAGATCCGTTACTGTCGTACGATAGAAATTTTACATTGGTAACTTCCTGCTTTATGACCGTTCTTTGTAAGCCTAAATTTTTCGAAATGTCATCAATTTCTCACCGTTCAAACCCTTCCAGCCCGAAGCCAGAATGCGTTTCCACAAGAACATGGTAGGCCTTTGGAACAGTAACCGATCCCACTGGCCTCTTAACACTCGCATGAATATCAGCTCCCCATGACCATTGAACACAATGCTTTGGCAATACGGGTATGCTCACTTTTGGGGACGCGAATTCAACGATTGAATGGAATTCAACTTTTTTCGAAGGATCCGCCAAAACCCGATCGGAGTCGTGGGCATGTTCAACAAAGGAGATGTGGTTTGGCGGGTGCCATTCGATGGTAAAAACGGTCAAGTCGAAGTCAGCGGAACGGTCGCTGATCTTGTTTATTGTTGGGACGAGTTTTAGGGGATCCTCTTTTGGCGGGCACTCCTGAAAGTGGGTTATAATAAAAAATTTGTCGCAACTACAGCTTTTAATTCAAGAGGCAATGTTGGAGTTACGATACTGAAATTCTATTTTTTGTGGGCTAAATGGCCGAAGGCACGACCAAAAAAATTGTTTCTCTGATCGCTCACGGCATTTTGCATACTCTCACGTAAAAGTTTTTTTTGAATATCTAACCTGCCTTTGCAACGAGCCAGCAAAAAATTTTAAGCAGCTTATATACAGTGACGAACCTAATCCAGTGGCAAAAAACGTACCATTTTGCATCCGGAAAGTATCAAAAAATGTGGCAAAATACCTCCCTCTCCAATTGAAAAAACTCCAATTTAAAAGCGCGCCCGATTTTTGTGAGGGATAGCCCTTCAAAACGGAGTTCTTTTAGTTGGTGAGGGAGTCATTTTGCCATATTTTTTGATGCTTCCGGGATGCCAAATGGTACGTTTTTTGCCCTGGATCAGATCCGTCACTGTATGTATGTCGTCTGGAATGTATGCAAAATTTTAAAAGCATCAGAAGGAGCATTTTCTTAACTAACCTTTACTGGCATAACACCGGCTTCGTGGAGAAAATCATTTTGCAAATCAACGATCATATAGGCCGTTCTCAAGTTGTTAACCTTATCGACAATCTTGCCGTTGAACACGGCGGTCTCAGCACTATTGAGGAGGCCGTCATTGTCCTGAAAGTATTTGGTTTGATTATTATATTGAGTTGTCTTTTATTACCTTGTCAAAAACTTGAAAAAGTTGCTTCAAACTTTTCTCATCCGGTTTTCCATTGGAAATCAGGTTGCCCAATAAAAAATCCTTGAATTGCTTGAAATCACCGTCAGTTTTCAATGGGGAGATGGGCGAGGCAGAAGTCATTGTTTACGAATAATTGTATAAAGGCTGCTGAAACAATCGAAAAAGTAAAGAAAGAAAGGCAAATCTCGATTTATGTGATATACAGGGTGTCCAGAGAAATTCCGCGGAAAGTGTTTGCCGATTTCTCGGCGCTTAGGCAAGATATCCAAAAAATTCTTTTTGCATTAGAAAGAAGACTATGGGCGGTTTTTTGTCTAAAAAAGTTTTTTTGTCCGCCGACGCGGAACATACTGTATTCGGCGGAGACTTTTGGTAGCTTTTTTGGTCATCACACCAATCTTAAGAGCTTTACTATGATCCTGAAACTATCGGGAAGCCTTCAGTTTTTTCCACAGAGGATCAGAGGACCGACGACACCGCTATGCAATCGCATTTAGCGACTGCACCGCACTGTGCAGTTGCGTCAACAGCGATAAAGTCCGACCGCACCGTGCGGAAGTTTGAAGCAGCGGGGCAAAGGGAAGTTCAAACAAAAAATATTTTGTTGTTTTCTGGTGCACCAAGTCGTTTACTGATGGCTAAGCTGCTGCCAAGGCTTGGCGACGAAATTTTAGAGAGCATATGGGATCAGCAAAGAATGCTAGCCACATAATGTTTGGGACATCTCCTATCCAAAGCTGAGTTGTGGCCTCCGCCGATACGGAAAGCTCGCCATTCCATTGCCGAACGTTTGGTAAACATAAAAATAAGATAACATTCTCTTTTTAACCGTCAGGAATCGTACTGAAGCTTTTAAGATTGGTGTGATGGCCAAAAAAGCTACCAAAAGTCTCCGCCGAATGCAGTATGCTCCGCGTCGGCGGACAAAAAATCTTTTTTAGAAAAAAAACCGCCCATAGTCTTCTTTCTAATGCAAAAAGAATTTTTTGCATATCTTGCCTGAGCGCCGAGAAATCGGCAAACACTTTCCGCGGAATTTCTCTGGACACCCTGTAGTTTAATGATGCTGACGCAGCCAAGGTATGAATTCTGAAGCTTTTTATAGCGATCGAGTTCGCTCAAAAAATAAAGTTATAAATTGAACGTTTTCGGCAATAACTTTTGCTATTCCTGTAACATCAGAGGCGTACATACACTACAAACCGGGTCTGGCCGGAGCTTTAAACCTCAAACTTTTAGCCTAGAATTTATGGAAAGTTGACCCGAAGAAGCGCTTTTTCAATAAGATGAAGTAAAATTAAAAGTTGGGGCGGGTGTTGCTATATAGGGTGACCCAAAATAACGGAGACAAAAGATTTTAATTTAATATTTATTTACCGGTTGAAATAACAACAAACAAACTTTTTAATTAACAGTACTACATAACATAAATATCATATCTAAGTAGTTTCGAAGTGGCCACCTTGTGCGCCGACACAGAGCTTCAAGCGTTCGGTGAAGTTGAGGGCCGCGGCACGCACCTCTTCCGCAGTCAAACGCTTCCATTCCTTGATGAGTGAAGCCTTCAGAGACTCGATATTGTCATGGGGCTTGCTACAAGCTCGGGCCTCAAGGATCGACCAAATCGAATAATCCAATGGGTTGAGATCGGGAGAGTAGGGGGGCCATTCCTTCGAAGGGATAAAATCCGGGAAATGGGCCCGAATCCAATCTTGAGTGGATTTTGAGCTGTGTGCCGGGGCCGAATCCTGTTGAAAAGTCCATCTACGCTGGCCAAAGTGCTCAGCAGACCATGGCAATACCACCTTCTCTAAAATGTCCTTTTGGTACACTTTTGCGTTGATCTTAACGCCTTTTTCAACAAAAATTAAGGGAGTTTTGCCCGAGGCGCAGATCCCTGCCCATACCATCAAAGACTGGGGGTATTGGCGTCGGGGAACAATGGCATCCTCTTTTGGACGGTCTGAGGACCAACGACGAGAATTTTGGGGGTTGTAGGTCTGCTGAATGGAAAACAGTTTTTCATCTGAAAATAAAATTTCATTTGAGTTCTTACCTGCGTGCCGACGGATGAGATTCTTACATCTTTCAAGCCGTACCTGCTTATTTTTCTCTGTGAGCAATTGACCTTTTCGGAGCTTGTAAGGCTGTAACTGTAGATGCTCTTTGGCTATACGCCTAACAGATTCACGGGCTAGGCCAGTTTCCTTGGCCACTTTCCTCATGGACACCAACGAATTCCTTTCAGCCCGTTGTTTGATGATCTTCCGATTCCGAGCAGTGTTGACGGTGCGTTTCCTTCCCTTCCTCGGACGGTCACCGTCGTGGCCAAGCTCTCTGAATCGCTTTACGGCCTTTGAAACGGTTTGCTTGGGTACTCCAAGCATTCTAACAATGTCACATTGGCGTTTTCCACTGCGAAAAAGAGTCAAAATAGCACCACGCTCACTTGACATGTCGAATAAAGCCGACCCTGAGGTAACACAAACAAGAAAAAGTATCCAATAGGTACAGAAAAGAGTGGAGATTTCCCCACTGTATTTTATTTGGCCAAACCCAACAAAGCTTTCGCGGTGGGACCCATCAAATTTTGTCTCCGTTATTTTGGGTCACCCTGTACTTGCTATAGTATTATACTAAACGTATGATGAGAATTCTGCCTTTTGAAGAGTCCCCTTAAAAAATAAATAAATTTTCAAATTGTAGGTTAGAGATATATGTTATATACAATGAGAATTTTACTCATTTTTTTCAAAATGGGAGATGACATTTTATACGATAAATATTTTTCTTCAGATTTTTAAAATGGAAGTTGCAGTTGACATACGACAAAAAAATTTGCTCTGCCGAAAAAGTTTTTGAAGTACCTACCCGGTTCTAGCCCAATGACTTTCCTTTGAACCCAAATCACAGTGTATGAGATCATCCGCCAGAACCGCGCACGTTTTATACATCGAGAAAATGATGAAGTGTCGGCCCAAATTCAATGCCACTGCGTGACTTTAAAAATTTAAAATCCAAATACAAAATAATAGATAGAAACTAGAGTTAAAATTTTTTCTTAGACGATGACAAAATGTTAAAAATGTGTTGCGGACAAACATTGACGAAATTGGCGGCGGTTTAATACGAATTTAATCGTCCAGCGACGAAGGGAAAGACTATAATTTAGAGGTCACCCTTGTCTAGAGCACAACAGTGCGTTGTGTCTACATCGAACTCAAGGAAGACGCTCTATTTTGTGATATATCTTGTGATTTTGTGGTTCGAAAGTTGAGACTGCATAATTTTTGGAGGCGTTTTGATTGGAGAAAAGGATTTTCTGGCGTTTGTTGACTAAATGGTTGATGATTTTTTAAAAATCTATATTCTGTATGGTAATACAGCTCGTTGTTTTAAAAATAAAAATGGGTAAAAGATATGGGAAATTTGTCAGTTTTTGGCAAAATTTTGACTATTTCTTGATGTAGACTTAGCGAACAAACATTGCTTTGGGCCACAGCCAAACCAAAAAATTTTTGAACGAGTTCTAAAGCATATGTTAGACTACTAGCAATGTTGAATTGACCGAGATTTTTTAGATCGAAAGTAGCGAAAAATCTGATATTTTTTTGCACCTATTTCTACAATTTAAAAAAAACCTGAGCGGTCCACTTGGGGTACTCCTCTTATCAATTGGTTACGCCGTTATTGCACTTTATTCACCGGTAAGATGACTACGAGATGGGCAAATGAAAAAAAAAAACAAATCAAAACTTTGGAATGCTGGTAATCTCAATTGCCTTCAGCCAGCCTTTGCAGCCACTCCCATGGTACTTTTCGTTGCGTCAGGAATTCAAATACCACTTCTGAATTGACATATGGCACTCCAAGAGCGATGATTTCGTCTTTTTTCTTTTGAATTTCCACGGGATCAATTCCTTTTCTATAGAAAATAATAATGTGTAGTTGATAGAAATATACATATATCACTTTACTTACATGCAATCTTCCACAACGACTGTATAAAACCCCAGTTTTGAAGCGTCAATTGCCGTGTAGGCCAGGCAAATATCCGACGCGATTCCGCAGAGAAATAATGCTTCAATGTTATGTTGGCGGAGAATTGGCCCAAGTTGCGTTCTGAAAAAGTATTTGTCTTTGGTAAGTTCTATTCGGCGGTCAAAAAATAGCTTTTCTGGACAGTAATTTAAGAATATTTTTTTATCGGGTACGGATGATAAATAAGAGGCTCAATTTTTGGACAAGAAAATATAAAATCTATACAAAGGCTATGGGGAAAAAATATGACAAAAATAGACACAAATAGTAGCTCTCGGGCCGGGCTAAAAAAATATGGAAACGGGCCGGCCCGAATTTGATGGCCAAAGCAAAGGTGAGGAAATTAGCAGGCGTTTTTACATTTTTTTGAAATTTTCTGGAGCTTTTGGCTGTCTGGTACCAATTTTTGCAAAGTAAATATTTACTGTAAAAACTGGTTTTCACAGACAGATTTTGTTGTACATAAGGCTCTATGTATAGAATTTCCAAGCTGCATAAACATTACAGTCTCACAATAAATGTATCTTTTTCTTAAAATGCTCTAAAAAACCTTTGAAAATACGTAGTAAGACTAAAGAAACCCTCAAAAATCCTCAAAAGTGATCATTGCGGATTTTTGAAACCTTTTGCCACATTTTACACTTCCGCTTTCACAAGCGGTAAGTCAAAAGAAATTGTAGATCTCGTGATTTAAAACAGTCTCAACTCACTTGGATACCCCACGGTTATCTCCAAACCCAGAATACGAATCCACATAAACATCGTAGCCTTTCTCCACGATAATCGCATCTTCTGGCTTCAAAATTTTCTCATGGATTTCAGCTCCAAAACTCCCTTGAATAGCATGGGCCGGATAAACCACTTGATCCAATTTTGGCTTTTCAAATTGAACAAGTGAGAATGGTCGGACTGGCTCGGCGGGATTCGATCGAATTCTGTCGTCTTCATTGGCATTTTCGTAAAAGGAAATGTGGTTTTTGGGATGCCAGTCAATGGTAAAGATTGTTAAATCAAAATCACTGTGACGTTGGAGAAGAGCGTTGAGATTGTCAACAATTTCCAGAGGGTCTTCTTGGGCTGGGCCGTCCTGAAACCGGAGTTTCTGGGAAGGGAAGTGCTCGAAGAACGGCGCACGTCAAACTGAGATAAGCTAAAACAGTCCAGCGAATGGATTGGCAATTTGCCAAAAAAAAAACGCGAAAAAACGTTTTGTCGGGGAAGAAATGGGGAATTTTTGAGGCGAGAGAGTACGTTTTTGCGTGTCTTTTTTCTCTCTTTCTCTGCGAAATCAAGACGAAGTGTAAAAAAGCGATAGCGAAGAGTCTATTCCGGTCACCGGACTCCTCAGTTTGACGTACGGCGCTGAGATTTTTGTGAAACTGGGCGTTAGTATGCATATTTTGTTAAGCATTATTTTCATAAGATATATGTTATAGAAAACCTCCCATTTTATTCACTCACCTTCAGTCGCAATGTTCCTTCTTCATGAACAAAGTCGTTTTGAAAATCAACAATGATCAATGCAGATTTAAGACTATTAATCTTTTCAATGACATTATTGTTGAATTCCTCGGCCTCCGCAGTGTCTAGAAACCCGTCTTGGTCCTAGAAAAAGCATTATAATTTTACGCAAAATGGGAAAAACAGACTTTATCAAACTGGTCAAATAGCAGTCGTATCTTGTCCGTCGTTGGTGTTTCGTATGAAACGATCTTCAAAATATACTCTTCGAACACTGGAAATGTCGCATTTTCTTGGAGCTGCAGAGGCATGTCGAAATCACCTTAAAATTTCTTGAATCTCCAAAGCCACGCGCCCGATATTTAACTAGGCGATGACAAATTATGGCTACACAAATTCAAAAAAAATATATTTGGAACTACAGAAACATTGATAAAGCTCCAATATTCGTCGTATGATTAAACAATTTAAAAAGTCATTTTGACCGTTCTGGAACGATAAAAACCCGGGTCCGCAAATTTTATGGCTCCCCGATAATCTTGGGACTTTGTTTTTGCATAGAACGAAAAGAAATGAAAACAAAAAATGGAAAATGGCCGGAATCGGGGGGAAAATGAAAAATTACCATTCTCCAAAAAGGCTTTCTCTCTAAAAACATTCAAGATCATTGCAAATGTTTTCTTTTCTCCGTTTCGGGCTCCAAAATTTCTATTGAAAATGACAGCGGTCAGTACGAAGGCCTCCAAAATTTCACAAGTTAACGAATGCTTCGTATTTTTACGCCGCTCAAACTGACTGACTGTTTGCAAAAATATTCGAGATTTTTGCCCGGAAAGTAGAGATACGGCTAACACGGGAAGTATAATACCCCAAGTGCGACGCTCACATTTTTTTTAAATTTTGCACACACGTCGGGCTCCAACTAAATATCAATTCCTGAAGTTAGCTCGCGCTTTGCAAGCGCCACCGAGATATTGAACGATCTTTGCCGCGGAGAGAGTACGCCCAACGTGGAGAGCGGTCAGAGAGGAAAACGCCTTTTGCCCATAACTTTGGCAGTTTCGTGCGGAAAAAGTTGATTTTTTGTGGAAACATCACCCTTTACGGTAGAAATAGGTATGCAACTTTTTGTGCCGAAATTCGGTAAAAAGTCCTAAATTTTCGCCAACTATAAACGAAGCGGTTTCAGTGAAGTCGCCAACACCAACTTTCGATCTAAAAATCTCGGTTGTTTCTGCAAAGCGCGAGCTAGAATTCTCGCATATATCTTAGAAAAAATTATTCTAAACTTATGCCAAGTTTCATCAAAATCTGGGCGTCGCACTTCAACCCTGTCCCCTGGTATAGTATTCAATTTTCGTTCTTTTTACTTTTCAAGCCAAGCAAAAAAGAGAACACGTGGGTTTGATTTATATTCTTGATCCGAAACAATACTGAAATTAATGAGATCAAACCTTTGACCTCTTTCCCTCTTCTGTTCTCCTCCAGGATTACAAATCGGACTCATTGATCGTTCACATGTCTTCCGGTTTTGTTTTTTGATAACGATAATCAATTTTAACGGGCATAATGACCAAATTCTTATCTTTTTATCGCACTGTGCAGATTTTTTGTCAAAAATTTTTCGCACTGTGCATTTTTTCGTTTTTTTGTGAAAATATTTTTGCACTGTGCAGTCAAAAAAATTATTCGGAACTGTTTCAAAAAATTTTTAGCCGCACTGTGCGGTCAAAAAAATCAAAATTTTTGGCTGTACCGTGCACACAAAAAAAATTTTATTTTCAAAAATTCTTGAACTCTTTATTATTTCTGTAAATGCTGTTTGAACTCTAGAAAATACAACTCAAAAATAGGATAAAACTGTGATAATCGATATCGGAAAACTAATTTAGACCGTAGATAATCCTATAGGAGATCCGGGAAGACTAAACGAATGTCATTTGGGATGAAAGTTGTGGTCACTGGGAGGAGAGAAAGCGTTTTTTATATTCGGGAAGATGGCGGGAAAAATATGGCTTACTGTATTTTAGGTTACAAAAAAAAAATCGTCATTATGACAGATTTTTTGGACAAAAAAACCAAAAAAAATTTAATCGACTGGTCGAATTTTTAGGTTACAAAAAAAGAGAAAAAATCCGTCATCATGACAGATTTTTTGGAAAAAAAATCAAAAAAAATTTAATCGACTGGTCGAATTTTTATGTTACAAAAAAAGAGAAAGAATCCGTCATCATGACAGATTTTTTGGAAAAAAAATCAAAAAAAATTTAATCGACTGGTCGAATTTTTAGGCTACAAAAAAAATCGTCATCATGACAGATTTTTTGGAAAAAAATAAAATCAAAAAAAATTGAAATCGACTGGTCGAATTTTTAGGCTACGAAAGAGAAAAAAAATCCGTCATGATGACAGATTTTTTGGAAAAAAATAAAATCAAAAAAAAATTGAAATCGACTGGTCAAGACAAAAAAAATTTCAAACAATTCTTGTCACTTCGTATTTTACTTAAAGTGCGAGGTTCTCCAAGCCAGAGCGCAAATAAGGACTGTTCCCGCTGTGGGACCCAACACGGCGGGTCTCTCTCGCTAAAAAATAAAAAAATTATTTTTTTATTGTTTGAAATGGTACAAAGAAGGTGAAAGATGAGTGAAGATCACTGAAAAAAGGTATGTTTTTTGTGTTTTTTCTGATTTAGGGCAGCTCGGTAAAAATTTTTACGACAGCTGATCCAAGAATTTTTGTGTTTTGGGCGAATGAAGGTAATTTTGGACATTCCTAAGCATGAAAATGGGTGTAGCTTTCCAAAGAACCATCCAGGAGTGATGTTGATCGAGTTTTTGCCAAGTTAGAGTCAATCCCTTCAGCAAACTACCTAGTGTAATATAATTTTTTCCAGGATTTTGAATTGGAATGCAGCCAGACGGCTAAATTTCACCGCAAGGACTCGCTGAAGCCAGAAGAAGAGACGACACCATTCAAATTCCATGTGGATGGCTTTTTCCGAAGCTGATGTCAACGTCGAAAAGGTGAGTTTTTCTTGATTTTCACATTTTAGGTCGGGAAATCCATTGCTTCTTGAGCAAGGCAATGGGTTTAGCTTCCCAAACAAGCTATCTGGATGCTTCATCTTGCGCCACATCCGGCCCACTGTTGTTTCTAGTGTAATATAATTTTTACAGGAAAACCGGCCCATTCGGCTTCCATGCCCGCCAGCCTCATCTAAAGAGCTCAGTAAAGACAGGTTCAGCAATATCCAGATCAACGGTATAATATTTTATGATTCATATCAAAACATTTGGTGTGTTTTTACAATAATAAATTGATTCGGTTCTCCTCAGTGTTTGCCATCGATGAGACCTTCTTTATCGCCCATATACTGTCCCAGACGTTTCGCATCGTCGAAGCTTCGCGGTCGGGGAGCATTTTCACCTGCAAAAATTATATTACACTAGAAACAACAGTGGGCCGGATGTGGCGCAAGATGAAGCAACCGCAGTCCAGATAGCATGTTTGGGAAGCTAAACCCATTGCCTTGCTCAAGAAGCAATGGATTTCCCGACCTAAAATGTGAAAATCAAGAAAAACTCACCTTTTCGACGTTGACATCAGCTTCGGAAAAAGCCATACACATGGAATTTGAATGGTGTCGTCTCTTCTTCTGGCTTCAGCGAGTCCTTGCGGTGAAATTTAGCCGTCTGGCTGCATTCCAATTCAAAATCCTGGAAAAAAATATATTATACTAGGTAGTTTGCTGAAGGCATCGACTCTAACTTGGCAAAAACTCGATCAACATCACTCCTGGATGGTTCTTTGGAAAGCTACACCCATTTTCATGCTTAGGAATGTCCAAAATTACCTTCATTCGCCCAAAACACAAAAAATCTTGGCTCAGCTGTCGTAAAAATTTTTACCGAGCTGCTCTAAATCAGAAAACACAAAAAACATACCTTTTTTCAGTGATCTTCACTCATCTTTCACCTTCTTTGTACCATTTCAAACAATAAAAAAATTATTTTTTTATTTTTTAGCGAGAGAGACCCGCCGTGTTGGGTCCCACAGCGGGAACAGTCCTTATTTGCGCTCTGGCTTGGAGAACCTCGCACTTTAATCTTTATCTCCATTTTCATTTCCATTTTCGTCGCTCAAACTTTTCCTCGAGACTTCATTCAGGCCGCTATCGCTCAACAGCTCTCGTGTGGGGCCGTGGCCTTTGATCAGGACTTCTCCCTCCTCGCCCGACGCCTCGGAACTGCTTCGGCTTTGGCTGGGATGACGATGTTTGTGGCGGCGATGCCGGCGTTCGCCCAGTCCGACCATGTGGCAGATCCAGAGCCATGGGATTTTGCCATCGTCAAGGAATTTATTCACCACTTCCGACGTGACGTAGGGAACATTGCGGCCGCGCAGTTCGTCGCGGGTCTTTTTGATTTGGTCTTCGCTCAAACCTTTGCTAAAATACGAAAAAAATTATTTTTTCAAAAAATAACTATTTCTAAAATTTTCTACAAGCAACAGATCTCAAATTCCCTCTAAAATTACCTGCAGTCCTCGATGATACAAGTGAAAAACTTTAGTTTGGCCGCGTCTCTAGCCGTTGAGGCCACACAAATGTCCAACGAAACTCCGCAAACAAACAACGCGTTGATTGCTTCCTCCTTCAAAATGCCTTCGAGTTCGGTTCTAAAAACATCAGAAGCATAAAAAATGATTTTTATGAGAAAAAGCCTCAAAAAGTATCCAGGAGATTTTTGAAAAGTATCAAAAAGTATCCAGTAAAAAATTAAAATTTTTTTTTCTTGATCGGGGGATAAGATACATGTTAAAAACAGATCAATTTCTCCATTACAAATGATTTTACATTGAGAGGAACACTTGACACATTTTGGGTCAAGTGTTCCCCTCATAGCGAAAAAGCAAAAAACAGGCCGGACTCTATTTTCTGGCTCTCTAAACTATCCACAAAAAAATTTATGACCCTTTTAAGATATCTAAAAGCGATAATTCTCATTAATTTATCCTCTAAAACAATATAAAACCCCTCCAAAAAACCCACTTTTTCTGACCAGTATTATCCGCAAATCCCGAGTATGAGTCCACATAGACATCGGAGCCTTTCGTCACATACTTCGCCGGCTCGACTCGTTTGATATCGTCATGTAAAGCAGCTCCCCACGAGTCGATCATGCAATGGGATGGGTACAAAACCTGTCGAAGTGGTGGATTTTCAAAGCTCACAATGTCGAAAGGCTTCAATTTGCGGAGGCGGTCGAATTTTTGGAGGGTGCGATCGTTGTTTCGACAGTGTTCGTAGAAGGAAATATGGTTTTGGGGGTGCCAATCCAAGGTGTAAACAATCATATCGAAGTCGTTGTGGCGGTCCAGAAGACTGTTGATCTTGGGGATCGCATCGTAAGGGTCTTGTCTCGCTCGGCCGTGCTGAAATTTGAGAGAAAGTTAATGGAAAAATCTCAAAAATTTTCAGACTGCACGGTGCATAAAATGAAAATTTTTTCCGCACCGTGCAGACAAAAAAAAATTTCTCCGCACTGTGCACCCAAATCACAAAAAAAATTTCGCACCGCGCAAACAAAAAACGAATTGAAACTGCACAGTGCACCGTGCAAAATTTTTTCTCCGCACTGTGCACCCAAATAACAAAAAATTTTTCGCACCGTGCGATAAAAAAAGTAAATTGAAACTGCACAGTGCGACTCACAAAATTCTTTTCTCCGCACCGTGCACCCAAACAACAAAACCAAATTTTCGCACCGTGCGATAAAATAGTATTTTCGACTGCACAGTGCAGCCCGCAAATTTTTTTCTCCGCACCGTGCACCCAAATAACGAAACCAAATTTTCGCACTGTGCGACAAAAAATATTTTCGACTGCACTGTGCAATTCCCAAAAAAACAATGCACAGTGCAAAAACAAAAATTTCAAAAAAAAATAAGGTTTAAAAATTTTCACCTTGATTCCGAGTGATCCATCGACAAAGTCATTTTGAAAATCGACCAGAACAAAGGCCGACTTTAACCCGTTTATTTGATCGACCAGCTTCGCATTGGCTTTCCGTGATTCCTTTTCGTTCAGAACTCCGTCCGCATCCTAAAATACGAAATGATTTTTCGCTAAAAATATGAAATTATTTTTCGAAATCACCGTAAAATACGGCGTTAAATTCATCTTGAAAAATCAAAAAAAAAAATTTTTTTTTTTTTTTTTTGAAAAATTGGTTTTTTTTAAACAATAATATTGCACTTGCCTTATCGAACACATTGAAAACTCTCCTCAGCGACTCTTCGTTGGGCTGTTCGTCGGCGATCAGAGAGCGGAGGAATTCGGCGAATTCCTCGAACTTTTGGTTTTCCGGGATTCGCTCGACTCGCTTTTTTAATTCCACCATGGAAGCTAAAATACGAAGAAAATTATTTTAAATTCACTTTCTAATATCTTGTAAAAGAAACAAAGCGATAAGGCACAGAAAAAATTGAGAATTTTGTTGATTATTTACATTGTTTACGTCCAAAAGGGCATTTTCAGCTCACTTCGGGCAAAAAAAGAGGAAAAAAAATAATTTTAGACCTAATTAAAATAAAAAATTCCCTGAATTTCAAATATTCCTATTTTTCTTATTATAAAAATTATTAAACCCGTTGTGTTTTGACTTAAAAATTTGGCCTGGAAAGCCAAACAAATGCGTCATTTGTATGTAGGTTGATCACTGGGGACAAACAAATCTCATTCCGAAAAACGTGTACTTTGTGGAGGTACAAGGCCGTCAGAATTTGATGAAAATTTGTGGAATTTGGACTAGATTTATGTTATAATATGACAAGGATTTTCTGGAGAGGTTATGCATTGATATTTCCCCTAGATTTTGCCGCGTCCGACTTTTCGGGTTGATGACAGTTCGAGTCAACACAAAATCGATCGATACGGGACGTAGGGCAAGTGGATACCCAAAAAAAGGTTGTAGGAAGTGCCTATGAGGCCCGGCAAAGCCGTTGGATGGTCGGCGGACGCTCGGCGAAGGTCGGCGGAGACTTGGAAAAGACTTGCATATGTCCATTTTTTCGAATTTTAGCTATTACTAACGTTAGTTTTCTTTACCCTGAGTTATTGTAACATGTAAGAGACCAAAATTTGAGGCAAAAAACGAGGATCGGTAACTTTTATCTAGATATTATTGATGTCAGTGCATGTAAAATACCTCAAAATATGTGATAAACTATCCTAGGACCCGATAAATCTTATTATTTCCACAAATTAAGCCTTCTCCTAGCCTCCCTCATGCATAAGTGAATGGACCTGATCCAGGGGCAAAAAAACGTACCATTTTGTATCCGGGAAGTATCAAAAAATGCGGCAAAATGCCTCCCTTTCCAACTAAAAAACTCCGTTTCGAAAGATTCCCTCATAAAAAGGGCGGGTGCGTTTTTGAAATCGGAGTTTTTTAACTGGGAGAGGGAGATCTTTTGCCACATTTTTTGATACTTCCCGGATGCAAACTGGTACGTGTTTTGCGGCAAAAAACGAATATCCGCAACTTTTACCTAGTTATTATTGATGTGACTACATGTAAAATACCTCAAAAAAGGTGATAACCTATCCTCGGATCCGATAAATCTTATTATTTTCACAAATTAAGGCTTCTCCTAGCCTCTCTCGTGCATACAAACACGAACCAACGCGATCCATAGTACCATTGACCGTTATATTTTATTAAAACTGTCGCTGACCCAAAAAATCGTAGCGACGTTTAACCAATCCCCTCCAATCGCATCTCCACTCCACATTTAGCACTTTAAAAACATCACACTACCTATTCTGAGGTCTCAACTCCACCCTCAATGCCCGAGGGCGTATGCAAGATACGAAAACGTAACGATTGCGTCATCAGTTCGAATCTCTTTTTCAGACCACGAAAAGAAACGTTTGACTGTCAAATGTGGTTTGACCGTTCGTACATGACTGGAAACCCCTCCGAACAAACTTCTTCGAAGCGCCCAGTCGGGCGAAAATCCTGTACGTTTTGGGCTTTACAAAATGCAAAAAAAGGACGACAACAAATCAAGTGTGTCAAATTAAGGGCCGTTTAGAGTCTTGTGGGTCGTGGCGAGGGTTTTTGATTCTCCGGAGAGTCAAAATGCGGTCAAAGAAGAATTGAGTAAATTACAGTATTTTCTTTTTGAAAATTTTGCGTTTCAACGCAATAAACCGTGGTCAATTCAGCTTACATCTTTCTGTATGAAAAGATTTGCGTTTTGAAAAAGTCGATATTCAAAAATTTACCCTTCAAAATAACAAAACTCCAATTTAATCTCAAAATTCAAAGCTTTTGGATGGTCGGCGGACGCTCGGCGAAGGCTCGGCGGATGTCCACTTTTTCTAATTTTAGCTATTCCTAACGCTAGGTTTCTTTACCCTGAGCTACTGTAACATATAAAAGGCCAAAATTTGCGGAGAAAAAACGAAAATCCGTAACTTTTATCTAGACGTTATTGAGTGAGTACATGTAAAATACCTCAAAATAGGTGATATGCTACCCTAGGACTCGATAAATCTTATTATTTCCACTAATTAAGTCTTCTCCTAGCCTCCTCCATGCACACAGTGTTGGACCTGATCACTAGCCTGATTCAGTGGCAAAAAACGTACCATTTTGCATCCGGGAAGTATCAAGAAATGTGGCAAAATGTCTCCCTCTCCCAGTAAAACGACTCCGATTTCAAAAGCGCGCCCGCTCTTTTTGTGAGGGAACCCTTCAAAACGGAGTTCTTTTAGTTGGAAGAGGAGGTATTTTGCGACATTTTTTGATACTTCCCGGATGCAAAATGGTACATTTTTTGCCACTGGATCAGGTCCGTCACTGTATGCATGGAGGAGGCTAGGAGAAGCCTTAATTCGTGGAAATAATAAGATTTATCGAGTCCTAGGGTAGCTTATCACCTATTTTGAGGTATTTTACATGTACTCACATCAATAATATCTAAATAAAAGTTACGGATTTTCGTTTTTTTCTCCGCAAATTTTGGCCTTTTATATTTTACAATAGCTCAGGGTAAAGAAAACTAAGTTAGTAATAGCTAAAATTAGAAAAAATGGACATATTGGAAGTCTTCGCCGAGCCTTCGCCGAGCGTCCGCCGACCATCCAACGGCTTTACCAGGCCTTGTAGGCACTTTCTACACCTTTTTTTGGGTATCCACCTGCCCTACCTCCCGTATCGAACGATTTTTTTGATGACCCGAACCGAAAAGCTGGGACGCGAAAAAACCCCCAAAATTTCCAGAAAAAATCGCTAGAAGTAAAAATTTTTCTAGTCTAAGACTCCATTCAAATACATACCTGATAATCTACCGCCGAATCATCAAAAAAATCTTATCAGTTTCCCTCAAAAAACCAATAAAAATTATCAAATACTACACAAAAACGATAACTGTTTCTATAATCCTCAAAAATAACGTCATACTCCAAAATTTCTTCTGTTAAAAGTTGAAAAATCCACTCAATAAGGAGCAAATATTATTATAAAATCAATTAAATAAAAAAAAACTTACATTTTTATGGATACAATATTGCACTGTGCAGATGGTCATTTACAATAAATTAAGGGGAATTATGGCAATTTTCGCGTGGAATGCGGTTGATTATGGCATCTGGAAACAAAAATAAAGCTATTTAAAAGGCTTCTGGAGCACAGAACAGCAAAAAAAATTCAAAAATTTATATTAATTTACCCATTTCTGGCAAAAAAAATTGTAAAAAAAATCAAAAAATAAGCTGTTGCAAACAAAATAAAGCAAAAGTAATCATCAAAATTTCCTCTACATACCTTTTTGTTCAAAAATTCGGCTTCAAACCGCGATTAAAAACCAAAAATCGATATAATTTACCTTATTTTAGGTATAAATCATCAAAAAAAGGCCAAATCCAAAGTATAAATTGGTGAGATAATGCCTCATACGTCGTATTTTACCCTAAAACCTCTCTAGAGACCCTTCAAACATCTTTCACAACAAAAAATTCATAAAATTTTTAAAAATTCATCAATAATTTATGGACTTTCACCTCAAAAATCTCAAAAATTCCTTGCAATTCTAGCTGGATGATCAATTTATTATTATTACGACATAATGGATGGGCATAAAATCGCTAGAAAATCGGATGAAATTGACTTTTTTTGGGGGCTATTTGAGGTTATGGTATGAATAAGTTATTGGTTCGTTATAAATCAGTTCGGCTCTGGAGGTGGGGGCTGGGAGTTGGGTGGGTAGGCTTGAGCGGCGGACGAGACCCGGATAACTCGCTGGGAGAACTCTGAAACCAAAGATCAACTCAAATTATTCAATTTGGAATCCAATTTCCACCGCACAGTGCGCTAAAATTGCTCTTCCTACTGCACGGTGCGGATGAAAATATCCCGGAAATTTTTTTGCACGGTGCAATCTCAAAATCCTCTCTGTCGCTTTCGCACTGTGCGATCGGGACTTCTTGTTTTTTTTGCACAGTGCAACCTCAAAATCTTTGTCGCTCTTGCACTGTGCGATCGGGACTTCTTGTTTTTTTTTTGCACAGTGCAACCTCAAAATCTTTGTCGCTCTTGCACTGTGCAATCTCAAAATCTTTGTCGCTTTTGCACTGTGCGATTATAAAATTCTTGTTTTTTGCACAGTGCAATCTCAAAATCTTTGTCGCTTTTGCACTGTGCAATTGGAAATTTTTGCTTTCTTCTGCACAGTGCCTAAAAACATATTTGTCGCACTGTGCAATCCAGAAATTATTCGCGATTTTGCACGGTGCATTAACAAATCTTCGCGCGACAGCTCTGCACAGTGCAATTCACATTGCACGGTGCACTCTAAAAATCTTCTCTGTCGCTTTTGCACTGTGCATTCTGAACTTCTTACTTTTTGCACAGTGCGTAAAAAAATATTTTCCCGCACCGTGCAATCCAGAAATTATTCGCGATTTTGCACAGTGCATTGACAAGTCTTCGCGCGAGAGTTCTGCACAGTGCAATTCGCAAACATTTTTTGTCGCTTTTGCACAGTGCAATCACATTTTCTGATTTTTTGTCGCATCGCGCGACCAAAATCAATTTTCGTCCGCACAGTGCAACCAAATTTTTCTTTCCAGACTTCTTTGCACAATGCCGATCTAAAAATTCCGATAGCGCACAGTGCAAAAACTAAAATCCTTCTTTTGCACAGTGCAATCTCCCTTTTTCAACTTCGCACCGTGCAAGTGATCCCAATTCTTTCCGCACTGTGCAAATCATCTGCAATTTTTTCCGCACCGTGCAAAATCTCAAAAACCCCCAAAATTCGGTTCAAAATCGATTCTTACGAGACGGAAGGTATCTTGCCGGTTGTCCCTGTTGTGGTTGATAGTAATGTTGAGAGGGTTGGCCTCTGTTGGGGTCGAATCTTGCACGTATCGAGCTTCCGGCGACCGGTTGATGAGCAATTTGACGGTGCGCAATGTTGTTTCTTGGACCCGCGTCTAAAACCAAATTTTTTAAAAACTTAAAAGACGATTTTTGGCTCGCTGCGTCAGCCGGGGACATTCAAAAAAATTTTTTTTGAGTTTTTTGGCCTAAAATGTTGGTATAGGTCACTAAAACAGATTCCCAAAATTTTTTTGCCCAGTGATGCCCGGAAGGTAGAAATTTGCATACGGTTATAACCGTCCTTCTGAGCTCTGCTGTTGCCGTCGCAATAAAGAAAACTCGACGAAACCGACACCAGATAGGTTTTGGTGGATGGCAAATTCAAAAATCGCAATTTCAAGATAGTAGGATTACTGTAACATACAGTTTTTGACCATCGGTCGATAAAAATCGACCGTATCTCCTTCAAATCAAAAATCCCACAAGATTTTATTGCAGATTTGGAATCAGCGTAAAATTCTGGTCTAGAAACATGTAATTTGCATCCTTGATTCCGTGGCAGATAAATCATGGCGCAGTGGGTTTTGACGAAAACTAGTAATCTGACGACCCTGGTTCGATCCCCGCTGGAGACAAATATTGTAAAAAATATGGAAATGATATTTAATGGAATTATGAGGGTTATATGAGCAACGCTAAGTATTTTTAGACATCAATGGAACATGAATTTAAGGTTAGAACAGGGTTTATATTATTTTAGTCTCGGAATCCGTGAAAAATAAAACTGCTTCAAACGGGCTGAAATTGATATCACCTATTCTAGGCCTAATTCTAAGAAACTTTTACGTTAACTTTTTTTTCTTAGATTACTGTAACGTGGATTACGGTAACAAAAAGCTCGGCCTCCTTAAAGGCGATTTCTTCAAAATTTTCGCATAAAATTAAATTTTTTTTTGGCTACATTATTCAAACGGCAGAAAGCGGGCATGCCTCATATTTAAAATGCAATTCTAACTCATTTTCAGTCTGAATTAATCTCATCATCCATTGGTGATATTGTGTTAGATAACTCAGGTATTTCAAAACATACGGCCATAAACGAACTGTTAGTTCGCAAACCCACTCGTTCTTAACCATTCCTACAATCTTCGTGACATTCCGATGGCTCTGCGCCTTGTGGTATGAAAAAACAAAATTGGGTTTTATGTTACCGTAATCCACGATACAGTAATCTAACAAAAAAAGGTTAACGTAAAAGTTTCTTAGAATTAGGCCTAGAATAGGTGATATCAATTTCAGCCCGTTTGAAGCAGTTTTATTTTTCACGGATTCCGAGACTAAAATAATATAAACCCTGTTCTAACCTTAAATTCATGTTCCATTGATGTCTAAAAATCTTAGCGTTGCTCATATAACCCTCACAATTCCATTAAATGTCATTTCCATATTTTTTACAATATTTGTCTCCAGCGGGGATCGAACCAGGGTCGTCAGATTACTAGTTTTCGTCAAAACCCACTGCGCCATGATTTATCTGCCACGGAATCAAGGATGCAAATTACGTGTTTCTAGACCAGAATTTTATGCTGATTCCAAATCTGCAATAAAATCTTGTGGGATTTTTGATTTGAAGGAGATACGGTCGATTTTTATCGACCGATGGTCAAAAACTGTATGTTACAGTAATCCTACTAACTTGAAATTGCGATTTTTGAATTTGCCGTCCACCAAAACCTATATGGTGTCGGTTTCGTCGAGTTTTCTTTATTGCGACGGCAACAGCAGAGCTCAGAAGGACGGTTATAACCGTATGCAAATTTCTACCTTCCGGGCATCACTGGGCAAAAAAAATTTGAGAATCGGTTTTAGTGACCTATACCAACATTTTAGGCCGAAAAACTCAAAAAAAAATTTTTTGAATGTCCGGCCCTTGTATTGGCTGACGCAGCGAGCCAAAAATCGTCTTTTAAAATACGCTTCCCCAGGGTTTTCAACACAAAAACTTTTAAAAAAATTTTTTTAGGCAAATTCAAAAAAAATTTTTTTTTTCCACTTACACTGTGAAGACGGCACTTTCGTAATCTGGATCGTTTCCACATTGCCCGAGGGGGTGCTTCCGCCACTTTGGCCCACATTTAGCGGGGCCAATTGAGCCGACAAGTTGTTGGAGCTGGTCGGTTGCGGGGCTCTTCTGATCGTCCTGGCTTCGTAATTATTGGTCATTGCTCGCTGGCCGTAGTGGGGTTGTTGAGTGAAATTGGTTTGGGGAGTGGCCATGTTTGTGGACATTTGAGAGCCTCGGATTGGGCCTCCGGATTGGACCGGGGTGGTTCGAACGTATTCCATTTGATGTCCGGACGGCTGCTGATAGCCGGGACGGGCGGTTTTTTGGTTATAATAGGGCTGAAAACATCAGAATTTAGTAAAAAAATCATCTTTTTTTGAAATCAAAATTTTTAAAAATCCAAAAAAATTTTCTTACCTCTTACTCTAGCCAAAAAAAAAACATTTTTATGACCTACATGTCTCTAAAAACACACCAAACCCCCAAAAAATACTTTTTTCAAACAAAAACTATCAAAATCCCAAAAAAATTTTTTTGATCCCCCCTTGCCATACCCGAAAAAAACCACCCATCCAGCCTTGTATTCCCTCTTCACATTCTCTAATCTATCAAAAACCACTATTTCCATACTCTTTCCACTTCAAATCACTCTTTTATAACCAAAAATTCGCATATTACACT
Source organism: Bursaphelenchus xylophilus (assembly GCA_904066235.2). Lineage (NCBI taxonomy): Eukaryota > Metazoa > Nematoda > Chromadorea > Rhabditida > Aphelenchoididae > Bursaphelenchus > Bursaphelenchus xylophilus. The sequence continues at coordinate 9,082,498 of CAJFCV020000004.1, forward strand.
AGCTTACATGAGTTTGTTGAACTTTCGGGCCTGACAGCCTTCTTTGAGCAATCGGTTGTGGAGGGTATCTTTCATATTGAGGTCCATAGGCTCTTGATGCATTTCGTTGGTCATCTGGCATAACCACAGTCACCGATCCGCCTTGATTGTACGATTCTTGTGGGCTCTGTTGTTCGTATTGAGTTGGGGTTGTGGGGGTTGATGGCTGAGACGGAGACGAGTTCGAATAGTGGATTGGCTGGACGAATTGTTGTTGTTCGTATTGGCGGGGAGTTACGGCAGCGTAGGTGCGTTGTTGGGGCGGGGTTTGTTGATTTACGGGCGAGTGCATCACCTGCTGGACGGAGACGTTTCGAGGCGACTAAAAATGGGGGAAATTTAATTTCAAGCAGTAAAAAATACAACTACACCTATATGCATCGTATTTTACAAACTCTTTTTGCCATAGAACCTCCTAAAACCCAAAAAAATCGAAATTTTAGGTATAAAATACCTAAATCAATATAAAAAATCTCGAATTAAACCGTGTCTCATATCCCAAACCCTATCAAACTTATTTTTACCAAATTTCCAACCCATCACACCTCACAATTCCCTTCAAAAGTTCCATTAGAATCCCGAAATCACAAAAAAAACCTCTAAAACACCTACATGATGTCCCTGAGTTAGCGGGGATTGTGGAAGACGTTGTTGAACTGGCTGAGATCGGGGTGAATGGAGCTGAAATTAAATTTTCGCTCATTTTAGTCCAAGAAATTTCAAATTTACCGTCATATTTTGCTGAGCGTTGGCCATGGTTCCGGGCATTGCATTTTGAACCGGCTGACCGAGGGTGTAATTGACTCGTTGTGGCTGACGGTGATCTAAAAAAATGTGTTTTTAAAAACAGCGTTATATACAGGTCTCGTATTTTACAAATAATAGCCAAAAAAATCTGCTCCATCCATCACTTTTTATACAGGGTGTTCCAGAAGGCCGACTGGCAGATGACAAAAAACGGCAATTCGGCGGAGAAACCGGCGGAGAAAAAAAAGAACCCATTTAAGAAATTATTTACAGCCTCATGTGTGAAAAAAAACACTCCGCCCAGTTTGAGGCGGTTTACGGAAGTCTCCGCCGATAAAAGAAAAAAAATTTTTGGATTCTAAAAACTTCAAGGTTTTTCTGTAAAACGGGAAAAAAAACTCCTTGTTGAACCACCGAACACAAAGTCATTAATGAATAGTCTTTTCCATAATTCTTGGAACACCCTGTATTATCCATGAAACGGAACTGGGACGAATGGGGAAAATACGATTGGGGAAACAAAAAAGTATTATTTTTCTTCGATGGAAGTGTGAAATTAGGATAATCGAGGGTTGTGATTTCGAAAATGACATTCATTTTTTGTTTTTGATCTTTACTTTTTTGTTTAAGTAGTACTGTAAAGTAGTAATTTTTTAAACTTTTTTCACAAAAACTCGATTTAGGGGTTTTCCATGGTGCTGATTTCGAAAATCTTATTTATTTTTTTTTTCTGATTTGAAATCAGCAACATCGAAACCCCCAAAATCGAGTATCCATGAAAAAAATTAAAAAAATTACTACTTTACAGTACTACTTAAGGAAAAAAGTAAAGATCAAAGAAAATGAATGTCATTTTCGAAATCAGCACCCTCGATTATTCAAATTTCACACTTGCATCGAAGAAAAATAATAATTTTCAATTTCACCAATCGTACTTTTCCGCAATCATCTTTCTCCTCAATCGTCCCAGTTGCTCAAAAAACAGCCTGATATACCAGAATCGTATTTTACAAACTTTAGCCGAAAAAAATCCACTCCATCGATCACTTTTTATATTACCCATGATACCTACCAATGGCCGGTGACTGCGGTGCCTTCCCATGTTGATCGGCCATGTGTTTCCGCAAATTGGCGGCGGTTTTGTAAGTTTTGGGACAGCTATCACATGCGTAGTTCTTTTCGACCTTCTTCTCCGACTTCTTTGGGGTCGGCGGCAACGGTTCCATAGGTGCTTGGCCATCGTTCATAGTGCTCATCTGCACCCGACTCAGAATAATCTCCTCATTCGGGGTCATCCTTGAGCCTCCGCGGAACTGAGGCTGCGCTTTTACATCGTCCTGCTTCACCGTTGGGGTCTCAACGGGCTGAACGAATTTTTGAGCCGCCACTGGCGCCGATCCTTGGATAATTTCGGATGAAGCGGGTCTTGGAGACCCTGTTGGGATGTTCACTTGAAGCGTTGTGACCCCGTGTGTTGTCTTAATGTGATTTCTGGAACATATTTGGAATCAAATCAGAAAAAAATTCGACAATTCTCAAAAATCCGTGTAAACATCGAATTTTTTTGATAAATCCAATTTTCAACCTAAAAACCAAAACAAAAATCGAAGGAAAAACAAACCTCAGGCCATTTGTATTTTTATACGCGCGATTGCAACCTTCCATAGTGCACCGATATTTCCGTTCATCACTAAAATATTATATTATCCATGACAAAAAATTCCAAGAATTTTTTTAAATTCTTCACTCACCTAGCACCCTCAGCCTTTGCTGGCTCACTACCCGGCTCACCAAGTCGCTTACTCGGCACTGATTGTCGTTTCTGAGATCCGGAGGGAGTCGGTGCCGCACTCGGCGGTCGTTTTTTATAATTGCAAAAGTTCAAAGTCAGCGGTTTCTTTTCCAACTCTCGTCGAGGAATGTAGTTGTCTTCGAATGGACGTAATCTAAACAGTTTATAGATAGAAGTTGTGATAAAATTGCAGAACTAAAAATATTGCACATGACGGCTGGAGTTTAGGTAATAACAAGACGAAAACAGCTGATAAAGGCATTCGTCAAACCAAACAAAGACTATGGCAGTGTTTTCGACATAAAGAGCTTAGCCATTTCCGCCTCCACGACAAATAACCTTTGGTTTCTGTCATATTCACCATCAAAGCTGGCTTTGCTGAAGAAAATTACGTGACGCCTTTGAATTTTCAACAGGGAAACATCTAGCATGTGGAAAATAAAAAGCCAGTGCGTTACTAAAGTTAATTTTATCTATTTTTCTCTCCAAACTTTTAAAAGTTTAGGGAAAAATCTAATTTCTCTCAAGCCACCTCCAATCCTCATGAATAACATCAAATCCTTGCCTAAAAACAGAAAACAATAATAAATAAAACGCTTACTTCTTTAACAAGCTCATTTGAATGGCTTGGCTATAAAATGCATTAAATCTTTCGTTAACCTGCGCCTTTTCTTCATCATCTTTACAGAGGTCAAGTTCAGATTGGAGAGCATTAAGTTCTGCCAAAATTTTGGATTGAGCATCGGCTAAAATAAGAAAAAATCATAGTAAACATAATATCAATCAACGTGAGCTCTATGTGAATCAGAAAAAAGGCCTTACCATAGTGATTTGTCTCGAAATGTGCAATTTGATCGAAATGAGTCTGAAATCGGCTCCCACAATTCTCGTAATGGCATGTTAGCAACGAATTCATGCCGACAAAAAAAATATTGTAGAGTCTGCTGGTTGTTAGGGCTTCAAAACATCTACAAACGGCGAAAGCAAAAAATGTCGCCCAAAATGCAAAAAAAATAAAAATGTGGTTGAAGACTTGACACATCTCCCTTGGGACAAGTGTTTCTTTCTGGATGTTTTCTTTTTTCAAGCGGAAAGTTGTTGAAAGTAAAGCGAATTGATAAGGGAAATTTCAACAGAACACTTTTCGAAAAGGTCCAACAATGATAAGATGCTTCTAAGTTGATCTTTGCACGTTTTTGTCGGAAAATCGGAAAAATTGCGTAAAACAAGGAATTTTTTGCTGTCTATTGGGCTTACTTACTTAGTTTGATCGTCTATGGGCATACTACTTACTCCTCTTTTTTATTTTATCCGAAATCGCGCATTTACTTCCAAATTTTCAAAAAACTTTTACTATTGCACTGTGCGAATTCTAATTGTGTCAGCGCACTGTGCAGAACAAGCTTTTCGAACCGCACTGTGCGAAAATTTTCAAAGATAAAATCGATTTTTCCTCGTTTTGAATCGAGGTTTAGGGACGAATAGGCTTTCTGGTGACCCATATATCAAATTATTTTAACAGTAGATCACCATTTTTGCCATGATTACAAAAAAAATTTTTTAATCTTTCACAAAAGTGCTAGTTATGGCCATTTTTTGAAATTTTTTGGAACGATTACACTTCCAAGCCTTACAAATTTCTCTCTGTGGCGTTTGGAGCTGATAAAAAAAAATTTTCCAAATTTTTCGTCGTCATCATGACATATTTTTTGATTTTTTTATGTCATGATATGACTTGTGCTCGAAAAATTACGACGAACTTTGCTATGCGCACGGATTTGCCACCAGCCTTTTGGTTTGTGACTTACGTCACTTTTTTGCGAAATAAAATTTCAAGCGTTTCGGAAATTGTTCGCTTTTGTTCCAAGAAAAGCGCAGAGTACTGTTCTCAGAAGGGTAAATTTTACCTTTTTAATAGAATTACCTTTCTAAATAATCATTTTGGCTTGGAGTGTCGTCTTTTTCACCTATTGGTGTCACCAAAATGAAGCTTTTTAGTCTCTCTTCTTTGTTTAAACTTAATTTTTTACCGATTTTTAAATCAAAATTTTCACCTTTTCCTCAAAAAACAAATGGCTTTCAAAACGAAAATTTAATTTTTTAAAATTTTATTGAAGTTTTACCTTATCCATGAACTTTCAAAGGGTTTTCTTGGTATATTCTATTGTGAAATAGACTATGCAGAGGTTGTTATGACGAAATATCGAGCTGTTTCGAAATTCCTGAGCATTTCAAGACAGCTATTACTTCTTTTTTCGCCAGTTTACATCGAAATTTTCCTTGTTTTAGGCCATTTTTGATGACTTTTTAAAAATTTTTAAAATTTTTGAGCAAAGTTGCGTCACTTTTTGTTAGAAACTTTTTGTTTAAGCTCCATATTTAATATTTCGTATTTTAAAAACCTTTTCTTTATCATTTTTATTTGTAAAATACGAGTCTTAAAAGTTTCGTGATTTCAAACACTTTTCATCGTATAAAATCATCTTGTTATTTAGATGGTTCCCACCTTCACCGACGACTGTATTCAACATTCCCTGCTGCTGATCGAGAAGACCAAAGTTTCGCCCGATTCTTATATTTTTCGCTTCGAATTGCCCTCCGAAGAGCATGTTCCCGGCCTAAAACCTCATCAACACGTAAAATTGCACGCCAAAATTGATGGAGAGCCGGTCTTTCGAAAAATGACCCCTATTACGGACGATGACACGGCCGGCTACATGGATTTGCTGATCAAAATTTATCAGCAGACCCCGGAATATCCGGACGGAGGCCTTTTCACCCGATGGCTGGATACTGTGGAGGTCGGCGAGGACGTGCTGATTAGTGGGCCAATTCACAAAGTGTGTTATGAGGGTGAGGGAGTGTTTTCCGGACGGAAAGTAAGCCATTTGAAAGGGCGAAAGTTCAAAAATATTATCCTTATTGCCGGAGGCACTGGGATAACGCCAATGTATCAGATCATCACTCATAGTTTGAAATATGACAAAGATGACATCAATATATGGCTGTTGTTTGCGAATAGGACTACCAAGGATGTATTACTAAAGTAAGTTGGGTTTTTTTTTACTTTTTTTTGAAGTTTTGTTGTTTTTGGGGTACCAAATGGGAATTTGATTGTCCAAATAATAAAAAATAAAATGTTGTATCCTTCAAGTAACCCCTGTACACTAGTTTGACATTTTTTGACACTAGAACGTCCGTTTTTCGCATAGAGGAACACTTGACCCAAAAAGGTCAAGTCTTCCTTTCTTTGAAGAAATTGTCGAAATTTTCGTAATAAGACCTGCGGCAGGTTGTAAAACGGATTTCAGAGTAAAATTAAGATGTAATTTTGTATTTCCACACTACTTTTATTTCACAATATTACACTTGATTTTTTAGAGAAGAACTCGATAAACTTGCCGCCGAAAACCCCCGTTTCCACGTCTGGTATACTGTTTCCACTCCGGATGACACATGGAATTATTCGGTAGGATACATTACAAAAGAAATGATCTCAACACATCTGCCATCACCTTCTGAAGATACGATTACCCTTGTTATTGGACCTCTTGGGATGAAGAAATTCGCTGTTTACCCTGCGTTGAAGGAGCTAGGATATCCGGACAAGCTGGTTATTTAATGCTCACTTCTCAATGAGCCGATTTTCCAAGGATTTCTATGATTTTCTCACTATGATCATATCAAAAAACTGTGAAATAAATAAATATTACTACGAGTAAAATAAATTATGGTTTAATTACTGGATATTCGGTTGACAGCACTTCTTATTATCACGCATTACCTTTTCTGGAGTCGATTCTGACCTACAGCGAAACCGTCATTCTGCAAACAGAGTTGACTCGGGCGCAGCTCGCCAAAAAAATAAATTCCCCAAAAATGATTTTTCTACTTGAATTTGATGAAAGTAGCGGAATTAGGTCGATTTTCCATGTGAACTGTAAGTTATCGAAGGTTTAAAGTTGTATTTTTATTGTGTTTAGGTAAATGCTCCGTAAATTCCTTCATTTTCGGCCTATTTTCACGCAAACAGCCAGGAATAAGGTCCGGAAAGTTGGAAACTCCCAGAAATCGACGAAGAAACCGTCAATAAAAAATGCTCTCCCTCCTGAAGCCGAAAACAAGCTGAAAGAATGGCCAAAATTGGTGGAATTGGAGAAGGAAGCTGTGATAAACGCGAGCGCAGGCAAGGTTTTGTTGAGAGATCTGACTTTCCGCGAATTTCGCTACGATGCGATTGATGGGAGGATTTTGGAGTTGAATCTGCCTGTGAACATGACTGGTAAGTGCTATTTGTTTTTTTGATTTCGATTTAGGCTCGGTTTGGAGGCATTTATCTTCAGCATGTCAAGTGCAATATTGCTTTTGGTCAAAGCTTTACTCTTTTGAGGCTTTTTCTAAAAAATATTTTTAGATGAGCAAGTTAGAAGGATTTCTGTTCTTTTGCGACCTGGCGTGTGGCTTCAGCTTGTTGCTGGCACCGAGAAATACACGGTTGTTGTACTTGAACAGAAGGTCGATTCTATTCGATTGAAACTGTTTGCCAAGGGAATAACAGACATGGAAAACTGGGATGGTTTGAGTTTTACACTGTCATTCGAGAAAGAGTCGAGTCCACTCAGCTATTTGACGGAATTCTGGTCAGACAGGAAAAGCTTGGTAAAAATGCCTGGATGGGCAAATTTTCTGATGGCACACCACGGTATGGCGTTGCCGGTGATGGGAAAGACCAAGTCGATCAAGTTCTACTCCGGTGTAAGATTTTCATTTGATTTTGTTTTGTCGATTTAGGCTTGTTCTCTTATATTGAACTAGTGATGGTAAATCAAGATTTTCATAGGCTGATGTCTTGACTTCAATGGTCAATTTGGAATGAAAATGTCCTTAATGATGAGTAATTTTTAGAATCTCAACCACTCTCAGCAGAATGCCGTGACCAAAGCACTGGCGCCTCGACAAAACATCTTATCCATCCAAGGGCCTCCTGGAACAGGGAAAACGGCCGTAGTAGCTGAAATCATCCAACAGGTTAGCTCTCTTTTTCTCATAGAGCAAAGGTACTCTCTACAGAGTATTTGCAAGCTTTTTTGCAACCTCTAACTTATATTTTCAGGTCGCCAGATCAGGGAAAAAGATTTTGGTCCTTGCCCCTTCGCGGAAGGCGATAAATAACGTCTCCGCACGGGTCCATCAACTAATCCAGAATCCAAGTTATCATTGCAATGTCACTCACGGCTCTGGAACTCTGAGTATCAACGATAGAATACGAAGTCACGATGATTTCTCAACTCTGGAAGCGTTTTTACCGGTTTCTTCGGACTTGGACAGTCAAATTGAAGACTCAACTTCGATGAAGCGCTTTAACCAAGCGATGCGACTGAAGGCCACTCTGAAAACGCAGATCCTTGAGCACGCCAAAGTGGTTTATTCGACGATTCAGTCGTCTGTTGTGAGGCAGTTGCAGTACCATAAATTCCAACCGGATTATGTTGTAATTGATGAGGCTGCGCAGACCTGGGAATGTGTGGCTTGGCAAGCCGCTTTATTGGTAAGTTTGGGGAGTATTTGACATGATATGGACAGTTTTTACTTTGGGTTACCTTCAAAATTTTGAATTTTAATTTTCCCGCAAAATTTTGGCATTGTGTTTTAGCTGTAGGAAATGGACGGAAATGATGTCATAATTCATTTTCTGATTTTTAATGACTGTTTTATGACAAGTTTAATAAATTTTCAACCTAATTTTGGGGTTTTTTTCAGGCACCGAAAGTGATTTTTGTTGGTGATCAAAATCAGCTCACAGCGTCGGCGATGTCAGCCAAAGCCGCCGAAAATGGCCTCACAAGGACCGTTATGGAACATATTGAGAAGAACTTTGGCAAGACCCTTCAAACTCGGCTCACAAAACAGTACCGAGCAAACGAAAAAATAATGCGTTGGTCGAATGAGGTCTTTTATGACGGGGAAATTGAAGCCGATGAGAGTGTGAAGAACATCACAATTGACGAATTATTGCAGAATCCGAAGGGTGGACTGATTAAAGACCCAATTGTGTTTTATGACACGGCTGAAGCTGGGCATTTTTATAGGGAAAAGAGAACGCAAGGGATTTCGTTTGAAAATCCCGGAGAAGCGAATGTGTTGATTGCCCATGTGAAGAGGTTGATTGAAGCAGGCATTCGACAGGAAGATATCGGCATCATCACACCGTATACTGGTCAAGTTCGGCTTTTGAGGGAAGGTGAGATTGGAAAATTGGAAAATTTTTTGAAAGTTTAAGCTGTTTTGGATAAAACAAGGTATTTTTTATGTTTTTTCTGGCCGAAGTAGATCAAAGTGTTTGTAATTTTATATAATGTCATGTTTTACTTGGATTTTCCGTTTTCAGCCAACCTTGGCCTCGAAAATGTCCTCATCAGCACTGTCGATGGGTTCCAAGGCGGAGAACATGAAGTCATCCTCCTGTCGTTGGTCAGAAGTAACAACAATCAATCGATTGGATTTCTAACAGACCTCAGAAGGATGAATGTGTCCCTAACCCGAGCTAAACGTCAACTTTTCATCGTTGGCGACTCAAGAATGCTACAGGTTGAACCGGCCCTGAAGCGACTGCATGAGATTTTATTGGAAGAAGGAAAAGTTGTCACGTTAAAGGAGACCAAGAAGACTGCTGGGAAAGCAAAACATTAGGATTTGTATATATTGTTGAGATTTTGTACACCATAAATTGTTGAAAAATTATGTCATGGAGAACATTAATTGCCCTTTGAATTGGACAAAAAAAGCTTGATTTGATAGCTGTTTCCAGGCAATCTTTTCAAATCTTTTCAAGCCCAAGTTTATTTAGTTTCTGCGAAAAATTCGGATTAAGCATGAGAAAATAATTAGCGCCCTTTCCGAGCCCGATTTCTCTTCGTTTCGGATATTCTTTCTGGTTTCCAGGGCGACCGGACAGTCATTTCTTGTCCCAGCACCGGACATAATGACCACCACCGCTTTGTGGACAGGTTTATTTCAAACCTTCAGGGCTTGTTTATTTTATTTTTGGAACTGCTTTGTGAAATTCTAAAAGTTTTTTTGGGATTTTGAAAAAGATTTCGAGAGACCGTTTGGCTGAAAATGATGTAAAATGTCCGTGTAGAGTTTACAAGGGAAATTTTCGCATAGCGAGGTTGAGATTTCCCTTAAATTTCCCACTAGCATAGGGTGTATGTCACGTATCAGCTCCTAAAACTGCGGTTTTTTGGGCAGCCGTGATATTCACAGAGGAAGCACTCCAAGTGCAGTTGAAATAGGCATGAACCTTTTCGTGCCGAAATTTGGCAAAAAGTCCTAAATCTTCGCCGACTTTCGATCTAAAAATCTCGGCTGTTTCTGCAAAGCGCGAGCTAGGATTCTGACATATATCTTAGAAAAATTATTCTAAATTTGTGCCAAGTTTCATCAAAATCTGAGCGTCGCACTTGGAGTACTTCCCCTGTCAGCGGCCTTTTCCGCCGAGAGAGTACGCAAAACGCAGAGAACGGACAGAGAGAAACACTTTTTTGGCCGTATCTTTGTCAATTTCAGGCGTAGAAAATTGGGGGTTTTTTTTTGAAAACGTCGCTCTCTATACAGTATACGATAGAAATGTTTATGAAATTTATGAAACTTTTCATGCCAAAATTTGCCAAAAAGCGCAACATTTTTTCCAACTTTAACCCTAAACCTCTCTGTCGTTTCTGCAAAGCGCAAACTTTGCCTATGTTATTAAAAAAAGTAAATCTTAAATTGCCAAGTTTTGTCAGAACCTGATCGTCGAGAACTCTCCCTGTAAATTTTGATGTTTATTTTGCCTTGTCATTGCATTAGCATTCATCCTGGCCAAAGATTTGAGAGCTTTTTTCTTATTTTCACGTCCCATTTTTATTGCTCTGCCATTTTCGGCCCAATTGTCCCAGATTTTATGTCTGGATTTTATGCGATGTCCAAAATTTCTTGGATGAAAAATTGGAATTCTTTTATAAATATAAACATATTTTCAAATGTCCAACATGTATTTTACCATCGAAATTTCCTGAGAAACTGGCTTATTTTTAGTAAATCGACAATAGCACAAATGAACGTATTTTACCCTGCAATTTTTTGAAGATTTTAATTACAAAATTTAAGATGGCATTTTTTGCTATGCTATGGAAAATATCTTTTTTACAATAAATATTATGCATGTCAAACATTTGAGGCGGAAATAATTACCCTCTCGTGAATTCTTGATTGGCATAATCTATGACATTCTGCACATGAGGTCCCATATCAACCTTGAGATCTCTAATAAGATCTCGTCCGAATAGGGCTTGACCCTTTCTATCTCGGACAATGACCATTTCGGTCAATACTGAGTGCTTTCCAAAGGACGCGTCAATATACGCTGTTCCCAGCACATTCAATGGTTTACCACCATATCCCTGAAGTTCTCCGGTATACGAAGATATTTTAGGTCGACCTATCTTTTCCCATACTGGTTTGGGGATGACTGACCGGACTGCTCCACTGTCCAGTTCCATGGCTATTTCAATGTCATTCAATTTGACCTTTAGCCAGACCGGAGGGATTGAAACCCTACGAACTTCGACTTCTTGCCCCAAGGCAAGGCAAGCATCATCATCATCGGATGATACCTCAGAATCATATCTAGACTCTGGTAGGACAGCTCTGATCCCACTGTTTCTGCCGTTTTGGCGTCTTTGGTACCCTTGATTTGTGGGTGGCTGTCTTTGTCCTCTTTTTGGACAATAAGGCTGCATGTGCTGGCTGGAACCGCACGTATAGCAAGTTCCTTGACGCCCTTTAGGCTTTCCTGATTTACCCCAAAGGGGTTTCTTTTGACGCTTTTTATCCAGCCTGGCGATAGTGCCGGATGCGCTCGAGCCAGCCATTTCTTTGGCAGCCGATTGTGAACCTTCTACTAGTTCAACAATCTCCTCCAACTTGGTCATGTCCAAGTTTGGAGTTTCAAGGAGCTTTTCCTTGACTTTTTTGTCTTGCAGTCCAGCGATAATTGCTTGGACCTGGACAAAATCGCGAGTGTTCACAACACTCTCAAAGTCGGCCTTTATAGACCACGACTTTACCTGCTGAATAACCTGTTTGGACGTCTGGTCCGCCAGTTGTTTTGCAGTGAAGATCTTGTGTCGCGTAGACGCAACGAGACCTTTGGGTTCAAAGATACCCGTGAGAACTCTACAGAGTTCATCGAAGGACTTGGAGTCCATATTTTGACCGTTCATGGCCACTTCTAACGACTCGTAGGCCGCTGGACCGATGTGGTTGAAAAGAAAAACTTTCTTTTCACCATCAGCTTCAATAGTACGAGCAGCCAAGATTCTTCTCAGCATGCTCTCATAAGAAGCCCATCGATTCTTCGTTGGATCAAAGATCCATAACTTCCCAAGGTTTGCCTGGGTGTTACTCATTTTTCTTGGTTGCTAGCCAAGATGACTTTTAGATTTGTACCTTGTAGTACTATTTCAACTCGCGTTTTGCGGTTTTTAAAGACTTTTATGTCTTTTCTTTCTCTATTTGAGACTTTGTACTATTTAGTACTATGTACTCTACGGTAACTTGTACCGCTTGTACTGTTTAGCACCGAAGTACTAATCCTTTCCTTCCACAGAAAGGGATTTCAAAGCTCAGCCAGATGGAACAGGCGCGACCTGTATCTGGGCCTGAGTTCGAATCGGTGATCGCCACTGCGTGTGGTTGTCGAGAGGCCCGGGGAGACAACGCACACCAACGACTAGAGCTCGAGATCAAGTGATTTATTGAGTGAAAAGCGGCCCTTATATAGGGAAATCCCACGTAGGAAAGTACAATCAAATTTGAATAATAAATGATGATTTCCGTGGGAATTCGGGCTCGCAGTTCGGTCGTTCCGCCTCACACGCAATATCAAGATAGTCAGACAATGAGAGCCCTACTTTGGACGACTTTTTTGTAAAAACGATGACTTTTCTTATAAAAATTCTTGATTTTACTTACATACATATTTACAGTGAGCACCCCACCTTTTTCAAACTCATTGTGATCTTAAATTTCAGTTAATTTGCCATGGAGGCCGATCTGTTTCGGCTCTTATTCGCCGATCATCTTCAAGACGCCATTTTCAAGAAGGATACAGAGAATTTAGTAAATTTCGCTCGTTTTCTTGCCGCTTTTTTTGCTGATCTGCCTATAGTTTGCCCAGAAGACCGCGAGATAAAGGAATTTCCAAGTCTGTGGAGGCTTGCTGAGTATGAAGAAAGCGATTACGGTAAGATGACTATAATGTTTTGATGATTTTTCTGGTCACGTTTTTAGACAAATCCAAATACAAAAAGCTTCAATCCGACTATGTTTCGGCTAATATTCCTCCAACTTACTCGCCAGCTTTGCCAGTCCAACTTTTGTGTTATACTGGGCATCTAACTGAAGCTTGTTTGTATATCGATCATTTCAACGACCTCCGGTCACAACTAATTTTACGGGTGTTGGCGGATGGTCAATACGGGTAAGATCAGTGCATTCTATGTAGAACAAAATGAATCTCTCTACAGCAAAGCCCTTTTATAACAAAAATTTAAATTTTTTTTGGTAGTTCGTCGCTTACAACTCGTTGTACTGAGCCTTGACCACAGTAAAATTGTGAAAAAATTGAAGAAATTTTTAGGTTAAACCTCACGCAACAACATATCCATCAGATATTTATTCACGATTTTATCGACACCCTGACTTTTGAACAAATTCAAGATGATCAAATCAAACTTATGGTAGAAGTATTTACCAAATTATCCACACTTTTCGACCTTTCCTGGCTTTATTCGCTAATCGAAGGTCTTCTCGATCGATTAAGCGACATTTCCGATGGACTTCCGGACGATGTAGACGCCAGCGTCATGGTAAAATACACTATATTTTATTTAAATTCCTTTAGCTTCCTCGACCTCCGGTGTTCATGTTGCCTGGTCAAGAGACGGGTGAAATCCCGGAATTAATCCAATGGAGTGTGATTTACAAGCTTATCAGAAGCTTTTTGCACATTTTGCAACGGGCCAATTGGCTGAAGAGCTTGTCCGGAGGCCTGTTGAAGAGGATCTGGAAGGTGAACCCACATTTTACAGTAAGGATCGAGTGAACTTTGTTAAACTGGAGACTTTCCGGACGGACCAGTAAACACCTGTAATAACAGACGTCTGGAAAAGAATTTTGTTTACCTGTCTGTCCGAAGAACTGACAAGTTTCCGGAGTTAGAGAAGCTTTTGAAAAGGCCTTCTGGCAGTGGTGATTGGTCCAAAAGTTTTTTGTTTTCAGGCGACAATGACAAACGATGACTTTGAAGACGAACTTGGGGAGAATCTCCACGAGTCTATGGAGAGTATTGTCAAAGAAACGCTTCGTTTGTCCTACCGTGATCAAGCAGCAATTCTTAGACGAAGAGGAGCAACTGAGGTAAAATACGTCACTTAAATACATATGTTTTTTTCGAAATTTTCAGCCTGAACTTGCCCAAATTTACGAAAAGTCTCAGAAAATTCGTGATGACTCTGAATGGATGAGCTATCTGGACTCCGATGACATTGATGAGATTATGAAGACGTTGCGGTTGTTTGATGACATTATTGAGGAAAAAGAATGGTAAGTTTTACTAGATATTAATGTTCATTGTCCTCCAGGTACCTCCCGCCTTTGTCCGAGAGCACTGTGGAACAATGGAAGGCGGCAATGTTTACAGAAGTTAAAGTCGCCAGTGCCAGACGGTCTTCGAATGAATTGAATGTTTTGGAAGAGGAGAACAAAATAGAGATCGCCCAAAAAGACTTCCTTGTTCTGGACTACATTGCCAACACTTTGCCTTTTATTTCTCTGCCGGATTCGAGTTTAATCGGGATCACTTTGAAGCTCAAGCCTTCAGACATCTGCAAAGTGAAACCTCAGTCATTCTACCCACAAAGCACTCCTCGAAATCCCTCTACAGTAGTTGAAAAAGAGCCCGCCAGGCGTCCTCTACAAGCGTCTCTGGGCGATCGGATTCGCCAAAGTTTGCGGCGGTTAGGAGGGAAGCCGGCAACAGGTATCCCCATGGATAATATCGATGATATTGCGAAGAATCTGGAGGATTCTGAAATTGAAAAGCAGTTGATCGAAGAGAGGGAGTATTTGAGTAATATCAAAAAAGATCCGGAGATTCTACAGGCCTACAGATCAAGAGTGATCTCCGATTTTCGGCCGAGGGTAATCCCAAATTTTGAAAAACTACGAAAGCTCAAATTGGCCAAAAGCCCTGGCCTGAAGAGGAAGACTGTTAGCAAAAATTTTGATGAAAATGTCAACGATGATTTTAACTTGGAAGGAAATTTATCGGATGAATTGAAAGCAATCAGCGCAAGATTATCCCATTTGAAGACCAAATGGAGCGGAACCCCCGAGGAAATCATGAAGTATGCAGACTCTGGTATTTCGTATAACCATAGAAGCACATCAGACGTCAAACCAATTATTAGGACTTCAAAATCAATGGGATTTTCTAACCCTTCGACGTCAAAGATTGATTTGCTAGAAGACATTGTCATGGATAAGATGAACTATGAACAATATGCCAAGTTCAAGCCGTCTACTTCAAAGTCCATGGACTTTTACAGTAGCAAAAAGACTCATAAGCCTGAAACTCCTTGGAAATTCGATGACTTGAGCTCAGGAATCTCTAGCAGCTCGATTTCGCCAGATTTGAGTGATCGGAAGAAGGTGTATAAAACTAGGAAATTCTTGGAGAAGGAGCACAACAAGGTGTTGGAGAGGCAAAACAAAGATAGAAGAGACCAAAAGGCTTCAGAATCCGATGATGACAGTGGACTAAAGAGTTCAAAAGATACGAAAAAGCTCTCTGATCTTGATCGGCCACCAATTGATCATGGTGAATATAAACCCGAAGAGCAGCTGAGATATGAGTTGAATTATACAAACGAGTATTATGAAGATGCTCCACAGGCTCTAGACATGATATTGGATAAAGAGGAATTGGTGCCCGAGGAAATCCCAGAGCCAGATACTCCAAGTTCCATTGGGAAGTTGGATTTGTCGTTGTTGAGTGATAGGCAAGAAGAGAAGGCCAAGAAGAAAGGAACCAATGATTGGACAGAGGTCAAGGTGTACGATAGGTCTCCGAAAAAGTCTGCGAAACCAAGACAACCACAAATGGTGTTACCAGATTGGCTGAGGCTACTGCCATACGAGGAGAAGGCAACGTCATCGAGATTGTTGAGTTTGACGGCGGAAAAAGGTAAGAAATTCGATTATAACTGACAGTTGAAGTACATCAAGGTATAAATAAGATGTGTATTTTGAGCATTAGGACTTTGTTATGCCTAATTTTGCTTTCAAATTTTTTTCTTTTTCAGACTCAAAATCTAGGTCATCCCGGACCGGGCGCAAGTCCAAAAGTCCCTATTTGAATATCAAAGAAGCTATTCGAGATAGCGGATACTTGGATCAGACTTCAAGGAGTTCAAAAAAGCAACAAACGGTGATTCCTCTGCAAACGATGATTCATGATGACAATGTCTTCGATATGACTGAAGAGCAGGTTAACAAGTTGATTATGAATTCATGAAACCGTTGTTTTCTGAATAAAAAATTTTTGAAAAGTAAAAAAATACTAAAAAATTGGATTTTTCAAACTCAAAGAAATCTCAAATTTTCAGCAAAAATTGGTACAATTTTGTGATTTTTGCTTTTCCCGAACCGGTGATGGCCGATCTTTTGAAAGGAGCGCAGTTGTTCCGCAACGACCCCAAGGGCACCCCAAAAGCCGCCAATTCCGAGGAGCTTCGTGGCAAAGTTGTAGGCCTTTTCTTCGCCGCCAAGTGGAACCCAACCTGTGTTGATTTCTTGCCCATGTTGAACTGGTTCTACGACACTGCCAACAAGCAAAAGAAGGAGTTTGAAGTGGGTCAAAAAATTGGCTTTTTTTGAATCTTAAAAATATCGTTTCAGGTGGTCTTCGTCTCTCGCGATCACAGCGAAAATGAAATGAAACAGTTTCTGAAGGAACATCAAGGCCCTTGGTTGTACACACCATATGGCTGCAAGACTGTGAACAGTCTTTTCAGTCGATACACCTTGAAACAGATCCCTCAGCTGATGATCGTCCAAAAAGGTGGTACTCCGGTTGTGGACGATGCTATTGACACTTTAAATGTGAGTTTATACAAGTATTTAAGGGGTCGGAAACTATTCTAGACTATACTCTTGATGATAGAAGCTTTGACTTGGGTTTTGACGAAATGTCAAAAAATATATTGGATTTTTTCGGATGTGAAATTGGTTTTTAAGAAAGGTTAGCTGTAAAATACGATGATTCATGCTTTTTCCTGTAAGAAGAAAGCCTTATTTCGAAAATTTATTGTGAATTTTAGATTTAGACGAAATGTCACAAAATTTATTGATTTTTTTCATACGCGGAATTAGGTTAAAATTCAGTAGTACTTTGTAAAATAGGAATGATGGTAGCTATTTTACATATTTTTCAGACTCCAAAGATCGTTCCGACCGATGTTGTGGCCAAATGGAGAAACTTGACCACCGAATGAGATGGATCGAAATCATTTTTTAGACGACGATTTTGGGAAATAAAGATGCATTTGAAATACCGTTTACTTCCTCATTTGTAGCTTACAAATGAGGAAGTTTACTTCTTTTATTCCTACTAATATTATAATAATTACGGCCGTCGCGACGAAGAAAATCTAGTTGAGACTTCAGGGGCCTGTTATGTCTCAAAAGTACAGAACGCCGTGCGTCGTAAACAAACAGCCCATATTGGGACTAAAAGAGGTCTAACAGATTTCGAAAAGGAGGTTTTGATGCTTATTTCCTTACTTGTTCGGCGGTAGACATCAAAAGAGAATTTTACAGGGCCTCTAATTTCGACGCCTATATTTTGCGTCTTGCCACAATAAAAAATTTAAAATTTTTAAATTTTAAATAAAATACAAGATTGGTGCTCTTTTTTGAAAACTCTTCAAGATTTTTTCGAATTTCGAATTCCGTTTGGCTAATTTGCCGACGAATTTCAAGGTCTTTCAAGGTTCATTTAATGGTCAAACAAATTGTTTGGAGACATTTCAACGTCTTCTCTAGTCTGTCCGTTGTTTGCATAAAAGTAAAAGTGCCTTTAATGTTTTTTACCCGACTCTTTTATGGTGGTGGCTAATGGGGAAAAAGAGAATTTTTTAAAACTTTTTTCTGAGTTTTTTTTGGGGGCCTCTCCAATTTTCGTATACGTTCCGTAAATTGGCTACAAATTAATCCATGAAAATCTTATTGCTAGCTCGTCTTTTGCAAGCGAAGCTGAGATATTCAGAGATCTTTTTGCGATAGAGTACGTAAAAAGAGGAGAGTTGGCCAGACAAAAAAAATTTTTTTGTCAATTTCTTTTCGAATACTTTTTGCAAAAATTAGATTTTTTGGATAACTGTTGTTAGCTCGATTTAAAAAATGGCCTGAAATTTTCACAGTAAAAAATATCAGATTTGCGGATATTTTTACATAAAAATCTCAATGGTTTCTGCAAAGCGCGGGCTAGAAATTTCGCCTATGTTTTCCAATGAGCCTTTCTACTTTTTCCGAAATTTCTTTAAAATTTGAACTGCATCAGCCCCATTTTTAAATCTCAAATTTCAATTGTAATCAAAAATTTATTTCCAATTTTTACCACCCATCTTCGAACAGATTGCTTCCTCACCAATATAAAAGGTAGATCGAGAAATCATAAATATTTCGGCGTGAGAGATGTTGCCTCTTCGGTCCCCATAAAATTTCCTAATCGAGAATTTTCCCGCCGCCGAGAATTATGTTTTTTTTCGAATGCAAATGGGAGAAGCGCATGAAAGAGAGTGGCTATGGCGAAAAACAGAAATCAGTGGCCATCGAAGGCGAAGAGCGGGGGTCGCCTTTTCGGTGCTTGTGGAAGATCGCGAGGTTTTTTTCGGGGGTTTAGCGGTTTTAGCGGTATTATAACACAATATACGGCGATTTGAAGGGTTCAACGGGGGAAATATGTTGGGATCTTGATTCGAAAATGTCGTTGGAGGTAGTATTTCATAGCCGAGTGCCTTTGATTGACAGTAAAATTTTTAAATGTGACAGATTTTGGAGATTCTTCGAAAAAAGACCTTATTTTAGGCCAAAAAATGCGAAATTTGGGTGAAATCAGGGTTTATGTGATCGAAAATAGCTAGAAAAATCTTGTTTCTTCAATAACATGGTCTTTAAGATATCATTCCATCTTATCATTCTGACACAAACAAGGTTTTTCTTAAATTTCACTTAATTTTTGATGACTTTTCGTCATAAAATTGTTGTAAATCGATATTTTTAAAATACGTTCGTTGTTTATGGCCTCATATTGCTTTTATTATAGAAGTTACTAATAGTTATAATTTTACTTTTGCTATCGTTCGTGCTATGATTTTATTTCCAATTTCGGCAAAAATAACCCAAAATAATGTGATTTAAAGAGAAAACTTCTTACTATTCTCATATTTAAAACTTTTTACAGACCACGATTACTTTCCCACATAATATATGCGTTTTCTGTTCCAGATGTTTTCTATGTGACTGTTGCTTACTAATAAAACGCAAGGATGAGTCACTTTTTTATGATAGTTGAAAACAAATGGACTTTTAAACTATTTTAAGAACTCTAACAAACTGGGAAAAACACCGTAAAATATTTTTTACTATACTGCTTTCTACGTGAATTAAAAATAATCAAACAATAGCCATGTAAAAACTTTTTATCATCAATCTTTGTCATCAGCACCTACTACACTATAATTTGTTATTGTTTTTGTTCATACCGGCCTTTCAACACATCCTAATATGCGCTTTATGACCAACAGTCTATGTCTCTCCATCAGTTCACAAAAATTTGAGCCAAATAGAGCGGGGAATGATAATTGTTCGGGATGAATGTTCTGATGATTCATACCCAATTTCGGAAACAATATCGGATGATACAACAAGTTTGAGGGTGGGCTTTTTACGCCAAATGTATCTCTTAACTATACATAATTATTTTGCAGTGGACTTTGGGATTATGACGCCGAAAATTATGTTATCCATGACATTAACAGTCAACTGAATAAAATTTGAGTTTTCGGGTGGCAAACATAAAACAATAATGATGATAATATTTAAATAAGATTGCTTGAAGCATTCTGCAAAATTTACAATTCAAATTTAGTAAAAATTAGATGTTTTTCCACTAGAAAAAACTAAAATCCTTGTAAAGATAGCTGAAAATTGATATTTTTTCAAAAAAATAGACTGAGAATTGAATTTGAATGTTTTAGAAGCAATTTTTTGCCTCTGAGATATTTTTGGAGACTTCAGAAGCCAACTACAACAACATCTTTCTTTTTGCTTCAGGCTCCCATCCCGAAAAATTGCGCGGAAACCGCCAAATTTCAAAAAATTTATTTTTTTCTCGCCGAAAATTGTTTTTTACTCTGTTTTCGCTTTCGTTCTCATTGTTATTCGGGGTTTTGGTTATTTACACATGTAAAGACCATAAAGCCGACAATATTGCATGTTCATTTCTCCTGATAATTGGAATTTGGGACGGAATCTTCACTTTTATTGAGAGTTTTATCTAATTTTTGGGGAGGAAAGCTGGGTTCGATTAGATTGATAAAATTTCGATTCATTTTTTCTTTGTTTGTGTTTGTTTGAGTAGAAAAAAGGGAGAAGAGGTGTTTATGAAGATGGATTCTTCATTTTGGCCATTTGTTTTGACCGATTGCTCAAATAAATTCAAGTGAAATATTGTTTTAGACGGAGGATGTTTTTTGACAGTTTGTTTTGATGAATGCGGCCGAAACTCTTTGTTGAATAGCTGCTTTGGGCCTAATCGTTTCTGATAAACGTTTTTGTAACATTATTTACCTCATATTTTGTCGCTTGTTATATGATTTTTGATTTTTACCTAGTACAATACAAATTTTTTCGACTCCTCAATTTACTGCTCTATCTGATACTAAACCTTTTCAGTATGCAATTAAATAAATTGAAACTTGGATAAATCGCAACAACCATGGTTTCTCCGGTGGTAAAGACCATATTTTACCGTGGTCTACTGCCATTCTCGCTGTTCGCAGGTAATTTTGGCCTTTTTTAGGATGTTTGTTGATAGTTTTAGAGTTAACAGCGTCTATTTTCAGCGGCAATTATTCGCCCATCCTATTTGTCAGTGTTATATGGATTTCTGGGACTTCTTGGACCGTTGCTACCTCCAGTCAGAAATAATTCGTCAATTTCTGGTAAGCTTTATTTTTTTCGTTTGAATTTTAGAAAATGCAGTAATGGAATGGCGTTTTGATGTTATACTAACCACTTTTGGGCTATTGTGGGCATCATTTTACACATATATTACACTTGGAATCAAGTGTAATATAATTTTTATTTCTGCAAGTAAAGTTGATGATTTGGGTTAGAAGAGCTGTAATAAGTACTGCAGTTTCCATTTTCAGGCGCGACTTCAAGCTATCTATTTATCACTTTGCTGTTATCAACCATCACTGCTGTCGGGCAGATAATCTTCCAAGTTACCCAACATTTGGCCATCACCAGCGACGCAGTTTACATCGATCGATGTAACAACAAAGAGTTGTTTCGAATTCTTTTCAATTTTGGCTTTGTTTGGTACGTTTTTGTATTTTATTTTGAGAGCTTTGGAATTTAGGGTTCATCCAGATCATTGGCCAGATTCCATTCGAATCGTAAGCCCTGAAGGTATTGTGCTAGTGTCATCCTTTATCACTTCGGCGATCTGCATTTTTGGAAGTACGGTGCCAAGTCCAGGCTCGTCTACCGAGAATATTGTGGAGTTGCCGAGTACTAGTGCAAGATCAAGGTAATTTTGATGATTCCGGTCTTAAAATTAGAGATTTTCTGGGCGATTTACAATCCTATTGTACCTTCGAGAATTTTCTTTGATGTTGAAATAGAAAAAAAACTTGGTATATGTTGATCTAATTTTATATTCAACGATTTTTCCCTAGAACGGTCAAAATTCGAATGTCTTGGGTGTTGTTTAGCTAAATTTGTTGTGATTTCAGTGAGACCCAGTCTCCATCAAAGCATCATCCACGCAGCGCATGTTTACCGGTCCTCAAGAAGGTCTCCGACGTCTGCGTCACACTTTTCTTGGCGGCATTGGGCATGGTTAATGTAAGTTTGATCTATTTTTTGTAAAAACTTTAGTTTTTCATGTTTTTTCTTGATATTTTTGTCTTTTTATTGAATTGTCAGCTAAAATACAGTCTTATTTTGCCCTACTGGATTGCAATTTGACAGATTGAAGTGAATTTTTCACCTTATTTTAGCCCTCCGCCCTGAACTTTGTCTACTTTGTAATTGCGTTGATGTTGGTCACCTGGTGGGCACTTTACACCCCGCTCAAACGGCGAACTCTCAATCGAATCAAGCTCTATTTGATCTTCTACACGGCGCTTCATTTCCTCCTCTATCTGGCCTACCAAGTCCCAGGCAGCCAATGGTTCCTGCCTTCAACTGAATGGCCCTCGAAATTGAGCGGACTGAACCCGATCATTGAGGCGAAATGCGAACGTTTCTGGGAGATTGGGTGGGCCGAAGAGCAGTTGTGGACGTACTATGCGAATTTCTTTGGATTGCTCGTGTTTTATCACATCTTGATCATCCAGTATCGCTGGACCAAAGGCGGAATTCGCGGGTTTTCGATTCAAGATGACGCGGAATCGAGTGTCCATGAAGAGGTGGGTTCTTGAGACATTTTGAGAGCTTTAGCGGAGATTTAGGGGCATGAATTAGCCAAAAAATACCAAAAATTTTATTATTTTAGCTGTTTTTCAGCTTAATGTTGGCAAAAAGCTTTAATTTTTTTGTGTTTTTGTAAATTGTATGGGTGGATGTTGTAAAATTTGTGTCTGTAATGTATTGTCTAGGATAATTTGGTCATGGAAATGACGAATATGGTCCCCGAGCGCCCCGCTTCCACCGACGGAAGCACCATCGACCAGTCCGAAGTGGACGGCCGCTGTTATATTGCGATTGGCGTGGAGCCGGAGCCCTCCCCAACTCGAAAATTCGCGAAAAAGAAAATTGTGGTAATCGGAAAAGCCTATTAGATCTTTCTGAGCTCTTACAAACATCTATGCCAATCAATTTCTAATATTACACTTGACTAACTGGTCTCTAAAGCAATTTTTTATCTAAATTATTTTGACTTATGCTATTCCTGCGGCTAATTATGAACGCTTAGGCTTTGTAACGTATTTTTGGCTGCCAAAAAGAGGTCCACAAAATGAATTATGTGCTTTGCTTGGGAAAACTTTGAGATTTCTGTGGATAAATTGATATTTTTTGCGAAATTTGATGATTTTTCTTTTAGCTTTTGCCAAATGACAGCGAAGCCAACCCTGACGGAACATTCCCCCTACAAAGAATCACTTCGGAAGTCGTGGATCGCCAAAAAATTGCTTTTGTTTTCAAAGGTAAGGGCAAAGCTGAAGGTAAGACAATATAATGGTCGATTATGGAGTGATGTTGAAGATATTCGTCTCGAAAATGGCTTTGTTAGATGGCTGAGGTCATAATGTTTTCAGGAAGAGCCAAAGTCCCGTCGATCTGGCGTCAGAGCTTCCAGCAGGTCTGTTATTTCATTCTCTACCACTGCTACGCGTTTGCCTTGCTGGCCATGATGACTTTTGCTCTGATGTACCACTCTGTGTTCGGCCTCATTTTCCTACTCCTACCATGCATTTTATGGGCTCTCCCCAACTCAAGGCAGTGGTCATTCCGCCTCAGTCCGGTCATCGTCGCCTATGCCGAGTTCCTTTTGATTGCCCAGTACATCTACAGTATGCCTTTGGAAGAGTTCCTCCCACAGGACAACTACATGAAAATTATTGGATTCCAGCTGGCTGCGAATAGAACTATGGCGTTTATTACGCTCGCTACAAAGGTAAGAGGGTGGGAATTGGATTTGAGGGACCTGGGATATTATACTTGATATCAGTGATATCAAATGGGAGATTTTAGATCAATTGATGGAATTTTTTAAATTTTTTGAGGAAAGATAAGCATGTAAGAGTATATTGTGCATTTACGTGGCCTTGTGCACCTCTGGGAAGACAATTTTGTTGGGTTATTTTATTGAACAAATTATTGAAAAAAAAATTTTTTGTTGAAAAAGTATGTTTAAAATACGACGAAATCTCTTCATATACAAATAAGGACTAACAAAAATAAAAGCAAAGAAGAAGTACGTCAAAAATGCAAATAATCAACATTACTTACATTATCCATGTCACTTATCCGTTGAAAAGAAGCGTAAACCGAAGCGAACCGCTTGCAAGTTGATAATGTGTCGAGCATAAGCTTTTTGTCAAATTTCGAGAAGTGCAAACACTTGAATACGCATTTTAAACAGCTTGTTTGACAAGTTTTGGGGATATTTGAGAGATTTTTAGTTAAAAGTTGGGATATTCTAGATTTTTTGGTACAATCATGGAAATCCGATGATATTTGGTAGGAAATCGGCAGAGAAGAGTGTTTACGATATGTTCGGCTCATTTTCTGACCAGCTTTTGTTTATTTTTTTGGCAAAAAAACTTGTTCCAGATCTTTCCCAGACAAAAAAATGATGTAAAGGAATTTTGAAAACGCTTATCACTCAAAAAACGTATCAGTTGAAGCGAAAAAAGCTTTGTTATCCTACTAATAACAATAGAAGTTACTTTATTTTCAAATAATTGGATGAAAATATAGCAATTTACCTGTTTCTTGATGAGTCATTTAAAAAGATACCTGAAGAAAGTATTTTTTGTTTTGCCGCTTTTTTGAGTCCGAAATTAGAGCAGTAGTCGAGAAACGCCTCGGGGTCGGAAGGAATGGCGCAAAACTCGCGAAGAAACGGCGGTTTTTCATCTTGAAGTCATTGGAATCGAAGGTGTTTTTGCGGAATTTTTGCAGTTATAGGAAAGAATTTGGAAATGTAATAAAGTTTGAAGCGACCAAACAGTAATATTTTTTGTAATTGCAGTGTTTAGAGATGTGTTGAGGAATTTTGAAACATGTTTTTTGTTGATTTTTGAGCTTCCGCATGTTTATTTCCCGTATAATCGATTTTAAAGGGTGGATGTTGAAGATTTTATTGGGAAATGTGTTTTTTATCCTCTTTTCGGCAGATTCTTAGTTTCAAATCTTAGAGGTGAAGATTTGAAGGGAGAAATGGCGAAATTTTAATATGATACTGTCATGGATAATATAAAATTTTTTGACTTTATGGTTTTTTATTGTTGGAAATGCGGTAAAAGTTAGTTTTAATTGATTTTACGGAGGAGTTTTTAAGAAAACAGCGAGAATTTTGCCGAAAATTTTATGGATAATATAATTTTTGACAAGTTTCTGTGCTTTTATGGGTAAAATAATTAAAAAACGCGAAAAAATAAGGTCTTGATCGGATTGCTCCCCGAAATTACTGTTTTTAGGTCTGTTGATATTTGAATTCCTCGTTTGGGCTGCTAATAATCCAGCGGTAATCGAATTTGTGATTAGCCCACTCATGAAATTCTTCTTTCCTTTCACGTTAATTCCCTTTTTGATAGCTCCTGAGCGATTCTTTCCTTCCCCAATTTTGCGCTCCCACCGGCGACGACAAAATGACATGGGGTTTCTGTTTATAAACGAAAGGAACGTCGATTTGTGTTTGGATATTAGACTTTGAGGGGGTATTCCAATTTTATGGGGTTTGAAAAGTTTTGAGGGGGAGTTAAGGTAAAATGTGAATGGAAAGGGGATTTAAAATGAATTTGGGGCAAGATAATATACCAAGGAAGAAGATGATGACATTTTTTTAGGTAAAATTTGAGCATTTTTGATATTACTTTTGATAAATTTTTGAATTTTTTTTTCAATTTTGATATAAAATTGGGTAAAACGGGCTTGAAAAAGCCCAATTTTTAAAATACAATTTGACGATTTCTTATCTTTACGAAATTTTTTTTACATCATCGATGTCACGGGAACAAATCTATGACCGCGACTTTAAACGGTCACAGCCATTTTTGATTAATAAACTGAGCGATTCCACCCCGATTAATCTGATCAATGTGGCTCATTTTTTGAGTCACTGGCCATGTTTATTGTGTCATCACAATTATGGATCCGTCAATTTTGAACTTTTAAAACTGAATTATTCAATAATTTGTTGATTTTTTTGCGGGATTTTTGAGACATTTTAGGGTTAAAAAAGATTTTTTTTGTGTTATCCATGAGATCAAACAAAAAATTTTTTTGAATGCTGATTTTTTTTATTAAAACATGGATATTGGGATCATAAGAAGTTGTTTTTTTTCAGTTCCTACTCCTCCTACCGCTCTTTGTCCTCCTCCGTTTGCATCTCCGCGAGCACTTCTACGACTCCCTTTCGGATCACGAACGTCAACGCCAGCTCAATTACGGCACTTTTGAAGTCCGAAGAAAACAATCAGCACAGGAGAGAAAGGCCAGCGAAGCCGAGGAAAGCTTTATCAGAGGAGATGTAAGCTTTATTTTGGGGGTTTTTTGAAAAAAATGGAAATAATTTTTTATTATGCTTTAGGTACTTAAATTTTGACCCTTTAATTTTACGGTAACTGCAAGTATTTTTATACAAAATTCATAGCTATATTTTGAAATTTTCCAGACCTCGGCGTTTGAAAACATCAGCAAGTATCTCGCGTCCATCTGGATCTTCGTTGTCGCCCTTGTTTTACTCTACAATTGCCTCACCGAGCCCCCAGTTCTCTACGCCCTCGGATATTTCGTCCTCTGGAGCGGACTTATTTGCAATTTGGTGGTGAGTTCAGCCCATTTTTTGGACGAACTTTTGATCTTTAGATATCTTTCCGCTTCTTCCGCAAGTCCATTTATCTTCTCCTGACCACATTAATCGTCTATTCGTCGGTGGTGATCATCTCCTTGTACATCTACCAGTTCCCGGAGGTCCCCGATTACTGGAAGGAACTCACCGGCCTCTCGGACGAATGGAATCGCGACATTGGGTTGGTCGACTTCAAGTCCGATAAGGTTCAAGCGTAAGTTTTGAAGAGATGACTTCAAAAATTTTTTTTTGATAATTTGCATTTCGAGTAACAGATGGCGTATTTTACAAACCTATTATTTGGAAATATGTTTTTTTTTCAGATCACTCTTCACGAGATTCTTCAAACCACTGTCGCTTTTGGTGGTCACAATGGTTCAACTCAAATTCTTCCAAAGTTCTTGGACTAGATTGGTCTCAACCCCCGAATCCCGAAGCCGAAGCCCGTCGGAAGACTCTTTCGGACGGAGAGGATGTAGGTTTAAGCTTTTATGTAAGGATTTTGGGTGATTGTGTTTGTGAAAAACGGATTTTTTTTTGAAAATTTTGAGGAATTTGCAGAATTTTTTGATTTTTCAACCGAAAAATAGTTTACTAGTCGGGACAAAAAGTCCTGATAATTTTGCACCGTGCGGATTTGAACGTTTTGGGTTGTCGCTGCGAAAATCGCGAAAAAAATTGTTTTGCACGGTGCATTTGACCCGAAAAGTGCATTTGCACAGTGCATTTTTGTTTGTTTTTGCCTTACGTCGCGCGCGATTCCCCATTTTTCGGAGCGACAAATCGTTTTTTCGGAGTGCGACAAAAACCGCGCAAAATCCGCACGGTGCAAAATTATCAGGACTTTTTGTCCCGACTAGTAATGAGCACTCCAAAAAACGTTTAATATGCAAGGCTTGGAAAATTTAGCTGAAAAAAAACTCAAACAACGGTCTTAATGACCAAAAACAACAAAAAAATACGAATAAAAACAAAGAGAATCAGACCGTAAATACAATTATTGAGGCCACAAAAGTCTGGAATGCAATCACGCCTCAAAAACAAATACGAAGAGAGCTGTTACACAAACGCCGGCGTATGAATCGTACTTAAAGGGCTGATAAGAGAATTTGGAAAAAGTTGAGGGAGTTTGGAGAAGGTTTTGTGTATTTTTTGAGGGCTTTCAAGGTATTTCAGAGCTTTGAAAAAGATTTGAAGACAATGATTGGCCATTGTGAGGCGATTTTTGTGTTTTACTTGGTGTATTTGTTATGAAATTGGCGATTATCTCTTGTTTTTCTTTTTATCGGTGACTTCTTGACATTTTTTGATAATTTTGAGTCGCTTCCAATCTCTTGCTTGAATAAACAAGGTTGTTTTTGGTAAAATCTCTTTGCTCAGTCCAATAATTTTTCTCCGAAGTCTCCGATTTTTGGTCTAATAATCGCGTCAAACGATTGTTTGCCATTTCCACGATCAAAGTCATCGATTCTCCCTCGATTCTTGCTACTTTTTACAGCCAAACATATTTCTTCAACGGGAAATGTCAGCTTTTCGCCGCAGGTGAATCGTTCCCTCCTAAAATTTGCTCTCTTCTTCGGCGTCTGTAAAAACGAACCCTTCGGGTCTTGTTTCCCTCCACTTTCCTCCTTTCTTTGATCAGCTGGCCGAAAACGGACGGATCTCGTTATCATTGCGGTTTTGGTTTTTATTTCGGAATTATGAAAAGAAAGGGAGTTGAAGCTAATTTTTTATTTGTGGTAGACCTCATGGAGGAGATTTTAGAACAATTTGAAGAGTAAAGGCTTTTTTGATAATGATCTTTCAAAGCCATGAAACCTCTTTGACGTTTTGATGATTTTCTCCCCGATTTTTATGACTTTCCTCCTTTTTTATGGCATTTTCTCATTGCAAACAATGGAAACTGGAAGATTTTTTGAATCTTAGGCAAGATTTTCCCCTTGGCAAAACAGGATTAAAATTAGGAATTATGGATTTCTTTACATTTCTCTCCTATTTGTTTGTCTTTTTTTTTATGAATCATCTTCAAATATAGGCTGTATTACAGAAAAAAGGGCTTAGCAGGTATTCGAAGAATGTTTTCTTCTAGGATAAGGATTGATGATGCTTTGTTTTGAGGTATACGATGATTTTTGGTATCTTCACGGTATTTTTAGAACGTTAATAGTACATATAGTACGAATACCCATGAGCATTTATGACTTCATTTTTAAATTAAAATTCTTTTCTATTCAACTTTTCGGCCACTATAGAAATTTTTATGGCCAGTGGTCATGAATTAGAAGTACATTTGGACCAAAGTCGTACTGCTTTACGCCAATTTTGAACCCTTTCAACCTTTTTCGACAAAAGTCTGACCTCTGGTCCTCTCAGATGTCATATCCGTTATCCACACGGCCGTCAAGTTCCTTGGTTCATGTCTGAAAACACTTGTTTACGCTAGAGTTATTATTCGCTTCTTCGGCTTTTCATAATTTCCCCTTGGCCCACAAAAACAACCCCTTCGTGCTATATGACCACCACGAGAATTTGCATTTATTGTGTCGTAAATTTGAGGGTCATCCCTGTCCAGATGTCTTATATTTCGTCGTGAGCGCTGTACACATCTTTAAAGCTGGTATTCAGGGCATGGTTTGTGCGAAATTGAAGATTGAAGGCCCTTAATTAACGGAAAAATGGGTGTCAAAGAGAAACTCCTCGACTTGGTGAGGAAAGAAAAACAAGCCGCCAAAAGAATACGGAGGAAACCGTGTAAGTAACGAAAGTTTAAATTGCATTGTGAAAGACTTAATCGATCCCCAAGCAATGTTGAATGTGTTACTCAAGATAATTTGGTTTTATTTTGGGTCTTACTGGGAGTTTAGTTAGATTCTGGGAAGTTCAAGATGTATTATTGAATTATACGGCGGTTAAGGCCGAGTAAGGGCTGTAAAAACGTGAGCAAAGTGATATTTGAAAATAAGTTTTTTTGTTTTGTTGTTTTTGGAATTGTTGCAGAATGCTTTTCAAGGCTTCATCTCACAATAGGCACGGTAAAATTGGAATAAAAATAGATCTGTAATAATGGATTGCTAGGCTTTTATTATGCATGCATTTCAATTCGGTTTTACAGGGGAAGACCCTGAAAACCGCGGTAAATGTGTTTTTCAAGCTCGGGACGGCCAAAATAAAAAGTTTTCATCCCCATAATTACGTAAGGGTCCTCTGAAGAATACAAATTTGTTTAGCTTAAATTGGGCCGATTGAAGGGAAAAAATCGTTATCCTCGAAGCCAAAGGGAAAAAATGACGTCACTACAACGAAAATGGATCTCATTGATATTGAGTTCGTTCTTCAACTATTTTTTGTTTATAATATCTGACAAAGATTTAGTGCCTGATCTCGAGTTTTTTATGGATAATTGTTTATCCAAAGTTCGTCTGGGGCCGTATTCGTTATTATGTGTCGGTTCTTTTTTTTGTGCCGGAACTCTAGGCCCATTCTCCTCTGTTTTTAAGTGTTTTGTCAGGTCGCATATTTTTTAACAGCCTTTGCGTTCGAATCCAATTGATTTCTCATTGTTTTGAAAGGATGGCGAGGGACCTCAAATAGTGTTTGTTAAAAGTTTTTGTGACGGCTTTATTTGACGTAGATTTTCAAAATTTAGGTAGTAATATCGCGAGATCTGGGGACAGTCTTGTGTGGTGGTATTTGGACTGTATTAGATTCTCAGTGATTGCTCATGGCCCGCATTTAAAAAACGTTTCTCTAAGCTCACCACTTGAGTGAGTGATGCTCCAATACAACTTGACGTGAATCAAGCTCGGAAAAGTCTCAACCGAAATATAGAGCCGTTTTCATCGCCTTGAATTTTTAATTAGACGCTTTTATGACGGGAATGCAAATGCGTTTCGGTGCGGTTTTATATTTCTTGTCATTGTTTTTTGGCCTGTACGAAAAGGTTGAAAGCGGAGCTCACAAGGGCTGTGTAGTTTGGAAATCTCGGTCGAACTTGTTCTGATTGAGGAAACAGTTCTTGTTGTTGCGGGTGGTATAGTTCAAGTTATAGCTATCGGCCCAAACTATGTTTTGGTGCAGCGGTTTTTCACTTGACTATTCCATGTGGAGTTTGAGCGAAAAGTGTATCATAAACAATTTCTGAGACACTTTTGGAGCATAAAGTTATCCATAAATGAAAGCCGTTGTTTGCTTCACAAGTTTGGTTGTTTTTTGGAACTAAAACACCTGCCGCCTTTTCAATCTCCTGTATTACTTCGAGTGATACCCTATTCGCGGACATCTCTATTCGCGGACACCCTATTCGCGGACATTCCCAGTTCGCGGACACGCTGTTCGCGGACGCCCTATATGGAAAGATGTGACGTCTTCTTTATTCCTCCGGTTTTTGTCGTTCACGGCACGGCAGTAGGCACAGACGTATCGTAGCATTCCCTTTCTATCAGCTTTTCCACCATTGGTTAATGCTTATACCAAACCATCGTCGTCTGGATGGGGCGCCGAAAACCTCGTATACGTCCCTCGACGTTGCGACGGCAATGCAACAGGCTTGAACGAGGCTTCTTCATCAGGGTTAGTGATATCCATTGTACAGCGTTGGTAACAATATAACAATATATACTCCCCGTACAATGTTTTGACCCCCCTCCTAACTCGGCCCAAAGTGTACCAATTGGGACCAAATTTGGTATCTAGTCTACTCACAGGCTAGTAACAAAAAATAACATAGCAAGACATACCTTATAGTCGAATTCCAAAATCCAGGGGCAATTTTCAAAAATCACCTTAAAAAATCGAGGAAAAAGTTTTGACCCCCCTTAAAAAAAAGTTAGATATCGCCAGGGGATGCCACCCGAACCTATCGTAATCGACGTCCCATACCTGAATACAGGTTAATAAATGGTTTTCCGTTGAATACTTCGTTGCATTTGAGGATTCAACGCGTTAAACCGTTTTTGATGTATAGCTGCCCAAAATGGTGAAAATCTTGCCCTAGCGCTTTCCAAGAGCTCTAAATTGGGTTTATATTATGTGATTGAGACCTGTATTTACCTTCTCAGTTCGATAAAAGTGCATGGTGGACTGGCGGTGTAGATTCGGCGGATACCCTCTTGCCATGCCCAGCCTTGGTGAGCCATTTGCTCTTTGACTCAAGGTCGAGATGTGTTCGTTAGGTCCTCAATGTAATTCTGACACTCCAATTTACTCTCAGTAATGTAAAATGTTTCGATTTGACACGTTTTGTAATGGTTTTCATTCACCTTAATCTTGAGTCTGCCGTTACTGTAGATGCCCCCGAGTACCATGACATCCCCACCGCACATTTGGCGTTCCATACGTCTCCACTGAGTATGGCGGGTGCTGTAGCGTCTTATATTACCTGGTTCATCAAATGAAAGCCGTTTTTGGCGGCTAAAAATCCATTTGAAAAACGCGGGTTTTTCGTTAAGGTGCAGATCGGCGAAGTTACGGCTGCAAACCATATGAAACCGTGTCAGCGGGAGTTTATTCTTTGTTTGAGAGTAAATAGGAGTCTCAGGATTACATTGAGAACCTAACGACCATATCTAACCCTTCGGTCAAAGAGCTAATGGGTCGCCCAAGCCGGGCATGACAAGAGGGTATCTGCCGAATCAACACCGCCAGGCCACCATGCACTTTTATCGGAAAGAGAAGATAAATACAGGTCTCAATCACATAATATAAACCCAATTTAGAGCTCTTGGAAAGCGCTAGGGCAAGATTTTCACCATTTTGGGCAGCTATACATTAAAAACGGTTTAACGCGTTGAATCCTCAAATGCAACGAAGTATTCAACGGAAAACCATTTATTAACCTGTATTCAGGTATGGGACGTCGATTACGATAGGTTCGGGTGGCATCCGCTGGCGATATCTAACTTTTTTTTAAGGGGGGTCAAAACTTTTTCCTCGATTTTTAAAGGTAATTTTTGAAAATTGCCCCTGGATTTTGGAATTCAACTATAAGGTATGTCTTGCTATGTTATTTCTTGTTACTAGCCTGTGAGTAGACTACATACCAAATTTGGTCCCAATTGGTACACTTTGGGCCGAGTTAGGAGGGGGGTCAAAACATTGTACGGGGAGTATACACGCAGAAATAAGAAATAATTAGACGGAAATACTTGGGCGTCCGCGAATAGGGAAACCCGTGTCCGCGAGTTGGGTGTCCGCGAATAGAGATGTCCGCGAAGTGTCCGACACCCATTACTTCGGTCTCCTCTTATTTATAGCCAACTTATTTAATTGTTAGTTGTAAAGTATTTGACCAAAAAAAAAACTCGATCGTTTTTAATTTGAGCTGATTTGCGAGAGAATGAAAGTTCATTTACCCAGAGGCTTTCCCCCGTTTCATTCGTGATCACCTTGCGCAAGCGCGACTCCTTTGGCTACGTGGCTAGCATTTCGTTAGTTATTGACAAATAACAATTTGATTCTTTTTTCTATTCTGTGATCGATAAGAAGGAATCTAATGAACCTTGCGAAAAGACTTTTTGGTTGTTTATAAATTGAAATTGTTGGGTTTTTCTTGTTTCTGAAAGGAAACTTTTGCATTTTCAGCGCTTGAAAGTGTTGAAAATTTATTTATGTTCAGTTTTGGCCATCGAATCGGCAGTTTCTTTTGATTAGGTAGGGAAATTAGAGCGATAGTAATTTTTGGTACAAGTTTGAGGTATAGAGTGTTTTATTTTGAACTCAATCGAGCAAACGATGCGTTATTATGTGGCCTTTGGGACTATTATGCGTTCTTGTGATTAGCACCCTGTTCTTTCTCACACTGATTCAGACTGCTGTTGTTTGCCCTTGCTTCCGAAAACTTCTCCCCCACTTGAGCTATTTAAAAAAAAGTTTTCTCCTACTGCCCACGGTTCGAAACTTTTCCGGACCAAAGTTTGCATTAAGGCTCTAAGGATGCGTTTAGTAAATTACACTCGTGCACGCGAAGACCCGCAGTCTGAACGGAATTACCAGTAGACAATTATGCGGCTGTGCTTTTTCTCCTCCTATTCAGTTCGATGTACTCATTTTCATCCGAATGTTTACCCAATTTGAGTGGGTGCGTTTCTATGCGCTTCAGGGCTCTTTTTTTCAAAAAAAAAACGTGTTTGATTCCGTTGCGCAACAGATTTAATAATAAGCGTTTTGGTTATGATTAAAACGGGAGAAAGAATGTGGAAGGTAGAGACGACGAGATAGTGGTCGCGGTCGTCGTGACTCAGCATTAAATCACGTGGAATCTGGTCGGAAGTGGTCCAGGCTTTCTTGAAACGCGTTGATGATAAGAAATACCTAAGTAGATTAGAATTATAGCGTCGGAAATTGTTGGAATTGTGGTAATTCACGGTCTGGCTAGCTTGAATTCAGTGCTAGTTACAGATTTTTAGCAATTTTGAAATTTTATGGTTGTTATTGCCGTCTAAGGGCTTTATTGCACCTATCGTCGGAAATATGCCTCGTTTTGGCTCATATCCGAGCAAATTTTTATAGCCTAACCCTTGAGATATGCGCCATTTCCCACCGCAAGCGGCAGGTATTGCGTAAAAGCCACCGGACGCTCGGATTTCGCTCTCGTTCAGTTGCTAAGCGCCGCATGCCCGCAAGACATCGCGAACCCCCCGAGAAGGTCGAATGAAAGCCCTTCTGCTTGTTTTTCCACTACTGTTTATTATTTACACTTGAACGGGATTTGGGATTTTTTTTGACAAAAACGACTTGCTTTCATAGGATTTGCAATTTTATCGAAATGTTGTGGTATTCGTGTAGTTTCAAGGTCGTCTTTTTTCAAGTCTGATATGAAATCGGCTTCGTTGTTTGGAGGCGGAAGCAAAAAAGAATCGAAAGGTTATGCCTTGATAAACATGATGAATATCCTTGAACGCATCGAGAGGCGTTTGCGAACTTTTTTTTTTCTTTCTCTCAGATCCATTGGGTTTTTTTCCAGAGGTCTTTTTGCGCGGTTAGGAACCCTCTTCAAATAGAAAATATTTGGGAACGACGACAAAATGTTCGTGACCTTTTCAGGTGCTTTTCCAGGGGATCAGTTTTTGTGGTTTTGTCACCCGGATCGTTCGAATTGTCGGATTATAGGATGGATGGCTGCGCGTTGAGAATTTGCGGTTTTAAGTTTTGGCTGTGAGATCAGTGATATGAGAGTTTAGTGTGTTTGAAGATTACTCTGTAAATTTTCCGGCGGATTATGGGTGTTTTGACGTCTGGAATTTCATCAGAAAAACATGCAACCGAATTCAACACGAATTAATTTGTTTTCGTCATCTCAAAGGGGCTGAGATGTTTTTGTTTACGTGAAATAGATCGATAGTCCTAGGAAATCTTAGAATTTTAACTTTCGTCTAAAAAAGTGATCAGAATTTTGCGGGGGCATTTTCTGGAGCACTAAATCTTTCCTGTGATCGTTTTTGTTTCTTTTGCCACAACCTTGTAATCATTTTTTTGATATATCGTTGCAGAGTTGGTGTGTGTATAAAGTTGTAGCGCATTAAGTATTGCTAATCGTGGGAGACGTTCCATCATCCCCGCATTCACAGGCCCGCCGCAGGAATCAAAAGCCCTGACTCACGCCGCAACCCCAATAAGCCCATGAAAAACATAATTTTTACTCGTTTGAAAGGAAAGAAATTCTTTACGAGCTTTTATCACAAGTTTACCTAACTTCGTTTTTCTCTTGGTGATAAGCCCCTCAGGCGAAGGAAAGTCGCATTTTCAGGGTTCCGAAAATTTTGTTTTGAGTGGTTTTTTTGTTGTTGTCTTGCTAGCGTAGGCTATGTGGACACGGTTGGGACTTGAAATTTGTCTGGACATTGTCTGAAGAGAGCAAAAAAATAGCCAGAGATCAGTTGTATTCGCTGAGTGATTGATGAGATTTTGAATATTGGGCTTGATGTTAGTACAATTTATGGATGATTCTAAGAGCTCAAGTCGTGCTAAGGAGATGAAATATCCTTCGGAAGCTCCGTTATGCCGGATCTTCGTCGATGGTGAGATGAATATCACCATCGACGAAGAATCCGAGTCATTGTTGAGCGAGGAAGAGGATGAAGACGACTTTTCGAAGGACTGTACATGCGAGGATGCTTGGACAGTCCTAAAAAGTGTTGTCGTAGGAACGGCTTATTGCGTTTATTATATTCTCACCGGAATATTCTTGGTTTACATTGGATTTTTGCGGATTCTGGCTAGATTCATCAAAAATTCATGGATCTTTTTGTGCAGTGATAGAGATCAAAGGGATGTAAATGAGATTTATGGTAGGTAGAGTTGAGTTTTTTGTGATTTGAAAGCGTTTTTGCAGTGATCTGGTGATAACGTTGACTAGTTTTTGAAGAGTTTTTTAAGAGAAGATTATGAGATTTTCCGCGGAATTATTGAATATTATCGCTCAAAAAAGTATTATTCTTACTAAATTTAGCCATGGACTAGCTAAGTGTAATATATAAATGCTCCGAAAATGGACCAGAAACCCTCAACCAGCCAAGAAAACGCCGAAAACAGCGCTGATAACGGCGATAATGACATTCCGACCGATGAAAAAAGTGGAAACAAACATGGAAATCCGGATGAACTGTTAGGAAAACGCGGTAGTTTAGAGGATTATGAAGGATCAACTGATAAAAAGCATAATAAAAACCCTTCACATGATGATCAACATAAATCTGATGATGTAGAAGAAGAAAACAATATCGACCGGTCGAAGGAACCAAATTCAGAAGATTTTGAGGAAAAAGTTGACGATTCGGCCAAAAAACGTCGACGGAAAAGATCGTCGAGCGACAGTAAACACAGTTTTGAAGAGCTCTCTACGGAGAAAATAAATATCTCGTATCCAACAACTTCTTCCTCGCCATCAATTTCTCTCTCGCCCAGTTCATCGGAAGATAGCGAGTCTATTTCGCCGGTTTCGGCCTCGCAATTGAATGTGGAACAGATTGATGAACAAGAAAGTGAAGAAAATAATGGAAAAAATGGGCTGGAAGACCAAGAAATTCACAGAAATGGCGCTGAAGATGATATAATCGACCTCCCGGTGATTGAAACCAAGTCCGAAGAGCCGAAAAAGCCATATCCCAAGAAAATGTCGACCCAATCGGATATTTGGGCCGTCAGATTTGATGATATTCCCATGCCGGTGGAGAATGGAGCAAGCGGGATGAGCAATAGAGACCTCGAGACGATGGAGAAAACACAAGAGAAACTGCTGAGACGTCAGAGAACTAAAGATGGTATACAATGGAATTCTGGGGGTTTTTTGAGGAAATGGGAACTTTTTGGTGGAAAAAATATTTTTTTGAGGGAAGATTGGGTATTTTATGGAAAAAATTTTGATTTTTTGAAACCCAAAGCTTCGAAAAGGCTGTCGAGGCATAGAATACAAAGTGATCGTCGTTTGAATAAGACATGGTCTGTAAAATTTGAAAAAAATAAGGTGATAACCAAAAAACTTGTCTAAAATGCAGTGGGGTACCTGATCCAATGGCAAAAAACGTACCATTTTGCATCCGGGAAGTATCAAAAAATGTGGCAAAATAACTCCCTCTCCAAGTGAAAAACTTCGATTTCAAAAACCGTGCCCGCTCTTTTTGTGAGAGCCCTTCAAAACGAAGTTTTTTCACTTGGAGAGGGAAGCATTTTGCCACATTTTGTGACACTTCCCGGATGCAAAATGGTACGTTTTTTACCTCTGGATTAGGTTCTCCGCTGTAAGGTGAAAGATCAGAAAATTCGGGAGAATTTCCATGTTAATGTAGTCTAACAAGCTTGTTGTGAGGTAAAATACGACAAATCGTTTTTTCTTGCACATAATATTCTCTTTTCCAGCGGTGGAAAGCGCCCTCGGCCACGCCAAGTCCTGGTTCCACACCGTTTACGAGGTCCTCTGGCGTCTCCTCGAACTGCACGCCGTCCGAATAGTCCTATTATTGGTGGTCGTCCTCGCAGTCAACCACTTCTGTGCCATAAATTTTGTCGCAATATGTTTGGTGGTGGTCGGAGTTTGCCTACCGTCATTGACGAGGCTAATCTGCGTCTTCATTTGCTCGTATTTGGCGCTGGAATTCTTGGCCAGACAGATTTATCAAATGCATTTTGTCCCGAAAGACCTGCTGGATCGGACTTGTGGCCCCGACGACTTTTCTCATCAGAATTTGTCCACTTGGATTGGCCTCAATGACGGAGATCCGAACAATCCTTCGGCTGATATTGCACTCATGATCTTGACGATTGCGTTGATTGGAATATTGTTCGCCATCAAGTATAGGTAAGTGGGCTTGAGATTTGTTGATTGAACTTTAGAAATAACTCGATTTGAGGACGAAAATTGAGGATTTTAGACATTTGATGTCTAGTGCAATATAAATTTTGTTGAATTTTGATTTTTTTTTTGTTATTAGAGTTCTTTTTATGTGTTAGAGAGGTTGCAAAAAGCCCGTAAATTCAAAAAAATTTTCATGATTGAGATTTCGATTATCTAGTACAATATAATTTTTGATGAAATACGGGCTTTTTCTTGATTTTTGAAGGCATAAAATTTATTTTATAGATTTTGAAGACCAATTAAGGGCTATGAAATAATCCTCAACACAGTTTGACACCTAAAATTGAGATTTTTTGACAAAATTTATATTATTTTAGGTATTTTTGATCCAAAATTTTTATTTATCCCCCAAATTTTTGCTGATTTTCCCTTTCAGACAAAAGCATTACCGCCAGAAGTATGGAATTGCCACACCACCACCGGGAATCGTCTTCCCCGAAGCTGTGGATGTCAGTAATTTCGACCGGAGTCTTGTGGATGGCTTCAAAGTCGCGGTCAACTACTTTTTCTACAAATTTGGCCTCGAAATGGCTCTAATTGCCTCAGTGGTCGACGCATGGCACCGAATGGACCTCATCGCCACACTCATGTTGATGTGGGTATTCGTTTTTTGCATGTCGCGAAGGTCGATTTGCCGCGTTTTGTGGCCATTTTACCTGCTCTTCTGCGCTTTCCTACTCCCATATGAGTATGCAATGGCTGTCGGATACCCGTGTGTGGAGTACCCGTGGCAGGAATGGCTCGGAAAAAATCAGACCGACCTCAATGAGAACCTGCTCCAGTTCTTGGACTTGGCCAGCGCAACGAAAGGCTCTTCCAAGCATTTTGTGAGCCAAATCGTCTTCGATTTTGTTGTCCTCTTGTTTGTGGCGGCACAGGTAAGTTTTGGGCAGCTTTGGCGGGACTTTTGGCTAATAATTTTTATATTATCCATGGTGATTTTATCCAGTTTTTTGAAAGATTTTGATTGCGTAAAGAGTGGTAGGATGTTTTGCGGGAGGTGGAGGCACAAAAAGCTATTTGGAAGTGGGGTTTCAGGGCTAGAGAAAAAAATTATATTATCCGTGACAAATTTTTGATAAAATTTTGAATTTTTTTGAAGGAAGACGGGAAATCAAGTGATTTTGTAGGATAATAAGCAATGATGAAGGGTCAGAAAATAATTTTGGAAGGTTTTGACGACAATTTTATATTATCCATGACGATTTTTTGATAAAAATTTGAACTTTTTTTTGAAAGCTGGCTGAAAGTCAAGTGATTTTGTAGGATAATAAGAAGCGATGAAGGGTCAGAAAATGATTTTAGAAGGTTTTGACGAAATTTTTATATTATCCATGACAAAAAATTTTGATTTTTTTTTGAGAGCGAGCTGGAAATTATGCGATTTTGTAGGATAATAAGAAGCGATGAAGGGTTGTAAAATAATTTTGGAAGTTTTTGGCGACATTTTTATATTATCCATGACAATTTTTTTTAAATTTTTTGCCAAAAATTGAAGTTGAAGTACTTGAATTGGTGTGATTTTTCAATTAATTAATAGTAGTGACAATTTTTCCTCCGAAAAATTGATTTCTTTTTATTTTTTTTTAGGAATTCACCTTCCGCATTGAAGCTGCCGAACATCCCGCCGGAAACAACTACTCCATCTACCGAACCGGCGAGTTCATCCTCCACCGCGACAACCCTCACTATGACTTTGTGGCGGAGCAACGGAGCTTCGTGGACTACATTAAAATCGCCATCTTCATGTACGGCCACTGGCTCACAATGATCATGGTTCTGGCGGCGGGCCTTGGAGGAACCTCGTTGTTCGCCCTCGGCTACCTGGTGCTGGCATTCGCAATGCTTTGGCAGGGCAATAATCTCTACATCATGCGGAATTATCGCAAAACTCTCAGCAAATGGTACATTTTGTTGGCGTATAATGTGGTCGCAATGCTTTGGAAGGTGTCGTTACAGGTGAGAATTGGGAGTTTAAGGGAGGAAATGAATTTTGTAAGGTGTAATAGGGGTTTGGATTAAATTTGAAAGTGGCTTTGAGGGGTTTTGGTAAAATTTTTGAAGTCGAAAATTTTCAATTTTTGAAGATTTTTTGAAATTTTTTTTTTAAATATTGGCCTTTATCGATGACTAGAGACTTGTCCTTTCATTATACAAATTTTTAAAGATATATTGCATCTTTTTAGTTTTGATTTGGGCTATTTTTGAGCTTTTTTTTTGGAATTTTCAAAACTCAATTTTTGAAGATTTTTTGAAAAAAAATTTCTTTCAATTTTGATCTTTATTGATGACTAGAGACTTGTCCTTAAATTTTGCAAATTTTAAAATGTATATTGCATCTTTTTAGTTATGTTTTGGGCTATTTTTGAGCTTTTTTTTGGAATTTTCAAAACTCAATTTTTGAAGATTTTTTGAAAAAATTTTTCTTTTAGTTTTGATCTTTATTGATGACTAGGGACTTGACCCTTCATTATACAAATTTTTAAAGATATATTGCATCTTTTTGGTTATGATTTGGATTATTTTTGAGCTTTTTTTTTGGAATTTAGGTACCTAAAATAATATAATTAATATAACCTTCATTTCTCAGGTGATCGCGTGCGTTTGGGTCGGCGAAATGGACAAGCAAAACCTCTGCCCCGTCCGCCAACTGTTCAGCATTGTGTGCGTGGACGAGGAGATGCGCGAACGGCTCGGCAACTACGAAACCGGCTGCCCGGTCCAAGAAACCGAGACCCGGATCGGCTTCGACACCTGGGCCTTCATCTTCCTCGTCTTCCAAATCCGCATCTTCCATTCGTACTTCTTCCAACGGTGCATGGTCGACTTCCGCTGCGAGATCATTCAAGCCAGCCGAGGCGCGATTTTGATCAATCAACTGGTCGATAAACAGATGAGGGAACAGTATCAAAATCAGGTCAAAAAGTTCAAGGAAATCGCGGTCAGAGCGAAGGAAATTCGAAGGCAGTATGAGGAGCAGTTCAAAACAGCCGGCAAGAATTATTATGTACCCGAAACTTATGCTCAAGGTAGGTGTTGTCATGGATAAGATAAAAAGTTTGATTTTTTGGGGAAATTTAGATAGTTTTTGGGGAGATTATGGTAGTACATGGTTGGTAAAGACTTGAATTTGATTTTTTTATTATGAAAATTGTATTTGAAGACCTGAGATTTACGATTTTTGAGATTTTTTTCAAAATTTCAAATTTTTTTTTAAAAATTTTTACTAATTTTGGTGAAAGGTGATATAACTACAGTCCTATGTGATGTTGATTTTCCGGGTGTTGGTGTCGCTTTATTTTTTTAACTTTGTTTTACCAAATTTTTTTATTTTTCCCCAATTTGATGTGTAAGATAATGTTGTCCAAAAAATATTTGCATTGTCCCCCATAATTAAAAAATTATTGGTCACAATGCAAATGAATTCGATTTCTTTTCCCTCTGAAGCAAAACGAGTGGTGGACGGCCGGCTTCTGGACTACCCCACCAACGCCGAACTGCTCCAATGGAAACATGAGGTGGAAACTGGTGGATGTGAAGGCCTAAACTGCGATCGGTGCTGTCATATTGCGGCCACAGAAGATCTGGATGACCCGTTGCCAACATACGACCCGAGGTCGGACAGTATCCGCTCAGATCAGAGACGGAAAATTGTCCATACCCTGGGGCATTATCCTCGAATGCAGCGAAGAGAATCGTACCATTTGGGTTAGATCGGCGCCTAGCTTGACTAACATGTGATTCTAGCTTGATTAACCGGGGGTTTCGGGTGTTTTAAAGGGATATCTGTGAGATCTTCGCCAAAATGTTGCTTATTTTATGTTGATTTAGACACCTTGTCTTTTTGGGGTCATAACTTTTAATTTTCATTGCCTAATGAAACCAAAAACTGTTTTAATTTGAAGCTATGGAGTTAATAATGATTCGCTTTCAGCCAAACGAGCCGGCGACTTCTACATGTTCAACTATGACCCGCATTCGGAAGACGTCACCACGCCTGAAGAACAATATGTTCCCGAAGTCCTAGGCCAACCCCAGGGCAAGCTGGACCCAGCGCAATTGATCCACACCGCAGTCAGCAAAGACATGGACCTCCAAGGCACGCTGGATCGCGTCGCGGAGGCCGAGAAAATCATTGATGAAGAGAAAAGAATGATCGAAGCGGTCAGAGAGGACCCCGAAGGAATGAAGAAGAAAATTCAGAAGCTGAAAGAACAAAAGGAACGCATCGATCGAGCCGCCGACAAACCGACCAGCTCCGCCAGCAAGGAGGACCTCCGGGAAACCCAGGAGGGCCTCGAACTCAGAGTCCGAACCCCATCCGAACCTTCAACATCAGAATCGGAGAGCGAGGAAGAAGAGAAACCACCCAAACAGATGGTCGATTATTTATATTCGGCTCTGAAATTCCTGTTAAAAATATTAACGGCCATCCTGCATTGGCTCTCGGCCTTCTTCAACCGGTACTCGAGGGAACATCGCTATGTGGCGTATGTGCTGGACAAGGAGAAGATTCGGTTGAAGCACACCATGGCTGAGGTAAGACACACGTCAAAGAAAAAGTGAAAAACAGGGAATCTCGGATCATTGATTTTTGACGAAATGTCGCTGAATTATCGAGTCATAAAAGAAAACTTTCCCAGAGAAAAAGTTTTTTTTCGTGAAAAATGTTTTTTCGAAGAGAAAAATAATTTTTCTATCTCGATAATTCTGTGGTACTTCGCAAAAAATCAATGATCCGAGATTCATTGTTTTTTTTTCAATTTTCTGAAAGATTTTTTTTTTTGACGTGAGACAGGGTTTGATTTTGCATTTTTTTATTTTTGTTGATCTGTGGATGTCTTGGAATTGGGACGATTGGGGAAACCGAAAAGTATTATTTTTCTTCCATGCAAGTGTGAAATTAGGATAATCGAGGGCGCTGATTTCGAAAATGACATTCATTTTTTTTTGATAGTTACTTTTTTCCTTAAGTAGTACTGTAAAGTAGTAATTTTTTGAATTTTTTTTTCATTAATACTCGATTTGGGGTTTTTGATGGTGCTGATTTCAAGACGGAAAAAATGAATTAGATTTTCGAAATCAGCACCATCGAAACCCCCTAAATCGAGTATTTATGAAAAAATTAAAAAAATTACTACTTTACAGTACTACTTAAGGAAAAAAGTAAAGATCAAAAAAAATGAATGTCATTTTCGAAATCACCACCCTCGATTATCCTAATTTCACACTTGCATCGAAGAAAAATAATAATTTTCGGTTCCCCAATCGTCTTTCCCCCAATCCTCCCAGTTCCAAAACCTCCACAGACCCAAAAAACAAAACAATCAAATCCTTATGGTGTCTGTATTATCTTGAATGATTCCAGGTCCTCTACGACGCCGATCAGACCACCCAGAACCTC
The DNA here is from genome assembly GCA_904066235.2 of Bursaphelenchus xylophilus. Classification (NCBI taxonomy): domain Eukaryota; kingdom Metazoa; phylum Nematoda; class Chromadorea; order Rhabditida; family Aphelenchoididae; genus Bursaphelenchus; species Bursaphelenchus xylophilus. Next base: position 9,125,744 of record CAJFCV020000004.1, read on the forward strand.
CGCGCCGAGTGGAAAAAGCGCGGCCTTCAGATCGTGGCGTCGGCCGAAGACGTCGGTCGCGTCGAAGAAGAAGCCCAAGCCCGCTGGGAGCAACGACACGTCGTCACGAAGTTTGTCATCTCCTACGTCAGCTTTATCACCGCCTACACGCACATTGTCTGCTATATTTTCGCGGTCTGGGCCCATGCCTACTGCGGAGGCCTAATCACCCTCCCATTGCCCTTGATGGTCTTCCTTTGGGGCTCCCTCTGCAACCCCCGACCACCCAAGTTCTTCTGGATCTGCATGATTTTGTACACGGAGCTGGTTATCATTGTGAAATTTGTGTGCCAATTCGGCTTTATCGCCAATCCGTCCACCACGAATACCAACACGGAATGGTGGGAATTGCATCATTTGCTCGGCGTCCAGCAACGAAACTACTTCTCAGTTGTGGATGTGGCGCTACTAGTCGCCCTGTTCGCGCACAGGTACATGCTGAGGAGGATCGGCCTCTGGAAGGACGCAAATACCGCCGAAACTTTTGTCGATGAGAATGGATCCCCAAAAAGAAATGGCTCGCCAATCCCGCCAGTCTTCGATTTGGATAAGGCATGTGGGACCAAAAGAGAGCTGGAGAAACAGAGAAAAGATTGCTGGGAAATAGTTGGGGATTCTGCCCTAGGGCAAGGTGAAAATTGAGCTGAAAACGAGGGGTGTTTTTTAAGGAAAATTGGGAAATTTTTTATTTTTATGGTTTTATAAAGGGTTGTAAATGATAAAATAAGCTGAAATAGTAGGAAATATAGAGGTTAAAGAGTAGCCTAGTTGTTTATATTGCTTTAACGGGGATATTTTGCTAGTTAGGGGACATTTTATACGAAAATTTTACGGAATTCTAATATTTTTTGAATTTTTTAAAATTTTTGTTTTTATCATTGAAAATGACGTGTAAATTGAAAACTATTATGGTTTATATAGCCTTCAAGACTAAATGTAATTAACAACGATACGAAAACTTTTTGTTTTCATTTTGAAATACGGATTTTTTCAGATTAAACTTGACCTCTCGGACAGTCAAATTGAAAATGAAGAAGAAAGAGAAAAGGAAGCCCGAAAAGAGCCCTCAAGCGCGATTGGAAGATTCTTTGATGCTCTATTATACCCACGGATCAGGTATATCAGAGATTTCTACCCATACATCTTCTTCCTCGACATTTTCTGCATCCTGATCTTGACCTTCCAATATCAATCTTTTGGTGAATTGTCGCAAGAACAATTGAGTTTGTTGGATGTAAGTGGACTTATTGGAAGATTGGGGGAATGAAGAATGGATTAGGGTATTTTTAATAGTCAATATTGAACATGCGAGAATTTTTGATATTACTCATGGTGAATATAATTTTTTTAGTTTTGATATGAAAGATCTAGAAGAGCTTGCGTATTTTACAAATTCAATCATTTATTGAGTTAACGAATGCATTTCCAGAGCTCTCGAGTCCCGCTGATGTTTGTGGTGATGCTTTTCGCCTCCTTCACCATGATCATCATTGAACGCGCCCTGTACCTGAGAAAGGCGGTGTTCTGGAAGCTGATTTATCATGTCTTCCTCATCGCATTCTTGCACATTTGGGTCATGATCCTACTCCCAATCATCACGAGAAAGTGAGTTATTTGAATTTGGAAATGAAGTGAGGGCGCGAGCTGCCACATTTAAAAGATGAGGAAATGGCTTGGTATAGGGTAAACATAAGTTGGTAAAGCGATTTGTAAAGCTCTAATTGAATTCAGTAAATTTTAAGTCATTTTTTTGTATTTTGGGGAATCATAGGGCGCGAGCTGCCGATATGAAATTGTTGAATTTCGTGATAAAAAACATGGAAATGGGTTTCAAAAGCGTTTAGTTTTAATGGGAATTTAATTCAGAGGTTTGAAAAGTGAATTTGAGAGATTTTTGTAATGTAGGGCGCAGGCTGCCGACTTAAAATTATGAATATTATTTCCAGAAAAGTAGTGGAAAATAAGCCAGCCCAGTTCTTCTACATGGTGAAGTGTCTGCAAATCCTGGTCAGTGCGTGGCAATTGCGCAACGGCTATCCTCGACTTTGCACCGGAAATCTGCTCACCCACTCGTACGGCATGATAAATTACGGACTTTTCTACGTTTTCATGATGCTGCCCTTCGTTTTCGAGCTGCGCACGATGATCGACTGGACCTGGACGGACACGACAATGCCCATCTTTGATTTCATCAAGATGGAAATGTTCTACGCCAAGATCTACATCATCAAATGTGGCCGAGTTTTGGAGCAAAATTTCCCCGTTCCTCGAGGCATTCCGCGCGGCAAAATGATCAAATACATGTACGGAATCCCCGGAATTTTTGGCGTCATCATCCTAATGTTGAGCCCGCTGCTCGCGTTCGCCCTCCTCAACCGAATCGGGCAGCACTTGACCCCGCAGAACATGAAGATGCACGTCAGCTTGGAGGGCTTCCCACCCCTTTATCAGATGACCTCACAAGGCGTCGACATGGTCGAGTTGGGCAGCGCCCGCAACAGTTTGCTCAGCCACATCGAGGCCCTCGGAAAGAACAACGCCACCGAGCGCACGCGACGCGCAATCTCCTTCACCAAGGACTACGAAGGCGAGGATATTTATCGCATTAAATTGCGCCCCGAGTCCGATGTTTGGTGGCCAATCTCACAGGAATCCATGGACGCTATGGTCAAGGAACTGGAAATGGTCGTGAAGCGCAACAAAACCTTGTTCTTGAACATCCATCTGGAATTCACAAGGATCCGAGTGAACAAGGAAAAAGAACCCTCGATACACTCGAATGACTATCAAATCAATGTCAAAGACTTTGCTGCTGATTTGGTGGATGCTATTGACAAGGCCAACCGCACCGCTGACACCCCCAAAACTGTAAAAGTACCAGCCGCAATCCCCTATTTCCTCGTCGTCCCGAATGAAGGCCAGTTGAGAGAAGCGGACGTGATTAATAGGGTCGTGCAGGGCGAGTGCGACAAAAATCAACCCGATCTGGAATGCCTAAGGAATCAGACGTACTTGGCGTTGGAAATGAAGCTGATCGGAACGAATGATGTGAGGATTTTTGATGATTTTTGGGGATTTTTTGAAATTTTGGGGGTTTTTTGCGGTTTTTGTGGGGAAAGTGAAATAACCGCGATTTTTTGGAAGTTTAGACAATGAGGATTATAACTGGATATAATTTAGCGATTTTTGGGACTCATTTTTTTTTTTTTTTTTTTTTTTTTGAAATTTTTATCGAAATTTGAAATCTGAAAAACCAAGTTTTCTTTTTGCGATACATGGACTTTAAATAGCAGTTTGAGCCATAAATCATCGATTTTCAGCACAAACAATTCCTCTGGAAGATACAAGCCACCAACCCCACCCTCGACGCTTTCGGAATCCCCACGGAAACGACCGATTACGGCTACGACGGCTTGAAATACGTTCAGATTATCGCATTTGTGGACAGAGTGTTCCCAGCCATCTTCAGCAAGTTCACACAGGGAGGGTAAGTGAATTTTAGACAGAATTTTGGGATTTTTTGAAAAATTTTGGATTACGGTAGTTTTTGAGATGAAAATTGGTGAAAAAATAAAGGTAAACGATTAGTTCATGTGGATTTTTAACGTCTGGAGAACTCTGTTCTATTCGTTTAGCCATCCCGACCTAATTTTTTCGAATGCCAAGAATACGGTAGTTTTCGTGGTGGGACCCAAATTTGTGTTGTAAGGTGAATACGATTGATTACAAGTCGTCCTAAGCCTTTAGGGAGTGTTCTGAATCATTTCAGACAAATTTTTTGTAATGCCAAGGATACGGCAGTTTTCGTGGTGGGACCCAAAAAAATTCTGAATAAATAGATTTTTTTCGATTTTCATGCCGTAAATTACCTAATCATGTCGTGTTTTCAGCATATTAGCGATGTACATTGCGGTGGTGTACTTGGGCGCCCGTTTGTTGCGATCAGTCATCAGCAGCGAGCCGACCGACGTCATAATTCAGGAAATGCCGAACCCCGACTACCTCCTCAAGATCTGCCAGGACATTTACCTCGTCCGTGAAGCGCGCGACTTCATCCTGGAAGAGGACCTGTTCGCCAAACTGATCTTCCTCTTCAGATCGCCCGCAACTTTGATCAAATGGACCCGGTCCAAGGTCAAATCGGATTAATTTTGTGGAATTAATCCAAGTTGCGGTCATTTATCCGGCCTTTGGAACATATCGGCTCTTCTCAATTCTGTTGATTTGTCCATCTTTTAATTTGTTTTATGTTTTTTGAACTTTTTTCAAAAATCGGATATGTTTTGGCATGGTTTTGGTATGGTGAAAGGTGTTGTTATAGGGAGGTTTTGGTATCATATCGAAGATAAATGGGTAATTTTTTGTTTTTGAAAAAATTTTTACAGTAGCTTGGGGATTACGGTAGTTATAAGTAAAAAATTGCAAGATTTTTTTTGCTTTTTTTTTTGATTTTTAAAGATTTTTTGTCTCCCAACACCTAATTTCTATGCCAAGACAACGTTGTAAACGGTTTTCCACGACGATTTACGCGGGTTTTAATAATAAATAAACATTGTTTTTGTTCGCCCCACATCGAAGCGCTCTGCTCAATCCTTGTAAATACTGTTAACTGTCTTGTCGATCATCTCTTTCCAGTTGGAATTTGAAATTGAAAACGTTTCTGCAGATATTGTCACGTTACGTCATCGATGTTATGAGTAATAAATTTGAATGATTTTTCTGTTTATTTTCTGAATATTTTGGTGGTTCGGCGAGGATTACTTTTTTCTAATAGTCGTATTTTACAATGCTTTTGCAGTTTTTCTATTTGGAAGCAAGTCCAGTAATGAGAGGAAGACTTGACCCAGAATGAGTCAAGTGTTCCCCTGGAATGAGAATGAGCATTTCAAATACAAATATTTATCAAGGATAGCAAAACGGGCCTAGGCTCTTCCGCCGCACGTATAACAGCATAAAAAGTCCAGTCCTGGGTTGACAAAGTCGGAGACTCTTTGGAAATCCAGACAGGCCAAGATATCGTGGTAGCAGAGCGTATCACACGTTCCATGGCGGAGGCACTAAAGAATAAAATGATTAGTTATCCTATTCTACCCTAGTTTTTTGGTAGGGCTGGGCTTTACCCGGTTTTTGAGATATTTTGGTGATGAGGAGAACACTTGACCCAATTAGGGTCAAGTCTTCCCCTCCGTCGCAAATGCAAAATTAGGTGGAATAAAAGCTAGCAAAGCAAAAAATAGAGTTCATAAAAGATAGAAAAAAACTTTCACATACCATATATTACCCTATAATATTGTGTAAATTGATTTTTCAACGAAAAAAGTTAAGTAAATGAGGGCTCACAAAATCCTTGAACTTCTTGTACTCTTTGTCGACCACGATATGGCGCCTTTTCTCATCTTTGACAACCTTTGGTAAGGTTTCCATGAAGTCGTCGGAGTAGGGACAAATTTTTATGGAAGCGGCGAGAGCGATAAGGAAGGTGAGGAAAGCGATCGATTTGAACATTCTGTAAATTTGATAGAGTAAATTTGCTCCCTCAACCGGAAATCCTCAACCCATTTTTACTGGAAAAATCTCTATCCCATTTTTGCAAAATTAAGAATATAAATTCTGGGTCCCGCCACGAAAACTACCGTAATCCTTACTTGATCTCCAAATATGCCGGGATTGGAACCAAGAAACGAGAATCCGACCGGTTGAAACTCACTCACACACAGGACTAAGCTACAACTAGGATTTCGTATCTTGAGGTCTCCGAAATTTGAATATCCTTGAGAACTCCGGATTTTTTGGAGAAAATTTGTGGGAAATGAATGTTCCGGGAGCGTGAGTGAATTAAAAGCCGCGTCTCACGTAGTGGAGATTTTGAGAATTTCTTTCCCAAAAAATTCTGAAAAAAAGTTGATTTTTTTTAGATTTTCATGCCGTAAATTATGTAATCTTGTCATGTTTTTTGCATATTAGCGATGTACATTGCGATGGTGCACTTGGATGCCCGTTTTTTGCGTTTTCAGTAATGAGAGAAAAACTTGACCCAGACCGAGTCAAGTGTTCCCCTGGAATGAGCCCGACCATTTCGAATACAAACATTTATCAAAAATAAAAGAGGGCTTAGGTTTTTATGCCGTGGCACTTTTTGCAGCATTCGTTCAGTTTGGGGATGACAAAGTCGAAGATTCTTTGGGCATCCAGACAGGTGAAGATCTCACGGTAGCAGGGCGTTTCACAGAGTCCATGTTTGCGGCACTAAAAAAATAAGACGATGAATTATCGTATTTTACTCCCAAACGGGCTCACGCGATTTGCTGAGATTCTTTCGTAACGAGGGGAAGACTTGACCCAAGTTGGGTCAAGTCTTCCCCTCTGCCACAAATGCAAAATTAGGCGGAATGAAAGGTAGAAAGGCGAAGAATAGGGTTTAATAAATATAAAAAAGGAGTTTTACATTCTAAAAATTACTCTTTATCTATGGGATTTGCAAAAATCTTTTCAACGAAAAAATTTAAAATGCAAAAATTAAAACCCACATAAGCCATAGCACTACTGTACTCTTCGTTTACCACGAAATTGCGCTCTTCCTCAGACTGGGCATGCCCCTCCAAAGCTTCCGCAAAGGCCTTGGAATAGCGCTCACAACGACCATGCACATCCTCGGCAGTGGCGAGAGCGATAAGGAAGATGAGGAAAACGATGGATTTAAACATTCTGTAAACCAATAGAGTAAATCTGTTACTTTGATAGGTCACCTATCACATTTTTTCAAAATTAAGGATATAAATTCTGGGTTCCACCACGAAAACTACCGTAATCCTTACTTGATCTCCAAATAGCCGGGATTGGAACCAAGAGACGAGAAACCGACCGGTTGACACTCACTCACACACAGGACTGAGAACAATTTGGATTTTTGAGCTCTCCAAAATTTGAATATCCTTGAGAATTCCGGATTTTTGGGGAAAAATTGTGGTTATTCGACTTTTAAGGTCAATTTATGTAAATTTAGCTCAAAAAATAAGAAATCTTGGGAATTTCAATTTTTCACTCAAAATTTTGAACCAAGAGAAAGACTTGACTCATTTTGGGTCAAGTGTTTCTCTCGTAGATTTAGCGCAGACAGAAGGTAAAAAGTTATTTCCCTATTAAAAAAACTAATTAAAATGCTTTCACACAGCGAAAACCTGGCTCTTTTACTGGTCAATTTCTGTTTGACCGACTCTCCTCATTTCCCATAGTGTCTGTAAATATCGCCAGATATTTCAAATTCCCTTGCTAAACGTGGGCTAAAATTTCCAGTGATTAAAACTCATCTTCTCAAGATTATATGTTGAAAATTTGAAGTCACTCTGCCGTCACATTTTCTTGTCACGGTCGAATTTCCAACCTTACCCATGCTTCTCCAGTCTTTTCTCCATTCTTCCAAATTTACCTTGAATTTTCGCTCCAACTCGTCTTTAACGGTGCTTTAACGGTTGGGGGCCGATGACACATTAATCAAAGTGTCGTGGGGGGATTAATTAACGGGCCCAGGCGGGCCGAATCAATCACTCCTCGGCCCTCAGTCCAAACATATCGTTTTTATCGGGTCCCCCTCTTCCTCTCCCATTCCCAATCCATTTCATTTTCGGATATTATTTTATTGTGCGCTTATTAGTTTGATTGAACAAACGTGACGTCATTTTTGGGATTAGATAGAGGTTCAAAAGAGAATCTGAGCTTCAAACTTTATGTATTCTTTGTAAGGTGGAGGGTGTCCAAAGAATTATTTTTTAAATGATTTACCGGTTACTTTCAAAGTAAAATTGACTCCTGGGACTTTGGAAATGTGCTGTAATTCTGTATTATGCCCCTGTTTTCACACGTCTGCTATATGACGCAACACATTGGTTGGCCAGACGTTTGGCACAACAAGTCTTACGTCATCTTCAGGGAACAACAGTTTAAAGTTTAAAGTAGAACCTCTGCATAACAAACTCTAATACAACAAAACCTCTCCATGACAAAGAATTTCAGAAGTCCCAAGAGTTTTTACACCTAAATCTCTGTAGAACTAACCCATTTTAAACCAATGAATTTTTTGACTTTGAACCTTGCTAATTACCTTTACCGAAGAGATAGTTTGCAAAGTTCGGAGAGCGGTCAGAAAATTTTTATTTTTTTTTATGGAAACGTAGTGCTCCTTGGTCGAAATCCGGCAGAAATTTTTCAGGCCAAAACTCAAAAAAATAAATTTTGATTTTTTTGCCAACTTTTGGACAAAAAAAACTTCGGTTTTTTCTGCAAAGCGCAAGTTGATAATAATTCTACATACGTCTTAGAAAACATTACTTTAAATTTGTGATAAGTTTCATTAAATTCTGAGAGTATTTTCAAGGCTTGTAATAGTCCGTTCGCAAAGTAACTGGAGTGATTGGGAACCAAAGGAGTTTTCTTTTCATTTTCATTTTCATTGAAGATACGAAGTTTCCATGTTGACGTTCGTATTCAACGACTCTGGAGTGTCAGAGAAAGTTGAAATTTGGCATGGATGACCAAAATGATCATGAAATCCATTTTATATAGAATATCTTCACTTTTTAGTCTTAAAGTGCAAATAAGAAAAAAAAGTGCAAAAAATGGCCAAAATTACCAAGATTAGGCTGTTTTGAGTCATAACTAAGTTTAAACGCCCAGGAAAATTATTGAATCTGTCTATGTTGTAGCTCTTGAAATTCTGCACACGATGGAAGAAAAAAAATTGTGTGCTTAAGGGTTGGAAGGTACACTTTTTTTTACCTGAAGGTTGAATTTTTAATACTCTTCGATCATTATTTTCTCAACATTAACATAAGGTATGATGACGTAGTTTGAATACGTGGAATGGCAACGTCTTATAGTCTAACAGCCATTTTTTAGTTTTGTTACATCTATTGCTACTAGCCAAATATACACCGACTTGTAAGCACTACTTTTTATTTTTTCCTTTTTTCGACACCGATCGGCGGCGGAAAAAATGTTCGGAACGCTGTGCGCTAGGTTTTCTGTCCAATACTAGACCTTCGGGAAAGTCACTGGACTGATTTTTGGCGTTTGCGCTGCGCGAAAAATGTCAGGGTGCGAGCGACAAAAAAACCTACTGCACAGTGCAAAAAGCGAGAAATCGCACAGTGCAAAGAAAACTTTTGTTTTCGCACAGTGCGTCGCCGAAATCAAGTCGATTATCAAATTTTTCGTATATTTTCCCTTATTTTCAAATTCTAATCCCATTTCTCATCCCCTCAACTTCTTCAGCTCGCTTAAATTTTCGCTTTGCAACATTAGCCGGCTATTTTCTTCGCCTGGAAAAAACGCAATTTCGCACTCCGAAAAGTTTGTCCAACAATTTGAAGTGCATTATAAGGCCAATTAAGCGGGCCATTACGGCGAGATAATTGTTCTGGCACCCGCCGAGATTTAAGACGCGCTTTGTTCTGCGGCAAATTATTCGTGCCTTCGGGGCATTCCGCCGAACGACCGTCTCCTATTTTTATAACACTTTGGTGGCTAAAATTGTAACTTTGGCGTAATTTTTGGAGAAAATAAAAAATTTTACTTGGCTTTGAGAATTATTCGAGATAATTAGCACGCGTTTTGCAGAATTTATCGGGATTTTTAGGGCGAAAAATGAGGAACATTCCAAAAAAAATTTTTTTTTCAGTTTTTTTTTTCAAAAATTGGCATTCTGTTTCAAGGATATCGTAAAAAATTTTTCGACAAAAAATCATTGTTTTCCGCGCAAAATCCACAAAGAAACAGTCAAAAAATTGATTTTTTCTGGCCGCTCTCCGCATTTTGCATACTCTCTCGTCGAAAAAGATCGTTGAATTTCTCGGCCGCCCTAACAAATGATGAGCTAAAATTTTCAGCGATTAATATCTGGCCTTTGAAAAGCATACCTGTAAAATTTTAAAAAAATCCGAGCGCTGCAACATCAGAAATTTTATTTTGAATTTTTTCAATTTTTTTATTTTTAAAATTTTTTTCCGAAAAATTTACACATCTTATAGCACCCAGACTGCATAATAATTGTATTTCTGACCCTCTCAACTCGAAATCCTTTTATACAAAAGCCCACCTTTATTTGCCTCCAAAAGTTGGAATATTGACATATCCATCGGATCGGAACCCTCCATCTCCTTATTACGCAATAATCTTCGGGAAACGATTAGGATCATGGGATGAAAACAATGCCGCATTCTTCTTCCACTGAGGGTAAATTATTAAGTGGGTGATAGAAAAGGAAATCTCGGGATTTCCCTTTGTTGTTCAATAAGAACAGTCAGCTTGATAAAGGCATGCTTTGAAGATCGAGACGGCTCTCAGGCCGGGCCATTTCGGTATTGGTGGCCCGGGTTGTTTCAAATTCTTTTTGGCCCTAAAAGACATAGTTGAAAGCCGTCAGCTCTGCTCTTGGACTACTGGACTACTTGACAATAGTCCAACAGCAGAGTGGCTATTTGACTGTGAGATGGCCATGTCGCATGACACACCCAATATTTTTGAACCAAGTCGTTCGCAACACACCCCACAGTATTTTTCAAGCAATTGGTTTAACAAATTTTTACTTTTCTGAACGCTGGAAGCCTGGCTCCGACTTTGGGCCCGGAGTACCGGCTCCGGACCCAAAACTCCCGCCTCCGGCTCTGGCTCCCGCCTTGGAGCCGGAGCCGCGCTGAGCCGGAGCCAAGAGCCGACTCCGGAGCCGTGGCAATCTCTGATCCCAACATGTACCTTTATAACCGGACCGGGCCCAAAAAACGCAAGCCCAGCGCCGGGCCAAAAAAACTACTGGTCTAGTCCAGTTCCCAGGCCTACTTGTTAGCCTCGGACACTAATCAATCGCTGAAAAATTCTACTTGCACTCTTCAGCAGAAACTGAGATATTATGTAATACTAGCCCTTCCGGAAAGCCGCCGGACTGAAATCGGCGATATGCACTGTGCGAAAACAAATGTTTTCTTTGCACTGTGCAATTTTGCTTTTTTGGGCTGTCCCTTGTACTTTGACTTTTTTCACACAGTGCAAAGTCCCTGGAGTGATTTTTGCGACAAGCACTGCGCGAAAACAGAAGCTTTCATTGCACTGTGCAATTTCTTGCGCTTTGCACCGTGCAATAGGCTTTTTTGGGCTGTCGCTCGCACGACTTTTTTTGCACAGTGCAAACGCCAAAAAAAATCATCGACTTTCCGGAAAAACCAGTACGAGATTTGATGACGAGAGAGTGCGCGAAATGTGGAGAGCAGCCAGAAAAGGCCCTTCGGATACATCTTTGCAAATTTCTCGAGGAGATAGTCGATTTTTTGTAGAAAAATTGCCCTTTTCGGTTGAAAAAAAGACTAATATTTTTTGAAGTCGTAAAAAATTGTTTTGTCATTATAATTTTGATCATTTTCAGACTAAAAATCCCAAAAAAAATCATGCAAATTTGTGAAAAAAATAAAAAAAATTGCATTAAAATCTAAGCTTTCGCACTTGCAGAACTTTATAATAAATTTTTATTACTCCCTGTCGTATTTATCCATAATTTTCTCTTTCTTCCTCACTCTACTCGCACCATAGAGCTGGAAATTCTTGCACAGTGCACTTATCTTGAGCGCTAATCGGCTTTCCCCTTTATGCAAATATCCCAAAAAGAGAGAAAAAAAAAGTTTTCGAGCGAGCGCAAAATCATATTTTTGGGGGACAGATCAACGGCGACAGGTCTCGAGAAAATCAGCGGGATTAGGAGAGTTATTAGCGTGTGATTTAAAAGGTCTTTTTAAACTTTTTTTTGGAGATTTTGGATATTACCCAAGTTGGCGATTGATTCGGTTTGGGAGCGGGAATTTTTCGTCTATTTTTGGTCAATTTCTATGCATGTTTTTAGTGATGAATTTTAGTGAAAATTGGGTCAGTTGAGATTCAATTATTTTGACAAGAATTATTGGGATTTTTAGGTCGGATTTTGCCTCAAATTCGGTATTTTTTCGTATTTTATTTACCAAAAATCGGCATAATCTCTGGCCATCGTCCATAAAATTAACAAAATTGTGTTTAGCAAGCCTTTTTTTGCCTCTTAGCGGCTATTACAGCATTATTTTCAAAAAAGAAACACTTGTCCCATTTTTGAGTCAAGCGTTCTCCTCGTTATGCAAATTAAAAAATCGAGGTGTGATGTTTATTTTTCACTCATTTCCATCAGTTATTCTTTGTTTTATTACCCGTTATAACGAAAAAAACCAAACATGACTCATTTTGAGTCAAGTCTTTTCCCCGCCAATAAACATAAAGATTATGCCGCAATCTAAATTTTTTTTCATTTTTTGTTACTTTTATTACTCATTTCTCATTTACTATATATAATATCCACATTGTACCACCACTCTATGACCTTGTTTATCCAAAAAGAAACACTTGACCCATTTTGAGTCAACTCTTTCCCTCACCGCGAAATTCAAAAACTGGGCCTCCAATTCCTTTCCCCTCTTATTTTCATTACCCATTCCTCATTTTATCACCTGCCCTATCAACCCCGGTCCTCCCAAAAAAAAATTGTCGCGGCTGGGTCAAGTTTCTTGTAGCAAATGTGTGGCGACATCGATAACTCTTATCATCCCCCATCCCTCGGCCCCATTATTAAGCAAACACATTCGGTCCAGCTCTCGATTTCTCTTCTGGCGCAGCAACAACGGGCTTGCGTGTTTTCACCTGTTTTGCCTTCAGGGCATTTGGGGGAATAGCTGGGGGAGAAATTGGCGCGTGTTTTTAATTTCCGTAATAAGCGTGGAGCAAAATAATAACAAAAAAAAATCGAATTTTTGAGGGGGATTTAGGCGTATTTTAGGGGTGAAATACAACTTGATCCTTTGTAATTTTTTTGAAATTTAAAAATTTTTTAATTTTTCAATATTTTCCCTGAAATTTTTATTTTTTTTTTGCTTTATTTTAGGCGTATTTTACCCTTCAATTTTCGATTTGCCCAAGCCGAACCAGTCCTGTGAAGTTGGTCCAATTTTTGGGGCCAAGATAATGGCCAAGGCATTATGGAATGTCCCAATACTACTAATAGGCATTACCTTGTTTCACAGCAATGTTGAAGGGGTTATGGATGTCTCATGGTGGTAAGAATAATATTTCATTTTAGCGAATTTACAGGGGAAGCACTCCAAGTGCGACGCTCAGATTTTGATGAAAGTTGGCACAAATTTAGAATAATTTTTTCTAAGATATATGCGAGAATCCTAGCTCGCGCTTTGCAGAAACAACCGAGATTTTTAGATCGAAGGTCGGCGAACATTTAGGACTTTTTGCCGAATTTCAGCACGAAAAGTTTCATGCCTATTTCAACTGTAAAGGATAACGTTTCTACAAAAAATCAAATTTTTCCGCGCGAAACTGCCAAAGTTATGGCCAAAAAGCGCTTTTCTCTCTGACCGCTCTCCACGTTTAGCGTGCTCTCTCGGCGGCAAAGATCGTTCAATATCTCGGCGGCGCCCGCAAAGCGCGAGCTAAAACTTTCAGGAATTGATATTTGGTCTATTCCCGACGCGTGTGCAAAATTTAAAGAAAATCTGAGCGTCGCACTTGGGGTACTTCTTTAGTTAGTAAATTTTGTTTTTTTTTTGTAAAATACGCCATTTCATACAAATTTTTCATTTTGAAAAATAAAAAAATTAAAATTAAATAAATTTTTATTTAATTTTACTTATCTTAGGTCATCAGTTGCCCAGCTCAGTGCGTCCAATCTGTTGGCGAGCAGTGCAGTCCGACCGCCGCCATGTTTGGAGCTGGCGGGCCTGTCGCCCGGCCAGCGGCATATTTGTGAGCTTTTCAAGGACCACATGCCAGCAGTCGGAGCTGGAGCCAGAGAAGCGATTCGGGTGAGTTTTCTGACTTTTTTTCTAGCTTGAAAATACAAAATATACGAAATCTTTGGTCCGCAGGCTGCGCCCTATCCTTTTTTTCCTTATCGTTGACATAGATTTTCGGGTCGTTCAACATTTGCCTTTTTATTTTACGTCTATTTTTTTGATGTTGTATAATTCAGCCATCCAATTTTTCAATTAAAAATATTTGCAAGCTGCGCCCTAGGATTAATTTATATTACGCCTTTTGCTTCAAAATCAACGGCTCAACGGTGCTTGTCGCATTTTACATTTTTTTTGCTACTCGTTTTCTGTCATCTTTTGCCAATAAAAGTTCTTATCTTATTGCATTTTCAAGTCCGCGAGCTGCGCCCTAGTTAAACGTTGAAATTGTCTCAATTTTCAGCGTCATTGATAATATCGTAAAAAAGTATTTTTACTGTTTCCGTAATGACCTTTTATGAACTTTTGCACACTCTATTTGAACTTTTTTCGAATCCGCGAGCTGCGCCCAGCCCAAAATTTAAATCGGCACCGTGCAACCACAAAATTCATCAAATTACGTCAAAATTTTTGCAGGAATGCGAATCACAATTCCGCTACCAAAAATGGAACTGCTCCACGCCTCCGGAAGCCGGAATCATCGGTCCCGTTCACAAATACGGCACTCGAGAAGCCGCCTTCACCTACGCCATGCTGTCCGCCGGTGTGACGCACGAAATTGGCCGCAGATGCAAGTTGGGGATGCTGAAGAGCTGCGGATGCTCGCAGAGCCCGAAACCCGATGATTTGAAGCAGGAGTTTGGCTGGGGAGGCTGCGGGGACAATGTGGATTATGGATATAAATTTGCCAGGTAATCTTTTTAGATTGGTTGGAATGAAAAGTGGGGAAAACGGAGTTTGAAATTTTATTCTCAAGGCTGGAAGATACAAAAAAATTTTTGAGTCATCATTGATTTTTTGAAAGTAAAAAAAATATCTATTTTTCAGAATAAATTTTGCCAAAATAAAAAAAACTAAATAATTTTCCGCTCCGTATTTTACAAATTTTATGATTATATATCTTGGCCAAAAAATTGTCTTCAATTTCAGCACTAACATTACAAAAATTTAACAAATCTTTTTAGAAACTTCATTGATGTCCGAGAGAAGGAAGAGAACGCCAAAAGAGCCGAAAACCGGGGCCGAGCCCTAATGAATCGCTGGAATAATGAGGTTGGCAGAAAGGTAGGGTCCTAAAAAATTTTATTTTTTTCAGTTTTCACGAATTGACATTTGATTTTTTAACAAAATTTCTCAAAAAAATAGTCCGTATTTTTCGGAAATAAAAATATAAAAATTTGCAAAAAAATGCTCTCTCTCATTGTGACTCCGTATTTTACCCAGCATTTTGTCAATAGGCCACATAAAATTCCTGAAATTTTTAGCTTGCGATTTGCAAGGCCAGCCAAGTTATTCAACGATCTTTGCGGCCGAGAGATTGCGCGAAACGCGGAGAGCGGCCAGACAAAATTATTTTTGGGCCATATCTTTGCCAGTTTTGCGTGGAAAAAATTGATTTTTTGTGGAAACATTACTGTCTGAAGTAGAAATAATTATGAAATTTTTCATGCCAAAATTCGCAAAAAAAAATTTGGATTTTCGCCAATTTTCGGGGTAAAAATCTCGGTTGTTTCTGCAAAGCGCGAGCTAAGAATCTAGCATGCGTCCCGAAAAAAATTAATCCAAGTTGTGACAAGTTTCTGTAAAATCTAATTGTCACATTTTTATGTTTTCTTCTGCCGTATTTTACCCAAAAATCCCATTTTAAAAATGATCCTTTAGACAGTTTTTTACATCTCCAATTTTCCAGATCCTCAAACGCCACACCAAGCCCAAATGTAAATGCCATGGAGTGAGCGGGTCGTGCAATCTGAAGACCTGCTGGATGCAGCTGCCTTCCGTGACGGACGTCGGGAATCTCCTCACCGCCAAGTATCGCTCCGCTCGCAGGATTCAAATCAATTCCCGCGGTAATATGCAGTTCGAGGATGCGGAGAAACAAAAGCGGAACCTGCACAAAAAGAAGAACCGCAGCTTGTACGACTTGGTCTACCTGGACGACAGCCCCGACTATTGTGTGAGCGACAAGAACGAGGGGACGCTGGGAACGGCGGGACGGGAGTGTCTGTAAGTTGAATGATCGCTTAAATTTGAGGGTTTTTGTTTTGCTGAAATTTCAACGAAACTTTTAGTTAGAGTTTTCCAGGATATATGAAGATTTGTGACTCTTAATTTGGAGGAAAATCCGAGATTTTTACACCAAAAATTGGAAAAAATTTTACACTTTTTTTGTGAACTTTGGCATGAAAAATTTTGTAATTATTCCTAGGGTGATCCTTGTCGAAAAAAATCAATTTTTTCCGCACGAAACTGACAAAGATAAGGCCAAAAAACGGGTTTTTTTGTCTGGCCGACCCTCCTCATTTTGCGTACTCTCTGTGCTAAAGAAGTACTAACAGGGGAAGTACTCCAAGTGCGACGCTCACATTTCGATAAAACTTGGCACAAATTTAGAATAATTTTGTCTAACAAGGGATCGGCAAATAGTTGCACCCTGCTTTCTTAACAAAACCTATATCATTTGAAAGAGCGTTAAAAATAATACACAGCGCAAAAAAAATTAGCTGCCCAATATATGTTTGGGCAAAGTTATGGCCAAAATACAGATTTTAGCTTAATTTCTGTCTCACTTTATAAGCTCTTCGAATTGCAACGAAGTTGTGTCCAGTTAGCCGAGTGGTAGTGAGCCTACTTCCGGCGCAACAAGTCGCGGTTTCGAACCCGGGCTCTGCAAGTTTTTTGCATTTCGTCTCTTATGTACCACAAAACCGTGGTATGTTGACATTTTTTTACAATTTTTGTTTCTTCACAGACAAAATCCATATTTACGGAATTTTTGGGAGTTTTTGGTTTTTTTCGAAACGACCACCAACTTGATGGTGATGAGAGTGGGGTTGCCACTATCGTATGGGTGTCATGCCAGTAGCCTGACCGATTATAATTACTAGACGATAATTCAATTTACAAGGACATATAAATAAATTTTTTCGAAAAAATACCACGAGAAAATTGCAAAATCGGCTAAAAACGCTATTGCTGACATAGTGGACTAATCGTTGGTAAGGCTAGGACATACAAAATTTTTGATTTTGAGATTTTTGTTTGTGAATGACCACGATGATCATATAAATGTATTTACAAAGCTTTTTGCTTCAATTTTCCCATTAACCTAGTTTTATTTACAATTTTTTGTAACTCGCAGTAATTTCTAATAACTCATAACCGAGGAATAGTAAATCCATAAAACGTCCGTGATAGACGTTTTGGGATGCTAAGAAATTAATGAAAACGATTTCAGGCCGCTAGGACTACTGTAATATAAGAAACCGGCGTTTTGGCCGCATATGACCCCTTTCATAAAACGGCCGTAACTTTGCCCAAACATATATTGGGCAGCTAATTTTTTTTGCATTGTACACTATTTTTAATGCTCTTTCAAATGATATATGTTTCGTTAAGAAAGCAGGGTGCAACTATTTGCCGATCCCTTGTAAGATATATGCGAGAATCCTAGCTCGCGCTTTGCAGAAACAGCCGAGATTTTTAGATCGAAAGTCGGCGAAAATTTAGGACTTTTTGCCGAATTTCGGCACGAAAAGTTTCATGCCTATTTCTACCGTAAAGGATAATGTTTCTACAAAAAATCAAAATTTTCTGCACGAAACTGCCAAAGTTATGGCCAAAAAGCGCTCTTCTCTCTGACCGCTCTCCACGTTTAGCGTGCTCTCTCGACGGAAAAAATCGTTCGATATCTCGGCGGCGCCCGCAAAGCGCGAGCTAAAACTTTTAGGAATTGATATTTAGTCCATAACCGACGTGTGTGCAAAGTTTAAAGAAAATCTGAGCGTCGCACTTGGAGTACTTCCCTGTAAGTATATCGGCTGTTTTTGCAAGGTACAAACTTTTCTGTCGTTGATTATAGGCAAGATCTTGAACATTATTCACAAAAAAGTATGTGCAAATTGAGGAAAGCGGTTAGAGAAAAAGAACGCTTGTGTGGAAAAAGTATTTTGGATAAAAAAATCTTGCATTTGTCTAGTGGAAACGAAGCCTAAGCCTCAAAAGATTCGTCAGCTTTCAATCCCACTAAAATGAGGCTCCCATAGCCTTTCTAACCCCTTCAAATTGCAGCCTGAACACGCACGGGCCCGCCTCCTGCGACGTGCTGTGCTGCGGTCGGGGCTACAACACGTTCGAGCGCGAGGAAGTGACGAAATGTAATTGTAAATTCCAATGGTGTTGCGAGGTGGTGTGCGAGATGTGCCGGAACGTGACCACCGTCCACGTGTGCAAGTGAAATGCGGCCGGGAACAAAGCCTCAGATATAGCCCTCTTTCTTCGTACCGATCTCCGATTACAATTGTAAACTTCTACATTGCCAAAAACGAAATTTTTTTTACGATTTTGTAACGTTGCAGAGATTTTTTTTGCCAAAATGCAAATTTTTTTAAAATATGCAAATTTTTGAAATCATTGTAAATTTTTTTAATATGCAAATTTTACTCAATATTCAAATTTTCCTATAAAATTAATTTCCCTTCCGATTTTTTGTATTTTTGTCAGATATACCATCACTATTTGTACATGATACGATTTTTCCAAATGTAATTTTTGTAGAAATAAATTAAATAATCCAAAAAATTGGGGTCGTTTCCTTTGGTTTCCTATAAAACCTGCATTGTAAAATACGTTGCATCGACGGCATAGTTTGTTACGCACCAAAATTCAAGAAAAAACGGATTTTGGAAAATACGGCCTATTTAGACGACGTATCCAAAAATGCTTCCATCTGGCCGACTCTCCGAATTTCGCGTGCTCTCTCGTCGAAAAAGATCATTGAATATCTCAAACGCGTCTAAAAATTATGAGCTCAAATTTTGAGGGCTGAATCTACGGCCTGTCTAGAGAATGCCTGAAATTTTTTAAGCAAATCTGAGTACTACAGGGTGTTTCAAGAAATTTGAAACAAATTATTTGCTTATATCTTTTTTTTCTTTGCAGCTATCAACGAATTTCTTTTTGCTTCTAAAAATTGACGTCGTGCGTTTTCAGAATCTCTAAAAAAAATTTTTTTCGTCGGCGGAGGGCCCATTTCTCGGCGGAGAAAATTAGGGCCTTTTTTAAAAATCACATCGTATTACGTGGCGGAAACGCCGTTGCAACGGCTGAAATCAAGTTTACGTATAACAGTCTCCAAAATGATCGTTTTATTTTATCTTTTCGAATTATTTGATAGTTAAAAATCTTTTTATTTACCTCAAAGAATTGCATTATTAACATGTTATATTAGATGTCATCCATAAGGAGTTTCCTGCTCAAGAAGCAACACTTCTTTTTTCAGAAAAAAAGAAAATCCGTTTTCATCAAAAAACGGTCTCTCGACAATCTTCTTGATTAATTAATTTGAATACAAATCCCGGTTAATCCCGTCTTTTCGTCGCGCAGTCAAGAGCGGGCTATAAAGCGGGATATGTGATTAAGCAGCCACTTCTAGCTGCGCGGCTTTATGAGAACCTAAAATTATTCGCGGAACAATATTCTTGGAGAGAGAGAAGGCCATATTGTTGTTGGAATTTCAAAAAATTGTGCTAGTTATATTGTACTAGACACTAATATAAAAATTGTTCTAAACAAATGTGTTGTTGGTGTTGTGGATGCGGAAAGATCAGTCTGGAAAAGAAGATGTAAGTCAGAATTACTGGATAATTTTACTGTTATTTTTGGGGGTAAAACAATATATTTTTTTGATAATTTCTGGAATCTTAGGCTTGCAGAACAAGTACTCCATGTACGACTCTCAGATTTTTATGAAACTTGGGGCAAATTTTAAATGATTTTTTCTACGAAGTATGCAAGACTCCTAGCTCACGTTTTGCAGTAACGATCGAAATTTTAGATGAAAGTTCGGCAAAAATACGACACGTTTTTGGCCTATTTTAGCGTGAAAATTTGCATACCAATTTCTGCTGGATACAGTAATGTTTCCTTTAAAAAATTAATTTTTTCCACTCAAAACTGGCAAAGATAAGGCCAAAACGGGTTTTCTCTTTAACTGCTCTTCTGTTTTTCTCTTTAACCGCTTTTTGTGTGCTCTCCCGGCGCAAAGATTGTTGAATATATTGTCTGTCCCTGAAAAGCGCAATCTAAAATTTTCCGAGCTTGGTATATAGAATCTCATGTTTATTTTGGAAAATCTTTGTACAGTATGATATATAATATAATGTGAAAATAATTAGATAATTAGTATCTCGACGTCTACAGTTTGGCTCGGCTGTCTCTCAATTGTCGTCGTAGGATCTTTCCGGTGGCACTTTTTGGGATCTCTTTCACAAATTCAATCCCACCGACCAGTCGTTTGTATGGCGCGCATTTCGCTGAAATTTTTGTGGATTATATGCAAGTACAATACTAAGATGATAAAAGCGTATAGTTACTCCTCTCACATACCTGACACAAACTCGTCGACTTCTTGTGCCGTGAGCATGGAGTCTGTTTTTACAACGAATGCTTTAGGGGCTTCGCCGAATCTGGCATGGGGAATTCCAACCACAGCTGCGTCCTGAAGTTTGCATAGTGTAAGAATAAAATTTTATCGACTGTAATACAAAAGGGGGACATAGCTAAAACGAACGGCAGGGTTTGTTTTTACGGCTCTCCAGCTCCTGACCAGGCATGTCTACAGGGCTAGGACCAGAACTCATTAGACAAAGAGTCCTGCAAAATAAATGGTTGGCTGTGCCCAGCTAGCTAATACTATCTTTTGTAAGGGATACATAAGCTAGCCTAACCGGGACAGGCCGGACTTAGATACATAAGCTAGCCTAACCGGGAATTTTTTACTGAGATACATAAGCTAGCCTAACGGGGACAGGCCGGACTTCCATCGGGCAGGGTTGAAGAAAGTTTGAAGCTGATCATCCAGGGCCGACTTGCTATGGCCCGCAAAATGGGATCTAAGTCTCTACCCGTGAGCCATGTCTAGCCCTGGTGAGGATCACAGTTAGATCGACCCTTTTCGAAGTCTCCATGGCCCGGCCAAGCCTCCCCCCTCCCCTTCTTTCCATGTCTGAAAATCCCCTGCTTACTTTAATTTTATCATGAGACAAAAGAATGTCCTCCAGCTCCGCCGGAGCCACTTGAAGCCCCTTGACCTTGATCAAATCCTTGGCTCGGTCCACAATAAACGTATACCCATTCTTGTCCAGATATCCCAGATCGCCAGTATGCAGCCAACCCTCAGTGTCGATGGTCTCGGCCGTCTCCACGGGACGATTCAAATACCCAATGGTAATTGTAGGCGAGCGAACACAGATCTCGCCAACTTCGCCCAAGGGCACAATCTTCTCCGAATCTCGATCGATGATCTTTTGCTCAAAGTTTGGGACTAATTTTCCGGATGATCCGGGGACATCTTCTCCGAAGATGGAACAGTGCGCGACTAGTGAGGTTTCGGAGAGTCCGTAGGCTGGAATGTTGGAAAAATTAGATTATTTAGGGCTTTGAGATGTTGCCTATTAAACCAAATTTTTTTGATTTTTGGGGAAAATTTGAGACGATATTTTCAAATTCTGGGTCTCGCAACGAAAACAATCAATTCTGACCAAAAAAATTTGTTATTCACCGTTAAGTACATGGAAACAGTCGATAAATTATGCTATCAGCAAAATCTTGGCCACAAAATCAAAAAATGGCCCATAGTTGGGTCCCACCACGAAAACAATCAATTTTGTAAAAACGCCTCCAATAGCTTCCACAACCCCTACACACTATATTTTTGTTATTTCTCACCTTGTCCAACCTGCTTCAGCGACGGTAGGGCCTTCTTTAGCTCCTGGACCAACTCTTTGCCCGCGGGCGCGGCAGCGCTCAATATGAATTCCAGCGAAGTCAGATCGTATTTCTTAACCAATTTCGAGCCGCAGATGAACACCATAATTGGCGGAACTAAGGGGGCAAATCGTATTCTGTAGTTTTGGATCGTCTTTAGCAGTAATTCGGGGACAAATTTCCGCATTACAACGGCTGTTCCGCCGTTCAGTAGGGACATCCACAGCATTCCAAAGCCATAAACGTGGTAATAGGGGAGAACAAAGAGAATGTTTTCATGACGCCAATCCCATTTGGGAGAAAAGTTGGAGAAAACCTTCTCATTGGCATGCCTAAAAAATTGGTTGAAATAATAATTTCCACATCTTATCCATATTATACTAGGCCTGATGATAAGAAATTTTTAATTTTAATTTTTTCAAGGTGAAAATTTTCTGGTTTATTTTTTTTTTTGCATTAAAAATCGACGAACTAGTAGGTAATTTCGTCGTTCCGATGCTAAATTTGGCCTTGAAACATAATGCCAAGATTTCCTGAAATGGCGGGAAATTCAAGTTTTAAAATTTTTAAATGAATCAAAGGCGATTTAAATTGATCTGAAGGGTTTTTCACCATCCTGAGGTCGATTTTATAAAAAGCTTTCAATTTTGCATAAACCATTCAAATTTTTAAATTCCCGCCATTTTTTTAAAATTTTGGCATTCTGTTGGAAGTCGTCAAAATCGCCGGAATTCATTTTTTGATTGGTCCTAATGACTTCTAAAAACTTTAACTACACTTACTTATTATTTATTCGCATAACGGTCCCCCAATTCTGATGAGTCAACATCACTCCTTTTGGTTTTCCGGTGGTCCCACTGGAATACGGTAGCATAATCAAGTCCTTTGCTGCATTCAAGCTGCTAATAACTTCTCGATCAGCGGGACTGAGGCGTAAAATCTCGGGGAAAGAGGTGATATTTTCAGCTGGATTGCTGAGTGCGTTATCAATCACAACAATGTGCTAAAATAAGGTCAAAAATTGATTTTTTTTTTCAAAATTACGAAATAATAATAGTATCAGAAATATCCGTAACGTATTTTACCTTTAACTTTGGACACAATTTCCGAGTTCTCAGCACCGTTTGCAGGGAATCTTTGGCACAAAAGACGACTTTACAGCCATTGTCTTGGAATTGTTGGGAAAGTTCGGCTAAAATACGAAATTTAAGATATAAAACGGGACTTTGAAAATTTATCCGATGTTTGAATAGCATTTTGACAACTTACTCTCGGTAAAAAGTGGGCTCGCTCCACTAAAAACCCCTCCTCTTGAGGTGACACCGAGGAAAATCGCGGGAAACTCCCAACAATTTGGCGTAATTATCGCGGCGACGTCTTTGTAGCCAAATTTAATCGACTTTAGGTAGGCGTTCACACAGTCAGCCGCATGAAGGAACTCTGTATACGACGTTTTCGCTCCAGTCTCGGCGCAAATCTAAAAAAATATCTCTGAAGAAATTCAAAATTTTTCGTATAAAATGTCACCAAATTGCAAAAATTTTTGCTACGCCAAAAATCTTACAAAAGCAGTTCGTCCTTCGTTGGCGTAGCGTTGAAGGTCGTTGTTGAATTCGACGTGAAATGGCCGAGTAACGATGGGAACGGGCGCGGAATCGGATTTGATATAGCTGAGAGGCATTGTGAAGAATGCTGGAAAAAATATTGTTTGTAAAGGATGTTGGAAGAAATTTAACTTTGATATATCGGACTATTGAGGTCAATTAGTACACAAATCTGGGGGTTCCAGGGAAAATAGCAATTTTTTGGGGGGTTTTCAAAGAATTTTCGGGATTTTTAGAAACGTTTGGGCCAAAAAACAATGACTAAAATTTCATAGGCTATTTGGCGTATTCAGGCAGAATTTGAAGAAGATATAAGAGTTTTAAATGTTGCGTTGAAGCACGTATTTTATTTATATCTTATCTGCGAAAATCGTCAAAAATCTCGGCTTGTTTAGAACAGCACGTACTAAAGTTTTTAGTAATTGATTTTTAGGCTATTTGAAGCATTCAGGAAAAACTTGAGTCTAATCTAAGTGCAGCAAATCAAGTTTCACACCTTAAAACCTTTCTTTTTTATTCTAGAAAAATCTGAAAACCCCAAAGCATAAATTCAAATTTTCAGAAATTGAAACTTGGCCTAGAACAACAATGATTGCAAAATTTCAAGCAAATCTGAGCCCAGATCCCCTTTAAAATTTCAATTTCTTATCCTACAGTACCCCTAAATCATCAAAACTTCAAAAAAAGTCCAACTTCTCCACGAAAATATCACAAGCTTTGCGGTCCCCGAAAAATCACCGTTTTTGGCTACCGGGAATGCTTGTTGTAATATAAACTAGAGAGTAATGACTTGATGTTTCTAAAGCTTCTCATGACTGACCCCTTTTATAGTGTTGATAACAAAGTTTTTTCCCCGCTTGCGATCATCTCCGAACGTGACATCAGAGAGCATTGGTGGCTCTTGCGGGCATTCGAGGAGGTTATCAATTGTTTTCTTGGTCAATGGTGTTTCAGCGACTTGCGTGCGGCTGTAATTGGACCACGAAGAAAGGCAGGGCACAAGTCATAAACAGAGCTTTTGTATACATAAGATCATAGAGTTCGAGAACTGTCTAAAAGACAATTCTGCAAAAATTGTTATAGCGCTTATCTCTGTTGTGGGCGCAGAGCAGAAAATTAGATTTTCAGAGATTTATTTCTTATATGCCGCGCCCAAATTTAACAAAGAAAGAGCTCAACGTCGCGTCCCGAATTTTCGGGCCGATGACAGTTCGGGTCAACGCAAAAACAATTGATACGGGGCGTAGGGCAGGTGGCTACTCAAAAAATGATTGTAGGAAGTGCCTACGAGGCCTGACAAAGCCATCGCATGGTCGGCGGACGCTCGGCGGAGACTTGGCGGAGGCTTTAAATGTGTCCACTTTTTCTAACTTTAGCTCTCACTAACGTTAGTTTTCTTTACCCTGTGTCATTGTAAAATATAAAAGACCAAAATATGCGGCAAAAAACGAAGCGTAACTTTTATCTAGATATTATTGATGCGAATACATGTGAAATACCTCAAAATAGGTGATAAACTATCCTAGGACCCGATCAATCTTATTATTTCTGCTAACTAAGCCTTCTCCTAGCCTACCCCATGCACACAACGATAAACTGACGGTTTTAAGTTATGTAAAATTATACTCTGTGGTAGAAACACAAGGCATTCATCTTTTTACGACAAAATTTGTCGAACAGTGCCACATTTTTTCATTTCTTGCAACTTTTAACCTGAAAAACTCGGTTGTTTCTGCAAAACGCGAACTTACAATTTCGCATATGCCTTTAAAAATACTATGCTAAAATTGTGCCAAGTTTCATCAAGTTCTATAATTCGAACATTTCCCTGTTAGCGGAAAATACTGTATTTGCTTTATACTTTATTTGAGGCTTATTTTTTTGTTATATTTTTTACACGTATTCTCCTGTAATTAGTTACAAACCGATCGAAAAGATGATTGAAAGTTGCGCATTGCGTGGGGTGATCATAAACTCCGACCACGGGAGATCGTATTCCGTGTGATTTTACTGTAAACCATGGATGTTTTTCGAACTTTGCGCGAAAATTTCGTATAAAAATTTCAAAAAAACTGAAATTTTTTGAAGAAATTAAGTGTAATTTGGTCATTTTATAGCTGAAACTTTTTTGATCTTTCAAGCATCTTACCGTAAAACACAAGTGATTCATTACAACATTGGATTTTTCACGTAGTGCCAATTTTTTTTCAAAAAAATAGAAATGTTTACAACTTTTTACAACTTTATGATTGACTTTGTGTTCCTGGTCTTATCAGTGCTCCCTCAGACAATAACAGATGATAAGGACAAGTTAGCGAGCCCAAATTGAGCTGTTAAAATTCTAATTCTGTCTTTACAACGACCATCTATACAATGCAACATTAAACAGTGCTATAGTCACCATATTTGCAACGCAGATCATTCAGTTCATTTCGATTTAATTTATGATCAAAGACAGTTTTATTTTTTGTCTACGTCTTGGATTCCCATTCATGACTCACCCGGATATTAAACATGATTTTTCAAACAATCTTTTGCAAAAACCAATCAAATATTGAATCATTCTCCATGCTCTGAAGGTCAGTCTCAATTATCTGAGGCTGGAGGCATGTCGGAAGGGCAAAAAGAGAAGAAAAACAATGATTTTTTATTATGGTGTATATTAATCTTGATATTATTTGCATAAATTGAAGTCAAAGCTGGCAAAAAATCGATTTTTATGGGTAATAACAGGCTACTTCATAGGTTTTCTGACATCAGTTTTCTGTTTTCGACCAATTTTCTTCGAAATTCCGGCCGGATTCGGTCAAAAACGACCTTAAACCAAGGAAAACCGATTTTGCACTGTGCAGCCACCCCGATTCTCTTGCCACAGTGCAAACCGAAAAAATTCCCTGCACTGTGCGAACTCCCGACTAGCGACAAAATTGAATAGGGTATTCTAGGCATATTTTCAAGCCGATTACGACTGTGCAAGAAGAGCGCACTCGATTGCACTGTGCGAGAACAAAATCCCACCCTTTCGTAGGGCGGCGCAGTGCGAAATGAGCGACAAAATTCAAGCGCACGGTGCGAAAATGCGCGGCACTTTTGCACTGTTTTCTTTTTCCAAAACGACCCAATTTTCCCGGAAAACGCGAAAATCAGGGTTCAAAATTTCTGCACGGTGCGGTGAACACAATGCTTGTCGCACAGTGCTCGGCTCCAAGTGAATTTCGCACAGTGCGGAGGATCGCAACTGTTCCCGCGACATTCGTGCGTCTCGCCGCGAAAAGAGCCGGTGCAAAAATCGTGGCACAGCAAGACTGTTTCGAAAAAAACGTTAATTTTTATGTTTTTTACTGCGTTTTTATGGAGAAAGGGCGTCTTCTTCCTCATGTTATTCGCCTTCGCTCGGAACAATAAAAAACGAAGGCCGGCTGGAATTCCGATACATTGCCGGGGTTGTTTGTTTATTTTTCACGTCTCTTCCGCCTTCTTCTTCTCCATTTCCAGAACTTTTTTCGAATTATATTATACATGAGGTCGGGATGAAAGGAAACCATTTATTATCCGCTCGTCCGTCGGGTTTTTTAATATTCCACCCGTAAATTGTAGCCGCAAAAACGTTTTTTTCCTCGCGTGCCAATTCCAGTTTCCGTTGGCCAAGAGACGGATTTCTGGCATGAGGCTTTGGAGACAAGTCGAGCTTGAGCTGAATAAATGCCGCTTCCGCTGGTTTCAACAATTTTTGACGATTTCAGGACTCGCTACAGAATGAAGTCTGGCTTGTCAAGGCTTTTTGAGCTACAGCCCGACCCGTACGACGTCACACAACGACGTTATATCCGGGTTTGTGTCTTCAAGGACGTCAAAAATGCCGTGGAGTTGAGGGACCTGCTCAGAAGTGGCCAAATTGATGCGGCTATGATACGAGCTGAATTGGTATGTTTTTTTTATTATTTTTTGTTTGTTTTGGGTTTAGAAAGGAAGAGGATCAAGAGGGAAAGACCTTTTGTTATTGTCTAGTATAAGATAAATAGAATTCATGGAAGAATTTTTTGTTGAATTAGAACATCTTTCCAAGGTCATGGGCTTGCTCTGCAGAAAATTGTAGGGTTCTACCGTTTCCGGTTTGAAAGTTTCAAGCAAGACCTTGTACTTGGTCTAGATTACATTTGATGAATTTGTTGTGGGCGTACAGGGTATCATTTTGGCAAAGACTATTATTACGACAACAAGGACTATGCTAGCTTGCTTTTCACAAAATTTTAGAACCCTATCTTTTAATCTGACGGTTTACGGACTTGATTCTTCTGTATTACCCCTGTTTCTTTCAGATTCTTGAACCATTCGTCCTTCTAGCGGCGGCGAATCGTGCCGTTCATCAATCAGCTCACAACAGAATGTTTACCAGATCATTATCCGCAGAATTAATCTACTCATTATCGCCTACCAGAAATGTAAGTTCAATTTGATGCCTAAGGTATCAATTATTTTTATTACTACTTTCGATCTTTAGATTTCCGAATCTCTCAACACATTTGGCATTGGAGAAGACAGTACGAACCTCATTGTAGCCTTGTTTGACGACGAGAAGGGATCCAAAATGACGAAGTTGGCAAAGAAAATCAAGGGAACAGCTGTTACCTTGGATAATATTGTTCAGCTAGCAAATATTCATAAAATCAAAAAGGTAAAATACGCTCTAGATTCGTGATAATAGTTATATATTGACTTGATTTAAACGCATATTCGATATGATTTTAGATCTACAAAGTGTCTGATCCAGCACTGGCGGCGGAAAGCCTCAGCGATCTTATAATCACACGGATTGTGACCAAAGACGTTGCCACATAAAGCCGATTCGTATTCCCGTTGATTTCACTTGTTCGAAGGTCTCAATGACGGAAAAGAGCTGATTGAAAATTCTCCAAATTATCCGGTTAACAAACAAATTTTGGAACAGTGTAAAGCTAGAGTAACTCGAGATTGTATAATAAATTTTTGACATTTTTGAATACTGTGTGTCCTCAAAATATGTTAGTTTTATCTCAGTCTGTTTTACTCAAAGAGGAATCGAAAAAAAAAATTTTTTTCACTTTGGTCCCATTTTGAAGTCGACCTCTTCGTAGCGCTGCTGAAGGGTCTCTTTGAGTTCGCTGGCATGCTCATAGTTCCTCGTCTCCACACTGCTCTTCACCATCACCGAGAATACGTTTTGCTGAAGCCAGGTTCGATCCATGTGCATTGTTTTGATGCTGGCTCCACATTTGGCAATAATATCGGCCAATTCGGCGACACCGCCCGGTCGATCCGACACGACAACGCTGAAACTGCAGAGACGAGTGTCCGTCACCATACCTGAAAAAGTCATTTGAGGGAAAAAAATCAGTTTTAACTTTAAAAAAACCAAAAATTTCAAAAAAATCATCAAAATCATGTCTAAATCAATATAAAAAATGTGGCTACCTCGTTCAATGATCACTCCCAACGCCGTAGAATCGATATTTCCTCCAGATAGGACGCAGGCAACCCGTTTTCCTTTTAATTCCGGCAAGGAATCTGAAAAAATTTTTTGATCTCATGTACAATATGCAATTAGTGTCAAGAAAGTTCGAAAAATCCCTAAGCCGACTTACCGCTCAACAACGCTGCCACGCAAATTGCTCCAGCGCCTTCTGTGATCACTTTCTCCCATTCCACAAGCCTCAGAATTGCCAGAGCGATGTCTTTTTCGGTGACTGTGACCACTTTGTCCACGAGATCTTTGGCCGTTGCAAAAGCGTTGATCCCAACGGTCGGGACTGCCAAACCATCGGCCAGAGTGGGATGCGAAGCCGTGTAGACGGCTTTTCCTTGCTTCATGGCATTCTTTAAGTATAGAATTTCTCAAAAAAATTGGGATGAAAATTAAGTCATCATGAAAAAATGATGACTAATTTTTTAATAAATAAAATAAAATTAGGCTAAATTTTTTTACATTTCGGCAAAATAAAGGAAAAATACGACTATTAATGAAAGCCCAACTTATCTAACGCCCACCTACCGTGAAGCTCGGGCATTCGTTGGCCTCCACGGCAATAATCTGGATCTTCGGAAACAAGGTTCGGATGGCCACTGCCATTCCAGCGATCAGCCCTCCGCCTCCAACTGGGATCAAAATGGCGTCCACGTGTCGGATTTGGTCGAGAATCTCCAGCGCCACGGTTCCTGCGCCAGCCAGGATGTCAATGTGATCATAGCCATTGATATACACGGCATTTGGCTCGGAAGCAGCTTTTTCCAAGGCGATTTCTCGCGCCACCGAGATGTCCTTGCCCTGAAAATTTTTGTCATTAATATTGGCAGTAATGCTTTGCAAAATGAAAGCATTTTTTGAACTATTTTAAAAATTTGTAAAAGAAATTGTCTCGTATTTTAAAAAAGTCAGACTTTGACTATGATATTGGCCCCCAGCTTTGAGCAAAAGTCGATCTTGGCCAATGGAGCATATCTCGGCATGACAACGTTGATCGGCACTCCCAGCTGACCTCCGTGATAACACAGGGCCAGAGCGTGATTTCCGGCAGACGCGGCCCAAACTCCAGCGGCTCGTTGTTCTTCAGTCAGTCGGAGAAGGGCACAGCGGGCTCCGCGCTCCTGAAAAGCAGAGAAAATAATAAAGTAACAGTTTAGAAAAGCTTAAAAGACATTTAGATTGTCATTTCGTAGCCCAATTTTTGAGTTACCGTCGTATTTTACCTTGAAGCTTCCAGTAACTTGATTCAATTCCATTTTCAAGAACAAATCCATCCCCAAGTGGTTCGAAAACCGATATGAACGGCGGCATTCTGTCTTCATGATCCCATCGCGGATGGAGAAAGCGGCCGAAGAGATCTGCCCGAACTGCAGGACTCGCGGATTCGCCGGATCACAATTGGGATCGGGTGGGATTGCAGTTACCGGCGTCTGGCTGGTCCAACGAACAACGCTTTGACTGGTCGATCGAGCATTGCGAACTTGTTGGGAATAGAGAATGGGACGAATCATCGACCGGTCAAGGCCTGAGGAGAGGTTGAAATGAAATCGATCGGATTTTTGGATATCGACGGGATTTTTGGGAATATACGTTCTTTTGGTTCAATGTTCTATGCTTTTATGGCTTTTTAAGACTCCAGGTGGCCTCATGATGTCAGAAAACATGTCAAAGTGACTAATTTCAACTGGATAGTACGCGTGAAAACATTATTGTAGGTTCAAATCTCTGAAAACCGTTTTTTATATTCTTGTTGTAGCTTAATCGTGTAAAGACTTTCCAAATCTTCCAAAAATGTATATGTGGAACTAAACAAGACATTTCCGGCCTTGTAGGACCATTTTTCCAAATCCACACAATCCGAGCAAACTCCCGCCACGAAAACAACCAATGCCAAAAAGAGCGTCACAGAATGCCACTCGCATGGTTTTCGAGGTCTAAATTGCACGTAAGACACATCTTCCTTGTTTTGCTTGATATATTTTGACGTCTACCCGTTGTTGTTTACTAGGTAGAGTGCCAACGCAAAGAAAATATTATTTTAGACTTACTAATCGTAAGATGTTTTGTTTTAGTTGTTAAACATGCTTCGTTTTTACGCGTTTTACTTTTTCGATTGCCGTTGTTATGTTCCAGTTAACCTATGAGTGTTTTCAGTTATAAGCGACCAACATGATTGCCCGGAACTTGCTCGGCTTGACCAAGCGTTCTGCTCAAATCGCCGCCGTGCGTAATGTCCACAAAGCCACGGAAGGTACTCCTCCAATGCGCTTCATCAGTGTTCCTGTAAGTTTTGGATTTGTGTGTTGCGATTTTTAGGTAGATTTGCTGTCTTTAAGACGGGAAGATTGTTGAACTTGAGTCGTTGATGTCGTAAGTGTAAAGAAGAATAGTATGCTAATAGAAATTGCGAATTGTAATTTCGAAGGAAGATAGTGTATTACCTTAGTTTTGAAAGCTCTTCGGCTTTATTTTGGAGTTTTTTTGGAAAGATAAATTGTTTTAGGTAGGCTCTATAACAAAAATTTTTTACGGAGCTCAAAGTTTATATTTTTATTCATTGCAGGAGAAAGTCGCTACCTACTTGTTCATCGCCTTCACTTTCCTCTCCTACCCGACCTACGTCATGTTCAGATTGGACAGACTTCGCCCCAAGCCGGACAATGAGCTGTCGCCGGAAACCCAGGCTGCCCTCGAGGAACATCGCGCCGCGCGTTTGGCTCGCTCCCACTAGATCTATTCTCCTTCAAATTTTTTAGGAATTTATGTGAAATACGAAGGAGAATATATTTGATGCAAAAAATAAAAGTTTGAATCAAACTGGCCTTAACTTTATGGTGGAAACTTTTTAAGGTAAGAGTCTGTAGTTAGTTTGAACAAATTTATGATTAGAAAAACAACGGATTCTGCAAATTATTTTATGGTAGATCAAAAATTGATTGTCCTAGGCATGTCTTTTCGTCCCGTTGGGTTACGTAGAGCACGTAATACACGAAGAAGAAGATAAATGCGATTGGCGACAAGAATCGGGAGGTAGCGTCGAGTCGATGATACAATTGAGTTAATCGCCGCTTTTGGATCTTGAATTTTTCTCTTTCGTATTCATTTGGGGCGCGGATCATCTCTTTTTCCTGAAATTTTGAGACTGTTATTAACATAAGAAGAACGCAGGATGTGCAGATTCAATTATGAGGAGTCTTGGGACAAGCTGACACAGGATTTTTCGAAGAAATTTTTATGTAAAAATTTGCTGAAAATCTCAGCTACCCCGGCTAAAGGAGACGTAAAATATTCGAAAATTAATGTGTGGCTCGTGAAAAGAATTTTGTCAAATCTGAAGGGATTCATAAACTTTCATTTAGAGGGCTTTCCATTTCAATTTGATCTAAAAATACTCCAAAAACTGACCATTCCTCGACTTTGCTTGATCAGCGCCAACACAGCCAAACTTTCGACCAGCGAAAGAACGCTGAAAGTTTTCATCGCGGCGAACCAAATGTCCATAGAAGTCAGATACGATGTGTGAATATCCGTATCTCCTTTTTCCATTTGAACTAGTGTTAAAAGCACAGTAATCGGAGTGATAATGCGGACATCTTCGTAGTTGTAGGGGACATAAGGCGCTACCCACGCGAACATCATAGCCAGAGTACTGGGGATGTATTTCTCGACAATATATCGGGCGCCATCCCGTTCGAGATTGATCTTGAGTCGGAGGCAAGAGGAAGAGACTGAAAATTGTTGCGATTTCTGGGGTTTTTGGGCAAACATTTCAACTTTTTGCTTTCTTGCAGTCTCTTTCAAAAAGGGGCGTCGGAAATCTCGGCTTTTCTTCTATAGGAAGGGATAAGAATTTTCAGCAGATGGTAATTGGCTGGTTGGAAAAAGGGATGCGAAAAATAAACCGCAAAAAATAGCATTTTTTCCGTCCTCGGATTAAAAATCTCAATTTTTTTCCAAATTCAAGCACACCTACTTGCCGGACCTGATCCAGTGGCAAAAAATGTACCGTTTTGCATCCGGGAAGTATCAAAAATGTGGCAAACTACCTCCCTCTCTAACTAAAAACCGGTTTGAAGAGCGCGCCCCTCAAAAAAAGAACGGGCGCGCTTTTGAATTGGAGTTTTTTTCACTTGGAGAGGGAGGTATTTTGGTACATTTTTGATACTTTCCGAGTGTAAAATGGAACGTTTTTTCCCACTGGATCAGGTCCGCCACTGTATTTTTCTTCGAAAATTTTAGTCAAAAGTCTTGCCCAATCTCATCAAAATAAGAGCATGTAATCTCCTAAAAATAAAAATGATAAGTTGTCGGCAAACTCACCCAATTTCCCCTCCACTTTACAAGTCTCCGCGAAGAGCCCTTTGATCCTCAATTCCGGCAACGTCACTTTGCTGTTGTATTCCACGGCATTTGTGTGCCAAGAGAAGCTGACGAACGACTTCGGATAGGCGACTAAAAATCTTCCAAAAAGTTACAGTAATCCCTACTTGAGCTAATCTTCAAATCACATTGTTGATGGTCGTGGGGATGTCGACAAAAAGTCATCAAACAAACCGGAAGCAGGGTGGCGCGCAGTGTGTAGAAGACCAATCCGCTTGGCATGACGCGCATTCGGAAATTGGGGAACGAAACCACATGGAAATAACTGAATTTGGAGTTGACAAAGTAGGGGTCGGGACGCCACACCAGATCCAGAATCTCCTTTTCTCGGATTCGGATTGGCTTCGAATAATTGTTCGCCAAACGCACATCGTACCAGCTCATATGCATCTCTAGGTCAATGGAATATTCCATATTCTGACTGTCGAAATTCCCCAAATGAATGACATTTAGGGCGATGCGAACGTGAACTGGGATGTCTGGAAGATTTTTCTTGGTTTATAAAGAGTTTCGGAAGAGAAAACGCAATTTTTTATAAAAAATCCTGTTTTCAAAAATAACATTTTTTTTTTGATTTTTTTAGGTGACAAAATTTTATTGTTCAATTTGGTAGACAAGTCTTGTAACTTTCATTTGGGGTACCCATACAAAATTTCAAAAAAATGAAGAAGTTTTTTTGATGACTAAAAAATTTTCCCTTTACCTGGAAACACCACTGGTACACTGTTGTTGTCATATTGGACAGTCTTCAAAATAGGCAGCAAGTAACTGGCGCCATGATCTCGATGAGCTTGACCGAAAGTTTGCTCCAGTTTCTCCGGATCACTCAACAATCCTCGGAGCTCTTCCTCCGACCGACCCAATGAGTCCGTGTGGAGGATCTCTCGGGCAGTTAAAACCCAATTGTCCTTGACTACGGTTACATTACCTGAAATTAAGTTTTGACACCGTATGATGTATAGGTATTACAGTTATTTATCTACTAATAACTGTAATAACAACTATAAATTTGGGATAATATTATACTTTCTACTGCGAAAAGGTTCTGAAAAAAGTACAAGGCTGCTTACCCGCATCGGCCTCCTCATCTTCCTCCGAATCCTCAAAAAGGATCCCAAAGAAGCTCATGATTCGGTCGTCTTCCGGATCAACTGTACTTGTAGACACGAACTTCTCTTCTTCTGCCGCCAAGTCCTCCAATAAGGTGGCATTTGAGGTCGCATTTTCTACTTCAATTGTTGGCAAAATTGCTAGAAAAGAAAGGCGAGGAAAACTTTGCAAAAAATGGATTTGTAAAATCATCAAAAATGGTTTTGGACTTACTAGTGGTGTAGTGAATATTCTCAATATTTGTTTTGTTTTGTAGCTTCATCTTATCCTTCTTTTTCCCATTAGTTTTCTTTGGTTTCTTTGTCTTTGTTTTCTTCTTTTTTTCTTTCTTTTTTTCTACCCTATCTTCTTCATTATTGTCTACTCTTTCCTCATTTTTCTCGCTTAAAATCTCGTCAGTAATATCCTCACTGTCTTCTTGATCTTCCTCTTCCATTTCCTCATCCAACTCGGCATCAAATTGATCGTAAATATGATCATCGTCATCATCCTCGAGATCACCATGGTCGTTGGCTTTTCGAAACTGCTTCATCACAGCATTCACTTTGTATTTTAGTTTGTCTGGAGAGAAATGAGACAGGGTTGCGGTAAAAAACAGAGTTTTCTACAAAGATTATAAGCCTTCTATCAAAAATAATTTCTCATATTATCAAGCGAAAAACATACCCTCTACTGTATACATAATAAGTGCAAATATTCTGCCCTTTTCCACTGGTTTTTTTCTCCCGTTTAATTCAATTATCCTGATGAATATAAAGGATAAAAAATAAATCGGATAAGCTAGATTTCTTTCATGCATTAATTTCGGCCGCGGTCCTTTTTAATTTGACATAGAAATGTCGCAAATCTTCCGGAAACTATTCGAATTTTGTGGACGACGACAAAATCTATCTGTTGCGAGCGTGGAGTTGGACTGCATTCCTAGTGTTTCTTGTGGAGTTGGTAAGTAATCGATGTATGTAATTTGCAGAGAAAGGGCTCAAAATGCAGAGCGCAGATTTTAATGAAACCTACTTGTTAGCACAGTTTTGGCGTAACAATTTTTTCCAATGCATATCAGAGATTATGGACATTCGGTTTGTAGGAATTAACAGATATTTTTAGGTCAAAAGTTGGCGGAAATGGGGTGGTCTTGGCATGAAAAATTTCATGCTTATATCTGGCAATGTCCCGCAAAAAAGCCTATTTTTTACGCGAACTTTCAAGAATGAGACCGAAAAGTTTTCTGGCCGTACTCCGCGTTTTGCGTATTCTCTCGGCCGGAAAGATCATCGAAGATTTCGGCTTCCCCTGTAAACCGCAAGCTAAAGTTTTATAAAATTGATGTGTGGTCTATTCCCAACGTGTCTTCAAAGGTTAAAAAAAAACTGACAATGCGATTCGCATATTGGACCTTTCTCTTATTAACGCCTAGTAAGGCTGGTGTTATACAGTACATAAACCCAGATGACTTACTTTTTTCCTTCACGTCCCGAAATTGAGTCTGAGATTTGTCATAGTCATAGAAATCGGTGTCCTCGACTTGATCATCCTCGTCGGAGACAGTGTCGGGCGATGAGAAATGGGCTTTCAAGTTGAGGAAGGAGATTATTCCACCAGCTGGAAAAGATGGTTTTTACTGCCCTATTTTTTTATATGATAGGAGGTTTTGGTGTGAAAAATAAAGTACTACGCTAGCGAAAATATGCCAAATTTGTAGGAGATCTTTTCGTTCAGCAATAGCAAATTTTTCCAACTCTCATTTTTTTATACATAAATCTCTTACTTTTTGACCGATACGACAGTCCCAGCGATGGCTTCGCTCTTTCCTCCTCACAATCCAAATTTCCAATTGACAACAACAAAATCAATCCAAGCTTGCATAGCATGATTAATTAGCAATATCAATGTTTTAATAGGCGAAATAACTGAGTTCGAAGGTAGTTTCTATTTATTTACTTTTCTCTTCATTTCACCGTCGATGCACCTTCTTTTTGCATTCTCATTGCGCTTGATTTGATTAGAGGAGGAAACCGTTGGAATCTCGGAAGAAGGGTTACAGATTTTTGAGGGCTACAGAGGCAGTAGATTGTGATGGGAACGGTGAGGTGGATTTTGGAGCGTTTTCTTTGTAGTTTTCAAAGGAAAACACCCAAAATGTGATGGAAGTCTTACGGTACGGCATTAGATGAATTTCTTTTTAACTCTGAATGAGACATGACCCTGGGCCGGACCGAAATCATGGCCCGGCCGTAGCATATTGTCTCCTTTTGTGTCACAATTATTGGTATTGGCTAGACAACGGCTCAAGAGAGCTTTTAGGCTAAGTTTTTTTGAGGCATCGCTATCAAAAACCCGTTATTTTGCATGGGGAACACAGTGGTGAAAGTCCCGTCCCTGGAGGAGATCTAGTTTTCGAGACATGGAATTTGCGGTTAAATTACAGTATACGGTAAGAATTTTATAATAAAAAAAGTTGATGGGAAAGTTGTTTGTGATATTCAGAAGGTATAGATTTTCAAATTTTGTAGAATTTGAAAGAGTTTGAATTTTCGTGTAGCCACGAATCTCGGCTTGTAGGAAAACGTATTTCAAAAAGCATAAAGACGACTTCTAATTCAACGAGTCTTATTTTATCATCGTTTGGTACCTCAAATCAATTTATCCCTCAAAATCACTACTTTAAGGCTACCTTTAAATTAAAAAGAGTTTTATTTCGAATACACCCCCAGGGCACTTTTTTTACAACTCCAATAGAGTTCATGTTCCTGAAAACATCTCGAAAAGTCTTCATGGTAAATAACTGATAATTCCGTCAAGAAATTTTACTTCCTCGTCGCGTTTTCTCCCTCTATCTTCTCCAAATTGCTCTTTCCTCACGTTCTTTCTTACCGCTTCAAAATTAAATTGCTCCTTTTAACAGTCTTATCAATTGGACTGATTTCAAAACGAATTATGAGGTTTATTTTGAGGAAGGCAAAAAAAATAAATCTCTCTATTATTCCCCTTTCCTCAGCCATTTTCTCTCATCCGACTTTGTTTATGGTCTCGTAAGACTTTCTTCTCACATCTCTTTGCTTTCTCCAGCTGTTTGTTCGGATTTTTAATTGACTTGGGCCAAGAAATTGATGATTTTTTCGGGTCGAAATTCTCGAAATTTCAAGAACATTCAGCTTAAAAAATTGAGAACATAAGTCTCAGATTTTGAATATAACTTTCATAGCAGAAATTAGACATTTTAGAGATTCTCAAGGCAAAAAAAAGACACTCTAGAAGATAGTTAATGTGAAAAATTTTTTTGGAATTATAGTTTTCAGGAGGTAGATGTGGCAAACACAAACTGTATGAGATATTAGATTTATTAGACGATCTCTTTTTGAGAGAGCAGGCAAAATGAGGAGTGTCGGCTAGACGAAAAATGCTTTTCGTTGATAACTTTTTGACCTCTTCTAAAAGAACACTGATTATTTCGTGAAACTATTGCAAAACCCACATCTAACAGACCCTAAAATCTTCATATGAAATATCACAAAAAAGATTTCCACTTTTCCTCCCCAAAAAATTTCGATGATTTCTGAAAATGATGACCTAAAAATCTCGCATCATTCAAACTTGTACCAATTTCATCAAGACACCCAACTTTGAGATAATCCCCTGAAATTAGTCACCTTACTACTCACACTAATCAACTTCCTAATATGGTTACAGCTGCGCCAAAAACAAGCCCCATTGTTTTTCATTGAAAGTGCGAGCCTTTTTTCGTTCAATTTGATTATAGGGATTCTACGTTGCTACGAGACCGGGTCATTTCCATTCGGTCTGCTTGAACGTGCTCTTTGATAGACTATCATTTGTCCGATAGGATTTACAGTCCATTTTGCAAAACGTTCATGCGAAAATTACTCTTTTAAATTGTCGTTTTTTGGGCCGCGTCGAGACTGACAAGCTCTGGGAACCACTAAAACAAATTATACCGATAATTGTTTTTTTATACGACTTCCGCTTTGTGATGAGTGAAAATTTTGAACTTCATTGTGTTTACCGTTAAATTTTTTTTTCATTTTCTGCCTTTTTTGAGTGAAATTTTCGATTTCACAGGGGAAGTTGTCAAAGTGAGACGGCCAAATTTTAGTGTTAAATTTTTGCTAACGCTTTGCAGAAACGCCCGAATTTTTCAGCCCCAACAGCCGGCAAAAATTTCACTTTTTTGTAAATATTGGTACAAAAGCCTTCTTTTCAACCCGAAGGAAATTTGGATGATTTTTGAATGCTATAAATAGACGATTTTGCAGAACAGATCGTAAAATCGTAAAAATAATTGGTTTTGAATCAATTTCCGACCGAATAGGAAGAATTTTGAAATCCCGGCCCTGCCGGCGAGGCAAAATTTCTCGTCTAATGTTTTGCAAATTTTCATTCTGTGAAAAACGCCCTAGCCCAATTTTTTGGACGTTAAGATACCCTTGGGACTCTATTTTGCTTTTATGGAGTCCAGACATTTTTTTGTTTTTCTCGATGTCATCATGCAATACTTTGACTAATTTTTTTTCAGGAATTGACAATTGTCTTAAGTACATAGTATGTTTAGAGAGTGTAGGCAACATTTTTAAAAAATCGGAGGGGTTTAACTTGATTTAGAATATAATTTTATCAAAATTCAGCAATTTTATATTTGCCCTCATTTTTTATTCTTTGGCTTTTCCCTTGTTATAAGAGTTATATATAACCCTCTATCACCAATGCAATAACATGCCAATAAATTCTTGTGGTCCATCTTTCAAAGTCCCCCGTTGTGGAAGACTTTCATTTTGACAGATCGGATCACATTACACGTTCAAACCCGCCAGATCTCACAAATTTTTCTGTTCGTTTTTTCTCTCTGGCCATTGTAATCTTCGTTTTTTTTGTTGTTTACTCGCTTTTACGAGAAAAGACGCGATGAGGAAATGGCGGCGAAAAAAACAAGGGAATTGGATTGGTTTCTTTGCCATTGTCAGTGATAGTCTTGGGGTTACAAAAACATTCTCGTGACCCTTCGGAAATTGTCGTTTATTCTTCAAAGTTTAATTGCTTTGTCTAACGTAATTAGAGGAAAAATTTTTGAAAATGATAATTATTTTGAGTACGTTTTTGAGGAGTACTCTAAAATTTTCTCTCCGATTTTAATCAAATTTTGCCTAGATCCTCGAAATAGCCCATATTTCAATGCCTGAAAATTTTAAGTCAAGCTTTGCAAGCGCAGCCGGGGTTTTTTAAAACGATCTTTTTTCGAAAGACTGCGCAAAATGAGAAGAGTCGCCAGAGAAAACCCGTTTTTGGCCCATAACTGTTTGAATTTCAATCAGAAAAAAATTATATTTTTGCAGAAATTGCGCTCCTCTCTCTTCCAATACAACCATGAAAATTTTCAAACCAAAATTCAGAAAAAAAGTAATTTTTTTTCAAATTTTGACCAAAAATTCTAAAAATTTTATTTTTTTATAAAAATTCGTAAGTCAAAAATTTCACTCATGTCTAGGAAAATTCTACCTGAATATGTGCCAAGTTGACCGTGAATTCCATTCGTCACCGTTACGCTCCTTTTCAAAGTTATTGTTTACCGCCACAGATGAGAAATGCCCTTGTCATATGACCTATATTGCACTCTAACCGAAAAATTTCCGGTCCCATTCAACTCTAATTTTTGGCCAATACACTAACAGTACCACTGGAAATTCCAGTTTCTTTGAAATGCCAAGAATTTCTTAATTAAGACTCTTTCGTGATGGGACTCACGCTTATCATTTTTCGTAGTTTTTCATGTGCAAAGATTGTTGAATATCTCGGAGGCTCTTTAAAAGTGAGGTCTAAAATTTTTAGCGACTAATTTGTGACCTATCCAGAGGATGTGTGCGAAATTTGAAGTAAATCCGAGCTTTGTGCTTCGAGAAACTCCAACTCTAAACTAAATCACCTCA
Source organism: Bursaphelenchus xylophilus (assembly GCA_904066235.2). Classification (NCBI taxonomy): domain Eukaryota; kingdom Metazoa; phylum Nematoda; class Chromadorea; order Rhabditida; family Aphelenchoididae; genus Bursaphelenchus; species Bursaphelenchus xylophilus. The sequence goes on from CAJFCV020000004.1 coordinate 9,166,101, forward strand.
ATCCCAAGCTCTCCAAGTTTCCCAGCTCTTTCAAAAATGTTACACCCAAAATTACTACTCTGTTAATTGTTTTTTACAACGCTTTTCCACTTATTAGCACAATCAGAACTCTGCTCCCTGCATAGTTCGCCAGAATTTCTAACTAACAATAAAAGCGAATTTGGAGGCGAAAAATAACTTTTTTATTCGTACTGCTCCGCATGTTTAATCAGGCGATTATCCTACTGAGATTTTCTCTTCATTACGGCTGGGGATTCGTTTGTAGTGTGTATTTTACAAGTTTGTTGTGAACTTTTATGATTTTTTTTTGTTCCAATAAGAGCGTTCGTTTTTTCCGAAGAAAAAAGTTAGAGCCGCCAAAAACGGTTTTCGTCTGGTCGATTCTCTCGTTTTTGCGCGCTCTCTCGACAAAAGAGAACGTTAAATACAATGACGGACCAGATCGAGTGGCAAAAAATGTACCATTTTGCATCCGGGAAGTATCAAAAAATGTAGAAAAATGCCTCTCTCTCCAAGCGAAAAAACACCGATTTCAAAAGCGCGCCCGCTCTTTTTTTGAGGATGTCCTTCAAAACGGAGTCTTTCACTTGGAGAGGGAGGCATTTTGCTATATTTTTTGATACTTCCCGGATGCAAAATGGTATTTTTTTTGCCACTGGATCAGGTCCGTCACTGTATACCGTACCTTTCAGTTTTCTCCCCATCCCTGTCTAAACTCATGTCTTTTTGATAGGAAATTTAGGAATTTGAGGAACCCAGAGGTGATGTTACACCATTCAGTATAGATTACAAGACTAACTAGAAACTAAAATGTTTTTTTATAAAATTTTCTGGAAATTTTTTTCGACTAGATTGAATTAAAGTTCGAACTTGTTAAATCGCCTTTCAAATTAAATGACTTGTCTTCCAACCCCCTTTTAGCTTGCCCTACACCACTTCAAAGATCAAATCTTACGAAAATTCCATCTAAAATTAGACCAGTCACCTAAAATAATATAAAAATTAAGCATAAAAATCTATCCCTTGTCGGCCTCAGACAGGGCCCGCGCTTTGTGTTCTTGCTCAAACACCCGCCGCAAGCTGCTTACCGAAGCCTGCGGAACGCACAAGTAGTCCTAATTAAACCACTGACAGCCATCCGTCTATCACGTGAACACAAAAACACAGCCGATGGATCACACGGTCCGCGGACACCGAAAAGCCCTCTATTATTTCCGAAAAAAAGAATAACAGAGCGCTTTCTTTCTTCTCCCTTTCTTTCTCTGCCCGCCGTCCCGCTTCTCCGCAATCTCTCGGCGAAAGCGCCGCAGGCGTCCCGTGTGTTCAGCCGGGAATCAGAAAAAAATTCCCGTCCCTTTCTCATTTCCCCCCCTCCATAACCAAGACGCCGTCTAATCTTGCGTCATAATGGCTGGAGACGTCTAAATCCCGACCTTCACCATGGTGAAGATAGGTGGAAGGGCGAGAAGATGGTGATTTTGACGGCTTTCAGCCGGATAAACGCGCTCACCCAGCCCGAAGACTTGTTTTTACCGTTGGAGGGGCTGAGGTCGGCTCGGAGAGCGCTCATTTCTCGCTTATCATCAAAATTCCCGAAGAAATAGACTTTCACCTCCGAGAAAACGCGGATTTTTAGCCGATTTCAGTGGGATTTCAAGAAAAGCTCTTGAGAAATGACATCATACTTGATTGTAGAGGGTAGAACAAAGCTTTCGAGATCAAAACTTGTCGCTTTTTCGAACAAATTGAGGTAAATTTCGTCTTTTTCTGCCGAAATTATGATATGTCCAGAAAATCCGTCATTCTGACCAGATTTCCTCACTATTTTTGGTGAGTCAGACAAAACAAAAATTTATGCTAATCCGTGTGAAAACTCTCCATAATTTTCAGCGAAAAAAATGTTTCAAGACTTTCGATAATCTGTTTGTCGTGATGACGCATTTTCTGGAAGGACAAAAAAAATTATTCTCGAATTTCGCAGATGTTCGGTCTCCTCCCGAATTGTTCAAACATCGCCGAGTCTTTCGGGCATTCTTCATTCAAATACCCCGAGGTTTTTTGCACTGTTTTACTAATTTCCGATGGAATTCTTTACTCGAAATGTCTTCGGGATTCCGACTCTCCCCTCACCTCCTTCCCCATTCAACCTGGTCTCGTTCGTTCGCGAAATTGAGACAAAATTATGAGTCAATAAGAGATTTACAGTACTTACTTCGCCTTTGAATCGAGTTTGGGAGATTTTTTTGTAGTCGAAGCGAACGAAAATTATATTGTACTTGGTGGTGTAAAATTATTTTTGAAGGGAAACTACAAATTTGCTCTTATGTATGTAGGTTTTAGTGCTCTTTGAGCTTAATCCACTTTGCTCAACATTCTCCGTTCACTGGATTTGACGAATCTGCCGGATTAGGATATTATACTTGACTGGTGGAAAACTTGAAGGATTATTATGTCAAACTTGATGTCATGTTGTAATTTGTTTCGTGTACTCGTGTTTGGCCTTTTCTTGTAATAACTTTATAATTCGTTTTTAAATTAATCGTGTTATTTTACAGGACCTCACAGAAATATGGAGGGTATAGACCCGGATACCCTTTTGGAATGGCTTCAAACGGGTGCGGGGGAAGAACGCGATCTACAGTTGATGGCGTTGGAGCAGCTTTGCATGTTGCTGCTGATGTCCGACAACATTGACAGATGTTTTGAGAGCTGTCCTCCACGATCTTTTATCCCTGCCTTATGTCGAATCTTCTTGGATGAAACGGCTTCAGAGAATGTTTTGGAGGTGAGTATTTCAATCTTCTTCTTGGCTTTTAGATCAACAACAGACGGTTGCAAGATTTTATGGTCGAAAATGACGTTTATTTGCAGGTCACGGCCAGAGCCATCACTTATTATCTTGATGTGTCGAACGAATGTACCAGACGGATTACTCAAGTCGAAGGTGCCGTCAAAGCCATCTGCCATCGTCTTACTTTGGCCGATATGAATGACAGAACCTCCAGAGATCTTGCCGAACAATGTGTGAAGCTGCTGGAGAGTGTTTGTCAACGTGAAACTCCAGCAGTTTATGAGGCCGGAGGTCTGCAGGCAATGTTGACATTGGTCGGTCACAAAGGAAATGTTATCCACAAAGACACATTGTATTCGGCTATGGCCGTGGTTCAGCGTCTCTGCAGTCGTGTGGAGCCCACTGACAACAATCTGAAGGAATGTGCCGGCGAATTGGGCCGACTTCTTACCCATGATGACCCAAAAGTGGCCGAAAGTGCTCTCCGATGTTTCGCCGCCCTCACAGACCGATTCATCCGCAAATCCATTGATCCCACCGAGCTTGCGGAGCCGTCCAACCTTATCGAACACTTGCTGACTTCACTGTTGCCCAGTGGCGGCGGACATTCGGATGGGATGGTCACCAATAAATCCATTTCTTTCATATCAATTGTACTTTCATTGCTCAGTAATCTTTGCCGAGGGTCCCACAAGGTTACAATGCAGGTTGTCAGGTATGTTTTGAGAGGAATTTTCGAGATATTTCAAAAATTTTCGTCATGTGTAATATAGTTCTAAAAAAATAATGCTTAATTTTCAGCTCGGAAAAGTTGGTCCCGGCTCTGAAGAACATTTGCTCAAGTAAGGATGAGCGCTGTGTGCTCGACGCCCTCCGCCTTGTCGATTTGTTGGTCTTGTTGATGTGCGATGGTCGAAGCTCCCTCCCCAAGAACAACTCCATTATCCCTTCATGCGATTCGATGTCGGCCAACTCTTCCTACGACAAAAGCCACCGGTATTTAATCGATGCCATCCGTCAGCGCGACACTGACGCTCTTATCGACGCTTTTGAACATGGAAATGTAAGTTCTGATTTGATGTTTTGATTTCTGTCTTTAGGTGGATCCAAACTTTACCGATGATGCCGGACAGACCCTGTTGAACTGGTGTGCGGCCTTCGGAACGCTGGATATGGTTCAGTACCTCTGTGACAAAGGAGCTGATGTTAATCGAGGCCAAAGATCTTCTTCGTTGCATTATGCGGCTTGCTTTGGAAGAGTTGATGTAAGTTGGGGAGAGAGAATGATGTATTTTTTGAGGACGAAGATTAAAAAAAATTTATATTATTTTATACATTATCCTTCAGATTGTCACCGCTCTGCTTCGAAATGGCGCGAATCCCGAGCTCCGAGACGAAGAAGGTCGAACGGCTTTGGACAAAGCCCGCGAACGCGCCGATGAATCGCATCAACAAGTCATCCAGATCCTCGAAAGTCCATCTGCTTACATGACTTCTGATTCCGAACGCTCTCAACGTCGAGAAACTGTCGAAATCCCAGAACAATCGGAACAAGAATCCTGCCAAATCGACCCAGAACTCAGCCGAAAAGTGATCCAACAACTCATCCCGGTCTTTTGTAATGTGTGTTTGAACTCGATGGTGACTTCTGTGAAGAAAGCGGCCTTAGGTCTGATCGGAAAATGCGTTCAGAATTGTTCGGCTGAAGCGTTTGATGAGCTGATGCAAGGAAAAGTCAAATCCATTGACTCCGACGATGGTGCGGCCTTCGTTGATGGCCTGACCAAGGTATTGGTGATGGTTCTAAATGAAGAAGACAACACCGAAGGACACGAATATGTGCTAAAAGTATGTTTGACCAAGTTTATTATTGATTTTTTCGAAATTTAGATTTTGTTGGCCGTCTTGGAGAAGAACCCCACTTTTTGGGTTGATGAACTAGTACGGCTGGGCGTTGTAGAGCGCGTAGAACACTTGGCCAGCCAAGAAGTCCCCAATAATGAGTTCATAACCGCCGCGGATGTCGCGAAAGAACAGGAAATTACGACCATCTCCGCGCCGAGTATTCGATCCCACTCAGGAACCCCCGCGAGGTCGGATTCTGCCCAAGCGGAGCGCCAGCAAATGCTCAATATCCCAGTGCAGAGCGAGGAGGAATTTCTGGATACTCAGACCCCATCGCCAACCCCGGAAAATGCCGATATCGAAGAGAAAAAGACGTTGAAAGAGGCGCTGGATACGATCCAGGAGCCCGGAACCTCGACCAGCGGAGATTCGTGGACTCTGAAGGACAAATCTCTGTACAAATGGAAGGACTGGCGCCTCATGCGGTCGACTGACAGCCTGTATGTTTGGTGCGACGCTGTGGCCATCGAACTGAGCGACGGTTCCAATGGATGGCTCAGATTCTTCCTCGATGGAAAACTGAACACAATGTATAGTAGTGGAGTCCCCGAAAGTGGCCCCGACAACTCGGAAACACGCTCTGATTTCATCCGCAAGTTCCAGGCGAATAGAAATTTGATGGGCGGCAATGGAGTGTCTCCAAAGCCGATCTTTTCGAACCCTCTGCCCGGAAAAAGCATCGATTCGGGCAATTGGCAGATCAGCTCAACCCAAGTCGACGAATTGGTCATCACGAACAAGGAAGGAGGCCAGCAGAAGGTCATAATCAAGGACGACCTCCCCGGATTCCAATACGAGACTTCCAAATTTTCAACCAAGAGTTTTATGGCCGAGTCGACGCTTGGATCGAATTTTGTGACCGGATGGGCGGCCCGAGGCGGCGAAAGACGCCTCAGATTCAGAACGGAAGCTCAGAAGCAAAGAATCAACGAATTGGCCAAGGAATTGTGGAACAAACACCTGAAGGAGGCGAGAAACAAACCCCGAGAAGTGTTTGTTCAGCTCCGAAAAGCCGCCGAAGAATTGAGCGAAATCACCGAGATTTGCGCCCAAAATCAGGCCGACCAATCGAGAGCCGGCGAGCTGGCGGAGAAGCTTTCTGCCGTACGAGATTTAATGGTGAATGAACGTCTCTTGTCGACCTTTGAATTGGCCACAAGCGGAGTGATCCAAGCCATTTTGGGATTTGTTTCGGCCGCCCTAGAAGTGAGAAGAGGAGTTGTGGAAGAAGTGTTCAAAAAAGTGTTCGAAAATGAGGTATTGCTAAGCTCGATGGTCCATAGAATTGTCGATGTCCTAGAGTCGGTGGAGAAATTCACTCAACACTTGTATGACACCCCTGGAGGATCAGCAAATGGACTGCAGTTATTGACCAGAAGACTGAGATTTTCAATGGAACAAATCGATCCCGGCTGCCCCACCCAAAGCGAATTGTTGGACCGGACTGGAAGAGTATTGAAAACGGAGCCCTTGACCACGGTTGGACAGGTCAAGACTTTCCTACATCGAATGGTCGCCAAGATGTGGTACGATTTCCCCAGGGAGTCCATGGAATTTGTCCGAAACTTGAACGCAAAACACGCCCAAAATGAGGCCCTGGAACTGAAATACGAGTCGGATTTTGACACAAATGGCCTGATTTGGTACATTGGAACGAATGGAACAACACAATCAGAGTGGATCAACCCTGCTGCGGTTGGAGTTTTGCACATCACGTCGACTGATGGATCGAAATTACCTTATGGATGCTATGAAGACATCCTGAGCAGAGATGTGAACCCTTTGAACTGCCACACAAGCGATAATAAGGACATAGCGATCACAATCGACCTTGGAGTGGTCTTCAAGCCCTCGGCGTATACCCTGAGACACGCCAGAGGCTATGGAAAATCGGCTTTGAGAACGTGGGATCTGGAGGGATCTCTTGATGGAAAAGGCTTTGTTTTACTCTCAAGACATGAAAATGACACCTCCCTGAATGATGCCGGATCTACCTCGACCTTTTTTATCCCCGAAAATGAACAGATCTGTAAGGAATTAAAGGTTTTTGACATGAATTTTGTTAGAATTGTATTATACTTGACCTTCTAACTTGATATGCTTTTCAGCAAAAGTTCGATACCTCCGACTTCGCCAACGTGGACCGAATGCCTCCGGAGTGACTCATTACATATCCCTGAGTGGATTCGAAGTTTACGGAACGGTTTATAGCGCCATTGGAGACTCGTTCAACCCGGTACATCCGAAAAAACATTCATCCAAAAAAATCAAAGTTTTGCCGGTGAAATTGGACTCGAAAATCTCGAAATCTCAGGATGGACCACATGTCACAATGCCTGTAAGTTTGGAGGACACTTTTATTTGCAAGGGAAGATCAGAAAAAATGATTTTTTGTAAAAAAAAATTTTCTTCCAGGGAAAACGAATTAAATCGTCAAAACCCACCGGATTCGGAAGAACTCAACGAGTGAATTCGTCAGATTCGAACTCCTCAATCCCCGGCAGCATTCACATTGCCCAATCGAGTGCCATGAACCCCGCCACAGTCGCTACCGCCTTGGCCAACAACACTGCCGCTCAAAGTCAGGGATCCCCGAACTCCTCAATCCATCAGAAGTCAATGTCAACAACGAACCTCCTAGACGTCAATGCCGGACAGAAGAAGTCGACAAACTCGGTCTCGGCCACTCAACAGGCCTCATCAGCCGAGTGCTTGCAACGCCAGTCACCGTCACTCGAGAATTTGCTCTCCAGAGCAAGAGTTTTTGGCGATAGAAGAATCCCCGACCCGGTGCCAGAACACGACGCACTGGATGAGTATTCAAGCCGGGAAAGTCATATCGACACGGCCAGCACTGCTACTCATGAGGAAAATAAAAAGTAAGCTGGTTTATTTTTTGTTTGTTTTCTGTTTTTAGGAATGAAAAGAAGTTTTGAACGGATTTTTTGTCAAATTTCAAGAAGATCGTCTAATAGTGGCCCATCTGATTTTTAAAAATTTCAGTCTCTCAGCCAGTACTCCGGAATTAGCCCAGCCCGAGCTTTCCATCGCCTCCAGCACCCCTCAGCCCCCAGCCGATCAAACCACCCCAACTCAAGCCAAGCCCCCACCTCGCCCACTCTACAACGGCATTGTCGACCTCTATCAGGAGATTGTGAAGAACGGCCAGTCGATTGAAGACGTCGATGAAATGGAACGCTACGGCCTAACAAGCTCGTATGTGGCCGCCACTCTGGATGAAATCATGGAAGCCGATGACATTGACAATTACGAATTCAGCAATGACGAGTTCAATGAGAATGAACAGGAAGAACAACCGGAGGTTTCGGATGAAAATAACCCCAAAACAACCCTCACAACCATTGGGCAGGGCATCAAAAGTAAGATTGGAAATTACGCCGGAGCTCTGAAGAACATCGTCTCGCAAGCTGTGGAACCGAATCAGGAAGCGAGCGCGGCCAAGAAGGACCCCACTGGAGGATTGGCTAGCCATCTGGTAGGATTTTGCTCGAGAAATTTTCTTTGTTATTATGGTGAACCAAAAAAAATCCGATTTTTTATTAAAAATTTCAACATAATTTTACAACAAAAATCGGGATTTTTTTTGGTTCACCCTAATAGCAGTGAAAAGGCGTGCAGTTTTTTTGCGTATTCAAATTTTGTGATTTCAGGAAGAATTCTTCGAAGAACTCTTTGCCGATGATGACGAAGAATGCGATGATGAATATGGAACCTCTCTCCCCGGCACAGAAGGCTCAACCCTGGAGCGGTTGGCCTCAATGGCCCCATTCCCGGTCTCCTCCGACTTTGTGGACCGCTTGAGACGCCAAGCCGAGCCGGCCACCGAAACCGCGGGCCCTTCCACCACCCCGCAAAACTCGAGCTCCAGCAGCAGTGTGAACGCGCCGTTGAGAATCAATTGGCGAAATCTCCTTCGAGGATCCTCCTCAGAGTCTGCCGCTTCCAATTCAACCCCAAGTTCCTCCAAATTTGCCGCGATTCCGTTGAGATCCGAACTGGTCAGGCTTTTGGCAGAGTCCAGTGGATCAGACGGAGGCCTACAGCATGATGTGGTACTGTCCATGCTCGATGCGGCTGGTCTGCGAAGTCTAAGCGGAAATCAGCATCGATCCAACACTGGCGGTAGAAATACGCGCAAGCCGACCAGAAATTGGGATGATGAATATGTTTTGAGAAGACAATTCCACGCTCTGATCCCTGCTTTCGACCCCAGACCCGGAAGAAATAATGTTAATCAGACGTCGGATATGGAGTTGCCACCGAAAGACGTGAAATGCCCGAAAGTCAAGGATTTGAATAGGTAAGGGAGGAAGTTGTAGATGGTGATATTTTTTTGGCAAAAATTTTTATTTTTGGGAGAGTTTGGGGCTGAAGTTACAAAAAATTGCTTGGATTTAGTTTGAATAGAGAAAGTAGAGCCTGATTGTCGATTTTCAGGAAGCGCAGCTACAACGAAACTAAGGAAACCGCCTCTCTGGAACTTTTCCTTAGAGGTCCCAACATCAATGGAGTAGATAATGCCACAATTTCCCTGGAAGACGGCGAAGAATCCATGTTCTCGGCCGTCCAAAGACTCCTCAACCTCACCAATTACGCCGCGAAAACGGATCGATCCAGGAAAATTTGGGAACCCAGCTATATCATCATGTATCAGAATGTGCTCCCAGAAGAAATTCCCCAGAAAATTCAAGCCACGGAGCCGCAGGATCTGGACGATTTGACAAGCGAGAAGAATGTTGTAGTGAAACAGTGCCTCGACACCCTTCAAGCCTTCCATGAACTGGCGGAGGATCATGCTTCAACCGACAGCTTTGTCAGCCAAAAGTTGACCCAAAAACTGTCTCAAGAATTGACCGATCCTCTTGTGGTGTCGGCCAAAGCATTGCCAAGTTGGTGTGAGATGCTCGTCTACAAGTATCCATGTCTTTTCACCTTGGAAACTAGGTAAAATTGAGAGTTTTTAACTTGTTTTTGAGAAAAAATTATAAATTATGGAAGTTTTTGACATAACTTGATGTTTTTAGAAGCATGTTCATGAACGCTACCGCATTTGGTACCTCAAGAGCTATTGTCTGGCTACAGAATCGAAGAGACATGGTAAGAAAGGAGGAATATTGTTTTAGATAGGTTTTTTGGTATATAATCTATGCTTGAATGGAGAAGATAAAAAATTTTTGATTTTTTAACTAATTTTTGATTTTTAGCTCCTGGAAGAAGCCCGCACCTCCGCCTCGGCCTCCGGCTCGAATCAAGCCGGCGTCCGCAGAGAGGATCACTATCCGGAGTACCGAGTCGGCCGCATCAAACACGAACGCATCAAGGTCCACAGAGAAGGAGAGGAACTGTTTGATAATGCGGTCCGAGTCATGAAATTCCATGCCGCCCGCAAGGCCATCCTCGAAATCGAGTACCTCGGCGAGGAAGGCACTGGACTCGGCCCAACCTTGGAGTTCTATGCCCTGGTCGCAGCGGAGTTCCAAAGAAAATCCCTGGCCATGTGGTTGTGCGACGACTCCGACGAAGCCCAACAGGCCTTGGAAAAGGAGTCCCTCGATCTTGGAGAAGGCAAAAAACCCCCGGGATTTTATGTCCGCCGCGCTGGAGGATTGTTCCCAGCACCCGCGCCACAGAACAGCAGCGAAGCCGAGCGGATCGCCGATTTGTTCCGAATTTTGGGAATTTTCTTGGCCAAGGTCCTTCAAGACGGAAGATTGGTCGATTTACCACTCTCACCACCATTCCTCAAACTTCTCATTTCGGATTCGGTAAGAAATTGAGAGATTTTGCGAGAAAAGTTGCGAAATTAAAATTTTTGGCGACTGAAGTTCTGAATTTTTCATTGTCTGTATTTTTAGGTGGCCGGAAGACAAGAATCGGACGTTGAATCGGTCTCATTGGACGGTTTGTTGAATCTAGATGACCTCGAACAGATCCACCCCCACAAAGCGAGATTTCTCCGCTCCGTTCAACGCCTTTGCCAACAGAAAGCTCAAATCCGAGCGGAAAAATCGTTGAGTCCAGCGGAAAAGCTCAAGAAAATCAACCAACTTCGTCTGGTCTTTGATGGAAATCACGAATGCTCGGTGGAAGACCTCAACTTGACATTCGTTTTGAACCCGCCGTCATCGGTCTTCAATTACTCGGAGTATGAACTGATCCCTGGAGGAGGCTCGGTGGACGTTACCGTGGATAATATCGAGCTGTATCTTGGAAAATGCGTTGATTTCTACCTCAATTCCGGAATTAGAAAACAGGTAAGAGCTTTGATTAGTATTTTTCTTTGATTTTTAGGTGGTTTTGAATGTTTATGAATTAATTTTGGTTCAACTTCCTATGGATAATATAATTTCTTGCAGGTAATGGCATTCCGGGAAGGATTCGACTTTGTTTTCCCACTGAGAGCTCTGAAACCCTTCTCTGCAGCTGAAGTTCAGGTAAGGTTTTGATTTCTTTGCTGGAGTTTTAGGTTAATGCACGGTCATGTGTAATATCGGAATTTTAGAAGCTGCTGTCCGGCGAACAGTGCCCAGAGTGGACCAGAGACGACCTGATCAATTACACGGAGCCCAAGCTCGGCTACACCAAGGAGTCTCCAGGATTTTTGAGATTTGTGGATGTGGTTGCCGGCATGACTCCAGAGGAAAGAAAGGCCTTCTTGCAGTTCACAACTGGCTGTTCAAGTCTCCCACCGGGTGGATTGGCCAATTTGCATCCTCGACTGACTATTGTGCGGAAGGTTGACGGCGGCGGAGATGGATCTTATCCTTCTGTCAACACCTGTGTCCATTATCTAAAACTCCCGGAATACAGCAGCGCAGAGATCCTCAGAGAACGGTTGTTGGCTGCGACCAGCGAAAAGGGATTCCATCTCAACTAAACTCCTCTCGGTCTGGTCTACCAACATCCGAATCTTAGGGTTATCAATTTCTGACATGGATAATATAAAAACATTGGATAGTGTCGCACTATTATCGCTGAAACACACAGCTAATGTATATTAGAACAAGATCTCAAACATTGTCGGTTTCATCACATCATACAGGTCTTTTGGAACACAAATTTTATGTTACACTACCTTCAAGTGTCGTAAGCAACGTGAAAACTGTCTTTATTTCTTGTTTTTGATCCGAAATCTTGGTTCAACAGGCGTTTCGGGCATGTAAAATTTCTCTTTTGTTCATTTTCGATGAAGACCCGAAGTCGGAATCGTATCTTATTCTAGATTTTCCTTATTTTTGTCATTTTCATTTGCTCATTGACGAAATTTTTTCTTTTGTCTCTAACAGGTAAACCCGTCAAATATCATAAAACTGATACAAATTAATAAGGCGTATGTATTTTGTTTTATTTCTTGTCCCCGTACCCATAGCTCGGTCCCCTTCAGAATTCTTTTTATTGTTCTTTCTTCATTTTGTTTGAATTTGAATAAAAGTTGTGAAAAATGTCGGATATTTTACTTAAAAGTGATGCTTATAGGGCAAAAAAGTGGTGATGACAACTTTGGATGCGTTTTGACGACTTTTGGCAGAATCAAATTTGAATTTTGCGCAAAACTTGGCACTTGTTGCGGAATGCCAAGAAATTTTCTTTTGGCGCTAAAAAATTTCTCGAAATCTTGTTTTTTGTTGGAAACAGTATTTTCGCACCTCGATCTCATTGTAATAAGTTTTTTTCCTGCCAGTTTTCAAGAAAACTGTATTATGGGTATTTGTTTCTCGGTAAGTGGATATTATACTTTGCTCGGAGGTGTTTATTGACTGTAAACGGGGTTTTGTTTGATGGGTAAAAAGGAAAGAGCTCTCAGAAGAGTTGAGGAAAGTGGGAGAAGATTGGATGTTGATTTCTGTGTGATGTAAATTAGACTTACTCGGTTTTCGAATTGGGTCTAGTGTAAGGTTGGGAGATCTCCAGTTGTTCCGTAAAAAACAAGGGGAGTGTTGCGTAAATGTGTTAGAAAGGTCGTCAGCGACGTAATGCACAGTTTTCTCTTGAAATTTCTGCGGCTCGACATAAGTTTGGAAAGCAGATTTGTTTTAACTTCTGAAATTCAGGAAGACCTGAGATTTTCCTAAAGAAATGGTGGCAAAATGGTGATTTTTGATTGTACCATGAAGAATAAGGGTCTGGAAAATCCCCAAGGCTCTCTGCGTTCATCCAAATGGTCATTGCGACCTTTAAAACTTATTTTTCAGGTCCTCCGTTGTGGAAAATGTCAGCACACCAGGTTCTTCCGTTGCGTCTGTCAGAAGGATAAGTGTCTCATCGGCAATGACACACAGGCGAACCTCGAAAGCGGTGGCTCGCGCTCTGTCAGCGTCAGTGAAGCATCTGCAGCTAGAGTTGACGTTGTGGATGAAGTGAATCCGACTCCTTCGGAAGCCGAAGTTGATGTCCATAATGAGTTGTTTGAGTTCGGAAAGAACGATGAGGAGGATCACGAGTTTTCGTTCACCATGACCAATGCTGGAGATGAATTAGATTCAAATATTCCGGCTTTAATCGTAGAAGATGTGAGTTTTTAAATATTATTGTTTGGCGTTTAGTGTTTCATCAAAGAAGTGACGCAATAGGCGTGAAACACTTTTTGTCACCACAAATTATGATTGCATAAGATGTGAGGAAGCACATTGCGCCTTCTGGTATTATTTGTTGATACATAGAAGATCTTTTGTCAATGATTTTGAGCTTTTTTTCAGGCACAGCCAAACGATTCCATGGCAAATTTGGAAGCGGCGCATTTGGATACAACTGCTCGGAAAAGACAGTTTAAGAACAAAGTTCGAAGGAATGTTGTGCTGGAGGAACAGTTTGCTGTAAGTTCAAAAAAGGTCTAATAAGGTTCATTCGATGTGTTTCAGTTCCATCTTACCCCTACCAATTCGATGATTCAAGTCTCTGCTTCAACCCCCGGTGAAAAATCAACTCAGAAATCGCAGAATGACGATGTCGTATCTCCAGAAAAGCCCGCGCGGTCCATTTCTGGTCACCTCTCGTTTGGATCGTCCAAGTTTTCATCATCCAAACAAAACGAGACACCAAAATCGAGTGTCTCCAGTCCTGCCGAATTCAACAAATTGACTCCGAAATCGATTAGTCAGCGCCTCAACGTCTCGTTATCACCAAACAGAAGACCTTTGGAGGTTCTGAAGAGTCAGAACCAGAACAACTTCCCGGCCATCTTCCATCCGAGTGTAATGGAAAAAGGCGATCATGGTGGAGATGATGTAAGATTTTGCAATATTTTTTTTGCATTTTTATGGTAGAAAAAGTGTTAATCATCTCGGAAATTGCACAAAGTAAAGAAGAATAACAGACAAATCGAAAAACGTTCACTCAAGATAGAAAAAAATAAATATCTGCCATAATTGGCGGCGCCTTTAATGTTTACCCCTGGTGTAAGGTAATTTATTTCGTCCATAACTTTTGATTGAGGTGCCATACCTTAACTTTTGAGTCTATGGAATTGTAGCTTTTTTAATGCTCTATCCAATGGGCATGATTTTTAAAAATTTTATAAGAAGCCACGGATGTTACAAGTCAAAAATGGTGAAATTTTGAGTTTCTTTCAGATGAGTTTTAACTTATTCTCGCAACCTGAGAGCGGAATCAACGCCTTAAGGAATGGAAAACTAGACAGGAAGAGACAGCGGGATCTGCAGGCCCAAAAAATGCGTGAATCAAAGCGCCTGAAGCAATTGGCCGTCGACCAGCCCGATTCTACAGTAACCCAAAAAAATGGAAATTTCAGTGTTTACATCAATGAGGTATGTTTTTTCTTATAGATTGGTTTTGTTTTTAGATATTACATAGAATCGCATGTGGGCTTTCAAATTCCGTTGAAAAATCGAAAATTGGTCGCGTACTTTTTGAGAAAATTGGGTTCAAAATTAGGGTCCTAAAAGTTGCAAAAACAAAGATGTATGGCGAATTAAAGAGATGACAAACAAGATCGACAGTTCATGAGCCGGAATTTTTAAACCGCCACCACCAACACTAGTTACTACATAGTAACCCAAACCTAAGTCAAACCAGTCAAAACTTAGTCAATCCAGCAAATATAGTCGACCAATCTACATATACAATGACGACGGTGGTAACGGTGGTGTTACATCTTACAGTTAATTATATTTTCCTATATTTATCTCATTTTGCTTCTTAATTTATAGGATTCTCAATAAAACTGGAAAAATCTCAATTTTTACCCTAATTATTACGCAACAGTTGCCAAGATGCGGTAGTACAGTCCTTTTTTCTGAAAACACATAAAATTCTGCACTAATTTCTGTTTTCACCGGTTGTTTTCACCAAAAACGGAATTTTTGCCTTCTTCGTATAAAATGGCAACCAACATTCTCACAAACTCGAGCGCAGCTCACAAAAATAGTTTTTGAAGAAAATAAATTGGCGTGTAAAATGCTCTTCTTGCTGTTTGGAGTAGACGTTTTGTCGATGTTTTTCTTAAAACTCCCAAAATAGCACCTTTTTTATATTATCCTTGGCATCCGTCTATTACAATATAAAAAAGTCTGAATTCATACAATTGTGCTAATGTTTGTGAAATTTACGATTAAATATAGCATTTTCAGGCCTCGAAAGCTTCGGACGACGAAAAAGAAAACGAATACAAACCGGAACTGCCTCCACCCACACCAACTTCCGAGGTGGAGGACGAAGAAGTTGAAGATGAGGAAATCAAAGTCGGCAACGACGAAAATTGCAACAGTCGTCCCAAAACCAAACGCCGACGCAAGAACAAGATGAATCGCATGAAGAAGAAGGCTCGACGCCACTAAGTGGACGATAAAGATTTGTTATCCGTTGTTTATTATAGATAAGGCGAGTAGTTATTAATAAACTTGTTGATGGTATTGCAAACGGGTTAATAGAGAGGTGTAAGGTATGTTTGGAAATTGTCAACAGCTTTGGTCGTCTGTGGATTTGAAATTTTGCATTTTTTATGTTGTAGTAGGCACGTTGAGACGAAATTTAAAAATAAACTGATTTGGAGGTGCAAAAAACGGTAGAAGTTGGTAAATCGAGAATTGTTAGTTTCTGTGGACGTTCGGTGATCAATCTTTCAACATCCGATTACTGTATGTGCCAACTTTTCCACTTGAATCCCTCTTTTTGGGTCAAGTTTTTCTCCCACGACTTTGTTTTGCTGGATTGGTCGATAAATCGATTATTGTCGATGAATCTGAGGTCCTCGTCGATTTCCATACCTTTTTCCCTCATTTCACTGGCTCACAATGAACTGGAAACGCAAGAAACATCCACGGTTGTTCAACATTGGACAGCGAGAGTTCACGTTGCAGTATCTGCTGTTATGTCGCTCGAAATATTACGATACGGTGATCGTCGACTTGGATGGATACTCTTTTCTTGACAGGACAATCGATTTCGAGGTCGTAAATAAGCTCTTGGTAAGTATAGCTGTTATTTTTTCTTGTTTTAGGTATCAATCGTAAGGATGATAATATATTTGCGCAATTTACAGAGTCTTGGCTATGTGAACCATTTGAGGAATAACTTGAGGGACGGAGAGTATCTGCGGGCCATGTCACGTAGGTTTTTTTGCTTTTGTGGTTATCTTACACTTTTCTCCGAACTGCCGTAATGTATAACATCAAAATGTTTTAATTTGGCTGATTGGTTGATTTCAGCATTGTCTCATTTTCAAGATTGCAACCTACTGACGTCTACCTCACTTCGTCGACAAAATATCGGGCAGATTCGCTGGATGGGACGAGGATTTGGGCGTGCAGCAGTCCTGTTTTATGGCCAATTATCCTTTGTGTTTTACGGAAGTCTGTCGTTGTCTTTTGCACTCTCACTGCAAGTTCCAATCAAAAAGGCGTGTTTGACCGATTTAGGTAAGGGTAGCTTCTTTTCATTATGCTGAATATCAAGTATATTATACTTGATGTCTGGTATAATAAATTTTTTCTTCGGCTTTTAGATGAGCAAATCATCAAGCATATGATGGAGACGGAAGCCCTTGACCACATCATGCTGCGTTGTCGTCAGTATCGCGGGTACAACGAGCTTATGGACCAAAAGAAGCATATCGCCGGAGCTCCGAAAAGAGTTGTCATATTGAAAAAGTGGTGTAAGTTACGGTCTAAAGATAATCACCAAAGAAGTGTTGAACATTTTGGACTGTGATGTTACTGTTTTTCAGGCGGCGGAGCCTTTTGTCTTCCATTAGCGGGCACTTTATCCATCCGACACCCATTGCGACGAAGTTTTCCGATCCAACACGTTGATATGCCTTCGATTCGGCGGCTGACATTGGATGTGGTGGATGAATGTGAGCTTTTCACCTTTGTGCCAATCATTAATAAGGACAGAATGGACTTGGACACTCTGGAATTCCTCGGAATCACTGGGTTGGAGGTCAGATTCCGGTCGTTTGCGGAGCAAGTTCTGGATGTCGACTATGTAAGTAATTACCGCAGTATGCTTTTCTATTCGCCATCTCTCGTTTTCGCTATGTTTTTGCCGAAAAAAACCTTTTTTAAATATGAAAAATTGGCTTTTTTTTCTATGTTATACTTGCAGGATTACCGAGCGAACGCAGAAACTTATTACTACTTGTGTGGATCCATTTTTTGGCTTCAGTTCTTCATCGAGACTGAGGCAATTAGTCTGGTGAAGCAGTTCGACATCGAAATTATGGCCAGGATCAATGTGATCTCGGCGGATCTTCATGCGTCCATGGAGAAGGTGAGAATTCATTTTTTTTGGGTCATAAATTGTGTAATTGCTACGCGATTTGTTAGATAAGAGTTAGAATGAACATTTTAGAGTCTGAAAGAGGAAGTTTTAGTTGTTTTTGGGGAATTTGGGAGGAAGATTATGTTATAGTAGGTACTTTGGGTCGTAAATTTGTAAAAAAACAGTTTGTAAACCCCGAAATTTTTCTTGTCAAGAGTTTCAGAGCATTGGAAATGATTGTGAAAATTTTTTACAAATTTCTTTGATCTATAAAATAAATTTATGAAAGTTTTATGAACTATTTTTTTGCTTTCATGTCTAGTACCTGATTTGCGGGCCAGGAGGCAACAAATTTTTAATTGGTTGAAATTTTGAAAAAAAGTTGGAAAAAAATTTTCACAACATTGTAGGATATACATTGACGGACCTGATCCAGTGGCAAAAAACGTACCATTTTGCATCCGGGAAGTATCAAAAAATGCAGCAAAATACCTCCCTTTCCAAGTGAAAAATCTCCGATTTGAAGGGCATCCTCAAAAAAAGAGCGGGCGCCCTTTGGAAATCGGAGTTTTTTCACTTGAAGAGGGAGGTATTTTGCCACATTTTTATTACTTCCCGGATGCAAAATGGTACGTTTTTTGCCACTGGCACAGGTCCGCCACTGTATATAATTCTTAGCGTTCCACTACTTTCCTTGAATTACACATCCGCAAGGGATCCCTGGACTTTGATTGGCTCCTCTTCGACGTGAACGGGCGATCGCAAGAATGGAAATGGACCTTCGAGGAGTATCGAAAAATCGATCAAGACGAGTTTTACAGCCGAATTTTGTATGATATCCATCGAACCGCTCACGAAGACTTTGCCAAACGCCCCCGTCTCACGGATATCACGGGCGCCGAAGACTTTTTGTGTCATCTTTGAGAGGTGCCTTAATAAGTTGGGTGATATTATTTTGTGTCATGATGTATATATTGTTTTGTGTTATGTTGTTTTGACTTTTCGTTAATTGCGCTCCACTTGCTGGTTCTTTTGTTGTTGACAAGATTTTCTTTCGTAATAAACCGCTAATATTACGTGTAGCGGCTTTTAATTTCGAGGGGCGTGGGCAAAAGTAGTTCGGAGGAAGACTTGACACAATACTTCTGTTTGAGGGAGAGACTTGACCCAAACATGCCGAAGTATTACTGCGCCTATTACTTGACTACGCAGCACATCAACTGAGCAAAGTTAGCAGTTTTGCAAAAAAAATCATCATTTTTTATATCATAGAAAAAAATTTACACTTCAAAGGGTAAAAAAATCATTATTTCTAAATTTTCTTCACCTTCCGGTCAGTTCTTGGCCCATTTTCTAGCCACTTGACTCTGCCTTCATCGAAATTCCTGGGTTTTTTGCAAATAACCGAGGAAGAATGGGAAATTGGTTTTCCTCGTCGTCACCGGCCACTGATGCCCCAGATACCACAACGAAAAATGCCGCTGTGATCTGTCAGCCAACTTCTCCTAACTTTCCTTCCGATCACCCGACTGGTCGATTCGAAAATGAACGAGAAATTGGGAGTTCTTCGTGCTGCCTGACCAACGGAGATCTTCGAATGGCCTCGGGCGAAGAGAGCCGGCAATCCTCGGGATTGGTGGTGGAGGGATGCTACGGAGGCTATGGAGGCGGTTGTGGTGGTTGTGGAGGCTGCTATGACCCGTGTTGTGGGCCAGTGGTTGTCGCCGGGCCTTGTTGTGGGGGGCCTGTCGTCTATTCACAACCCGGTTGTTGCTGCTGTTGCTGTTAGGTAAGTTGATGTTAATGGGGCTGTATATGATGTAGAACGGATAGATTGACTTTTTAGAGATACTAAATTAACTGAATGGCTGTTTAAAAATAGAAAACGAGTTTTTTATATTGTTCATGACAGCTGGTATAACTTTTCTTATAAAAAAGTTGCTTTTTTTAGTGAGCCGGTCGATGACAAAAATCAGGATGATTCCAAATGCCAGTAAATTTTCTATCAATCATAACATGTACGATGTAAACTTGAATAAATCTGGAATTCGGGGAAAATCATCAAAATTTTGAATTGCACCTCGCGGCTTGAACTTGAAAAATTCAAATTTTCTTTTCAAAAAATTTCGGTTGATTTTCATTCCTATGACCCTTACAAATTCATTTTCAACTAGCAGACTTTGCGAACAGTCAGTTTGCCTTCTACTAGACCCGATGGGCAATGGAACTTCGGCTCCGGAGGCTCAACCATCGGACACCAAAGTTTTAACCGAAGCGAAACCCGGCTTCAACGAATTCCCCGAGGCATGGATCAGCGAACTGAAGGAGAGTCCAACAAAACTGGAGGGAAAGCCGAAGAAAACTGTGAGAATTCAAGGTGCGTTGAGTGGGATATTATCCATGATGATCAGGTGTCAAGGATAATATTTTTTTGGGTTTGAAAATAAAATTTTTTTCTTGATTTTTTTTTCGGATCTGGAACAAGAGAAATGATTGGAATTTTGATTGAAATTTTGGCCTGGAAAAATTTATTTTTTTTGTCTAGCCGTCTCTTCATTTTATGTAATCTCTCGTAAAGAAGATTGCTGAATATCTCGGCTTGGCTTCTATAGGGCACGACCAAATTTTCAGTGATTTATCAATGATCTAATTAGATTGTTTGTGCAAAGTTTGAATGAAATCGATAGACTGTATCTGGGGTAAATTTTGCAATATTACTTTAGACTATTACTATTTGAAATTTGCCTTCAGCCTTACCAACGATCCACGAACTCTCTTCCACCCAATCCTCGACTGTAGATGGCACCCAGAACAGCATGAAGAGCGTCCATCCTCGCGTGAAGTCGACGGCTTCGCGTGAATCCACTGGCTTCTGTTACGACGCCTGCTACGACCCTTGCTGGGACTATGGCTGCGGCGGCTATGGCTATGGGTACGACTGCTGCGGCCCCGTCTATTCTCCCTGCTACGTTCCGCCAGTGGTTGTGGCTGGCGCACCGCCGCCGGTCTATGTTCAGCAGCAGCAGCAACCACCGGTGATTGTGCAACAACAACAGGCGCCGCCAAGAGTTATTCAACAAGCTCCACCGCCCACCAAGTTCATGGTCAAGGATAAGGACGCTCCGGGAGGGATGAGAGAGGTCTCGGAGGAGGAAATTAAACGTATGTCGGGGAGATTTTAGGATTTTTTGGGGGGAATTGGAGAAAATTTCCCAAAATCTTCTTAAAAAATTATTTTTTTCATTTTTTTTCGTTTTCAGAAGGCAAGTACAAGATCAAAACCTCAGAACAGTCTCAGACTTACTCGCCAGTTCAAGCCGCCCAGCAGCCAATGCAAGTCCAATACCAGCAAGCCCCGCCCGTTTATTCCCAAGCTCCGCCCACTTATTCCCAAGCCCCGCCCAGAGAGAAGAAGAAATCGAGCTGTTGTGGATGTTGTGTAGGTTCATACGGTATCTTGAAAAGTTTTATTTTATTTTTTTGCAGTGATGAACCACTTATTTTTGACTCGAATAAACTTTTTTCTGAAACTTTCAAATTTGGATTTCAATTTTTTTGAAGGCTCTTTTTTAAAAAATGAAAAAATTCGTACAACGAAAGCTTATGTCGCATCGATTTATTAATTTTTACAAAATTTGTACATTTATTTCTGTTTATATTGGTCCTCAATCCGTAACAATACATCATCATGTTGTTTGTCATCGTTTTCCGGCTTATTTACAAGAGATTTGATTGGGATTTGCCTCACCGTCCCGTGATGCTCCTTATTCACCGTGAAATTTGTTGGCTGTGTGGTGGTTGTATTGGCGCTGAAAATAGAATTTGCCGTAGGCTCGTGGAAAATGACTTTTATAAATATTTATTAATACAATAAATTAAAGAAAGGTGTATTAAAACTGGATTATTTCCACAACCCTCCATACCCTGTGTTTATCGCCGAAGGCGGCATAAATGGCCACGGAGAGAGGCCACCGTAGGATCCGCCGACGTTCGTATTCGTTGGGCCATAAGGCCGTCCGGCCAATGGAGAGGGAGGCCGATTCGGCTCGGGGAAGAAACCTGGGACATTGCCGTAGGACGCTTGGTTTCCATTTATTCCGGCATAAACTCCAGCGTTCACACCGTAGCCTGGAAACGACAGTATTAAACTATGGAAAAAGATGAAATTAAAGGCTAAAAATGAGGCTGTAAGTGCGGCAAAAACAACACACATTCAACAAGGACAAAGATCGAGGGGTTTTACACATACTTGACAGAGGAAGTGCGCAAAGTGCGACGCTCAGATTGCTTTAAAACTTTGAGAAAATTTAAGTTAATTCTTTCAAAGAAATCTGTGAGATTCCTAGCTCGCGTTATGCAGGAACAACGGAGCTCTGTAAGTTGAAAGTTGACGTGAAATTGAACACTTCTTGAGCGTTATGGCATAAAAAAGTTAATCCTCTATATCCCGGTAGTCTCTGCAAAAAAGAATCTATACTTTTTAAACACTAAATAAGAGGCCTTGGTACTGCTTTCAATCAAAACTTCAAGCAAATATGAAGATCGCACAGCGAGCACTACCCTTCTAAAACTACACAACTCGACAAGCTACCCCATTGATTCAATGGGCCAAATCCCATTCCAACTCCGGCTCCCAGTGGCTGCATTGGCATCCCATAGCCTTGTGGACCATTCAAAGTGCCATAACCGTTAAATCCATTGTTATTATAGCCGTTGCCACCCAAACCGTTGCGAAATCCCGACGCCATGAGGCCCTGAAGTGCTTGCAAAACAACAAGTGAAATGGTGCTGAGCAGTTGTGGGTCTGCGAACATTTACACAGTGATTTTAAAGCGTCATTGTATCTACCTGTAATCATCGGATCTATCGGCGGCTCCGGGATCTGTTGATACGAATTCCCATACAATGGATGGTATCTTCCATAGAGCTGACGTGCATATCGCGGCGGCGACGTGATCAAAGCGTAATGCAACGAATATTGAGGCGTGCTGGTGGAAATTTGCCGTTTTGGTCGGGAAAGTGGACTGGAATTACCTTCTTGATAGTCGTGTAAACTCTTGGGCAGTGGGAATTTGACATTGCTGGTGGGAACAGCGTTGAGGGCGGCTGGTTTCCAATGCTCTTCTTTGATTTCGGCGGAGCGCAGACTGAAATTTAAAAGGTTGGATACAGGGGTTTTTTATCAAGCTTTTGGTTGACAACAAAACCTGTCTATAACGAAAAATTTTAGAGCTTTAAAGAGCAGTTCTTTTACCGTATTTTAAACATGCTTATATGCAAATTCTTGGGTATAAAAATTTGGCTTGAAAATCTTACGGAATATCGCCTGTAGAAGTAGCTTCCACCAGCTCATCCTCCGACGTTACAGCTTCAGTATGGACAGTGGTTTCGGTGGTACTAGTCGGAGTACTGGTCGTAGAGACTTTATTTCCACGATGTCTTGTAGTCTTAGGCGCCAGAGTTGTGGTCGAATAAACTGGCGGGCCAGTCGGATATTGGTCCGTGTCTATTTTTCTGAAATTTTAAGTCTTACCTGATATCTAGGTGAGAAACAATACGTCCCAAATATCCTAAATTTCCTCAAAAAACCCACTTGAAATGATCAAATTCGTCTTCAATATTCGAAAAGCCACTCTTCGTTGTGGGTCTTGGGAAGATCTTTGCATCATCCACTTCAGCGCTTTTGGTCTCTGCCGCAACATTTACTACTGGCGGGTTCTGGACATACGGTTGACTACTGTATCCCTGAACGGTTCCTAGGACCGGCTGACTTGGCAAAATAACTCCATTTGACTGAAGCGGTGGCGGAGGGCCGAATCCGCCCCTTGCTGGATAAAAGTAACTATTGCTGTTCCTACTATAGGCCGGGTAACAATCTCGATTGTACTGGAGTTGAGGCTGAATTTGCGCTGGATACTGTTGATAAGTCAGCTGGGTTTGTTGATACCCCGGATTTGTTGAATATTGAATCGGACCGGTCGGATATCCACTGGCTACTGTTTGAATTGGAATCGGGATCACTCTGGCTGGCCGTGGATCCTGTTGAAAGGATGATTTGTAATCTGGAAGGGCGTCCTTGTCGCCGCGATCTCGTTGAGATTTATATTCTTCTTCAGTGAGAACTTGAACCTTCTGTGCAGGGTATGGGACCTGATTTGTGTTGTAGGGCAAAGGAGAGGGTGTAAAAACCCCCGGGGCAGTTGGGTATCCAATCAGTCTTGAGTAGGGAGGCTGGACTGGCTGGTTAAACCCAGAATAGGAAGTCTGGACGGGCTGGACATAACCTTGAGGCTGATAATTGATGCCAGCACCCCCACTTTGCTGATAGTTAATTCCTGCGGTGCTGGCTGGCTGAAAATTCGCTCCAGCACCTACAGCTGGCTGGAAACTTGCTCCAGCACCTCCAACCGGCTGATAAGTCGCCCCAGCACCCCCAGCATTGTACTGAGCGCTCAGCTGCTGGAAATACGACTCGTATTGTCGTCTTTGCGCTTCCGGCAATAAATGCTGATACTGCTGATAAGTCTGAGCGTACTGCTGATATTGAGGAGGTAGATTGGAGAAAATGGTGGGAGATCCGTAGGGTTGGGCAACGCCATACGACCCACCTCCTTGAGTCTGACAAAACAGAGGTATGGGTTGAAATAGGAGGAGGAGAAAGACAAAGTAGGGGGTCATGGCCTGAAAAAATGGAGATAAATATAGGTATTTGTTGTCCGCAAGGGAACAGTGGTACGCGCTACGCTCAGGTTTGTCCTAAATTTGTCATATGCATTGTGAATAGGTCACAAATCAGCTTCTGAAAATTCTGTTCCATTTTTGTGAGGTGGCCGAAATGTTTTACAATGTTTGGCACAAAGAGAGGACGTGGAAAGCGGAGAGTGGCCAAAGGGAAAACGTTTTTGGTAATATTTTGTCTGCAGAAATAAAGAGGGTACTTTTCGTGCGCAGAAATTCGTAAAAAATTGTTGAATTTTTGCCAACTTTAGGCCTGAAAATCTCGGTTCTTTCTGCAAACCGCAAACTAAGAACTTTTTAAATGGCTAGCCAAACGAATAGATCGGCTTGCCAAGGTGTCAGACTTGCTTTGAAGTTCAAAAAAAGCTAGTAGTAAGTTGGAAAGGGTGTCAAAGAATCAGAATGGAAACCAAATTTTTTAAATTTCCGGGCAAAAACTTGGATTGGCTAGCCAAAGTGCTAAACTTGATTTTAAAGCCGGTAGAAAAGCTGAATAAAAATTTGAGTCAAGCCCTATCAAAATCTGACCGTCAAACTTTTCACACTTTCCCTGTAAAGTCATCAAATTTTTTGACCAACCCCTGGTTAGTAAATTACCATAAAAAACGCCTAGAAATAAAAAACACCCAAAACACGAAACAATACAAACCCCAACCCGCGCCTATCTCCGTCATATCGCCTAATCCCTCCAAATCTGTAATGTATTCAGGCGTCTTGTACTGGCGCATCTTCCGCCTCTAATCCGCCCCACAAAAAGTGGGATCTTTAGGCGCAAAAAGCTGGGAAATCCACGATTAGCCATCCGGATCGAATGGAGGGAGGGGTAGATTATTTTTTTTCTAAATATTTTTTTGAGGAAGGCGATGCAACCGAGACCTTGAAGGTTGCCCATTCGGAACTTAATTGGACGGAATCGCCTTAAATTCCTCGAAAATCTTGAGATGCGGCGGAAAAAAGGTTGTTTCGAGTGCAAAAAAAGAGTTTATGAGGAAATTACAGTAGGATTAAGAACGTTTTCGAATGTTTTGCAAATTTCAGGGCTAAAATGGCATTGTTTTATAGGGTTGTTGTTGTTTTTTGGAAGAATGAGAAAAAATGATGACTATGGATTACAAAAAGGACAATGATTTGTAGAAAAATTTTTCAAGATGAAGAATCTTTTTTCAAAATAGGGTAATCGGTTTTTTACACACTTGATGCCAAGTTTTCCCTCTGCCGAAACAACCGAGGTTTTTAGTTCGGAAGTTGCCAAAAATTCGGTATTTTAGCGGGTTCATTGTTATGTACGAAAAGTTTCAGCACTATTTTTGTTGTAGAGGGCAACATTTTTTTGTAAAAAAATTAACATTTTTTTAGTGCGGTTAGGTTATTTCACTACATATTATCTTTTCACAAAGTTAGGCACCTTGGCATCATCTTCGAAAAAGTCAAAGATACCAAAAGAACCAGAAATATTACCTTCGCCTTGCTTGTTTCACCCTATGTTTCCCCAGGCCAGGCTCTATTCCATTTCCCCAAAGCCCCAAAAAATGACTCACACAGTAAAAATAAAAAGTATTTATTTTATTGAAATGCACAAAACAACATCAAAGAGTAGAGTTCCCAAAACTTTTTTTTTTATCAACTTCCATAATCGTTTTCCTCCTGGGATCGTATTATATCGAATGCAAATCCGCGACACACTCTTTATTTTTCGCTTTCGTTCCACGCAGACGGCTCGGATCAAACGTGGAGGTTCATCATCATGTAGGACTGGGGTTAGTATTTGATCTTAGTGTAAGCTGTGATAGTAAATGAAATTTTTTACAGAACACAGAGTTTTACTTGAAATTACGAACAACTTGTCATCTAGTGCATTTAGCCAAGTAATATTATTATGTACTGTAGTTTTACTTTTTCCAGAACACCAACGCGTTTGTACATAGAATGCATTTTTTTACATCAATTCGATGCTAAACCCCATAACATTAACGCAGACTTATTCACACATGTTTTCTACTTTTCACTTGAAACAGGACCGCGGGCGTACATTTGCACTTTGTGAAAATGCTAATAGAAGAACCACGGAGATTCTGCGGGCATGTTTGGAAATCAACCACCATTTGCTTGCAACAGGAAATTCTAGAGATGGATTTGGCAGTTAGATGTTGCGCATTAAGTTACCAGGTGTACAAGTGGCTTGAATTGTTACTATGAGGTTAACCGAGCATTTTGAAAGGGTCAAAATGCATTTTTTTGAAAACAACCTCCTATAACTTTGAAAGCGAGAGAAGAATTCAATAGCTTCGTGTGCTTATAGAGAGATGACAATGCAAAATTTCTTTCATGGTGGAGAAATCGTAATTCTTACTATATCGGTAACTGTCGACTGCAAGCAAAGTGGTTGCCGGCAAAAGTCGCGACGCCAACTACGGCGACTACATCACTTGCTGTTAGCGTCCGTATTTACTGTTAGTCAGGTGCAGACACTTTCAAACTATGGTGAAAAAATCAATGTTAAAACGGGTAAGTTATCACAGTTTTACACCATAAACATCAACAATGACTACGAGTAATGTGAGATCGTTTAATAGTAGGAGAAGCAAGTTTACAACTTTACAATACAACATAACAAAAAAGAAAAAAAAATTCGAATACCACGTTCGGATTTTACCATGATTACCGGTATATTATGATAATGAACAACACATATTATACATATGCAGTACTCGTTATGTATCGGAGGGACTTTACAAAAATCGGAGACTGGAGAATTTCAGAGCATAAATGTGTTTGAAATAGATGCAAAACATTCATTTTTCAATCAAAAAATCAAAAACAAATTTTGAAAAATTTTTTGCAAAGTCCCTTTCCTTGTAATACCAGTATATTCCCTCAATTTCCCCGATTCCAAAGACTTTTTGAAATCCCGAAAGTCCCCTAAACGATGACAATCTGCTGCTTGTCCTGGTCGCTCCACCGCCGCACATGGTCCAACCATCTCAGCGTTTGGCGCGAGAACCAGTTCATGTCCTTGCCGGCTTCGAGATCGGTGCGTGGCGGCCAGACCTGTAGTCCAATTTTCGTACCAATGGCCATAAACCCCTTACTCTTTCTTGGATCTCCTCCCGAATGAAGCGGTCCGTCATCATGTAGACGGGCAGGCGCGCCGCCGCCGCCACCACCGACAGCAGTGAGGAGACGTCCGTGGCGATTGTGTAGAACCCGTCCAGACGCTGCAACGAGGCGGAGTCAATGTACTCCCAGGTGGCGATGAAGACGTCGAGAAAGTTGGCGCACAAATAGAGGGTTACGGCCGCGATCAACATTCGCGTTGCGGCCCGAACCCGACTTCGAGGGGCGTTTGGTGTTTCACTGAAAAAAGTCTTGATGAACAATTTGTATGAAAAAGAAATAGTGCACGATTTTTAGGTATCGCTTTATACAGTGAAGGACCGATCCAGTGACAGAAAACGTAGTATTTTTGCATCCGGGAAGTATCAAAAAATGTAGCAAAATATCTCCCTCTCCAAGTGAAAAAACTTCGATTTGAAAAGCGCGCCCGCTCTTTTTGTGAGGGACCTTTCAAATTGGAGATTTTTCACTTGAAGAGGGAAGTATTTTGCTACATTTTTTTATATTCCCCGGATGCAAAATGGCACGTTTTTTGTCACTGAATCAGGTCCGCCACTGTAGTAGGAAAAAGTCTTGAAGATAGGCTCTCAGATTTGCTTAGAATTTTGCATACATGTTCTGAACTACATATATATAACGAAATATTAATTTTTGAAAATCTCTGCCCGCTTTTTTCAGAGGCGACCTTGATAATCAATGATTTATTTTTGAGAGAGACCATGCGAAATGAGGAGAGTCGGTCAGACGACAAACGGTTTTCGCCCAAAAAGTTTTTATTTTTAATTTGATTGTGTTGTAAAATGTTATCTGCCCAACCTGTAGTATAAGAACTGATCCTAAAATTTATAACCCCAAAATAGCAAAAGAAGCTTCTAGGTTATCGAGTTTTGATCAAAAAATCTTGCCCCACGTCAAAGACTTCTTTTCTTGCAATTGTAAGTTTAATTTAACAAAAAATAGAATAGCGTGCACAGTCCTTCAAAAGATTTTTTGAATGTCAAACTCACGGTTTTCCATCCGCGCCGAAAAGGACCAAAGCCCTCAAAAAATGGCCTCGTTCGTTTTTGTGCGTGCTCAACACAATCATCGTATTACACCAAGCCATAACGAAGAAGGGCAAGAAGATTGTGACCAATCTTCGGATCCAAAACCGCCAGATTGTATTGTAGCCGGGCTCCAGCGCCAAGTCGCTGAGTTTTACTCCCATCGCGGCGAGGCCAGGGCAATTGCGGTAATAGATCTGGAAACGGAGAGGATATTAGGGCAAATTTATATTGGTTTAGACATTAAAGGTTCGTATGCGAAGAAAATTGAGCTATTTTTTTTTAAAAAGTTAATAAAAAAGGAAGAGAACTAACCTCAATCTCGAAGAAAATACTGCCTCTGAAGATGACCGCTAATAGCAGTGCCATTGCCACACCGCAAGATCGATTTTTAGCCATCACTTTGGCCATTTTTGCGCATCTGAAATGGAGTCGAAGTATTATTTTTGCCTTCTTCAGGAGATGATATTAGACGTAAGGGACAAAAAAATTGAATTTGAAAATTAAAAAAAAATCAAAAAAAAAAAATTTTTTTTATTTTTCCTCCGAAAACCAATATAACTCCTCACCTCGCCCTCGGCACACTCTGCAGATACCTCTCCAAAGTTGCGGACACCAGCAAAAACGAGCCCGTGCAAATATTCACATTCGAAATTGTAAAAGTGAAGTTCAACACATGATGCCACGCGCGGAACAGCCACTCCCATTCAAAGTATTCCGCGTAGATTTGCCCACTCATGATCCAGAGATACGAGGCCGACGTGAGAATGTCACACAAACACACGCTCTTCAGATATGTGAGACGCCGCTTGCGCAGCGTGGATGAGGTTTGGAAGGTGTGGATGAGGAGGAGGTTGTGCATGATTGAGCAAACGGCAACGGTGGCGCCGATCAGGCCAACGAAAATGAATTTGAAGGGCTGAAATTGAGGGAGAAGGGTTGAGAAATCAATGGATTGGACGTGAGATATTCAGCAATCTTTGCGGTTTGAGGAAAGGGCCAGAGATAAGAATTCTTTTTTTGGCCATATGTACATTTATTTTTCAATCACGCCAAAGGTGGATCCGGTCCAGCTTGGACTAGAAGGAATATTTTAGGCTAGAATTTGGAAAAAGTTGCCAACTTTCGAGCTAAAAACCTCGGTCGTATCTGCAGAGCGCGAGCAAAATTAGGGCTAAAAATTTTAACAAAACAGAGCAATACTCGGACCGAAAATTGCGATTTTTTTGCCGAGCTTGAGGAAAAAATGTCATCAGAAATCAAAATGTGGAAATCTACGTTATAATTTATTGGCGCAAAATTCGTATACATAAAAGATTTTTTCCCCGGCTTCGAAAACCATAAACTTTTTTTGAAATTTTTGCGCGAGATACGTGAAAAGTTTGAAGGAAAAAAAGTATTTTTTCAGACACCAAAAAATTTAAACCTACCAAAAACAGCTGCAAATTTGGTTGGCAATCATCCTGCGGAGCCAAATCGACCACCGTTTCGGCGCTCCCATTCAGCTCCATGGCGCTAAAAGAGACTTGAGCTGAGTGGGGTGAGCATAAGATTGAGTCTGAAAAACGAATTTTTAATAATTTTTTTAAAATTTTTTAAAAATCTCGCAAAACGGCAGTTTAAAATTATGTATAAAAAATAAAAAAAAAATGGAAAATTTCATTTTTTAAAGCTAGGAAATTTTATCCTCGAGCAATCCCAGTAAAAATTAAAGCTGGACGTCATAGAACGTGAGATTATTGCGTGAGCCAGTCGTTTTTTAATGCAAGATTGTAAGGCGGATATGAAAACGATGCGGGGATTCCTGGAAATCCGATATTTATAATTATTGTTCAATTTTTTGTAGGTTCAATTATAATACCTTTTTCGGTAGACTTTTTGCACTGTGAGGGTCGACAAAAAGTCTATGCACTTTCTTTTGCAAACTTTATTTTTCGGAAAACACAAATTTTTTTTAAAATTAAAGCTAAAATTTTAATAAATTATTTAAAAAATTACTAATGGCGGACCGAATGGTACACCATCCTCAAAATTTCAAATTCCCAAAATAAGCATTAAAAACTGGGTTCAATTTCCGTTAAGTTTCCGCCTCCAATTAGTTTGTTTTGCGAACGCCGGAACGGAAAAAGTTACAAATTTTAATTGGCACAAAGGGAAGGGCGGGGAATGAGCTAAATAACAGAAGGCTACTCACGATGAGCTAGACGGGATTAAGGACCCATGGGAGATGAGTTTCTGGAATTTGTGTATTTGTGTCTGCGGTTCAAGTGGGAATAATGATGACATTAAAAATTTCCCGGCTTTTCGGGTCGACCACAGTTTGGGTCAACAAAAAAATCGATTCGATACGGGTGATATGACAGGCGAAGACTCAAAAAAAAGACTAAATATACTACTGTACGAGGTGCTTTGCGAGGCCTAGCAAAGCCTTTTGATGGTCGGCGGACTCTCGGCGAAGGCTCGGCGGAGACTTGGCATAGCCTTTGCAAGTACCTGTCGCTAACCCAAGAAGTTGTCGCGCCAAAAAATGCGTAGTTTAAAAAATTGCATAGTTTGAAATATTTTTTTTATCATCATTCTGTCACCAAATTTTCTTCTGGTTATTCAAAAAAAAAAAAATATTTTGCCACTGTAAAAAATCCATAAACTTGCAGAAATTCGATAAATTTTTTTTGAATATTCAATTTTTTCCATCTCCAACTTCAAAAAATTATTTTTTATCCTATAAAACATTCGAAAACGGCTAAAAGTTTAAAAAAATCCCTAAAAATCCAATATCCTAAACCGAAATACACCCATTTTCTCACGTCAGCCTTCAATCTCCGAAAACGACCGAAACGGCACCCAAAGGACGGTTTGAAACACCAAATGTTTGCTGGAAAAGACAATTAAAAGATTGGGGGTCTGTGGCCGTAAACAACCAGAATATTCTGTGTGAAGAATGAACTTCTGGTTTGGGTTATAATCGAGGAGCAAGAAGACCAAAAGCGAAAGACTGCCCATTATTTTCCCGACAGACTGACAATAAACCTCTCTTTTAGCAGTTACAATGATTCCTGTAAAATATTCCTTTTTTCATCTGGAAAACACGTCATGAAAGTCGACTATTCGCAAGCACGTCGACTATTCTTATTTTAGCAGGCATTCTAAAAACAGCTCACGCGCACCTACTGAACTTTAAAAGTTTTGCGCGAACCGATGACAGGCGTTTTTTTTGTCACCCATCAGCGCTCACTTCCTCGTGCTCTTGCACTTCTCTCCGTTCCTGCCAATTTCAGTTTACATTTTGTTGTCAATCAAGTTCGAGGAACGTTCCGCATATACGGTATGCCGTATGATTCAATCCGTATTTGCGTTGGAACGCCGTCGCTACATCTTTCCTTTCAAATTAGTCCTTTGGAAAATGGTCACGGTAAGTGTCTGGAGGCCAATTAGAATTTCAAACACAGTTAATTTTGCTGAACCTCCTGGACTTTTATTTCTTTTGGGGTGACAAAAAGGTTCTGCACCTAAAGTGTGAAGAAGACAACGATAGAATAAAAAAAAAATGAAATTTTAAGATGACGAAATTAAAAACTAAGTGGCAGTAGGTTTGAAATAAAAAAGTTGTATGGTTATCGGCTCGACCTTAACTATATTTCCGCTTTCAAGTCCATAAGAAAGTTCGATTTTTTTTGACTAACAAGAAAGTTACTGGAATTGCGACTTTATAGTGACGGACCTAATCCAGTGGCAAAAAATTTACCATTTTGCATCCGGGAACTATCAAAAATTGTAGCAAAATGCCTCACTCTCCAACCCAAAAAAAACTCCGTTTTGAAGGGCGTGCCCTTTCCTTCACAAAAACAGCTTTTGAAATCGGAGTTTTTCACTTTGAGAGGGAGATATTTTGCCACATTTCTGATACTTCCCGGATGCAAAATGCTAAATCTTTTGCCACTGGATCAGGTTTGCCACCGTAGGTGTCGAAATTCCTACACATATTTTTACCGCAACGCAAGAGGTTATGTCTCAACAAGAAATAATTTTTCTCCGCTTAAAAAAGGTAAATTTATATCCAAAAAATTCTCTGACCGCTCTCAGTCTGTAGCGTACTCTCTCAACGGCAAACATCGCTGAATATCGTGACAGTAAGCGCTAGCTAAAAAATTGCTGGAATGAATGGATGACCCGGGCTGAGATGGGGGCAAAACCTAAACAAAAGCTTAGCGTTGCACTTTAAAGTAAGTAATTGCTGAACCAGGAAATGGGAGCAAAGTCCTTTGACCATTTTTCGATAAAATATCCCGCCAATATCGTGCTTGGCATGTATTATAGTTTATAGTATTATAGAATTAGTCCCGAAGAACACGTTAGAAATGAAACGTACGTGTTGGGAGCGCCAAACACATAATTGAATAAGACGGAGAGCAGCGACCATAGTATACATATGTACGTCTCGAACAAGACAATTTTTTTGATGTAAAAACCTTGTTTTCTTTTTTTCGTTTCTGCAGAACGCGGGTTATAAATCTCGCAATAGGTCTCGGAAAAGATTAGCTTAAATTTTGCCCGATAAAATTCAAAACCAAAGTTCAAAGTCAATGCTTTTCTAACGTTCAAGGTGAAGTCCAAGTTCAATAATTCTTGGATCTTATGCTTGAAGACGCTAGCTAAAATCTTCAAGAATTAATGTGTAGAACTTGGCTGACATTTGGAGTAAAACTTAGTGCCAATTTGACCGTCGAATTTCCACCAAACCGAGCATTGCACGTTCCTGGGTATAGCCCCTAAGAACGTGAAAATTAAAAGAGATTTGACTGGACTATATATGACTGGACTATAAGTTCCTGATTACATTTATAGCGTCCAATAAACTTTATTCGGATAGGGTCAAATACAAGCACGCCTACCACGCAATGAACAAAGAATCTGGTTAAATTTCAGGTTACTACAACCGTAATGACCCAAGTCCGGTATGAATTTCGTGAACAAGTTCAATGGTCTAATTTTACAAGCATGAAATCATGAAATTACTGGCTTTTAAGGCCTGTATTAACCGTTAAACAATCCTAAAATAACACTAACTACTAGCTTTGTACGCTGAAATCATTTCTCCGCCCATCAACGCCGCAATATTACAAAAAACTAAAGTTTACATTCTCCAAAGGTTCTTGTAAATGCAACGAAAACGGTTACAAAGGAAACCAGCCCAATCCGGAAGTATCTCCGATATCCCTTAAGATACCGTAAACAGAGATATGATAAGAGATAAGGCCTCATTAAAAACTCGCTTTGCAGTCGCCTTAAGACCCTCTAAAAGTGACTTTAAATACTACTGAATAGCACCTATTACGAGATCCCGGCTCCTTTTCATTAGGCCGTTTTGAACGCAGTCTTTCGAAAAAAGACATTTTCCATAAATCAGAGGAACAAACACCTATGAATAAGTCGGATAAAGCCGGCAGAACGGTGGCCTTCGTTTCTTTCGGAACATGGACAAGGTAGGTTCATGTTTTTGGGATCTTTGACAGTATTTTGTAATCAAAAGCGCCTAAAAAATTTCATGGGACTTGGGACAAATCAAGGTTGTTTTGCATACAGAGACGAACCAGATCCAGTGGCAAAAAACGTACCGTTTTGCATCCGAGAAGTGTCAAAAAATGTAGCAAAATATCTCCCTGTCCAAGTGCATTTTCCTTCATTTTTTGATACTTCCCGAATGCAAAATATGACGTTTTTTGCCATTGGATCAGGTCCATCACTGTAACAGAACCTGGGTGGGATGGTTTGGCAGTTTTTGCATATATACAAATTTTCAGCGAAACACAGTTTTCTCTCTGACCGCTCTCCGAACTTCTCGTTCTCTCTGGTTTTGCAAATTTCGTTGAATATCCCGGCAGCCCCCGGGATATTCGACGAAACGCGTAGGCAGAATTTTCAAGAATTGGCCTGTGACCACTAAGCAAAGTAAGTGTTCAAAATGCAAAGAAAATTTGAGATTTGCTTTTGGAACACTTCCGATTTAGGAGTCAAGAAAAACAATAATTTTTCTCCATATTTTATGGAAAGAAAAATTAACGGTATTTTGTAATCAAGAGAGTCAAAAAACACTAATTGGTTTTTGCAAGCACAATTTGAATATTAGATGCTGAACGTTCTTACTGGCCGGATGAAGGGGTGGCAACGAGTGTATGTAGTCTGTGATTTCAAAACACAGAGTGTAGAAGTTGTTACGCTTTTAATGTATAATATATTGTAATTATATAAAAGTCCATGTAGACGGTAGCTGCATTATATAACAGTATTTACATGGTAAGCAGTTAATTAAGGGGATTTCGTTATGAGGCAAGTGTTCAACCAAGAAGAATTCCAAGTATATCAGGGAGAAAAATTCTTTTTTGGTCTTACCAGCCCTTCCGGAAAGTTTCCCTGATTTTACTAGTATATATCACTGCCAATTTTGCGAGAAATAAGGTTAGATGTTTTGCAGGGGCAGCCAAAATATTCTATGATCTTCGCCGCTGAGAGAGCGTGCGAAAAGCGGAGAACGATCAGAGAGAAAAATAGCTTCGTACCCATTTATTCTGACGTTACGCGGATCAAATTGGTGTTTTGCGGACACGTCGCCTTCTCCGCTAGAAATAGGGTTGAAATTTTTCGTACCGAAACTTGCAAAAAACTGTTAAATTTGCTACAAATGTGGACCGGTTTCGCAAATAACTGTTTTCTGTGAAGGCTCTACCTACGATAGAAATAGATATACCACGTTTTTCAAGACAAAATTCGCAAAGTAACTACATATTCTTGCCCATCTCTGATCTAAAACTCTCGTTTGTGAGCCTGTTACACATAAAACAATTCCGTTGTCAGAATTCAATAAAGTAACAGAAAAACAAAAATTGTTTACGTGTTATGTGCAAGCGAATCTATTTGGAGCACAATAAAGAGAGAATATGGACCTACAAATTGTTGCCAGTAAAAATAAATTGTCATTTTGCAAAGGAACAATAACAACCAGGAAGTTTTTGAAAAGTGTTTTGTTCATGATACATTATTGCTTTTCATACTGTAGAATATAAAAACCTTATAAAAATGTATTGTATCGAAAAAAGTAAATAAAAAAAACAATTGTCCCCTGATTCATTTTGTCATAACGAACATAATGATCTCTTATCGACACTCATGATGAAAAATAAGCAAAATCCCCAGAACTTTCTGTTTATTGAGAGTGTAAATTGGAGGTGGCATTCACTGTGAGACATGGCAATTTTGGCGTAATAATAGACTAACAAAAAGCCTGTTAGAGGCTATTTCTTATCGGTTTTGTTGGTTGTAGGACGGAAAAAGCAAGGAGTCAATTAGAGCAACAGGAAACTACAGTAAGAAGGCTTTGAAAATTCCCAATTCCTAGCCTGCACTTTGCCGAAACAGCTGAGATTTTGACGACGAAAGTTGGTTAAAATTTCAGGTTGCCCTTTTACCCAGGGGCGTGGCGAGGAAGGAGGTACCCCTTTCTAGCCCGGGGTTAAATGAAGACAATAGTAAGGAGGCTAGGATTTTTCATAGCCTCCAATTTTTGGTCAGCTACGCCCCACGATAAACTGAGAAGCCCGGTGACCGGAATAGACCCTTCGCTATTGGTTTTTTACACTTCGTCTTGATTTGCCAGAGAAGGCAGAGAAAAAACGCGCAAAAACGTACTCTCTCGCCTCAAAAATTCCCCATTTCTTTCGCGACAAAAAGGTTTTTTTGAAGGAAGTGTCCCTTTTGGCGAACTAAGACATAGGTTGTGTATTGGATGTGCAATTGAACTCCAACGTAATTTAAAATATACACAAAAAATTTAGATAATTAGAAGATGCGTTTTTCGTACTTGTACCGCTCGACAGAAAATTACAGGTTTGCCAAGGTTCAGACAGCACACTAGGAGATCTATGAGATATCAGCTCTTTGAAAAAACCCATTTACGACGCTTCCAAAATAATCCCGCGGACTTTTAAGTACTCCCCGTGGACTATTAAACACTCCTATGACATCGTATCGTTTTAACTCGCCATTTTCAAAGGGCATTTCCTTTGAGCCTCATCCAAAGCCTAATTATAAAAACAGTACTCAAAGTCCATGGACGTCAATGTTCATCGCTTTGGAACCAGTGGAAACTGACAGTCCTATTTACATATTAAATTAAGGATGACGAGTCTGCAAAAAAGCCTGTCGAGAAACCATTTTGTCTCCTAATTTATTGGAATTAATTTGTCTGCTGACATTGCGGAATTTTCATTGATGCTACAGAGAGTACGCAAAGTTTGGAGAGTAGTCAGAGATATAAAGACACTTCTTGGAGGTATTCCCGGTAAGGTTTCGCACGGAAAAAAAGGTTTTTTGTTAGAAATAAGGCCTTGCTGATTTTGTGGAACAAGGCTGAAATTTTTTAAAAACGAAATTGCAAAAGAGACAGAAAATTTTCGGCGCTGCTTTTCGAGTCAACGACTCGGTTCGTAGTCGTATCCATCCGACGGCTTCGTCAGGCGAAGATAGAAGTTTCGGATCTTCTTTTTTGTGCTGCAAATTTTGGTCTTTTACATGCTAGAATAACTAAGGGTAAGGAAAACTGACGTTAGAAAAAGCTAAAATCATTTAGAAAAAGTGGATATACTGTAAGTCTCCGCCAAGTCTCCACTGACCGACCGCCGACCATCCAGCGGCTTCGCCAGGCCTTATAAGCACTTCCTACAACCTGAAATCTTTGGGTATACACCTGCCATATGCCCAGTAGCGATCGACATTGCGTTGACCCGAGCTGTTGTCGACCCGAAAAACAGGGACACGAAATTTCCACTGACTTATGGAGTTTTCCCCAGGATTTTTATTTATAAAGCTTGAAATCACAGCTGCGCAAGTCAAGCAATAACTGTAAAAAAAACTCGGCGATTTCAGTAAAGCACAATTAAAATTGCCGTACAAGATTATTATCTAGATTTGTGCCAAGTTGCATAAAAAGCGAACAGCCCAATTATGATTTAAACCTCGAAAAAATCACCGTAATCAAAAAGTTTCCCTTTTGGATCAAATAATGCCATGACTGAACAAAGACACTTACATTTATACCCTCCACCCGCCAAATTTGTCATTCCCGCAAAATTTTTTAATCTCTGAATTCGGAACCTTCCGCCAAACTATAAATAATTAGCCGTTTTACGGTAAAAAGTCGGAACTGTTCCAAGTTTTTCCACCTGTACCGCTGTCAACCTCAAGCTGTTTTGAATATATAAGTCACATAAAACACCAGATCCCTCAAACTTTTGTTGAAACTTTACGAAATAAGCCATTTGCCGACACGTGAAGTTTGGGTTTCAGACAAATGATGTTTTTTGGCAAGTGCAATCGTGACAAGTCGAAAGGAATAACAAAATGCGGCAGGGAATCACCTGAATTCAATTGTGGAATATTTTTTTTCAGAATATTTTTTGGAAGAAGGCGTTGACGGATTCAGGATATCAAGTGCTGCAAAAAAAACGAGTGAAGATGGAGATTTGCAAAGAAGAAAGTAATCATTTAGTTGCTGTCTAAATCCTCCAAGGAGGATAGATACATAGTCTAAGACGGAAATGGGATTTTGAATCGTCAAAAGATACTGTAATAAACGCAAAACGCAGTACTGTAGACATAGACAAAGATTTTTCTAATCATAACCGACTGACACTACAGCAACGGACAGGAGCACGTGGCAAAACCCGCATTCAAATTCATCCTGGATGTAGGGTTCGGACGGGGTATATACCCAAATACTCGAGAGGCCGGGTATTTTCGGGTATTTATAGGTACAGCCCGGGAATATACCCGGGTATATACCCGCGTGGTGAATATACCCGAATTTTCCGAACCTTACCTGGATGCAATTGCGTCTTGGCTGCATTTCGGTGAATTTTTTGCCAGATGCTTTTGTAGAGCCTATAAGAACAGTTGAAAGCTTTTATTATGTAAACTTTGAGACCTGGAAATCATCCCTTAACAATAAAATTTTGGCTTTCAACTGCAGCCAATACTAATCCGTTCGCAAAGTCGCAGGAGTGTGATTTCCGCGACACACACTGTGCGAAACCAAAAGCTCTCTTTGCACTGTGCAATTTTCGGCTTTTTTGCACCGTGCAATAGGCTTTTTGGGCTGTCGCTAGCATCCTGACTTTTTTTGCACAGTGCAAATGCCAAAATTTACTCCAGCGACTTTTCAAACGGACATAGTACATGGCTGTTCTCTAAGCGAGCCCATAATTTGATAAAAATTGGCCAGACAAAGAACTGATATCATTAGTAACTCCTTCTTCCTCACAAAAAAACTTTAATCTTCAGTACGAATATTGTACGATCCCCCAGAACAAGCGATAATCTGCAATTTCCCCAAGCCCATAGAGAGTGTACGTGAGTAATGAAAACACCGGAAACCCTATTCAGAACATCTCGAAACCAAGAGAAGGTTTTATTACGCCAATCGGATGTGATTTGTTTTTATTTCCGAGGGTACACATGTTCCTACGCCGTCTCAAAACCGCATAAACTAAAGTTCGCCTCGCCGTGTTCAAAAGCCAATAGAACAAAATGTGCAGGGCCGAAGATAAGTGCTTATTATACGCTCTATAATTTTGCATACCCGAAATAGC
Organism: Bursaphelenchus xylophilus; assembly: GCA_904066235.2. NCBI lineage: Eukaryota > Metazoa > Nematoda > Chromadorea > Rhabditida > Aphelenchoididae > Bursaphelenchus > Bursaphelenchus xylophilus. The sequence continues at coordinate 9,205,070 of CAJFCV020000004.1, forward strand.
TCGTTGTTTGGCTGTAATTTTCTGGCCAATTGGACTTTGAATGTTAGCCTACCGTGGTTAACGGGCTAGAAAATGTTAGCGACTTTGCTGTAACCGCCAATTATTTCCCTGGAATTTGTGTAGTATCAAAAGGTAAAGTCTTTATCAGATCAATTTTGCCTATTCTCTGAAGTCGGTGTCTACAGTGATGGACTTGATCCAGTGTCAAAAAACGTACCATTTTGCATCCGGGAAGCATAAAAAATGTGGCAAAATGCTTCCATCTCCAAGTGAAAACACTTCGTTTTGAAGGACGCGCCCTTTCCCTCGCAAAAAAAAAGCGGTCGACCGTTTTTGAAATCGGAGCTTTTTCATTTGGAGAGAGAAGCATTTTGCCACATTTTTGACGCTTCCCGGATGTAAAATGGTACGTTTCTTGCCGCTGGATCAGATCCCCCGCCGTAGCTTCTCTCGGGCGGTTGTGTATTTCTCGTGTGTTGCCAATAAACCCTGTTCTTATTGGCAACACTTGTGTAAAAAAATGCTAATTTTTTCAACGGGTTTTTGAAGTGTCAAGGTAGAAAATTTATGTTCTTAATGGTCAGTAGGCCAGAAGATTTCTACAACAATTTATTTTTTCTTATGGCCAAAAAATTAGGATTTCATTTGATCTCCGTTTCATGTTTTAATTGTTGGCTAGAGCGCTGAATATCTCGGCTGTTATGTGTACAAACCGCTTGGTAATATTTTCCAGCAATTTTCACCTCAACAAGTATGCTCAAAAGGGTTCAAAAATACGTACAGCCAAATGGAGAATAGCTGCAAAAAATGCAAAAAAGAAAACAGATATGTGTAATCAACATTCCTGCAGTGAAAATTAATTTCCCCTCGGAACAAAGCCGACGATGACATAGCGTCTGATAATCTCATCCCAATTCTCCCAGTCACAACATACCCTTGGAATATCTAATCCTCACATTCAACGTAATTTGCAGTAAAACCTCTATTATAGCAGCTCAAATACCGCCGGAGGTCCAAAAATACTCTGCAAAGTTACCGTAAATCCGACAAACATCGCTGATGAGGAGCGCCCGAAACTACGGCCTAATCATGGTGTACAGAAAGGCCCGCAAAATCCACCATAATGAACACCCCGAATCACGGAAGGAATTAATTTTTGAGGAGTGGAAGACGTCAATTTTCGAGTCAAAATTAGCCTTGGGAGAGGAAATATAATGATGGTATTTGATGATGCACGGGATGTAAAGAACTAAAGAACTTTGGATTTACAACCGGAGATGTAAAAAAGGTACGAAAAAGTTGCACTCTTGCGGTCCGGAGAGTAATCAGAAAGTTTCAAAGTTTGAGGAAGTTTTACAGACGAGCGGATTATTGATATGTCTATTACAGTCAATGTGAGGGATGATCCGGGGGAAAGTTTGCGTTTTCGAAGAAAACGAACGCAAAAATTGTGAAATTGAAGATTGACTTCTTGATGTCGCAGGGAAGGAATGTCAACATGCCTTTATGTGCATGCTATGCATATATAAAAATAAAGAGATGATTTTAAAAAAAGCTTGGCGCAAATTAACAGGGAGGTGTTCAAAGTGCAACGCTCCAAATTCTGTACAGTTGTGGGCGTAGCCTCCAATTCGTCAATATTTTGTCTGTTTACACAAGCTTTGTCTAGTGATTTACTGGGCAGCCGATATCAGTCGATATATTGGCGTTAAAAGTTGGCCAAAAACTTCGAAAAATGTCAAACCTAAAAGACAAAGTTGGCAAAAATTGTAAACAATATAACTCCTAATATCTCTGCTAAATATGGAGTAATTTGAGTACGAAGTAATTGCCCAGACTTTGGAAGGGATTACCGTTGTAATCTCTATGATGCGAAAACTCTTTTTTGTTTTTTACATATACGTACGTAAAGCAGAGTAATTTGAAGATCACAAAGAGACGAGAGAGTACGCAAAATTCGTAGCGCGCTTCGAGGAAAATCAAAAGTTTTGGCTATTTTGCATAATAAAAATTGTATTTTTGAGAAAACCGTTTCCTCCCCGATGAAAATACTGCTGAAATTTTTATGCCAAACTTCATAAAAAATGCCGAATTTTTAACAAATTTTGACCTAAAGATCCCTATCGGCAAAGCAAAGTTTTTAGCGGGCCTGTGAATTATTTGTTGAGCGTTGGCGTAAAGTGCAGCATCTCTGACTCGCCGGAGCGACTTCCAAAACACTTCAAAAGTACAGAGAAAGCTTCAGGCGCTAAGGTTGTCCCAGACGTCTCTGTGTTCCAGGACAATTAAAATCAAAGAATAGATTCTCTGCTAACAAGTGCAGGGTGTGCACCTAGTTGTTACCCGTGTAAACGAGAATGTTTTGAACCGCCTAAAAATAAAAAAAAAGACATACTAACAGTAGTTGTTTCGGCGAACATTGTCAAAAATTGGGCCCACATTTGCGGGCAGCCATTTTCCCTAGCAGCTTGAAATAGAGGTGGCAATCGGGCTGGGCCGGCCCGGCCCGGCCGGGCCCGGTGATTGGGCCGGGCCGGGCCGGGCCTAAGCAGATTTGAAAAAGCCCTGGGCCGGCCTGACCGCTTCGGCCCATCGGCCGGGCCGAGACTTTCGGCCCGGCCCGGCCCGGAAAGTAGATCAGTAAAAAATTTTTAATGCTAAACCAGCAAAATAAAGCACAAATATGTACTTTGTAGAATGGATGGAAATTAGATTAAACTTTTTTTGACCTATACGCCGTTTTACTACCTTTTAAAATTATGTATATGTATGTGTAACTTATTATGTACATATATGTAAAATCCCACCCAAATATGAAAGGGTCGGGCAAAAATCTTCGAATTTTGTATGATAAATTTAAAAATTTCACTGTAATTTTGATTCCTTGATGTAAGTGAAAGTGTTTAAACAGTTTTTGGTTAACCATGTACCTTATAACGTCCATACTTTTACATAGCTAACTTCCTATAGGATTAAAAAATTCAACACAATCCAACTTTTTGGCTAGGTTTTAGCTACCTTTATGGATGTTCCAGTCATCCGACTAGACTTTTTAATTTCATGCAGACACACATAAAAACCTTCTGGAAAGCATAACAACTTCCAGTAGAAAGTGCAAAGACTTTTATCCAACTTTTCTGTATTAGTGGGCCAAACCGGGCCGGGCCGGGCCGGCCTGGGCTTTCATCGGGCCGGGCCGGCCCGGGCCTGAGCAAATTTGAAAAAGCCCTGGGCCGGCCTGGTCACCTCGGCCCGCGGGCCGGGCCGCAAAAATCGGCCCGGCCCGGCCCGATTGCCACCTCTAGCTTGAAAAACCACAAAGATTCTGCGGGCATGTTTGGAAATTGGCCAACATTTGCTTACAACAGGAAATTCAAACGGCGGATTTGGCAGTTAGACGTTGCGAATTAAGTTTCCAGGTGTGTAAGTGGCTTGAATAGTTACCGTAAGGTTAACTAGGCATTTTTTAAAGTTCAGGAAGAATTTTTTGAAAACAAGCGTCCATAACATTAGAAGCAGTGGATGAATTCAATAGATTCGTGTACTTATCTGTACTAGGGAGTTGTCAACGCAAAATTTTTATCATACGACGCAAATTACGGTAGAAAAATCGCAATGATAATCGGTCAATGTCGGCTGCTCGCAAAGCGGTTGCGAGAAAGAGTCGCGACGCTCTCAGAAAACGTATTCAGCAGCCTTAGATTACCGGCCGGTCTGATGACAAACAGCGGTTGATGGCCCCATTTTACGGCACAAAAACGCCGTACCTTGAAGAATGGCAGTGGTACCCCAAAACTCGGAACTTCTTTATGAATAAATTATGTTTAACAAGGGAAGTCACTTAAATCACGGATCGATTTTTTAAAACGACTGTTACAGCGATGGGGAGGGTAGGACGGAGATATCAAATCTGAAAACCGCTACCTCCACCGGCCTCTGGGAGCCAAGATAATCGACCAAAAAGTTTGACCAAATTCGTCCGAACATTTCTTCCTTCTGAAAGAAGAAAAGCCAGCGAACCGAATGGTCCGGTGGTCTGGAAGCGCGCTTCCGGGCCTTAACCTTTTCAGGTTCGAACCCGCGCGGGTCTCGAGCTTGTGAAAAATTTATAAAACAGTTGATGTAATCCAGTAAATTTACTAGCAATTTTTGTTTAGATTTTATGCCTATTTTACGGTAAATTTTCAACCTGGAAAGTTCAAATGGTTTGGAATTCGCATTCAAATTATTACTCTGAAATTTCGTAAAATATGCAAAAAATCAAAAATTTTATCTTACCCGTAAATTTGCTAAATTACAGGAAAAGTTTAAAAAATTATTTGACCCATGCGGATTCGAACCTGAAAAGGTCAAGGCCCGGAAGCGCGCTTCCAGACCACCGGACCATTCGGGGACTATTCGGAGCAACTTTTTTTGGTCAAACCTTCTTAGTCGATTATCTCGGCTCCCAGAGGCCGGTGGAGGTAGCGGTTTTCAGATTTGATATCTCCGTCCTACCTTCCCCATCGCAGTAACAGTCGTTTTTAAAAATCGATCCGTGACTTAAGTGACTTCCCTTGTAAGACGCTTCCCTGAAGCCTTAACTAGGTACTCAAGAGGCCTCAGTGAACACCTTGCGCCCCAAAGAAATACCCGGCTCAGAATCGAGGCCTCACTTTTAATTGTCACGGACTATATACTACACGTTTTACGATTAGGCACGCTTGAAGGCGTGAATTATCTCACTCCGCTACGTCCTTCGCATCATCCTCAATTTCAACTCTTTCCCCCCTTCTGTAGAGATCTACGCAGAGCCCGTCAATTGCATTCTCGTCATTCTCACAGTCTTCGCGGGGTTGTTAAATGGGACATTAAAACGGGCCGGCTCATCGACCAAGCTCTACTCCCGAGAGGGTAGTAAATACGACTCAAAATGGTCTGCTTGATTTTAGAGATGTACTTGGGTAGATAAATAATGGACTTAGTGAACCAAGGAAAGCGAATTTTAGATCGCGCTTTGCAGGAAGAGATGAGATAATCAGCAGTCATTGTCCTTAAGAAAGCGCGGAAAATTCGGAGAGCGCCCAGAGAAAAAAACCACTTTTTTTGTTATGTCCTTTATAGTCAAAACCTCAAAACAAAAAGCGACATTGACAATGGAGCTCAGGCTTTCTTCAATTTTTTATACACGTGATTGCGTATTTCTGAAATTTTAGCTCGCTTTTTTGCCATTTCTTTGCCAACTTCGCGCGGGAAAAGATTGACCCTATAGAGTATATATGCAAGTAGACACGTTGTCCTCTTTGGCACAAACATGGCTGACATTTATATCCACAAACTCGCAAAACATTGTCAAATTTACATCAAGTTTCTGACCCAAAATCTCGGCTACTTTTCTAGAGCTGGAAATATGCATAACATGCGGCTTGAAAAAACAATAATACATCGGTAAAATATACGTGTACGTACCAAATCTTGATGACAAAAGAAAGGTCATATGCTCCAATTTCTTGATATAATAGCATCATATCCGGGCGGGATATGTAATATTTACTATAAAAAATTGGGATTGACCCCAAAAAGGACATTGAACTCTGAGAAGGCCTTGTTTTGCGGAAGTGCCTGCAAAACAAACAAGGAAAATAACCAAAAATTAGCCTCTTGAATGTGCGCAGCTAGCGTCATTGTTGCCTATGGCTCGAATCTGTTCGATAAAATATTCCCCGAATGTCGGTATCATCCTCGTAATCCTCAAAACTTGAACTATCTGGTCCCTGAGAAGATTTGTTCTTCCATCTGAATTTTAGATCGCCCCAAGAAGGAAGTGGGACAAGTTGTAATCATTCCTAATCATTACCAATCCATGGGAAATGCGGTCATCTGCAAAGAAACGGCGCTGGGAACCGGGAAGGGCAATCTTTGGCTCTGTGCACAGTATACAGTGTATTTTACATGCACGGTGAACACCAAATGAGATTCGAAGAAAAAGGAATAAGATCTGTGAGAAAGAAATAAGCGGAAGAGGAGCTACAAATGTCATGGGACAGTATGAAAGTTAATGTGTTGCTATTGCTTCCCGATTTTTCGGGTCAACACAAAATCGATCGATACGGAGCGTAGGGCAATTGGATGCTCAAAAAAAGTTGTAGGAAGTGCCTACGAGGCCTGGCAAAGCTGTTGGATGGTCGGCGGACACTCGGCGGAGACTTGGCGAAGACTTGCAGTATATACAATTTTTCTAACTTTAGCAATTACTAAAGTTGGTTTTCTTTAACTTGAGTTATTGAAGCATGTAAAAAATCAAAGTTTGCGGCAAAAAACGAAGATCCGTAACTTTTAACTAGATATTATTGAGGTGAGTAAATGTAAAATACAACAAAATAGTCGTTAAGCTCACCTCGGACCCGATAAATTTTATTATTTCTACTATTAGGCGTAGAAGTATGACCGTGCCGTTTTTTTATTCGCGCCTTTTTTACAGGTAGAGTTAAAGTTTTGGTGCATCTGTTGATATCACCTGAAAGAACGTTGAAAACGCTCTCTATCGATATATGCCTCGCGTGGTTAGGCTAAGAATAGCGGTTTTTATAAAGCTTCAAAGATGACCAACTTTCGTCCCAGAAAAATGCCATTTGCGGGAAATTTTCCTCTACACATGTAATGTGAGCAAAAGCGCCGTCGACGCATGGAACGCTTACAGAAGCTTACTGTGGTCGTGCTCTGTGAAAAAAATTCCGTCGGAAAAGGGTTCAGCGTTTCAAATCCCGTGATTTTCCAACCCATATAAGAAATTTGAATATGGAGATTATTGCAAACAACACGATGCCGGTGCGCAAGAAAAGCTAGCTGTGATGTTACACGTGTTGCATAAAGGAGCTTCACTCAGTTTGGAACAATTGGGAAAGATCGAGAGAGAAGGGACTTGGGTGTCATATGGATTGACCTAACTCAACATGGATAACATACAAAATTTTGACGGACAGACAGAAAGGAAGTCATTTTTGCATTGGCTCGTGACCAGAGAAGAACAATAGATCGATTTTGACAACCCGAAACACAACCGACCGCACAGTCCAACATTACCGGGAAGGAAGTGTTACTCTGTATATGATGACAAAAACAAGATCTTCTTTTCTATGAGGTCTTGAAACCCGACAAAACGGTTACTGGCATCCGTTGTCAACAAGACTTGATGAACTCCACCAAGAGATATGGTAAAAGCGATCGGTATGACCAATTTTTATTTTGCTGCATGATGACGCCAAACCCCATGTTGAAAAACTGGTCAAGGGCACCCTAGAACCGCCTAGTTCGGACGTTTTACCCCACCCGCGACACTCTCCGGACGCAGCACTTTCAGATTATCACTGGTTTCGACCGATGGAATGCGATCTGTGGCAGCAGCGCTTCGTTGAATACAACGATGCCGAAAATTGGGTTGATATTTAGATGGCTTCAAAAAAGCCAAAAATTTTCTTTGATGGATTTGAAAGTTGGCCAAATTGTGTAAACCCCTCGGAATTAATAATAGAATATAAAATTGGATAAGGTTTAGTGTAAAAAATTTTTGTTTTGATTGAAATTATGGGCCGGAAAAACGGCACGATCATACTTCTACGCCTAATAACTAAGCCTTCTCCTAGCCTCCACCATGCATACAACGATCAAATGAGGCGATCCATAGAACATTTAACATATTATATATTATTGTATGTATACCTACAGACGTAGAAAAATCATATGTTTATCTGAGGACGTCGAAAAAACGTGCTATAATGGTTTACCGAACTTGAGCAGATATGGCTAAGAGCCGACCTTTTGTCATGTCTGCCCTTGAGACACGCAGAGAGCACAGATTTCAATAGTCATAAGAAAACCTTCGAGCTTCAGAATATCTCATAAAAAACGTCTGAAAAACGAAACCGATACCGTATGAAAATTACAAGTATCAAGGGATTAGGCAGCACGAGAACGAAGGGCTGGTAACAGTAAAGCTGTAAACAAACTTCATTGCAAAAAATAAACCGCACAGTCGGAAAACAAAAAGGACATCAACGATGATATTTTTTGACGGCGAGAATGTGGCATTAGCTGTTTATTCTAAAGGATCTTTGCAAATCAAATGAGAGGAAGTAGACTTGCCAATGGTATTTTGAATTTTGTAAAGTATTTATGTACCAAAAAACAATCATGTTCGTTCATTGATTCTGACCATAAGTAATTTAGAAGATACTATATATTCGAGACAAAAAGTTGGAGTATCTTGTCGCGCACAAAAAATTGTCATAGGCAAAAACGCTCCAAAATGAGACATTTTTGGGTGTCGAGCTTTTGAAATTCTATTAAAAGTCGGGCCGGGCCCAATTTTTCGTGGCCGGGAGAATGAAAAAATTTTCCGGGTCCCTAGTCAGATTTTTTTGAGTCGGAATGAAGATAGCTTGCACGATCAACTGTAGTAGCACGATTCAACCTTTTACTAGGGCAACCTTTGCGCACACAACTAGGGCAAGCGTTTTGGCTCAAGACAAGCTGCCAGCGCGGCTTGTCTTGAGCCGGAATGAAAAAATTATGGAAAAAACCGGACCGGCCCCATCTGCTACGTCCGTCCAAAATGCACTACAGAACGGGTCATAATTATAATATATACATATAAGCGCACTTTAAAAATGAGTGTAACTTTCGTAGTTGGCAATAGAAAGGAATTTTTCGGCTGTCGCGCCCTAACTTCTTCGCACAGTTCAAACGCTGAAAATCGGTCCGGCAACTTCCCGGAAGGACTATCAGTCTGTCGGAAAAATAACGGCGGGTCGTCGCGCCTCGGAATCGCCCATCATCGCTTTGCGACTGCAAGCCGCGACTTGGGATTTGGTGCGCGATAGCGGCGAGGCGAGACATTTTGCTGCGACGACCCGCCGTTTTTTTCCCGACAGACTGATAGTATTACCCAGAAAAGTAACGCAATTGTTTCTGAGCCTTTGCAAAAAAACTCAACATGAAAAACAGAGAACATTCTGATGAGCAGCCTAACCCAATCCGTCGACATCACATTTCTACGAACACTTGGCCCTTCAAAACGACTTTCATCGAGAGACAATGGGAATAAACGCAAGGAAATATTTGTCCAAAAATGTAATTTCCGTCATTTATTGCGTCGTTCTGGGTGGCGCAGACGTTCATTTGTACGCAAAAAAAGGCTGGAGAAAAACTTGAAAGCCGTGCAAATGACAAGGAATTATATATTTTATTTATAGCGTAGGGGCTTGGGGAAATCATGGTAACGGTTTGGCCAGGAGCGAACATGACAAACATGTCTGTAGCTTAGGGTTTGTAAATAAAATTTCCGGCAAATTTGATCACCCCCAAGTGTAACAAGATTTCTGAAACAGTGAAAAATGAATTATAGGACGCAAGTTCAAGACAGAGGGTTGAACAAGAATTTGTCATTTTCACATGTTCAAATACGTAAAAAAAGTAAGGGAGTGTTCCAATTTCCTTTTTAATCTTGCACAGGGATTCCGCGTGGCTTGTATCGTATCTGGCATAATGCCACACGATCTTGGAGAAAAAAAATCTAATACTTCCAGTCCCTTTGCAAAGTCGCTGGAGTGGTTTTCGCGACATACACTTCGCGAAAACAAGTTTTTTTTGCACTGTGCAATATACTTTTTTGGGTTGTCGCTCACATCCCGACCTTTTCTGCACAGTGCAAACGCCAAAAAATTACCGCAGCAACTTTGCAAACGGACCAGTATGGCCACAAAGTTCTTTCTCTTTAACGTACTCCCTCGGCGAAAAAGATTGCTCAATATCTTGGCTGCTACTGTAAAGCGCGGGCTAATATTTCTAAAATTGTTATACGGCCTAGAGGTAACGCGTGTGCAAAATTTTAAAGAAAATCCAGACGTCGCACGTAAGACGGCTTCTTTGACAATTTCCGAAAATTTTAGTTGACGTTTTGTCAGGAACAGCCGAGATATTCAGCGCTATCTGGTGACTAGAGATTGCGCAAAATGTGGAGAGCGAACAGAGAGAAAAATTCTTTTCGGCCGATCTCTTGTAGTACTTGGTTTTGGCGAAAGAATAAGGAAGCATCATGCTTTGAATACATCCTCATTTTTTTCACAAATGCATACCCTTAAAGTACATACCCTTAAATTTCTCATCACATCATAAAATATCAATGTTTTCCGTAATTAAATCATCATCCAAAGAACACATGAACATTTCAACCGAGCAGCCTCTCCATGATCATGTTTCATGCCAATTTGTGACATCCCCAAAAAACGGCGTAATTTGTTACTAAAAACCTCCCCAAATTAACTGAATTCATCTCCTCTTTCGTTCCCTGTTTTAAGCCCTTTCAAGTTTACAGTATTTGCGAGCAAAATGCAAATGTCTTCTGCGTAAAAAGTCGGCTAATACAGGGATGGAAAATACTTTCGAAGAAATTCTCCAGGCCCTCCGGGGATTAAGATTTAACAAAGCTTTAATTTAATATGACGGGAATATTATTCATGAGGCGACGGGATTTGCAATTGATTTGAAGGATTGTAGTGTAACTACGTTGTAATTAGGAGCAGTTATTTGAGTGGGAGGAGTTGTTCTGAAATTAAAAGTGTTTTGGAATAAAGTGATTTTTAAAGTCAAAAATTACGGGTTTTTGGAGATGGTTAGGCGGTGCAATTAGCATTGAAAACGGCACTACTAATAAATAGTAAAATAAAAAGTTAATAGTAAGGATGTAGAATGTCACGGAAATCTTTTTCGGTGTTTGTTCGTACTGTAGTCATAGAAATTTTAGAAATTTGGACCTCACAAAAGCCCAGTCCCCAAAAGGACTTCCGTCGATAAAAAAAGTCGTCGCCGAGCCTTCGCCAAGGTGTGAAACATCCGGTAATCTATCGAGACTAACAGATTATATCGCAACAGATATAACAAACTTTATTTCATCCGTAGTTTAGCTGCCTGGGGGATGTTTCACGTACAAAAAGGGCACTAACTCGAGTTAGCGGCATCACAGAAAAAGCGGAGAGAGCAGAGAAAAAGAGGATTGGTAACTCGAGTGACCTGACTTTTTATCGACTTTGGCCGCACATTTTGGGACATAACTTTTGATACAGCGGACCAATTTGCGCCCTTCCAAAAAAATATTAATGCTGGTGGTACACAGAATACATGGATATAAATTTGTTAATTTTTCTTCTAAATTATGCAAATTATATGCAAATTTTTTTCTTGGTATCTAAAAGCTCGTCTTTTATTAAAATCTTTATATGGACATGTTTGTTACGCTCTCAGCATCAAAGGGTTTTTTGAAGGGTGTAAATTGGTATACTGTATCAGGAGTAATGGCCCGCGCAACAGTGGGCGAGAATTTTTTGGTCGTAACTTTTGTCACAGTAAACCAATTTGCAAATTTTTAAGAAAGTTTTAAAGCTGGGACTACGCTGCGTATGATGGTATCAAAATTTTTTCCTTATCTTGCATCTTAAATACCAAGAGAAAAATTTGCATATGATTTGCATAATTTAAAAGGAAAATTTACAAATTTATATGTGTATATTCTGTGTACCGCCAGCATTAATATTTTTTTGGAAGGGCGTAAATTGGTCCACTGTATCAAAAGTTATGGCCTAAAATGTCCGGCCAAGTCCATAAAAAGTCGCCCGATTCGCCAATCAAAAAGAAGAGGGATCACTCAAGTTACCACTCCTCTTTTTCTCTGCTCTCTCCTCTTTTTGCGCGATGCCGCTAACTCAAGTTAGCGCCCTTTTGTACGTGAAACATCCCCCTGGGCTTCGTAACGGGATATAATTTTTCAAAAAAGACGTCAAATGTCTCCGCCGAAAAATGGTCTCTTCGCAGACGAAAGAAGAAATTCTTTTACATATTCTAAAATCGTCTATTGTCAAATTTCAAAATCAGTTTAAAATTTTTTGATAGCTGCAAAGAGCACAAAGTTATGCGCGAAAACTTTCTGCAATATTTTTTGAAATTCCCTGTATAAAGCGCATTTCAAATCGCTCCAAAATTTTTAGTCCAAGAGTTGAAAAAAGTTTGGCAATTTTCTGATTTACAGGGTGCGCCAATAAAATCTGGACAAAACTAAATTCCATATAGCCTTTTTCGGATGGCCTGAGAACGGAAACTTTTAACACTTTTAGAAAGGGTAACAACCGTGCTATACAGCAACAGTAATGACCAGGTCGATGCCTATTGCAAGACTGAAAAAATAATCAAAACTTTTTGGAGGTGCAGAAATTTTTTTCCAGATGATGACTGGGATATTAATTCTTCCATTATTTCTGCTAATAGTCACTGACGTTCTTCAAATTTATTGTATATAAAGTACGTGCTGTTGTCTTTGTAACAGCCTACGGAACCAGGGTTGGTGGCCGATCTGGCGGCGCTGGTGTCGGACACAAAAAAATACCCAAAAATTTGGATTTTTGTGTTTTTAAGGATCTCAACGCCAGATTATGGCTCGTGTCGCTCCAAAATTCCGTGATTACAGAGCGTATACATAGCCAATTATTATGGTGTAAAAGAAAATCCGCACATACAAGGGGACCGTTTTTGCATAAATAAAAGTTCATGGGGGGAATTCAAGGCACGGTCATTCGGAACTTGAAACGTTTTGGCAGTTTGCAACAAGTATGAAAGGCCTTGAGCGTAAAAATCAACATAGAGTTGTATACTGGATAAATGCTGATGTAGCCAAATCACTTTTAGAAATATCTAGTCCAAGCTCACTCGAATAGCGAGGATATAGTAAATTATGCACCTACAGCCACTATTTCATCCCCAGAGGCAGCAGATAGAAAAATCCTTTTTGAAAGGCGACTAGGCTGACTCTGGTTATCCTTGCAAAAGTAGTTCTGGTGCTTAATAAGTTTGGAATCACACAGGGAAACTTCTACATAAAAATCTTTGATTTAACGGAAGTTTTCGGGAAAAAGGGCCCGTTTTTAAGCCAACTTTGGCGAGCTGTAAAAAGCCTAATTGTCATAATGAGGCAAAATCAATTTCAGTGCATAAAAACCAACCGGAGCTCTATCAGAAAAAGTAAATTTCAGTCCATAGCATAAAACGGTAAAGATAGCGCAATCATTTTTTGACCAATTTGGGGTCCGTGTTTCAGGCGCCTTAGTTGTAAGCACTTATAATGGCAAAACAAGTGTCGTAGACGATTATTTTGTCTGAAACTTTAAAGATAGCTTCTTGGACGTATTACACGTATCCACAATCGCCCACTTTGTTCTCGTACTGTTACAGCCTGCAGGGCAAGCAAAAACATTAGTCCAGATTTTATTGGCGCACCCTGTATATATGAAAATTTCCGTCTTAATTCTACTGCAAGGTACATGAATTTCTCATAACCAGCACTGAAAAACGTGAGACTTTTCAAGACATATGCAAAATACATCTCATGTCAATACAGCTTTGTGAGCAACCATTCAACACCGACATCCCAATGGCCTTCCGTTAGCCGCTTTGCAAATGTCGTTCTGGAAAAACGAGGATTATTTTCTCATTTTCTCAAAGACATTGTCGCCAAATATACGACAGACATCTCCAGGATGCAAATATCCGATTGCCAACAAAAACATTTCCTTCTAATCCGCCCGTAAACAAGTTGATAGTCTCCGAATATGAGTTTTCTGTTTAATGTTTGAAACTTTTGGACGCCCTGAGGCTATTTTTTCGCAACACGTTTTCAAAGAACCGCGGGAGGGTGGGATAATTAAAAAAATCCAAGAATTTCGTCTTATTCGAAGATCATGGCGCGGATTTGCAATGCAAATCGTATAATATTTATGTAGAACAAGTCTGAAAGCAATTACTATGAAAAGGAATAACAATATCGAAAATATATTTGAAGTAAAAAAATATTACGGATACACGGAGTGGCACGATATTATTTCATCGAAAAATTTGAAGGAAAAGATGACGGATACGCTGAGTTTGATGACAAAAAATCAATGTGGTATGTGCCTTGTCAAGCATCTCTAAACTTCACGGACAAGATTTTTTGAACATGGTACGCAATTATATACTTTGGCTCCGGCTTGAAGCCAAATTGGGACCTCTTTAGGACGAAAACAAACCAGTTACGAGCCAATTACATTGATGAGCCTTTGTACAAAAATTGAAACACAGCCCTTTCGCGTCATCCTTTCCTCACATACAGTGGCGGACCTGATCCATTGGCAAAAACCGTACCATTTTGCATTTGGGAAGTATTAAGATGCAACAAAATACCTCCCTACCCATGTAAAAAAAAACTCCGATTTAAAAAGCGTACCCCTCTTTTTGTGAGGAAAAGGGCGCGCCCGTCGAAACGGAGTTTTTTTAGTTGTAGAGGAGGTACTTTGCCACATTTTTGATACTTCCCGGATGCAAAATGATACGTTTTTTGCCAATGGATCAGGTCCTTCACTGTAAAAGCGAAAATTAGAATGTGTGTACCCTCAAGAACGTAGCGATATTTTCTTTTATGGAATGTTTGAGCAGTTCTTCATCAGATTTTTTGAACTTGGATCAAATTTGCTAAAACGCGAAAGATTCTCCAAAATTCGGATATTTTTTATATGGGGTACTAGTCCGTTCGTAAAGTCGCTGGAATGATTTCGGCGACATGCACTGTGCACGAAAACTCAGGGTGCGGGCGACAGCCCAAACAAACCTATTGCACTGTGCAAAAAGCCAAAAATTGCACAGTGCAAAGTGAACTTTCGTTTTCGCGGAGTGCATGTCGCCGAAAACATTCCAGCGACTTTACGAACGGACTAGTATAAACACGCGTATCCATGAACAAATTGAATTTCTGGCGGTCATATTTTTGTATCATGGAGACATGGTCATGACTTTTGACCCACCCAGCAATTGAATGACAAAAAACTTCCCGGCGCAACGCTAATCATGCCAAAAATGTCGGTCGCCAAATACGAATAAGTAGATAAAATATTGTCCAAGAATCAAGAAAAAAAAATCCACAACATGCTCCACCAACCCCCTCAGCCTGATTGGTTCAAATAAAAAAGTTTGGAACCACAGACTACCTCGATTATGCCCCTCCATATCCATATCCTTTTCGAATTTCCGGCGTTCGAGTCTCCCCCAGAATTACCGGTGGAAAAAAATCCTGCCCTCAGGGAGACTCATTCAGTTTGAACGTAATTTCCGAGAGAGCTAGACGTATGGATTGCAGTGGGTTAATCGTTTCCTGCGTTCACTTTATATGTCTCCACTCACATCATTAAACTTTAATTGCATTAAAAAAAGCGTTATGTCGGCCAAATGTCTGCTATGTTTCGTGGAGTTCAGCAATAAATTTGCCAAATCCCGCAATAAATTTGAGTGAGATTGAGAAATTGCAAAACGAAAAAAATACAATTCTTTTTTTTTTTTTGCAAAAAGGCCGTTTATATTCTAAATATTCCGCCTTACAGTAATCCCCTCATCTATTTGAAGGGATTACATTAATAGCAATGATGTGGGCAATGTCACAGTGCTATCTTGTCGAGGATTTGCTGGGAATTTCGGGGATGAATAATCATCTTGGACCCAAATTTGGCGCTCGATTATTGGAATGAATATGCATGATGACAATTGAACTTTGATGCCTCAAGAACGCATATTAAAGTCGGTAGGCTGCCAACTTGTTAAAAATAAAAAAACGTGTCCTAAGAATATTTAACACGGTATTTTAACCAAACGAAATATCCGTAAATAAATAAAAAAAATGCAAATTACTTTCGGAGAAATGAAATTCCCATTGGACTTTGGGAATTCGGGAAATTGCACGAAAACCGCAAAAGCTCAACGTTCAAATAATTTCAATTTTGTTTGCTAGAGACAATATAGGAAACAGAAAAAAAAGTATACAAAGCTTTTCACAGACGTATACATGACTTTTTGAACTAAAAAATGCAATAAGACGTTCTGGGACGTTCCAAAAAATTTCACTTTGTTTGCTTGCCAATTTTTCCGGAATCCCTTAATTGCCCCTTTAATTTCGTTAAAGACGGACCTCCCAAAACGTTCTGAAAACTTTTACCGCAAAGACATTGATGAATGTTCCCCAAGGATTCGCGAAAAGTTCACTGTCCGCAACGATAAAGTTTCTGCAGTTCGTGGCTAATTTTAAGGGTTTTTTTCGATCTGACGTCGAACTGCGTCATTTCCATTTGGCTATAGCGATATAATATACGGTACTTTTAAATGTGAATTTTTCGGGATGATACAGCTATCGTTGCTGGCGACCTGTTCTACTTTTCTATTTATCGGCTGTTTTGATAAGAGGAATATTTTAGTCATCCGAAAAAAAATTATTTCGCGATTTTTTCGGCCAAAAGTCTGCAAAGATTTTCCAGAAATGTTCAATGTGACGGTCAAAATGACCATCTCAATTCGACATGACCAAAATCACGCCAATTTCACGATGTGGCTGCCGCATCAGATTGCCAGCTTAAAAACCATACACTGCTCGACAAAATCATAAATGCACTTTTAAAATCGCTGTAACTTTTGTGCTTGTCAATAAAGCTGTGCCATATTTGGCTCCAATATGTAATAGTGTACTATAAATCATGTGCCAAAAAATTATGTTGGAAAGTTTCCACAATTTGGAGAAAAGTTGAAAAAACTGAAATTTTGGTGATTTTCTTTGCGACAAAATTATAAATTCGCGCAATGTTTTGCAATTTTGTAGTAGTTCACTAGGAAAAAATACTTCTCGTTTTTACACTAGCGACATGCACTTTTCTTCGAGCGCACCCTGCACGGCAACGGAAGGAGTCTCCGGCCCCATTTCAGCACGTTGCCCACTCAGTATCGGTTGTATTCGAACGAAATGTCAAAAATTAATTTTTCGTGGGGTTTTCCGACCATAAAATATTTTCTTCCGGGATTACTTTACTTTTTTGTCAATTACGACTCTTCGTTTGGACGAAACTCAAAAGTGGGCGGGAGACATTCCTGTTCTATTTTTGGTTGTCGTGCCCGTTAACGACGCATCGCCGCGGCGCTAAAAAATTCTACGGACTTTATGGCGCTACTAGTATATAAAGCTTGTAATCGAAATGCTTCCTGCAAAGCGTAAAGTTAAATTCGTATGTACAAATTTGTTGGGCCTACAGGGGACGTTCTTAAGAACCATTTATTCTGGACGAAGTTGCGAAAACTGCTTTTAAAAACGTTTTTTCTCTGTACCTCACTCCTCATTTTATGCAATCTTTCATGAGTAAAGGCTATTGAATATCTCGACTGCTCCTGCTAACAGTGAGTGCAAGCCAAAGTTTTTAGGAATTGAAATGTGATGACTTGTATGGAAGACTTAATGCCAGTTCTACTTCTGAATCGCGCTTTTACGGCTTGGGAAAACCGTAAAAATATGATAAAAACGTCCAAAAAATTCTTTGCTTTTTTGCCTCAACGACGAGCGCTTATTCAACGCTTTTTGCACTTTGTGACCAATGTAAATTCATGTATGACGCAATGTGTTCAAACATAGCCTTCATAAAAGTCTGTCGGGTCGAATAAAATGGAACTTTGCTCTTCGCTTTTTACATTTTTGATCGGGACATTTGTCGAATGCTCAACATTCTCATCGGCCTTTCAGCGGTCTCTCTGGCTCTGGCCACGGGCTTCAATGAGACTTTGGCCAAGGAGAAGTTCTTAGTTTTGGCCGAGTCAGCCTATACCGATTGGCCGGAAAAGTGTTTGAAAAAGAATTTTGGAGAGGCTAATGTAAGGGAATATAAAAATTCATAGAGTTGTTTAGGTGACAAAGACTGTAACAACCAAATGCGGCACCAAACTTGGCGAATGGAGGGTTTGCTACGGCTATACGGGAGTTTCACACAAGGAGAAAGCCGTTTTTCTGGCGTATCGGTAAGGACAAAAGAAAAGCATCAAAGACTTTGCTTTTTAGCGGAACGATCAGTGGAATTCAACTCTTCTACGAGGTCGCGCGAACCGCCTTTGTCAAAGAAGTTGACGCCAAAATTGGAGGCAAAGTCGCGGCGTATTTCTACACCGTCTACAACAATCTCCGCAAAGGCGGATTGAACGCCGAATTCGTCCGCCTGACCAAGGCGTTCCCCGGCTATGACGTCTGGATCAGTGGGCATTCCTTGGGCGGCGCCTTGGCTTCAATCGCCACCGCCGAAGCCATCAAAGTTGATGGTATTAAAGGCGACAAAGTAAAGCTGATCACTTTTGGAGAGCCCAGAACTGGCGATGCTGCGTATTCAAAGCGTTACGATGACATTGTGAAATACGGCTATCGAGTGATCAACAGTGGAGATATTGTGGCGCAAGTCCCACCAAAAGATTTCAAAGGGTACGCCCATCACAAGACCGAAGTCTGGTATCCACATGGAATGTCCAAGGGGAGCAAATACCAGGTCTACACCGAGAATGAGTCCGCTAAAGGATTCAATTCAAGAGCACCGTTGAATAGCGTCTCTGACCATATGAAGTATTACGGGAAGTTGCTTGTTCAGTATAGACTGACTGGTTGCTAATGAAGTTGAAAATTTGAGGCAAGAAGTAAAGTTTCTTCAGGTGAAATAGAGTTTAATTTGAGCATAAATATATAAGGCAGATATGAAGGTAAAATTGATAAGTACAATATATTTGGCGTCATCAGCAGGCGGCGTTCCTGAAAAAATTGAATAGGTCAGATTTAGTCTATGAAGTAAAATTTCTAAGGAAATTTCTAAGGACCTCGGAAACAGAGGTGTTCAGGCAGCTTCAAGAAATTAGGAATATGTTTACAGGGGAAGCGATTCAGTTCGGATTTTTTTGAAAGTTGGCCCAAATTAGACAACATTTTGATAGCTAGAACATACTCAAGGTTCGTAGCTCGCGGCATGCATAAACGTCTGAAATTTTTAGGTGAAAAGGTGGCGACAATGTAACACCTTTTGCGAGTTTTGCCATGAAAGATTTTTTTACATACAGTGGCGGACCTGATCCAGTGGCAAAAAACGTACATTTTGGGTCCGGAAAGATCAAAAAATGTAGCAAAATGACTCCGTTTCCAAGTGAAAAAACTCCGATTTCAAAAGCGCGCCGCTTTTTTTGTGGGGGACCCTTCAAAACGCAGTTTTCCAGTTGGAAAGGGAGGCATTTTGCCACATTTTTTGATACTTTCCCGACGCAAAATGGTACGTTTTTTGCCAATGTATCAGGCCGTCACTGTAATACTTATTAGCGCTACAACAAAAACTCGTTTTTTTCCACGCGAAACCGGCAAAAATTTGACCAAATCTACTTTTCTCCCTGACTGCTCTCCGCTTTCTGTGTACTCTCTAGAGATCACTCTTAATTTCTAAAGGTCGCCGTATTTTTGTCTAGAAACTTACGCCACACCGGCATCCTGAATACATTGGCAGACCCGTCGCCTCGAGTTTTGGGAGTCAGCTTCACACTGTTTGAAGATCTCTTTGATCACTTGGACTGGCGGTCGACGGACGCCGCAGCTGAAAAATGTGGGTGAAATGGCCATGAATTGTCCTGTTTAGTTTGAGGTTGTAGAATAACCAAAAATTTACAATCTTTGACTTTTTAAAGCTTCTTACCATAGCCCTACAAAGCTATAATATTTTACCAAAGATAATGCACTGTAAAAACTACGAAACTAATTGGTTGGCAATTCCAGCAAAAAATTTACAATACGGTAGGCTATTTGACGAACAGCGTTCCAGTAGCATCCGTTCCCCGAACGCAAACTGGAATTTTGTTTTCCTCGAGAGCAACTCAATTAGTTTTTGATCATTTTTATCACTCTCTAGCTTCGTAAAAAACTTTATGACCAATAAAAAAGCTCTGTTAAAATCTCAATTTCATATTTCATCTTTTTGCTGTAAAGTGAGACAGTAAAAATATGCGAAGAATGAGAAAAATTCTTACATTTCTTTAAACAAAAGTATACAAAAAATGCAAAAATTCTTACATTTTCTCCAAACTTACCCCAAATTTTTCACACAGGCGAAAACATCCGTCTTGATGACGCAATTTTGCATGCATTCTTTAAATGCGGGAGCTAAAAGCGCTTAGAAAACCTTGCCGTATTTTACCCACCGTTCTCGCCTAGAGTATTTTTTAAGACACTCATAAAGCCGGTTCCCTTCGATTCGTTTGCGAGTTTTGAGGCATTCAACGAAGGCTGGAACACATGAAGAACAAGTCGTTTTGAGGCCGCCGCGTTGTGGAAGGTCTCGTTCACTTTGATTGCATTGTAAGGCTTATCGGTGCACCTGAAATTTGATTTGAATTTGTGGTTTAATTGTTAAGAAGTCTTCAGGGATAGTGCTCAAAATGCGACGTTTATATGTGTACTAGACTTGGTTAAAAATCAAAAAGATTTTTTCCTTACAATAAGACGAGATTCTCTGCTTGCCCTTTGCAGAAGCGACAGGGATTTTCAGTCCGAGAGTTGGCAAAATTTCGGGAGTTTTGTTTATAAATGAAAATTTTTTAGCCTTTTTTATTGCTGATTGTGAGTGCAACGTTCTTATAAAAAAATCTATCTAAAAATTTACAAAATATGTTCCCCGTGATACTTCATTTTCACCCCTTGTCGGCAAAGACCGTTGAATCTCGGCTGCCCCTACAAAATGTGAGCTTAAATTTTCAAAAATAGATATGCAACTTCTTGTGAGGCTCCCATATTTATGCAAGGTTAGAAAAGCGTTGCACTTCAAACCCTTTCCCATGTAAAATATGTATCTCGGAAGATTGCAGATTCTCTTACATTTCATGCTTGAGTTTCATAATGCACTCCAAGTGGTGTTCCTTTTCCGTTCGAATGCAGTTGAGGACTGTTTCGGTGTCAAAGTCGATTGCCACTTCGTCCTGGAATACTCCTGATTAACGTCAGAAAGCAAAAAAATTTTTTTAATATCTAGTACAATATTGGGGTAGTGCGGGTAGCAGGTAATTTTTTTTCAGCCACATCATATACGGTTTAGAAGCGCAATCTCTGAGCTTCAAAACCGTATGTTCAACATATCTCAAAATGCGTTTCAAAGCTCACAGGATTCCGCACAAATCGACGACCCAAAAATACACAAGACTTATGGGACACCCTAATAAAATACGTTGTGGTCTGTCTTCCTATTTAAATATTATATTTTGGAAACAACGCTGACTTTGAAGCCATGCTGTTTACTATTCCCTACCTTGCACTTCTCCACACACGGCATGATATTCTGCTTCACACTCTCCTTGCAATTGGCCATCTCCGTGCAATTGCATTGCCGAATCCACCCATCCTCGGCGCTCACCCACGGGAACAGCAATACAAAAGCCAACCAGAACATGGATTTGTCTGTCATGAATCCATTGTCATCTCCAACAAAACTCTTTCTCTTGCGCGCTGGGATTCGAGGGGGGAAGGGAAAGACGAATTGGGTTCGAATCGACTTCCCGAGAGGAGTTCAAGGAGCAATGACGTGATCGTGATGTTATCGACTCTCCCCTCTGCAACAGCTCCCAGCACAATCTCAGTTGGAGGCGCACAGCGAAAAAGGTGAAAAAATGGCTTCAATGTTACGGTAAATGGAGTGTTGAAAAGTAATTGACAAAGGAACGCGAGTAACATGGGAAGTTTTCCGGCATCGATGTTCAGATTTTGATTAAACTTGGCGCAAATTCAATCTATTGTCGATTTTTTTAGGATATGCTATAGCTTTGCAGAATCGATTAAGATTTTCAGCTCCAAAGATGGAAAAAATAAGCTACTCTTTTGCGAACTTTACCCACAAAAAATGATTTTTACAATCGAAAATGACAAAGATATGGCAAGAAATGTCTTTTATCAACGTCCGCATTTTCTCGGCTCAAAGGATCGTTGAGATTTTGGCTGTGCCTGTAAAGTGTGAGCTAAAACCTTCCGGAATTCATATGTCATCTATGCCAGAAGTGTGCCTAAAATTTAAAGAAAATCTGAAGGTCCACTTGGGATACATCCCTCTTAACAACGTCTGGAACAAAATACGTATAGACCAAAAGTCTTATCAGAAGATCTTTGCTCTTTCTATATACAAAACAGTGGACTAAATCAGCAAAAAAATTAAAACGTAACGTAGGGCGATCATGAAACCAGAAATGTCAAGAAAATCATAGCATTAAAAAAGCTTTTTATTTATTTACATTGAAGTGTTAGAGAAGTCTCGAGAACGTGACAAAAATAATTCAACACAAAAAGTGAACTTCGAGGAAGAAGGAAAAAAGATTTTTTGGTGTAAACTGGGTTGGGAAATGCCTTGGAGCGTTTATTAAAACGCAACGATCTCTACAAGTCCATAGATTGCGCTTATTTTAAACTAAGCCTGGTGAAAGATTGATTAGTTATTGATTAAAATGAAATAGAAAACTGGTTACCCGTAAAAAAACTTGACAAGAAACACTATAGAAATGGTATCCGAAACCTTTATAAAGTCTTGCAGCAATTCTCAGGGCAATAACGGCTCGGACTGCAACAATGACCGAGAGAAACAGCCTTGAAAGAACACTCGCAAACGGATCGAAAAACGGCAAAAGTGATTGAAAAGGAGCTTGCAAGATGGGAAAGTCAAAGGGATGATTTAACAAGGTCGGCATCTGAAGTTCGGCGTGGTGGCGGTCGTATTTTTACATACAATATTTGAGAAAAATTCAGCATAAAAAAAGAAGTGTTTTAGACGCCCATATTTTTTTCAAATTTTGACCACACGTCGGGCCTAGGCCAGACATCGATTACTAATAGCCTTAGCTCATTCTTTGCAGGGAGAGACGAGGTATTCAACGATCTTTGTCACCAAGAGAGTTCACAAAACGCGGAGAGCAGTCAAACACACAAGCGACTTGAGACTGCATCTCGGCCAGTTTCGCTGGGAAAAAATTGAGTTTTTTTGTAAAAACATAAGTCTCTACTGCAGAAATGGGCCTGAGGCTTCGAATCTAAAAAAATCAAAAGAGAATTATCTAATTTTAGCCAACTTTTAATGTAAAAATCTGACAATGTGAGTTTTTCTCGCGAAATGTAAACAAGGAGTTGCAAACGCTTTAAGAAAGATAAATCTATAGCTATCCCAAGTTTCAATAAAGTATGACCGTCCAACTTTTAGAGCTTTTTTCGTGGAATATTCGCGATTTCACTCCACATTTTGTAATACGCACCGCCAGTGAAAGGTCGGTTGAAAGATCACCGATTGTCAACCATCTCGCTGTTTTTTACAAAAAAAAACGAAAGGTTTGCCGCTGACGTCAAACAAGAGTCAATCAGATTAGACGGCCGACTGTGTACGGTAGCGGACGTCAATCGAAGCAAGTTGAAATGTTGTTACAAACTTTTTGGGTAATTTGTTTTCGGGTGCATGTTATGTCAAATGGAGAAGCGATCTTGTTCTTTTGCTTTACGATTTATTCTACTCAAAATTACAGTAGTCTCACACTGAAAATATTGTATATAAGAATACAAGGTTATGCACAACCAGCTGCTCCATAAGTCACAATCAACTGGTTATAGTAAATGATGTGATTCAAGACGCTCAAATCGGTATTTGAGTCCTCACAAGTCGGGTCTTCGTCTTCGCTGCACACCTTATAAGTGGCTCCATCGCTCATTCCATTCGCATACCAGACCTCCGTCTTGTGATGAGTATAATTCATAAACCAGCTGGGTGGAACCTGCGGCACAATGTCGTGTTGATTAATGACCCTGTAAGCGTATGACAGAACACTGTCGAAAGCCGCCGAATAGTCGGTATCCCCAGTCCGCGGCTCTCCAAAAGTGATGATCTTGACGCGAGAGGCCGCGATTCCGTCGACTTTGATCGCTTCGGCGGCTGCGATTGAAGCCAACGCTCCTCCCAACGAATGGCCGGTTACATAGATCTGATAGTCAGGGAATTCATTCGCCAGCCGAGTCAATTCTCCGTTCAATCCGGCGTCTCGAAGGTAGTTGTAGACGTTGTAAAAATACGCCGAAACTTTCCCTCCAATTTTGGCGTCATCGCGCGTGGCGAAGATTGTCCGAAAAGCTTCGTAGAACAGTTGAATGCCGCTGACGGTACCTCTGAAAAATTGAACCGATAAACTTGCAAGTATATGTGAGAAAACGTCAGTTATAATAGCGATGACTTACCGGTAAGCCAGGAAAATAGCCTTGCTATTATGCGAAACTCCCGTATATCCATAGCAGACCTTCCATTCGCCAAGATCTGTGCCACATTCAGCCGTTACGGTTTTTGTGACCTGAAAGCGGCGAGAAATGAAATTTGGAAACAGTTTACTGATTCTCACAATAGAAGTGTCGCTGGGACGCTCGTGGATTTGCAAATTTTGTGGTAAAAGAGTGACATATTAATGCTTGAAAATTTTAGCTCGCACTTTTTACGAGCAGCAGGCACTTTTATTTACCGATACGAGGCTAGGCGAATTATGGAGAGCAGTCAGAGCAAAACGAAATTTCTGCTTATCTTTGACGTATTCGATTTTGGCGTCGCGACACTTGCGGGCAACCACTTTGCGGGCAACCAGTTTGCGGGCAGATTTTTTGCGGGCAGCCACTTTGCGGGCAAAATTTGGGGGGTCACATTTGCGGGCAGCTGAAACATTTGCGGGCAGCTGAGACACTTGCGGGCAGCCTGGGACACTTGCGGGCAACCGACACTTGCGGGCAGCCGACATTTGCGGGCAACCGGCACCTGAGGGTTACAGGGTAGAGGAGGAAATATTACTGCGATATTTTGGAAATTTGCCGACATTTGCGGGCAGCCGACACTTGCGGGCAGCCGACATTTGCGGGCAACAGAAAAAAACAGTCACACAGACTGTATAGGAACTTTTGGAACTGTTGCCCGCAAATGTCGGTGTCCCGCAAGTATTGCCTGCCCGCAAATGTCGGAAAACTTCCAAAATATCGCAGTAATTTATCCACCTCTACCTTGTTATCATCAAGTGCCGGTTGCCCGCAAATGTCGGCTGCCCGCAAATGTCGGCAAATTTCCAAAATATAATATCATAGTAATTTTTCCACGTCCACCCTGTTACCCTCAAAATCAGGTGACGGTTGCCCGCAAATGTCGGCTGCCCGCAAATCTTCCAGGCTGCCCGCAACTGTCGACCCTGCCCGCAAATGTCCCAGGCTGCCCGCAAATGCCGGTGCTGGCCGCAAATGTCGGCTGCCCGCAAAGTGGCTGCCCGCAAAAAATTTGCCCGCAAACTGGTTGCCCGCAAAGTGGTTGCCCGCAAGTGTGCGCCCGCCTCGATTTTACAGGGGAAGTACTCCAAGTGCGACGCTCAGATTTTGATGAAACTTGGCACAATTTAAAATAATTTTTTCTAAGATACATGCGAGAATCCAAGCTCGCGCTTTGCAGAAACAACCGAGATTTTTAGATCGAAAGTCGGCGAAAATTCAGGACTTTTTGCCGAATTTCGGCACAAAAAGGTTCATGCCTGTTTCAACTGTAAAGGATAATGTTTCCGCAAAAAATCAAAATTTTCCGCACGAAATTGCCAAAGTTATGGCCAAAAAGCGCTTTTCTCTCTGACCGCTCTCCACGTTTAGCGTGCTCTCTCGGCGACAGAAATCGTTCGATATCTCGGCGGCGCCCGCAAAGCGCGAGCTAAAACTTTCAGGAATTGATATTTAGTCCATACCCAACATGTGTGCAAAGTTTAAAAGACGATTTCTGAGTCAGTGAATCAGCCGCCAGTTAGGCGTGGACATAGGAAAAAATCGAATTTGAGTTTTTTGCATCAAAATGACTGTTGGTAGGTGCTAAACAAAAGCGAACAATATTTTTTCCTAAAACTTTCAACAAGGTACCATTTTTTACTATTTACTGTTTTTGAAGTAATTGGCTACAACTGTCGTATCTTACCTTGAAATGCAATAATTTTGCGGCCTACAACGTTTTCGACCCTTGCGAAGACGCTGGAAGAATTATTTTTGATCTCTTCCTACTGTAACATACCGTAATACCGTATCGGCCGCTAAAAAACGGCCGTAAAATCTTTGTTTCTGAAAACCCACAGCTGATTTTTTGATATAAGAGCGAAGGAATAAGAATTTTTTCTCGAGCTCGAGAATGGTTGCTGGATTCGCTACCAATTTCAAAAAGTAGCGAAATGATCGATTTGCGACATGGTCTCGGTAACGAATCCTTCTTTTCGCGACCTCCGAAAAAAGTCGGTCGCGAATCGGCGTTTTCGCTACCTCCGCGAGAGAGGAGGTAGCAAAACGGCGTTTTTGCGACGGCGCGGAATTGGGAGGTAGCAAATCCGCGGATTTGCGACGTCCCAAATACATATAAACTCCGCCCCCTGAGTTTTGCAGCCAACCACCGCGTTTTGGCCTTTTTTGACAAAAAAATACCATTTATGGTGAAAAATTTTGCTTGTAAATCGTACATTTACGAAATTATGAAAGAAAAAGTCTTCTTCGTTAAAATATTTATTAATAAAAGACGTACATTTTCGTATAAAATATGCGTTTTTTACAACATTGTTCAAGCATTGCCGGAGAGTCGATGGATGGAACTGAAGAACATGTTTTGCCAGATATGGCCGAAGTCGAGGGATGGATCATGGCCGCCAAATTACCTTCCTGGAAATCAAAAGCAATGTAAAATTTCCTTATCATTTTCAGAAAAAAACACCTTCATTTACCTCATATTGCATGTGTCTAATCCGAGCATCGAAATGGGCATAGCTTTGAGCAAAAATATGGCCGACGGGAGTGAAATCGGAATTCCAGGTAATAATTTGTTACCTAAAAACAGAATAAGAATACTTAAATCCAATCTTACCTCCTTTAGCAACTACCACTTGGCCATTCCCTTGTTCGATTTCATTATTTCTGCCGCCTGTGTACGATTTATAAGGCTCCTGCCTAGAAAAAAATTGGAAATCTCGTCTAAAATCAAAAAATAATAAAAAAACAACTTACCATGGAGTCAAAAAGCCTTTTTTGCCCGCCAATTTCGTCCCCGATGTTTATGGCGATCACCTTGAGCCGGTTTGTCTTCTAATTCAGCTTCTCTGCATCTATTTGGCCAATTTCAACAAAAGGAAACAAGAAAACAGGAAAAAAAGAATTTATGAAGTTGCGAATGTTTTGGCGGCCCGTGAAAACGAAATGCCACGCAGTCCGAGAACGGATTTTAGGTCCAATAACAAGGATGTCCTCGGCGTTATCAATCAAATCAACCGTTTTTTAGCCATGGTAAGCTGTTTTGTTATTATTTTTTGACTTTAGACGAGATTTCCAATTTTTTTTTATATTATTCATGGCAAGAGTCTTACAAACCGTTTTCAGGAGGCAGAAACAACGAAATCGGACAAGGAAAAAGCCGTGTGGTAGTTGTTAAAGGAGGTAAGACTTGATTTAAGTATTATTGTTCTGTTTTTAGGTAATAAATTGTTGCCTGGAACTCGGTTTCACTCCAGTCGGCCGTATTTTTGCTCAACATTATGTCCGTTTCGATGCTTGGATTAGACACATGAACTATGAGGTAACAGAAGGCTTTTTTTCTAATCAGAAGGAAATTTATATTGATTTCGATTTCCAGAAAGATCTGTAAGCGGCCATGTTCTTCAACCCCATCCATCGACTATCCGGCCGTATTGAGACAATATTGTGGAAAACCCGCATATTTTACATGAAAACGTACGTCTTTTATTAATAAATAATATAACGATGAAGAGGGACGTTTTTATTATTCATAATTTCGTAAATGTACGATTTATCAGCTAAGTTTTTCACCCTAAACGGTGTTTTTCCGTCAAAAAAGCCAAAACGTGATGGCTGAAAAATTGAGGGGGCGGGGCTTGTTTTGGGACGTCGCAAATCCATGGATTTGCTACCTGCCAATTTTGCGCCGTCGCAAAAGGGCCGATTTGCTACCTCCCAATTTTGCGCCGTCGCAAAATGGCCGATTTGCTTCCGACGTCTTTTTTGGAGGTTGCAAATTGAGGTTTCTGCTACTTTTTGAAATTGGTAGCGAATCCAGCAAACATTATCGAGCTCGAGAAAAAATTCTTATTCCTTCGCTCTTATATGTTAATCAGCGTAAAATTCTGCTCTAGACGCAATCAAAAAAAGTTCAAAAAAGTGAATGACAAATTTCGTGGTATAGTGGTTAGTGGTCGGGACTACCAATCCAGCCTCCCAGGTTCGATTCCGGGTGGGTGCAAATCGCGAAAAAATACTAGAAATCGACTTTAATGGAACAATCAAAGCTATTTGAGTGATACTAAGTGATTTTGGACAATAACGGCACCTGTATGTGAGCCTAAAACGGACTTTTTAAAATTTTTGGGGCTTAATACGTGAAAAATAAAACGGCTTCAAACCGGCTGAAATTGATACCACTTACTCTAGGGCTAATTATAAGACACTTTCCCGTTAACTTTTTTTGGGATCTTACTGTATTGTGGATTACTGTAACATAAAACTTATTCTCCTAAACCGCGGTTTACTTCGGAATTCTCGCACAAAATTTTTAGTTTTTTAGTTAGATATTTTAATAAGAAAACAAAGATCCACTCTTGATGTATAAATTAAAATTTCCCTCCGTCTCCAATGTGTGTTGACGTTATCAACAACTGGTGAAACTGCGTGAGATTACTCAGGTGTTTCAAGTCGTACCGCCATATAAAAAATATTTCTACGCAAACCAAGCCTTTCTTAATCATTTTAAACGTAATGGTGGGGATACGAGCTCTTTGCGCTATGTGGTATACAAAAAAATGGAAACGTGTTTCATGTTACAGTAATCCACGATACAGTAAGATCCCAAAAAAAGTTAACGGAAAAGTATCTTATAATTAGCCCTAGAGTAAGTGGTATCAATTTCAGCCGGTTTGAAGCCGTTTTATTTTTCACGTATTAAGCCCCAAAAATTTTAAAAAGTCCGTTTTAGGCTCACATACAGGTGCCGTTATTGTCCAAAATCACTTAGTATCACTCAAATAGCTTTGATTGTTCCATTAAAGTCGATTTCTAGTATTTTTTCGAGATTTGCACCCACCCAGAATCGAACCTGGGAGGCTGGATTGGTAGTCCCGACCACTAACCACTATACCACGAAATTTGTCATTCACTTTTTTGAACTTTTTTTGATTGCGTCTTGAGCAGAATTTTACGCTGATTAACATATCAAAAAATCAGCTGTGGGTTTTCAGAAACAAAGATTTTACGGCCGTTTTTAGCGGCCGATACGGTATTACAGTATGTTACAGTAGGAAAATCGGAAAAATAATGATTCCGTCGTCACCGCAAGGGTCCAAAACTTCAGTAACCATCAAATCATCGCACAGTAAGGTAAGATACGACAGCTGGAGGCGATTACTTCTAAAACAGTAAATTGTAAAAAAATATACCTTGAAGAAGGTTTTGGGGAAAAATATTGTTCGCTTTTGCTTAGCACCTTCCAACAGTCATTTTAATGCAAAAAACTCAAAATCGATTTTTTCCTATGTCCACGGCTGACGCACTGACTCAGAAATCGTCTTTTAAAGAAAACCTGAGCGTCGCACTTGGAGTACTTCCCCTGTTATTTACGTTAGGTGAAAAGAGACCAAGTTGTTCTAAATTTCTTAGTTTTTTTCTTTCACTCTTAACCAGAAATTAGGGGGTCCCTTCGGGCCCCCCAATTTCTGGTACTTTTGCTTGTTCTTTTACTCTTGCTTTTGAATTTTCCCTAAGCCTTATGATTCCTTTTGAAATTTTTAAAAGGCTCGGGGCCTGCGGCCCCTCGCATGCGGTGCCACGTCTCATACTGAGTGCTGTGAAGACTTGACTGGAAGGCTCGGGGGCCTGCGGCCCCCTCGCATGCGGAAAAGTATCCAAACTCCTAACTTCGTGTCAAATCCTATCCCAAATCCATCACTTTCCCCCAAAAAACAAAATTTCAAAAATTCCTATCACAGTACCATGTACTCAACCCAAAATATGCAAAAGTACCCAACTCTGCACCACTCACTCGCACCCCAAACCCGGCCGCGTTCCTGATACTACCCCCTAAATTCCCAATTGTTCATGAAAACCCTAACACAAATTCATCACTGTCCCCAAAAACCAAAATTCCTACAATTTCTATCACCGTACCATGTACTGAACCCAAAATATGCAAAAGTAACCCAGTCTGCAACCCTCACCTGCACTGGAAACCAACCGCACTCCGCACTCGCATTTTTGAGACTGACTGCTCCGCAAACCAAAACTTTGAAAATGATTTTAAATTTTTTCAAAAATTCCCACAATCGAGACCGATTTTTTGCTTCGAATTTTTCAAAATGAGAATTGTTTGGCTTCACGGACAAAAAAACAGACAGAATAATTCTTTTGCTTTAATAAAGGGGAAAACCCTTCATGTATTTAAATTTCCCCCAAGTGCCCTCAACGTGGCGAACTTTCCCTTGTAAAATCTAAACACTTACATTGGCATCTCCAAACGCAACAGCCGCGCATTTCTCGGGAGTTGTTGTGTAGGCTCCAGCCGACAGCTGAAGCAACTTCGTCTTGGCCAAGCTCTCATCAAATTGACCATTCACAATGACTACGGACAACAAGAAAACCACCACAACTCTCATGATGCACCGCTAATCCTATTTGAGTGATATGACACACATTGAACGTGGAATTGAACCCACTTTTATACCATCCATTTAATGTGTAAAAAAAGCGCAATCCCCCAAGCCTCAGCGCGGGATTGACCCCGGATTTACATTGCAATTACACGGCGACATGCGGTTTGCCTCGTCGCAGAAACATTCAAACCATCCACTTGCGGTATGTTTTGTTGTGACTTCGCTGATGCAATTGGGGAAAATGTGTTTTCGAAACGTTTCGAACATAATCCGTGTTGCTGTAGGGAGAGGTCAAAGGGCCATCTTGTGATTCTTGGATTAAGCTTCCGCTTTGCAAATCTATTTTGGAGAGGCTGCGGTCAAAGTGCAACAAGTATTGATGTGTTTGCTGAATTTTTGTTTTGCTAGTATTCAAGGACGTCCATGCAACATTTCAGGCCAGCGAAGTTGAAGCTGTTTCCTGACGTCGCAAATAGCCAGTTCGCGCTTTGCAGAAATGACCGAGATTTTTTGTCGACGCTGGACGTAAATATGATACTTTTTTGGCGAATTTTGGCATGAAAAGTATCATATTTAATTCCACTGTAGAGCGTAATGTCTCACAAATACAATTTCCGCACAAAACTGGTCGAAATGTGGCCAAATTTTTTTTCTCTCTGATCGTTTTCCGCATTTTTCTTCCTTTCTTAACTCCACACACCGTTCAATATCTCGGCTCTCCCTGCAAAGCGCAAGTTAAAATTTTCAGAACTTGATCTATGGTGTACGCCCGTCTAATGTTGATTATTTTTATCACACCAGGGCACAAGGCACCGTCGATTCCACGTCCACCTGAACATAATCCAAGCACAGACTCAGCAAACGTGGGAAAAAACGAAAAGCGAATTAAATTTGACCTTTTGGAATCAGACCTTACGTCAATCGAACCCTCAGCTCAAAGGATATTCACTACCTTCCTGTTGAATCGGGAATTCAAATGAGAAAAAGTGAATTTACTCAAGATATTTACAATTTATTGTGGTAGTTGCTTATGGCTGTCCAACAAGCGTGTTTATCCCCAAAACCTTTTGATGACGTCTCCAAAATCTCCACAGCCAGCAATCCCATATCCCAAGATCATTTTCGTGTAATATCGGATATGGTCTTGCCAATTGTAGCCAACTACAACCCTATTACTGCAGGCTTTGTCTTCCGGAGTTGGGCAAATTTTGAACCCTCCATCGGTCATGCCGTTTTCATACCACACCTCGGCACTGTGATGAGTATAACCCAGGAAATTTTGAGGGGGCATGTGAGGTACGGTGTCCTTCCGATTCACCACTCTGAACGCATAGGGAACGAGTTTCTCAAAGTTCCTCGCATATTGCGCATTTCCCGTCCTTGGCTCCCCAAATGTAATCAGCTTCAGCTTCGCGGACGGAACTCCTTTGAGCTTGACCAGCTCGCCGGCTGAGACGGAGGCCAACGCCGCCCCAAGTGAATGCCCAGTGACCCACACTTCGTAATCCGGGAATTGAGAGCGTAATCGGGCGACTTCTTCGTTCATACCGGCCTTCTCGATGTTCTGATAGACACTGTAGAAGTATTCCGCCGCTTTGCCGCCAATCCCGGCGTTCACAAGTCGCCCAAGTCGGGCACTCTCGTACATCAGCTGGAGAACGCTGATTGTGCCTCTGGAAATTTCTATTTGACAAACGAAAAAGACGGAACAAACAATTTATTTTTACGGCCAAACAGACCGATATACCTGCTATTCTTAAGAATTCTTCTCACCTATACTAGTCGGCGCAAAAAGTCTTTGGAATTTTTCGCGGCCCCCAAATCCCGCCGCACCCCGAAATGTCGATTTGTCGCTGAGAAAAGTGGGAATCGCGCGCGACAATAAGGCAAAATCAACAAAATTGCACAGTGCAAAAGCACTTTTCGGGCCGGATGCACGGTGCAAAATGTGTTTTCGGTTTCGCGCACAGTGCAGAGTCGCAGAAAATTCCAAAGACTTTTTGCGGCGACTAGTACGCC
Organism: Bursaphelenchus xylophilus; assembly: GCA_904066235.2. Classification (NCBI taxonomy): domain Eukaryota; kingdom Metazoa; phylum Nematoda; class Chromadorea; order Rhabditida; family Aphelenchoididae; genus Bursaphelenchus; species Bursaphelenchus xylophilus. The sequence goes on from CAJFCV020000004.1 coordinate 9,237,662, forward strand.
AAGAAGATGGCTTTGTCCGTGTGTGAGACCCCCGTAAATCCAAAGCAGACCTTCCATTCACCAGGCATCTTCCCACATTCCGCCGTCACCGTCTTTGTGACTTCAGCATCGTCAAAAACATTCTTTACGCACTTCACGGGGAAGGTGGTGTATGCAGCAGCTGCCAAAGGGAAAAACTTGGTCTTGGCTAAAACCTCGTCGAACTCAGCTGATACCACAGTTGATAAAATGGCAGAGAGCAACAGTTGCACCTTGATTGTCATAGCTCAAAAGGCTGATTTATATCCAGAACGGCTAAGCCCGTTTTCGAATTCCGAAACTGGGATACTAGTTTGCTTTATCGACAAAATTTTTATGATGATCCTATGTTTGCACAGACCATGGGGTCGCGGGAGTTCCGATTATTTTTAAATGGTCAGTCGGATGTTCTCGTGGGAGTATTTGGATGCTCTCCTGACTCCTATCTTCTAGCGAGCCGTACAAACTCATCTCGAATAGCGCATGTTCTATGGCATGTGATAACGTCCGAAGAAGAGAGGTTGTTTCATTAACAATAAGAAGTTATTTTTTAACAATACAGTTCGCGCCAAAATGATAGAGCCACTCAGTTTTTCTGGATTTATTATATTATTCTATGGTTAGGTGGCCCAAGCCGGCATAATGCATATATGCAATAACATGATATACCTGCACTACGGCCACCATAACTTAGGACTAGCCATGGCGCCCAATCCAAAAAAAAATCAAAAATTCGGACCTTCGCCCTCGGTCGACGCGTCAAAATGATAGAGCCACCGGATTTTTCTCCTCGGTGGTGACAGGCGGGGATCTGTTGGTACTGTAGTCTGTTAATATCACTGCTGCAATATAGGCCTTCTAATATGTTTTGAAAGTATTTCCACCCGGATACAACGGTCGGAAAATTTATTTCCGGTCAGTTTTACCCAAAATTTGGAAGATTTTCTAAAGTTCGTGGGAGGCTGAACTACCAAAGCCCCATGCTTTAACTACTCTTTACGCCATAAATTAAAGTATTTGTTGAACAAGTAACTAACTATTCAGGCTGAGCCTTTATTCACACATCCGAATCATCCGTACGCAATCTCACGTTGTAATCAACGTCACGCGTCGTTGTGAGACCTCGGTGGTCGTGTAGATCGACGGTACCTCGGCCACATTACCGCCGCTCATTCTCAGATAAGCCTTCTTGACGTAGGTGCGATAGGGCTTGATAAAGTACAAGATCATCACACAATCCAGCGTTGTTTGAGTCAACACCGGGAACGTACAATAAACCAGCAGCGTAGGCAGATAGCGTACACCGAGGAACGGCGCGATAAAATAAAAGGCGCCGGGAATGGCCAATGTGGCCAGCGCCACTCCGAACTGAGCCACCAGCGACCAGAACAACATCAGCTGCATTCGCTGAGTGTTCATGGAAAAATTGGACTTCCGTATGCAACGATACATCACTGTAGTTGCAACCACCACAGAGGCGACGATAAAGAAGATGATGTAGATCAGACTGTAGACTCCTTCGCCTAGTCTTGTACCGTTTCCGAAGCAGAGCGTGTTCGGGTATTTCTCGTAGATTTGGAAGAAGAAAGGGTCTTCTTTAATCAAGACTTTTTTTACCCTTTCTTGATCGGGGAATCTGAAGCATAGGGGTATCTAAAAATACGAATAAATTGTGGACGTCTTGGTTAGAAACACAGAGAAGCTGACTAAAAAGGGAAGTACCACAACTGCTACGCCTCCTAAAAAATCTTTGCAGATGTAGGAAAAATGCTCATTAAAATTCAGACTGTCTACGATAGAAAGATTTATTAACCTTTTGGTTCCAAAATTCTCAAAAAACCGCCGCATTTCACCACCGTCTCACCTAAAATCCCGGGTTTCATTCGGCAAAACGCAAGGTAGGTGGCGCTTGATAGGTCATGGAGAAGCTCAATCTCACCTTGCGACAAGTTTAATTTTAATTTGAGGGCTCTGACTTTGACCACTTCCCTTGTAAGCAGAAAACACCTACGAATATGATGGCGCAATGGAACCCCACAAAGAGCACAAACAATCCAACGATCTCACGCGCTCCCAAGCTCACTTTCCCTTTCAATCGAAACCACGAGCTTGGAGGAATCGACTGGACAAAACGATAGGCGAATTGAAATGCGAGCGAAGACCCGCGGCCCACCATGATAAACGTGCCGACGAATAGCATCGTTTTCATGGCTGACTGGTCCAGCGGAAACACAATACCAACACCAAAGTAGCAAGGGACGGGGAACAGTGTGACTGGGCATATAACATTCCCCATGATGTCGAAGAGGAGCGACCAGAACAGCTCGTTGATCAAGTAGTAGCGATAGGTCTTCATCGTGTGGGTTCGGGCTGAAAGTATCGATTGTTGGAAGTGGCTAGGCTGGGATTTAGAGTGTGTGTTTTTTCATAAAACAATGATCTTGTTATGTTGTATTTTTGAAAATTTTTTTTGGACTCCTCGGTCTGAGAGATCGCTAGAATGAATAAAGCCTTCAAAAAAATATCTCTGGCCTTCCTGGTTGAAGTACAATCTGGGCAGCTGAAAATCTTGGAAAATGTCGCGCAAAAATAAAAAATTCAGGCGTACGGAGTACAGTGTATATATATTTCCAAAAAAAGTCGACATTCACTAAAGAGCGCAGTACGCAGAACTATTTAGAGGTCGTGGTTCATGTACCACGTCACGCCAAATAGGGTAAATCGGGCTCTTCTACGATTTGGCTTTCGTCACAAACAAAAAAGCGCAGACGAAGGATATTGCATACTTCTTACATAGGTAAAAATGCTCTTAAAGTTTTGTCAAATTTGAGCGTCGCATTTGGGGCACTTTCCCTATTTTAATATTTAGTGGAAAAATCAATTAAAATTGATTTTTCCACTAAACTATTGGACAAAAGACCATTTTGACGAGGAGCCTTTTTTGGTATGAAGTGCCTACATGGCGGAATCAATCTACTGACAGAAAATGACTATTTTGCATCGGGGAAGTATCAGAAAATGTGGCAAAATACCTCCTTCTCCAAATGAAAAATCTCCAATCTCAAAAACGCGCGCGCTCTTTTTGTAGAAGAATACCTTCAAAACGGACATTTTTTTAGTTGAAGAGTGAGGCATTTTGCTTCATTTTTTGATACTTCCCGGACACAAAATGGCACGTTTCTTGCCACTGGATCAGGTCCGTCTCTGTAATGGTCACTTTCGAGGAAAGTATTATCTAGGTTTGTGATGGGATATAAAAAGCAAAATGTAAGCCGCTTTGAAAAATGTAGGGTCAAAAGGAAATGGGTAAAAAAATCCTAAAAAAACGGCAGAAACAGATGCTTTTTGAATTGGAGAATTACATTTTCGGCCAATCGACGCATTAAACTCTTTGTATGCTTCAAAACAGCGTTATACCTGGCGTTAGGCTAACAATGATATATTTGAAAAGTTTGACATCTTACTTTTAACCATTACCGTGATCGTCCCAGTGAACAGAAGAAAAGTAAGCACCAAGACCACAGTGTCGTAGAGTGAATATCGCCTCAATAAAACGTCCGACGGCATTTCGTCCGGCGACAACAGCATCTTCCTAGTCTATAGCCGAATTACGGAGATAGTGGCAGCTTCAATGGAAGAGTACCTTGAGGAAACGCTGTAACCTTTTGCTCGTCTTGCGTACTCGAAAAGTCAAACTTTTAAACGCCTTTGAAGTTTCAACCCAAATTAGCACGCCTGCTGTAAATATTAAATTTACGTACCATCCGGTCTTACAAGGTTAATTTTGCAAATAACTCAGGAAATAATGCACCAACCTTTGTATAATTGGGTTTATTCAATAACTGGAACAGAAATTTTGGTTAACAGTCCAGCTGGTCAGGCGAGCTCTACAAGTTAAACTTAATTTTTACATTCTTCGTTTGCATTAACAATAAATATTTTTACTGCGTTTGAAGAAAATTGGAATTCCGAAAAAAGAAGGTCCAAAAATTGTCCGATTCCACCTTTCGATAGAAAAGAAACAACGAGCTGGCTAGTTGTCCTGCGGTGGTCTCTGTAGTCGACTACTTGCAACACCTTCTACCTGAAAATACTTGGCCAAGCGGAAGGTTGCGGATGTGGAAATCGGGTAATCGAATGGTTTTGTTCCCCTTGGAAATAAACACGAGAATAAATGATAGTCAACTCGAATAGATCAATTTACCAAAAGAGTAACAAATACAATAAATTAAAATAGCAATACAATGCAATAGCAAAACAACAACGTTTCAACAATACTCAACATACAATAGAATACTCCATACAATACACTCCCTACAACTCCAACACAACAACAACACCCACACAACAACTGATCAATCAAGACGGGATAAAACCTCAGAGACGGTTACGGTGCCGTGATTCAGGCTCTCCGCTTCGGGATCTCTCCATCGAACATACTCGAACATCGGGGAAAAACCGCTGGGAAACAGTTGACACGGGTCACATCTCTCTCTCTCTCTCTCTCTCTCTCTCTCTCTCTCTCTCTCTCTCTCTCTCTCTCTCTCTCTCTCTCTCTCTCTCTCTCTCTCTCTCTCTCTCTCTCTCTCTCTCTCTCTCTCTCTCTCTCTCTCTCTCTCTCTCTCTCTCTCTCTCTCTCTCTCTCTCTCTCTCTCTCTCTCTCTCTCTCTCTCTCTCTCTCTCTCTCTCTCTCTCTCTCTCTCTCTCTCTCTCTCTCTCTCTCCATAGATTCCATCGAGTTGACACATCGTGGATAACTCCATGTTCCGTTGAATCTGACAAAGATTAATTTTTGTTGATTTATAAAATTCTGCATTCGGCAGAGCTACGTAAGTTTTTTCTGTAGGTCCAAGTGAAACGCTAAGATTTCCTTCAAGTTTTGCGGATTAATTGGGCATAGGCGGTCAATTCCCAAAAGTTTTTGCTTGGCCATATATTTGCCAGCTCCACGTGAAAAAATCGATTTTTTGTTGAAGGTTTGTGATAATTTCTAATAATTTAAGTCAGTTTGTTTTCTTCAGAGCCACACACTTATTAGCAGTGGGGGATGATCAATAAATTTGTCATTGAACAAGGCGACTTTAGAACTTTTTAACCATAAATAAATTTCAAGAGAGCTCGCTGCTGTGGGCAAAAAATGGTCTAATGGCTTTTGCAGCTCCACACTTCCTGCAACCTGACCAAACAAAAATTCTTTGTGTGGGAAAAGGAACTTAACACTAAGACAAAGGACAATAGCTGGCGTTTTCCAAAAATATCAACGCTTAACCTTTGTCCAAACTGTCAAATATCCGGCCGTATAAAATGGCGGGATTCATTGTTGTCTGTATTCAGTATTAACGTTCGACATGAGCTCACTTCGATTGCCTGTTTTTGTCACTTTTGTGCTACTTTGTAAAATTTATTGGGCCGACGCAGCAAGTTCCAGTTCAACTGCCGCATCAACAGCATCTGGAGCGGCGGCCGCCTCTGGCGCCACGAGCGGCGGCTCATGCGCTGATGTGGCGTTGAATTGCCCAATGCTTTCGAAACTTTGCAATAACCCGACGTATGTGGTGATTCTCACGGAACAGTGTCCCAAAACCTGCGGTATTTGCACGAGCTGCAAGGACAGTCGAGAAAGGTATATTTTTTGGCTGAAAAAGGAAGAGTAGTAAGGGCAATGCTCAGGGTTGCTTTATAATATTTCTTATATTTTGCATATAGGCTGTGAGTTTTATAGCAATTTTTGAAAGTCCTAGCTCAAGCTTTGCAGAGTGAGCCGAGATATTGAAAGACCTTTGCGGCCGAGAGAGTGCAAAAGACGCAGAGGGCGGTCAAAGAGGAAACGGTTTTTTCCGTTTCTTTGCCATCTTCTCGTATGAAAAAGTTTTTTTTGTAGATAACCTCTCGAATGGAAACAGGTCTAAAGATTTTCATACCAAAATCTGCAAAAAAAGGAAATTTTTGCCAACTTTCGGGCTAAAAAACTCGATTTTTTCCCTGCAAACGCGAACTGAGACTCTTGTATCATTCTCACACAAATTTAATCTAAACTTGTGCCAAGCTTCACCACAACAGGAACGTCGCAAGTTGTGTAAAAATTGCAAGAAAGAAGGAATCAGAAATGCTGAGCAAGGTCAACCAAACTAAGGCCAACGGTTGCTCAGAAAGAACTAATTTTTAAACTGCAAGAAAATCAACCCGAAACGGCAGTTAAGAACATATTCTTTCAGCTGCGGAACCTGGAAGAACAACGGCTTCTGTGAGAGCGCCTACTACACCCAAGAGCAGAAACGCCAATTCTGTGCGAACAGTTGTGATCTTTGCGGCGCTGCGGCAACCCCTGCTGCAGGATAACAACTTCCAGTAATGTTTTTTGGTTATGTGGTAAATTAATATTTATTTTTTTATTCAATTTCATAAATGTTTAAATTGCCGGTGATAAATCAATAAAACTTACTTTCTTTATTTCATCCAAAAAGTCTTGAGAAACGTTTTGGGTCGACGACGGTTCGGGCCAACACAAAATCGCTCGAAAATGAGGCGTATACCAGGTGGTGAAAAAAAGGTTGTTGGAGGTTGGAAAAACCATCGAATGCTTGGCGGACGGTCGGCAAAGGCTTGGTGAACACTTGACAAAGACTTTTACTATGGCCATTTTTCATAATGTTAGCTATTGTTCAGCTTACTTTTCTTTTTGGTGAGTAATTTTAACATAAAAACAACCAAGACTCGCTCCAAAAAAAAAGGATCCGCAAGTTTTAGCTGGAAGGTATCCAGTAATATATAAGAAGGGTGCGTTATATTATTCCAAAAAGTTTCAAACTTACTTCATTTTTAGCCTACATGAAATTTTGTGGCCTACTTCAAAATCTGGTCTGCCTAGGTGAAAAAATTTCATGTGGGCGAAAAAAAATTTTTTTTTTTTTGGCATAGGTGGTTTTTTTTCATGTGGGCGAAAAAAAAATTTTTTTTTTTGGCATAGGTGGTTTCTTTTCATGTGGGCGAATTTTTTTTCTTTTTTTTTGGCATATCAGTCTGTCGGGAAAATAACGGCGGATCGTCGCGCCTCGGAATCGCCCATCATCGCTTTGCGACGGCGAAGTTTGTGATCTCAGAAATTGGAAAGATGAAGAAATGGAAGTAGGCTAAAACCGAGATTTTGGCCTAGTTCATGCAGTCGGTGAAGATGTAGGCCAAACCGAGATTTGGCCTAGTTCATGCAAGCGGTCAGGAACTAGGCGGAAATCATGGTTTTGGCCTAGTTGATTAAATCGAAGTTGATTAAATCGAACTAGGCCAAAACCATGATTTTCGCCTACTTCCTACCCGCTTGGATGAACTAAGCCAAATCCACGTTTCCGTCCAGATCATAGAAAATCCTAAAACATGGAGTTATATATCCAAAAATTCGCAAAATTTTTCTGATTCAGAATATGTAAAAATTTGTTGCCTAATTTTAGTTTGAAAGGGTGAAAAATTCCTCAAACCTTTTCTCGCAACACCATGAAAATCCCTTTTTGACCAAGTTTTTACCAATAAGAAAATAAAAATTCAATGGATAAATGTGTCTTGCCCACAGCAATTTCGCGTCACGGCACGAAAATAATTATTTGGCATTTTGTTCAAGAGGCGTCCTATTGGTAAACAAGTTGTTGATTTCGCAATGTTTTTTCAAGCGTGAAAGGACGCCTCTTGAACAGAATGCCAAATAATTATTTCGTGCCGTGACGCGAAATTGCTGTGGGCAAGACACATTTATCCATTGAATTTTTATTTTCTTATTGGTAAAAACTTGGTCAAAAAGGGATTTTCATGGTGTTGCGAGAAAAGGTTTGAGGAATTTTTCACCCTTTCAAACTAAAATTAGGCAACAAATTTTTACATATTCTGAATCAGAAAAATTTTGCGAATTTTTGGATATATAACTCCACCTGTTTTAGGATTTTCTATGATCTGGACGGAAACGTGGATTTGGCTTAGTTCATCCAAGCGGGTAGGAAGTAGGCGAAAATCATGTTTTTGGCCTAGTTCGATTTAATCAACTTCGATTTAATCAACTAGGCCAAAACCCAAAATCTCGGTTTGGCCTACATCTTCACCGACTGCATGAACTAGGCCAAAATCTCGGTTTTGGCCTACATCTTCACCGACTTCACCGACTGCATGAACTAGGCCAAAATCTCGGTTTTAGCCTACTTCCATTTCTTCATCTTTCCAATTTCTGAGATCACAAACTTCGCCGTCGCAAAGTGATGATGGGCGATTCCGAGGCGCGACGATCCGCCGTTGCTTTCCCGACAGACTGACGTATGAAAAAAAAACCACCTATGCAAAAAAAAAAAAAAAATTTCGCCCACATGAAAAAAAACCACCTATGCCAAAAAAAATTATTTTTTTTTTGCCCACATGAAAAAAAACCACCTATGCCAAAAAAAAATAATTTTTTTTTGCCTAGATTAAAAAAAAACAAAAATTTCATGTAGGCTAAAAATGAAGTAAGTTTGAAACTTTTTGGAATAATATAACGCACCCTTCTTATATGCAAAATGCCTCAAAGAAGTCAGGTCAAAACCATTCTTGGGCCTGATCGATCTTATGATTTCTGCTAACTAAGCCTAGCTTGAGGCAACTCAAAGTACCGTCGACCCGAACTGTCGCTGGCCCGAAAAGTCATAGCCACCATTTTTGCGATTTTCGCAGCGACGCGCCAAACCTCAAACTGTAAATTCTCACAATCAGGACTTTTGGATGGAGTAGTCCTTTCTGCCAGCCACCTTTTCAAATACTTCATACTAATTCCCAAAAAATATTATGGAAACCTCGGTGTTTTTCTTACCGTGAGAATGTGAAAGGTCTCCTTTTTGCTAAATCCGGCAAAATAATGTTATTGTCTTCGTATGGCTTCTAATTACTAATCTTCGAGCCCTCGACAAAAACCACTTTATTTGCTTATCCTTTAATTTTAAATATCTATTATTATATTCATCATGTCCAATTATGGTGACATACCCGTATCAGACTACAAATACGACGACTTCTTATTTTACTCCAAACTTCTTCGCTTCTTTCTAACTCCGGCCTTATTTTTTGTCGCTGCAGTTTCTCCGAGTCTGATTTATATTACTATCAAAGCGAAGCATCTGCAGTTTCATATGCGTTTCGGTTATGCTGTAAATTTGTTCAATACATTGTGTTACATCTTGACGTTCACCATGCTCCAACCGAGCTTCTTGCTGCCCTCGCCGTTCGTGTTGTTTCGGGGCTCTCTTCAGAACCGGTTTTCAGCGGTAAGAATGTAGCTAGTGTTGTATGAGATGAGTGGGCTTTATGTGAATTGGGAAACTGTAGCAGGAAATCAGTCCCGTGTTTTTTTTTGTAACAGAAATGGTTTGAGATTGAAATTACGAATATAAGACGCATTTAGGATAAGAAACTGGCGCTCTAATCCTCATATAATACACATTCTTTCTTCAAGAAATTAGTTCTTAATTGGCCGAACCTGCTAGGCTAACAAGGGAAGTACCCGAAGTGCGACGCTCAGATTTTTATAAAAATTGGCATAGATGGAGATCAGAATTTTCTTATTCGATTGCGAACATCCTAGCTCGCGCTTTGCAGAATCCGCCGAGAAAGAAGGGCCGGAATATCGAAAAAAATCTTCAAATGCCGACGAATTTCCCTGCAAATCCGCTTGATCTTGGCATTTCGTCCCAGGAGAAAAATATTTTTTTCTCGCAAGAAATTTTTTCTTGGTAATGTTCAAGACTATTTTGTTGCTTTTATGTGGAATATGGTGTTATTTTCACTTTTTTACACTTGATTCTAGCGCTATTAATTGGATTGTCGCCATCCGAGGGGTAAAATGTTTCGTCCTTTGACGAATTTATACAGTTTTTCCTCTGCTGATGGGCAAACCACTCTAATAGTTGCTTTAAAGTTGTTTAGGAGACATGCAAACGTTCTACGGTCGCGTAGGAACGTAATCATAAGGTAAGTGTTAAAAACATTTTATTTTTTCACTATTTTTCAGTTTATGCCATTTCAGAAAACAAAGTAAAGGTCCCAAGGTGTTCCGTCAGTGTTCCGATGGTGTACATTCGCTCTTGTTGTTGTTCAGAATTTGCTCACTGAAACATATTAAAGTTTTTGTAACACTTACTTTAAGATTATGTTCATACACGACCGTAGAACGTTTGCATGTCTCCTAAACAACTTTAAAGCAACTATTAGAGTGGTTTGCCCATCAGCAGAGGAAAAACTGTATAAATTCGTCAAAGGACGAAACATTTTACCCCTCGGATGGCGACAATCCAATTAATAGCGCTAGAATCAAGTGTAAAAAAGTGAAAATAACACCATATTCCACATAAAAGCAACAAAATAGTCTTGAACATTACCAAGAAAAAATTTCTTGCGAGAAAAAAATATTTTTCTCCTGGGACGAAATGCCAAGATCAAGCGGATTTGCAGGGAAATTCGTCGGCATTTGAAGATTTTTTTCGATATTCCGGCCCTTCTTTCTCGGCGGATTCTGCAAAGCGCGAGCTAGGATGTTCGCAATCGAATAAGAAAATTCTGATCTCCATCTATGCCAATTTTTATAAAAATCTGAGCGTCGCACTTCGGGTACTTCCCTTGTAAATCCAAAAGAGCTTTTCTCGCTGATCGTTAGCACTGCGCCGTGTACATTTTTAGCCAAAAAATTGTTCATTACTTCGGTGAAAAGACGTTTTTTTTAAATCTCCTTGAATTGACATACGGCCTATGCGCGACTAGCCCTCAAATTTATAGAAAGTATAGATTTGAGCTGCGGTTTGTAAGAAAGCCTGAGCAATTGCATTTACAGCACATCATTAGCCTTTTTACACTACAGTGACGGACCTGATCCAATGGCAAAAAACGTACAATTTTGCATCCAGAAAGTACCAAAAATATGGCAAAATGCCTCCCTCTCTAACTAAAGAAAACCCTGTTTTGTAGAGCGCGCCCTTTCCCTCACAAAAAGAGGGGCGCGCTTTTGAAATTAGAATTTTTTCACTTGGAGAGGGAGGTATTTATTTTGCTAAATTTTTTGATGCTTCCCGGATAAAAAATTGCACGTTTTTTGCACTGAATCAGGTCGACCACTGCACATTCCGCTCAATCAACGTAACTTTTTCTGGTGTTCCAGGTCAGTCTCACAATCGCATGGGCCAATCTGTGTTCCGGGATTGTGACCACGGTCGTGATGCGACTTTTGATGACAATCCAAATGCGAAACGTGACGAGGATATTGATCGGATCGATGCCTTACGTCTTTCTTCACCTTACTGCCATAGTACCCGCCTTGACGTACGTCATTCTCACCACAAATCCGATATCCAGCGATTTGAAGAGCGAAGATTTGGTGGTGTTCCAAGGACAAGAATGGTTGTTGGATGCTGGAGGGCTTTACTGTGAGTTTTAGAGAATTTTAAGGGAAAAGATAAGGCATTCTTCGGAAGAAAAATAGGGTTTTCAAATGTACGCACGAGGTTTTTAACCACTAGATATGTGGATCCTGTCAAAGAAAAAACGAAATTGTAAGAATGAGGTCAAAACCTTAAGATTTGAACTCAAAAAACATGAAATATAACAATCTAAAAAAGAGAATTAAGTAGCCGCTAAAATTTCAGCCTTCCCCGCAACCGATTACAACCGAATCTTCTGGATGCTACAAGCCTTTTCCTTTGCGATTGTAATCTTTCTCTTTCTTGTCCTCGCAATCTTCGAATTCTGTCGACGCCACAAAAACAGCGCGTTCTACATCCTCTGCGTGATCGTGTTCTTCCTCACGCCCTGGACGGTGATATCTTGCTCCATGTACTTCCGATGGAGGGCTGGCATGCCGATTGTGGAGCTGGCTTGGATGGTGACCTTCATCTTCCCGTTGATGGAAGCAATCGCTATTATTCGATTCATTAGTTGGCAATATTCGTTTTCGTACCTGAGACGGAGAATCTACACGTTCAGTGGGGCTAACGACAATATTAATGGAAGAAACCGGCCCGGTACAAGTGGTGATCAAAGACCGGTTAGCCGGGATACTGTATGATAATACATATATTTTTTGACACTTTTTTAAATGTGAAATTAAAAGGGAAAGAAGACAGAGTGGTAATTGTAAGGGACATGTGGCCTATTTTGAAAAAAAAAGTTAGAAAAATGTGTTGAAAACCAAGTAAGCAATCATAAGCGATAATTCGAGAATAAATGCGGATTCTCAAACCTTGTAGACAAACGTATTCGTTGAGCAGTTGCTTGACTATTCGACAAACAAGTTTTTTATACTAGACGTTCAAAATCTTTTTCGGGGGAAATCATTTCTCCCCGCAAGGCTTTTTGAAGATCAACCGAGACGCCAGAGAATTTACTACGGTAGAAGAGTTTCATTTATCAAGTAAACAAAGCGCACAACGTTTTTTCGTGGATTTTTGACCTGGAGATTGCTACAGCGACAAATTTTAGCAACGGTTGAATATGATTACGGTATACGGTAATAAACATCCATGGTAAATAAACGACAATAATTGTCCATACAATAAATTGAAATTTTTCGCTTTTAGGAATTTTCTACAGTACCTATTAAGCATAGAATATGGTTGGCGCAGAATTTCATAAAATGAGAAGCTGACTTATGCGTTAGTTCTACCGACCAACCTGTCACAACCTTACAAGGAAAGACTTCTCGTGCGACGATATTTTCTTCGAACTTTTCACACAAATCTTTTCGGCCGAAAGAGTGCGCGAAGCTCGGAAAGCGGCCATAAAGCAAAATACTTTTTGGCCATATATTTGCCAGCTTCATTCTGAACAGTTTGGTTTTATGTGGAGAAATTAGTCTCCTCTGGAGATACTGTGTACAGTGAGAGACCTGATCCAGTGGCAAAAAAACGTACCATTTTGCATCCAGGAAGTTTCAAAAAATGTGGCAAAATACCTCCCTCTCCAAGTGAAAAACTCAGATTTTAAAAGCGCGTTCGCTCCTTTTGTGAGGAAAAAGGGCGCGCTCTTCAAGACAGTTTTTTTTACTTGGGGATGGAAGCATTTTGCCACATTTTTGTTACTTCCCGGATACAAAATGGTACGTTTTTTGCCACTGGATCAGGTCCCCAACTGTATAGACATGATTACTTTTCGTGCAATTTTTCCTACCTTCGCCTAACAATAAGAGTCTCAGTCGTTTCAACAAATCAAGACGGCCTCGCATCTTTCTTACTGTTAGAAGAAGTTTTCTAAATTCGAATCAAAACAAGAGCGTGCAGTAGTTAGTAAAGTATAAATCCGAGTGCTATAGTAATCGTAAAGATCAACTCCGTCACAACTCAGCGGCCTACAAAAAAGTGTTTGACCTTCTTCATGTCGCTGCAGCTTCCTGAAATTTTGCAACTGAGACTCCGCCCATTTTCTTGACCCTTACACGCCAATAATGTCTGGCCTCTCTATCCAAAATTCAAAAAGAAGAACGCTGATTTGTGTGTTTACGTCGATGAACTACCAAAAAATCCGCATCAAAAAGCTCTGCATATTGATTATGAATCCGATCAGTGGCGACAGAATCGGGGGAAAAAAAACTTTTGAGCGGTTAAATATTGAGCTCTCAAAGACCATTCCCGCATTTGGTAAAGACGGTATTCAATTCTGTCTTACCTTTCTCTCCCGATTGATGTTTTTTGCGGTCCAAGACTTGCAATTGCTTCCGATTTTTTCGAAAAAACTTTAAAAAACAATTTACGGGAGGCACGAAAAACTCGAATTGAGGGGTGAAAAAAAGACGTTTCGTCGGAGTTGAGTGTGGAAAAAGGTGTTTTCGTGAGACGAATTTATCAATCAGAGCGCCACTATACGAACTGCAGCGGCTCCATGAAGTTGCGCCGATTGGATGGAACGGTTGATCCGTGGCGTCGATTCGCGGCGTTGGTCGCGAGCAAAGTGAGTTTTTCAACCAATTTTCTTCGCGTTTTTCTCATTGTTCTGGCCGTGGGCGGAGCCTGCGAGAGGTACGACGATGCGACAGTATGAGAATGGGTTTTTGTGGGGTTGGCGAAAAGAAGGCCTACAGTACCGCTTGGGAATATTTTTTATCGTTTTTGCGGGGAGAAATTGATAAGAAACTGTAGAAGTGAGAATAGAATTGCTTAAAAATTTAATTTCTTTTTGATCTTTACACTTCGTACCCGCGTTTAGAGGCTCCTAATTGTCCTTATTTCTTTAATCTTATGATCTGCCATAGGAATATCAGTTGGGCGCTACGGCTTTTCGGGTCAGCGACAGTTCGGGCCGACGATATCTTGGGTTGCAAATTGCATTGATTTGTTTTTTGATGCACGAGGTAGGCTAGGAGAAGGCTTAGTTAGCAGAAATAGTAAGATTGATCAGGTCCTAGGATAGCTTATCACCTATTTTGAAGTATTTTACATGTACTCATATCAATAATATCTAGAAAAAAGTTACGGATATGTGGGTTTTTGCCGCTAATTTTGGTTTTTATACGTTGCAACAACTCAGTTAGAGGAAAATAACGTGAGTAATAGCCGAAATTAGAAAAATTTGGCATGCTGCAAGCCTGTGCCTAGTCTCCGGCGAGGCTTCGCCGAGCCTTCGCCGAGCCTTCTCCGAGCGTCCGCCGAGCCTTCGCCGAGCCTTCGTCGAGGCTTTGCCGAGGCTTCGTCGAGCGTCCGCCGACCATCCAACGGCTTTGCCGAGTCTCGTAGGCACTTCGTAAAAACTTTTTTTTTGGCATCCACTTGTACTATACTTCGGTCGATTTTTTGTGGGCCCGAAAAGTCGGAACGGGAATCAATCCCGTTCTCTTTGGGGGTTATTAAAACAACAAATTTACACATGACCCTGCCATAAAACCTTTTTATATAAAGGACAATTGTTTATTCAATCAGAAACACCTTTTATGACGTGCTTTACATAAAAGTTCATGTAACCTTTTACTACAAAACAAAAGCAAAAAATCCCATGAAAGATCTAAAAATAATGTTTTTCAGCCATGCAGACCAACCTATGGCCCGGATTTCTCCATTCTACCGGTAGAGATTCTCCTCAAAATCTTTCGAAATCTCAGTGTCGCAGATCTGGGAAGACTCTGCCAAACATGCACAAAATTTTGTAAAATCATCCAAAATTATCGCTTATCACTGGAGATTCTGCACATTCCAACAATAGTCATTCAATACGGGAAATGGTTTGATGTGTTGACCAAAGTCAAGTCGAGTAAGTTTATTTGTATAATTTTTGGACGTCCGATTTTCTCAATTCTTCCTAGAATTCGAGTATTTTTGTTTTCACGTTAAAAACTTTTTGGCCATTTCGTGAAATTTCGATTTTTTGTTTGCAGACGAGGTGAAGCTCACTTATCAAATGGCCTCCGACAAACGTTTGCCGAAAGTCCGAAAGCCCAGATTTCTCAAATCGGACAGAGTGGCCCCGTTGAAGGGGATCATACAGCATTCGTATTTTGATGTGAGTTTAAATTTGTGTTTGGAAAGCTTTTGATTCTCAACCGGGTACTGAGAGGGATTTACGGCGTAAATTGGTTGATTTTTGTATTGTGTTGTATAAAAGTGCTCTAACTGCAAAGTTCAATATATTAGGAAAACTTGGCACACGCTTAATTTAGATTACTTATTCTTGCCTCACAAAGACAGCGCATGAAGTTGTGATGCTCAGATTTCCTTCGGACATAGGCCATGTTTCAATTCGCAAAAATTTTGGCTCGCGCTTTGAATGCGTAGCCGAGATATTCAGCGGTCTTTTCGGCCCAAAGACTGTGCGAAACGAGAAGTGCGATGAAAGATAAAAACACCTTAACAAAGTGCCTCTGTCTTCTAACAAACTTTTAATCTAAAAACCTCCGTTATTTCGGCAAAGCGCGAGCTAGAAGTCTTGCATATTTTTTAGAAACAGATATTCTAAATTTGTTCCAAGTTTTACCGAAATCTGAAGTACCTTCCCTGTTAGCCATTGCATATTCAGAACGTCTACTTTTTTACCATGAAACTTGCAGACCACCTACATACGGTTCGAACTCCTCCACCCAGATATGGTGTTTGATCTCCATCTTTCGATGATCTCAACTCGAACTCTTTACCTTGACTTTTCCCATCATTCAATCCAGAAGACGCTACTTCAACGATACTGGAATACAATGGCACAAGCCATCAACGACAACGTCAATATTGATGTCGTCAATATCATTCTCAATCCGAAAAACAACGAGTTATACGGGCAGATATTGCGCTCTCTTCCGGATTGCTCTGTGGAAGCGGTACTCGCGGTTGGCTGTAAATTATCTAAAAACTTTTTGTCGGACATGTGACGCAGGTAGTGTATTCTTAAGTTTGATGACAATAAACGGGTTACACATCTATGAATAAATGAACACGGGTTGTTTCCTTCGAACAGACTCATTAATCAGTTTGTCCAGCTTTCGTTCGTTGTACGTATTGTGGGCTTGCAATGATGGCCAGAAGGCAAACGGTCGGATGGACGTGCTCCTTGTTCTGTAAATAGAACAACTGCACACAGACTACAGAGGATCTGATGAAAGCCGGATGGTCGGCTTCATCAAATGCAATGTAGCGATATTAAGAGCATATGGCCAAAACTTAAGAGGAATGTGGTGCAGAAAGCAAAGTAATTTTCTGGACATCTCGGTTCCCAAGCCGCTAAAATCAATTTTAAAATGTTGTTATACTAACTCCTATAAAGATAAAGCCAGATTTTTGGTTCTTCGGAATTAGCATGGTAATATAACCAAGTTGTTCAATATCAGTACTATTCCAAGGCCCAAGAAATGGGCGTAATTCTTCATCACATCAAAATGCGCTATATCATGTCCTGAAACAATTTTCCTGCCTTGCAATAAAACATCATAGCCTAGAAAAAGTCGTGTTTAAATTATCCGACAGGCAACCGACCAGACAACCATGACCTTTATTCTTGAAGCCTGGCCCCAGACGTCCTCATGGCCTATAAAAATCAATCAAACAAAAGTCATTCGGGTTTTTACAAGCAACTCCTACTAACAACTTGACAAACAATACATGAAATCGATGAGAATTTTGAGTCAACCGTGTTTGGGCACCTGTTTATGCCAATAATAACGTAATACAATGTATTCTATAAAAGGGAAATCGAAAACGAACAATCCAACACTTGTTTTCCGAACAATGAGAGTCAGTTCGGTGATTGTGCTCTTCTTCGGGTTGGCTTTTGGTAAGTTAATTTAAATATTTGCAGCGGTTTTATTGCAATTTCAAAACAGTCAGCTTCAAAATTCTCTATGAAAACGTGATTGTAGCTAAACCGTCTGCATTTTCAGCCCTCTCCGCATATGCCAGCGAAGAAAAACAGAATAACGTCGAGGTGGTTGCTGAAGCCGTTTCACCGGCTGCCGTAGAAGCCGTGGAACGCCGTACCCGCCGCCCCCACCCCACCCATCCCCATCGCCCAACCCGTGGATCTCGCCGTCCCCGCCGCCCACGGGCACACAACCGCAATCACCGCCGTCTTCACGGCAGCAGCACCCCAGCCTCGATCGTCCAGAAACGTGAAGCCGGCTTTTTCAATGTGCAAGTTGTTGACGCCGGACGCTCCCGCCGTCCTCATCCTCATCACTGGATTAACCGCCGTGGACGTCCTCATCATCAGAGCACAACCCCAGCCTCCATTGTCGAGAAGCGTGAAGCCGGCTTTAACGTGTTGGTTGATGTTGAAGCCGCCGGAAAGGATGGCCGCCCGGTCACTCGTAGGACTAATGGAGGAGGAAAGAAGTCACTTCCCCGCAAACCCGCCAACAAAACCAGTGGGCGCAAACAGAACAACAAGGACAAGCAAGGAAGACCCTTCACCCCAAATCCATAAAAACATTATCAAAACTCTTTGTAATAACTGAGGTCGTCAATAAATTCGAGTACTGAAATATAACTGTCGGAATGCTGGGCCGGTCGAGCCGAACGAATATCGTGAAAAAATGATTTCCTGACATTTTGAAGAGAATTATAAAACTTTTTAAAATCAGCAATACCTACTGATTTAAAAATGTTTTCTATGGCCACCTAGAGTACCGTGGGGACTGCAGCTAGATGAACCATGGGAATTCTGCGGGGATGCTTGAAAATCAGCCAACATCTGCTAACAAAAGGAAATTCTTTTTGCTAGCAAATGATTAGGAACATCTAATTGGCAGCTAGATGTTCCTGATCACGTTTTTAGGTGTTTAGGTGGCTTGAACAGTTACCGTAAGGTTAACCAGGCGTTTTAATGCCTCAGAAACCATTTTTTGAAAACAAACTTTGAAAGCGATGGAAGAATCTACAATGCTACGTAGATTACGGTGAGAAATCGCAATTCTAATCGGTAAATGTCGGCTTACATCTCTACAGTTGCCTTCACGACATTGATTGGTGACGATTTATATTATTAATCGTAAATTAACAAAGCCACGTTAATTTTGCATGATTTGCAATCGCCCACAACCCCACAGGGAGTATGCACCAATGACTGAAAAATATTGACGTGGCCTACAAACCTTTTCGCAGAATCTTAAAGCCATTAATTTTGCACACCCACAGCAAACATCCGACGCAATTCCGGGAAGATTTTAACCAGAAGTGTTTGACCAACTGTTAATCGCACACTGGTCCTAGTTGTATATAAAGAGACTTGGCAATCCATGGAATCATCACTTGAATCTTCAGTGTAATATGAGACTCAGCTCAGTTCTTGCTCTCTTCTGCGTGGCCGTTTTAGGTAGGTGCACTTGCTGTTTAAGAACAGGCTCATCTCTTTTTAGCCATCTCCGTCTTTGCCGCACCGGATACCAGGGTTACCAGGGGAAAGAAAAACGGAGAGAATGGACGTGGTCGTGAACATCCCGCCACCCGCGGAACCCGCGACGTTCAGGTCGTCCACGCTGACGCCGCCGCTCCCATCGCTGATGCAAAGGCGCCCGGAAAGCGTGAAGCCGGCTTCAACGTCCTTGCCAATATCGCTGCCACCCGCAGTAGCAACGGCGGCAGAAGAAAGCCAGACAACAGACGTGTGACTCGCCCACAGAACAAAGACAACATACGTCATGTTACCCCCAAAAGTTAAACTGAATTTTTTGTGACAACCTCATTAATCATGTTGCTAATAAAATTAATGCATTTTTTACACACAAATATAGTTTTGTTTTCTCTCTGATTCCACCAGATCACAGAGTTCAGTTGTCAGAACATTCCATGTAGCCTAAGCATACGAAAACTTTGCCTCCGTAAATGAACGACAATCCATTAGTGAAAGGCGAGGTTAATTCGAAAATTCGGTAGTCCCTTTTACTTAATTCCTCAAAGACAACAATTCAGTCGGTTTTTTGAGAGGTCTTGTGCGGCCGACAATGATTGTCAAGTCTGAAGAGAATATAAGAATCCCCAATGTGCCAATACATCAGCTTTCGTTGGAGAGTTTTCTGGAAACGGCGAGAAAGTCGCCAAACAGGAAGGCACTGGTAAGTCGATGAACAAAATTACAATTTCTGCCGTAATTACGCCATATTGCCAAATAATACATAGGTCTTTACTTTGAATAAATCACCGGTCTTCTTAGATTGACGCAACGACCGGGGAAGGCCCGACTTTCAGCGAACTCCACCGTGCCTCCTACTGTTTCTCCGCGTTCTTAAAAACCATCGATTTTGCGGAGCGCGATGTCTGCGCCTTTGTCCTGCGGAATTGCTGGGAATTCTACCCGCTCTTTTTTGGAACTCTTCTGCGTGGTGGTGCTATGACCCCAGTTAGTCCATCGTTCATGGAAGGTAGCTATTATGTTGTATAAACAGCCTCTAATCGTTTTAGACGAGATTGCCAAACAACTGATCGATAGCAACAGCAAGGTTGTCGTTTGCGAGGCAATATCTTTGCCCAGGGTCATTGCGGCGTTGGACGTTTGCAAGACTGTGAAAGTAAGAGCATTTTACAATACTGTTAGTGTAGTGACTTTGCATGAACGATCAATCTACAAATTGCTTTCAGAAAATAATAATTGTCGGTAGCTACTATGGAATAAGAGCCAATAATTTGGTCATGTTCAAGGACATACTCAAACTCACCCCTGACTTTTATGAGAGGCAAAAACGGCCAAACATGGACAAGGATATCTGTTATCTACCATATTCAAGGTACCTATCATGTAGAGAGAGCCTTTATATTGTTTTTCAGTGGCACTACGGGTCCTCCAAAAGGTGTTATGCATTGCCACAAGGCTGTGTTAACAATGACCGAGGTTTTCCGACAGTAAGCTTCCTAGAAAAATCTAAAAATCTCTTTCAGTTATATTGTGAACCAATCGCTACCAAAAATTCAGCGTTTCTGGAACTTTGACAATGAGTATTTTCCTGGTATCTTGCCGTTCTATCACAACTTTGGGTTCATCTCCACGTTGTCTACGATCATTGCCGGTGGAACTGTGGTCTACATAAAAAAGTTTGAACCCGAAGGATTCTTTGAGCTGCTCCAGAACTATAAGGTAATATCAAAGGCTTAGAACTTGACTTGCTCATCAATAATCTTGCTTATATAGAGTGGTTTAGGTGAAATTCTCATTTGTTGTCCCGCCAGTGCTTGTCTTGATGTCCAAGACCCCTTTGCTGGACAAATACGACCTCTCTAGTCTCCGTTTTCTGGTTTCAGGAGCAGCTCCATTAAGTGGTGATGTTATCCTGACGGTGAAGAAGAGATTACCAAACATTGGCGACGTTGCGCAAGGCTTCGGAATGACTGAACTGGCCTGCGCAGCGTTTGTTCCACAGTTCGGCGAAGGAAGCCCCAAATCCAGTGGGAAATTGTTGCCCAATCTGGAAGCAAAGGTGACTTTATATGGCCGGAAATTAATATATGGCGTTTTTCCCTTACATCTTGTTGAAAAATTATCCTTTTTTTGTAGATCGTGGACCCCGAAACCGGTAAACTTCTTGGTCGGAACACGGTCGGTGAGCTTTGCGTTCGCGGTCCAACCCAGTTAATTGGATATCTTGGACGCCCTGAGGCCACAAAAGACATTTTTGACTCTCAAGGATTCGTAAAAACTGGAGATATTGCATATTTTGACGAGCAGAATTTTCTCTATGTAGTTGATCGACGAAAAGAGTTGATCAAGGTGAAGGGGCTTCAGGTTGCTCCAGCCGAACTCGAAGCCCTCTTGTTGACTTGTAAATTGGTGAAAGATGCGGCAGTGATTGGTGTGCCTGATGATAGGCAAGGAGAAGTGCCTAAAGCGTACGTTGTAAGATTCTCGCCGAGTACAACAGAAAATGATATAAAAGAGTTTGTGAAAAGTAAGGATCTTTTTGCATGTAAAAGTATATATGTATTTACAGGGTCTTTCAAGAAACGTGCAGGAAAGTAGGAGGCTATAACTTTCGGCGGAGGCGGCGCAGAGAGCTCGTTTTTGGAGTATGTATTTTTAAGCGACATTATTTTTTGCCTACGAAATAACAAGCTTTTAGAGTGCAAACTGAGGTCGCTACGACCTTCTGAAGTAGAGGCCTCTACCCCGAAAACCAGGTTTTTTCGGTTGAAAATGATCGTGAAATTTCGGTCTTTTTCGGTTGAAAATCACCAAGAAATGTCGGATTTTTTCGGGGGTTTCGATAGAGTTGACGTTGAAAAAAAGGGAAGGATGTTGCCAACACGTTGGAAATTAAGCAAATATTCGGCTAGCCTCAACTTGGGGCAGATTTCGAGTTTTTTTCAGTATCTTCCACGAAGAAGCGTGACATCATTTAGGGATTTGAGGAACCTGGAATCGGCTTGCCAAGGCACCAGAATGGCTGTGAAGTCTTATAAAAGCTAGTCAAAGGTTGAAATGGGCGTCAAAGGGCAGGAATGACAACCAAACTTTTAAACTGCTAGCAAAAACTGGCTAGCCAAAGTGTCAGAATGAAGAGTAGCCGAATATTTGCTTAATTTCCAACGTGTTGGCAACATCCTTCCCTTTTTTTCAACGTCAACTCTATCGAAACCCCCGAAAAAATCCGACATTTCTTGGTGATTTTCAACCGAAAAAGACCGAAATTTCACGATCATTTTCAACCGAAAAAACCTGGTTTTCGGGGTAGAGATGCCTCTACTTCAGAAGGTCGTAGCGACCTCAGTTTGCACTCTAAAAGCTTGTTATTTCGTAGGCAAAAAATAATGTCGCTTAAAAATACATACTCCAAAAACGAGCTCTCTGCGCCGCCTCCGCCGAAAGTTATAGCCTCCTACTTTCCTGCACGTTTCTTGAAAGACCCTGTATATGGATAGTGGTATTCTGTTAAATTTCCATCTCTTTAGGTCGCGTGGCCAAGTACAAGCAGCTGACTGGAGGCGTAGAATTTATTGACGAAATCCCCAAAAGTCCCTCCGGAAAGATTCTGCGCCGGGAATTGAGGGATCTGGAAAGCAAGAAGAAAACAAATTCACTCGCTAAACTTTGATCTTACAGAGAATATATATAAATAATAAATACTTTAAGCTCACATTTTGATGAAACTTTGCGTCAGTTTAGGATTATTTTTTTAAAGATTTTTACGAGACCCCAAGCTCGCGCTTTGTAGAAGAGCCGAGATTTTCAGGTCGAAAGTTGGAAAAATTTGCCACTTTTTTTGTGAATTTTGGCAATTTTTATGCCTATTTCTACCGTAGAGCAATTTTTCCAACAAAAAATCAATTTTTCTTTTAGTACAAGGCCGGAGCAAGAGATGGTTAAAAAGTGTGTTTCTCTGCAACCGAATTTTTCGTACTCTCTCGGCCGCAAAGATCGTTGAATATCCCAGCGGAACCTGCAAAGCCGTAGGTAAAATTTTCAGGAATCAATATGGGGTCAATGCCCTAAGGGTGTGCTAAATTTAAAGAAAATTTTAGTGTGTCGCACTTTAATTATTTTCCTTCTTTCTTATAGTCTGGTTTTAAATTCATAAACTACTATGTATTACTGTATTTTTACCACAAATGTATATGATTTCCTTGAACTATCAACTTCATCAAAAACAAGAACTTCAACTTTTTGTTGCCTCTGAAAAAATTTTAAATTCCTTTTCGCTTTCATTCATTAGCTAATCAGTTGGGTGCGTTGACAACCAACACATTAGCGCCCCAAAAACACTTTTTATGGTCTCCTGACCCCAAATGTGACGGGCTATAGAGCACTGCGTCCATAACAATTAGTTAATCGAAGTCATCAATGTCAATAATTGACCGAGTTCTTGTCCTTGAAAGATGAAAGGCTTGAGTCATCGACGGGTTTTCTGTGTGACGTCGACGAAACGCGATGATTTATTGATGACACAATCGAAATCCAAGCGAAAGGAAAAGCGAAGTGAGACGGATTTTAAAAATCTTAAAGTTGTAAACAGGAAATAAAAATCTTTTCGAAAAAGATTGGGGTGATAACGCAGAAACTATGAATATAATAGTTTGAAGGGAAATTGTTGTTACTATTCGGCACACAAGATTAAAAAACTGAAATCTCCGCGACAGTTGGGAACAGAGATTGCCACGGCTCCGAAGCCGGCTCTTGGCTCCAGCTCCGAGCCGGGAGCCAGAGCCGGAGCCGGAGCCGGAAATTTTGGGTGCGGCTCCGGCTCCCGAGCCCAAAGTCGGAGCCAGGCATCTCAGCATTCAGAAAAGTAAACATTTCAATATCTGGCACTGATAACTTTTATTTTTGGAAAATCATTTTTTTTTTATTTTTTTGAACGGGAGCCGGGATTCGGAGCCGGAGACCTTTTTAATTTTTTATGGGAGCCGGGAACCGGAGCCGGGGCTGCAAATTTGGCCTCGGCTCCGGCTCTGGGAGCTATGAGCCGGAGCCGAAATTTTGACCGTGGCAATCCCTGGTTGGGAATTTCAGAAAAATGCACAGTGCAAATCTGGAGCTATAAAAAGATACCTATTTTTATGTGATTATCAATTTTCTACTGTTTATAGGTATCTATAATAACTGCTTGTCATCAAAATATAGTAGATTCGGCAGGAGCCAACAGTATTTGGTACGCGAATGCGACAAGGTGAGGTATATACTTTGTTGCGACAAATCCACGTTATTTTTACGACAGGCCGATCAAAGGCAACGATGTAATGAATTGTAATGTTCTGGACATTTCGCTTCCCAATATGCGATTTTTTCAAAGGATCCATAGTGTCGAGAGGCCCGGGGAGACAACCACAAGATAAGACAAGAATCTCGAGTTCAAGTGATTTATTGAGTGAAAAGAAAGCGGCCCTTATATAGGGAAGTCCCACGTAGGAAAGTACAATCAAATTTGAATAATAAATGATGATTTCCATGGGAATTCGGGCTCGAAGTTTGGTCGTTCCGCCTCACACATACATAGGTAGCTTCACTGTCTATTGAAAAGCAAGAAAAACTTGCAGATATCTTGTACAAAATTATCAGTAATATTGGATCTACATAGCACAGGACTGTGATGAAGATTGACTCTGATTTGAATATTATTTTCGAAAATGTAAGTATCAAATGTCAGTCAAAAAAATTTTATGCGCAAAACACGAGATCTTTACTTCCTAAAAACCACCGGTTTTTTGACCAAAGCTTAAACAATTGTAGCTTTCTGTTAACGCCGAGTTCAAATTTTTGCTTCAATTTCCGAAATTGCTTGTTTTTTCCGTGGAAGTGCCTAAGATTGCGTTTTCACGCGAAAACAATCATTTTTAGGGCGTAAACCCCCCATGAGAAAGATTTGTCTTGTTAGTGGGATAACCATTAGCTTGCGCTAAATCTTTACAGTGTCTGTAGTCCGGATTTTGATAGCTTGTTCGGAATTCCTTCCGTCTTTTCGCCGACTTCTCTGCATTTTGTTATTGCGAACTTTGACCACGGCATACATTCCAGGAGTTATTTTGGTTGTGTCCTTTCTATTTTTAGTGTTTTCGTTTCTTTTTTTTCGTCACCGTTTCCCAATTCACTGTAAACCTCCTCATCCCCACCCTGCGATTATGAAAAAACTTTATTTTGGAATTCAGCTCTCCGCCGTGGTTGTTTATTACAGCCCGCCGTTGACAAAGTGTCAACCGAAAACAATGGGAAAAACAAAAACAGTTTTAATTATTTTTCGAATTGTCAGCCTAATTGAATACAATCGCTCCCTCGATTGTCAACAATTTGAAATTGCTCTTATTTTTTCGTTTTTTATGAATAGTAAAATTGCTGATTAGATAGGGGTTATCGGCAAAGCCTTCTATTTACAATGAAAAGGGTATTCCTCAGTTTGTTTCGACTGGTCTCACGACGACACGGGGTTAAACTTGAGCAATGTTATGACGAGCCTTTCGGCAATGCACCGTAGGCCTTGCAAATACGGAGAAAAACAAAAAGAAAGTCAGTTCATGCGTCAGACAAGTCAACGAAGATCAAGGTGGTATTTTGGGGAGGGCAAGGGCATGACATACGTATTGATCAGTCTCAAAGTGCCAGAGCAATTTGAAGCAGCAGGAGAGGGCTGCTGTTTGAAGCTGGTCTCGGTATGTCGCAAATTTGAGATGGTGACAATAGCCGTAATCCCTGGTTTGTAACACAAAATCCCAGCCTTTATTTGAAAGTTTATTAGGCCTAAAATTGACTACTCGGACTTCTAAAATTTTCTATTACAGACAGATCTCATTATACCGGACCTTGTTGTACTGTATTCCAAATTACAATAAGGGTAAAATACGGATAGTGACAGGGTGTTAGTTTATGGATAAGTCATGAACTTGCAGTAAAAGCCCTCGATGTTAATGCCTTAAACTTTATTGGAAGACTCAAACTTATAGGAAAGTTGAATAACAGTCTCTTCGGCATGACCTTATATCGTGCATATGACATGTAGAAAGCCTGTCGGATTACAATAAACTATTTTTCTTGAAAAACCATTAAATTGAGGTCTTCAGGGACTGACGATTATTTTAAGATAATGCCTGAGGTGGTACTTTCAATTTTGCTCAAAATATGAGCAAAATTGAATGTCACCGTCTCAAGAATTTTTGTGATTTTAATACATGGATATTTATTTGTTTTTTTAACGAGATTTTACAATTACTTTCCTTCTCGAACTTTTACAGAATCTTTTGTAACTTTACAGCCTGAACTTCCGCTGTTTTTCACGATAAACCCTGCTCCTTTTTAGAGCCTCATTACTCTTGTTCTTGCCACATTTACACTGCTTTTTGTTTGTGGAACATTGTCAAACAATTGTACTTTCGTCTTTCGATTTCCATGACCTTGACGAGTATCTTCTCAAAAAAAAATTGTGAAAGAAACAGATCTCATCAGCGGTAAAAATCGCTGTCGTTGATGTTTTTCTTCTCTCTGCCTTGACCTGATTCGCGGGGAGAAGTGCTGACGTTCGAAAATGGGGAAAAAGCATCCGGAAAATGTAGATAACAAAATGATAAGGAATTGATCATCGAAACTTCGGGATTAATTGGATGACATCTAGTCTATCTTGCTGATTGCGAAATAGCTGATAATTGGGGGGAAAATTATGAAATCTCGGCTTCAAGGGAAGTGTGAGATTTTAAAAAAAAATTAAATGCAACCCTCAGATTTACTAGCTCCAATTTTGCATACTTGCAGACCACAGGGCACACATCAATCAACGCTTGAGCTCGAGGTTTGCAGGCACAACCAAAATATTCAATCATTTTTGTGGACAAAAGAGTCCGTGGAAGGCGGAGTGCGGTCAGAGATAACAACACTTTTTGACCGTATCTTTGTCAGTTTGCATGGAAAAAAATCTTTGTTTTTCCTTTGAGGAAACAGTCCTCTACGGTAGAAGCAAATATGGCCGACCTTTATAAAATTTGACCGTCGCGCTTCTAGTACCTCCCCTATAAGGCGTTCGACTTCACGCAAAGAACATGACGGACCTTGACAGCAAACACTTATATGGAAATTTTTCTAAAGTACATACGAAATATCTAGCTTGCACATTGCATAGAAGACCGACCCTTGTTGGTTCTAAAGTGTCAACCATTGTATAAATTGATACGACGAGAGAGATACAGTGACGGACCAGAGCCAGTGACAAGAAACGTACCATTTTGCATACGGGAAGTATCAAAAATGTAGCAAAATACCTCCATCTCCAACCGAAAAAAACTCCGCTTTGAAGAGCGCGCCCTTAACCTCGCAAACATAGCAGGCGCGCCTTTGAAATCAAAGTTTTTTCACTTGGAGAGTGAGACATTTTGCTACATTTTTTGATACTTCCCGGATGTAAAATTATCCGTTTTTTGCCACTGGATCAGATCCGCCACTGTACAGTAAAAGAAAAACGTATCCACCAAACTTTGTTTATAACATATAGAACCTTTGCTTTTGATGACTTTGTCTGTAAGATTGTGAGGAATTGGTTCTTATTGGTCCAAAAATTCCAAGCAAACCTTATGATGCAGTTCAATTTTTTTTTAATTTCAAATTTTCTAGCCAACAAGAGGATGTACACATTTTACGCTGCTTGTGACCCAATGCTTCTTTTGTTCTAATTTATTCACTTCGATAAAAAAGTCTGATCTGAATCGCTTTTTAAATAAAAAAGTGATCTCGATGGACCCGTGATGTTGTTTGTTTTGTTGCGTTGCAAACTTCGAAAAACAAAGTGGTAAAATTTTAAACAAAGTACGTTGCAAACAAAGTACGTTATGCTGTTGCTAAGCGCTATTTTTTAAATTTTTTGTAGGAAAATTCAAATATCATCTTTTTTCAAGGAAATTTCACACTTTTCATGACAAAAGTGTAGGTAAACAATGCTATTCTACCTTCAGTCTTATGATGACCAGTTTCTTAAAAACAAGACCTTTGCACTGTAATGTCCTTAATTATGTTTTTTACACCAAAACCTCCGTCAAGCCATGCTTGTTGACATCTCGAGTTGCCATTCCCAGCAAAAGGCCAAAAACCACGCAGAACCGGGGGACCGCCGATTGCTCTACAACTGGTCTCATTACGTGATTACAGCGGGGAGAGCCCTCGGGTTTCGTTGTCATTGTCGATTACTTCTCTTTGCGATCCTTCTTTGTAATATTTGCAGGCCCAAATGATCAACATTTTAAGGTCATGTGAGAGGCGCTGATGCCCATCTGTCAAACGGTTAATTGCGGTTTATGTTGATGGTGCAAGGCCAACAGCAACGTGAGGTTATTGCGTCATTGTGGCGGAAAACAGAATAACAGACAACAATCTTGCAGGGAAATGGCACAAAGACTAGGAATTCTGCGGAAATTTTGGGAAATTTCAAACTGATCTATGGGCTGGAAATATATATTACAGCAATGATCGTTATAGTAATGGTCGTGTCAGTATTATGTTGAGAAAAGAAGTAGCGAAAATAACGGTTGGATTGGGTAAAGATATTGAGGTTTCTTAAAAGGGTTAATTGCTCGAGTTATGCAATTTGAGGATCCCCTTAAATACGGCTTGTAATTGACGTATTTAAAGCATCAATGGTTTTACTTTGCAGCCTGATGACATGGCTAAGCTAGGCTGCTCTCATAGCAACCAGGCCTTACAGTGAGGGTCAGAATTAAAACCGCACTTTAAAAAATCACTGTAACTGGTGTGCTGGTTAGTAGGAATGTGCCATATTTGGCATCAACATTCTTTAGAGTGCTATAGTCTTGTTTCCAAAAAATAATCTGGAAAAATTTGAATTGGCTGTAAAAAATTGAAGCCGAATTTTGTTGACGGACGGCAAAATTTATTTTATTCAAATCCTTGTGGATTTGGTGCAGAAAGTAGCATTTGTATAAGCATTACTGACTGTATATCAAATAGAATTCCTGTTGGTCATCAAGATATCAGTCTGTCGGGAAAATAATGGACGCAACTTCGCCTTTAGACCTTGCAAATTTCTTATAAAATTGACGAAAAATAAAATTTCCTTCAAATTCTAACATGTTATTTTTTTATGTTCTCTTATCAGCCTTGAAATGTCAGCACGCGCTCTTCTTTTTTCTTAAATTTCTAATCTTCTTATATTGAATTATATTTGATATTGCTTGTTTTTATGACAAACAATTTCCGAATCATCGCTTATCATCCTTTTTATTTTCGGCTTATCGCCCCTTCTTGCACAGTTTTTGTAACTCGAGCGTATTGTTTTTGGGCTGAATCAACAAACAGCTGAATCAGAAATCTTCACTCCGCTGATATAGTTATTAAAGTGCAAAAACACTTCTTTATGGGAATCTTGTATTTTTAAAACCAAGGGGATGATGGAGTGGAGAAGGAATCGACTAGAGTTTGGGATCGCTTGCCGTTAAGAGGATGGAAGATAATGAAAAAAAGGTTTCGACAAGACGGTTTGCAACGAAATTCTTTTCGCTGCAAGAGGAATTTGATGAAATTCAAGTGATCAAGAGAGTAGGGGGACTTTACAATGGTAAAGTCAAAGGCGATGAAATAGGTTTAAATTCGGCAAACAACGCAATAAATGAATGTTGATTTTTTGTCATTGCATTGATGATTAAAAGCCGCCAAGAAACTGACAAAAGGCGCAAACTATCCATGGACAAATAACATGTTTTTTATGTACGATACATGCTGACCATTACAACCCAAAAGACCAAAAAAAAATTGTTCAAGTAACCGATTTCAAGAGTTGCCAACTGGTTTAGAGAAATCTATCGCTAAAGGCCCAAGCATCATACGCCACAGACATTGAAGGCCAAAAACGACGCAATGCATTTTTTTGGAAGCTGTAACTTTTTACTACCACATAACGGCTCTACCAAGCTTTAGTTGATTCTAGACAAGGTGCTATTCAGTATTATGCGCTGTTGCTTGTGTTTCTTAAACGCCTGGTTTTCGCGGTAAAGATTTTGCCTCACCCTGTATTTAGGATTTCGTTTATCATTAGGAAGTAGGGTGATTTACTTGAGCTCTGCAGTAATCAAGCGTTTATGAGAAAGCACAACCAGGCTGGGATGGAAACGGTTGGAGGAATAAGCCTAACATAACTTGAAGCTGTAGATTTCTGTGGCCAAACTCCATTGGCAATTTTTGAAGCTATTTTTTAGCGCAACTTTTCAAGTTCTTTCCAATGGTAGCAGGGGATTTGACTATGAATAGTTTGTCCCTTGTGGGTCGCATAGGAAGCTTCTGAACAAGAAATTGAGTTAGGTACAGCCAATAGGTTAGTAAAACTTTGCACAGATTAGCACAAAATTCATCAAACTCCAAAAGAAAGGAATGTTTTCCATCCGAGTCAAATTTGATGACTAACAATCAGGCTTGTTTTGCTATCATTTCTTGCTTATCGATTGTGTAACATCTTTCACTACATTCCCGATTCCATTGTAATCTCCAATCCTTTCAATTCGCTCAAACTTTATTTTTTATTTCAATTATAGAAAATGATTTGATTAATAATAAGTGTAATATGCGCTGTTGCTTGGTCATCGATCTATTTTCCCCTTTTTTATGTATCGATATTTGTAATTTTCTTTGACAGCTCTAACCGGTTTATTACTTTTTTCAGTGTAAAAAAAGTATTGTTAATTTTTGTAAATCTTTTTATTTGATTTTTTTAAACTTTTTTTGAGATTTTTTATTTTTTTTGGTTCCAATTTTTTTTTGTTTTTGTTTTCATTGGCTTCAATTTCCCGCATCCCTCGTGAATCCCTCAAAAATTCATATTCCCCGAAACTTCTCTCGTAAATGTCAAGGTTACACGTTTCCCTTTTCCACTCAAAAAACACCGATTTTGCGTCGAGATTTTTGGCTATTTTTCTCTTTATTTTCGCCCACCTTGACCTTTGTGCGACGTTCCGCGCAACAACCCTCTCTTTTCTAGAAATGACCAGAAAACAGTGGGGCGCAAATCTGAGATTGTGAATCGCCCTCGAGCCCACGCTCGTCGGTAAGAGGAGAGCGGGAAGGTCGAGAAAACAAACGCATTCTAATGTTTGAGATTGACCATTGTGAGGTTGGTCAGTGAAGGTGGAGATGTTTGATCGGAAAGAGTAAACCAAAGCGAGAAAATGAGAAATTGAGAGGGATAAGCTAACGTAAAAAATATTGTGAGGAAAAATCTCAAAATTTGATTTCAAAAGTTCAATCCAAACTCTACGAGAGTCGCTGGAGTAATTATTGGAGTTTGTATTGTGCAAAAAAGATGAGGGTGGAAGAGACAGCCCAAAAAAGTCTACTGGACGGTGCAAAATGCAAGAAACTGCACTGTGCAAAGCAAGTTTTTGTTTTCACACACCCCATATAGCGGCAAAGAATCTTACCGTTCTACCAGGCCATTTGCAGAAACTACAGACATATTCGGCGGTAATTACTGACGGAGTAACCTCCATTCAGCCCTATTTTTGATTTTCTTTTGTGTTAAATCTATTTTTTTCTCGATGAAGCACTGTATTGGACGTTACGTACAAAAGACCACCGCAAAATCTAGATCAGTTTCCATGTAAAACCACACTTATCCTACAAAAATCTCACCTATATTCAAGAAGGTCTTATTATAATACTATTCCGTTCACAAAGTCGCTGGAGTGATTTCAGCGACATGCACTGTGCGAAAACAAAAATTCACCTTGCACTGTGCAATTTTTTGCTTTAATCACCGTGCAATAGGCTTTTTTGGGATGTCGCGCGCACTGATTTTTTTCGCAGTGCAAGCGCCAAAAATCGCTCCAGCGACTTTGTGAACGGACTAGTATTGCTTTTGGTCAATGAAAAATTATTATAGCCATTTTGTTTTCATCGATCCCGAGGTATAATATTTTTCTTGTAGGACAAACAACTTTGTCAAACATTTCGACTTGTTTATCATAGCTGTTTAATATTTGTCGATACCGAGCCTTGATTTGCACTATGACTAAGGCTTGTCAACTCACATTTTACTGTTGATACTAGTGTATACTTGACCCAGTCTAAAGTTCGTATCACTGTCCTTTTGTGTTCCGTTGACCAGCAATGTTTGCCTTGTCTATCTGCTCTGCTTTGCCTTGATTTTTAAGTTTTGATGACTATGAACCAAAATTTTCAAGGCAATTTTTAAGGAACCATCTTCCCTCAACTTGACCTCCTGTTTGTGCAGCCAACATTGCTCGTATTCGAGGGAGAAGCCTCTGATGTTTTGACTAGTGCTCATCCATTTCTTTCCAACACCGTGATCTTCCGAACAAACGGAGAGATTTCTTAGGGTTCGCGTTCCTTTTTTTCTCCCCTTCCTTTCCGACCACGTGTCCTCGAGAAAGTGCGGAACAACTGGCAAGGGTGGAGAAGCGTGGCTCGCGTCTGATGGATGTGTTTGTTATACGGCCCAAAAGGCTGAGGAACGACGGCGTTCCGACGAAAAATCACATTTGATTCATTTTAGCATGCCCTTTCGGCGAAGCAAGACATCAAAGTTTAGCAGGGAATTGGATATAACGAACAGGCGGTGGAGGGGGAAAAATTCGCAGAATTTTTGAAAAAACTCTAAAATTTCAAGAAT
Organism: Bursaphelenchus xylophilus; assembly: GCA_904066235.2. Taxonomy (NCBI): domain Eukaryota; kingdom Metazoa; phylum Nematoda; class Chromadorea; order Rhabditida; family Aphelenchoididae; genus Bursaphelenchus; species Bursaphelenchus xylophilus. Next base: position 9,270,162 of record CAJFCV020000004.1, read on the forward strand.
CTTAAGGAAATAGTGTTCAAAGCATCATATGGGAGAATAAGAGATGACAAGGTCGTTATAAAAATATGATTAAGAAGCTTATGTCAGCGAAAATATCACATGGTGTGGGAGGATGATGACAAATAGGCCAAAAATTTAAAAGATTTTTACAGCGAGGGGACTTCAAAAACACTTTTTTTGCAGTAAATAATGTATTCTATGGTGATTGAAAATCCATAAAATCTGTTGTAGAAAAAACTTTGTTACAAAATAAAGCCCATTAGACTCAAAAAGAGTCTCATTGTTGCCGCTATAAATCATTTTCTGGACGAGTTGTTGATCAAAATTTTTTTTCTACACAATGATTGACAAAAATTCCAAAATTTTCGGCTACTCTAAAGCTGAATCCAAGTACTGCTCAGCACACGCTCACCACATTGCCCACGTCCTTAAAAATGCAAATCCAATACACTCCGAGTCCGGTGCCGCTTTGGAAATCCTCTATTAGGCAACACAATGTCTTGTTTTGCCACAATGATCTTTGTTTTTTCTCACATTTCCTTGAACTCCGCTGTAAACAAACCTTCTTTCGTTTCGAACCGCGAAAAGCCGCGTTACGTGAGTCAAGCGAGACTGTTTGAATTTTCAAAAGGTCCGCAATGAACTAATGATTATCAAGCTCGTCGAAGAGTTCGTTTCGCGTTGTAATTTTTATAAGTTGTAATCAATTTCAAATGAGTTTGTGTTGTGAATGAGACTGTAGCGACTGTAATGGAAGAAAAAAAAAGAAACGGTAATCGATGTTTTCGTTGTTAATTGTATTTTTTAGCACTTGTGTTGTTTTGTAGTTGCTCATTCGCTCTTGTTTTTCCGGGTTCTTTTTAAACCCCCAAAGGGGACGCACGTAATGCGTAATGGAGAAAAAAAAGTGTCAACAAATTCTTTTTTTGGTTTTATGTGGACTACTGTTGAAGGTTAGGCGGAATTAGAAACAAACGGAGATAGTAATAGGGACCAATATTGGGAAATATAGTAGAAGGCAACGTGACTAGTGTGTGCATGTTCAGACTTGCATGGATTTTTGAATTTAAAGTGTTGAAATGGCGGGCCCAAACTTGCGGCAACCTCTTTGCGGGGCAGCTAGAAGAACCACGGAGATTCTGCGGGAATGTTGGGAAATCATCTAACATTTTCTTACAACAGGAAATTCAAACAATAAATTTGGCAGTTGGATGTTGCGAATTACATTTTCAGCTGTATCAGTGGCTTGAATAGACACCATAAGATGTACCACACATCAAAACTGCAACACAATGCCAAAGTTGCCAAAAAAGCGAAAATAAATTTAGTTTCTTCTTCATTTAATTACTCCGTGAAAACGTAATTGTTTTGGGTCGTATTTGCGTGAATAAGAAAGTCAGAACAGCATTCTATTTTTTGATTCCTTCTGGGTACGTAGAATTTTTGTGTTTCGGGATTTTTTAGGGTTGGAGTGGAACAGGTTTGTAAACTTCTACAAGGTTTTACAAAAAAATGCTACGAAATTAGTAAAAAGCGAATGGATAAGATTGTAGAGCGTGGTAAGTAGAGTATTATATTTTTTTACGGCCTCCAAATTTTTCGAGAGCAAAAAGTTTTATCGATTTTTTAATTTTGCGGGTTTTTCACCTATTTTTAGATTTTTTTGTTGCATTAAAACTGTTTTGAAGCATGCAAAGGTCCAAAAAATAGATCCAGAATAGTCGGGAAGTCTTGCGGAAGAACAGAGACCTTAACCCGCTACAGTACAGAGGTTTTCGATTTTTCAGCTCAGCGCACTTTTCAGAATTTTTCAATTTTCGCCATCAAGATGACGGAATTTCTGGATTCTGAGAACGAATTCTGAATCAGCGTCCCTGACTTGCTCTAGAACCACGTTTCGCTTCTCTCTATCGCATTTTGTATTTTATCATTTCGAGATTTTTTGAAATTTTTGGTGCCATGTTTAATATCAAAAAATTTAACCTAGGTCAAAATTCAAAAACTCGGCACGCAGTTCGCTCCGAAATTGGATGTAGTATCTTCTGAATTTTTTTCGGCTTCTGAGCTACGGTGGGATTCTCAAAAAGTTGCATTTTGGTCCATTTGGCACTTTTTTTTCGAAAAATCGGCCCTCAGGGCACAGGCTTCAAAATTTTCGGATTTTTGCGTGTGCCATAGCATTCAGCATGCCAAACTACCCTACAGTGGGTATTCGATTTCTAAAATACGACAAATATACGAAAGCACTACGCGATTTAAAGTTTTCGGGGTTTCAAAATTTTTGCACGGTATGTCGAATTTCTCGGAAACTAGAGCGAAATTCAAAAATCTGAAAAATACGGCTCGGGGTATTTTGCCTGGCCATAATTAGGCCAAATTTCAGCCGTCTATGCTTACGGCTTCAGGGCGAAAATCGAATCCGGAAAATTTCCCCCGGATTTTCAAAAATTCGAAAAAACGCCCTAAGGGCGTCAAATTTCAAATTTCGGGATTCGAAACCAACCCCATCGTGATCAGCATTAAAAACCGGACCAGATACCATGACCGGACAGAATGTCAAGAGAAAGAGTCCAGAGTTCCTAGAGTTCGCCGCCCAAACGCTCAATGGTAATGTCTTGTATAACGATGAAAGTAAATTAAAATAAGGTAAAATTTACTATAATTGAGAAAATGCGTTAAAACTTGTTGATTTACACTGGTTATTTCAATTAAAACAAGTTTATTGAATTTCATGAACTTTGACCTTGTTGGTCTACAGGGCGGGACGGAAAATTATTCGCAAATGACCATATAGGTGCCTTTCATAGTTTGGAACATGATTTTCAAAGAAACTGGGTGGTTTAACTGACCTTTTGCCCTTTAAAGTACGAAAAACCCCCGATTTTTCGCAAAGTTCATGTTTCGCGCTACTCCACACCGGAGATGAACTTTCAAGAAAACTTCCTGAACAAAAGTTTGTTTTATGACCATAACAAGCAATCTTATCCATTCGGATTTTTAAATTTTCGTAGAATGTAAAACGTTTTGATGTGTACCAGGCATTTTTAAAAGTTCAAAAACCATTTTTTGAAAACAAACACCCCTAACTTTGAAAGCGGTTGCTGAGTTTAATAGATTCGTGTACTTATCAGTACTAGGGAGTTTTCAATGAAAAAATTTTATCATACTGTGCAGATTACGGTAGAAAAATCGTAATTCTAATTGTTAAATGTAGGCTGCCCACAAAATGGTTGCTTACAAGAGCAGCGCCGTTGAAATGTCCATGAATGATCACCTAACAATAAGGTCTTTAGCCCCTAACTTTTAGTGGCCACGATCTGCAAAGCTTTTCTCTGCTAGAGAGCACATGAGGTGAGGACCACGTGAAAAATGGTTTTTCTTCGATCACGTTTTGATGTTTTGAAAAAAACATCCGAGTTGGTATCCATGGATAAATATTCGAAAATAACGCTCAAGTTTGAGCCGAACTTTGCCGAATTTTGAATTTTCTTTTCGCTACCTCATCGAATTACCTTGTTGTCTGCATCAAAGAGGCCGTCAAAAACCTCTACAGAAAGCTACAGAACCCTTCGGTTTTTTTTAGTTTTAGGTCTTCGATGTGTTTACCTCATCAAGCTTCGTTTGTACACTTGATGCATTTGCAAGAGCTACAAAATTCGGTTGCAATCGGAAAACAGATTTGTATTCTCTCTCATTATCCATCAAATAACCCGCTTTAACATTGATTAAATTAAATGTTCAAAATTTCACGAGAGTTAGTGGAGAAATTTTTTTCTTTTTTTCGTGGTGGGACGGAGATATTTTTCAACGAATAATAAAATAAATGTTATTATAAAAGAATGTCCCACCGCGAAAACAAGGAAATAAATTTTCCATTACGTGTCTTTAAGATTTTGAAAATTTAATCTAATCAATTTTATAGCGGGTTTTTTGATGGACAATTTATGAGAATACAAAGCTGTTTTTCGATTTCAACGAAAGTTTGTAGCTCTTGCAGTTTCTATTACGCAAAACGCGGCCTTTAAAGAGACCAAAAACGCATCAACTTTTCATCATTAATTGAGCGAGACAAAACTTTTTAACAATTTTGTAGCGACTTTTTTCAGCGTCCATCACTCCTCTCCCGACGTCTGATGGTCTTTGAAAAGTCGATTGTAATTTCTAATTTCTTTTCCAAACCGATCGCCAGACCGGCAAACTTTCCATGACGGTTCTCTGCTCCCTGTGCGTTCTCTGCTCCCTCCTCCCTCCGTTATTATTAGTCGGAGCGCTGAGGTTGGGGAAACGCACGCGTTTCGGCGGAAAGCCCGACGCGATTCGCACGTTTCTGGTCAGCTGGTCATTTCGAATTGTTTTTTGACCCCAATTCGGATTTGTTTACGTTCCCGTTTTTCGAATTTTACGCGCTCTTCGGGATGCGTCGAGAAATTTCGGTTGCGCGGCGGCGTCGACCTTGAGGGATAAATCTCGAAGACATGATCGAAAGTGCGATTAGTCAGCGGTTTGGAAATATGAAAAATTGAGGAAAATGTGAGTGTGTGGAAAACAAGCGCTCTCTCATGACTTGGCAAACGGGGCAACAAGGAAATGCTGACCTTGGGAATATGAAGGGCGCTGGAAAAACAAAGACGAGGTTGTCTTTGATCTCTCAGGTGTTCAGGGCCAAATTTTCGGATAAATTTGAATCTATAAGTAGCAGAATTCAAAGCACAGTAAATTGTAAAACTTCCAGAGACATAAACTTTGGCGATAGCCGTCCATAATGCCGCGGAAATCAGCGTTGAAATGCTGATTGCGTCAGCTTTTTAAGGCTTGTCAAATCGGTGACAAAGCCATTAAAATCTTACAGCAATTTTTCTTGCAAATTGCTAATTATTTCATAGCTACATTAGCTGTTACAAACCCCATCAAATTTGTTAAAAATACCTCGGCTTTGAAGCCATACAATCTCTCAGAAATCTCTTCAAACAATTGTTGTTCGGAGAGTATGAAAACAGATATAATGCTACTCCAATAAGGCTTCTCCCAACAAATCCATTTTATCCGAAACGTGATGCAAAACTATGTAAACTAAAGCCCAAAGGCTTCTAGAAAACCAAAAAAATTTTATTTTTATATCAAAAATTTTAACTTCTTTTTTCTCATAAGTTCAAGTTGCTATTACAATGACAGTTTATTTCAAGTCTGCCATCAAAACATTTTATTTTTGGCGTACTTCAAGCACAGTTTACACCCAACTTGACATTCCTTTTTATTATGTTCATTTCGTACAGTGAGCTCTAAAAAACAGTCAAAAAAAGAAGTAGATGTGAGTAAAGAAACATATTCAAATTGTATGTGTATCACATTTTAAAAGTTTTTACCGTAGTTCAAAGGCATATGGGCAAGCTACAAAATTATAATCTTTGCTGGCAGGGAATTGTCAGCATTTTCGTCAGCATTTACAGCAGATTAAAAAAGAATGCCCTTGAAGACTTTAACTTTAAATTTACGGTGTTTTTAACTACATTATTATCTAACATAGGAGTGTAGAAATCATTTTTTATCTTATTTTGACCTTCCGATTTTCAAAATTCGCTCCAATTTTTTCGTTGTTTACTTCGTTTTCGTTACGAACTTACGACACGTTGCCTAACGCCCATTAGTCATCCGAGGCGGGGTTTACGCTTCGTAAAAAGCCCTGTCGAAATCGACCTTTCGCGCGCCAATTCGTCTGCTGACCGCGCGTTTTTCGTTTTTTCTTCGTTCATTTGTCCGGCCGACCCCGCCCACTCAGCTCAAGATGTTATTGCGAAACGCGAAACATTAGGGGTATAAAACGAGCGCGCGGATCTCAGAAAGTCGCTTCATAAATAATTGAGTGTTGAAGATGGACAGTGGCTAGTTTTTCACCGAGTTTTTTGTTGTCGAAATTTTCCTATATACGCGCTCTTAAATTTTTTTGACAGGAAATTAAATTTTTGACTTTTTCAGAGAGGAAAGCCCGCGTTAACTGTCACAAAATCTCGGTTTTGGTGAGATTTCTAGTTCATAAAGACTACAGATCACCTGGTGTTACCTCTGAAGCCCATCTTTTCCTAATATTCATCTCCTATCATCTGTTACCCCCTCAAAATCACTGTTTCATCAATCAAAATGACTGTTGCTCCAACATTCTCCGGCTCCGATGACTTTTACCACCCTCGCCGCTCCAGCAACAACCTCAACAACGAGATTGAGCATGTCATGCGATTGATGGCGAATGCCTCAATGCCGACGACAACACATTCCACTGACATCAACAACAACTACATTGGGTCCGGCAAGGGTCATAACATGTTTGGAAGTACCCCTCCGGACCAGTGCTTGTATATCCACATCCCCAAAGACAACAGGGGCGGTTTGTTCTGAATTTTCTGCTCATCACATAGCTGCTTACTCTACTGCCTAAGCATATTGCACTCAAGACGTATCTCTATCTGCAATTTCTATACCAAAAAATCTTCAAAACAATAATTTGTATCATGTTTATGCACGAATTGTACATAACAAATTGTATATATTGTACATATCTCCGTAAATTTAACTTTTGTACTCCCCGATTTTGTACATACTATCTTCTTATTTATGAGCTCACATGACACTGGTCTAAATATACAACTCTTCCGAAGCTCCCTTCTAGGACTCATCGGAAATTCAATGTAAAAAAGAAACTTGTACATATCTGTCTGTTGAATTATTCAAACGTTCTTTCATTAACACGTCGACAATCTACGAAGGTCGGTGAAAGTAATGTTGAAGTTTTACGTGCAATTGAGGAAATAAATAAATGAATTTCGAACCAAACTTTTGGGATATTCTTGTAAAGGCGAGGGATGTGAAAGTATGGTGAGAAAATTAGGGTCATATTTGAGTTTCAGATGAAGATTTATGTTGGGGAAATGCTTTGATTTTATTGAAAATTTTCACAAGTGGTGACCATTGTCTTGAAATCAATTGCTGAAAGTTTTAGCGTGAGATCTACAGACGCAGCCGAGATATTCAATTATTTTTGAGGTCATAGAGAAGAATTTTCCTTGGTCATCGCTAATTTTGAGTGGAACAAAAAAATATTTTTTTTGTGGGTACAATACTATCTACAATGGAGAATATAAAAATAAAAAAAAACCGGGATTTGCAAAAAAAAAATGCCGCATTTTGGCCAACTTCTGAGTTAAAAATTTCAGTAATTTCTGAAAAGTGCGATCCTGGAGTTTCACATGTTTTGTAAGAAAAATTAAGTCATCAATATGAAATTTTGTACATCAACTATTGCAATATGCTTTTTGTTTTTCAATGCCGTTTTAATCAGAGTGCTAATGATGATATTTTTTGTATGGTACGATCAGGATAGTATCAGCGACCAAAAACAGAGGTTCATCTCCTTCAATTTTGACCGTTATACATCTGAACTCAAAATTCTGAACTCAAGATCAATCTTCTTTAATAATTTTTCAACATGTTCTTGCCTTCTCCATCAACGGGCTCGCTGTAAACCGTTCAAGAAGGCGGTCGGACTGTCCGACAGCTGATCCCACCCCTCACAAAGTTTTCCATTCTTTCTTTTCGAATATTTTTCTGTCCATTTCACCCCCCGACTCCGCCCCGCCGTCTTTTCCCCACATGACAACGAAACGGCCGATAAATTGTTTCGAGTGCCTGCGGCGTATAAATAGGGGGTGGGGAGTTCATTCCGCATCGAACAACATTCGCCCCACGCGCCGAGTTCCCGCTGGGGGTTTTCCTTTCGGCTTGCAAGTGGAAAACAATCGTATTAAGAGGGCGAAGCGAGCGGCTTCAAGGAAGTTCTGGCCAATGGTCGGCAGGAATTTGGATGTTTGGCACGTTCTGGGATGTTTGGCACAAATTAAGGTTTCGTTTAGGGATTTCAAGGGCTTTGAGATCAAATGCCTATATTTGGAAAACTTTTTTTACTGGGTTTACCTTTTTTGGCCCGCTTATGGCTATTTATACTTAAAAAAAGTCCTTTATTTTTTTTTAATTCCCACGTCCCATGCCATAATTCCGTTCCCATTTATTTATTTTTGGCCCTCAATTTTGTGTGGAACACATATTTTGCGTTTTTCTCGCGTGTTATTTGATAGGCAGTAAATAATTAATGGTGTCAAAAAGCTAATCTTCTGCTGCTTTCAGGGCTGGCGAACAAAAACCCGTAACATTCACAGTCAACTCGCTTGATTCGACCGATAAAATACGACTTCCAAGTAGTCGAAAAGCTATAATCTTGGTCGACAAAGACAGTTCATTTTACCCACTACAAAGCTCAGTATCTACAGTTCATTTTACCCACTACAGTTACCACAGTATAACGCTCAATAATGATGACTTTCGGACCTGAAGTTTCGCGCCCATCCGAAAAGTTCTACCACCCGCGGAGGTCGAGCAACTCGTTGAATGTGGAGATCGAATACGTGATGCGGTTGATGGCACAGTCCAACTCGCAGATGAGCAATAGCAGCAGCCAAAGTTTCGGTGGCTTCAACAAGAGCATGAGGAGTGGGTGTGTGCCCACCGATCAATGTCTTTATATTCAAATCCCCAATGAGAATGGGGGACTATTTTGAGAGTGCTTGCAAGTTTAGGGTAGTAATGCCATAGCTATTGACTATAACCAAAGATTTTATGGGGTTTTGTGGATTTTCAAGGGGGTTTTCAACAAGAATTCTTGTTGATTTCCCCCTGGAATTTTCAAAATCTCATTTTCAGATATTCTAAATAGTAGCGAAATTGTTTTTACATTTTCTTCTTACTATAAGGGTCATAATGGTCTTGTGTAATATTTTCCATGAACTCAACTCCAAACGTGTTTCCTCCTCTTATCAAAACTGATAGCATTTATCATCGTTTCTTTTTCTTCCCTCAAATACGTTGGTTTCTCCCCGCCGAATGGTCTTTGTACATATCGTTAAGTTTGTATATGGATATTATATAAATATTTATTTCCAATTTTGTACATATACACGAATAAAAACACAATCAAAATCAGCTGCGTCGTTCCGGTTGTGGCCGTTTAATATGCAGATGAGCCGGGGTGGAGTGATACGACCGGAATGCATAATTAATTCGAAGTTTTTTGTGGTGGACGCAGGAACGCGTGAAATCGAAGGGCTCGGATGTTGACATGTGTTCTTTTCGGAGGAGATGTAGGAACATAAAGTAGGAACATAAAGGGAAGGGGGCTAATGCGGAAGGAAGTAGAGGTCGAGGACTTATTTAATGAAGCCCGATACATTATTGATAAAAGTTTTCGAAGACAAAATAGAATTTCCGGAAGCTTAGCGTTGGCAGGCGCAGATTAGAGATCTTGGAGCAATAATAAAGTTGAAGAAATTGGACATGTCTAAGGTATCTCTTGTAATCTCTCGGACAAGAATTTAAAGACAGAGTCAACAAAAATGGAGACTTTTTGTGCGATAGTAAATACGTCGTTAGAAGACCAGTACAACAACTTTTAAATCGCCTGTTTTACGCATTGGAAAACAAAATATCCAAAAAATTTTAGTTTGAATTTTGCAGCAGGACATAAGAAACATTTCTACCCGTAAAAGGCGTTGTTTCTGTCCACAGTGACGGGTCTGATCCAGCAGCAAAGAAGTACCATTTTGCATTCGAGAAGTATCAAAAATGTAGCAAAATATCTCCCTTCCCAAGTGAAAAAAACTCCGATTTCAAAAACGTGCCTGCTCTTCTTGGGAGAGAGGTCTTCAAAACATAGTTTTTTTAGTTGGAGAGGGAGGCATTTTGCTACATTTTTTGATACTTCCCGGATGCAAAATGGTACAGTTTTTGCCACTGGATCAGGTCCGTCATTGTAGATGTCCTGGCCCTTTAGTCATACTGCTTATGGTCGATCGAGTCGAGCCATGAAGTCCGAAGTTTTTTTTCGGTGATGTTGCTGGTTGGGCTGGTGGAATTCTGGCCAAAAAATCCATCGAAAATCTCTGCCGCTTGTACAAAGCAGAAGTAATTTTTGAGCCAAGTGACCGCTATTTTTTGGGCCTAATGCGCAGTAAGACAAGAAAACAGAAAGGTCCAAGAGCATGCCCGGTCGGCCACCCACCTTTTTGGCAGCTAGGTCTGGTTGAATTGCGGAAGATTATATAACATGTATTATATTTCCGGGAAATAATTTGCCACTGTCTCCAAGTCCAGTTAGAAGTACTGCGCCAACCATAGCACAAAATGTCACTATAAGAAAAAACTTTTTTTACACAGTATATTGTCATTACACCATTCTCAAAACACCTGGCAAGCTTTAAGCCCATATATCCACAACTTACATTCTAATTTTGGTATTTCTTATGCCTGTTTCACTGTGATATCACCATGAGAAACACATGTGCATAAGGTGTAAAACTTATTTTTCAGCTGTTGTGAAAGTTCCCATACCTCAGGTCTCCTTATGGTTTGTAGTGCACAAAATGGCCGAATATAAAAAAAACAGCAAAGAATTAATTAAGAAACGAGGAAGGAACAAGGAAATAGAATTAACAATGAGGTTACGGTAGATTCAATTTAGTGTAAAAAAATTAATGCGCATTTCGTTGCACCTCTACAAACAACAGCGATGTGAAAAGAAAATTTTCGTTACCGAAGGATTACGCTTATGGAGGTTTCTTTGGCCTAAAATGGGCTTTTAGGACCTCTGATGTTGCTCCTAATGGACTAGTGTTTTGAATTCAAGTTTGGTATATAGAGGCTCCACAGTATTTTAGACGTGATTTTGTTGGAATTCACCAATCGCAGAGGGCAAGTTAGACGTCTTTCCAATGTCAGTCTAGGTTTGTGTCAAGCTATATTTATATTGCATAATATAATTGTAAATATTAAACAACAGGCACTTTCCTTTTAACTACAGGAGAGGAGTGCTCCAACTGCGACGCTCAGAACTTGAGGGAATATGCCGCAAATTTAGATAACTTTTCCAGGACATACGAGACTCCTCGGCTTGAAGAAATAGCCGAGATTTTTCTGTCATAAGATGGCAAAAACGCCGCGCACTGACGAATTTGGCATCATCACATAGTTTCGTAACTACTTCTTTCAAAAAATTAATATCTGGCCAAGAAAAGGCCAAAAATTTTTTTCTCTGACCGTTTTGCATATTATGGCCTATGTCCGAGGCAGATCCAAAATTTCAAGAAAATCTGAGTTAATTCAAAACAAACATTAATTTCAACACTCCCTCCGAAAACAGGAATATGCAAAAATCGCGGAAACTCCCGCTTCACCGCCAAAAGTCAAACCCCATTGAGCGGCAATGGAGGATGAAAAGTCAACTCGGGTCCATTGTGAACGCGAAACTGTCAAGTTCTGCTCCATTTCCGCTTCGAATGACCTTCTCGCTGCCACCGTACTTGACGTCCATCTGATGACATTTGGCATAAAAAATGGCTGTTATAATGGAGTGAAAGTGGCGATCATTTCGGTTAATGGCACTGGTTTCGGGATGAATGTCTGTGTTGTTGTTTTGGTGGTTTTGTTGGTTTCGAGGGTGAGGTGCGAGGTCAGTTATTTGGACTTGAACTTGGACAAGTTGAATGATTTTTGGCATCGAAATGCGGTGATGGCGTTGTTGAGGGTGAGTTGAGGGGGGTTGTGAGTTTGGCAAAATGATTTATAGACCTAAACATCGGCTTGAAAATATATGCAATTTCAGGTGAAAGCCAACTCGTTAAAGCGTCAACTTCCCTCGACAGAACGGATCGTCTATGACCAATGTGCACGAGAAGCGCAAAATCCTCCAACGCTCGCGGCCTGCGTCGTTGGTCTGCTCAATTCCCGCGACAATCAAAGCCAAAATTACGCGAGTCCTCAGAAATCGACCGATCTGTTCAGCTCAATGAAGTCTTTGTTTCATGAGGTTTTTCCTTCGCCAACTCTGGGCGTCGCAACAGATGATGGGAAGGGCAAATTGAACTTGAATGGTAAGTAATTTTGCCAAAAGTTTGGGCCCATAAAACAGCTTGATTTACCACTGCTGTAGCTCTTTTTTTTAGCCGAAAATCCCTCTGATAATCCACCGGAAATTCCCATCGAATCTCAAGAAAACGAACCAGACCCAGATCTCGTCAAAATCATCAACGACTTAAGAGTAGAACAACAAAAACAGCTGACCGTTTTCAACAAGGCCAAGACAAGAGAGAAACGGTCATTGCCGCCGGCTTTGAGTAACCTCCAAAAAATCCGCAATTACATATCTACTGTAGAGAAATGCAACAAATACGCAAATGAGGTCAATAACGTTAATTCCGAATACTTTCGACGGGCCGGCCTCAAGATGGAATTCAGCGTGAAAGAGCCGGAGAAACTCGGATTTCTCGATGAGATTGTGAAAATGATCAATGATGGAATGGTATGGTGACTATTTTAGATAAATTTTTGCAATGTAAAAAATGTCGCGCAAAGACTACTTGAAAAGCAGAGAGCGGGAACATTACCTTAAAAATTAACATGCAATTTTTTATGCCAAAATTCGCAAAAAAGTGTCACATTTTTTACCAACTTTGGACCTAAGAATCTCGGTCGTTTCTGCAAAGCGCGGGCTAGAAAACTCGTAAAAATTTTTTATTGTCGGCAAAAAATTATTCCTTATTTGCGACAATTGTCATCAAATTCTGAGAGTTACACTTGCAGTACTCCGTCTTCTTGTGTTCTGTTCACTTTTTGCAAAGTTTATTTTTCTCTTTTCAAATCCTATTCTTTTAGCGAAACAACAGCAAGATCTCGGTGCTGTCTCCACGACTGTTGCCGTTGTTTAGTGGCAAAAGGCGACCTCATCTGCTTTCCCCAAATCTATTCAGTTTTCAACCCAACGATGGAGTGTTGTCTTTGCCCGACATTTTTAAGGTAAGCTGGTTGTTATTGAAGCACAATAATATAAACACAGTAACCGAAATATATATCGACTAAGAGCGGTAAGAGAGAACAACGTTTTCCGGATCTATAATATATACAGCGACGGACCTGATTAAGTGGCAAAAAAGGTATCATTTTGCATCGGGAGGTATCAAAAATATGGCAAAATTCCTCCCTCTCCAACTAGGTCGCGCTCTTTCGCTCACAAAAAGAGCGGCCGAGCTTTTGAAATCGGAGGTTTTTCACTTGGAGAGGGAGGTAATTTGCTACATTTTTTGATACTTCCCGAATTCATAGTGGTACGTTTTTTGCCACTGGATCAGGTTCAACACATATTCATTACTGTCATCTAGGATAGAAAAAAAACGATTTTTTGTGCAAACACTACCACCTATGATAGCGATAAACACGAAACTTTTTTCCATTTTGTGATCAAAAATCATCAAAATGCTTTATTTACTCTTGAAAAGCTTTCGCGAACACTTCAACGAGCTCATTTGCAAGATGGCCAAGGCTAATTACTCCGTACATATATACATATGTATTTACATGTAATAATACGGTGGTTGGACTTCGAGTTTAATCCGACTCTCCTTGACAACCAAAGCACAAAAGAACCACCGTAATGACCCCCAATTATAGATTACTTTGGGTGATAAAAACAACAACACTTTCCATATAATCCAGAAAATAGTATCGTATTAAATTTTATTCCCGTCCCTTCATGTTTTCTGTTTTTCGGATGACTTTTTTTGCAGAAAATTGCACAAATTAAGGGGCTTGTTTACGATTACTACGACGAGCCTGTTTTTCAAATACATCCCGAGGTGCAACGGGAAGTCACGCCGCAGGGCATGGTAACTATCTTCGAAAGTTGACGACTGTAAATTCGGTTTACAACCGGGGAAAATTTCGCAAATAAAGTTGCGGGTGGCTGTAGGAACTGTAGTCGGCGGTAGTGGGAATTACGGTTTTTTAGAACCGGAAAAGAGTTATTTTAGTACTTTAAGATACTATTGAGAAATAGTGAAACAAAAGAAAAATCATTGCAAGACCAATATTTCAAAGGTTTTGTAAAGAGAATGTTTTGATTGCAGAGATCACAACGGGTTTCAATCGAAAGTTTGTCATTGTTTTTCAATTTCGAAAAGAACGTTGAAAAGTGGAAATTCCTTTAGAACGCTACTTGATTAGAATACGAAATTTCCGGCGTATGCAAGATTAGATAACTCTATTTTACATAAAGCAACGTCTGTGTTCTCTCAAGTCTTGGAGCAATCTACTATTATAAATGGCGCCCTAAATCCTTTCCTCAAAGCAGTCAAAGCAGTAGAGATATCCAAGCGGGATTGCTGAAAAGAGAGTGCGTAATGGCGGAGAGGAGGCCAGAGAAAAAATATTTTTGGCTATAAATTCCCTACAGTTAAAGATTGAATACTGTAAAAATTTGCTGGCTTCTCTGGTAGCTTTAACGCTGAGTTTTGGTATGCAAATTTTTTTTGCCATAATTTTGCCGACTCTGGGAAAAAATTGATTTCTTGCGGAAACGTTTTTGTCCCAATAGGAAAAATTTCTGAAGATTTTCACACCAAAAATTTGCATAGAAAGATGTAAATTTTCTCCAAGTTTTAAGAGCCAAAATCTTTATTTCTGCTAACCGCAAGCTACAGGAATCTCATATATGTCTCAGAAAGAAACTGTCTAAATATGTGGCAATTTTCATTACAGCACATTCTCTCTGAACGCAATATGATGAATCTGCATTTGCAGTGAAAAGACAGCTTCAGAACGCTTTATTCTGATGTCACCGCTTTGTAGCTTGGTCGCTGATTCTCTGTTAATTCTTCTCGTTCTACACCGCAAACACTCCAACAACTAACAACACACTTTTTACACCGTCAGAACCCCAAAATTTCAGCTCAAACCTCAATTATCTCTCATACAAATCTCCTTGTTAGCAACCAAAAAAGACTCGGAAGTGAAGAAACACTAAAATTATCCCCTATTATTTCCAAAACGGGCACTACTCTTTGAGACTTTAATCCCAAAAAAGCGGTAAACAAGAGCTCCACGCCTGAAATTAGCCCAAATTGATGCTCTTTCCGGGAATGCACTCTGGGGAACGGCGAGAAAACAGTATTTACCTTGGGGCTAAAATTAGCTCCAAATTGAATTTCGCGTGAAAACAGACAGACAATTTGTTTATCAAGCCCGTTTGCAACTGCAAAAACATAAACTATGGTCACGGGGCTTTCGGCATAAAAATAACAAATGGAAGAAAAAATATTTGTTTTCGAAGGATAAACAAGCTATGTTCGCAGCCGCCTGTGATTGGCCAATCTGGCATTGAATCCTGAGGTAATGGTGGTGATGAAAAATGTGATTTTTTAAATGAAAAGTGAAGTTTTAAAAATCATAAAAAAACTCATAGACTTACAGCACAAATATTCACGCAAAACATTACAAAATTTTTTATGTTTTTTAAGCTGATGCTTTGCAGAAAACTCTTTAATTTTTAGACCAAAGCTGCCAAAGAAAAAATTTTGAGAGTACGCCAATCGTCGGCCGGACTGACCAGTTTAAAACTTGCTAATATCATTGATAAATGCTGTATTCCGAAGATATAAACAAAAATATCTCAAAAAACCCAGTCATGTCTTGGCATTGCGTTTTGTTTTTATTGGCGCACCCAATTTTCGCTTCAAGACTCAGTAATTATACCGGGCCGGAGGTGGTGCTCCTTGCCCGGTAGCCATGTCTATTTGCACTAGTATATACATATAACTACTCTAACGTGGTAGTATATACATCATAAATAAAGGGTTTTTCATGAAGCCTAATAAGTAGCGGAGAAAACAGAAAATCTGTTGCCTCCGTTCTTTTGGGTCACTCTGTCAATTTTTTGATGACTTTCAACCAAAAAAAGTTATTTTTATGAAGGAACAGAAAGATGAACCCAAATTTTTGTCAAGTTTCTTCATAATCTTGCATTGCAATTTGAGCACTTCCCCTCGATCATTTTGCAAGTATCTTCAATAACAAAATTGGTCGTTTTTTTTTGCGTCATGCAAAGCCTATCCTTTTAGCTTTTATAAAAATTAATATTTCATAAATTCCCAAAAAAACACTCTCAAACTAACTTTCTGCCTCCGAAATGGACGACATCTCTTCACATTACGCACTTTCGTACTCGTCTGTTTATTAAGACTTTTCCACTCGAACGTTACTCATTAGCCAGGCATAGAACGTTTCAATTAATCCGACTATAGCGGTGGTTTGTACGAAAATCTGCTTTAAAATTACAAAGTTTCCGCAAATAGCCGCCCGCGGGGAATTTGTAAAGTAATTTGCGAAATGCCCGTTTTTAGTGCACGGATTATTATAAACAGATTTCGATGAGGGGAGAATAAAAACGCTTTGCAGCAATTTGTGATATTGAATGGGAAGATACGAGAATGGGTTCGCAAGGATTAGGGCGATGACACTTTAGGGCTTTGTGGTACTTTTACAGGCCTTAAAAGTACTGCTTTAAAACACTTGCAGTTAGCAAGATCAAGCGAAAAAATTGTATTTTTACAATTCCTTCAAAATTTGTTTTTTGAAAACGTATCTTCAAAGAATCTACAGTAACTTTACGCCCGTGTTTTTCATCAATTTTGCAAATTGAAAATCGCCGCTTTTTTGATTTTATCACGAAAATCTGTTGTAGTCATGGAATGAAAAAAATGTTTTTTCGAGAATTGTTTATCCAAAAAAAGGGCAAATAACAAAAACGCCACTTTAAGAGTACCGTAGTCGCGAGCAACGTACAAGAATACAAGGTCAGAGTACGTGTTTTCAATTCAAAAACAACAAATCAGAGTGGATTCGTGAGGAAAGTGAAAACATACAAAGAGGAAATACATAATACGATATGATGCAATGATGTATTAGGTTGATTCAAAAGTTTTTCCACATTTTTTTGAGACACTTCAAAATAAAATTCCTGAAGCCTGATTGAATGTACGTTAAAACTGAAAGCATAGATGTATGGGGCAGAACATTGCAAAATTTTTGATTCGTAGCATTTTATTTTCTACAAGCTTCCTTTCAGAATACTTCAAAAATACTAAAAATTTCTCCGTTTGTGTCATGGTGAATATCCCGGGCCCTAGCAATTTTCCAGCCCACTAAAAAGTCTCGGGTTTTGGGTTATTCGTACTGGAGATGGCTGTAGTTTCCTCTGAATTTATTGCTCTACTTATATCTACACTGACGTTTTTTGTAGCATCCCATAAAGTTGGCCGAAGAGCCGAGCTACCGATCAAAAGCAGATTTTTAAAAATTTTTTGAAAGGAGTTAGACTTTTTTGACTCGGCTGCCATTCAGGTTGTACAAAGACAGTATGCTGATGATACATTCAAAAAGTCACCAACTGAAATTGCCTTATAAGGTAGAAAAGTAGCATAAACTGCACTTTTAGGCGAATTTTTGAAATTTTTTTACTGGTATGGCAAGAGGACCTTCAGCTTAGCGCGTCTAGCAACTGATAGTGTATGTCAAGTAGGATCAATTATTTATTAAATAACTAGGATACCGGGCGAGAGTAATGAACAGAAAACGTTTTTGTAAAAATCCCCTAAATTTCGTAAAATATTGGTAGATTAGAAAGATTCGATTTTTCTGCCGCATAGCTAAAGCTAGCGCGAATGTTTAGCATTGGCGTCGTAGTGCTACTCATACACTACAATAACAGAAAGCGTTATCTCTAAGTGCTTCTAATAGCTGCGCCTACAGGGTCTACTTTTGCCAGACCCTAATTTTTGATTTTTCGCACTAAAAATTTTTCGACTAGCCCTATAGCAAATTGTCCTCGATGCCATAGAGATTACATACAGGCATACCATATTCTAGAATATTAAGAAGATACAGCCACTCTAGACGTAACGCCGGCGGTTTACTTTTTCTTCCTTCGAGTAGTTAAGGTTTAACACGGCGCTACTACTACAAATTGCTAAGTTGTAAAAAGTTATTAATCTACTATAATCTACAAACAGCCCCCTTTCTAACAAGATATATATCAGGCCCACTGGCTTTGGTCTAAATTTTTTAAAATTTTTTAAAGACATGTGGAAAAACTTTTGAATCAACCTAATATTATAGTATCACTAGTCTGTCCATGAAGTGCATAGACTTTTCGTCGCAAAGCCTTTCGCATTGTGCATTTCACTTTTTCACAGTGAAATTAAAAAATGACGTCAGATTTTTGCAACTGCGCCGTGCTGACAAACGGCTGCATAATGAAAAAAGAAGCAAAATGCACTGTGTGCCGTGAAAAAAGTCTACGGACTTTATGTAAATTTAACAGATAATTGCACGGAAATGGCTAAAAAATGGACAGCACGTCAATAGAGGGTATTTCCTGAACCGTTTAGACGTTTCGTCCACACACTATCGATTACTAAAAGATTTTAGACAGTAAAATTTTTTCGGGTGAATTTTTGGAAAGCAAAATTTGTCAGATTTTGGGATCACAAAGCAACGTTTTGTCCCAGATAGCCAAAAAAACACAGTCAAAAAAAATTTCAAAATTCCATTAGTGATAAAAGGCGCCTCGATTAAACCTTGGTCAGAAAATAGCTTTTAAGCTATTTTCTGACCAAGGTGCTTAAAAGCTACGCTGGGTTGACGGGGTAGTGTTAAAACTCCGAATCCGCACTTCGGTTACTTCTCGATGGCTTTTTTCTTAGGTTGAATATCTCGACTGCCTCTGCAAACCGTAACATCTATGCCCAATCCTTGCGCAAAATTAAAACAGAATCTAAGCATCGCATTTGTGCCGCTTCTTTTCTTAATTTTCCTCGGAAACAGTGTTCCCGGAAGACTCTGCTAACTCAGCACAACACTGAAAAGATAAAAACACACAATCAACATCTCCATAACTTCAACTTTTTTAAATCCTCATCTTTCAGTTCCTCTCAATCGGTCGCAACGAGACTAACGAATGGCTCGAAACGTTGATGCAACTGAGTGGAGCGTCAGACGCTCTCGAGAAGTCGGTTAAAGAGTTAGAACCAAAAATGCAGTCATTGGAAAGAGACGTCTACCCCAAAATTGTCGAGTTGCAACGGTGGGAAAGTCAATGGCGAAAAGTGGAGGATGAAATGGACGATCAGCAAAAAATGCATTTGACCAACGAAGGATACACATTTTTAAATCATAATCAAATGAAACGAATATATTCTAGCCCATGTAAGTGTAGAATCTGTGAGAAACGTGAATAGATACAGTTACGGACCTGATCCAGTGGCAAAAAAGGTGCCATTTTGCATCCGGGAAGTGTCCAGAAATGTAGCAAAATGCCTCCTTCTCCAACTAAAAAATCTCCGTTTTGAAGGGCTTCCTAACAAGGAAAGTACTTCTATGGGGTGTGGAATTACCGGTCGAGATATATATCAAAAAATTCGCAATAAATTTCTGATTCAGAATATATATAAATTAGCT
Organism: Bursaphelenchus xylophilus; assembly: GCA_904066235.2. Lineage (NCBI taxonomy): Eukaryota > Metazoa > Nematoda > Chromadorea > Rhabditida > Aphelenchoididae > Bursaphelenchus > Bursaphelenchus xylophilus. Next base: position 9,289,542 of record CAJFCV020000004.1, read on the forward strand.
GCCTAATTTTGGTCTAATGACATGTTTTTGTCGTCAGAAGTTTTCTCGCGACACCATGCAAGTGTCTTTTTGAACGTGTTTTTACCAAAAAAAAATTTTTGTTTTGTGCTAAACTAAATTCTGAGGCCTTGACAAGCCCTAAAATATCAAATTAGATTACAACTACACTTTAAAAGTAGTTCCTGGGATCTAGTGTGGCAAAAGGAATCGAAACCGTTTCCCTAGGATTTCCAAGCCAGCGCTCTAACCACTCGGCCACACCGCTCTCTTCCGAAGGAAGAGACCGAGCGCGCTTTTGTTGCCGCAGATTTTTTTTCCTCGAGAAAAACATTTATTGAAAAAACTCGCTGATAGACCAAAATTAGGCAGCTAATTTATAGATATTCTGAATCAGAAAATTTTTGCGAATTTTTTGATATATATCTCGACCGGTAATTCCACACCCCATAGAAGTACTTTCCTTGTAACAAAAATAACGCGCGCTTTTTAAATCGGGATTTTTAACTTAGAGAGGGAGGTACTATTCCACATTTTTTTTGATGCTTCCCGGATGCAAAATGGTAAATTTTTTGCCACTGGATCAGGTCCGCCATTGTATATACCAGAAAAAATATTATAAACCAGAAAAAATAAGCTTTTGTATTTAAGATACTACCTCATGCTGCAAGTTCAAAAACTCTAGTCGAATCTCCATTTCAGTAGCCCCTAAACTCGACGAATCCACCTTTATGAACGCCCATTTAACCGCCGCGCAGAAGGAGTACCGGCTTGAGCAGGATATCCGCGCTCTCGCCAAGTACTCACAGCCCAAAGCGCCGAGGAGAAAGAAGCGAGAACGAATTGACACTACCAAACTCGAGGCTGAGGAATTTACGATCGGCGAAGGGCATCATGACTTGATCATATTCCATGAAAACAACACTGTTGGGAACGTCGCTGTGACAAGTTGGCCTTTGATTTTGGAGCAGAATTGTAGTGAGAAAAGTGAGTTTCAGAGGGAATTTTGGATTTTTCGGGCGGGTTTGAATTGGCTATAACTTTCGTAGTTTTGGGCAAAGTGCTAAAATTTCTTTTTTCTCTGAATTCTCAGAGTCTCTTGCTTTTTTGATACCAAATATGTCACAAGAACTTAACAAATTTTGTCATCATCATACAGAAAATCAAAAAATTTTGAAAAAAGTGCTTATTATTTTTTTTTTTGCAACGAGGCTAATGGTAAGCTACTTGACAATGAATAAAAAAGAAACTTATTCCGCAAAATCAGCAATTCAATTTCTGCAAAAACACCTTTTTTGCTTTCAAATATTTACGTCCACAATCACCTGGTCGTCTATTTTTATCCCCCAAATACAATTTTGTCCTAAACAGCCGTTCCAATTTTCCTTTCGAACGAACTCTAAACTTGTCAACTAATCACGGATTAGTCGGCGTAGATGTGTGATGTTTCTAGAAGAAGGCCGTGAAAAACAAAGGCTTAAAACGGCTTAAGCGTGAAGATACTAAAGTTGCTTTGAATCAATATCCTAAATTAGTGTATCTTCGGATTTAGTCGGGCTTTTGAGCTCGTCTAAAGCCGGCAATGATGATATCCAGGAACTAAAAAACTAGGAATTTTGATGACAAACATAATACGATAATTGTGAGGAAGGATAAAGGGATATTTTGGGAGGGTTGTAACGAATGGCGCTTAGGAGAAAATAAAGTGGTTTGAGGATGGTGGTACCATGAGTTTAAGAGGGATTACACGTCAATTTAGAGCATTTCCTGACAGGTTTAGAAGTTTTGTTCATACACTATCGATTGACGAAGAGGTTTTATGTAGATATAAAATTCTGTCGGAAAAGAATTTAAGGGACTAAATTGGCCTCAAAACTTCAAGGAAACTATAAAACATCTTTTTTGGCAAAAGAGCGTGGATTTGTCCGGGGGTAGCCTAGAGAAAAGCAGCCAAGGGTTAGTCACCAAAATTTAATATCTAACGCAACGCCGGATCGATTAAATCTTGGTCAGGAAATAGCCTCAACTGCACTGGATTGACGTCAATTTCAACTTCAATAAAACGGTAAACGCCCTGGGCGGCGAACCGCAAGGAACCTAAAAATTTATTTTTTATACAAACGGTTTGTTGTGCAAAGCTTTACTTTGAGCAAAAATTTCTCTTGAGAAGCTGTTCATTAAAGAATGATGTTGTTTTTGTCCGCGAAGCCACATACGTGCCGTTTACATTTCAATAGAGATGACCCGGTTCCGGTGTTAGATTCGGAAAGTACACAGCAAAGAACGTCTTTACTTCCCGAAAATGTTGTTCCAGACAGGCTGACCTTTTGTCCAGCGGGAGCCAGTAATACGTTTCCCCTTTCAAAACAAATAATATTTTCTAGCGAAAAAAACATGACGTAAGCGGGAATTTCATACTGTAATTTTCAGACTGCACAGGTTTTCAATTTTCAACAGCGGCGCTTTTCAATTCCACAACTCCGCCGAAACAATATATTCAAAGAGCGACGCCAATTAGGCCGGTAAATACCGGAGATCACGTCAAACTTCATGATGAACATCAGTCGCATGGCTCAAAGTCATCAACTTCTGAAGAAAGTTTAAAGGAACATTCAAAGTCAGAGTCACATCATGAGAAAGAAAGTAAAGAATCGGAGGAAGAAGAGGATGAGGAGTTGCCAAAATTTGAGACTCTAAAACCTTTTGCGTTTGGCGCAAAAGTCAATAAAGGTGTTGTATTGGAGGGCCTGACGTTATCACCTTTTGCATTTTGGTCGGAAATCCTGCAACCAGAAGCTCTGAATGTAAGTCTCATCTGAAGCAAATAGGGCCTTCATTCCCCTACATTTTTGTCACAAATGATCGGTACATCTAAAATCGTATTTTACCTTATCCACTTCAGTTTCAAGTGCTCTCACCTCGAGCCTTCATACCGTCAATTCTATCGCCAAGCGCGCTGATGGCAAGAGTACTGTCGCCAGCCGCATTCAGAGCCGAGATCCTTTCACCTCGAGCCCTTCATGCGTGGGTGTTGACTCCGGAAGCTCTTATCGCCGAGGTTCTTTCGCCAAAAGCGCTGGAAGTCCGAGTCCTCTCTCCTGAAGCGTTGATTATTCAAATTTTGAGTCCAAGTAAGCTAATGGCTGGAATGGCTTTATATATTTGACAAAATGTACTTTTAACTGATTCGTCTTGATTTCAGATGCTCTCGCGCCAAAGATATTATCACCGGAGGCGTTGGGAGTTATCGTACTCAGCCCATCCGTGCTTTCGCCGCATATTTTGAGCAGCGAGAAACTCATGGTCGAGGTACGAACTAAAGTCGATTGATTCATTAGTAATGCTTAATTTTATAGGTTTTATCACCAAGTATTCTTTCTGGATCTGAAGAAAGTAAAGAGAGCAAGGAAGGAGAGGAGGAAAAGGGCTCAAATGAAAAGGAAAAACATATAAACGATGACAACATTGAAGCCACCAAACCATACGTTCAACCTCCTCCACATGCGTATCCATTAAAGCCCCAGTTTTATCAAGGAAATCAGCCGCAGGATAGCAATTCACATTATACTCAACCGTCTGGTCAAGCTCAACAGGGAACCTTAATTTTTTGAAATAAGAATAGAGTTATATTGCCTGTAAATATAGAATATCTTGAGTAAAGTGATAATATTACCGGAGCTTGATAAAGCCGATGGGTTATGAGACATTTCAAGACCGCTACAAAACTCAGACCCCCAGTTAATCCAATTGACCGCTCCGGTCGTGCAGATTTGGTTCATATCAAGAACACACATGGCAATTACAAGCGATAAGCGCCGTTCGTCGAAGCGAATCAAGCGCAGACTATCATAAACATTTTAACAATGCTTTCGAGCGCCGGGATTATCCGGTCTCAAACGAGTTCGCGGTATAGTTACGGCGATCTATATAAAGCGATTTGCAAAGGCCCGATTACAGATTTACAACGTCCCCGGGCTCAACAATGAAACTGATCGCTGCTTTGGCTTGTTTGGCCGTCGTCGCCTACGGCAATGAATGCGGAGACAAACTGGCCGAGAAGTTGATTGCCATCAATGGGGATTTTTTGAGCGCAGCGACTCTGAAAGACGTAGGTTGAGAAAAAGTCATCAAAATTTTGCCTGTTTGTATCTTTATTTCCAGTTGATGCAACAAACATTTGACCAGTACTACAATCAAAATAAGACCTTGAAAGAGATTGCCGATTACTACTACAAAAACTACAACAACCTGGACAGCTTGAGCTCGGACCAAATTGATCAGGTAGGGGTTATTAAAACAACCAAATTGATGTTCGCCCTATTCATCCGTTCCATTATTAACACCTTTGCAGATCACCAATGTCATCAACAATATCACCCAATGCGTTGGAGGCCCCGACGCGTTTACCAAGCTTCACAATCAAGTTCAAGAGACCGCTTTGGATTTTGTCAAAGCTGATCAAGCCCAGGTAAAATTTGACATTCATCGTCTATCTTTAGTCAATTCATTTATATCATGTTAGAGTTTGTAGGTTGACAGCCTGATCAAGCAGCAACGCGCATCCAACGCTCCGGTAGAAGATGTGGAAACCGCCGTTTGCCAGAAGACCTTTGAGTTGGTTACTTTGCAAAAGAAGATTGAACTTGAGAACAAACTGTGGCCTTTGGTACCCGAAAATTGCTTGGCTACGACTAAGGCAGCCGTCTCCACGGTATTTAAGGTGCATGCTGCATAAATGCTATACCTTGGATGATACAAATAAAGGTTTATAGTACAAAATTGTATTAAAATGGGAGTGAGTTGATGTTGCAAGATGAAACACAGCTGTCAAGGATGAAAATGGAGATTACTATTGTAATGAATCGAAAATCAACATCTAACAGACTGTCGAAAAAATAATTAGCTCACATTTGCTTTGCTGGTCACGTCGCTGAAGTGAAAAGCGGCGGGCGCACACTTGCGGGCAACCACTTTGCGGGCAACCAGTTTGCGGGCAAATTTTTTGCGGGCAGCCACTTTGCGGGCAGCCGACATTTGCGGCCAGCACCGGCATTTGCGGGCAGGGTCGACAGTTGCGGGCAGCCTGGAAGATTTGCGGGCAGCCGACATTTGCGGGCAACCGACACCTGATTGTGAGGGTAACAGGGTGGACGTGGAAAAATTACTATGATATTTTGGAAATTTGCCGACATTTGCGGGCAGCCGACATTTGCGGGCAACCGGCACTTGAGGATAACAAGGTGGAGGTGGAAAAATTACTTCGATATTTTGGAAGTTTTCCGACATTTGCGGGCAGGCAATACTTGCGGGAAACCGACATTTGCGGGCAACAGTTCCAAAAGTTCCTACACAGTCTGTGTGATTGTTTTTTCCTGTTGCCCGCAAATGTCGGCTGCCCGCAAGTGTCGGTTGCCCGCAAATGTCGGCAAATTTCCAAAATATCGCAGTAATATTTCCACCTCCACCCCGTTACCCTCAGGTGCTGGTTGCCCGCAAATGTCGGCTGCCCGCAAGTGTCGGTTGCCCGCAAATGTCCGGTTGCCCGCAAAAAATTTGCCCGCAAACTGGTTGCCCGCAAAGTGGTTGCCCGCAAGTGTCGCGACGCCGTGAAAAGCAATTTGGTTTTACCGCGACATAATTCGTTTTCTCGGCGACGATGCGATTTTTTGATGTAACATTGTGTCCATTATCATCCCGGCAGAGAGATACATTTCCCTTTTATTTTTCACGCTGAACATTGTGGTTGAAGGGCCAGTTTGACTACTTTACGATGGTATTAGTATCGAATTTTCTTTACCTATCGTATCTCTGACGCCGAGAAAAAAATATGGGGACATTCTTCTATATGCCTACTAATAAATAATTATCTTACTGCTAGAAAATTTTCCCCATTTTGTTTGCGCCGCAAGAAAAAAGAATTTTTTTTGACATTTCGCTTCCTTCACCGCAAAGAACGCGATTTGAAAGTAACTGTACGAAAGACCCTTTAAAATTGCAAAACAATTTTTTTTACATAATTTATGTTTTAGCGATTGGTCGCTTATCTCAATTTAAGAATGTGAACCCAATCTGTTCTTATCGCTGGTCAGTTAATGCACCTTCCGGCTACCTGATAAAGAATGAAAATTTAATTTTATCAAAACAACAACTTTTATAGTTCTACAAAACAGAGCCAAATTGCTTCCTAAATTTTTGTACAATTAGTTGAGCTTGAGTTCAAATTAAAGGAAGGCATACTAGCCGAAGATCGCTAGACTGGTTTTTTGCGCTTTCAATGTGCGAAAAAGTCAGGGGGTAAGCGAGAGCCGAAAAAAGCCTATTGCACGGTGCAAAAAGCAAGAATTTCACAGTGCAAAGAAAACTTCTGTTTTCGCACAGTGCAGGTCGCCGATTTCAGTGAATGTCTCGATTTTGTAAACCAAGCGGCAATTTTACTCGCTATCGTAGCCCTTTTCCTGCGAGTCAAGCCCTCAAAACCTCCATTGCTTATCGGTGCCCGTCCAGTTACTATGTATTTTTCTCCGTTCAGCCCGGCGACTTTCCGGAAAGGCAAAAGGCCCTGATAATTCGCAGAATGCGGCTTTGGCGCGTTTTGCCGGCCCCATGATTTCTTCGTTCTGACTCAAAAATTTTTCTCTCACAATCAGACAAGGGGCCCGGGAAATCCATTGGCCTTGTCCCGGTTACAAAAAAGTTTTGCCCAGCCCTTTTCAGAATTTCCAAAAAACAAGAAATTTCACATTTCAAAGAAAACTTTTGTAATATTTTCTCACGATGCGTGTCGCCGATTTCAGTCCGGCGACTTTCCGGAAGAAGCGCGGGTTTTTTTGCTTACAATTAGCCAAAGTTCAAACAGATTCTCTGCGCTGCGCTAAATATAGTAAATTCAAAGGATTTCACGTGATCTGTGAACAGCGTAGAGATGAAAAAACGAATTCACAGAAATTAAGTAACGCAGAGATTGTATTATCAAGCGAGGGAACTTTGAGCTCCATAACGATCGGTAACGAGGTGAGTAATTCGCATAGCGGGTTATGTTTTTTGTTTTCAAAAATAAACACAGTCTATATGGGTTCAAAAGTTTTAATAACACAATTTTTTCTCTATTCGAGACTTTGCGCAGCTGGGTAAATCTTTTTACGGGGTTTCCGATCAGCGAGAGGCTGATTGTTAAAGGTGACAGATATTTTTGCGCGCTATATTTGTTGTGGAGTTCGTTGAATTTCCGCTCCTTCGCTGAGGGGGATATTATCAAAGTTTATGACGTATGCGTGATACAATGGCAGACATAAAGAAACACCCCATCTTTTCGATTTCTTTCATCTCTCCTTGGTGATTCATAAGTCACAAAACAGACTCTGTCGTGAGTTGGATTTTGTGGTCAACAGCTTCCGATTCCGCCCTCTCTTCGCACAATAGACCTGATCGCGACCAAGTTTGTCACATCGCTTTATCCAGAATGTTTGCGAAGGTCTTGTTTTCAACCACTGATTCAGATTTAATCCTGGCTTAGCATCTTTAGGTTTTTATTCACTTACAGTGAAAGTATAAAAGCCATACGATATTCTATTAGATACCACAGAATATCGTTGGTCAGTAACAGATTTTTACTGTGATTTGCCTTACTAGTACTTCCCGAAAGTCGGTGGACTGATTTTTGGTGTTTGCACCGTGCGAAAAAAGTCAGGGTGCGAGCGACAGCCGAAAAAAGCCTATTGCACGGTGCAAACCCAAAAAATTGCACAGTGCAAAGAAAACTTTTGTTTTCGCACAGTGCGTGTGCCGATTTCAGTCCGGCGACTTTCCGGAAAGACAAAGCCAAAGTTCACTTTGCACTGTGCAATTTCAGGCCTTTCGCACCGTGCTAATTTCTTTTTTTGTCTGTCGCAAGCACCCTGATTTTTCTCGCACTACGCAAGCGCCAAAAATCAGCCCGACTATTTTCCGGACGGCTATCAGTCTGTCGGGAAAATAACGAGCATTCTGCCGCTGCACCGGTCGCGCCGCTGAAGTCAAAAAGCAACTTGTTTTGTCACGACACAATTCATTTTATCGATGGCGATGCAACTTTTGATGATACATTGTGCCCATTATTTTCCCGACAGATTGATATCATCACGTTGAATTCAGCGAATGTCTAGGTTTTGTAAGAAAAGGCAATTTTACTCGGCTATCGTAGCCCTTTTCCTGCGAGTCAAGCCCGCTTCCATTGCTTATCGGTGCCAGTCCAGTTACTATGTATTTTTCTCCGTTTTCCAAAGTGTCTTTCGATTCATTGACATAAGATAAAAGTCATTATTTATTCTTTCAGTTTTCTGAATAACGGGAATTTTCTTGCAATGTTCATAGCACAGCATTCCGAACTTTTTTCGCCACCGATCGGTGTCGAAAAAAAATCGAAAAATCGAGAGAGGGGTATGCATTTTTTTGTGTTGCCGGCTAGCAAAGGCAGGTATTGCAAAATTAGAAAAAGTGTTTGATACTCTGAAGATTACTCATTTTAATTATACAAAAATTGTCACCATGCACTTTGTAACCCCCGAGAAAATCGCATTCGAAAAAATGAAAATTTCAAATTTAAATGCAATGAAAATGCACTTTCTAGTTGACTACTGAAGAAAAAAAAGATGCTATCGTGTAGAGAATTTCGAGTACTTCCTAATACGTATATTTTTTTGCGTTGTTTTCTAACAGTTTTAGAGCTACCGTGCAAAAACGCCTTTTTTTGCACTTTTTCCGACTTATCTGCACTTCAAATGCAAAAATGCAAAATCTTCCGAGCAATTATCATTCTGGGCATCCTAGTGGATATACATGCCAAATTTCGAATTTCTGCGATGCTTCTGTCTGCTGATATATCGAAATCATTACGAAACCTTGACAACTTAAGTTTCCGAAGAAAAACATAGAAAGCTTACTGTTTTTACTGTAGGATAGCCTTATTTCTTCCTAAAATGTATTTTTCCAACCCCGAATGTTATTCGTACAGTTTATGAGACAGCTTCATGTCATCATGAAAAATGTTGATTTCATACACAAGTGCAGCTTTTTTTATTCCAGTTATTGCAGTCCAAACGCAAGCTAATACTTTCAAACTCACAAATAGAGTACATATAACGACTTTTTATCGAAAATGTCACAAAATTTATATTTCAAGGCGCGCTAATAAGTTGTCAAGGTTTCGTAATGATTTCGATATATCAGCAGACAGAAGCATCGCAGAAATTCGAAATTTGGCATGTATATCCACAAGGATGCCCAGAATGATAATTGCTCGGAAGATTTTGCATTTTTGCATTTGAAGTGCAGATAAGTCGGAAAAAGTGCAAAAAAAGGCGTTTTTGCACGGTAGCTCTAAAACTGTTAGAAAACAACGCAAAAAAATATACGTATTAGGAAGTACTCGAAATTCTCTACACGATAGCATCTTTTTTTTCTTCAGTAGTCAACTAGAAAGTGCATTTTCATTGCATTTAAATTTGAAATTTTCATTTTTTCGAATGCGATTTTCTCGGGGGTTACAAAGTGCATGGTGACAATTTTTGTATAATTAAAATGAGTAATCTTCAGAGTATCAAACACTTTTTCTAATTTTGCAATACCTGCCTTTGCTAGCCGGCAACACAAAAAAATGCATACCCCTCTCTCGATTTTTCGATTTTTTTTCGACACCGATCGGTGGCGAAAAAAGTTCGGAATGCTGTGATAGTATTCGCATAAAAACGTTGTGTTCCATTTTATTTATATATGTATGTATTGCCGTCGCTTTGAATAGCAGTCATATATCATAAAAACCACCCAGTAGTTTTGTAGAAATCGTTGCGACCAAGCTTCTGTAGGACCCGTTGGTTACACAAAAAAATCTATTTTGTTCAAAAGAAGAGTGTTTGAACTCTTGTGTACCCATACTGCTCCCATGGCAAATAAAAGATAATTTAGTGGGAAATTGGACTCAAAAAAAGCAAAAACTGAATGGAGATGTATCCTCAATTACACCCATATTTTAATTAAAGTGGCGTTGCAATATTGTTGAAGAGAAATTTCCATCTCTGGAAGGAAGGCCAAGTTTTCGGGGCAAACTTTTGCCGGATTTTCACCGGCTTTTGGACTAGAAATCCGTCTTGTTTCTACAACCTAAAAATCTCTCATATGTATTAAAAAAAATGAAATCTAAATTTTTACCATGTTTTATAAAAAATGGGTTTCAATTTATATAGCTGTGCACGGTTCTTTGATTCTTCTGACTGCCACATTTTCCGCATTTTCTCTATTGTTTGTTGATTAGAGATCGTACAAAACGTTCGTTTGATTCCCCCATTAATTTATTTTTTATGTTTCAAAGTTCAGCTAAAAACTTTTTATTTATTGACGTTTCTTCGCATTAGAAAAATTAGTTCCTAAAATATCAAAAAAATTTTACTGATATTAATTTTAATCGCATCTGGCTTCCGTTTTCCGCTGATCATATGAGACGATTGTTATTTTGGCTGCTTATCGCCAATCGTTCTGTAAGGGCACCTGTGTTGATTGTATTCAATTCATACGCCTTTGTTTCGACGGTTTTAATTAAGCCCCAGTAGAACAATGAAAAAGGTTTTGCGGTCGTTTTGAAGTTTTTAGGTGCGGTGTACTCCTATTGAAACTTTATATTTATTTCTACTGATAGCGCCTTACAATATTTTTATTGTAACGGTGTTAGTGCAAATTTTGCAATAAGATTTGTGGCTTATTTGCTGTCAGTTGTCACCTTTTGCATTCACAAAAAAATATTTTCGGTTTCTTGAAGTTCTCCGGCTTCCTCTCTGTCGATTCTCTTTATTTCGCGTACTCTCTCGTGAGCAAACATTGTTGAGTATCTTGGCTGCAAGCGTTCCAGGATTTTCAAAAAATCGTATGCCGCTCAACAAGTATACAAAATTTGCATGCAAAACTCCAAAAAGTTTGAGCGTTGCACTTCATTTGTAGACACAGCCTTTGACATCGCGGTGCACCGCCAAAGAAACAAAACTTTCTGAACTCTTTAAAAACCACTAAAGTATCTCTCAAGTTTTTTTGCAACTTCTAAAAAATGATCTATTACCAGAGGGTACCCTCAGTCACAACTCTTTTTCTCTCTTTTTATTTCTGCGTTTGTGACCTGCACTTTGTGTCATTAGATAAAAAATTCGAAAAGCGTAAATATTTGCAACCCGATAACCTCATACCCTTATACGTTCTTACAAAATAACAGAATAGTCGATCAGTTTTTCCAGCAAAGTCTTTTATCGTTTTTACAAAGTGCTTTCCAAATAAATTTCAATGATCTTGTTGTTCGCTGCACTTTATTTTCGCGTTATTGCCTGCTATGGACTATGTTGATGAGTATCCCAGTGAATTGGTCCTTGTTCCAGCTTATGCAACAATGGAGACGGACTGGCGATCGATCTACATCCTGGCCTCGACGGGGTTCTTGATGACCTTCCGGGTGTCGGCCATGGGCTCGGCTTTGTGGCCATACATGAAGCTGGTAAGTAGGTGATGGAAAGGTTATGATTTTGGCATAAATTTAACAGATTTTATGTGGCAAAACACCAAGGAGTTTTGATGTGAAGTCATTCTGAGCTCATGGCAATGAAAAAGCAAAGTTATGAGAAAGTAAACACGGTATAGCAAAAAATACTTGACCGTAAAATTAACCGTAATTTTTGGCTTGAATTTTGTTATAAATATTGGCCTCGCTTGCAAAGGAAAAGCTAAAATTTTCAGGAATTTAAAATTGGCATAGATTAATCGCGCTTTCGACATTTAAAAAAAATTTGGGCCCGACTTTATCTATAATAATTTTCAGTTTCTGCAACAGGCAATTTGCAGGCAATTTTTAATGTGAAATTAAAATTCCAAGTCTATCTTGCAGCTGCTCAAGTCCTCTTTTCAGATAAACCCATCAATGGAAGAGTCGTTCCTCGGGGCCATGAGTTCGCTTGAAAATTTCTTCAACCTCTCGGTCTCATTTCTTGCCGGAGTGTTGTGCAATAAACTGAATGACACAAAGTGAGTCAATCCTAAGTTTATATAACTTTTCTCTTCCAGAATCTGCACCGTTTTAGGTGTTATTTTCTACATATGCAGTGTGATTTCCTATCTTTCCGTGGAACTGGTCCCGCAATTTGATAAACCCCTGTTCATGACAATGAACATCTGTTTTGGTCTTGCTGTTGGTGGGTTCTTTTTCGACTGTCTTTGTGCTGTAAGATTCATAGCTTCTACTCAACGTTTTTTAGGGCTAACCAGCGTGTCACGCACACACATAGCCATGGCATCCACTGAGCACGACCGGCCGAAAGCGATGAGTATTTATTCGTTGGCCTGTTCGACTGGAATGGGAGTTGGGCCGAGTAAGCTTTACTATCATATATGATATGAGGCGATAGTTTGTCCTATCATCCTATTATTAGGCGATATTAGGCGACCTTTTCTTTTATTTCTTATATTATTTAACTCCATTTCAGTTCTCACCATCCTCGCCGCCCTCGTTGCATATCCCGGCCTGGAATACATCTCCGGTTTGCACTTGAACGTGTTCACAATTCCCCCGGCAATTTTTCTGGTCATCACAATGATCTCGTTGGTCTTCCTTGTCTGTTGCTACAATGGAAGATTGCATTTACACCCGCATCATCACAATCTGGTGGAGCCAACACTCCCGAGGAACAGAAGTCGCTTCTCCCTCAACTTTGAGACCTCGTACGACAAATTCGCGGTCTTCCTTTGTTGTCTAACACGGATGGTGCAATCGAGTAGTCTGTTGTTTCTGATCAACGTGGGAGGACCGTATATGATGACAGCGTTTGGTTGGGACAGTCAGCAGCTGGTCGTCGCCAATGCCTTTCTTTTTACGATGATTGGCGTTGTTGGGCTTTTAATTGGGTAAGCGTACTGACTGAGTATACGAAGGCATCAAAAATACACTGTGAAAAACATGATCGTTTTTTAAATATATACATATATCACTTATCTTTGTGGAGGTTTCTAAGCGCACCTCTATTTCAGCGCTCTCTACATGACACACATTGCTCAACGTTATCTCTCCGACCGGCGCGCCATTGTGCTCGCCATGGGATTGGTGTTATTGTACTATGTGATCACTTATCCTTATCCCTTCTACTCCTCCACCATCCCTTATGAAGTTTACGAGAACAATACATTAGTTAAAGGCGGATGTTCACAGCGATTCGAATGGTGCGCCACCACTCCGGCCGTCAACGGATGGCTTTATTTCATCACCATGGTGCTCTGCATGAGCATCGGGATCCCGTTGATGATGCTAAATCTTGACATTTTGTACTCCAAGGTTCTCGGCAATATCAAACAAGGCACCATGCAAGGAGTGTTTCTGGTCTGCGGAGAGTTTGTTAATATTGTTGGGCCCATAATATTAACGTAAGTGCTGTCGAAAAATCATAATATTTTTTTTGTAACAGAAAAAAGTATGGAAATAATAAAGAGATTTTCAGCGCAGTTTACGAAGCCACTGGGCCAATTTACCTATGGCAATTTAATATTGTCACTGTTGGCGCAATCTTGGCAGTCTGGGTCAAGTATTACCCTCGAATGATCTCAGCGACACGACGAATCGAAGAAAAGTCTCGTTCGGCGCCAAACTTAGAAGAAAGCTCAAGTAGCATGGAAAAAATGTAAATACTAATAAATAAATATTATTACATAAAGAAAGGAATTACTTTTTGATATGAAAAAAGTGCGCTTCAATGAAAATGGGCTCTGGATTTGTTGTGTGCAATTTGAAGAATCTAGAAGGTATAGGCCACCCAATTTATGATAATTTGAAGCTTTACTCAGCATCTACTTATTGGTATATGTAGAAAGATAGATATAACCAAGGTGATTTATATCTGGCGGCAAGGTTGGTATGCCGATGAATTTTTACGCCTACTTAGCAAAAACAAATTTTTCTGGAGCTGAGACCCGCTATTTTCAACCGACTGAATTTCAAGCAAAATGTTGAATTGACCTTTCTATGTCTTCCCAAAGTCTTGAAGAATTATTTTCGGGCCGAAACCGTTGAAACTTAGAAAATTTTTTTGCCAAGTAGGCGTAACAAATCATCGGCATACCGACCTTGCCGCCAGATATAAATCACATTGGTTATATCTTTATAGGTTCTCAGATCCCCCTAGTTTCGGGGAAATCGTCATATCAGAAAATGACATAAAATGGCCAAAGAAAAACAATGTTAAACTTGCGAAACGTCATCCCGGGTCTAGACTGTCCGGTTTTGATATAAAAGTTTTGACAAATTAAAACACGATTTTTCTATGAGTCGAGAGCCCTGGCTACACGAAAATTCAAACTGCATCAAATCCGGCGAAACTTTGAAATCTGTGCCTATGAACAGTTCTAAGAAACTTTCCCGTTAACTTTTTTTGATTACTTACCGTAGTCCGGGTTACTGTAACTTGACCTCAAAATTTATATCTCGATAACCAGACGTCGTAGAAGGATGGGACCTTCACCATTATGTTCCTCATGCAAAATAACATGTTTTTGGTTGTTACACCCGGATATGAAAATTATCAGAAGGGTTTCAAAAATTTGAATATTCATGCGCTGAACTAAAATTCTTCAGTTTTCTCGAAAACTGGTTATTATTTTAGCGCTTTTTTATTGCATATTCTGAAAGAAGAGCTTTTTCTGAATCGAATGCATATAAGGACTGCTCTCAAAGCCGGAGAATTTGGGGGTAACCGACCGCCGGAAGTTGGCGCACTCCGTTCGAGATCTAACAAAACGGTCTAAAATCACAACAAATTGGACAATTTTTGAATTTCTTTTTTTATCCAGTTAACTCGGGAGCTTTTTTAGTCCTCATAGACAAAAAGTCATCAACAAATTTACGTTGAAAACCCCATTCTAAAAAAATTTGCATATTTTCGCGCAGTTCTTAAAATTTGTAAATATCTCAAATATTTCCAATGTTATACCCATTATTATCATTGTACAATACATTAGGCAATGTGAGGATCCAATTTGAACTATACGTGTCGCAATTTCAACACCATGTTCTGCGCAGGAAAGCGTTATCGACCTGAACACGTAGTGAAAACTGTTATCTCTTGTTTTCTCGTCAAATTATGCTAATTTTAGCGCTTTTTTATTGCATTTTCTAAAAGTACAGTGTATCCTGATTCGAATGCGTTCAAGTATGTTACAAATCGATGGAGATTTGAGCGAAAACGGAGCTGCCAAAGTTCTTATGACCTCAGTTTCTCAATTGGCAGCAAATCGCTTATTATTTTTCGAAGTTTGATAAACAGTGGCCTGCACAAGAGCCTAAGGCTAGTGAGCCGTCCCCTAGGTTCCGTAGAGACATTCAGGAAGACACAGAAGATGTCTACGCGAGCCAAATTTCTGTAGAATTATGAGCCAATCTTTCCGACTTGCTTTGAGGAAATTATAGACGAAATTTTAGAAAACGACTGGACAAAACATATCATCGTCACTGATATAATCCGTATGTAATAATCGCGTACTATATCTTTTTTATTGCTGATTATGGGGTCATAAATTTAAGAACTCTAGCAGCTTCGTTTTCGCTCAAATCTCCATCGATTTGTAACATACTTGAGCGCATTCGAATCAGGATACACTGTACTTTTAGAAAATGCAATAAAAAAGCGCTAAAATTAGCATAATTTGACGAGAAAACAAGAGATAACAGTTTTCACTACGTGTTCAGGTCGTTAACGCTTTCCTGCGCAGAACATGGTGTTGAAATTGCGACACGTAAAGTTCAAATTGGATCCTCACATTGCCTAATGTATTGTACAATGATAATAATGGGTATAACATTGGAAATATTTGAGATATTTACAAATTTTAAGAACTGCGCGAAAATATGCAAATTTTTTTAGAATGGGGTTTTCAACGTAAATTTGTTGATGACTTTTTGTCTATGAGGACTAAAAAAGCTCCCGAGTTAACTGGATAAAAAAAGAAATTCAAAAATTGTCCAATTTGTTGTGATTTTAGACCGTTTTGTTAGATCTCGAACGGAGTGCGCCAACTTCCGGCGGTCGGTTACCCCCAAATTCTCCGGCTTTGAGAGCAGTCCTTATATGCATTCGATTCAGAAAAAGCTCTTCTTTCAGAATATGTAATAAAAAAGCGCTAAAATAATAACCAGTTTTCGAGAAAACTGAAGAATTTTAGTTCAGCGCATGAATATTCAAATTTTTGAAACCCTTCTGATAATTTTCATATCCGGGTGTAACAACCAAAAACATGTTATTTTGCATGAGGAACATAATGGTGAAGGTCCCATCCTTCTACGACGTCTGGTTATCGAGATATAAATTTTGAGGTCAAGTTACAGTAACCCGGACTACGGTAAGTAATCAAAAAAAGTTAACGGGAAAGTTTCTTAGAACTGTTCATAGGCATAGATTTCAAAGTTTCGCCGGATTTGATGCAGTTTGAATTTTCGTGTAGCCAGCCAATAAAGGTGCGCTCGAGTGTTAGAAAAATCGTGTTTTAAAACATATAGTTTGAGCAACACCATGATTTCAGTTTTTGCCTTGGTAGTTCACATATGGCCGTGAAATTTTCCACCCGCAAATGTCGGCTTCCTCGGGGCTATAAAACCCAAAATTTAAATTCAAGTTCGAAGCATTTCTGATACCCAAATAATAATTTTTTGAATCCAAAATTTACCCTTGATTGTGAGCTCAATACCCCCTGTTATATTTCGGATAATGAAATTACACAATAATTTTTATTATTGGCCAGAAAATTGCCTCGACTTCTTTCTTTGTCGGCTAGAATAGATCAAAACAAATTTTGATCAGACTTTTGCATGGAGCAAAAGTCGATAAACCGTTAAAGGATAATAACAGGCATTGTAAACTCATAAAACTCGTCCTGTCGCAACAATTCAAATGAACTTCGGAGACAGCACGGAGAATGACCGTAAATGGGCATGATGACATCTGATAAGGAAATCGTTGAAAAACTGTTGCGTTTATAAGCGGCTTGAAGTGCAAAATGGCCCATCTTTGCCACTCACTGCCGAGACAGTCCACAATCGTTTTTTTTTTTTGAGAGAGTAGGGGACTTGGTTATTAAAAAAAAATAATTTTTTGACTGTTTCTTCGCGGATACCCCAAATTTTTTTTTATTTTTTTTGTTACTAACCATCTTGATCATCTTGTATTTTTCCATGCTTAGGTTCCAAAAAATTTAGATTTTTTGAATTTCAGGTCACCAAATAGCTAAAACAATGTCGTTGGCCTGCGCTGGAGTCAATTTTTTATCCGAATTCTTGGAGGAAAGAGAATTCGAAAGCTCCGGGAACAACAGTGTGGTCAGTGCTTCAAGTTTGAGCAGTTCTTGCGACTCCCTTCGATGGAATTGACAAATCATCCAAAAAATCTCAAAAAATCAACGGCAAAAAACCAAAAAAATCTCCCAAGCAACCTTTCTACTTCTACCGTAATATTCATTTATATTAAAAATTTATAAATATTTTAAAATTGTTTGTATAGAATACTCTTCGGATATGTTTATTTTCTTCTTCATATCACAGGCCTCGGCTGCCTCGTTCGGCTTCGATTATATCCTCCATCATCGCGAGTTTGCTGCTGCGGCGTTCCTCGGCTTCGAGATCGCGGAAATTGGCTTGCATGCGGCGTTCGTCGATCATTCTTTCGCGGGCTTTCCACAGTTTCTTGTTGTACCGGGGGTTGATCAGTCTGAAAATAACAAGTTTATAACCAAAATCGTCTTCAAAACTCTCCAGATTTCCCATCTACAATTCATTTTGACCTCAAAATCACCTTCAAGGCTTCAAAAATCCAAAACCCAAAGCCGTTTTCACATTTTTTTTAATTTGAATATTAACCTTGATACCCAAAATCTAAATCAAGATCCCACCTCAAGGACTCCTCAAAATCGGCTCGTTCCAGGTCATCCAACTCCGAATCGTCAATAAATCCATCCAGATCCGAGTCGTATTCCTCTTCTTCATAGTCCATTTCATCCTCACTGTAATCTCTTCTCAGTGGTTTATCATCATATCGGCTTCGATAACGGTCGGCGCCGCGGTCGTACCGGTCTCTATCATACCGTTCCTTCTCTCTTTTTTCATACCTATCTCGCTCAGACCTGAAATTCAACAGTAATTGAGAGAAAATCGATATTATCCATCAAATGGACTAGTGTAATATAAAAAAAATCAAAAACGCTGTGAAATCTCAAAATTCGTCAGATAAAAAGCAGTTGTTATCAAAATCAAGGCAAATTCTATCAAATACAATTCAAAAAACAAGTATACTAACCATAAACTAATATAAAAAACATAAAAAAAATTCAAAATCTCACCGTTTATTATCTCTCTCCAGCATTGCCGCAGCTCTCCTCCTCTCCTCAATATCCCTCTCATTGATCTTGCTTTTGGCCGGAAGCCGATCATACTTATCATTCTTGACAATTCCATTCCCTCCATACTTCGATAAAGCAGCTTTATACGGATCAATTTTCGGCCTTTCATCCTCTTTCTTTTCGCTTTTACTCGGTCCTTTATATCGAATATCACCCGGTAATATCCTTGGCTCCTTCTTCTCTGCAGCGTACATCGCCGCCGTCGACAACTTTGTCTGATTTGCGAGCTTTGAAGTCGAATTGGACATTGATTTAGATGTGCTTGGCGTAGACTTTAACGAAGAGGCTTTGGCTGCTGCCAACGAGGCTTTCGCTGATACCGTGGGCTTCTTAAACATTTCCTTGGAAGATAACGACCCGTTCGAAGGCTTTGGCTCCATTCTAGGCACTTTGGAGGGGATCGAATCTCTTGATGATGAAGATTTCAATGAAGAAGGTCCTGGATTCGAAGACTTCCCGTCAAGTTGTTCCAGAAGATCATAGCGTTTCTCTCGGATCGCCTTGGCTCTTGCTGCAGCCTTTTCAATATCCTTGTTTTGCTGAGCTTGCTCCATCAGCTTCTGGAAGTCCAAAGATCCTCCGCCTGAAGGAAAAGATGGCTGTTTTCGTTTCGGCTGGCTCGATCCCATGGTCTTGAACTCCTCGGACTTTCGCTTCGTCGTCACTGACCTAAATCCAAGGTATCAAGAATACAAAGCACCTAAAAATCAAAAGAAAAACTAAAAATTTTTCTTACTCATGCTTGGAAGATAAACTCGCGAAACCATCGGCTTTGACATTTCCAACTCGAGCTCCCGTCACTTTCGTAGATCCACCAGCCTTTGCTTGAAGCTTCTGACGATGTTCCATCGCCTTGTCAATGCCCTCTTTCAATTTACTGGCCTGTTTTTCAATGGCTTCTTGTTCCTTTTGCTCTCTTCGAAACAACTCCAATTCTCGATGCGAATTATGGGCATATTTGGTTTGAAGTTCGATGGTGCTCTTCCCAAACTGAGATGCAATCTTCTTGTTAGCCTAAAGACAGAAGAATAAATCAAAAACACCAATAAATTCAATTTATTAGTAGCTAACCTACCCTTCCTCCATTGACTTCCAACCGCTTCTTGATCAGCTCATCCCTCTCCTTCTTTTGCTGTTTGATCTTCTCCAAGTTGTCAGCTCGCTGCTTCTCCAAATACGCACTGATTCCATCAGAGGTAACACCATTATCGCTCGGTTTCTTTTTGGGTATCACAAACTAAAGAAGAGTAAATACAAATCTAGCGAATCTACCTGTTTTGGCTGTGGTTTTGGTGGTGGCGGAGGAGCTTTGAGCTTCTTTTGGTTGCGCTCTTGCTCTAGACGTTTGGCGTATAACTCCCTGTCTCGTTTGAGACGTTCTTGTCGATCCTTTTCACTTTGACTAATTACTTTGGTGGATTTTTGAGCGTTGTGAGATGCTTGAGCCAAGATCTCTTGAAAATCCATAGGTTCTAACCTGCAACCATTCGATTAGTCTTGATCAAACCATTTCCAATAAGAATTAACGCGGAAATCAACAATTTGGACATTATTTTAGGTATCAACGAGACCGAAAAGGCTGAAAGAATAAAAAATGAATCCTTTTCCATAAATTTCACATCACTCCCATAAAATTAAAGGTCCTCTCTGAAATATCAATCAATACCCAACGGCAAAAACGGCCCATTTTCATTCAAAAACGCAAAAATCTCTGATAAAGATCAAAATCTCGAGAAAAGGATAGTAAAATGAACGGATTACAAGCAAAAGAGAATTTTTGAAACACAGGCAAAACGTTTCAGCCCCTCACTTCCCGAATCGTGAGCGATTTCCTTCAGAATCCCGACCAACAAAAAAAAGTAGAGAAAATGACACTTCGCCTTTGCAAAAATTGATTCTTCAGCTTCTGGAAAGTTCAAAACAGCTCAATCTTTTCAGCGAATGTTACAATTATCTCTGATAGAGTAATTTCACAATAAATTCATGAAGGGCTGACGCTTTTCTTCACTGCAAAAAAAGGCAAAATAAATCTCCAAGGTCAAGAGCAATATAACAGGAAAAATGAACGTGTAGAACAGCCCGAAAGTTTATGAAAACAAAATGAAACATTCAGGGACTGTCTATATTTTCATATTTTATGAAGAGCCTTCCAGAAATGAATTATTCTTGACACACATGCAACGTTTTTCTGCGCCCCACCACGAAAACGAACGGAATGCCAAAAAGATTTTCCACATCGTCAAAAAAACCGAAATTTGAAGAAGAGATTATGCAGCCTTATCAGTTCCGGGGCTCGAGAATGCTCCCACTCGTAGTCCTTGCACTTGCCACGTCCGCTTTCACCTCGGCCAGCGAATTCGACTACACGATCGAGATTCGTCCCGGAAAATATGAGTGTTACTTCCAGCCGGTCAGCAATCCGAAGCACAAAACGATGGAAATTAATTATCAGGTTAGTCCGCAATTTTTTTATTTAATTTTCTGACTAGGTGATTGACGGAGGAGATTTGGACATCAATTTTATGGTAATTTATGGTGCAGATATTATTGCGCAAGATCAAAAAAAGACGGATGCCACTCATAAGTAAGTTTAGACTGTTCATTGTTGATTTTTTCGACTTTTAGAATCCCAGTAGCACAAGAAGGCGATTATCAGTTCTGTTTCGACAACACGTTCAGCTATCAGAGCCGGAAGGTCGTCTATTTCGAGGTGTTTTTGATGGATGAACATGGAAATGTGGAAGACATTGATATCGGACAGTTTGCTCACACTGATGAGACCTTCAAGAAGAAGGTACAAGAGCTTGGCTTGACGTTGGAGACATTTGCGGAAAGCACCAACAAGATCAAGGGGAACTTGAACAAGGTCGAATATTATCAATCCGTTTTCCGCTCTTATGAACATCGAGACAAGGCGATCATGAATGCCAATCACTCTCGAGTGACTTTCTGGTCCGTCATCAACACAGTCGTCCTGTTTTTGGTCGCTTTTATCCAGGTGTATACCATCAGATCACTTTTCGAAGAGAACTCCAAAATTGGAAAAGCCCTGCGGCGAAGTGGATGAAACCTCAAGATTAGAGTATAAACTACATAAAGAAAGAGTGATGATGTTCAAAAGCTTGTGGTCATTACATATCAGCTAGCATTAGACGTGTCTCCAGAATTTTCATGATGTATAATATTACAGCTAATTTATTGGGTATTTATTGCATTTTGGCTTTTTATTTATAATAAATTATTAACTATAAAGCTTGATTATCGATTTCACACACAGGGTTTTATCCGTAATATTTTTTTTCTATTGTTTTGAGAGGCTTTTATATTACTCATGAGAGCATTCGTCTGTTTTATAAATTTGATGTTTCTAAATTTATTTTTAGAGGGGAATGGTGGTACTGAGGATTTTTCTATCATTGATTGTCCTTTCTACCGTGTGGTTAGTGAATTCCAGTCAAAATGTCAACTTTGATGAGCCAAAAGAGGAAATAATTATGGTGTTTCGGATAGATCCCGGGAAAATCGACTGTTTCCATCAAAATCTCGTGAATCCCAAGCACGTATCGATTGAGACCGACTTCCAAGTGACGGATGGAGGCGATATGGATGTAACATTTATGGTCAAAAATCCGAGAGGATTGATTATCGCCAATGATGTGAAACAAATGAATGGACAGCATCAAGTGAAAATTGATGACCCCAAAAATGGGCATGGCGAATATTCTTTTTGTTTCGATAATAGCTTCAGTTCAACGTCGAGCAAAACGGTAGGGGTTTTAAAAACAAATTTTTTTTGAAGATCAGTCGAAATTTCCAAAAAAAAATTTTTTTTTTTTTTGAAAAGGTAATTTTTCATTTGTTTCCGTGATCCTAGTCCTTCCGGAAAGTTGCCGGACTGGTTTTTGGCGTTTGCACTGTGCGAAAAAAGTCAGGGTGCGAGCGACAGCCCAAAAAAGCCTATTGCACGGTGCGAAAAGCAAGAAATTGCACAGTGCAAAGAAAACTTTTGTTTTCGCACAGTGCGTGTCGCAGAAATCACTCCAGCGACTTTGCACAGTGCATAAAAAGTCAGGGTGCAAGCGACAGCAGAAAAAAATCTATTGCACAGTGCAAAAAGCAAGAAATTGCACAGTGCAAAGAAAACTTTTGTTTTCGCACAGTGCCTCCGATTTCAGTCCGGCGACTTTCCGGAATGGACTAGTAATCTGTAAAATTTGATTATGTCATATTAATTTTAGGTATATTTCGAGATGTTTTTACTGGACAAGGACGGAAATTTCCTTCAAAACTTTGATGCCTTTGCCGCCGATTCTCTGGCTAGCAGTATCGCTGGATTTGAAGTGAGTTTTTTTTGTTATGTTTTACAAAACTCTCTAGGCTATTTGCTTGTCTCCCGGAAAGTATATTCATCCAAATTTTTCCAGAGAATCACCACGAAAGTCAAGTCCAACATGAACGAAGTGGAGAAATTGCAAACTCAAGTGCGTGCCGTCGAATCTCGCGACCGCAGTATAATGGAACACAACTTTGAGCGAGTCAACTTCTGGTCAGCCATCCACACTGGAGCCATTGCGTTCACCTTTTTGCTTCAAATTTACACCATCAGATCACTGCTCACCGAGGACTCAAAAGTCGGTCGGTTGCTCCGAAAAGGCCGACTAAATGACTAAAATTCCATAGTTTTCTAATTAATTACTAATGTAGACAATAGCACAGAGAGTTGTTATCAAATCCATCCCAGTTTTTGCACTTTTTTTCAACTTTTTTTACATTATCCATCACTTCGGGTATAAGTCTAAATTAATGTCTTTTTTTAGCGATTTTTCGTATCACCCAAAGAAAGTAGTAGAAGTATAGTCAAAGTCCTTCAATTTGGTCTAATTCCCAACGTCCTCAACTTGCCTTAAATTATCGTATTGGAAGTAAATTGAATTTTTAGCCAAGATTTTGAATTTATTCGCAAAATTCAAACGAAAAATCGTGATTTTTCAAGCGCGTGGAGGACTTGCTGGCTCCCAATCGTATTTATCCTTCTCTTTGACACCGTGAATTCGGTAACACTGAAATTTTAGGAGTTCATTGTTGAAAAATCTCAAAAAAAAAAAAAAAAAAAAAAAAAAAAAAATGTTGAGTTTGCAAATTTTTAAATCAAAAAAACTTACGTCTTGAAGTAGTTTATAGAGTATATCATATTCGACCGGCACCCTGTACTCCATGTTGTCGATAATTTCCAACATTTTCCACAAAACATTTCGGCATTTGATTGGGGGAAACAGCTCGTCCCTTTCCTTTTTCTCCGTCCGACAGAGCTCCTTGTACATCAAAACCGTGAATTTGTCGCATAAATTTTGCCATGGCAGTCCACGGGGATGGATGATTTCGAGGAGAGAGTAGAGCTGAAAATTCGGGCACTTGAGAAAATCGCGTTTTGCAGAATTCGGGAGTTTTATAAAATCGCGTTTTGCAGAAAACCGAAATTTATGCTTTTAAAAATCGTCAAAATGTTATACAAAAAGGCCGAGGAGAGAGTAGAGCTGAAAATTTGGGGGTTTCAGATAACCGCGTTTTGCAGAATTCGGGAGTTCCAGAAAATCGCGTTTTGCAGAAAATCGAAATTTTTGCTTTTGAAAATTATCAAAATGTTATATTAAAAAGGTTTGTAAAGCTTGAGAATTTCTCTTGCTCGCTTACCCAACTTTCCACATCATCTTTGAAGTCCTGATCTTGGTTTTGGTGACAAGCAATCGGTGCATAGCGAACTGTCCCCTTAAAGCCCACCATACAACGCGGCCGTTTCATCGTTTTCGCCTCTGTTAACACGGAACGGGCGATCCCAAAATCCAGAATGTAAATCTGAAAAACAGACGACGTTTTATACGACGAAAAGTATTTTTTCGACCAAAATAAAAATCGATCTCTAGTGTAATATAGCAATCACCCTTGTCTTAAAAGTTGCTCCCAGCCCAACCTACCTTCCTCAGTTTAGCTCCAAATCCAACGGCAAAGTTGGCCGGCTTCAAATCTCGATGAATAAAACCCAAGGAATGGAGTTGGTGTAGGCCAGTCAGCATTTGTCTCCCTGCCCGCAAACCGGTGCTGATCGAGAAATTCCCCGGCTGAAATTGGTCTTAAGATTAGGTGTGCTGCCAAACCTTTGGTCTGGTGTCCATTAAATCCTCCAAAGATTTCCCAACCAGCTCCATTACCATGAAAAAGAAGGTGTCGGTTTTGCCACGGTCCACCATTTCTGTAAAATGACTCTCCTCGAAGTTGCGCTCGGCCACCGATTTGAGAACATGGATCTAGAATCGTTTTTGATGATTTTTAGTGGAATGAAAATCAAACAAAAAACAAAAATTTTTTTAAGTCATCAAACGTTCAAAAAATAGGGTTTCTTGGCTAAAAAAATAGATTTTTTCACGTCTCACCTGCAAAGCCTGACCTAAAAGTGGTAAAAGTTCCTTATTTTGGCCACAACTTATAACTTTGCGGAAACTGGTCGGAATTAGCCCAAATTTAGCGTGCACGCTCAATTCATCGTTGTGAATGCCCGGACAGTGGATTTAGTTAGTGAGGTACCTTCTTTTTTACGTACCACCTTACCCTTCAAAAACGGCTGCAGCCTGTGATTTTACACATTATACGATGAAACATGTCCGGAACTAAACTTATTGCCTCCGTATGGAACTAAATGAGTCGTCACAGCCTTCGTTGGTACCCTTAAAACTATAGAGCTATTATAGTAATTCAGTGCCAGCTAGATCGAAGCGTTTTTTCCTAACTTTAGTGCCCAAGCTTGGGCGCAGTTCGCGGGGTACCTTTGTTGTGGCCAAAATAAGGAACTTTTTCCCTAAAAGTTTTAGAAATTTTAGAATCATAGTCTATAAGGACTATAAAGACAAAATTTGCAAAAAAGTTGAGCCCCGTAACCCTTTGAATTTTCCCAAAATCACGAAAACTCGCCTCCATTTTGAGCTTGGAATGGTCCCTCCCCGGCAGTTTCTTCTCCACCTTCAACGCATACGAGTTTTCGGTGCCCTGAAGTTTGACCAGGTACACCGCTCCGAAGCCGCCCTCGCCCAGCAACTTCTCCACTTCGAAGCGGTTGTTGGTCGCTGCAGATGTAATGATCTCACCCTGAAACGTGCGAAATACTCATCGGAAATTTGGGAGATGATAATAGGTGTGGTGCTCCAAACTTACAGGTTTAAACACTTTGAGCTGCTCTTGTTCGTCTTTCGCCATTTCTGTTTTCAAAATCGACCGCACTGAGGGCGGTAAGTGGTAGAAACTAAAGAAAAATGGGTAAATTGAGCTTCCTGACAGGGGAAAAGCTAGTGCAAAGCGCGGATTTTTGCGAAATTTTCACACACTCTAACCATATCGGATACGCCACATGCAATTACGGACCTGATTCATTGGCAAAAAACGTACCATCTATATCCGGGAAGTATCAAGAAATGTGGCATAATACCTCCCTCCAAGTGAAAAAACTTCGTTTTGAAGGGCCTGCCCTTTCCCTCACAAAAAGAGCGGGCGCGATTTTGAAATCGGATTTTTTCACTTGGAGAGGGAGGTATTTTGCTACATTCTTTGATACTTCCCGGGTGAAAAATGGTACGTTTTTTTACCAATGGATCAGGTCCCCCATTGTACGTAATGGACATTTTTTCCGCATGACGGTTTTGTCATCAGGCCGTTTTTGTCCTCAACATTTTATTTTTGAAAATCCTTTCACCAGCTAAAGCCCATTTGAAAATTACAGCCAAATTTTTTTTAATCGGCAGCCAAAGTGTCATACTTGTTTTGAAGCCTCAAAAAAGCTAGCTAAAAGATTGGAATGGGTATCAAAGTGCAGCAATGACATCCATGGCTAGCCAAAAACCTAGATCGGCTAGCCAAAGTATCAGAATAGTTATGAAGCCTTAAAAAAGCTAGCCAAAAGGTTGGATCTAGGTTTTTACTAGGCATTTTAATAACTTGGTTGTCATTTGCAACTTTTTGACATCTATTCCAAATGTTTAGCCAGCTTTTTTCATACCTTTAACAGCCAATCTAGGTCTTCGGCTAGCCATGAAAAACTTTGGCTTTTATTCCAACTCATTGGCTTTGGTCATTGCTATGTTTTGTTCAGGTGCTAAATTGCATTTGATGGTTAAACCTTTGCCTTTTACAGTCTCTGCGACACATTTTAACACAACCCCCGGCTGGATTAAGATGTGGTTTGTGAGGCAGGTGCAACTAAAAAATTCTCAAAATTTTAAGCAATCTTTTTATTCGTCAGACCATAAATACGACTAGGCCATGTGAACTCTTGCAATGTTCGATTCTGTAGCCTATCTACGTTCGATATTCGAACCAAATTTTGCTGATAATTCCACAATTTCTTTTGATTTTGACCCTCAACTTTCCGCCCTTTACCAGTGGCTACTTACATTCGCATTTATCGTTAATTTACCGTCACATCTACTGCTTCTTGCGTTGGCAATTTTCCACACACCCAAGTCGATGTTTACTTACAAATGCACAGTTTGCAATACGACAACTTGGTCGATGCTCTCCGTCACTTGGTACTGTATAATTCTGCGCCCAATTCCACTGTTCCCCAAGCCAATGGGGATTTCGTACGGTCCAAGGTTCCTGATCTACGACTACACTAGTGCCATGGTCCACATGCAGTTGTTTGTTGTGCTACAAACAAGCTTAATGCTGGCCATGGTGATTTGTTTTTCGCTATTGGTTGTGTTCTTAATGCAGTGGAAGGTGGTACAAAACGTCGAGAGATGGCAAGTTATTGGGGTTGGTGTCTTTCTTCATGTGGCTGCTATTGTATTGACGTTGGGAATATTGAATATCGTCTATTGGCCGGATCGGAGGTTGGTTGAGAGGATTGATAAAGATTTGCAGAGAGGTAAGAAGGTTCGTGTCCCGTTCAGTTTTGTACACGCGTTGCTAAATTCCATCAATATCTGAACATGACATCGGACATAGACTAAATAGCAATTCGTGAAAGTCTTAGCTCGCGCTTTGCAGGCGCCGCTAAGAGAGCACGCTAAACGCAGAGAGCGGTCAGAAAGAAAAACATTTTTTGGCCATAACTTTGCTAGCTTCGGGCCGGAAAAGTTTAATCTTGTGGAAACATTACCCTTTACGGTAGAAATCGGTATGAAACTTTTCGTGTCGAAATTCGGCGAGAAGTCTGAAATTTTCGCCGGCTTACGTTCTATTTACAAATCTCGGTTGTTTCTGCAAAGCGCGAACTGGGAACTAAATTTGCATATAGCATGGAAAAAATCAGTTCAAATTTGTGCCACATTTTATCAAAATATGAGCTCCGCGCATAAAAAATTTCCGCTGTAAAACCTTGCTGAAGCTAGAAGTTTATCTTTCAACGGAAAAAATAAATTCTGATATTTCCAGAAGTCGCCGACGGAATCGTTTTTGGCTACCACCCCGGCCGAGCCGACAATTTCTTTTCCATCCTTGTCTGCTGCTTTGTGGTGCCGTTAGTGATTGCCCTTGGTGCTCTCACAGCCTACGTTGTTCGGAATATTTACAAGAGCACGATGGAGCACCGTTCAAGAAAATCAATGTCACGGTACAATACGGCTATGATGCTGACTGCGAGAACAACGAATCCGGGGTTCTTCTTGGTCATTCCACTTCTCATCATTTGCAGCTGGATTATTCGAGATATTGAGGCCTTTGAAGCGACGCTGTGGCTTGCTTTTATTTGCTCGATCCATGGAGCTGTTAGCACACTGTCAACAGTCTTGGTGTTCAAACCATATCGGAGCATTCTGAAGAAGGCGTTTCTTAACAAACCGGCGGAGTATTTGAGACGGAAAAGGTAAGTTGAGGCAGTATAATGTGCCTAGTTTATGCGTCGAGAGAAATTTGTGGCGTGTTTGTCTAGGAATGCTAGGAGAGCTAGTCGTTTTATAACCTCTTCTTACGATCTCCGCCAAAAGTCGACCAAGCTTTGACGAAGCCAGTTGGCGGAGTCTCCGCAGAGCCAAATTGAAGACCAGGCCGCGGCGGAGAGTCGTCATTGTATACATAGTTGGTCACCTACCATACTTGATACATTTTTTCGGCAGTGCTTCACCTGCTGTAAGGAGCCACCGGTGTGCGTGTAATTCAATCCCGAAGCTTAGCATGAAATCATTGTTTTTCAGTACAAAGTTGCTAAGATTTTAACTGTGCTATTTAGTGATCAGTTATACCACGCTAGAAAAACTTGATCTTCGGGCGGGGCAATACAAAAGCTCTCTAGCAATAAAAAGTTATTGGAATTGAGAGATAAGCCGGGGCTCCATCTGTTCTTTTTTTAACTATACTGTATTGTATACGTTATTTCTTTTCAGCACCAAGCTCTACTTGAATCGACGAGAAACGATTGTGAAAGTGGAACCACGGTCATCCTGTTCTGAGGGCCACTTCAACTTTAAGACTGCCGCTGAACCACCAACTCTCACACAACAAAAACTGTCTATGACGAACAGCTCTCCATGACTACAGGAGCTAATTTTGCGCTAAAGCGAAACTCTCGAATTGCAAAGCAAGCAAACTTTTCTCCATTTTTTTGTTCTCTTTCTATGTATCAACAGAGTGCCGACTGTACTGTATTAGCATCTAATTGTTGACGTTCAAGAATTAAAAGCCTTTTTTCAGCTGTATCGTAAAGACTGCACTTTCAACTCATTTATTAGGACAAAAACGTATGATAAAGCACGCACATGCAAGATAAAGAAAGTTGACGTCGATGTGTTTGATATGACCCGTGTCCGATTACCCAATTAGGAAATGAAATACATATAAAAACGAGGCGAGATTTTCACTCCGAAATGACACTAAAATTCGATCACAATTTTCAGTCTAAACAGGAAAAGACAAAGAAAAAAAGATTCAAAAAATTAGATTAAACTGTTGTAACGTCAACCGTAATCATTCTGGTCAACTGATTGACCTTTTCGTATTTTGTCGGAATCGGCGACACACTGTCGTTGGCGTGATTCCCATTGCTTTGTCCATTGCGAAGACTCATTATGTTCTGCTGTCTAATAGACTTCATGGTGTTCGCGCTTTGCATGCGCATGTATCGAAGAGGACGGGCGAACTAAAAATACACATTTTTAAATTGATGAAAAATATTTGAAACCTTTTTTATATTGAAACTTTGAAAGTTTGGTCCGGCAAATAAAACTTTGAGTATTTTTTTGTCTTAAATACCGGATAACTCTTTAAAATCCCCTGTAAAATTGATAACTACAGTGCTTTTTATACATTTTTTTCGGCATTGGGTCTCGCAACAAAAACTTGAAAAACAAATTTTTGGCCAGATTTCTCACCAAAAACTGTGTATCATTGCTCAGAATAAATATCAAACCACGTCTAAAATACTCTTGGAATTTCGGTTCAATAGCAATTTTAATATTTGGGTCCCGCAACGAAAAATTGAAAAACGAATTTTTGGCCAGAATTCACACCAAATAATGTGTTTTATTACTCAAAATATCAAAGCACGCCTAAAATACTCTTGAAATTTCTTTTTAACAGCCATTTTGCCCATTATTTGGGTCCCGCAACGAAAACTGGAAAAGTCATTGTTTGCCTCTAGCCTTGAACAGAATTGTTAAATCGGCTGATTACAACTCTAAAACACACCTACACTTTTCTTGGCGTCCTTATGCAAATGCGTTAGGGAGAGCGTTCGGTCCTTTGGCTCTATATGTCTCAACAAAGAACAGCTGGAATCCGTCGGCGAACTGTTGACATGAATTTGAAGTCCAGTGTACAAATTCGACAAGCATGGTGCTGTCAGTGTGGAGGCGGAGGTATTGTAGAATTTGGTTTGAGTATGGGCGGCACTGGACAGCGCGGACAACGGGATCCACATAAACGCCGGCATAAGATAGGGCCCAAATAAGGCGGCGTCGCCGAGGAATTGCGTCTGCCAGGAGCCGGGGATGAATTCAAGGTACTGAAAATATAGGGAAATCAGTTTTGATGGGCTTTGAAAATGCTTAGAGAGGTGCTAAAAGGGATATTTTATACGAAAAAACATGAAAGTTCCAAAATTTTTCGAATTCCTTGAAAAATTTAGGTTTTCTTTAATCTGTCAATTTAAAGTCTTTAAAAATATTGATTTATGAATTCTTTATGGTCTCAATACTTCAATTTTGGCCATCACTGGTAAATCGAGTGACATTTTATACGATAAAAAACCAAAGCAATCTAGAATCGCTCAAAATTTGTATTTTTTCGAAAACTCTCGAAATCTACTAATATTGCAACTTACATCCGACAAAATCACACATCCCACAGCCATCCAGTGCGGTGCATGACACGCGAAAAAAATCGCGGCAGTCATAAGCCGGATATTTTGCATCTTTCTGGTCAAAACTTTGGCCTGCACTCGATGAGTTTTTGAGTACCAAAATAAATGCAAACTCAGTATTGTAATCATAATCAATGGTGCGACATAGTCGATGAAGAAGGCTGTCGCGTTGATCAGAAGCCGCTGCGAGCCCCGCCCGAACGTTGTCAAACATTTAAAAGTCCGTATGTGGATTACCATGTCGTTGGCGTAGTCCTCTTGAATCACCTCTTCGACTAGCTGAAAATCAAAACATTGTAGTTGAAAAGTCTTTTGTGGAGGCTGGAGTTGATTTTAATGAAGAAATAAGCTCACCTTGATGTATTTGAAGACCGGAAAAATCGATATCACACACAAGGCAACAACAAATAACGCCGAGTGTAAAAAGATTTTCCGCTGCTTGTTTTCGGAGGGCTTTGGAGAGCCGTTGATAACCGCCTGGAAAGTGGAGGTTTATGTATTATAGGGAAAAGCACAAAAATGAAAAAAAAAATTTAACTTTTTTTTGAGATTTTTGTAATTTTTATTTCAGGGGAGTGCTGTAAGTAGTAGACGGTCAGATTTTAATGAAACTTGGCAGAAAATTAGATCAATTTAAAAAAAATATATTTGGCACTCCTAGATAGCGCTTTGCAAAAATCACCGAGATTTTTGAGGCAAAAGTTGGCAAAAATGTGACATTTTTTGCGATAAAAATTTGAGAAATTTATATGTGGCACATGCTTGTGAAAATTGGAAGAAAATATGACCGTCGCACTTCTCACCCTTCTCTTGTCAATATCACTTTTCGAAATACAGAATCATTAAGCTTACTTGATCATAGAACAGTAAAACAATCAGCCATGCACTTGCGGTTCGGCCAACATTAACAAGCACAAAATGTGAGGCACACGTTATCATGCCGAACATCCAAATCTGCACCAAATGATCGACAATTACGCTGGGCAAGGAGAGGGAGAGAAAGAATTGGACGATGTAGAGAATGCCAATGTAGAGCTGAAAAATTGCGGAGTTAGAAGGCAAAAATTTTAAAAAATAAAAAAAAAAATTAATTTTTGAAAGTTTTTTTTCTTAAAAAATAAAAAAAAATGTAAAAAAATACTTTTTTTATTTTTTTCAAAATTATTTTTTTCGCTCACCTGCGTGCAATTAGGGCTAGAATCACTTGTCCCTACTCTCAGTCGACCAGAGTAATACTGTAAAGCAAGTTGCGAAAAGTTCCCGCAGATACTCAAAGTCAGCAACGTAATCAACGCTGTGGTGGTAAATAAACAGTGAAACGTGGGCTCCGGTGTGGGCGGATAAATGAGGAGGACGGATTGAGCGTTGACCGCATTCTTGGTCAGCCCGTCGGACATTTATCAGACATTCACCACCTAAAAATTTCAAGTTTTATAAGGGTAGAAGAGCCATGCGAAAATATGAAAAATACTTCACGAAAAACATTTCCTAACTAGTAAGTTCAAGGCAACAAAAAATCCAAAAATCCATAAAAACGGCCCAAAAATTAGAATAACAAAAAGGTGACATTTTATACGAAGGATTAAAACATTTCTAAAAATAAAAAAATCTAAAAATGGCATAACATTAACGTCACAAAGATATAAAACATGAATTAAAAATACCTCCGGCAATATTTTTGGCTACAATTTTATCAATTTTGGAGAAATTTATATACGACAAAATTGATAAAATCCTAATTTCCCGGATAATTACAATATCCAAAAAAAGACGCCACCGTAATTAAAACATCTGCAAAAAAACTCCGAGAGGACATTACAAATTGCTGAGTACAATATACTCGAATACTGGTAATTTCCGCCGTATAATCTTTTCTCAGCGGATATTCGAGAATCCCGCCCCCTCAAGCTCGTTGATCTCCCCTAATCGTATGTCCATTAGAGCGGTTTATAACAGAGTCATAGTCAAAGAGTCCACATGGCGGTTTGAGTCGTCAAAGTTTGGGGATTTCCAAAAAAGCTCTAGGGGATTTGGAGTTTAAGGACGGGAGGGATAATCATTCATCAAAAAAGTGCCTCTTGTTTTCGAGGAATGTAAGTTGAGCACATGTTACGAAGAAAAGATAGAGCAAAACAAGTTCAAGGTCATTGTCTTTAGATCAAAAGTCGGTAAAAATGAAAAAAAAAATTTGGAAATTTTGGGCACAAAAAATTTATGATTTTTTATGGTGAAGAGGATAGATTTTTTTAACGAAGAGGTAGCTTTAACGAAGATTTGGTCAAGAAACGTCATTTTTTCGGAAAGTTCTCCTCATTTTGCCTGCTCTCTCGTTGATAAAAGGCCGCTGAATATGTCAGCTATCTTTGCAAAGCACAAGCCAAAATATATATGAATTTAGAGAAGCAGACCAAAAATTTGAAAAGATATTGCTACTATTTATTACATATACTATGCCTCATTGCATAAACTTGCAAATAAATCCCAAATGTTGACCAAATTTCAAACTGAAAATCTGCAATGTACGCGCACGAGCTAGGCTAGGCTTCTCCCACTTCTCGTAGAAAAATATGGTCCAAACTTGTGCCAAATTTCAATAAGACCTGCGCTTCGCACCTAGAGAAACCCCCCTGTAAGCCTTATACAAAATAATCGGAAATAACCATCGCATGATGGCACGAGATTTTTAGCGCCTTCGCTGGCTTCCTTGAAAATGAATCACCTTATAACTGCAAGTGTCACTCGGTACAAGGATTTTCCACAATCTTATGAAATCAATTGTTCTCCAGATAATCCATTAATTAATGCAACTAAGTTCCTTGAAATCGGCTAAACTATATGTATACATTTCAACAAAATAAAGATTGGAAAAGATGTCTCTCAAAAAGTTAACCCAATTTTTCGGACGTTCAATAAAGTCCAACCACAATTTGGAGAAATCCTGGAGAAATCCGAAGCCGCCTACAAAATCTGACACTCATTTTTTTGGCAATTGGTAGAAGCATAGTTAATGAGAGGATACAAAGAGCGGCAAAGGGTAATAAATTCACTTGCAATGAGAGTTATATCACATGAGGCTGGTAAGCGGGATAATTCATTGCATGAGAAAAAAGGGAAGAACTACAAGAACTACAATAAAGGAAAATGTGATCCTATTAGCATTTTCATAAAGTGCATGGACATATTTTTTCTCGCCAACGCACAGTGCACCTTGATTTTTGTCGCCAACGCATTGTGAATTTTTGCCTCTGGGCACCGTGCAAACCTCAAAAAAACCGTTTTTACGGTGCAGATTTTTGAACGAAAAGAAATCAAAAAAAAAAAAAAAAGCTGAGTGCACGGTGCAAGAACCGCGGATTTTTGCGCACAGTTCGGTCCGCGACAAATGTCCATGCACTTTATGAAAATGCTAACAGTTCGTTCGTAATGTCGCTGAAATGATTTTTGAGACTTGCACTGTGCAGAAAAAATCAGGGTGCGAGCGACAGCCCAAAAAAGCCTGCACGGTGCGAAAAGCAAAAAATTGCACATTGCAGAGTGAATTTTTGGTTTTGCACAGTGCGTGTCGCGAAAATCACTCCGGCGAGTTTGCGAAAAGACTTGCACTGAAAGAACGTAAAATACGAAGTGATATTCCCATTTTTTGGGTAGAGGAAATAAGGTTTTTTTGTAAAAATTGCCCTCTCAAGTCGAAATAGTAGGGCCAAAAATTCGATGACAAAAATTATCCCCAAAATATAAAATATTTAAAATTTTAAATAACGGACCAAAAACCCTGGTCGTTTCTTCAAACCGCGAGCTTGTTCGCATACTATTTCGCATGTGTCATAGGACAATTTTTATATTAATTTGTGTCAAACTTTATCAAAATCTGAGCGTCGTACTTTGAGCACTTCGCCTGCAAGATATGAGGCGGACTCTCGGCTCAACATGTGTAAATAGCTGGCGACCGAGCGACAAAACGGTCTCTGTTTAGGAAAGGTCAACTTGGAACAGAGAAAGTGTAAAAAAATTGTAGGCTCAAAGTGGACCCAATCCCGCCATTGTGCTCAAAACAACACCCAAAAATGTCATACTTGGAATGAAAGCTCAAAGCAAAACATCATCACAATAGGAAAAGTCCCAGGCAGGATTCTACTGTAATTGAGCCCACCTTTGCTGGGATTAAGCAACTCTCAAACAACTGGATTTACGCCCCTCCGCGTAAACATGACTTCCATTTACTTTGGTTTCCCGAAAATTAGAGTAATCCTGATTGTGTCGTCAGAAATATGAGACGGGATATGGCTTAAAATAAATACATAATCTTTGAACGCATTGGGTTCGTTGCAAGATGTGTTAGAAATAGAGACGTCGAGCTTACATTCTTGGGAGTTTTAGAGTGAAAATATTAGGCGTAGAAGTATGACCGTGCCGTTTTTTTAGTTGTGCCTTTTTTACGGGTAGAGTTAAAGTTTTGGTGCATCTGTTGATATCACCTGAAAGAACGTTGAAAACTCTGTCTATCGATATACGCGTCGTATGGTTAGGTTTAGAATAGCGGTTTTTATAAAGCCTCAAAGATGACCAACTTTCGTCCCAGAAAAATGCCATTTGCGGGAAATTTTCCTCTACACATGTAATGCGAGCAAAAGCGCCGTTGACGCATGGAATACTTACAGAAGCTTACTGTGGTCGTGCTCTGTAAAAAAAATTCCGTCGGAAAAGGGTTCAGCGTTTCAGATCCCGTGATTTTCCAACCCATATAAGAAATTTGAATATGGAGATTATTGCAAACAACACGATGCCGGTGCGCAAGAAAAGCTAGCTGTGATGTTACACGAGTTGCATAAAGCAGCTTTGCTGAGTCTGGAACAATTGGGAAAGATCCAGAGAGAAGGGACTTGGGTGTCATATGGATTGACCTAACTAACATGGATAACATACAAAATTTTGATGGATAGACAGAAAGAAAGTCATTTTTGCATTGGCTAGTGACCAGAGAAGAACGATGGATCGATTTTGACAACCCGAAACACAAGCGACCGCACAGTCCAACATTACCGGGAAGGAAGTGTTGCTCTGTATATGATGAAAAAAACAAGATCTTCTTTTCTATGAGGTCTTGAAACCCGACAAAACGGTTACTGGCATCCGTTGTCAACAAGACTTGATGCAAATCCACCAAGAGATATGATAAAAGCGGTCGGTATGACCAATTTTTATTTTGCTGCATGATGACGCCAAACCCCATGTTGAAAAACTGGTCAAGGGCATCCTAGAACCGCCGAGTTCGGACGTTTTACCCCACCCGCGACACTCTCCGGACGCAGCACTTTCAGATTATCACTGGTTTCAACCGATGGAACGCTATCTGCGGCAGCAGCGCTTCGTTGAATACAACGATGCCGAAAATTGGGTTGATATTTAGATGGCTTCAAAAAAGCCAAAAATTTTCTTTGATGGATTTGAAAGTTGGCCAAATTGTGCAAACCCCTCGGAATTAATAATAGAATATAAAATTGGATAAGGTTTAGTGTAAAAATTTTTTGTTTAGATTGAAATTATGGGCCGGAAAAACGGCACGATCATACTTCTACGCCTAATAGAAATGAAAAGGGCAGTAAGGAGATTTAAAATGACGATTTTTTGGTATCAAACAATAATACACTAATGCATATTCTCGCCAAATACGACAAGTTTTTATAGAGCTATGACAAGAGTTAAAGTAACTTTTTTTTGGGGCGGTAATATAATAATTCTAACCAGAGATTGCCACGGTCAAAATGTCGGCTCCGGCTCCGGCTCTTAGCTCCCAGAGCCGGAGCCGAGGCCAAATTTACAGCTCCGGCTCCGGCTCTTGGCTCCGTGCAAAATTTAAAAAGGCCTCCGGCTCCGAATCCCGGCTCCTATGCAAAATGTTTTTTTAAAAATATTTTTCCAAAAATAAAAGTTATTAGCGCCAGAGATCATACAGCCAACCTTTCTCCAGTCAAGTCATGCCCTCCGCAGTGTTTTTCAAGCAATTTGGTTTAACAAGATCACGAAATTTTTACTTTTCTGACCGCTGGGAAGCCTGGCTCCGACTTTGGTCTCGGGAGCCGGAGCCGACCCCAAAATTTCCGGCCCCGGCTCTGGCTCCCGGCTCGGAGCCAGAGCCGCTCAGAGCCCGAGCCAAGAGCCGGCTCCGGAGCCGTGGCAATCTCTGATTCTAACACAGTATATTTGATGATTTTTCGCGGAAAAAATTGATTTTTTATAATCATCAATAAGCGTTTTTAGAAGGATCATAGACGCATCATACTTACAGGGTGTCCCAAAAAAAATGCATGTTTTTTTCCATGGGTCCTGACGCGAAAATGTTTAGGTCAGGCCAAAAGATTTTTATACTGCTAAAATCTCCGTGTTTTTCTGCCCTAGTCATTTCAGTTTTGTGTTCATATCGATTAAGTAGCATGGTTTTTGAAAATGTCAAACAAAGGAACTGCGATTTTGTCACTATTTTTGAGCCGTTCAAGTTGTAAATTTGCCCAGTATAGAAAGGACGTTGTGTCAAAAGTAATCATGCAATGTAAGGAGCTTGATAACGATAGTAAGCGTCCAGGACGTAAAGGAAAACGCACCGCCAGCGGTTCTGTCAACCGGGAGATCACCAACAGCAAAACGCTATTTTTAAGAAAAATTTGCCTGTGAGATCGGCATCAGCGACCGATCGGTCACCCGAATAGTTTATGATGAGCTGTGCCTTGCGCTGTGTAAGCTGTAAAAAGCTCAGATCTTTAAAGTAAACGGCAAGTGCCTGCGGCGCGAAAAATGTTGGAAAGTCCAGGGCTGGGCCGCAGCTAGAGACGTGAGCGCATTCAGTTCGTGGTTCAATATTTGGCGGATGCACAGCCACCAGAACGATAGAAACTTCCTAGATGAGGCCCTCGGCACGTCGGCTAACGCCGAAAACCGTCGAAATCTGGGCCGTCATCGCCTAAGGCGGAATTTCTCCCAGCGGCAAGAATTCCATGGTTTTCTCGGATCAAGGGGGCAAAATTCTAGCGCCGCGTTAATCTTGATTTTCCCGTACTTCTGTTGACTCAGCAGAACCTCGGCAATGCAAATTTGGCGTTCCTGCTAGACTCAGCGCCGGCTCACAAGGCAAAATCGACTCAGGACCCGAAATGGGACCGATTTTCCCGATTTCACCCCGTCCGCAAAATGGCCGTCTGCTCGCCGGATCTGAATCCGATTGACTATATTTTTTTTTCAATTGGAGGCCAGTGCCTGTACTACACGCCACAAAAGTTTGGAATGGCAAAGTAATCATTGCGCCAAGAACGGGACCGATTTCCTCGAAAAAGGCTGCGGCCCCGAGCTCAAAATTTTAAGTTACGTTTGAAGCTCTATATCGCCACCAAGGCCAGCCACTGTGAAACTGGCCTGATATGTTATCAATAATCCTCTATGTTACTCATATCCATCGTTAGTTTGGCTAAATTTTGTTTGGTATATAAAATGTAGCCATAAAAATAACATGCATTTTTTTTGGGACACCCTGTACTATACAAAAAATGGGATATCTCAGCTTTAATTGGATATAAACCATATAGAAATCGGGTCATTACCGACCGAGAAATACCTAAAATAAGGCTGGAAGTTCCAATTGGCTCACACAGTTTTATTTGATGACTCTTCGAGGAAAACCCGGATTTTTTTAGAGTTCAATAATACGAGAAAGTGGCCTAAAAATATCGCATATTTATCTAGCTTGCAACTAGAAATAACTAATCTTCTTTATTCAAAAAATTTAAAACTGCGGAAGCGCTCCATCTTGCACGAAGATTAATGAAAAAACGGTGGAGAAACGCCTCAAAAAATTCAGTTTTTTTTTTTTTTTTGAATAAACAAAGAATTTGTCTTCTTTCGGAAGGAAAGACAATCGGATTAACAAATGGGATAAGTGCAAGATGAACTAAGAATGTGAAAGGATTTAATAATTCAAGACTTCTTCTTTTTAGGGCAAGCAGTCCACAAGAGAAAGGGCTCTAAGTGCGACGCTCAGACTTTCTTTCAAATTAGCACACATATTTGGTAAGGGCCTTATGTCAATTCCCAAAAGTTTTAGTCCGCGCTTTGCAGGCGCAGCCAAGAAATTCAACAAGCTTTGCGGCTGAGAGAGCATGCGAAACGCGTAGAGCGGACAAAGAGAGCTTTTTGACTTTTTCAAGTCTTGAAAAAAGTTTATTTGTTGCAACAAAACCACCCTACGGTAGAAACAGGTGTAAAATTTTATTTTTCACACCCAAGACCCGCAAAAAATGCCACATTTTTGACAGTTTTCGATCTAAAAATGTCTGCTCGAACGTTGTACACATCACTTATATGTTTATCGGTGCTAATAGCAACGAGAATTTGAAGCGTGGGACTTTGAGCAAGAAGAGTTGCAGGCTCCATCAAAAAACGTCATCATTTTCTGGAAGCGCTAGCAATTTTCTGGTCAAAATAAATAAGGAACGGAGATGACAAATGCTAATTCTATTATTTATTTATCAAACGGTAGACGGGAAATAACTTCTTTTATTGGGAAAACAACCGCGTCATCAGGGAGGTGGGGAAAGGTTGCTCTTTGTCGCCGCGAAAACATCCGCTGGGACGAATGGATGCGACGAACGCCTCGGGAGAAGTGGGGGCAAACAAACAGTAAGATTAATGAAATAATGAATTAGATGATGACCAGAGCTCTTGGAATTAATGTGGGAGATAAACGAGCTTTGATTTGCAGCTTAAGGATGACAAGTTTTTGGCCATAAAGGGGGTGTTTTTACTGTGAAAAAAGGATAAAATATGGGGCACATATATGATAGCAAAATCACAAAAAATTGTTTAGAATGAGAAGAGAAGTTCTCCAGGTGCGACGCTCAGATTTTCTCTACATATTGCACATATATCAACCATAGGTCACATATCAATTCCTGAAAGTTTTAACTCGCGCTTTGCAGGAACATGCGAGATATTCAACGATCTTTGCGGCCGAGAGACTTCACGAAGCGCGAAGTGCTATCGGAGCGAAGAACGGGGGCTCTCATAATATATATAGTAGAAAAATAGAGTGTTGTAGAACACTGAACTCATTAATTTTGAAGAACTCTGGACTCATTACCCTATTCCGTCATAAAGATCATATCCACCCACTAAATACCCAAAAGCTTCAGACCAACACGTAAAGTAGAGAAGGAGCAC
Source organism: Bursaphelenchus xylophilus (assembly GCA_904066235.2). Lineage (NCBI taxonomy): Eukaryota > Metazoa > Nematoda > Chromadorea > Rhabditida > Aphelenchoididae > Bursaphelenchus > Bursaphelenchus xylophilus. The sequence goes on from CAJFCV020000004.1 coordinate 9,329,515, forward strand.
AAAGATTATGAAATCCAAATTGAAATTTAATCCTATCATGTGTCTAATTAATGAGGGAGTCAACAAATTTCATCAAGTGTAAGGTCGAAAGCACCGGAATTGAAATAAATATTTGAAATAAAATAAATCTTGGAGTCGAAAAATGGAAGGACACAAATCGGCGGTAATCTGAAAGGAATTCAAGGATTGGGGGATACAGCTTGCCCTAAATTTGCTATACTCCCCGCCATAAGTTTTGACCCCCCTTCTAACTCGGTCCAAAGCGTACCAATTTGGACCAAATTTGGTACATAGTCTACTCACAACCTAGTAATAAAAAATATCATAGCAGGAGAAACCATGTAGCTGTATTTCAAAATCTAGAGACAATTTTTAAAAATCACCCCCAAAAAAAGGGGACAAAAGTTTTGACCCCCCTTAGAAAAAAGTTAGATATCGCCAGCGGGTGCCACCCAAACCTATCGTAATCGATGTCCCATACTTGAATACAGGTTAATAAGCGGTTTTCCGTTGAATGCTTCGTTGCATCTGAGGATGCAACGCGTTAAACCGATTTTGATGTAGAGCTGCCCATAATGGTTAATATCTTGCTCTAGCGCTTTCCAAAAGTTCTAAATTGTGTTTATATCATTTGGTTTTGACTTGTAATCACCTGCGTTAACCTTCTTCTTTTGAAAAAAGTCCACGATGGCCTAGCGGTGTCGATTCGGCCGATATCCAGTTGTCACGCCCGGCCTTGGTGGGCCATTTGCACTTTGGCTAAAGACCTAGATGTGGTCGTTAGGTCCTCAATCTAATCCTGAGACTCATATCTACTCTTAATTCAAGAATAAACTCCCGCTGACACGATCTCAAATGGTTTGCCGCCGCAACTTCGCCGATCCGCACCTTAACCAGAAAACCAAGTTTTTCAAATGGATTTTTATCAAAGGAAAATAGCTTGCATTAGATGGCCCGCGTAGTTTAAGAAGCTACGGCACCCGCCGTGCACGTCTAAGACGTATCGAACGCCAAATCGCCTGCGGGGATGTGATCGTCCTCGGGGGCATTTATAGTAACGACGAACTCAAGATTAAGGTGAATCAAACCCATTACAAAACGTGTCAAATCGAAACCTTTTACAATACTGAGTGTAAATATGGGTCTCAGGATTAGATTGAGGTCCTAACGACCACATCTAGACCTTTAGCCAAAGTGCAAATGGCTCACCAAGGCCGGGCGTGACAACTGGATATCGGCCGAATCGACACCGCTAGGCCATCGTGGACTTTTTTCAAAAGAAGAAGGTTAACGCAGGTGATTACAAGTCAAAACCAAATGATATAAACACAATTTAGAACTTTTGGAAAGCGCTAGAGCAAGATATTAACCATTTTGGGCAGCTCTACATCAAAATCGGTTTAACGCGTTGCATCCTCAGATGCAACGAAGCATTCAACGGAAAACCGCTTATTAACCTGTATTCAAGTATGGGACATCGATTACGATAGGTTTGGGTGGCACCCGCTGGCGATATCTAACTTTTTTCTAAGGGGGGTCAAAACTTTTGTCCCCTTTTTTTGGGGGTGATTTTTAAAAATTGTCTCTAGATTTTGAAATACAGCTACATGGTTTGTCCTGCTATGATATTTTTTATTACTAGGTTGTGAGTAGACTATGTACCAAATTTGGTCCAAATTGGTACGCTTTGGACCGAGTTAGAAGGGGGGTCAAAACTTATGGCGGGGAGTATATAAACTTAATAAAATTACATATGGGGGTAGTGGGCAATGTGCGACGCGAGATTGCAGCCAACTTGGCACAAATTTCGACTAATCTTTTTTTAAGTCATTCAAGAATTTTTTTAGGCCGCGCTTTGCGGAAACAGGCGAATTTTTTCAACCGGACAGAGTTATGTTTTTAGAAAAGCGTAATTAATATAGTCTTTACATACACTTCCGGCGGAGACAAAACAAAAAAAACCATTGTCCTGCCTGACAGCTCTCCGCATTTTGCAAACTCTCTCGATGAAAAAGATCTTTGAAAATCTCGGCTGTTTTTGCAAAGCTACAACTAAAGTTTTTCATAAATGATACTATAATATTATGCGACAAAAGGACAAGGTGTCTGTAAATATATAAATTTTTAACAATGTCTGAGCGCCGCATTGTGGACTCTGCGCCCTTATTAGCAAAAGATGGCATCGCTTGATCGCTTTTTCAAGCTCTAACGACCTTCCCATTGTCTACTTCAGTTCCCAGTACGAGGACATCATTTCTCAAGAGAAATCTGGCCCTAACAATGCCGTCCAACGGAACTCAACGACTCTTTATCCAGATGAAGTTGCGGTCCCATAGTGCTGTGCACTATGCACTATAGGGGTAACATGCAAAGGTCAACGCACTCTACTTGCAATAAAGACGTACTCCAGGGAATTCAGTCTTCGGAATGCATTTATTCAACATACTTTGAAAATATAAATTTTTGTAGATACAGTGGAGTTTCTGTACAACGAAACTGTAAATAAAGAAAATTTGAAGGCCCAAACAGTAAATTTTAACCCCCAAAATAACACTCCATACGAACGCAATCCCGTATAATGAAATTTGTTGTATAAAGATGCCACTGTAGTTAGACTTTCAAAAATGAAAATTTTTTAATCTCTTTATAAAAAATCAGCGTGCCAAATAAGGGTCTGCGGGACGATGTTTTCTCACGTCAATAAACAACGGGCTCAGCATGAAGTGCATCTACAAAGGAGGAGTCCAAAGTCTGAGGCTCATTTTGCTTTTAAATTTTGCCGACGTGTGCCTTGGAAAGGCATGGATAATAATTTCATCAGCTTCGCTGGCAACAATTCTTTTTTTATGGAAACATTCCTCTATACAGTAGAAATAGGTATGAAAAATTTCACAGCAAAATGTGCAAAAAAGTTGCCAGATTGTCCGCTACTTTCGGCCTCAGAATCTTTTCTGTTTCTGCAAGCATAGAAGCTCCCAAAAACCTGCCGATTTTTTGTTTCTTGTGTAACTCGGTAATAGAAAAAAATGTCTAAATTTACGCCAAGTTTCAAGGCATTATTTTGATGACTTTCCCCGCTAATAATAGAAAACATGCCCCAGATGAACTTCATTTAATCCCATTAAATTCATGATGTAAATAAGAATGCAGACAGCACCTCTCTGCAAAACTTCCCCTTCTAGTTTAATCTTTATTCCAGCTACCGAACATAGCCCATGTTTCCAAAGATGATCACGTTTTCCCACCCAAAAAAACCCCGTCGAATTTTCGATGAGCGGTATTTTTTATTTACGGCACGTTATTTTTATTTGCTGATGGAGAATAATTTATATAGTAAAAGCATTTCGATTAATAATCGGAATTATGCTAATTGCAAACGTGACGTCAATGAAAGCGAGGTTAATGAGGCGGATCAAAAAGATGAACGGAAATTTGAGACGACTGGAATTTGAAAAAATATGGCATAGAATCAGACTGAAAAAAACTTGCTAACTAAAAATTATGCCTTCAAACAATAGACGAGTTAAAAAAAGTGGTATTCCATGGAAGTCAACACAAATAAGGAACATAATTTTCAAAAAAATTATGCGAGAATTCCTAGCTTGCACTTTTCAAATATCGCCGAATTGTTTTGTCCGAAAGCCGGAATTTTGACAGTTTTTTGCTTTTTTTATTCAGGCATCGTGTGCAGTTTTCCGCCAAAATCTATAGTGACGGACCTGATCCAGTTCAAAAACGTGCCATTTTGCATCCGGGAAGTATCAAAAAAGGTAGCAAAATGCCTCCCTCTCCAATTAAAAAAAAACTCCGTTTTGAAGAGCGCGCCCTTTCCCTCATAAAAAGAGCTTTTGAAATCGGAGTTTTTCCACTTGGAGAAGGAGGTATTTTGCCACATTTTTTAAAACTTTCCGGATGCCAAATGGTACGTTTTTTGCCACTGGATCAAGTCCACCACCGTAGTGTATACTTTTGCATATTTTCGTCTAGCCAACCTTCCTAACATTTCCAAGATTTCTCTCAATTGAAGTGAAGACCGTTCAAAAATTTGCAGCAGCTGGTAAGTGCGAGCAACATCCATCAGGGATTGTCATGCGGCAAACTCCGAAACGACATGCAAAATTGTAAGAAACCCCAAAGAATCCAAGTGAAAGACTTCGCTTGCTAGACTTATGTCTGCCTCAAATACGTTCCCGCAGACTGTTTGTACTGGCCTGTACAGTCTTCCCCAAATAAGAGGACAAAAGGATTTGCTCGAATAATTGAATAAAAACGTTTTAGTATTAAAGAATGAGGCTTCACTTAGCCCTACTTACTGGTCGAAATTTTCCCTCAAACTTTGGATAGCATAAAATCGCCCACAATTTGCTTATGCCAGTTTTGGCATGAAAAGTTTAATAAAATCTTGCTTCTTCCGGAGATGACAATTTTTTTTGAAAAAAATTATTTTTTTCGTGTCAAATTGCCTTGGAGATTGTCAAAAAAAATTTTTGTCTCCTCTTTGCACTTTTAGCAAAATGAAAAGGCTCAATTTTTGATTTGACGCGGGCCTTACATCAAGAAACATGTCTAGACTTTTTTGGCGCGCCTAGTAGACGGTGTACGTGCAAAACATGAACCTGTCTTTCTAGACTAATTCAGCAAATTTTCAGAGCAAATTTGATTGTAAATATTACCTACGAAAACAACTCCACGTTAAACTAGTTATAATAAATCCTAATTGTAAGAACTTCTCCATAACAATCCCTAGAAAACTCAAAATTTTTAACATCCCACTAATACTGTAATTATCAATTTAACTGCTATATTGGACAGAAGACAAATTATCGTCACTTCCTTCTTGCTATAATTGAATATGACAGCAGAAATGTGCCCGCTTAGATGGCGGAAATGCCCAGTCTGTGTGGTAAGCATAACCAACAGGCTGAACTTTAATCCTCTTGTCTTGCATTAATCTAGCTTGTTTTTCTGCACTTGGCGTCTGAAAGTCATCAATTTTTGGGACAAAGTCAAGTAGTAATAAGTCCAATATGTAGGCAATGGAGAGATTAACATTTTTCAACTTGTTTTAATGTCACGGGTCATTAACAGATCGAATGGCGTTATCAAAAATGCGATAATACTGGGTAAAATAATGTAGACAGAAGGTAAACATGGATGTAGTGAGATTAGCTGGGAAAAAATTAGATTAGTTTTTTTCTACGGCATATGTATGTAAGCAATATTGCATTCTGCAGAGATGATTTTAAGTCCAAAAGTCGATAAAAATTCCACACTTTTTTCTAGCCTTTTTTTAGCCAAGAGAGAAATTTTTCCTCAAAAAAAAATCATTTTTTTAAACAGCAAAATGGCAACAATACAATCAAAAATGTCTTTTTCTCTGGCATTCTCCGTATTTTTTGTTCTTTCTCGGCGACGAAAGTCGCAGCCGCGCACCAAATTCCCAGCCGCGGATAGCCGTCGCAAAGCGATAATGGGCCATTCCAATGCGCGACGAGCCGACGTTGTTTTCCCGACAGACTGATGTATTGGCTGTCACTGCCGCATCAAGACATTTCCGACATTTGGACACTTCCGGAGTGGCGGAATAGTGACACTTCCGGAGCCGGGGAAAAACAAAAGATAAGGCTGTTTAGAACTTCCGCCTGATTTATTGTTATTATTTCGAGAATTTTGTTCATTCTTTTGATTATTAATTTTTAAATTTTAGAAAAAATAAGCAGGATTTTCAAAATCAAACCCATCAAAAACCCCTACCTTTTACCTAATTGTAAGAAAAGAAGAAAAAAGTAACGATCAGAAAAAACGAAAGGTAATTGATAACAGTAAGTCCATTCAGATGATAGTTCTAAGCCTCATCTTTCGTTTTTTCCCGGTCCCGGAAGTGTCACTATTCCGCTATTCTAGAAGTGTCCAAATTCCGAAAAAATCACGTTCCTCCACTGCAAAGCGCAAGCCAAAATTTTCAACGACTCATAGGCGGCTAGGCCCGAGATGGGTGCTAAATTTAAAGAAAATCTGAGCGGATTAAAGGTTTAAAAAAAGAAAATAGAATAATTGTTAATCTTCTGAACGCTCTAAAAAGAGTCCTCTTCTTTGCGTCAAAAATTGAAACGGTCACAAGATTAAATATTGGAACACATAATTGTCAACAAAAACAGAATTTTAGTGGGCCGCAGGAAGTCAAAATTGGATTATAAGCAAACAAAAATAAATTTAATTTGGCGTGAACAGCATCGAAAGGGAATGCAACCAACTTTGCAAAAAAAAATAATCTTTATGCATATTGGGTTAAAAAGTGTGCATTTTTATGGTTTTATCAGACTGTCGGAAAAATAATGAGCACCGAAAATCGATAATGTCGCATTGAAAATCGGTTCGCCGAAAAATGAATTGTGAGATTACAACTCAACTTTTAGATCGGCCCAAAATTTCAGGGCTTGTGCCAAAAAAAAAAGATGGATATTTTGCATTACATATACAGGGTGTTTCAAGAAATTCCGCGGAAAGTCGTCGTCGATTTCTCGGCGCTCAGCCACGATATCCAAAAAATTTTTTTTGCAGTAGAAAGAATGTAGTGGGCGGTTTTTTGCCTAAAAAGATTTTTTCCTACGCCGACGCGGAATGCAGTGTATTCGGCGGAGACATTTGATAGCTTTTTTGCCAATCCCACTTATCTCAAACGCTTTATTACGGATTTTGACGATTCAAAAGAATATGAATCTTGATGGTTGAAGGAGGATTTGCATATTTCTATGTTTTTCAAGCATCCGGCGAAGGTATGGCGGACGCTTTCCATATCGGCGGAGGCCATAACTCATCTTCGGACAAAGACACAGAGCTGGGAAATGACTCGAAATGGTTCCTGTGCTCTGGTTAACACCATCCTTCATCATTTCTTATGAAAATAAAATTTTTTCTCAGTTTGGCGGAGGAATCGGCGGAGGCCATAACACATCGTTGGACAAAGATACAGAGCTGGGGAATTGCTCAAAATGATTCATGCGCTTCACACTGGGGTTAGTCAGAGCAAATGAGTCATTTTGAGCCATTCCCCAGCTCTGTATCTTTGTCCGAAGGTGAGTTATGACCTCCGCCGATTCCTCCGCCAGATTAAAAAAAAGTGTGATTTTCATAAGAAATGACGAGGGATGGGGTTAATCAGAGCACATGAGTCATTTTGAGCAATTCCAAAGCTCTGTATCTTTGTCCAAAGATGTGTTATGGCCTCCGCCGATTCCTCCGCCAAACTGAGAAAAATTTGATTTTCATAAGAAATGATGAAGGATGGTGTTAACCAGAGCACAGGAACCATTTCGAGTCATTTCCCAGCTCTGTGTCTTTGTCCGAAGATGAGTTATGGCCTTCGCCGATATGGAAAGCGTCCGCCATACCTTCGCCGAATGCTTGAAAAACATAGAAATATGCAAATCCTCCTCCAATCATCAAGATTCATCCTCTTTTGAACCGTCAAAATTCGTAATAAAGCGTTTGAGATAAGTGGGATTGGCAAAAAAGCTATCAAATGTCTCCGCCGAATACACTGCATTCCGCGTCGGCGTAGAAAAAAATCTTTTTAGACAAAAAACCGCCCACTACATTCTTTCTACTGCAAAAAAATTTTTTTGTATATCGTGGCTGAGCGCCGAGAAATCGTCGACGACTTTCCGCGGAATTTCTTGAAACACCCTGTATATTATACTAAGAATCCTCTTTACAAGAAATCATAATGTTCGAAAAATTTGCTTGTTTCAGAATGGTCCTGTAGTACAAAATATGTCGGCCTAAGATTGTCTCCTGGTACCTTTGAAAAATGCTTGTTATAAGGCTCCGCTTTAGGACTTGTTGTACAGAGGTTCCACTCCTTGCGGGTTGCAACATTCCTATGAAAAATCAAAGCATTTTTTGCATAGTTTGAAGATCTATGACAAAAAAGGCTTCATGTTACCGGTCCTTCTCATTTTTAATCGGATCTCAACAATTGCTGAAAGAATCTTCTATGGGCCCGTCGAGTCACAAATTTGCTGATCCCTCTCCCCAAAACCGTTACTTTTCCTTCAACCCGAGTCTTCAATTGACTGTGCTAGCCCCTAAAGAAAAGGGCGGTATAAGAAGTGGTGTTCAATCCCTAACAGCCCATTACCTAAACTGACGACTTCCACAAGCCTCCTAAAAATTCCTAATATGATTACCACCATAATTCATATCTCACACGATCCATGCTATACGTATCTCCGTGTATAATCGCATAAGAGTGCGGCTAGAACCCCTCGTTCTCCAAATCTTTCCAATTTTAGAAAACCCCCATTTTTTGTCTACGATTTCCTTGTCGACTAAATTTAGCCTCGAGCTTCTGCAAGGCAATACAAAAATAAATAATCCTTCCGCGTTCACAACAACACATCAAAACTGCGTTGCTGATTTGTAGTGGCCGGACGTCAGAGGCGGCCGAAAAATGAACGGCCAAATTGAGGAAATCTGGGAGGAAAGTGTCGAATTCCGGACATCATTTGAGATGTGGGGAAAGGCCGGATGGGATGTTCTCGAACTTGTTGGAAGTCGAAACAAATCTAGAACACGAAAGCGCAACATTTAGAGAGGGAAATGATGATTTACGGCATAGATGTTGGCTTGAAATACCTGGCTAAACACATTGGCCAAAGCCACCGCCAATCCCTCCATTATGGGATACAAACCTCGGCTCAGACTGACCTTATCATCGCTAATTAATCCATGGTTTTAACCTTTCGCTCAGGTACAATACAACAGATCTAAGAGGCCTTTTCAAATACCTTCTCCCACGAAACAAAGACTCATCTTCTCGACTTCATCAAAAAAACGGAAATCGAGGATGTTCAACGTATACTACGGGGGGATTCGCAATACATAATACAGGAATTATTGCCCTAATTAATTGCAAATCTTGATAATTGGGATGGTCAATTATTCGGAGGCTCTAGTTTTGTTTTGAAAATGTTTTTCAGCCTGCTGAAGCCGTATTAGTCATAAAAACTAATTGTTTGTGAACTTTAAATAGGGTTAAAGTGCTTCCTTTCAAGGAGATGGATGCATATATGTATATTTAGGACTGTGGTAGAAATAAGGACTAATTTGGAAAACAAACCGCAAAAAGGGCGTCATCCTGAATTGACGTAATTATAATAATAAAGTCAAAACATTAAATTCAAATGACTCCGTAAGGATGAGACAAAAAAGTGCCCAGCTGCCTTTTGGGCACTTTTTGGGTCTTGATTGAGCGCCAAGAAATCGACAAAAACTTTCAGGCACACTTCTCTGAACATTATTATTTCATAGCTTATTGGAACACCCTGTAAATTTCTTGTTTTTTTGAGTATGGAAAAATCGCACAGCAATTGACCCTACGTTTTTTCTCTCTAACTGTGTCTTACAGCCTCTAAATTGCCCTTGGCTACACCTTTTGAGCGTATGTTTTAAGAATCTGTGCATGGACAAAATGGATTAATCGCACAAAACTTTTTACAAAACTGAAAATTTGAGCCTTAGAATTTTCTCTAATTTCTAAATTCAAAGATACGCAATATGGAAAAAGGATGTACGTATACATACATATATATACATGTATACGTATTTATTAAAGAAGGAGAAAATGTCAAAAGTTCATGTCGCGGCACATCCCTTCTAAAAATGAGCATCATTTGCCTCTTTGTAATCTGACCGTTCCAATGTGCCCCTTCCTATTAAGCACGTAATCAAATCCACCACAATCCAACTTTTCCTTCCAATCTTGTGTTATAATAAGCAACACCGCCAGAAGGAGCATTGGACCGTAAATTACATTGTTTTTAAGAAAATAGCGGAGGCGCAAAAAAAAGAATTTTGATTATTTACAGGATGAAATTACCGCAAGTCTGGCGCCAAGGAAAACAAAAAACAATGGTAAACGTGGATCAAAAATGCAATCGAACAGGAAAGCAGGAGGATTTGAAGATATCCAAAAACTTTCTTTTGCAGAATAAAGAAAAACATGGGCGGTTTTTTGTCCAAAAGAGCCATTTTCTCCGCCGACGCGGAAAGGAATTTATTCGGCGGAGACTTTTGATCGTTTTTTTGGTCATCACCCCAATTTTAAACGCTTTATGCAGCACTAAATCGTGCTGGAAATTCTTTTTACACTCGACACAAAGACCTTATTGTACTCAGGGAATTTATTCAGTCGTGAGTACTCGGTTGTTTTTGGCATATCGGACGTATTCTTGGTCGAACTTGTGCAACGCACGCACAAAACTTATCACTTCGTCATTTTGTCATTGCAAAAATACTCAACGACCATAATGCAAATGACAATTTGTCATAAAAAATAGTCAACAAACAGACAAGATATATCGTACCGTAAAAATTATATCTACTCTAGATATTATAGTCCATTAAGCGTACTTTCGGCCATAAGCAATAAAAAATAAAGTGCATATTCGGTACTTATACAAGTTTTATGGGAAAATTCGCGGAAATTTTTGGTTTTCTTGAATGTAAAGTGCAAAAATTGCTTACAATAAGCTAAATCTACTATCAATGTTATAAAAATTTGCCTAAAACGGTGGAGAAACGTTTATAAACTAAAATTTACTTTGATTTTTTTAGTATTTTTTACTTTTTTAAAAAAAAGTGAAGAAATAAAATGTCGTACTTGAGTCGATCTTTATTCATCAAAAGATTTTTATTCTAATTTTTTATTGTTTCTTATTTATTTTTTTATTTTCTGAATCAAAAAGGCTTTTTTCCGGCTTTGAACAGCCGAAAAACCGAAGTAAGCGAGAGAGCGTGCCCAAAAAGAGGCGCGAGACGACGAAAGAGACGCGAAAAGAGTGCGCTTTTCTCTTCGTCTCTCTTCAATTTTTCCCCATTTTTTCGCCGACTTTTTCCGTTTCGCGCCTATCAAAAGCGTGCGTCCTTCCTTGACAAATCGAACTTGGCGGTCAGACGGCTTGAGGGAGAGACGAAACGCACTCTGATGTGCGAAAGCAACGGCACTCCCGGGAAGGTCTGAGAAAGGCGTCCGTTGCGGTCACACATTCGCAACGTTTCCTCGTGAAGGGGATCGTCCCCGTGGACGATGCACTGTACCGGAAATTTGCCCGCGCCGGCTCCAACTCCGGGACAAGAAGCCGGTCCGGTCGCGCGCGATCGGAAAGGTGGATCCCATTTCGGGGCTCTAGGCGAGCGCGTTTGGATCACAGTGCAGACGCAGCGCTTTGAGTGCGATTGCCGTGAAACCCAATTCAGACTACTCGACGGCCAAGTTTTGCAGTTTTTTCAACTCAACTGGACGTAAAATTGAAAAGCACGCTATAAAAAAAATTTGTTCGAAGCCTAATTTTATTGGCCAATGCCCTTTATGTTGACGAATTTGAACTTTATGACGGCTTAGGAAGGGATTTTTCAGGCCGAAACGCAATGTTTTTGTTTTTCAAACAAAATTACTTTGACAATTCTCGGATAAACAGCAAATGGTTCTCCGCAAAAAAACTTATTTCCAAAAGCCTGCAAACGAATTGATTAAACTTTTTTCGATAATCCGAAGGTCGTCAAGTTATTAATTAATAAAGTTTCAAGTTCTCTCATCCAAATGGCTTTGCTAAAGGTAATAATTAAGAATAATCCGTTCATCAGTCCACCAAAAGTTACAGCTGATTTATTAAGCGTCTCATGAGTTGACTTGATGATCCAAACCACCCGGCGATGATATAAGAGACAGTTTTAGGCCATATGTAAATAGCCATCGGAATACCGTGGGTTGCGCAAACAAACGTAAATAACTCCGGTCAGAAAGCTCCTGCGTGTCTATTGTCATGTCCAAAGAAGGAGAACACCGTTTATTGACCTTCGACTCGTCGGTATATAAGGTCATGATGATAATAAAGACGGGCAAATAAGTGTTGCATTCATGGGAAAGGTGATGTAAGTAATCTTTCTTATTGTTTGAATTTGTATTTTTTTAAGTAATTGCAACCCTTTACAGCCTTATAACTGCGTTGCTAACAACGCTGATAACAATTGCTTCGGCATGTTGCTGCTGTGATTGTTGCTGTTGCGATTGTTGTTGTTGTCCATGCTGTTGTTGCTGCTGTTGTTGTAACAAGAAGAAGAGCGCTTGTCCACCCGGCCTAATGTTGAATTCAACGCGTCGAAGACGTGCCGCTGATCATCCACGGTCTCAATCATTGGACGAGCTGGAAGCTAATCGTGCTAGAGCAATTGCTGAGCGTGAAGGCAATATTACTTCACAATGCGGAAGCTGTAGTCAAGATAGCGGATGTAAGGCAGAAGGCTGCGCTCTGCGGAAGCGAGGTTGCGAAGATGGTTGCACAAAATGTCAAAGCTCCACTCAACCCAATCAAAATGGATGCACAATGAAGCGAGAATGTCACGGTGGATGTCGCGATAAGTGCGCTCGGCCCGCTAGGCTGAGATTCCGGCAACACAAGCCTAAAGAAGACTTCAAGTGGAAATCGATCAATGAACTGCGTGCCGACGAGTATAAAGAGCGGTTACGACTGGTTGTTGAGGAGCAAAATGCAAGAGAAGATGCGGAAAGAAACAAATTTGGTCCACCACCGCCTCCAGCTATCATTTCCCTGGTCTCCTCCACCCCGTGGGCGCCAAATGTTCATGTCAAGGAGCCGAAGGAACTGTCGTATGAGGCGTGGTCGAAGGAAGAGGAACACTTTGCGCCGAAACGAAACGGAAGCCAGCTAAAAAAGCGCTCAGAAGGTAACTTTGAGATCGTTGTGTTGGTGCTTTTTTATTCTTATTTCAGCATCGTCCTCATTACTGTCCTGGCTTTTGTGTAAATTGTGTAAAAATACTTCTCCCACTTTCCCTGAAGACACTAATAACCCCGACTTACCCCGTTTTATCCCATTTTAGAGCCCACAACCATAGGTAGAATCGAAATGGGCGAGAACGCGAGCAACAGGACGAAACGTCATACAGAGTTCATCACAATGACGTTCACGGAGAGCTCGAACAGCTCCCACTCGCAATCAATGGTCTTGCAAGTTCCACAGAAGCAAATGGAAATTAAGCCAAAAGTCAGGGTCCATCGGACATCCGGCAATGACCCAAGCGAGCTTCAGTTCCTTGAAAAATAATTTTTTTAGATATAAGGAGCGTGCAAGGCTCTTATATCACTGTACTTACAGGGGAAGTACCACAAGTGCGACGCTCAGATTTTCTTTAAATTTTCCACACATGTCGGGCATGAGCTAAATATCAATTCTTGAAAGTTTTAGCTCGCGCTTTGCAAGCGCCGCCGAGATATTGAACGATCTTTGTCGCCGAGAGAGCACACTAAACATGGAGAGCGGTCAGAGAGAAAACACTTTTTGGCCATAACTTCGCTAGTTTCGAGCGAAAGAAATTGATTTTTTGTGGAAATATTGCTCTCTACAGTAGAAATAGGCATAAAACTTTTCGTGCCGAAATTCGGCAAAATGTCCTTAATTTTCGCTAACTTTCGATCTAAAAATCTCGGTTGTTTCTGCAAAGCGCGACCTAGGATTCTTGCATAGTCTTCGAAAAAATTATTCTTAATTTGTGCCAAGTTTCATCAAAATCTGAGCATTGCATTTGGGGTACTTGTTCTGTTAGTTTGATACTCATTTCGATACTCGTAAATAACTATTTTTTTACATATGATTCCCATGGGTCGAATCAGATTTGACTGTACATATTGAAGTAAATAAACATGACATATACGATGTTTTTCTTGAGTAATTACTGCTAGAAATAACAGAGCTTTTCTGGACATGACAATGTTTTATTTACTCATTCTTTACTATACAATAAATTTAAAATCTTTAGAAATTTTTTCATGTGAAACGTATGCCACGAAGATTTCAAAGCGGGGTTTCTGGGCGTTTCTCGATGTACGCCTTCAGCTGAGGTAGAGAGTAGATCCGTTTCACAAACCCGACCAAATCGAGATGCTTTTCGAAGAGTTCGGGCTTCAGGTTGTGAAGCGTGTGCAGGTAATCCGCCACGAAAAAGTCGGCAGCGGTTGGTTTTTTGCCCACCAAAAACCCGCTTCCGTTCTCCTTCAAGATACGATGGTATATGTTGAAGTAGTGCTCGCAGACGGGCTTGGCCATGGTGTGGAAGAGGCGGTCTTTGTCGCCCTCCTTGAAGCCGGTGGTGACCATTATCCACTCCATTATTTCGTTGTACTCGCTTTTGTGGAGTTCGAGGATTTCGTCGACTTTCGCTTTTTCCCAGCGGTTCTTGCCGGCGAGGCCTGGAAGTGGGCCAAAGTTAGGCCTTCCCATTTACAGTGAAGGGCCTAATCCAGTGGCAAAAAACGTATAATTTTGCATCCGGGAAATATCAGAAAATGTGGCAAAATGCTTCTCCTTACAAGTGAAAAAACTTTGTTTTGAAGGGCGCGCCCTTTCCCTCACAAAAAGAGCGTGCGGGCTTACATTAGTGAAATCGGAGTTTTTGCACTTGGAGAGGGAGGTATTTTGCTACATTTTGTGATACTTTCTGGATGCAAAATGGAACGTTTTTTGCCATTGGATCAGGTCGCTCACTGTATGTAGAATCAGCATTATATGTACTTGCGGGCAACCACTTTGCGGGCAGCCGGCCCTTTCCGATTAGAATTACGATTTTTTCCCGTAATCTATGTAGTAAATATATTTGAAATTTTGCATTGACGTCTCCCTGGTATTGATAAACATACGAATCTATTGAATTCATCCACCACTTTCAAAGTTATGGAAATTTGTTTTCAGAAAAATGGTTTCTGAAACATTAGAAATGGCTGTTTAATCTTGTGGTAACTATTTAAGCCACTTATGGACCTGAAAACTTAATTTGCTACATCTAACTGCCAAATCCATCGTTTGGATTTCCTGTTGTACAGGGTGGGCCAGTAGAAACGGATAACTTTTTTCTTCGGATTTCTCCGCGGAGACTGGGCCGATTTTCAAAAAAATTAGAGTTTTCTTGAGCTGGGACTCGCCGTTTTCAGCCAATTGAGTTTCAAAAAAATGTATTTTGAATTGGCCTTTCAATGCCTTCCCAAAGTTTTGAAGAATTATTTTTGACCTAAACCCCTAAAACTCGCCGAGGTTTTTCAGAAAATCATTGGTTCTTCTAGCTGCCCGCAAAGTGGTTGCCCGCAAGTGTGGTCTTCCTTTTTTCACGTTTTCCTTACCATACTGCTTGGCGAGGAACCTAAGAATCGTTGAGCTTTCGCACAATGGCTTTCCATTCACCTCCAGGACTGGGATTTTTCCATACGGCGTCTCTATAAATTCATAACTTTATTACAATAAAGTTCAAGAAAATTAAACAGTAATGGCTTACTATTCTTATAAGTCGTTGGCCACTCATTGAAAGGAATGTGGAAGTCCTCAAACGGCACATTCGCATAATGCAGGACCATGCGCGAGCCCTCGGCCAGATTCCTCACCGGGAAATACCACAGCTTGTAGTGCACCATGTCTGTAAAAGAAAAAAAAACGAAGTAAACCGAAGGAAGCGCGAATTCCGATTTCCTGTAAATTTCAGTTAATTTTGCACAAAGCGGCGAACAAACCGGAGTTTATGGGGAGGGCGATTAGAGCGTGACAAAAGCGACCGCTTCCACCTGCTGAAGCCACTTTATAACACGCCTGAAACAACAGGATGACAATGTTGTGAAGGCGGTAATTGGATAAGCCTACAAAATGGTTCTACTCTACTTGTTAAACTTTTAACGTGATTCGCAACGTGTTATGCGGTTGATTTGTCTCAAGCAATCTTTTGTATGCGAATTGTTGTAAAAAGAAGTAAAAAATAGGTGATTTTAGTGGGAGGAATTCGCAATTACCACCAAAAAAGGAAGAAGGTTGTGTGGAGAATTTAACTTGCCATGTGGAAAAAAATTTGATGATAATTTTTTTGCGATGTTGAAGTTGTAAATTCCGGTGACAATTAATTTTGCAGTGTACGTGGTAAGACAGTTTTGTAGCGTGATTTTAATTGGCTATGAATTTTTTATTTTTCGACTAAATTTTACGCGTCCCGACTTTTTGGGTCAACGACAGTTCGGGTCAACACAAAGTCGATCGATACGAGGCGTAGGGCAGGTGGATACCAAAAGAACGGCGTAGGAAGTGCCTACGAGGTCTGGCAAAGCCGTTGAATGGTCGACGGACACTCGGCGAGGCTTGGCGGAGACTTGACCAAGGCTTGCAATATGTCTACTTTTCTAATTTTAGCTCTTACTAACGTAAGTTTTCTTTACCCTGAGCTATTGTAGCATATAAAAGACCAAAAGTTGCGGCAAAAAGCGAAGGTTTGTAACTTTTATCTAGATATTAATGATGTGAGTACATGTGAAATGCCTCAAAATAGTTGATAAGATATCCTAGGACCCGACCAATCTTATTATTTCTACTATCTAAATAAGCCTTCTCCTAGCCTCCCCATGCATACAACGACGAACTGACACGATCCATAGTATCGTTGACCCGAACTGTCACTGACCCGAAAAGCCAAATTTTAAGATAACCTTTTTTAGTCCTCAGAATCTTTCATTTCATCTGATATGATGAGGATTTTATAAAAAATGGACCAACTTGGGAAACAGTGAATTTTTAGACTTATCAATCCGGAACTGCTTAGAACCTCTGTGCAACAAATTCACATATAACCAAACCCGTTTATAACGAACAATTCCAAAGGTCTCTAGAGTCAAGTATAGGACAAAATGAATCTGCTAGAAAGACGCTTTTCTATAACGAACTAATTTTTTTATCTGTTACGATTCTTTGTGCAGAACCTCCACTCTACATATTCGTTGATAAAATTCAACTAGCCTGATTTATTTCTTAACAATAACATGACAAAAAGAGTCGATTACTATTGCAACATCCAGCTTGAGCCGCTAACCATGACGTTCACGGGTACCCATAAGTTTGAAGACCCTGCAGAATTGCGCAACTTCCCTGAAAGCAAATCACATGAAAAGGAAAACAACAAACAAAATATTGCAGAATTTTTTACGACGTAAATCCGACTTACGATACTCCGGCGTTCGCAGTGCATTCGCACATTTCCCCCGCCTCCTGCTTCCAATCGTAACGCCCCATGCAACTCTTCAGGGCGCTTCTCACCTTCTTGTCATCGATTTTTGGCTGGCATTGCTTTCGATCGAAACAGAAACCCGTTGGCTTGTTTTTAGCGACAAAGCAGGTCTTTAAACACGTTGTGAAAGTTTCAGCTGTTTTAATGAGTCGTTGAATCGGAGTGGACAGCGACTTGGACATCTTTGCGGTGCTCTTCTTGACGTAGGCCATGATTAAGTTGATTCCCTTCTCGATGTCGTGTTTTGGGACTTCTATTTCGGACTTTTCTCGGAGACATCTGAAAGTGGGATTTTAAAAAAACCAAAAAAAAACCTGTTCAAAAGGCAGAGTGACGGACATGATGCAGTGGCAAAAACCGTGCTATTTTGCATCCGGGAAGTATCAAAAAAGTAGAAAAATACCTCCCTTTCCAACTAAAAAACCTCCCTTTTGAAGGGTCCCTCACAAAAAGAGCGTGCGTGTTTTTGAAATCCGAGTTTTTTAGCTTGAAGAGAGAGGTATTTTGCTACATTTTTGATACTTCCCGGATGCAAAATAGTACGTTTTTTGCCATTTATCAGATCCGTCATTGTATGAAGGGCAACGCTCAGGATTAAAGACATTTTTAAAAGGTATATACCAGGTTCCTAGCTCGGGCTTTGCAGAAACAACCAAGATTTTTTTGGTCGAATGTACTGCAGGAGTCATCTCTACAAAAAAAAATTTTTTCTGCAAAATTTGCAAAGATATGGCTAAAAAAATTCTTCTCTCCGCCTCTCCGCATTTCGTGCAATCTCTCGTTGACAAATTTAGTTGAATCTCTCGTCCGCTCATACAAAGAGCGAGCTAAAATTTTGCGGAATTTATATTACACACGGGCATTATAAGTCCGCAATTTTTTTTTATATTAGTAAAATCTGAGCCTCGCACTTCTACCACTTCCCTGGTACATATATTAAGACTTACGACTCCACATTCCTCTCCACACAATCCAATGCCGTCCCCGCGTCAACACTCTTATTCAACACACATTGTTTCATGTCATCCGGCTGCTTGAAGGTATGCTGAATCTGTCCCCAACAATTATCAGCGCAGATCAGCATCTGCATCTTCATTTCGGTCAGACATTCCGACTGCTCATCGCACGAGCACTCTCGTATCGTGACGTTCGGAATTATGCTGGCATCCAGCAGCTTGCGCGCCTCCGACACGGCATGTGCGTACAGGTCGGCGTTGGCAATCAGCGGAAGCAGAAATAAAAGTGAAAATGGCTTCATTTCGGTTCCAAATGGACTGACAAAAAGTGTTTATCAATAACATTTATAGCAGTCGTGAAGAAACTTTAAATTGCGGTAAAAACAATCAATTAATCTTACTTCGATCCAATGCAGGCGACAAAAAATTGACGAGCTCATTGTCAAGTTCAGGGGAATAGTAGGAGAAGAAACGGGCAAAGTGCAGTTAAAAAGCGATAATTCAAACAGTTCTTTGACGAAGGGATGAAACTTACTGCACTCAAGATCCACGTGGATGCAATACGTTTTGCCGCATGATCAAGTCGGGCTGACGGGAGTGTAAGGAGTGTAACGATTCCACATTTGGAAGGAATTATACAGGGTGGGCCACTCGAAGCCTCCGCCCTCTTTTTATAGTTTTCTCCGCGGAAACTCCGCCGATTTTCCTAAAATTTAGATTTTTCTGAAGCTGAGACCCTTCGTTTTCAACCAGTTGGATTTCAAAAAGATATGTCATGAATTAGCCTTTCTGTGCCTTAGCAAAATTTTGAAAAATTATTTTCGAGAAGAAACCGCTAAAACTTGGGGGAGTACCCCAAGTGCGGCACGCAGATTTTGACGAAACTTGGCACAAGTTTAGAATAATTTTTTCTAAAATATATGCAAAAATCCCAGATCGCGCTTTGCAGAAACAACCGAGATTTTTAGATCCAAAGTTGGCGAAAATTTGACATTTTTCGCCGAATTTCGGCACGAAAAGTTGCATGCCTATTTCTACCATAGCGATAAATTTTTCCACAAAAAATCAATTGTTTCCGCACAAAAATAGCAAAGTTATGATGAAAAAATCATTTTCTCTCTGACCGCTCCCCGCGCTTAGCGTACTCTCTCGGCGACAAAGATCGTTCAATATCTCGGCGGCGCTTGCAAAACGCGAGCTAAAACTTTCAGAAATTAATACTTAGTTCATGAACGACGTGTATGCAAAATTTAAAGAAAATCTGAGTGTTGCACTTGGGGTACTCCCCCTCTAATTACATAGATTACAATGCCGCTGAAATGCACTCTCAGCGTCCACAAACGCAAACCTTGTAGTCTGAGGCAAATTAAAGTGCTACAACGTGGAAATGCAAGGGGAATTACGAATTCCTCACGTCTCACCATCCTTTCTGCATTTCCAATAAGAAAAACGGCTTGGAATTTTAGAGCTTTGGGATTGAAAGGTTTCATAAAAAGAAATTAAACTTCTTATAGGTTTATGAAACTCGAAAAAAAACATCGAGAAGATTTCGGTATATTTAAGAGACGTACGGGTTCTTAGGGAGACAAAAGCCAGGGATTTGAGTGGCGCTTGCTGGCCCTACAATTGAGGAAAAAAGGACTTCGGACTTTCGAGAACTTAACTTGATATTTGAGGCGACAAGACCTAATGATTTTCTATTTTTAATTCAAGCAGCTTAGCACAAATTTAGACTGTTTATTCTCAGAGACATGCGAGATTTTAAAGTCATCCTTTTGCAAGCATAAACGATTACTTTTTCTCCAAAGGAATTAAGCGAAAATTCGAATTTTTTTTGCAAGTTTATTCATAAAAAGTTTTAGCTTCATTTTTACCGTGGATGGCAAAGCGTTTACTGTATAAAAAACGTTTCTTCAATGTGCAATTTTTCCACGCAAAGTTGGCAAAGATAGCCAGCCACTTTTTTGATAAAAAGTGACTGGTCCCTCTGATCGCCCTCCTCATTTTGTGTGCTCTCTTATATATAAAAGATTGGTTGAATATTTTGTCTGCCCCTGCAAAGAGCAAACTAAAATATTCAGGAATTAATAAGTGGCCTACAAAACTTGTACATGAATCACTTCCCTTGCTGTCTCTTGCGGCTATCAGAAGAGAATCCTTTTTGCCGGTATTGTCCAAGCTGGCAAAACAAAGCTTCATTGGAACTGAACAACCCAATTCAGGACTATGTATAATCTTTCGGTCTAATGCGTCTAATATTACCCTTCTTCCGTCTTATTTTGGCATGAAAAGCAAAAAAAAATAAAATCTTTGATTCCATTTCGCCTTGATGGCAATATTTTCCAGTTGTCTTGCAGAATCCCTATTCAGATATGGTATCTTCTCACGCCACTTAAACTTGTCGCCGTCCAAAAAAGAATGCGGGTTTCCCTCCGAAATCTTGTGGACACTGAATAATTTATTGTTACTCAAGTCCGCGCCTTTTGATGGCTTATTTATTCTTGTTGACGTAGGCGATAAATTCGCAGGGAAGTGCTCCAAGGGCGACGCTCAGATTTTCATGACACCCACAAATTTATAATTTTATGATCGTTTTTTTTTGCAAGTATCTATGTGAGGCTCACAGCTCGCATTTTGCAGGAAC
Organism: Bursaphelenchus xylophilus; assembly: GCA_904066235.2. NCBI lineage: Eukaryota > Metazoa > Nematoda > Chromadorea > Rhabditida > Aphelenchoididae > Bursaphelenchus > Bursaphelenchus xylophilus. The sequence continues at coordinate 9,350,224 of CAJFCV020000004.1, forward strand.
TTCTAGTCCTTCCGGAAACTCGCTGGAGTGACTTTCGCGACATGCACTGTGAGAAAACAAAAGTTGTAAAGGTTTTGTTTTTTTTGCACTGTGCAATTTTTTGCTTTTTGCAATAGGGTTTTTTCGACTGTCGCTTGCACCCTGACTATTTTCTCACATTGCAAGCGCCAGAAATCAGTCCAGCGACTTTCCGGTAGGGCTAGTGCCCAGACTTTTAGGTCAAAATTTGGTAAAAATCCGACGCTTTTTTACCGGATGCGGCAACTTTTCTACCGGATTTCAATTTTTTATAGCAAAAAACGTATATACCATTTTGCATGCGGGAAGTATCAAAAAATGTGGCAAAATGCCTCCCTTCCCAACTAAAAAACCTCCTTTTTGAAGGGTTCCCTCACAAAAAGAGCTTTTGAAATCGGAGTTTTTTTCACTTGGAGAGGGAAGTATTTTGCCACATTTTTTGATACTTCCCAGATGCAAAATGGTACGTTTTTTGCCACTGAATCAATTCCGCCACTGTAACATTTTAGCTTTTGGCCACATGTTAAAATTCTTTTTAGAGTAATGTTTCGATAAAAAACAAGTTAAAACGTCCAAAAGCTAAAATGGTTCTTACAAATTTTCAGATGACTTGCTACATTTTCATGCTGTTTGGTCGATGATGAACTTCTAAACTTACACATTTTTGTCCTTGCTCCGGGCAACAGTTCGCCTACAAATCTTGTAAATGACTTATTTTTAATCCAATTTTATATGTATAGTTAAATTTACAGCTTTGCAAGAAATTAGCAGTGCATGTCTCATTTATCTTTGGCCTTTTTTTTGGGATTCGCAATTTTGTCTAATAATGGGCGTACTCGTAATTTACGGTCTGCGTTCGTCTCAAAAACGGGATGGGTTCGAAAGAACGTGCCTATGTCCTCGGAGTTTTTCTTAAATTTTTTAAATGTAATTTGCGATTCACGGTATTTTCAGATACGTACGTATGTACGTATCCGTATGTCTCTTCACACGGGTATTCTGAGCTTACAAAAAATCGGTATCTGTATTTGATAAAAAGTCATCAGATACACCGTACTCGAATGAGTTGATTTTTCCGTTAATTTGGGCACTTTTGGAATGGCGGAATAATCGCATTTCCGGAACCGGGAAAAACAAAATTTAGGGCTTAGAACCACCACCTGAACCATCTGAATAGATCTATGTTATTAACCTCAAAAGTTTCGCTGATTTTTTTGGCTGTTACTTTTTTTAACATAAGTGTTAACAAGTAATTTTCTCTTTTTTCCCAGAAAAAATTCAAAAAATAATCTTTAGCAGTACCTTTTTAGAAAATAAAAAAAACGAAATGTAATTAACAGGAGTAAATAAATTCCTATGGTAGTTCCAAGCCTTATCTTTTGTTTTTCCCGGTTCCGGAAGTGTCCGAATCCCGGAAATGCCTCGGTGCTATTTTTTCACTTTTTTATGTTTTTGGAATCTTCTCTTCCTATACTAGTCGCGGAAAAAAGTCCTGGGATTTTCTCGCGCCCCCCAAATTCCGTCGCGCTCCGAAAAGTTGATTTGTCGCGGGAATCGCGTGCGACAATAAGGCAAAATCAACAAAATTGCACTGTGCAAAAGCACTTTTCGGGTTCATGCACAGTGCAGAGTCGCAGAAAAATCCCAGGACTTTTTTCCGCGACTAGTACATATTTATTTTGCTCGTTTTCGAATGGAATGCTGACGCTGGTGGCGTTTTTACCGCCATTGTGCTGCAAAAAATAAAATTTTGGCCGTTTTTCGGTAATTATCAGCAAAAAATATCCGGTTACTATACAAGTATTTCTTCTGTATCCCATAAAAAAGAAGGAAACAATGAATCACTGGACTTTTACCCAGTTAAAACCATCTTTTTGCTGTTTCTTTTCACAAAAACCTGGCTGTGGAAGTAAGATCCTCCTTATTTTTAACTCCGCCCCTAATTACATAATTGTTATTACCATATCTGCCACAGTACCTTAACTTTAACGTATGACCACGTCTATTTTTCATTTGGTATTCAAATCCCCGCAAACGGACCTTTGTCACGGCATAATAAGGCACCAAACAATATCTGGAATTTGATTAAAAATCCTTGACAGGGAAGTTTATTATAGAAAAATTCCTTTAATATTTCTGGAACGGCAAAAACAAGGCTATTTTACGCCATAAAAAGGCTCATTTGAGCCCAGCCCATTAGTAGTTTCACTTCCCCGCAGATTACTTGAAACAGCGAGAAATCTGAATTCTTGGAAATCACAAAACTTGCTGAATGCTATTCGAACTTTATGGTATTGCCGTCTAAACTACACCTTTTACCACTCATTTGGCGGGTTTTCATTTACATGCATTTATTTGGTTATATCACTGCGATCACATATGGCTTCCTTTCTTTGTCAGACAGCGGTTGACAAAAAATGGAAGTGCTCAGATCTTGGCACAAATTTCGACTAAATTTTTCTTAACCATATACGAAACTCCATATATAGCGTATTGCAGGAACAGTTGAGATTTTTGGAAGATCCACTGTATTCTTGAAATTACCAAAAATATGGCAATGTGTGCTGAAAATCTGCGAATTTCGGCGCAATCGTTTCAAACCAATTTAGAAGGCAATGTTCCGAAACAGGTTATAATATTTTTCGCAAAGCTGGCAGAGATACCACAAAAATCGCCAACTGTTGGTAACCTCTTCAAAAGCGCGAGCTAAACTTTTCAAAAATTTTGAAGCGCCGTATGTCCCATAAAAAATTTAACGAAGATCTGAGCGTCGCACCTGACACACCTTTCTAATAAGTTCTTATGGGCCACAGTTTTCCCGAAATCATTTGTGCATTTAAATGGGTTTTAGCACATTTGAATTACACCTGGCCTATAAATATTATACTATATGTCTTGCTAACGTGCAAGTTGAGTGTTATGTTCAACTGACCAAGCAGCCCGTTTTTACGACAATTGCGTTAAACCAAGGACTTACATTAATAAGGTTTGGGTCAGTAGGAAATATGCGTATTTACTTCCAGGAAGAAATTTATTGTAATTGGTTAAGAAATTTTATTAATATATTCGTATTAAATAGGCCATATTTGTACGGGCTGTGGGTAGTCAATGATGTTTGTTTTTTACATAGATTTTGCAACTTACCGAGGCTCGCAATACATCTATCTACAGTAAACCCTGTACATCGGATTTTAAGGGATCAAAAGAGCTTGTTTGCTCTAGTGGTGTTCTTTAGTACGGAGATGTACGTCCTGACATATTTGTCGCGGGTGTCGCGCGAGGAAATTAGTGTGAGCTCGCGCGGAAGTGCATGTCGCTAGTGCAAAGACGGGGAATTGCCGCGAAATGTGTCAGGACTTTATGGCGCGACTATGCACTTTCTTCTTCTAATTACAGCTATTCCATTTTATTTACAGCTCAAATGGAAACTGACACCGAATTTTGGGAGGACCGTAACCCTTATTTATTACTGATCCTGTACAGAATCAATGGCGTTGTTTCTACAATATCATGCTTCATCGGCATCTACCTCGTTCTATTCAAATCTCCCAGTCGGTTTGGATTCTATCGGTACTTCTTGCTCAACATTGTCGTAAGTGTCAGTCATGTGTATACGAATGCAGTGAAACCTCTTTAAAAACAAACCTTAGGCGTCCAGAAATTTGTTGATTTATACAGGGTGACCCAAAATAACGGAGACAAAAGATTTCCCGTTTTTTCTGCGACTTATTAAGATTCATGAGTGACTCCTTATTTATATTACAGTACCACGTTAGGGTAGTTTTATTTACAGATAGTTTTGTTGTACGACGCTCTTCTGCCTTGAACGACATAAATATATCCGGTTGACTCGGACCCTTCTGCCCGTGGGGTCTTTTTACAAGAAAGCTGTCTTACTCAAAAAAGAAAACTCGGAATAGTTTGAGATGTGCAGTGATTAATTATCGTAATAAGACCTTTAAAATGAGCTATCATACTAAGCTTAACTATCGATGGTTCAAAAGTTACAGCCGAGTATTTTCAGGCAGTTGAAGTGCAAAAATCGGCCTTTTTTGAAAATGTAAGCGCAACAAGGAGTTTAAATGTTAAATAAGGCAAAATGTAATATGAGTTACTAGAACATGATTAAAGGAACACCACAAAAGCAAAAGAGAAAGATTTTGCAACCGATACGGAATGCTATTTGGTAATCACTAGAATTCTGCCTTATTTTTGCCTTAGGCGGAATACCGGTCGAGTCGGTGACACATAAAGACCGAAAGTGCCCTAGGCTGATTCTCAAGAGTCGTATTCATAAGTGTACAGGAGCATAATGCGCCATTTTTATCTATCATGTCATTCTGTTATCGATAACCCATCTTTCTCAAAGCCGCGTGCCACGGGGAAGTTCTGGGCAATAAACTTGTTAAGGAAAAGCTGTTGCAACCAGCAAGCAATCACAGATTTTTTCAGAATCATTGTATTTATGAATAGAACACGTACTAGCGGTTTTAGCTTTATTCGAAAAAAACTGAATTTTTTATGGAAAAAATTTGGGAAAAATGGCGATCTTCAATGTTGAGATCGGTATCACCGTAGAAATAAAAACCGTAGTCCAAAAGCCTACGTAACTGCTTTCTTAGGGACTTAGTAGTCTAACAAAACAAAAGATCTTGCCATTTCTGCGGCTGTAGTAATGCCAGGCTTTACACAACACAAGGGAACCAAACTTGAGGGCCAAAAAAACGGCGCAAGGCATATTTGTTAAGCTGTAACTTTTTACTGCAGCATGATGATTCCACCAAACTTTCGTGGATTATAGAGAAGGTGTTATAGAATATTTCCCGCTGTCGCTTATGTTTCTCTAACGCCCGGTTTTCGCGGTGGGACCTTCAAAAATTTGTCTCCGTTATTTTGGGTCACCCTGTAGACGAGTCTACTTTTTTTTACATACGGTTCTCATCTTACATCTTCCTTGTTAGCATAAAATTGATTCTGAACGTTCGGCAGAACTCTACCCCTTTTCTGAACTTTACCCCAATCTGAACTTTACCCCTTTTTCAACTCTACCCCAAAAAAGGCTGAACTCTACCCCTTTTTTGATTTTCGCCAAAAAATCTGAACTCTACCCCTTTTTGAACACTACCCCATTTTGAAAATTGAAAAAATAAGGTGTGACATCTTATACGATGAAAAATTTTTTCAAATTGAGAAAAATCAGGTGTGACATCTTATACGATGAAATTTGTTTTTCAAACTGAAAATAATAAGGTGTGGCATCTTATACGATGAAAATTTTTTTCAAATTGAGAAAAATCAGGTGTGACATCTTATACGATGTAAAATTTTTTCAAATCGAAAAAACTAGGTGTGACATCTTATACGATGAAAATTTTTTTCAAACTGAAAATAATAAGGTGTGACATCTTATACGATGAAAATTTTTTCCAAATCGAGAAAAATCAGGTGTGACATCTTATACGATGAAAATTTTTTTCAAATCGAAAAAACTAGGTGTGACATCTTATACGATGAAAAATTTTTTCAAATTGAGAAAAATCAGGTGTGACATCTTATACGATGAAATTTGTTTTTCAAATTGAAAATAATAAGGTGTGGCATCTTATACGATGAAAAATTTTTTCAAATTGAGAAAAATCAGGTGTGACATCTTATACGATGTAAAATTTTTTCAAATCGAAAAAACTAGGTGTGACATCTTATACGATGAAAATTTTTTTCAAACTGAAAATAATAAGGTGTGACATCTTATACGATGAAAATTTTTTCCAAATCGAGAAAAATCAGGTGTGACATCTTATACGATGAAAATTTTTTTCAAATCGAAAAAACTAGGTGTGACATCTTATACGATGAAATTTTTTTTTCAAATTGAGAAAAATCAGGTGTGACATCTTATACGATGAAAAAATATTTTCAATTTGAAAAATTTTTTCATCGTATAAGGTGTCACACCTTATTCTTTTCAATTTGAAAAAAATTTTCATCGTATAAGGTGTCACACCTTATTATTTTCAATTTGAAAAAAAATTTTCATCGTATAAGGTGTCACATCTTATTATTTTCAATTTGAAAAAAAATTTCATCGTATAAGATGTCACACCTCATTTTTTCAATTTTCAAAATGAGAGGTAGTGTTCAAAAAGGGGTAAAGTTCAGAAAAGGGGTAGAGTTCAGGTTCAACCGATTCTGAACACCACTAGAATTGTATGTTGTCGGGAGGTTTCGTTATATGAGAGTTCGTTGTTTAGGGCTCTCTCTCTCTCTACAGGGCACTATCTCTCTACAGGGATGGTCCTCTATAGCAAGCTGTAAATTTTGGCCCTACTACACCTCAACCAATTCGTATATACATTTATTTCAGATAATGAGCTACCTCTTCGACATCTATACCTCTGCGCTTTACTCTCCGCTAGTCCTTTTCCCAGTACTGTTTACATGCACTTTGGGGCCGCTGAAGTATCTGGGCGATACGATTGGAGGAGTCATAGCCTATGTAAGTGACTTTCTCTATTTTTTGTTCAACTCAAAGCTCTAGGATTTGTTTATTCTCCTCTACAGCTCGGTTAATTTGTCGATTATCATGGCGATTGCTTATCGGTACACCTGCCTTCACAACCATACCAGAAAACTGACCAGCAAAAGAGGGATCACTACAATTGCAGTTGTCCAATTTAGTCTGGGCTTGCCGATTGTGGTGATGCGGCATATGGCGATAGGAAATAGAGATGAAAACAATAGCGCTGTTATCAGAGTAAGTTGAACTAATACTTTTATCCATAGCGACTTGTAACACAGTTATGGTAAATCCTTTGTACAACAAAATATATAAATATATTTCTTTTAGCACCACCCAACGATTGCCCGTGTTCTCCTTTCAAATCGATGTACTGGAGTTTCGTTGGAGTACAACAACACAATGACTTGGGCCTTTTTAACTGCCACTTTTGCTAGTTTTGCATTCGCCATTCCGTTCGCAATAGCGCTGATTTCCAAGTGCTACAAAGACTTGGAGATTATGCAAAGCAAAATGTCCTTTCAAACGAGAAGACTGCATTTGCAGCTGTTGAGAGCGCTTTGTTATCAGGTAAGCTTTGTGGCGTTGTGTATTAGAAGCTCTCTGCAACAAATTTCTTACAACGAAACCTGTTTATAGTAAGCAGTTTCATTGGTCGTAGGGACAAACGAAATATTTGTACAACAAATTGTACGACTTTTTAAAGTCCTATGGGATTCCTTGTACTTGACTACAGTGGCTGACCTGACCCAATGGCGAAAAACCTATCATTTTGCATCCGGAAAGTATCAAAAAATGTAGCAAAATGCCTCCCTGTCCAACTAAAAAACGTCCCCTTTGAAGGGTTCCGTCACAAAAAAGAGCGGGCGCGCTTTTGAAATCCGAGTTTTTTTTCACTTGGAAAGGGAGGCATTTTGCCACATTTTTTGATACTTCCCGGATGCAAAATGGCACGTTTTTTGCCACTGGATCAGGTCCTCCACTCTGTGATGTTTATGAGTTGTAAGCAGTCTTCTGACCCGACTTCAGCTATGTTTTTTTTTAGTTCGTCGTACCTCTGACCACCCTCATCCTGCCATTCATGATGCTCTCAGTTCTGTCGGCGTTGAGCACTTTCAGTGTTGGACGTAAGTTCACGTCCATAAACAACACATTTTCATTTTTCTCCAGGATATACCTCATACATTGTTCTGCTCGGAACAACTCATTCGCTTGCCAATACGTTAATGATGGCTCTGACAATTCGACCATTTACTCGGTACTTCCTACAAAAATTCGGGAAGAAAATGCACTCGACGGAGATGTATTCGGTGTCCAAGACCAACAACGAAAACTCGAAGCCTTTTACGAGCAAGGCGGCAACTTAGATGGTACAATGACGTTGTCTGGATACCGTTGGTGTCGCTAAAACAATTTTGTAATAAGAAAGATGTAAATACTAGTCAGGATTTTGACAATGATCTCCTCTGATATTATATTTACAAACGGGTAATATAATATTTATTTTCCAGCATTGCTTTATATAATAGCATGATTGTGGCATATCTTGTTAACCTGATGTGTATGATAGACTCTTGATCTTAAATATAAACCAGTGGTTTTGAGACAAATAATTGGGCAATAATAGCTGTTCAAATGCAATACACTCATCAAAGCCATCGAGAATCGACGTTTTTGCTACATCAAAATGAGGAGGTAGCGAGTCAAGCTTTATGTTGTTTTGGCTATGTCTAGATAGATGATGATGAAATAAATTTTATTATTCTAAAAAGGACAAAATTTACTGTTTGTGGAGCCATTTTGGTCACGTTTTGACCTTCTTCTTTCAATATATAATCGCCTGTTTCCTTAGAATACAATTAGGTTTTGGCGAGACAATCTTTATTTACATATAGAGGAGGAAGTGCTCCAAGCGCGACACTCATATTTTAACAAAGCTTGGCTTAGATTTTGAATCATTCTGCGAGGCTTCTAGTTCGCGCTTCGCAGAAATGACCGGGATATTTATTTGGGTCAAAAATTGAAAAAATTGGACATTTTGTTCCAAATTTCCCCATCAAAAGTTTCATGCCTATATTTCAATGGTAAAGTGTTTCAAATCATTTTTTTCCACACGAAACTGGCAAGGACAAGGCCAAAAAGCGATTTTTTCTCTCTGACCATTCTCCGTGTTTTGCATAGACTTTCAGGGATTTATATTAACCCATGTTCTGACATGTATGGAAAATTTAAAGAAAATCTGAGCGTCGCACTTGTCAGCCTTTTCTTGTTGGCAAATTTGGAAGAAAAAATTTTTAGAGTCATCGTTACTACGCCATAAAGTTTGTAGAGATTTTACAGCGCATTTTTTGCCCGCGACTTTCCGTTTTTGCACTAGCGACATGCACTTTTCTGCAAATCGCACCCGATAAAAAAATTCCACGGACTTTACGGCGCGATTAGTCTAAAAAGGTTTTCCTGTAGCCCTCAAAACGGTAAGTTAACGCAAAAAAATCTGTCGGCCTTCCAGGAGCCTTCTCGCCCTTTCAAAAAGAGCAGTGGTCACTTGAAACCCCCCGAAACGAAAATATAAGCCGAAAAACGGAGCGGCCGAGAGAAAGAGGCTGTGGAAAACGAAATGGCCGGGCGTTAGTTTCGAAGCCGGCCTTGCTTTTCGAACCTCTGGGACAACGCCTGCAAATTTCTTTCCATTTTGATTGTTTTGCCGGCAAAAGAGATGGAATGGTAAGTGAAGAGCAAAAATTATTCTAAACATTGAACTTTGAAGTGATTCTTTTGTCCAATTTTTTAAATTTTTGCGATTTTTTAAATGGGTTTTGATGGTTTTCGTGCCGTGATTAATATTTTTGATTACGTTTTTGTTTAATACTTTGTAATTTATTTTGTTTTTACTTTATGTCACATCTAACATGTAATTTTTTACCTTCAAATGTCATCAAATTTGAGAAGAAAATTTTTTCTCGAAAAATCTCAAAATTCCCCCCTCATTGATGTTTGATTTTATTCAAAAAAACTTTTTTTTATTTCAAAAACCCCTCAGTTTTCTCCCATTCATTTCTTCCAACATGTAAATCTCCGGACTGCGAACGTATTTCCCTCTCAAATTGTGTGTCTTTTTTTGCGAAAGCAACGTGTCTGTTTTGTGAGACGTCACAAAAAAGTGCGCAGTCAGAAATTTCGAAAAAGGATGAGGGATTTTTTCCGAGGTAAATAAAAATAAGAGTTGAGTCATCACCGAAAAAGGTGGAAATATTGAGAAAAGTGGTCTGATCGTGTTATTGCTGTCTGAAAATCGAATTTTGTGTGGTCTGAAAAAAAAATTTTTTTGAGATTTTTTTGAAATTTCGAAAAATTTTTCATTTTTTTTTGCTTTTTTCTTTAAAAAAATATAAAAATTCGTTTCAATTTCCACCTTCTTCCAGAAGACCCCAATGATTATTTTTATCTTTTCTCGACTTTGTTCTTCTCAAAAATTATTGGCAATATTCGAATCAAAAGAATCCGTCGAATCACGCCATCCCGTTCTGTTTTTTGCCCTGAAACGTGTATCTTTCCCCTCAACCCGTTATCTTTCGTGTATGTTGAACATCTTCTTGATGAGCGATGTTTTGGAGGAATGGTGATAAAAAATATACAATGTAAATAAGCGGGAAATAATTAATTTTATGCGGAAAGAAGGTATAAAACCTAAAAATTGAACTTTGAAGATTCACTTGTAAATTGCGCCATAGGAAATTGAGGCTCTTATCAATTCGACAATACTGTATTGATGATTTTTTATTGCCCTTTTAATGCCCATTTCCCGGCAGTAACTTTCTGTGTATGATGGTTTTTATGGCTGTTTGTTTGGAACTTCTATTAACACAGGGGATGTTGTTTCAAACTCTGTTATATGGGAAGGCATTTTCGCCCTCCACATTTTATACATACTCTCTCGTCAGCAAAAATTGTTGTTGAATATCTCGGCTTTTCTTGCAAATTTTGAGCAAAAATTTTCTGGGATCGTCAGAAAGTATGATGATATTTAGTGGGCAAAATTTGGGGAAGATATGTGAATTGCCTTTCGAGATTTTTTTTGTGAGATTTTGAACTTTAAACTTGCTGAAAATCCCGATTTTTTTTGAGATTTTTACTATGGAAAGTAAGCGTTTTATTAGGTATAGTACTACTTATTTTCCTACTAAAAATCAATTATTTTTGACCAAAAGTAGCAAAGACCTGGCCGAAAAAACTTTTTTCTCCAACTCTGCCTCCCCATTTTCCATAATGCCTCAACAGCAAATCTAATGTTGCTTCAAGCTTGAAACCTTTCCTCAAACTCTCGCTTCCCCTCTCTTCCACGCTTCTGGCCCACAGCCAACCTGTTCAGCGGACAAAGTTCACTCGCGTTTCTTCAAACACTCCCGTCAGAAACTGTTGTTGAGACTTGAGATTTCCGAACGTTCCCTCCGATCGATCTTCTAGTCTAGCTGAGGCGGTTGGGCGCTTCTCTCATGCCGGAAAAACATTCGATTCGCTTGCAGCCGACGCTGACGTTGAGCCGGAAGAGCAGATGGCGCACCTCGTGGGGGGCAAGTGGGGTACAAAGTTTGGCAAACATATTTTTGTGGACTTTGTCCTTTACACAGTCGATTGATGTCTGATCTATTGGTTTTTTAACAGTGTGAAATTTTTTGATGACTCATTGCAATGTCTTATTTTTGGTGCTTTGGTCGTCTATAGTGCGAATTGCAAAGATCAAAAATGTTGGTTATAGAAGGGTTTTGTTATATAGAGGTTCAACTTGGCCTTAATTGACTTCCTGTCCTCTGAAATATGTAGCTCAAAGCTTTGTTATGCCGACATTTGTTGTAGGTTCCACTTATCACCAACCTATTTTTATCCCATTTAACTGGGTTATGTTTACTGAGGAGAACGTCAAATCTATCATATCAGTGTAGCAGGAAATCTGGCGAATTGACAAATCTTTTTTTCTCTGTGTGATAAAATAGCAATCACAGGTCATTGATCAAACGCAATTATCAAGTCTTTCAAATTACTTGTTACATAGGCAGAAGGCTTTAAACTACACGAACTTTGTACTTCCTGGAGGGGAATTTGAAACATTGTACGCCTGCAAGGGAAGTCAAAGCATACATTTATCTCCATTCAACTCGTTTAGATCGTCTTGCGGACCAAAGGACAGGCAAACTTTCGACCCTGACCTGCTTTTCGTGTTGCGAGTGCTTTTGTCACGAGATTTGGACACCTGACAAAAAGGCCCAGACAGAGAAAAAAAGCAAAAGGATAGAAAGTAATAGCACTGAAACAGATGATATTTGACTTGATGAAGAACAGAGAGGGGAGAGGGAGAGGAAAGTTGTAGGAGGGGGTGATTACTAATACATATACATATGTACATATTACATTTTGGGATAAAAAGAAAGAAGTGAGGAGTTATGGGGGTTTTTGTAAGCTACCTATATGTAATAGGGATACAGTGACGTTTCTGTAGTTCCGTTATATATGTGAAAAAACAATATAAATTTTGGACTAACAGGGGAAGTACTTCAAGTGTGACGCTCAGATTTTCTTTAAATTTTGCACACACATCGGGTATGGACTAAATATCAATTCCTGAAAGTTTTAGCTCGCGCTTTACGGGCGCCGCCGAGATATTGAACGATTTTTGCCGCCGAGAGAGCACGCTCAACGTGGAGAGCGGTCAGAGAGAAAACCGCTTTTTGGCCATAACTTTGGCAGTTTCGTGCGGAAAAATTAGATTTTTTGTAGAAACATTATTCTTTACGGTTGAAATAGGCATGAAACTTTTCGTGCCGAAATTCGGCAAAAAGTCCCAAATTTTCGCCGACTTTCGATCTAAAAATCTCGGATGTTTCTGCAAAGCGCGAGCTAGGATTCCCGCATATATCTTAGAAAAAATTATTCTAAATTTGTGCCAAGTTTCATCAAAATCTGAGCGTCACACTTCAAGTACTTCCCTTGTAAGTTTTGTCAAAATTTGAGCGTCGCGCCTTCTATATAAGGCGACAATATTTTTGCCATATCCTTGCCAATTTTGTGTAAAAAAGGTTGATGTTTTTTGTGGAAATGTTGCCCTCATTGTAAAAAATATTGAGCTTGTTTTTTCATATAAAAACTGGCAAAAAAAGTGTTAAGTTTTGACAATTTCTGCAAAGCGGAGGCCAACCACAGACCTTCGTTTATACAGTGGCGGACCTAATCTAGTGACAAAACAAGTACCATTTTGCATCCGGGAAGTATCAGAATGTGGCAAAATACCTCCTTCTTCAAGTGAGAAAGCTCCAATTTCAAAATTGCGCCCGTTCTTTTTGTGGGGGAAAGGGCGAGCCCTAAAAAATTAAGTATTATATTTTTAGTTGGAAAAGGAGACACTTTGCTATATTTTTTGATACTTCCCGGATGCAAAATGGTACGTTTTTTGGATCAGGTCCGTATTTGTAGCTTATCAAACATCATTCTTCATCTCCGCCAAGTTTCGGTATAAACTTACAGTAGCTCTTCGAACCCTTGTCTTCCATTTGTCATCCCCTATTCTGAGCTCTCACCCAAATTTTATTCAGATACCTGCGTTTTAATTTGTTACACGCTGCTCTCATTTCATACGCTCTTCCCAATTACGCTAATTTATTTGGCGGAACCGCACTGGAATCAGCTGAACCAATACTTTGATCGTAAATTTTGAAGGCGGGTTTAAGCGAGCAAAGTATGCGTTTAATGCGGCTTGCTGAACTTGATCATGTGAAGGGCAGATGGTTGTTTGGAGCGCTTCCAACGCCGATAAAGGAAAACATGACCAATGATATGTTTGTGGTCAAAGTTTGAGACTGATTTTGTTGCTTTTGGAGGCTGATACAATTTATGAAAAAAGTACAAAAGATGAGGGAAAAAATTAAAAAAACTGAAGTTTTCATGTAAAATATTGGCAGTTTGAAAATGCAACCGTCTTCTACATAATGCTGACGACATATATGTCACTTATGCTACGCAAAAAGAAACTCAAAATTTTGAAAAATAATCCTTTTTGTTTGTTTTTACCAACCTTTCAATCTTCCTCCCATTTGCTCTCTTTTTATGCCTTCAAGCCACAAGAATAACACCACTACTAATCTATCATACAACCCCTTAACTAAACTCCTCAGACTCAAAAAAGGTCACGCACTTTGAACCTTGGAATCAGCAAAAAAATTTTGACGTTTTAACAAGGCAGTAAGTGATTTATTTCGGAGGTCTTTCTAGTCGCGCCGACGGAATCCATTGGGAATTAGAATTAAAAAGACGGGAACTTTGGACTGTCTAGATGGGATTTGGTCTAAAAATTCTCAATTTTTCGTCGATTTTTTGCTGAAAAATACGGTAATTCCCATCGGAAGTCATAACCAATAAAAAATGGGGCAAAATGATCAATTTGTTTTTGAAAACCGTTTTATATCTTTACAACAAAGTTACTTGTTTATACAAGCAGAAAAATGTAGTTTGGGGAGGGATCCAGTTGTCAAAAGTGCTTCTGATTGCAGGCATTCCGAATACCGCTAAATAAATCCCTCTGACTAAAAGTAGCGTTCTTATGATAAGAGGGCAATAGAGATGAACTTTTGAAAAATCAGAGAAGGAAGCATTTCGAAGAGGAAGCCTTCCCCTCTCTTTCTAAAAGGGCAACCTTCTCGCTCCATCTTCAAAAAACGCTATTAAAAAAACTCGGGGAGGGAAGTATTTGGAGGTATTCAGAGTGCTTCCTGGGTGCAATCAGATGGAAGTTTTGATAGCTCAATTCTGGAATCCACTGTAAAGCTGTTTATGTTTCCGCCTACAACAGAGTACACTGTGAAAATAGATCACCAGCTCACGCCTTACAAAAAAAACGAGATTTTTGGATTAAACTTGTACAGTTGCGGACCTGATACAGTAGCAAAAAAAGTACCATTTTGCATCCGGGAAGCATCAAAAATGTAGCGAAATGCCTCCTTCTCCAACTACTCCCTCACAAAAAGAGCGGGTGCGCTTTTTAAATCGGAGTTTTTTCAATTGGAGAAGAAAGCATTTTGCCACATTTTTGATGCTTCCCGGATGCAAAATGATATGTTTTTTGCCACTGGATCAGGTCTGCCAACGTAAATCCATATTCTTTTTGCGATCACACCTCAATACCGGATGTCCTGGCAAAATTTTTTGGATTTACTACGTGACGTATTTACCACAAGTGTCACAAATTTCATAAACATCATACATTCAGACATTCGCTACGATTTGCAAAAATCTTTTCAAGTTTTATCTCAATCTTTGCTGATTTTCATGGAAATCAAACTCTCCCATCCCTGTTGCTGCTTGTAATGCAGGTTCTTTGACATTTACAAACACGCACTCTAATCTCTGCTCAATGTTTTATTTGATTAGCCTATCAGTTGTCCCCTCCCAAATTCCGGGAGAAAAAAAGTTTCAAATGAATGGCGTGATTCCAGCCCCCTTCCTTGCAGCTTGTATGTAAAAACTGCAGGGTTATGATGAATTGGACGGGTTAGACGGAAAATTAATCAGCGATTTTTTTTTGATTTTTTGACCAAAGCACATACAGTGGGGGACCTGATCTAGTGGCAAAAAACGTATCATTTTGCATCCGGGAAGTATCAGAAATGTGGCGAAATGCTTCCCTCTCCAAGTGAAAAAAACTCCAATTTGAAAAGCCAAAAGCGTACCCGCTATTTTTGTGAGTCAAAATGAAGTTTTTTCACTTTGAGAGGGAAGAATTTTGCCACATTTTTGATGCTTCCCAGATGCAAAATGGTACGGTTTTTGCAACTATATCAGGTCCGCCACTGTACGAACTGCTTGAAATGGACTTGGCCTTACAGTTAAAAAAAATTTTTTTTTTTTGAAAATAGTCGAAAAATGAAAAAATCAAAAATGAAATTTTTTTGTCATTCCCATTTTTACGGGATTTTCATAGTTGCCAACCCGAAACCGCGTTTTTCCACTTTTCATCTGCGCTCGAGATCGGTCGTATTTCAAAACTTTCTTCTGATTTTGCCATACAATGCCGAAAAAGTAAGTCAAATTAGACTTGTTAGGGACTGTGAGCCCCCTTTTTCTCCCCCGGAATACCGTATAATCCGACTTTTGGCATGAAATGTGGAAATTGGGGCCTTGTTTCTGCTCACAAGTTGTTTGTCCGGCCCCTCCCACCGGCACTGTCCCCCAGCGAAAACAGGGTGGTTTCCGCGAAAACAAACGTGACTTTTTGACGTCAAGCAGTTCCATGCCCCCCAACTTGGCCCGGAAAACACGGTCTCTACGTTCTCCACTTGCATGGCCATTAATTTTCCGAAAGGCGTTCGTTTCTCTTTATTTTCCCCGAGGCACACATGTTTTGTATACGATGGATTGTTGTTGAGGATTGTGCCCACTTATTTACATTGAGTGCGGCTGTCATTGGGACTATTGGGAGCGGAATTTTGCTGATAATCGGTCCTGCAGAATGTTTGGACGGCAATTTTAGGATTTTGGGATATTATACTAGGTAATTAGATGTTTTTGCTTCAAAATCTCGGGATTTCCAGTTAATCCTTCTATAACTTCCTCTAAATACCCTTTATCTTTCAACTGTTTCCTATTTTCATCAGAAAAATCGCGATTTTTAGCCTAATTTGACCACACTTCGCTTTGTCCAAAAAATCCGTCATCCTGACACATTTAATTCGCCCCAAGAAATTTTCCTGGTTCTTTTCTTATTCTTCCCAGCGCAGCTATTATCTGATATCTAATTCCTATACTTTAATTACTCAGTAAGGCCTGTTTTTTCCAGTCATGATGACTGTTTTTCTGGAGGTTCCGAAATTTTTTCTTTTTACCTCAATTTTCTCGTGAGTTACCTAATTTCACGTTGGTTTTCTTGGAGAATCCTTATTATTTTGTCGATTTTCGAGGTCTACTGTTTTCTTAGCGGGTTTCAGACGTCTGGATTTAAATTTTCGATATTATACTTGACCTCAGCCCTAAAATTGCCGCGTTTCCTCGATTTTCATCGGTATAAAAGGTCATTTTCGGTCTCCCTAGACTATGAATTCCTTCTTCTTCGACTAGTAACCGCTAGAAATTGTAAAAATTGTTTGTCTATTACAAAAAAATATTTCCCCCCAAAGGTCGCCAGATTTACCTAAAATAAGGTGATTTAGACCTGATGCTGTCTCCCAAAAGTGTTGACCGCCTTCAGAAGGGGTATGCCTAATTTGTAAAGGCGAATTTAATTTGATTTTGAGTAATTTCCACCTCAACTTCTTCGATCGGAGAAATGTGGGCGGAGCTTATCACTGTTATCAGCGAGGGTTTCAAAGTCCATCGTTTATAATAAAAAGATAAACTCGACGATCTTCTAATTGTTTTATGGGTGTTGGTGGGCTGTTTATAGGAGGGGATTACTCGTTTTTTCCGGTAATTGGATATTGTTTTAGGTTGGAGGGAAATTATAGGTAATTTATTCCTCTGCAAGGGTTTTCTTGTTTGTTTTTTGCCGGAAATAGATCTGGTTTGCCTTCTAGCATCGATTTCTGAACTTTTTTGCAAAAAATTGCAGGATTTCAAGGATTTCTGTTTTCACGCCTAGTGTAATATAAATTTATTTGAATTTCGATGAATCTATGTTTTAGTGAGCTTTATTTATTTTCAAAACCCTTATTTCAAACATCTCCGCTGTGGTAGTCCAGATCATTTCCGATTTTTTGGCAATTTTTGACCTTATGCCTAGTGTAATATAAATTTTGTCCAATTTGCCCGGATTTTCGTATGATTTCTAGACGCCTTTGTGTTTTGGACGTAATCAAGGCTTGGAGTGTCGTTTCCTTGCATAAGACGTCGCTGAATTCGTTTTTATCAATTTTTTTGATTAGTTTTGACCCAAAAAAAGCTTTCGAAAAAATTTGAGCCGCCTAGGTTACGATTATCGAATACAGCTGAAGTCTGATTCATTTGATCTCCACAGATATTGTTAAAGTTACGATTCGTGATTCCGCTGTTAAATTTGCGTTTCCGCAGTAAAATTGCTGATTTCCAGTGCACTTTGGGACGATTTTAATATTTTCTCCCGGAAATTATAACAGAACAGATCTGCCAGTATGGTAAAGGACGCATCTTCTTCGCTCTGGGTCGTCCCATTGAATGTGGGAAGTCGGTCAGTCGATTTTTGTTTTTGAAATTTTTATTTCTTTTATGTTATACTAGGGCTTCAAGAATAAGGTCAGAACTTGAAGCTCAACCGTCAGACTGCGATGCTGTTTATCGCAATTAAAGGTCAAGGCGTTACAAGGCACCTCTGAAAGTTCGGCATCGCATTTTGCAGAAATTATCGAGATATTTGGGTTGAAAGTAGAGGATGCCATCTAAGTGGCTTGTCCAAATTTTGAACCTAAATATCTCGGTTGTTTTTGCAGAATGCGATCTGAAATTTTCAGAGATGTTTTGTGACATCCTGACCTTTGATTGAGTTGAACAACAACGCAGTCTGAGGGTTGAGCTTTGAGCCGTGACCTTATTCATGGACCTGAGTTGTGGTGTATTTTGTTACGCTTAGTGTCCCTTATTTCGCTGTAAAATGCATGTTATGTTGTTGCAAAAGATATGGAGTTGTATATCAGGCTTGCTCTCAAAGTCCAATTCCAGTTTCGATTCCTCTCTTTGCAGCTTTCTGTTATCATTTGTTTATCATACCTTCTGTTATCGAATTCCACGTGGATGTCAATCCGATGCGTAATTTGGTTGTCACGCCATGTTTCATTAGCCTCGGCGGGGCGGAGAGCACCCTCTTTAAAAGGCATGTTTGATCAAAGTCTTGACTACATTTACATTTTATTTGGCAGCGAAGAGGTCGGGGGTCATGGATAAGATAAAAACTTATGTTTTTTGGCCTTGTTTATCGTATTAGAGCTGCTTATGAAAAAAGTGAGCCGCTGCAAAGACGAAAATTCAGATTTTTTGAAATTTGGTTGTCATGGATAATATAAAAATTTCAAATTTTTGCTGAATTTTAGTTTTCAAACGTTTGTTGGGGCACTTGAAAAGCTATTTATTATGCTTTTCTGGGATTAATTACTATCTTTTTAGTCGAATTATTACATTAAACTTTATGAACAATATAAATTTTCGGCTTTTTACCTGCCTGAAACTGATAGTTTAGGTTAATAGAAGGTGTAATAGACCAGTGAAACATAAATTTTGAACACTCAGGCCATAAAAATTCCCTTGAATCATCTCCAAGCCAATAATTTTGTCTTCATACATATTTATTTGGCCAGATTTCCCCACCAAGGAAACGGAAATTTGTATGAAAAAGACACTTGTTCACATCAAAAGATCTTGCGTGTTCCTTTATGGCCAAATCCTGTGGAATGTCATTGACTTTTTATTTTTGAGACGTCTCTCGGTTTCAGCTGTCTACTTGATGTTAGACTTGAAATTTGGCCGATTAATCCGATTTCTGAGCTTTCTCGTGGCTAACCTTTATCCGTGTGGCTGTTCCGTCCCCCCAGGCGGTTTACCCGTCTTTACTCACCTTTTGTCGCATCCTTTGTTATCGTTTTAACCCAAATTTTCTTTGGTTTTTCTCTCAGTTTGCCCACTTTTTTTTGGTGGTGGAAAGTGGAAAAATTTGGTTGCTCATCGAAACTGAAGTGAATTTTGCAGGGTCGCGGACTTGTCCGATTGGGCGACGAACAGCACACAGCAGCAGCTGGTGAACGCATTAGCCTCGGCACCCACTTCCGTCTACTACAGCGTCGGCGCGGCAGCAACCATCGGAGCCATGGGATTGTGGTGGATGTGGTCGAAGGAGGGAAAAGTGAAGCCAATTTTGGATCTGAATGCACAAACCAGAGTCCTGCCGGTATGTTCAGCTCGTTTTTGTTTCTTTGTGTTTTGTTTTTTAGGAGGAATTGAGTTTTCTTGGAAGATTGGAATAAAATGAGGGGAATTTTGAAAAAATGATCAATGTTCGTGGTCAACAAGCGAGGAAATTCTTCTGGATTTTGGTTTTTTATGATCCCTAGGGATTGTAGTAGTAGTGGAAACGCGTTTTACGGGGATTCGGAGCCTTTTCGATGTTGTCTGTAACGATTTAGAATCAGAGGTCAGGTGAAGTGTAAATGGTATCAAAATTGAAGTCAGCTATGGTCAGAGGTTGGATTAGGGATTGCAGAGGCTTTCGTTTAGCTTATACTTTTTTCACGGATATTGGAACACTGATTTTTTCTCGGATATTTGACCTAGGAGGTATCATGGTGAAGATAAAAAGTACCATTTAATTGCGTAGAATCTTTTCTAAATTTTTGTGGTATGTCCTTGAAGGTCTAATCAATACTAAGAAGTAACAAATTGACTTTTTTGCCCTCCGGTTGAATCAATATTGCTCTTTAACCTTCAAAAATTTTCCCGGAACATTTCTGCACGGTGCTTTTTTCCTAAAGAAGACCATTACGCGTAATCAATCATCGCACCCTAACCTTGAAATCGCCGACTACTTAATCATCCCATGAAAAAAAAAACTCGCCATTTGTTTTTGTTCCCAATGTAAACCTCGCCAGTAAAAGTACAGTAAATAAGCGTAAAAACTCGAACCACCCAGGCCTGGCGTGATTGCGGTTACGTCACAGCAAAAACATTGGGATTATCAGCTTAATCAGAGCAAAAAATCAGAGAGTATCAGTTTTTGGTGAGAGGTGATGATATCTTTTTATTAGACATCATGGTTTATATGAAAATAAAGAAATTTCTGCAGAAATACTGATAGATGAATTAATGAAAGAGAGCTTGTTGTGAAGAGAAGTCTGTGAACATTTTTTTGAAATGGTGTTGGAAGGAAATTGAGAAATATATTACAATTGACACGTTGTTTTTGTAATTTTGAACTTTTTGAAAATTTGATGATGGTTCGAACTTAAATTTGTATAAAAAAAGGTTGAGAATGAAGATAAATATGTAATAAGGCTATTGCAGCCTTATTCTTGCTACAGTGACGGACCCGATCCAGCGGCAAAAAACGTACCATTTTGCATCCGGGAAGCGTCGAAAATGTGGCAAAATGCTTCCCTTTCCAAGAGAAAAAACTTTGTTTTGAAGGGCGCGCTTTTGAAATCGGAGTTTTTCACTTGGAGAGGGAAGCATTTTGCCACATTTTTGATACTCCCGGATGCAAAATGGTACGTTTTTTTCCACTGGATCAGATCCCCCACTGTATGATTGAAACTTGAAATTGGAGATTTCTGGTTTAAAATCATGCTTTTTATAAGATTTTTGCTGAATTTATAAAAACTGACTGCTAATTTTTCAGGATGGCTCTCGTGTCTCGAAATACGTGAAAAATGACAGCCTGTTCAAGGTCCTTCATCAGGATGCCACCACTATCTACGAGGCCGCTCGTCGCGGCGCCCGAATCTCCAAAAACGGCCCAATGTTGGGATACCGTCAAAAGCAGCCCGATGGAAGCGAACCCTACGTCTGGCTCCATTACGATGAGGTCCTCAAACGAGCAGATGATGTCAGCATTGCCCTCAGAGAGTTTGGAATCGAAGCTGGACAAGGGAGCTTCATCGGAATCTACTCGAAAAACAGACCTGAATGGGTAATTGTGGAGCAAGCGGCGTATAATTTCAACAATGTTTTGGTCCCATTGTACGATACGTTGGGCCCGGATGCCTGTTCATTCATTGTGAATCAAGCGGAGATCAAGATTGTGTTCTGCGACTCGGTTGCGAAGGCTTTGGGTAAGATTTGACATAGTGTAATATAAATTTTTTGAGTTTTGTCGGAATAACTGTTTATTTAGTATATAATATGGTACTCTATGATGTGATATCGAATTTCAGGATTGTTGAAGACTAAGGAATCGTCTCCAACCCTCTCCGTCATCGTTGTTTTTGACCAGGACCTTAAACCCGAACATATTTCCCAAGCTGAAGCACAAGGTGTCCGATTGGTCTCCTTCGCCGAATTCGAAGCCACTGGAGCCAAGGCGAAGCGAGTAGCCCATCAACCACCAACTCCCGAAGATTTATCCACCGTATGTTACACTAGTGGAACTACTGGTACGCCCAAGGGAGTAATGCTGACCCATGGCAATGTCATTGCTGATGGAACCACCTTGGACTACTTTAAGAACTTTAATGTGAGTTTAGAAAAATTTCGAGGTTTATAGCGGATTTTTGAGGCTTTTATGGAAACATTTTTTATTGTGCATGATATCAAGTTTCTGTTTCAGGTCTCCCCCACCGATTGCATGATGTCCTTCCTCCCTTTGGCCCATATGTTCGAACGAGTGGTCCAATCCGTCGTCTACACCGAAGGTGGCCGCGTCGGATTCTTCCGTGGCGATATCCGCGGCCTCCCCGACGACATCAAAACCCTGAAGCCCACGGTGCTCCCGGTTGTCCCCAGAGTCCTAAACAGAATCTACGACAAGGTCATGCACGAAGTGAACAAGTCCAAAGTCAAGAAGGCACTGTTCGAAACGGCTCTGGCCTTCAAACAACGCGAAATTAACAGTGGAATCATCAGAACGACCGGATTCTTCGACCAAGTGGTTTTCAAGAAGATTCGAGATGGAATGGGCGGCAACGTTCGTCTCATGATCACCGGGTCGGCCCCATTGGCTGAAAATGTCCTGAATTTCTGTCGATGCGCCTTCGGAGCGTTCGTGGTGGAGGGCTACGGACAAACGGAATGCGTGGCCTGCGCAACGATCACCGTCGAAGGAGACGCCGTCCCCGGCCATGTAGGAGTACCCTCCCCATGTTGCGCCATCAAACTCGTCGACGTACCGGAGCTGGGATATCATAGCAAAGATCAGGCCGGAGAAGTGTGCATCCGAGGCCCAAATGTCTTCAAAGGATATTATAAGAACGAGGAACAGACCAAGGAGACGTTGGATGAGGATGGATGGCTCCACACTGGAGATATTGGACGCTGGACGGAAAGAGGAACGTTGAAAATTGTGGACAGAAAGAAGCATATCTTCAAATTGGCACAGGTAAGGATTTGAGAGAATTTTTGATTGTTTTTTGATGGAAAATGTGAGAGTTCAGGAAGGATTAGGGAAGTTTAGAGGTCGTTTAGAGTGCCCTCTGTGGGCTGGGTGTAATTTTCCAATTTTTTTGAACCTTTGATTTGAGAAATTAAGAATTTTTTGATAATTTTTTGTATTTGGTGCCAAATTTTGCGATTTTTTTCAAATTTTTGTCATTTTCAGGGAGAATACGTTGCACCCGAGAAGATTGAGAACATTTACAGCCGCTCCAAGTTTGTTGCCCAAAGCTTTGTGCACGGCGAATCCCTGAAAACCTGCCTTATCGCCATCATCGTACCGGATTCGGACGTCCTCCCAAAAGAAGCGGAGCAAACCCTCGGCATGACGGGCTTCTCCATGGCCGAACTGTGCGCCAACAGAGACGTGAAGAAGATGATCCTGGATGACATGCTCAAAATCGGCAAAGAGTCGGGATTGTTCAGCTTCGAGCAGGTGAAGGATATCCACCTTTGCGCTGAGCCCTTCTCCGTCGAAAATGGCCTCCTGACCCCGACGCTGAAGTCGAAACGACCCCAATTGAAGGTGCATTTCAAACCCCAGATCGAGGACATGTATTCCAGATTGGAATAGAGCGGATGCGAGGAGGATTTGAGTTCGAAAAAGGGGTTTTAATCATGTTATCCATCAGGTTTTGGTGGTCTAAGTCATAAATTGTCGATTTTATTGTTTCTTTTGCCCGAAACTCAAGGAAACTGGGTCCTTCTTTGATGTTTAGGCACCCCCGTTCATACATTGTATAGCAAACATGTTAATTATTGTAGTTTGTGGATTTTCAACAGTTTGTTTTTTTTTGGAATTTCTTCGATTTTCAACGCATTTCGGGTCCAAAAGTCGTGGTTTCGACCGAATTTTCGAACGAATTTTTAGCTCAATCATCTCCAAATATCTCTTGCTTCATTTTACTCTTTTCTAGTGTCAATTGTAATCGATTGCAATGTAGATTTCTTTAATTTTTTCAGGATTTTTTTGTCATATTTTGTGTTTGTAGCGAATTTAATAAGTTTTGTTTGCATGTTTTGGAAATTAATTAGAATAAACGATAAGATATCAAAGTAATGTGGATGATTTTGAAGGAAAAGATGGAAAAATGGGGTGGCAGAGTTTAAAAGACGGGTTTGGTCGCGCAAAACGATCAACAAGCCTACAAAACGACGTGCACCTTTGAATTTCAGTCAGGAATCGCTGTAAAGTTAAACGTAAAGTGACAACTACATGTTCGCTTGATCAAAGCACTGTCCGTTCTTTAGAGAACCTTGGAGTTTGATCAGATGTTCCTCTCTGATTGGATTGTGAGCCAAAAAAAATTACAGACATTTGTTTTGACTGTAAATTTATAAATCTTGTTATAGCCAGACAAATAAATGTAATTTTCGGTGCTGCGATTACACATTAGCTTATCCAAATTTTGATCAATAGTGTTTGATCAATCACATGAACTATAATACTTCCCTGTTAGTGGAAATGATTGAAATCCGGTCCCAGCTTTTCGGGTCAACGATAGTTCGGGTCAACACAAAATCGATCGATACGAGGCCTAGGACAGGTGGGGAGCCAAAAAGAGTGGTAGGAAGTGCCTATGAGGCCTGTGAAAGCCATTGGATGATGGGGGAGATTCGGCGAAGGCTCGGCGGAGACTTGGCGAAGACTTACAACATGACCACTTTATCTAATTTTAACTAATTTATTACCAACGTTTGTTTTCTTTACCCTGAGTTATTATGACATATAAGAGATAAAAATTTTCGGCAAAAAACGATGATCCAAGTTTCATCTAGATATTATTGATGCGAATACAGGAAAAATCCCTCAAAATAGGTGATAGACTATCCTGGGACCTGATTAATATATGTCCAAGCCTTCCCATGCATACAATGACAAGTTGGGGCACCTCAAAGTACCGTCGAAACGAACTGTCGTTGACCCGAAAAGTGGTAGCGCCATTGAAATCCGTTCCAAATTTCAGCAAAATCAGCGTCAAGCATTAAAACGCGTTTTGCCACACTTTGGAGCTTACAGGGGAAGTGCTCCAAGTGCGACGCTCAGATTTTCTTTAAATTTTGCACACACGTCGGGTATGGATTAAATATCAATTCCTGAAAGTTTTAGCTCGCGCATTGCCGGAGCCGCCGAGATATCGAACAATTTTTGCCGCCGAGAGAGCACGCTAAACGTGGAGAGCGGTCAGAGAGAAAAGCGCTTTTTGGCCATAACTCTGGCAGTTTGGTGCGGAAAAATTTGAGTTTTTGTAGAAACATTATTCTTTACGGTAGAAATAGGCATGAAACTTTTCGTGCCGAAATTCGGCAAAAAGTCCTAAATTATGGCCGACTTTCGATCTAAAAATCTCGGTTGTTTCTGCAAAGCGCGAGCTAGGATTCTCGCATATATCTTACAAAAAATTGTTCTAAATTTGTGCCAAATTTCATCAAAATCTGAGCGTCGCACTTGGAGTGCTTCCCCTGTTAGCCTAACAGGGGGCGGAAATTGTTAAAATCGGTGTCTCAGAATTTAACGAAACTTGGTCAGTCTAATCCACACTAGACATAGAACATTCGCTTTCTTTGTTTTTGCCCAAAATTACCATATGACGGATTACTGTAACTTTCTTCCTCAAAAAAGATGTGCCCTGATCGAGAAAACGAAGCTCAGTTTTAGTGCAAATCGAGTTTAGGTGTATGTTTTCGACCATTTCTTAAAATTTCTTAAAAGAAATTTCTTGGTCTATTGCCAAAGACTGTCAAAACATATTTATTTTTCACTCAAGAGTGGTTCATTAAGTGGTTCATTAGCCTCTTGTTTTTACCGTCGATCAAAAACCGGGCTTCTGTCCTTGCCTCAAAAACAGTCAGTTCCATTTGTCAACTTCACATCATAATGCATGAAAACTCAGACAATTACTCTCTTCGCCTCGACATTTGCTCGACCCCTTACAACTCAAGAACCATGTGCGCATTCTCTCGTGCTTGTAGTTTCGACCCATCAGTGTGCAGTCGTCAAACACTTGTTGTCAATTCGATTACTCGCGTCGCTGGAATAAGAAGACTTATCGATTCCCTTCGCTCATATAAAGACTTCAATCGGCGGAGCATCCGACATTACTACCTGAAGAAAATGGTCGTGAAAACGTTGAGACTGGACGAGGAACTCGCGAACACGGGGTACTCGACTAGATGGGTACTGGACAAGTTGGAAAAGCATTGTGATGACTATGTGGCGGCGAAAGGAGACAAGAGAGTGGTTGATGTAAGTCATGATCATTGTCACGGAAAAAGAAAAAGTTCTCGAAGTTTCACGCACATAGGTTTGTCTCGCAGGCGCATGATCTATTTTCTCGAATTTTCAAGTTGTGAAATCAATAGCTCACCCCTTTTTGGATGAAGCTGATATATTCAAGGATCCTTGCAGACGGAATTGCATAGGAGAGAAAGAAAATAGAGCTGAATCCTTGTTGGGATCACACACATGCTAAAAAAGGCATCTGCAACAGCAGAAATTTGGAAAAAAAATTCAAAATTGAGACGAATATCTAACCCATTCTTGCAGATCGAAGCCAACGATGTCTCCGACGGAAAAGGTTATCTTTCGCGAGTGTTCGTCACCGAAGTCACGTTCCACGACAACAGCTCTTTCAAGTTGGCCATGAAGATCCCTACTTGCGATATTCTGGAAGAGAAGTTTCTTTCAATGGAAGGAATGAAAGAAGTGAGTTTTTAAAAATTTCTTGCTGCCTTTTCAAGTTAGCGCTGTTCCCGTAAGCAAATTACTTCAAGTGTGACGCTCAGGCTTTGATAAAACCTGGCACAAGTTTAGAAATTTTTGACATATGTGAGACTCCAAGATCGCGGCTTTCTGAAATGACAGATATTTTTCGGAAAAACGTGACACTTTTTCTGGATTTGAAAATTTTGTGGCTATTTCTACCATAGAGAGTAATTTTTCTACAAAAAATGTGGCCGAAAAGCTCTCTTTGATCTCTTATTGCTCTCCGCATTTCGCGTACTCCCTCGGCGATGAAGATTTTTTAACATCTTGGCTGCCCTTGTAAGGCATGAGCTGGCCATCCCCTATGCCCGAAATATTAAACTAACCAAATTCTGAGCGTCGCACTGGGGCAACTTCCCTGGTCGGTTATAACGACTCCTTTTCCAGGACGTCGCCAAAGTGGTGGTGGAGAACCTCATGGAATCGCACAACATTGAATGCGACGCCATTTCCTTCGTCGCGTCTTTCAAAGACTTCCCTGCGCCAAAAATCTACTACGTCGAAAAGATGCGAGAGGGCCGTGAAAGTGGCCTGGAAGGTCGAGAGGCGCCCGGTGTGATCATGATGAACGCATTGGACGGCGCGTCGTTGGGAGTTGTAAAGAGCGTCACCAAAGAGCAGTGCATCAATTTTGCGCTCGACTTCGCCACACTGCATGATCATGTAGCGCAGGCGTCGGAGGAAAAATGGAGAAACAAGTTTAACAGTACGATGCATTGGGATACCGGAATGGCCGAGACAGGGGTGATGGCGTTGCAAAAGTTCGAAAAAGCATATCCTGGTGAGTTCAAGCAATAAAACGTCATCTTTAAAGTGCAGAAAATGCAACTACAGGGACCTGATCCAGTGGCAAAAAAAAGTACCGTTTTGCATCCGGGAAGTATCAAAAAATGTGGCAAAATGCTTCCCACTCCAAAAAACCAAGTTTTTTCACTTGGATAGGGAGACATTTTGCCACATTTTTGATGCTTCCCGTATGCAAAATGGTACGTTTTTTGCCACCGGATCGGGTCCTTCACTGTATATAAAAAAAAACTCGTCTGTAAATTGTAAAACAGGCTTCAACTTTCCCTATTTCAGAGCTTTCCGAGATCTGTGGCATACTGCAAAACCTGGACTGGGTCAAATACACTCTTTATGCTCTAAAGCACCGTCCAGCACAGCTGAACGCCTGGACATACGTTCACGGCGACGCATGGACTAATAACGTCATGTTCAAGAAGAACCCGGATGGGAGTGTCTCCGACCAAGTCTTGGCTTACATCGATTATCAAATTGGGTTTGAAGGTGAGCCGGAGCAATCAAAATCAGTTTTTTATCCATAAAAGTAAATTATTAAAAGTCAATTTCAGGTAACCCAATCTTCGATATCTGCCGATTCCTGACCATCTGCGCTGACGCCGAGATTCGACGAGAGGCTGAGCCAGTCGTTCTGAAAACTTATCATGATCGCCTTACCTCACTGTTCGCGAAGCGAGGAGAAAAAGTGCCCTATAGTTTGGAGGATGTACGTTTCTTCAGGCTTTGGTTGTAGCAATTCCTTCCACATTTCAGGTGCAAGAACTTTATGACCTTTCCTTCGTCCATCAAACCCTGCAATCAGCGCTGGTTACGTCATTCATGGGAAAAGAACATGCGGAACAATTCACCCCGGAAGTATTAGAAGCTCAGATGGCGAAACTTTTACTCCGGTCTAAATTTAATCTTATGGATGCTGAGAAGATTTGGAAAGCAAGAAAATTGGCAAAAGTTTGTAGCGGTCTTGTCGCCGATTCGTAATCATTGAACGTTTGGATTTTTCATGTCCGGTGCAATGTAAATAAAACGAAGTGATAAAGGGCTGTTGGTTAGTAAATAATGACATCGAATTTGAAAAGGCCAGTGGTAAATATTGCTGAATTTCTTGACGAACACAAACTTTACCATCAAAATTCTCAATTGCCGACAGTGAGAAGTCAATTTGCGGACAGTGAAAAGACAAAATGCGGACAAGAAAAAATATAATAGTTCCCATGGCTCACTGTATAGAGTACTTTTGACATGGGTCTAACCGACCGCCTTCCGCCGCGGTATAGTAAACAGAACTTATTGGAAAAAGGAAACAGTTATGTACTAGTAAAACAAGAGAAATTGGGGGCAAATGGTCACAAATGGGATCAAACGATGAGCAAATTAAAGCGGCGGTAATTTAACAGCCCATTTTTTAAGTTCTTGTAAGACTTTTTTGAGCTCCGACCAATCATTGCTATACTACAACACACTAACGGGGCTAAGCAGGTCATACCGTCCATCAAGTCGGACCGGGACAAAGAAAATTTGAAATGGAAAGGGAAGGGCCAAAAACCACCAAAAAAACCCCTTCCTACCCGTCGGTCAGGTCGCGATTTGCGTCCCACATGTCTACGGCAAGTCACGTTGTATTGAGCTGAATATCTCAAAGTCCTTGAAAATGAAATTTATGTAGACCGAACGTATCGGCCTTCCACCAAGAACCCATTGCGTGAAATATTTTAAAAAATTGCGGCAAATGAATCTGAGGTCTTGAAAACGTTCCATGGAAGTCATAACTTGATAATTTTCTTGCGTAGTTTGGATCCTTCATCAAGGGTCCAGTCAAACCGTTTTTGACACTATCTATTACAACGGACCAAATAATAAGCCTTTCCGCATTAATCGGGGGCTTGCGACTTTTGAAAAATATTGCAAACGGAGAATGGCTGCTGAGACGTTGAATTTAGATGAGGAACTCGGGATCACAGGTTACTCAACTCGATGGGTGGTTGAGAAGTTAGAGAAATATTGTGATGACTATGTGGAAGCCAGAGGCGATAAGAAGGCTGTTAATGTAAGTTATAAAACTTATTATAAGTTTTTTACTTTTCTGTAGAAAATGCCAAAGAGTCTCAACGCAAAAACGATCTTTGCAAATGCATAATAATAAAGATATTCAGACTCCAATCTCACAAGACCTCTAAATATGTAAAAAAAATCTACGATAACAAGATGGACAAAAAAAAATTCACTATGCTTTGCAGATCGACGCCCACGATGTCTCTGACGGAAAAGGCTACATGTCCAGGGTTTTCATCACAAAAGTCAAATTTGATGACAACAGTGACTTCACGTTGGTCATGAAAATCCCGACAGCTGACCTTATCGAAGAGAAATTTCTATCCATGGACGGAATGAACGGGGTGAGCAAGGAGTAGCAGACTTCAAAAATTGCCGGCGGCTGTTCAAAATCATTTTTTTAGGATGCTGCCAAAGTTCTTTCCGACAAAGTTCTAGATGCTCATAACATCGAATGCGACGCAATTTCCCTGGTTTCCTCGTTCAACGACTTTCCATCGCCTAAGGTTTATTACGTCGAGAAATGTCGGCAAGGCAACACAAGTGGCCTAGAAGGTCGAGAAGCGCCCGGCGTCATAATGATGAACGCATTAGAGGGCGCTTCATTGGGCCTTATCAGAAGCGTCACCAAACAACAATGTATAAATGCTGCACTTGACTTCGCGGCCTTGCATAACAATATCGCTCAGTTGGAGGATGAGAAATGGAAAAATAAGTTTGTGAGTACGATTCACTGGGACAAGGGGATGATGGACTCAAGCGTAGCGATGCTGGACACGTTCGCCAAGAGCTATCCGGGTATGTGAAACCGCTGACAATACTCTGTCGTAAGGGAAGGATCAACTAAAGTTTAACAGTACGAAACTTGAACTTTCCGTCGTTTTCCTATACTAATATAACACAACATACCTTGCAGAGCTCGCCGACTTCAACAAAGTCATTCAATCTACCAATATAGTCAAATACACCCTCTACGCGCTGAAAGAACGTCCGGCAGCGTTGAACGCATGGACCTACGTTCATGGCGATGTCTGGACGAACAATGTCATGTTCAAGAAACACGAAGACGGGAGTGTTGGTGACGAGGTTTTGGCCTATATCGATTATCAGATTGGATTTGAAGGTAACAATTTTCTTTCATCCTTACATGGATACTATAGCAGAAAATGACGCATGAAATTCAGGTAATCCGGTTTTCGATATGTGCAGCTTCTTGACCTTCTGCGCTGATGCGGACATTCGTCGAGAAGTTGAGCCAATTGCCCTCAAGGCATATCATGACAGGCTAACAGAACTCTTCCATCAACGAGGAGCAAAAGTCCCATATTCATTAGAAACCGTAAGCCATGAACTGAGCATTGAATGACTGTTCCTAGGTCCAAGAACTCTACAATATCGCGTTTATTCACCAAGCTTTGGAATCCTTGCTGATGACAAAGTTTGTCGGCAATGACCATCTCCCGGAAGAAGTTGTTGAAGCTCAAACAGCGAAGCTTCATTTAAAGGTCAAGTTCAGCCTGCTGGATGCTGAGAAAATTTGGAAAAGACTAAACCTGGGGGCAATTGCTGGCATTCAAGATTCGTGACGCCATATACAACCTTCGTTCCAATGTAAATTCAGTCTCAAACAGGATTAAGTACAAAAAAACCATCAAACTGTACCCAAGATGAACTAAACCGTATTCTTTGTAACCTGTCGCAGGTTTTAACTTCTTCAAAAAAGCGCTGTTTCCTTTGAAGATGCGGCACAGCTTTACTTATAAACAAGTCAACGTGGCTAACCCAAAAAACACAAGTCTTGAAACTGAACTTTTAACAAGCTAGTTCATAAAGACTCCCAAAAAAATGAAAAAATGAAACGCTTCCAAGGAAGTCATAACATGTTCGCGTAGTTTCGATCCATCAGCGACGGTTCGGTAACTTTTTGACAATTTAAATTACAACGGAGCGGAGAATGTAGTCTGTAATACATTCGCACGTTGATATATAAGTCTGTTTAACATATTTCAAAAAAAACAGACGGAAAATGGTTGTGAAGGCGTTGAACTTAGACGATGAACTAGGAATTACAGGGTACTCAAGCCGATGGGTACTCGAAAAGTTGGAGAAGCATTGTGACGATTATGTGAAAGCCAAAGGCGATAAGAAAGCAGTGCATGTAAGTTGACACTTGGAAGTTATTCATTGTAAAAAAATGAAGCCGTTCCTCAACGTCTGCGTCTCAGATAACCGACCTTATTCAGAGCAAAGTTCGGTAGTAACTTTAACAAGGGCTCTGCAAAAACGCACATCTTGGTTTTTCCTTGAGACATACACCATTTGAAAGAGCGCAGAAAGCTGGTCTAGGATCGCATTTTACTAGCTGCTATTTTTGATCAACACGCTTGAAGATCGAATATCGATCTACGCACTCAAAAATCGGCTAGAAGGCGTTATTCGAAAATTGAAAATTAGATTTTATGACACTTTTCTTCTGACAAGGCTAACGGAATTGAACAATTACCTTTCATATATCTAATACTGATCAATAATACCCGACGCTTCAACCTATGTTAAAAAAAATATCTGCCTTTTTCTGACTTTTAGCACCTACAACAGCTCAAAACATTTTATGTGTGATTTTCGTTTTAGATAGACGCCCATGATGTATCCGACGGAAAAGGTTACATGTCTAGAGTTTTCATCACAAAAGTTAAATTTGATGACAACACCGACTTCACGTTGGCCATGAAAATCCCGACTAGTGATATTATTGAGGAGAAAGTCATGTCCATGGAAGGAATGAAAGACGTAAGATGGTGATTTCCGCTACAGCGGTGGACCTGATCCAGTGGCAAAAAACGTAGGGAAAGGGCACGTTCTTCAAAAAAGGGGTTTTTTATAGTTAAGGAGGGAGGTATTTTGCTACATTTTTGATACTTCCGGGATGCAAAATGCTACGTTTTTTGCCATTGGATCAGGTCCGCCACTGTAGCAGTTTCAGCCGCCTAAAACTCCAGACAACTTCTCCATTTCAGGATGCGGCCAGAGCTCTCATCGACAACCTAATGGAAGCTCATAACATCGAATGCGATGCAATTTCCCTCGTTGCCTCGTTCAGCGATTTCCCAACGCCTAAAGTTTACTACGTCGAAAAATCTCGACAAGGCAACGTAAGTGGTCTAGAAGGTCGGGAAGCGCCCGGCGTCATAATGATGAACGCGCTGAATGGCGCTTCATTGGGCCCCATTCGAAGTGTCACCAAACAACAATGTATAAATGCTGCACTTGACTTCGCGGCCTTGCATAATAATATCGCTCAGTTGGAGGATGAGAAATGGAAAAACAAGTTTGACAGTACAATGCATTGGGATAAGGGGATGATGGGCTCGACCATAGCGATGGTGGACTCGTTTGCAAAGACATATCCAGGTAAATTGAAAATCTGCAATTGCTTCTTGTAAAAAGAATATCAAGTCAGACAAACTAAGCATAAGAACACTTCCAGAGCTCGCCGATTTCAATAAGGTTATTCAATCAATTGACATCTTCAAATACACCAAGTACGCGTTGAAAGATCGCCCAGCGCAGTTGAATGCGTGGACCTACGTGCATGGCGACGTTTGGACCAACAATGTCATGTTCAAGAAACACGCAGACGGAAGTGCGGGTGACGAGGTGCTGGCCTACATCGATTATCAGATTGGATTTGAAGGCAAGTAATTTAGTCTTTGAGGTCCCAATTAACTGCATCAAATAATGGCTCATTACTTTCAGGAAATCCAATTTTCGATATCTGCAGATTCCTAACCTTCTGCGCTGACGGAGATGTTCGTCGAGAAGTTGAGCCAATTGCCCTCAAGGCCTATCATGACAGGCTAACAGAACTCTTCCATCAACGAGGAGTCCAAGTTCCATACTCACTAGAAAATGTAAGTCACGATATACGACTTAAATAACTGCTCTCAGGTCCAAGAACTCTATGATCTTGCCTTTGTTCACGAAGCAATCCAATCAATGTTAATGATCACGTTCGCCGGCAACGAACATCTCCCCGAGAAGATTGTCGAAGCCCAAACGGCGAAGATTCATTTGAAGCTCAGGTTTAACTTGCTGGATGCTGAAAAAAATTGGAAAAAATGGAATTTGGGGGCGATTTCTGGAATCAAGGATTTGTGAGGGTGTCCATAACGTCTATTAAATTGTAAATAGATATACAGTCGCCGACGTGATCCGGTGCCAAAAAACGTACCATTTCGCATCCGGTAAGTATCAAAAAATGTTGCAAAATGCCTCCCTCTCCAAATGAAAGGACTTCGTTTTCAAAAGCGCTCTTTTTGTGAGGGCAAGGACGCGCCCTTCAAAACGATGTTTTTGTAGTTGGAGACGGAGGCATTTTGCTACATTCTTTGATACTTCCCGAATGCAAAATTGTACGTTTTTTACCACTGGATCAGGTCCGTCACTATAAGTAGCAATAAACTTCCAAAAATCGCTAAAACTTTACCTTGAATGTCAAGCTGGGTTCTATCACCATCATAAGACTTACAATTGCCATGTGAAACATCAAAAAAGTATTAACTTTTCCATTTTTAATCAGTCTTATAATACTTTAAAATCGTAATACTCAGAATAACAAGGAAGCTAAATTTCTGTCACGTGTTCTGAAGTTTGTATTTTGTTCTGATAAGACAAAAGGTTCACATGGTTGATAAGCGCGTCTGCGAGCCGACAAAAACAGCGATAGTGGGCCATTTCTCAACTAAATTTGTCATAGGGAGAACGGCTTAACCTAAGCTCCTGGAATAGTATTTTGTCTTAATTCTCGTCTAGGTTAATACATGTATGTAGTAAAACTTTTCCTTGGTTACAAATCAATTTACAAAATTTATTGTATTTTTTCTGTATTTACTTCCGTTTTCACACAAACTGCATCGTTAAAAATTTATTTCCCAACATTCAAAGATTCAAATAGTCTAATCGATGTGTTTTTTTATATTTCACTCAATTTTCTGTTGTTATTTTTTAAATTGCTCTTTTGATCCCGCGCAATGTTCATTCTAGTTTGGTTAGGAAAAGGGACGGGGCATAGTTGTTTTCCAAATAGGCTTGCTTTTCAGCAATCATTTTTACCATTCAGTAGCTTTCCAATCTGCCAATGGTTTTGCAAAACGGAATTCACGAGGAAAAAGAGTTGGGTATCACCGGGTACTCGGTGAAATGGGTGCTGGAAAAGTTGGAGGAGTGCTGCGATGACTATGTTAAGGCTAGAGACGATCGAAAAGTTGTTGATGTAAGAAAAAGTTTCGAATAAATTGGAAATCGCCTTTTTGACAAATGTATGTCAATTTCAGATCGAAGCCGTTGATGTCTCCGAGGGAAAAGGCTACCTATCTCGAGTATTCGTTACAACCATTACATTCGACGATGGGGACAACTACAAAATCGCCATGAAAGTCCCAACCTACTCAATTATCGAGGATAAGGTCAAGGAAATGGGTGGCTTTGAAAATGTAAGACCATGTTCTAAATATGCACTTTCAAGAACGTATGAGGCTCTTAGACGAGGCATCGTTACTCAGTAATCCTGGTTCTTGCAGCATAATCACGAAGAAGGCCGAGCCAACATCAACCTGGCTCACGACATTGAATGTGATGCCATTTCCTTCGTCTCCACATTTCCCAATTTCCCTTCTCCCAAAGTTTATTTCACTCAAAAGACGAGAGAAGGCCAAGACTGTGGCCTTCCTGGTCGCGACGCCCCAGGTGTTATTATCATGAAAGCCATCGATGGCGCTTCTCTGGGCATCATCCGATCCGTTACGACCGAGCAGTGTCTCAACTTTGCGATCGATTTTGCAACTTTACAAGACTATGTAGCACAATCGCCAGAGTCGAAATGGAAGGGGAAATTTGACAGTTACCTGCATTTCGACAAGGGAATGTTCGATGCCTGTAAAATAGGGATGAACCGGCTAAAGGATGAATTTCCAGAAGAGCTCGCTGAGATAAGTAATTTATTTGAATCGCTAGATTGGGAAAAGTTCTCCAAACATGCCCTGAAGACAATACCTGAACAGCTGAACGCTACAACTTATGCTCACGGTGACGCATGGACTAACAATGTCATGTTCAAGAAGAATCCGGATGGAAGTGTGGGGAATGAAGCGTTGGCTTACATCGATTATCAAATCGGATTTGAAGGTGACAAATCAAAAGTTTATAGTGCAAAGTATTTTTAGGAAGTCCTCTCTTTGATATTGCCCGATTTTTGACATTGTGCGCTGATGCGGAAGTCAGACGGGAAATCACAACACCAACATTGAAGACTTACTATAAAAAGCTGACTGAATTGTATGGAAAACGTGGAGAAAACGTTCCCTTCAGCTTTGACGAGGTAAACTTTAAAATGAGTTCGACAGTCTGTGTAACAATTAAAAAAGCAACGATTTTTTACATGTAAATAAGTTGTGGCCCGAAAGAAAAGAAGCCCAGCTAAAAACGCAAATTTCAGGCCGAGGAAATGTATGACCTCGCCTACGTCCAACAGACATACGAACTCGTCATTATCGCCGCCTTTATGGAGAAGGACGCAACAGTAGCGCCCGAAGTAACAGAAGCTCGATCGGCCAAACTAAAACTACGAACAAGATTCGCTATGTTGGACGCGCTACAAGTTTGGAAGAAGCGAAACTACTCAAAACTATTCGCGCAGTTCAAATTATTGGCATAAACACAACTAATTGTAAATAATACAGTATATAACCCAATGCAGGTTTCTGCAAATGCATATGTAATGACTTTCCGAATAAACTTGCGTTACCGTAGTACTTACAATTAGTTTGAAATTGCCATGTACTATTTCTGAAAACTGCAATTTTGTGCAATGATTTTCATTATTTTTATGGTCTTTGGACATAGTAAACTGATTTTACTGGTTCTTTACAGAAAACCACGTTTTGGCGATTATGTGCAGCATCTCTCATAAAAAAGAGTCGTAAGGTTGAACGTGCTCAGAAAATCTTCATGAAGAATGTAGGAAACGGTTGTTATCGGTCTGTCGGTAAAATAGTGGGGTTCGTCGCAGCAAAATGTTTCGCCTCGATAAAAGGGTTCAATCGCGCACCAAATTTCCAGCTGCGGCTAGCCATCGTAAAGCGGATGGGCGAATCAAAGGCGCGACGACCGCCACTATTTTCCCGACAGGCGAATAACAAACCGTTGCATACATTCTTCATGAAGATTCTCTGAAAATCTTCGATTTTATGAATCTTTTTATGAGATATGCTGTACATAATTGCTGCAATGTGGTTTACTGTAAAGAACCTGTATCAGTGCACTATGTCCAAAGACCATCAAAATAAAGGAAACTCGTTACAAAGTTGCAGCTTTCAGAAATGGTACCTGAGAATTTCAAAAAATTTAAGTACTAGAACACCTTCGATCTTATGAACCATTTCTAACAGACTGATACAAGTCGTCGTTCATTTCCCGACCGCGCCGAATTGCGCAATCATCCAACCCAATGACACCACTCCAAGTTGGAAAGCAAGTTTGATGATGCTACACAATTTATTACAAAAAAACTGATGGGAACTTGATTTTTGTGTTTTCTGCTGTCCAAGTAATTTAATAAAGTTGTGTCTTGTGTTCAGATCAATTTACGAATGTCATTTATTTACCACCCTTCCTTTAAAATTCGTCGCAAAACTCTAAAAATCTGAAGTTGAAAACTTTCACACCATGTGCTTTTTGGTCTCGACAAATCGACAAATCACTCAGTTTTCTGATTTCTGTTGAATTGTCCGCTTGATCGCGCACAATGTTAGTAGTTTTGGTCAATAAAAAGGACGGGGCATATGCACTTGTTTTCCAAAACATACTTACCTCTTTAGCAATTATTTTTACCATTCGACAGAAGTCTTACATCATTTTACGACTTGCCAATGGTTGTTCTAAACGGGATTCAAGAGGAAAAGGAGCTGGGAATCACCGGATACTCGGTGAAATGGGTGCTAAACAAGTTGGAAGAGTGCTGCGAGGACTATGTTAAGGCGAAAGACGATCGAAAAGTTGTTGACGTAAGATACGCCTTTTTGACAACTGTATGGCAATTTCAGATAGAAGCCGTTGACGTCTCTGAGGGAAAAGGCTATTTATCTCGAGTCTTCGTTACAACTATTACATTCAACGATGGGGACAACTATAAGATCGCAATGAAAGTCCCCACATACTCAATTATCGCAGAGAAAATAAAGGAAATGGGCGATGTAAAAAATGTAAGACATTCCACTTTACCCATAGTTTAATGTTCTCTTTAAACGACTTGATCTTTCAGCACAACGCCGATGAAAGCCGAGCCAACATCAACATGGCTCATGACATCGAATGTGATGCCGTTTCTTTTGTCTCCACTTTTCCCAATTTCCCTTCTCCCAAAGTTTATTTCACTCAAAAGACGACAGCAGGCCAAGACTGTGGTCTTCCTGGTCGGAACGCCCCAGGGGTTATCATCATGAAAGCGCTCGACGGCGCTTCTCTAGGAATGGCCCGATCTGTCACACCTGAACAATGCCTTAACTTTGCTGCCGACTTCGCCACACTTCAAGACTACGTAGCGCAATCGCCAGAGTCGGAGTGGAAGGGGAAATTCGACAGTGCCTTGCACTTTGGAGCAGGAATGTTTGAAGCCTGTAAAGCGGGGCTGAACCGGTTAAAAGACGAATTCCCAGAAGAGCTCGCTGAGATAAGTGATATATTTGAATCGCTAGATTGGATAAAGTTCTCCAAATACGCCTTGAAGATAAGGCCTGCACAGCTGAACGCAACAACGTATGCCCATGGTGACTCGTGGACTAACAATGTCATGTTCAAGAAGAATCCGGATGGAAGTGTGGGGAATGAAGCGCTGGCTTACATCGATTATCAAATTGGATTTGAAGGTGACAATTCAAAAGTTTATAGTGCAAGGTATTTTTAGGAAGTCCTCTCTTTGATATTGCCCGATTCTTGACGTTGGCCGCTGATGCAGAAGTCAGAAGGGAAGTTACAGAACGAACACTGGAACTGTACTATGAAACGCTTACTCGATTATATGGAAAACGCGGGCAGAAAGTTCCCTTCAGCTTTGACGAGGTTTGCCTTGGAATGAGATTTTTATCGTCTAGGTTAAGAAATGAAGAATTCTTTCTCATAGGCAGACTGCTAAAAGACACAAAAAAGCAACACAATTTCAACCTTCCAGCTAAAAATCCAGGTTTCAGGCCAAAGAAATGTATGATCTCTGCTATGTTCAAGAAACATTCGAGCTCATCGTTGTTGCCGCATTTGCCGAAAACGATGCTGCAGTAGCGCCTGAAGTATTGGAAGCTCGTTCGGCCAAGCTGAAGCTACGAACAAGATTTGCAATGTCGGACGCGCTACGCATTTGGAAGAAGCGAAATTACTCACGACTATGCGCGCAATTCAACCTTTTTGCATAAGGACCACTCAACCTTACATCGAATAGCTCTAAACTTTGTATATGCTTGCCTAACTTACAATAAATTTGGATTACTCAAAAACAAAAGCTTCTAATTCAAAAGACAGACGAAAAGATAAACAAGAACTCTTTTATCAACTTTGATATTTTCTATGCCTTCCGTTTTGACAAGCTAACAATCACTATGACCGCAAAGGTGAATCGAGACACCCTTCAAACTGCTTTATCAAAAAAAGCGAGAAAAATTGAAACGTCATTACTTTTCCAATAAATTTTCAATAAACTCGACTCTATCAACAAATAATTTTAACGTTGAAGTAAAGGGGTTAAAAACGACCCGCATTTGTTCAACCAATGATTACAAAAATTGACTCAAATTTGGATCAAGAGTTGGATAAGACTGGCCACTCGATTCGATGGATTCTAAATACGCTAGAGGAATGTTGCAGCGAATATGTGGAGGCCAAAAGCGAAGCAACCGTTGTTTCTGTCAGTTTCTAACAACCTTATCGAAAGAAAAATAAAATTTTCTTTGCAAAGAATGTTTTTCAGATTAAAACGGTCGATGTGTCGGTGGACAAAGGGTACTATTCAAGAGTATTTATCACAACTTTCTATTTTGACAACGGAAAAGAGTGCACTTTGGCTTTAAAAGTGCCAACATTTGACATGCTTGACGAGTGGATCAAGAGTCGTGAAAGTGCGGCAGATGTAAGTTGTAAAGGTAAAACTTTCATGACTGACAGGCCTAAAACTATACTATTATTTCCAGGAGAACCCCGAAACATGGAAGGCTCACCTTCAGACGTCTCACAACATCGAATGCGACGCTCTAAAACTCGTGTTACCCTTTACAAATTTTCCGGCTCCAAAAGCATACTACACCCAAAAACGTGGTGTCATCTACGATAACGGACTCAGCGACACCGAAGCTCCCGGAATAATCATAATGAGCGCTATATACGGCTCATCATTAGGGCTGTTTTCCACGGCAACCAAGGAGCAATGCATAAGCATGGCTGAAGACTTTGCGGTGTTTCACGATTACATCGACCAGACAGAGGAGGAGAAATGGAAGAACAAGTTTGACAGTCAATTACACATGGGAGTACATCTAAGAGAGGCCATAGTTAAGGCGATACTAAAGATTGGAGAGATTCATCCCGGTAAGTACATATAAAAAACTCTGCGATAACGAACATGCTTCATTTAGCACACCGTACTAAGAAAACACTT
Source organism: Bursaphelenchus xylophilus (assembly GCA_904066235.2). Classification (NCBI taxonomy): domain Eukaryota; kingdom Metazoa; phylum Nematoda; class Chromadorea; order Rhabditida; family Aphelenchoididae; genus Bursaphelenchus; species Bursaphelenchus xylophilus. The sequence continues at coordinate 9,390,151 of CAJFCV020000004.1, forward strand.
TTAGAAGCGAAGAAGGAATGCCAGCTACTCGCTGACATGGACTTCAAATCATACAGTCAATACGCTCTAAAATCGAGACCCGCCGAATTCAGCGCAACAACACTCATCCATGGAGACACTTGGAACAACAACATCATCTTCAAAAAGAATCCAGATGGAAGTTTGGGAAACAAAGTCCAAGCCTACATTGATTTCCAAACTCTGTTCGAAGGTAAAATACGACCACACAACAAGCATCTTTTCCAGGCTCGCCGATGTTTGACATAGCCAGGTTTGTTTCTATTTGCAGCGACGCAGATGTTCGACGAGACGGAACGCCAGCGATATTACAAGCTTATTACAAGAAATTGACCGAGTTGTACAAAAGACGACGAAAACGAGTGCCGTTTACGTTGGAAATGGTAAGTTACGGAACAAAGTTCTTTAAAGCGTTACATCCAATAAGTACGAAGCGTCCAACGGCATCATGTATGCGATAAAAATTTATCGTTTTGCATCCCTATTCTGGTCGCGAAGAAACAACAAAGTACAGTGCAGGACAGGATCCAGCCGTCAAAAGTGGCTCTGATTGCATCTGGAGGCACTCCAAATACAACTAAATGTCTCCCCATCTGACCGAAAATAACGTTCTTCTGACGAGAGAGGTGAGAAAGCACTCTATGCAAAAGGGCAACTTTCTCTTCCCCTCTTCAGAAGAACGCTATTTCCGATCAGAGATGGAGGCATTTAGTGGTATTCTAAGTGGCTCACGAATGCAATCGGAAGCACTTTTGACCACTAAATCCTGTCCCACACTGTATTTTATTTAATCCAATATGAATCTGGGCGCGTCTATGATTCTGTTAGAGAAACCCTTACATTTAGACTCTGAGAAAAAGTGCCGTTTCAGTGAGGTCGCCAACATTTCGCAGTTCTAATAGCCTACAAATCACCCTTCCATTTTTCAGGTTTCCGAACTCTACGACCTCGCCTTCATTCATCAAGCTCAGAATGTGGCCTTATTGGCCCAATTCTTCTCGGAAAGAAAGGTAGAGAACAAGACAGTGATGGAAGCCGAGGAAGCCAAGATGAATTTGCGAGCCAAGTTTGCGTTAATCGACGCAGTCAAAGCTTTGCGAAAATTGAAATTATCGGAGAAATTTAATTCAAACTGAAATGTTAATGAAACATCACATTTTTCGCATTGAGAATCATAAATGATTGCATTCAGATCTTTCTGGACTAAAAAAACATGTCATTCTTTTGACTTTTCCACAATTCTACGTCGTTTTATCACCTCATCTGCATCGATAAGGATTGATTTTAGCCTGTCGTCAATCCTCTTTCTACTTTCTGCGCTCAAACTGTCATTTGCGTCGCTGAAGGAGAAGAACATGGCCGATTGGATGGCCTGTTGGACAAATGCGAGCTCAAAAAGTTCAACAATCTGCAACCATTGGTTTCAAATACAAATACTTGTCTTACACTTTGATAATCAAACTTTAATTCCTCTCCTCTGTCTTTGCAAAGCCGTTGGCGCTCGTTATAATAGGTTTGAAGCGCCTCTTCGGAGATTTCACGACGTATTTGGCTGTCGCAACATAACGTCAGCACTCTCGCCGCGTCAAACATTGGATTTCCTGGAAAGGAAGTGACTTTTTACAACTTTTTTGGATGACTCTGACATTTCTCTCCAGCCCAGTTGAAGTACAGTGGCGGAGCTGATCCAGTTGCAGAAAACGTACCATTTTGCATCCAGGAAGTATCAAAAATGTAGCAAAATACCTCCATCTCCAAGTGAAAAAACCGCGCCCGCTTTTTTGTACGGGAAAGCCCTTCAAAACGGAGTTTTTTTAGTTGGACAAGGAGGCATTTTGCGGCATTTTTTGATACTTCCCGGATGCAAAATGATACATTTTTTGCCACTGGACGAGGTCCGTCACTGTATAGTTCCCGTTCAATAAAAGTGTCGAAAACAAGATCAAAATGAGCCCAAATACGGTATCAAAAAGCATTGCAGCGACACAGAATGATTACTGATTTTGAAGAGGGAGAAGCTTGCAAATATTGGGGATCTTTTGCGTCTTCAAAGACGTCTTGAGATTCAGCAAGCTCCTCTCTACTCAAAATAAGATCTTTTCGTGTTTCTGCAATACTTTTTGATATCACATTTGAACTCATTTTGATCTCTTTTCCGACCTTTTTTGACCGGAAACTGTCTTCAACTTAGTCACCCAGGGGTTGCCAAACTTTGTAGGTTTTATATTTCTTAGCACTGGATGTTCTATTTTTGGTCTGTATTTTGTTTTTATAACCTTTTTATCGGCTTAATTTCGAGTTACTCGAGACTTATTTAGTCAAATCGTAGGCCTCTATGGCCTTTTTGTCAATATACCGGCTTCCCTGGCCAGGAGAAAGGGCCCTGGCATTGCCACCACCACAAATTTTTTCTTTTGCAGCCAATACCTCGACTGTAATTTTCAGATTGTCGAGGTATTGTCTCCCCCAGAAAATCACTCTATTTCTCGCGAGATCTCCTTCCCTCATAACCAACCTTCACAAGCCGTTTGAAAGTCAATGTACGCCAATATTTCATCACTGGCTGTTCCGTCCGCATTCTTCTTGAAGATAATATTATTTGTCCTGCAATCACCATGAACCACCGTCCACAAATCTAATTCCTTTGGCCTTTTTTGGATCACATAATCCGTAAACGGGCCGCATTCCAATTTAGGGTACTCTTGGCAGTAGCTGGAGATCTCTGCAATTTTTTTGGCTAGAATCTTGTTCAGAATCAAAAAATTTTTATCAAATTCGTCCCTACCCGGATATTTCTCACTCATCTGTTTGATTTTGGCGATTCCCGAAGAAAACATCATTGGATCCCAGTGGGATCTCCCTTTAAATCGACCAGTCCACTCTTCCCTTGGCAGTCTTTCGATAGAATCGTGTAGATAAGCAAAATCCTTGACAAAATTTAACACTTTCCCTCTTGTTAGGGTATGCTCGACCTCATCAAAGGATATTCCATCGAGCAGATCCATTATGATAACTCCAGGAGCTTCTTTGCCTTCCAGACCACAGTCCGAATCGGCCGAAATTCGTTGGGTAAAGTAAGCCTTTGGGCATGGAAATCCAGGAAAGGAGGAGTAGAACGCGAGGGTCTCACATTCATTGTTGTGGTAGTTTGCGATATTTGACTTCCAGTCATTCTGAAAAAGGGAAAATACGAAGAAAATATATGGGTAGGGAAAACATGCCTTGGGGGGAACAAAGTAGTTTTCTTTCAATTCGTTTTTTCTCGATTTTTTTTAAACCCTACAGTGACGGACCTGATCCAGTGGCAAAAAATGTACCATTTTGCATCCGGAAAGTATCACAAAAATATATAATAGCAAAAGGTCCTCCTCTTGAAGTGAAAAAACTTCGCTTTGAAGGAGTTTTTTCACTTGGAGAGGGAGGTATTTTGCTACATTTTTAATACTTCCTGTGTGAAAAATGGTACGTTTTTTGCTACTATCTCTCTCCAAAAATCACAACCCAACATCCCAAATGATCTTCAAACCTATGTTAACCCTTGAAATTCGAGTTAGATCCATACCGACTCACTCTTTTGTAGTCCTCATCCAACTGCGCTTCCACAACATCAAACGTAAAGCATTTCAGAGCAACTTTAAAGGAATTCCCATTGTCAAACAAGACCGTTGTGGCAAAAACCCGCGACATAAAGCCTTTGCCTCCGGAAATTTCGCTCATCGATATCTGAAATATTATTTTAGACATCAAAAAACGAGAAATTATATTATTCATGACGTTCGGATAAAATAATGTAAAAATCTTACTGTTTTAGCTTTTGCGTTGTCCCTTTTTCGTCCATAATCCTCACAATGCTCCTCCAGTTTGTCCAGCACCCATCCAAGCGAGTATCCAGTGTTCACCAGGGGAAGATCAAGTTCTTCGGCAGTTATTTCCATCAGGCAAGAAGAAGAAAAATAACCAACACAAAAGTTCAAAATTCTCTTCTTTCAAGTGACTGCAGACCTGTTAAAAACCTAATCCGTCTTTTTGTGGCTACAACATACACATAAAACATAAAAAAATTGAAAATTGCGAAAATCAAAGGGAGAGGCGACTACGATAAGGAGAAATCTTTCGAAATTTCACGGATTATTGAGGGCGAGTTGTTGGAAACGAACGGAAGAGGACTACTAAAGAAGATGATGTTGAGTTTATCGCAAATTACCGCAAATTACATCGTTTTAGGGCCGATTTTGAGCAAAATTCGTAAAATTTAGTGATTTTCATGTTGAAGTCGACGAAATATTGGTCATAAATGACTGAACTTTGCCTTCTGACTAGAGTAATAGACGTCTCGACATCAATTATACCCAAAAACAAAATTTTTTATCGAGGGAGCTTATTTCTCGTATAAAATGTCCCTCCAGCTTGCCGAATCTCGGACGCAGCTTGCGCAAAAAGAAAATTTATTTTTTTTGCGCGCCCAAATTTTGGTCTAGCAGATTTGGAGAACTTGCTGATCATCTTGGCCAAAAGCTGTGTACTAATCGCGAATTTTAACTTATTTTAAACCAATTTATATTATCTAACGCATTAATTTGACTAACCTTCCTTTCAGATCAGAATGGTGTTAATCAAAGCCCGGAAAGGCGCATTAAATGAAGCTGGAGCTGTTTCAAAGACGGTGTTCGTTGGATCGAAGGTATCTCGGGTCAGATATTTGAACAGTATGGGGAACAATGTCGATGTTTACGTGTCCGCGACATGGGACGGACAAAAGAACCGGCTTTCCTTGCTGAACGTCTATAATGGAGGTCTAGACCTCAAGGACATTGAGTACTTCTACAAGAGGAACGACGTCTTTGTCACTGACAGCATCAACGATGTTTTGTGAGTTCACCATTCATTTTTCCTTGATTTTTAGATCTGCATCATAGATAATATAAAAAAATTGTTGTAGTGTCGAAGCCAAGAACACCGTTGTTGCTGGGCTAGAGAACGGAACTGTTGAGGTGTGTCAAGTTGCGAGCAATGCAATTTCCCGGGTTAACACATTCCACAATGTCCACAAGGGCTTCAGTTCAACTTCGATCGTAGTCTGCGATGGCGAGATCATTTCCGGCTCCGATTCGGGAGATCTGATGCGAATGGATTTAACAGGAGCTTCTCAGCCCTCAGTTCTCTCTACGGTATGATTTTCATTATCTTTATTTGGTTTTTAGGTGAGTTTTTGGAAGAAATTATATTCACCATGTTCAATGTTATGGAAAATTTGTTTCAGGGTCTTTCTGCTGTCCACTGCACAACGAATTGTGGTCCGTTCGAATTCGTAAGTGGGCACGGGACTGGACAAATTCATTTATGGGATCTGCGACAAGTAAATCCCACCATGGTAACGGGCGAGACTCCGATCTCAAGTAAACATACTGGAACTTTGCTAGACGCTGTAACAGCTATTGCTTCACATCCTTCCCAGCCGAACGTGGTATGTTATTAAAGGATTTTTTAGTTTCTTGCTTTTAGTTAGCCTTTGGAATCCAATCAGGTTCAGTTGCATTTATGGACATCAGAAATACGAGGGCGCCAATTGCTTCGTTTTTGAAATTGAGCAAATTCCCGATAAGTGATGTAAGTTTGGGTGTCTAAGAGTTTATTAGGTGGTATATTGTGGTGAGAAGGAAACAATTTGGAGGCTCTTGAAAGGTTTATAATATTATTTTTGTCATTTTCAGTTAAAATTCCATCCAAGTTTTGGTGGAAATTGCTTTGCCTTGTCGAATGAAAGCCTTTTACATCTGGATGTGATGGAAACTCGGCATACAAAGTAAGTTCATACTATTTTCTAACTATAAAATTATCTTTTGAGCGAGGGTTTGCGTTTTTTTCTTCTTTTTATATTATTTTATATTACACTAGGCAAAAAATTTAATGTTTTCTCAAAATGATCTATATTTCCCCAGAACTTCCGTTCCATACATCGAAAATCGCCAAGTCAACGCGTGGCTAACAACCTCGGCTTGGAACAGCGTGGATTTGAACACGTTGTTGAGCGAGGAACCCAAGCTCCTCACCAGTTTTGATCTCTCATCCCGCTCAATTCTTGTCTCCTCCGACACTGGCTACATGACCGTCCTCACAAGAATGCAATTCCGATGATTACTGTGACAATTCGCTGATTGTAAACAGCTATTTATAGTATTTATAACCTTTTTTCATATTGCACTGCCCATTTAATGTTGTTTTGCAAAAAAATAAATTTTTTTGCGGAGAAATGAGATTTTTGAGCGGAAAAAGTAATGAATACTAGATTATTGATATTTCAGCTGGATTTTTGTTACTTTATAGCTATCTAAAAATTGTAATACATACTGTTTTTTGAGGTCTTATTCAAAAAACGATGATTTTTTTTCAAAAATGGTGAAAAATCAAATTTTCTCCAAAAACCTTGAAGCAAATTAAGGACTGTCTGCAGGATATCAGACCATCTTGTAACTTAGGGAGCATTGACAGCGGGGATTACGACCTCTATAAAGGTCTAACTTGCGGTTTAAAAAAGTTTTGGACCTAAAAGTTTTTTTCTACTGTAAATCGGGATTCTTGAAGTTTGAAATGATGATTTCCGGGGAAAATGTTGCAAGTGTTCCTTTTTAATATGATTAATGAGTTCAAAATGGTGGTTAATTCAATGAAATTGTAGCATTTTTGGGAAAATTTTGAGATTTTTTGTTAAATTTTGGATTTTGATGATAAAAATGGGTTTAAAAAGGAATTTAAATTTTAAAATACGTTTTAAAGTAATTGTACAATAATTTTTTCTTTACTTTTGGCGATTTACCCTGAAAAAATTCGATTTTCGAGAAAAACTTGAAATTTTCAGTGAAAATGATGATTTCTTGTCCAAAAAAGGTCCTAAAACCCTAAAACAAAGCTGTATTTTCATTCAATCTACAGCCTGCTCGATTACCCACACTTTACAACACCGACCTCATCAAGTTCTCCCCGTATAATTGGCTGTTTTTACCTTTTTTTCCGCTTAAGTTAGCATAGAAACGCAAAAAAATGGTAAATCGCGTAGAACTTGTGTTCTTTTTTCTAATTAACCCTGCCAACCGGCTTTCCCATGGGGCTGAGGGCGTAGACGAATTGTTTTTCTCGCGTTTTGCCTCGGCCTCGGCTTTTTTCGGCGCTTTTTCGCAAAAATTCTCTCCGAAAACCCGGATTTTTGCGTTTGTTTCTTTTTTTTCGGGTTATTTTTTTGTTATCAGCGACGGAACTTGACTACCGCTTGAGCAGACATCGAGCCAGCCGCTGATTGGGAGGGCTGGTTTAATTTTTGATTGACTTTTTGGAGGGTTTAGCGGAAATTTTTCGATTTTTTTTGAACTTTCGTAAAATTTTGAGGGAAAAAGATAAATTACACGTTGCAAAAGGGGTAGAAATTAAAAGTCAAGGCGTGGGAGGGGTTTAGAATTATTTTAAGAGTCTTTAAAAATGATGATGACGTCATGTTTTGAGGGAATTTTGGGAAAATTGGTATTTTTTGACAATTTTTGTTATTTTTTGAAAAAATTTAGTGTATTTCCACATTTTTTTATTTTTATAGACTTCAGTGGGGTAACAAATCGTAGTAGACACGATTTTTGCCACAAAAATTTAATTTTACATCTATAAAATCTCTAAAAAATCAAAATTTCCCCAATTTCTCTTCAAAAATACACATTTCAGCCCCGTTTTTATCCAATTTCCCATTTTAAATATTTATTATATAAAAAAATATAATCTTATTCCCTTGAAAACAGCACAGAACTTCCTCGTCTCAAAGTTCAGTCTGCCGAATTCGTAAACAGCCGTTATTTGTTTTTCACTGTTTTCTTGCGCAGATTTACGATCCCAAAAAAGAGAAAAAACGTTTTTAAAAAGTATTGTCCCCGTCTTCGAAACGGCCTTTTACTTCTTTTTTTCGGTTACTCAGTGACCTTGCTTTTTTTGTTCGCTTCGAAAAATCAGTAAATTTGATCCGAATCTCAAAGATCGGTTTCATTTTTTTCTGCGCGCGGTTTTTAAGTGGGCTTTTGGTTGGACAGTGGTCAAAATTTGGGGATTTTTTGAGAAAAAATTAAAAAAATTTTGATTTTTTTAAAAATTTTTATGAAACTAAATTTTCCATGGTTTCTCCCCTGCAAAGATCGTTGAGTTTCTCGACTGGCTCTTCCAAGAGAAAGCTAAAATTTTTAGCAATTGAAACAAGGCATACAGTGCCAACAATCGAAAAGAGTCATTAAAAACGGCCGATGTTTGTGTCCTTCAACTTATTTTATGCTCTTTTCTGGAAGAATGGAACTATTTTTTCCTCTTTACCACTATTTTGAACCAGTAGAAACAAGTCTTCGAGCAAGAAATTTTTTTTTAAAAGTATGATAGTTGCGGAAATGAAATTTTAAGTTTCTTTTTTTTCGAAGCGAAAGCCTCCGGTTTTCTTCCAATTTTTCTCACATAATGTACCTACAGGGGGGACCTGATCCAGTGGCAAAAAACGTACCATTTTGCATCCGGGAAGTATCAAAAAATGTGGCAAAATGCCTCCCTCTCCGAGTGAAAAAACTGCGTTTTTGAAGGGCGTGCCTCAAAAAAAGAGTGGGCGCGCTTTTGAAACCGGAGTTTTTTAGTTGGAGAAGGAGGTATTTTGCTACATTTTTTGACACTTCCTGGGTCCAAAATGATACGTTTTTTGCCACTGGATCAGGTCCGCCATTGCAGGTAGATTATGTGAGAAAAATTGGAAGAAAACTGGTGGTTTTCGCTCCGAGAAAAAAGAAATTAAAATTTCCCTATTTTCCCAATTTTTATACTTTTTAAAAAATTCTTTTTTGCTCGAAGACTTGTTTCTAATGGTTCAAAATAGTTGAAAACAGGAAGAAAGCGTTCCATTCTTCCAGAAAAGAGCATAAAATAAGTTGAAGGACACAAACATCGGCCGTTTTTAATGACTCTTTTCGATTGTTGGGCAAATAGTTCTCCGCGAGACGACCCTCTCTTGTTCTCAGCGTTCCTGACTCAGCTCAACGTGTCAGTGCGAAACGGAACTTCATTTGCATGAGGTCCTACAATAGCCTCGGTGTTTGATCGAGGTCTTTGAAGGGGAATTGGTTTATTGTGGGAAAAGGCTAGAGGGAACTTTGATTTTTTAAGGGAAAATTTTTTAGATATTTTTTATGGTTGATTTTGATGAACTTTGGGATAAATTTAGATTGAAAAATATTTTTGTGTAACTTTTATTTTTTCTTTGATTTTTTTTTTGCATTTTGAGAGAACCTGTAATTTGACGGGCCGGGCCGCGATTTGAGTCTTCGGGACCGGCTTTAGGGGGTATTTTGAGTGTCAAGCCGTACGAATTACATAAATATGTTTTTCAGTCGGAAAAATTTCTTGTCCAGTGGCAAAAAACGTACCATTTTGTATCCGGAAAGTATCAAAAATGTGGCAAAATACCTCCCTGAAAAGACTCTGCTTTCAACAGAACGTCCGCTATTTTTGTGGGGTAAAGGGCGCGGCCCTTCAAAACGGAGTTTTTTCACTTGAAGAGTGAGGTATTTTGCCACATTTTTGTTACTTTCTGGATGCAAAATGGTACGTTTTTCGCCACTGGTTCAGGTCCGCCACTGTAGTTGTTGTAGCTCATGTGTTAATACAATTTTCTAGTTTTGAACCTTTTTAAACCATTAGGATCCAAAAGTAAGGCAAGTATTGTAATATATTACATTTGAGAGCACTTTTTTTGGCACCAAACGGGCTGTAAGATCAAAATAGATTTTGTACCTCGCACTGGTCGGGCCAACACAGTCCTGCGCCTAGAAAGACGAGCCCGGCCGCGTACCGGATGTCCTTAAAAATACTGCTGACCACCACTGCCTCAGATCATCGCAGATTCTATTTATTTTCTTCCGAAAATTTCCACCCGACTCCATTAAAACAGACTCCAAAATACGACTTCAATCGTCGAATTTTTTGTTCGCAGTGTGATTGCTGATTACGTTTTTTCACCACCCGTTTTGAGTTGTTCACGGTCATTAAATATTTCTGATTAAAGAGACCTTGGGGAGGAAGGGTTTGTATTTATTTATATTATTTTTGTTCCGAAAAACAAAAATGTTTTTGTGGAAAATTGAGGTTTTTTGGGGGGAAAAATTTCTCCCGAGAAAATTTTGGGATTTCGAAAAATTTTTACAGGAAAATTTTAAAATTTTTTGAGGAAAAATTTGGGATTTTTTGACAAAAATTTTAATTTTCTTGAGCTTGAATTTGACCATTCGATTTTTCGACAAAAAAATTGGATTTATGGGATTTTTGGGCAAAAATTTCTTAATTTTTTGAAGAAAAAAAGCAAATTTTTTGAATTTCTTGCAGAAAAGAATTCGTTTTTAATTTCCAATTTATTTTTTTTGCATCATTCTCTTTTTTACAAGTGGTGGAACAAATTCCAAAACGTTTCATTTTTTGTGATTTCGAAATTTCCCTTGCGTTTTTTCGGCTCTAAACATTTGATTTTCCCGGTTGAGTGAAAAAGGGGAATTTGTAATTCCGTTTAGGGTACTTTAGAAGACAAAGTGAGTAAGAGAAATCCGGGTTGCATTCCGGTTAATTTTTTCTTCTTTTTCTGATTTTTTGTTGTTTTTTTGCGGCGAAAAGCTAAAAAAATTTTTTTGAAAAATATGTGAAAATGGTTTCCAGAGATTACGCAACATACCTTGACGAACTTTTGATCCCATTTTTGCCCAAAAAATGGTTTGATCTCCCAAAAATCCCGTCTCACCCCCATAAAACACTCTTCCAAATTCTTGATTCCCCTTATTTCTCAATTTATGACGTAAGTCGGAATCTATTTTTTCGTGTTCGCAATCTTTTGAGTGCCAATAACAACACCTGACATTATTGGGATCTCATCCTTTACTCGAGAATCTCTCCGTCTTTTTGTGGGTTAGTCTGTCATTTTCGCCGTGAGTAGTCGAAAACATCGCTCAAAAAATGGTGTTTTTCAACTCCTTGAATTTTGGGGTTCACTTTAAAGTACTGTCATCGTGAGTTGTATCTTAAAATTCTGTTTTTTTATTTTTGTTACTGTTTTCATATTTATCAATAACAGTCCATTAAGATTGCCTCTAAGGGTTCGTTGATCGTAAAATATTTATCTTTGTGTATTGTTTCTTGCTGCTTTTGTAAAAAGAAACGTTTTTTATTTGCCGACTGGCTTATCAATTTATTTTTTAATTTCTTTGTGATTGCCATAGCTTTTTTTGTAAAAAAATATAAAGATTGTGAGGAATGGAGAAGTCTGATGGATTGTAGAAAATATTGTGGTTTTTTCTTACCGATCTTACTCTTTTTTGGTCCGAATATCGGGCATACGGTGGCGGACCTGATCTAGTGGCAAAAGACACACCATTTTGCATCCAGGAAGTATCAAAAATGCAGCAAAATGCCTCCTTCTCCAGCTAAAAAACTCCGTTTTGAAGGGCGCATCCTTTGTCAGCGGGTTGCGCTTTTGAAATTGGAGTGTTTCCACTTGGAGAGGGAGGCATTTCGCCGCATTTTTGATACTTCCCGGATGCAAAATGGTACGTTTTTTGCCACTGAATCAGATCCGCCACCGTGTGCCCAGTATGCGGACCAAAAAATGGTAAGCTCGGTAAGAAATGACCACAATATTTTATACAATCCATCAGACTTCTCCATTCACTGCAATCAAGTGCATCTCAATGCCTGAAAATTTCACCTCACGTTTTACAAGGGTGAAAAATTGTATTCTAATGAAGACGTTGACGATAATCCAATTAAACTTTATGAAAAACATGTTAGACCGGGCAAATAATCACTATTACTATTGTAAAGGAACTAAGTCGAGGAGTATAATCTATACTTTGACACCTGCAAAGAAGAACTTCTAGAACTTTATTTTTTGTGATCTGCGATCATAAAAAGCACAAAAAATAAGGGTACAGAGCCCATTCCGCCGCATGATCGATGCACATGTGCCGGGCGTTTTAATTAATCGACCGATAAATTTCCGTTCGCTTCGCGGAAGTGGGCTTTTTGCACAGACAATCGCTTGTTTTTTTTCTTGACAATTAATTTATGGAGGGACGTTCGGAAGAGGTGTTTTGTCGGGTTGGGAGGACCGAAAGGGGTTTGTTGCCAGAGGGGAAAAGGATGAGTTTTGTCTGGAGGAATTGTTCAATGTTTACAGAGTTGGTTTTTTATGAGGTTTGGAACAGTTTTGGATCAAAATTTGATAACAGTTTTGTGAATTGTTTGCCACATTTTTTTACAATAACTCAGAATAAAGAAAATTAAAATTAGTAATAGCCAAAATTAGAAAAGACAGGCATATCCCAAGTCTTCGCCAAGCCTCCGCCGAGCCTTCGGCGAGCGTACGCTACAACCTCTTTTTGGGTTTCCACCTGCCAAAAGCCCCGTATCTATCGATTTTGTGTTAACCCGAAAAGTGACGCGGATTTTTGTATTGAAAAATTGTGAAATTAAAATAAATTTTGAAATAGTTGTCATATGTAAGACATACCCAAAATTCATGGACCATCAAGATTTTCAGTAAAAAAATCGCAAAAATATGTACTTAAACTTTTTTTTGAAATTTTGAACTTGAATAAACGTGCTCTGTTACAATGGAATCGCATATTTCCTCCACAAAAACCTTTCTTGCCTATGCGAGGTTCGCTAAAGTATATAATAGCAACGTTTTTCGTCTTGCCAACTCTCCTCATCTTCCCTACCCTTCCCAAAAATATTTACTGCTTCATATCTCCGCTACAACCGCAAAGAGGGATCTAAAATTTTTGGCGATTTATTTGTGGCCTATTCGGATTGTGCTATAAATGTCTCCATTTTTTTCGTCATGAATCTTTCCCCGCGTTTTTTCACCCGTATAAATTTCATATCCACCTAAATTACTATTGAAGTCGCAGTATGTTCCAGGGGATGGACTGGCGGACGCAGTTGGCTCGAATACGAGAAGACTACTTTCCCACACTCACAAAGTCCACGTTTTTGAGGCATTACGTGCCGATCAGTGGAATCGTTTCTCATGTCGCATTTACCACACACATTTTTGCCCCGCAACTATTGGGACGGTAAGGGAAAATTGCCTTGTTTAAAAAAATTATGATTAAAAAAACTAAATTTAAACACTTCAAAAGAGTTTGCCTAAAAAATCACTTTTTTTGTTATTTTTCAGAGTGTGTCCCACCTACGATCTAGCTGTTAGTAATACAGTATTGTTCAACACCCACGTGGGCATTGGCTTCTATGTATTTTTCCGTAAGCACATGATCCGACTAAATATGTGGGATCGGATCGAATTCAGCGTCTTCTCTTCCGTTATTTTCAATTTTGGCTCTCTAATGTTCTCTGTTCTACTCAAATCCCTACTGCCTAAGAAGTGAGTTTGGGGATTGTAATCAAGTTTTTGTTTTTACTTTTTTAATACGAAGATTCTGTATTGCGCAAACCGACCGAGATTTTTTAGGACGAAAGTTAGCAAGAAAGATTTTTTGAATTTATTCATCTGCGGTGCGGGACCTTTTCCAGTGGCAACAAACGTGCCGTTTTGCGTCTGCGAAGTATCAAAAATGTCGAAAAATACCTCCGTCTTTAAGGGAAAAGACTCCGATTTCAAAAAGCAGGGGATTTTTTTAGTTGAATATTGAGATATTTTGCTGCATTTTTTTTTACTTCCCGGATGCAAAATGGTTCGTTTTTTGCCATTGCATTAGGTCCGCCACAACTTCTGGCTAAAGAACTCGGCTAATCGCGAGCTAAGAGTCACGTACAGTGGCGGACTTTGATCCAGTGTCAAAAAGCGTACCATTTTGCATCCAGGAGGTATCAAAAAAATGTAGCAAAATGCCTCCCTCTTCAACTAAAAAACTACGCTTTGAAGGCTTCCTCACAAAAACAGCCAGAGCGCTTTTGAAATCGGAGTTTTTTCACATGGAGAGGGGGGTATTTTGCGACATTTTTGACACTTCACGGATGCAAAATCGTATGTTTTTTGCCGCTGGATCAGGTCCGTCACTGCGTATAATGGATGTGTGGCATAGGCGAATCACATATTTCATTTTTATGATATCAACACCACCAACGTCTCCAATTTACCTTCCTTTATTTCCAGACTTCCCACCTGGGCGAATGCAATAATTGGCGCCAGTGTTTCGACCTTTTTACTCAGTCGTTTCGCGAAATATGTCGGTCATATCGACAGGCGGACCCTGATCCCCGACTCGGAGACGCTCAGTCTCCACAACGGCGGGCTGCACTTGAAGTCCATTAGTTACGATAGGATCAACAACAACCAGAGCAACGGCTTCATGAAAAGTGGATAGGATGCCGAAATTTGGTCGAATTTTTGTTGCGTCTTTGCCTCTTGTGTCTATTATACAAAATTTTGACTGTATTTGACCTTTCTATCGCCATACAACGGGGGATTACTGTATACATACAACGGTTTTGTAGTAAAAAATGTCCAAAATTGTCTGTTGAATAATTGCATTTGTAAAATTTTATTCTGTGTGTACCTGGTATTTGAAAACATGTCCGATTTGAAAAATGAAATAAATCCGGTTTGAGATTCGGAATATGGAATTTTATAAAGTTAGCGTTCCATAATAATAATATTACAATGCTACTGATGCTATATCACAACTTTTAAAGTATGAAAAAATAGGACCATGGGAAAGGATGACCCGTACAATGATAGATATTTGATTTCTAGTCTATATGCAATAGTATAGTATATGTAATCCAAAGATGGTATCAGAATAAAACAGAAGAAAAAATACGGTGACGGACTTGATAGAATCGGAAAAAAGGTTCCATTTTGCATCCTGGAAGTATCATAAATGTGGCGAAATGCCTCCATCTCCAACTGAAAATCCCCACTTTGAGCTGGCCCTTCCTTCACAAGAGAGCGGGCGCGCTTTTGAAATAGGAGTCTTTTCACTTGGAGGGGGAGGTATTCTGCCACATTTTTGATACTTCCCGGATGCAAAATGGTACGTTCTTGCCACCGGATCAGATCCGTCACTGTACAGAACACATATAAAAAGTTTAAAACCAATTAGACACTCATTCACCCATTCCAGAACACTCCACTTCTTTGGTTCGCTACTGTTCCACTCTTACTAATATGTTGCCTAATAACACATGTATTCGGGCCAGTTTTTAGGCAATTTGTCTAACGAATTGGAGTAGATCTTTCTAAGCACGGTAAGTAAAAGGGACTTAACCTAGCCCTCCCCGCAACAATGTGTGCGCAATAATGTAAAAGACATCACACGTTCTTCTCCTCAAACACATATCCATAAGTCTCTCCTCGCATTTTGCTAACGACTGTTTTTGTATGCCAGACCAAAATGTCTTTGGGATCGTTATCGCAGCCAAACGGCTCCAACTCATTCATTGGTACAGAGAGTTGCCGAAGGAAGCAGTCTTCAGGGTCGTGGCCAACACATTCTTTGCCGAACAGGGCTCTGAAAAAGTTTTGATTTGCATAAAACCCGTTGTTAAATCTTATGCTCGTATGTTTGGGCTTACAAACTTCGCAGAACCAGCCGAAGAGAGACAGCAAATCCAGCCATATCCACTGCGTATTTGCGGTGCGGTCGATAATAGACGTCCCAGCCAACGACTGTGTTATTTTCGACTCTGGGAGCTTCAACACGGGATGTTCCGGCAAGACCTGGAAGTAGAACAAAAATGAGGTTGTTAGCATGAGTTATAAAGCGCTTTTGAAGGAGTTTCTGTACTTACCGACCGCCCAAACTCCAAGCCTCTTGACCTTCCGAATGTACTCGTGAAATACCCGGTGATCGTAGGAATTGTCATCATCGGCGAAGTAGACTAACGCCTGATCCTTGTAGTTTATATACTGGTCTCGTAGATGGAATAAGGCGGCGTTTCGTTGGGCCCAGCCTCGCTCTGAAAGGGAATTGATAAACTGAAACGCTGAGAAGTCCAAAGAAATCAAAATGATAGGTTACTTGGTAAGTAATCGGGAGTAACAGCTGAGAAATAGGTGTGCTCGATGTTGGAACGTTGAAGAAGTCTCGCGACGGGCTCAGCAATTCGCCCACCATCCTCAACCACAAGCCAATGGAGGTTTTTTACGTGCATTAGGACTTGGGCTAACCTTAACGTGAAAATTGTGTAATATTTTTTGGCTGGTGTTTGAAAAATGGACATTGTAGCTCACGCTTTATAGGCCTTAGAAAGCCTGTGTCCATTTTATAATATGTAGAAGTCCTCAGAGAAAAAGTACCCTGACTTACATTGTTAGATCTGCCATTCGTTCAGGCCTTGCGTACGTTGGAGTTATCACAAAAATCTTTGGCTCATTCGTAACATCTTCTTCATTTTTTGGACTTATAGGTGTATTTGGGCAAGGGTCTTTATGCAACAGCACCAACACGATGATTGACAGAGCCCAGCCAAGTGCGCAGAAAAGGAAAATCGAGGCGATCTTCCAGACACTCTGATCAAGATCGTTCTTAGGATGGCTACTTTTCTTTATCGAACGTCCTGTCACCGACGAGCCTTCCGTTTCTGTCGTGCTGATCGATCGGAGGAGAGATTCATCACTGGGCATGTAATGCCTAAATAACATTACGATTTGCTTTTATATCAGATGATTGCAAGTTTGAAACACGATAATCAAAGTTTGAAGAGCAGGATAGTTACGTCCCCAAGACTTTTCTCACTATGTTAGTTTTGTTTCTGGGTCTATTTTATGACCAAAACCTTTGATTGCCAATAAGAGTATCATCGGCTTTGCGCAAATCCCCTTGTCTAAAGTCAGCGAAATCACTCGACAGTGGCGGTCAGCGGATGACCTGCAAAGATTTTTTTGAAGCTTTGACGATGCCAGTCAACGCTGTCAGGGCGAACCACAGAAAAAAACTTCAATACAGCCTTATCTTGGCCTCTGCAAAGAGTTGGCCAAGGGTAGCTCCGTAATCTTTCACCCACTGAACCCGCCGCTCCAGCAATGCATACGCATTGCTCTGCCGGTTTTCTAAGAGCGACTATGTTTCAGTAAGGCACCAAATTTTCAGTGGTACTCACCAAACTTTCAGCGGACAAAACAGAAAACTCGCCAGGGCCATTATTAACCTTCCAGAGCGGATATGATTGTGATAAATAAAACTTATCGTATAACCTTTCCCATAACTCAATAAGAACGGCCAGTACAAAGTTCCGAAAAGCCATTCTCATTTTTTTCTCATAAACAACAAATTATTTTGAGGAAGGAAGAAAGGAAGGTAGTAGGGGGAGTAAATTGTATTGTTTTCTTCTTCCCGATGATTAATAATTGACTATGACAGCAGCCACAAAAGGAGCCCCAATTCTTATGGAGTTTTTTGCGAGAAAAAGCGGGAATAGATCAGAAGCAAGGTCAGAAAATGTTAGAGAAGCTGAGGAAGATCTCGACGTGCCAATGTTTCTTCAAATTTTATGGGTATGATATAGATGATGAAGGCAGGCCATACTTCAATTCCTCAAAATTTGAGTACATGTATAGCAAGCGATGTTATGGTATTCACTTGTCTAATATGATCATAATTTGCCCTATATCCCAATAAAATCTCGCGAATATGGTGTTGCACAAATGCGGAAAAATATTACAGTAAAAAATCAGGTCTGAAAAAGGAAGTACTAGAAGACGACGCTCAGATTTACTTTTAATTTCGCATACAAGGTAGGACTAGGCCAAAAGAATCTTGAAAATTTGAAGGGGGTTTACAGAGGAGTTAAAGATTTCAACGAGCTCTGTCGCCGAGAGAGGGCCCAAAATGCTGAGAACGGTCAGAGAAAAAAATTTTTTTGGCCATTCTTTAGATTTTTTATTATCAAACGGGCAAAAAGGAGTCGAATTTGGAAAAACTTTAGGGCTAAAAATCTAGATTGTTTCTGCAAAGCGCGAAAAAAATGATATGTCTTAAAAATGTTATCTAAACCTGTGCCAAATTTCATTAAAATCTGAGAGTGCCGTAAGTAATAAAACATGGTTCCACGACAGTCTGCTCTTGCAAATAATCCCCAAAATTTCCAAAAATCTCCCCTGATCCGAAGAGCATTAATCCCAACGGAGATTACAAAAAATTGCAAAACATTGCGAAAACACTCAGCCGGAATTCTCATCATGTCTGCCTGAGACGCAGCTCTCTATAAACAAAATGTTTTCACACATCGGTAGTGGGTTCGAAAAAACGGGAATTATGAGCGTTCGCAAGTCGTCTTTCTTTATGAAAAAACAAAGGCCGAGTGGAAAAAAATGATCAAGAAAGTTGGACATAAAAAACTAATTTTTTGAAGGGTTTTAGTCTGGGTATATGGCAAACAATTTTGCAATTTTTTTTGCAATTATTTGTAAAAGCGTTTGAACTACTTTAATCCATTTTGTAAACCGATTATCGTCGGTGAAATTGAAGGAACGAGGAACGAAGAACAAATAGTATTATAGGTTATGAAAGGATGGGGTGAAATATGTTTTCGTTGGAGATATAAGTCATCCCACTATTTGCATGCCATATATTGTATCCGAAATGAAAAAATAAGGCTTCGAAGCAAAAGCAGAGATGTTGTTGACAGGGAAATACGCGAAATACAACGCACAGATTTTATAGCAGCTTTGTACAAAATTGGCAAATTTGCATTATTTTTTGGGAGTAATAAATAAAAATAATAATAATAAACGAACTTTTAGTTAACTAAACGGCCATCACTTTCAACTTACGAGTGGCAGGTTTTTACGTAAAATGTTCCGATCGGAATATATTCAGAAATACGACCAAACATTTTCTCTGGCCGCTCTCCGCATTTTATCTGCTCTCTCGTCAGCACACATTGTTTAGTATCTCGATAGCCCTTGTAGAGTTTGAGGTAAAATTGACTAATATTGACCCAGGAACTATACAGTTTAACCTTTGAACAACAAATCGCAAAGGAACAAAAAAATTCTATAGAGATGTGTATTGTTGTACAGGGGTTCCACCAGGGGCGTAGCTGGCCAAAATTTCCGTGTGGAAGGTCGTTTGGGAGGCATGCAAAACTTTTGAAAATAACCTTGGTCCCCTAGCTACCTCTCTGAGTTCCACTGTATATACGTGGGCAAGATTTACACCTAATATGAGCGTCGTATTTCATTGTAAAATCAGAAATATAGGAAGCATACAGATACAGGCACAAATCGAGCTGCTTTCTTTCTAAATATGTAATGACACAACCCGCGATTTGACAACGTTATTTCTCCAATGACGTTGGCGTTGGTTTTGTATTCAAATGCGATTATAAAAGTTACTGCAAAGGCATGTAAACTCATCTAAATTCAGAAACAACCGAGAAAATTGATAAAGTCAGCCGATTGTTTTGAAAGTCGAATGCTGTTTTTCATAAAGGTAGTGCTTGAACGGCGACTTGCTGGCTTACTCTGGATTTTATAATCTATTTTATACGAAGCTAGCTTGATTTTTGAGGGTACAGGGACAGGTTTATTGGCCACGTCTGTGCCAGTGTTGCGCGAGAAAAAATTTAAGCTTAAAATTAAAATCCTTCGCCAAGTTTTCATCATCATCTATGTATCGCGTCCTCGATAACATCCCGTATAAAAACACCTTCAAAATTCGTAAAACCCCTTGACCAATCCGTTACATTCCAAGTCGCCTCATTTTTTCACAACCTCAAAGACGACCTCTTTGGCCACTCAACCTTTCTTTCAACTTGATTTTTTCTCCGAACGCCAAATGTTTTTGGCCCATTCGAGTTTAATCAATTTTATTTCATCTTCATCGCAAATCTTTTTAAAACTTTTTTTTCACTTTTCAGAGAACATATAACACATATTATATTCGATATATCCATCAAATCACTTCATCCATCTTCTTTTCACTTCAAGAATATAAATTATGACGGCGCCCGAGGATCAACAAAATGAGGAAGAGCAAGAAAACGAAGTGGAAAACGAGTGAGTAGCCTCATTCCAGCATTGCTGATAATAAAACGCCTCAGGGGATAGGCCAGAAATGGCTCCATAAACGGTTGAGACTTGAACTATGAACGTTTGTATTTTTGGGTAGAGTAATTTTAAGAGAAAACCGAGATAAACCAATGACGTTCTTCCTGACAAGGAAAGTACTTTTATGGGGGCTCCTACTTTTTGACGGGACATATCTCAAAAAATCAGAAAAAATGCGCTGATCAAGGATATATAAATCTTAGCTGCCCATTTTAGGTTTTTAAGGGTGAAAATGCCCAAAAACTGGTTTAATTTCCCTACAAAAGGCAGACATTCGAAACGATAAAAAGAGCACTCGATCTCTTCCTTCGGAAGAGAGCGGTGTGGCCGAGTGGTTAGTGCCGTAGTCTGGGAATCAAGAAGGGGGACGCCGCACAGGTTCGATTTCCCTTTTGGGCTGAATCAACTTTTTTTGAAGCTGAAGGTCGGAAAAATAAATTTTTGGGCCAAGACTGTCTTATTACGTCTTAGAAACTCAATAAACACCATTTTAAGCCAAAATAAAAATTGTAAACCTTTGAAAAAATTAAGCGAAAAGGGGTTCATATAGGACTTTAAGTCAACTTCCGACTGAGTTTTCACCCCTAAAAACCTAAAATGGGCAGCTAAGATCTATATATTCTTGATCAGCACATTTTTTCTGATTTTTTGAGATATGTCCCGTCAAAAAGTAGGAGCCCCCATAAAAGTACTTTCCTTGTGAAAAAATTGGATGTTTGTGATTTTTTCCATTTTTGGACTTGCAAACAAATTTTAGTTTATTGGACTTTGTTACAGGCATAAACAGAACGTAGATGAGAACTAGCAAAGAAAGAAAATGTTGCTTTTGGGAATACAAGGTTTTATCAGTCTGTCGGGAAAATAATGACCACTAAGTCGCATCAAGAATCGCACCATTTTTCAGCTACGCCTTGTGCTCATTATTTTCTCGACAGAAAATACAGGCTGTGTAAAGGCATAGGCGACAAATCATTGGCCTATGCCTTACACATGCTGAAAATTTCAACTTGCGGTTTGGGGCCGCAGCCGATATATTCAACGATCATTGCGATACTTGTTCCCTCTTTACTACATGAGTAATGTGTCAAACGCGACGTTCTGGTTTTCTTTAATTTTTGCAGATGGTCTATACACAGTCTCCACCATTGAATCACATTTTGAAATCTCCGTTTTGTAGTCAACGTCAACAAGGAACCTCTATTAGAATTCCAAACCAAATCTAATCCGATTCATTGCTGTCTTTGCAATAAGCAACTCTAATCCCGGTTGTTTCAAAAGCAATTTACAAGTATTGTGTTTTCGGTAAAGCCAATCCGATTACAATAATCCAGTGTTCCTCTGTGAGCACAGCATAGCTTCCTTATCCCGATCCAGCACTTTATGTTTTCCCTGGAAAAGAGAGAGGAGAAGACAAGGAATACAGCGTATGCCCTTATTTTCTGCAATTTAATCAGAACAAATTGGTCTTCCGGAAGTTATCAGACAGCCTCGTGGAGAGTAGACAAACGAAAACAATGCTTAATTGACCCTCAGGCAGTCTGCGTTATCACTACGTGCGTTCGAACGGGGGGCAATGATCTCCGGGAATGTCACAAGCAGGAAACATTAGCAAAAATCTTTTTTCTGGTCAATTATTTTTGCATCC
The DNA here is from genome assembly GCA_904066235.2 of Bursaphelenchus xylophilus. NCBI lineage: Eukaryota > Metazoa > Nematoda > Chromadorea > Rhabditida > Aphelenchoididae > Bursaphelenchus > Bursaphelenchus xylophilus. Next base: position 9,411,873 of record CAJFCV020000004.1, read on the forward strand.
CGACTTTTAGGGTCGACGGCAGTTCGGGTAAACACAAAATCGGTCGACACGAAGCCTAGGACAGGTGGATACCCTAAAAAAGGTTGTATAAAATGCCTACGAGGCCTGGTAGAGCCGTTGGATAGTCGGCGAAGGCTCGGCGGAGACTTGGCAAAGACTTACAATATACGCCATTATTTTCAAAGCGCAATAGTTTTGCATTTCAAATTCTAAATTTTTAAGCCTCACTTTCCCAGAAAATCTCTGCACTTTTCCCCTTACGCAACGTGTTGATAACAAACGTAGCCACAAGACTTTGACCTTTTCCTTTTTTAATCCTATCCATAATCATCCTCACGTTCTTATCAGTAACACAGTTCAATAATCAAAAAGTGGAATTCTTCGGCTTTTCTGGAAACGAAAAATTAAGGCAAAAACGTTTAAGTAAAGTGACTTTTAAAAACATTATCAGTGCTCTGAAAAAATGTTTCGGTCAAAGATCAACTTTCAAAAAAATATTTTGACTAGTTGTAAAAAAATTAGTGTAAAATTTATTTTCTACAGCAAATATTTTGAGAAAAAACAAAAAAATCTAAAAAAATTTGTCTGGAAAAAATCCAAAAAAAAATGAAAATTCAACGAATTTTTTTTTCAAAATGAAAAATTTTGTGCTAAAAAAAGCCCTAAAAAATCCCGGTTGTTCAGCGTCATTCCAGCCTTATCGCCAAATCGAACATGATGAAACAAGAAACAGAGGTATTTTTCCCGTTAAAGCCACATTTCTCCCTCGAATTGATAGTGTTTATCAGGGCTGGCCAACTTATCAGGCGCCCAATAAATTAGCGGCCTCGTTGCCTCCATTCATTTCGATTGTTTGCAGGCGGCGGACGATGTGGATCCGGTCGGGTCTGCTTGTGTTGGTGGCGGTGGTGCTGGGTGCGACTGCGTTGCGGTCGAATCGCGTCAAGGAGGCGTTCTTGGGGCATGTGGATCCATTGCTGCGGGTGGATTGTGAGCCGAAGCCGGGCGCCACGGAGGAGTCGTGCAAACAGAAGGGATGTGTTTGGGGGAACATTCACGGAATGGTAAGTGGAGCACTCTACTCACTTCAGGTCAGACTGAGATAGGGCAAAACGTGAATGAATTGGCAATTCGCAAAAAAAAAAGACACGAAAAAACTTTTTCTCGAAGAAGAAATGGGGAAATTTTGAGGCGAGAGAGTACGTTTTTTGCGCGTCTTTTCTCTGCTTCTCTGTGAAATCAAGACGAAGTGTAAAAAAACGAAAGCGAAGAGTCTATTCCGGTGATCAGACTGCTCAGTTTTTCCATCCAAAATTTAGCTATGTCAAATCTGACCTTTGACCTTTTAGGCGGACCGAAATATCCCCCTCTGCCACTACCCTCAGAACACCGGGTACATTCAAAAAACCAAACAGACCGTTGGAACAAGCACTAAATTCCAATTGGAGAAGAATAAGGACAGTCCGAAAAACCCCTACGGCGATGAGTTTGAAAAGCTGAATATTGAAACGGACGAGCTTGGAAGCGGGTTGAAAGTCAAAATCGGCGCTGAAAATGCCTATGAACCGGACTTGTTGTTGAACAAAAATCCTGTAATCGAGTCAGAGGAGAAGCTGGTATTCAACTACACGAATAGTGATGTTTTTGCCTTTACCGTGACCAGGCAGTCAACTGGCGCGAGGATTTGGGACACCTCTATTGGTAAGTGGAACTTTAGGGGTATTTGTTGTATACTATCATAGGGGAAGACATTAAGTCATGAAAGGTGTCCAAATTGGGGACATTGGATATGGGGTACCCTATGCGGGATTTTTTGATTTGCTGTAGATTTTGCATACGTAATGTACATAGGCCACTACTGATACCTGAACAGCGAAGATGAGATATTCAACAAGCTTTTTTTGAAAGAGCATGCAATGCGGAGAGTCAGTTAGACAAAAAAAACACGGCTTCTCTAGATCTCTCTGAAAAACTAAAACTCCGAGGAAAAATTTTACCCATCTGTTGTAGATATACATAAAAAATTAATCTTCAGGCGGTCTAATCTTCGGTTCCAAGTATATTCAAATTGCAACCCTCATCCCAACCGACAAGATCTATGGATTTGGTGAGCATGTCCATCAGACCCTGCAGCATGACCTGAAAAAGTATCGGACCTGGCCAATGTTTGCCAGAGATCAGCCGCCAAATTCGCTCAACGAAAACTACATGAACTTGTACGGTGTGCACAACTTTTACATTGGAATCGAAGAGAATGGGAATGCGCACGGCGTGTTCGTGCTAAATTCGCATGCTCAGGAAGTGACGACCGGGCCAGGCCCACATCTGGTCTATCGTGCAATCGGTGGGCAATTTGAGGTCTTCTTTTTCCCCGGCCCCAAGCCTGAGGACGTTGTGAGGCAGTATCAGCAAGTCATTGGGACCCCGTATTTGCCGGCATATTGGGCGTTGGGCTTCCAGCTCTGCCGATATGGCTTCCTCAGTCTACAGGATATGAAAGATACGGTAGCGAGGGTGAGAAATGCCAGAATCCCGATTGATACGATTATTCCGGATATCGATTATATGGAGAGGTACAAGGACTTCACTGTTGGCCAAGAGGTAAGTTTTCAGAGCTGTTTTGGGGTAGATTAGAAACGTAGAGCCAATATCTGGGTCGTTTTCCTTTGTAGAGGTCTCTAAAACGTCTTTTTCAATTACTTCTTTTCTTCAGAAATGGGCCGGACTTCCTCAATACGCCAAGGAACTCAACGAAATTGGGATGCATCTGACCGTAATCCTGGACCCAGCGGTCCAAGTCAACTACTTTTCCTTTGAAAACGGCCGCCGTCAGAATGCCAGTTTCTTGAGCTGGCCTCGCAAAGACCTTGTCCAGCACAAAATCAACGATCTCTACCCTCTTACCAAGGATTCCTTGGATATGTTGGGAGTAGTGTGGCCCGACGCTCATGTGGCTTTCCCCGACTTTTTCGATGACACCAATTTGACGGCGAATTGGTGGAAAAGCGAGATTAAACAGTTCCACGACCGCGTTGCTTTCGATGGCCTTTGGATTGACATGAATGAGCCGTCGGCGTTCGCGACCAACGACGACCATCCCTGGTACTACGACCTCCCCGACCATCCCAACATTGAGCCACTCTGGTGTCCGCGCAGTGGCGCGGATGGCGCACTGGATCAACCGCCCTACTCCACTTTCGCCACCTACATTTATGGCGAGGGATACCCGTTGTGCGGCAACACTCTGTGCATGTTGGCCACCACCAATCGGGGAAAAGATGTGCTCTACAACAACAAGAACTTGTATGGACTGAAGGAGACGGTGGATACGTTCGCTGCGCTCAGAGAGGCCACAGGAAAGAGAGGACAAGTCATTAGTCGCAGCACGTTCCCCAGCAGCGGGCATTTCGGCGGGCATTGGCTCGGGGATAATACGGCAAGATGGGAGGATTTGAGAACGACCGTCATCGGGGTTCAGGAGTTCAACATCTTCGGAATTCCGTTTGTGGGATCCGATGTTTGTGGATTTATCAACCCAACCGAGGAGGAGTTGTGCTTGAGGTGGCAGCAGTTGGGGGCGTTCCACAGTTTCTACAGGTAAGGCTTCTTTACAAAAGAAAACATTTAAAAATCTTTTGGTTTTCTTTACTTACCGTACTCCCTTTTCAGAAACCACAACGCCATCGGCAATCCTCCTCAAGACCCAGCGCAATGGCCCTCTGTTGCTGAGGCCACTCGTCAAGCCAACACCTTCCGTTACCGCCATCTCCCTTACCTCTATTCCCTTCATTTTGCTGCTTCCCAACGAGGTGGCACTGTGGTTCGTCCGGTCTACTTTGAATTCCCCAAGGACCGAGAAGCCTACGAACTAAACTACCAGTTCATGTGGGGCCCCGCAATCATGGTGGCGCCCGCCATCTTCTCGAAGGTCTCCGAAGTCCGAGCCTACATTCCGCCCGGCGCCACGTGGTACAATTTGTACGGCAAAAAGTACGGCAGCTCGTTGTCGCATGGCTTTGGACAGGTTGAGGCCGAACTGGCTTCGACGGCCCCAGTGTTTGTCCGTTGCGGACATGTGATCCCAAGACAAGTGCCGGCGATGACCACTCGGGACAGTCGCAAGGGAAATATGCAACTATTGGTCACCTTGCCGCAGGACCTGAGCAACAAACAAGTGTTGGCCAAGGGAGAGCTCTTCTGGGATCAGGGCGACAACGAGTTCTTGGCCGAAAATGGATGGCAAAGAACGTACGACCATCAACACTACACCTTCAACTTCACAATCGCCGACAATGTTGCTTCGCTGAGAATTTCGTTACAGAATAACCCACAGAACTTTGAAGGTCTGAAGCCATTCGAGGAGATTGAAGTCTTCGGATACCCCAAATCGGTTGATTTCAATTCAGTCAAGTTGAATGGCAAAGCGGTGACGGTGTCCAAGCAACAAAGCACGTACAGTCCATTCACAAAACTGCTTCGTCTAAGATCCCCTCAGGGCTTGTTTGACTTGAAACAAGGCGAAAAGGAGTGGACAATCACTTGGAATAATTTATAAATCAAGAATTTCTTTAAGTGTATATAAGAATTACTGTGTAATAAATATTTATCGGATAGGAAAAAAATGAAATCACTGTAATAACAAAGGAATCTTTTTCAGGAAGATTTTGGCTGATTTGCAAGCGGTTTGTAGCAAAAATTTAACGAGGAACTGCACAAAAAATACTCCAAGCGTAACGGTCATATTTTGATGAAATGGTTGCGTACTCTCTCGGCCGCAAAGGTCATATCTTGGCTGTCGATGGAAAGCGTGAGCTAAAACTTTCAAGGATTCGTATGAGGCATACACCCAAAGTGTGTGCGAAATTTAGAGGAAATCTGAGCGCCGCACTTGGGGTATAGCCCCTTGAGAGTGTCAAGCTTCAACCCATCGTCTTGGAAAGTACATACTTTCTATAGCTGCTTAAAATTTCCAAACGCTTGGCCTTTTCATTTCGTTTTGATCGTCACCTCATCACAACAACGCCGATCTTTTCCAAAAGCTTTCCCGACGCTTCTACGGTGTGTTTTCACTTGCAGTTTCTCAACACAACATTCCGATGATACGTTTGTCGTAGAAGATGGATAGTATTTACCAAGATCCTTTACAATCTAATCTTTGCACACTTGTAAATATATACAAATTAATTGTCAATTTACATGCCTTTGTGATTTCTACTGCACAAATTTATTTAATTATTACCTCTTAATTTTTTTTTTACGGTTTCGCAAGTTTATTCATTGAAAATTATCGTAAACTATTTATTATCGCTACATCATGTTTCAAAGATAGCATAAAAAGCCCTAAAAATACACAAGAGATCAATGCGCAGAGTCACGACGACCCCGTTTGTATTATACAGGGTGCGGCAATTTTTCGGCCGGATTTTAATTGGCCATAACTTGTTTAGTTTTTGGGCAAATGTTAAAATTCTTTTTTTCCCTGAATCCATAGACAACCCCATTTTGTTTAATACCAAATATGTTATATCCGTTCATTAGACTTCAGTAAAAATTCGAGACAAAGAAAAAGTTCTAATTTTCATAGCTGACAATGGAATTACCCGTAGTGCGACTCTCAGATTTTCTTAAAATTTTGCACATGGGCCGGACATAGGCCACACATCAATTCCTGAAAGTTTCAGCCCGCACCTTTCAGGGGCGACCAAGATATTCAACGATTCTTTGCGGTCAGGAGGGCACATGAGTGGTCACACAGAAAAACTTTTTGGCTATATCTTCGCTAGTTTTGTGCGGAGATAGCTGATTTTTTGTGGAAACGGTATTCTCCATGGCATGAACCGGCATGAAACTTTTTGCGACAAAATTCGTAAAAAAAGTCGTTTTTTCTGGCGATTTTCACACACGCCGAAAAAGCATAGAAAACGACAGAAAGGCCAATAACTATGAACTAGGTCCCTGTATATATAACATATTTGGTATTAAACAAAATGGGGTTGTCTGAGGATTCAGGGAAAAAAAGAATTTTAACATTCGGATAAAAACTAAAAAAGTTATAGCCAATTCAAATCCGGCCGAAAAATTGCCGCACCCTGTATTATAGTAGCCTAAGGTCACATAAAATATTGACAATCTCAGTCAACATAACGTGACAATTCGACCGCGCAAAGTACGGCCATCAGGTTAAGAGAGAAGAATGGAGAATGAAAAACGAGAGAGAGTGTGTTGGAGACGAAGAGAGGAGCAGAGAAATGAGACTGTTACAAAAATGAGTGCAGTTTGGAGAAAAAATGTGGTGGAGAAATCAAAAGGAGTACAATGTGATTTGTTCAAAAATGTATAAACATTTAGGAACAAATCACAAAAGAAAATGCCAACGAACTTTATAGGAGAGATTGCGGAAAATGGTGAAAAGCTACACTCACAGATTGGTGTCGTTTTCTATGAGAGAAAATATGTACAATAAGAATGCGTGAAGAAGACAAGAAGATAAACTATGATTCGATATCACCACAAATATCGGCTAACAGCCGATATGTAAGTCCAATAACACGCCATTCTTCACCCCCTTTTCTTTCTTTCCATGCCTACAGACAGTTGATTATGGCAACTACCTCTTGAGTCCATTCCCAGTACCAAAGGAAACACTAAAAATTTGTGTGTCACCGCCACTGTACGAAGGTCGATTGTAGTATGCAGAGCCGGCGCCGTAAACGTTGTTTCCTCCATAATAATACCCGCCATACTGTGGTTTAGACTGTATCGTTGACATCGACGTGAAAATGAAAAATATCACAAGCATGTACAGGGTGACAAAGAAAAAATGCAACTCATATTTATGGCCATATTTTGTCTAAAAAACCAAACTTAACCAAAGTAACGGTGAATATCAGTAACATAGAGCATTGTTAATAGTATGCTCGACCAGTTTTAAGGTGGCTGTTCTTGGCCCCGAGATAGAGCTCAAAACGTGACTTTAAATTTTGGCCGATTCGCCGAAGCTTTTTTTGGGGAAATCGGTTCCGTTCTTACCGCAGCAATCAATTAGCGGCTCCAAACTTTTTTGGCGTGAACTAGAGGTCCTGGCTTCTAACTCAACAAAAAACATAGTCCACCGGATTCAGATCCAGCGAGTAGACGGCCATTTCGCAGACCACATAAAATCGGGAAAACAGGTCCTTTCCTGGCCTTGCGTCTTTTTTGCTTTATGGCTGATGGGGGAATCATGCTACGGTGTCTGTTTTGAACCGCCAAAGTGCTACTGAGCCCACGGAATCACGATGGTGTACAAAATGTCGCTGGTAGACTTATCGGTTTGGTTCTGGCCCCTTTATCCAAGAAAACCAAGGAAAACCAAGGATATCACGCCGCTGGCGCAAGACTTTGCCCCAGGCCATGAGAGGTCGGATTTTTACTGGGTTCAAAAATGGCGGACGGTTTTTGACTCTCAACAGTCCAACTCCTGCAATTCTGGTGGTTGTAGGCCTGCTCGATGTTGAAATACTTCTCATCCGCGAACAGGACCTTCTCTCATCGCTGAGCTGCGGCGCGACGCTTGAGTTTTCGACATTTTTTGAGCCGTACTTGCTTGTAGTGTTCCGTGAGGCGCTAGGTCTTTTGGAGCTTGTTAGGCTTGCGCTACGGTGCATTGCTGGCCATTCATCGACCAGCTGTTGTGTTGATGACGGTCTGCCGGGCAATCTTTTTCATGGACACCATCAGATTTTGCTTCACTCGCTTTTTGATGATCAAAGTTGCCAGAAGTGTTCAAGATGCGCTTTCTTCTATTTCCTGGACACTTAACATCGTGGCCAAGCTCGAGGATTCGTTTGGTGGCTTTTGGCATAGCAGATTTTCCTACACCGAGCAGTTTAGCAATCTCACACTGTCCTTTTTCTTCCCGAGACAGGTTTAAAATCGAGGTCCCTCTGTTTGACACTCAATACAAAGATGATAATCAATCGATATGGGCATGAAAATCAAAAGACTAGGACAGAAAAACACGGAGAATTTAATGGTATAAAAAATATTTCGCTACACCTAAACATTTTCGCGGCAGGACCCATGAAAAAAAGTTGCATTTTTTATTTGTCACCCTGTAGTGATATTTTGAAAGCATCTGCAAATATGTAGAAACACGTTGAAGAGAAAGCAAAAATAAATGTGGCCGACTAAGCAACTAAGCACGGGAAACCTTACAAAACGTAAACTAAACTCAAAGGACAAGGCAATGCGGGCTTACAGAACGACTAGAGGAAAAAATTTTGCAGATTGGCCATCACACAAAAAAAAAGTCAATGCCAGCAAGCCTAAGCACTAATCTGGGCTTAGATTAAGCCTAAGCTAGGCCTGCGCCGTAACAATTGTTCATTGTATAAAATGTCCTCCGCAGGTCGCACCTTTTCATTCCCCCGAGACTTTTGATTTTTTGAAGGTGATGGAATGAGCGGAACTTTTGCCGGTCTTGGTTAGAAAAATAGCGAGATATAGCTTCGGTTATAGGCCACAACGATTTTTGTTTGGTGCCATACAATTCGCTGTAATGGTCTGACTGTACGCAGAGAGACCGATATTGCGTTGTCCAAAAAGAAAAGGAAGCTACTGCAAATATTAATCTCATGGTCATTATAGAATGACACCAAGCACAAACAACTCCCCGCTATCGCCAAAAATACGCTTAAAAAACCACAAAAGTCCCCAGCGACTTCGTCTAACAACAACTACAAGTTCGACTGCCTGCAAACTTCGTAATCGGAACAAAACTTCCAATTTTGTTATTGCTCTATTAAACATCGCCGTCGAAGATTGTTAAACTCCCAGGAAAAGAAACTCGACGCCTTGAGGCGCATGCTATTTACCGTTTGCGCGTAATTTGTCTTGGGTCTTCTGATGGAATCTTTAAAAAATCTCTGGCCCTGGGAATAACTTTCGATCGAAAAAACTGTGAAAAAAATGTGATAAGGGTCAAATGGAGGTTCAACTTCAATGTGAAGCAGTCGCTGTTAAAACTTTTTATAACACGATGAAAAATAGAACAGTCAAAAAAGTTCTTAAAGAGACTAATCAACGAATGAAGGAGAATAACAAAAATAGGCACGTAAATGGTAAATTGAGATTAGAACGCAATTTCTCAATCGCTGAATCTGCCGTCTTGTAGCAAAATAAAAAGGATTTTTTTGTTCTAAAATCACCGGAGGCACCTATTAACTTACTTTCTCAAATATTTTTTTCTGATTCTTTCGTTAACCTACTGTAGGTTTCTAGCTAAGGCCCATACAGTAATCGGTCGTTACGTCAAAACTAGGCATCAGAGAGGGCTTAAATCCAAGCTACATATTTTTTGAGACCCTGTAGTTGCAATAGAGGTACATTTTGGGCAAGGATTCCAGCTGGGAACATCTTTAATCTAGGCTTTCGTATGCCAATTCTCATTAAAATCTGATTGTTGCACTTTGAGTAATGTTACAATAGTTTCTGTGAAAAAATTGCATTTTTCGAAAGTTTCGTGTCTATTTTCTACCATTTTCACTTATATTCCTGTTTCTGTTTCATTAATAACGCTGTAGCGTCTCGCCGTCAGGCCGGCTTAACCCCGCATAGCCCGCTCGCTTTCGGGGGGAGGATTCGGAACGGAAACAGTGAACAGCCCTCGACAAATCGGCGGATTTACTTTCCTTCCGCCTTTCAGGCTTTTCGCTCTTCACTGTTTTCGACACAAAATTATTGTACGTTCCGAAAACAATGACCCAATGCGCTCGGAGTCGGGTTGTTTTCCTGGCTTGCGGCGTTCTCACGGTATTCTACTTTTCTTCGCGCGGCTTTCGCAGCCCACAGCCGGAGAATGCTTCTAAATTGCCGCCGTACGTCAAGCTGGAACAGCGGTATTTTGTAAGTGAAGAATGGGGTTTATATCGGATTAAACGGTATGAAAAATTCGGATGCTGAGGGAGAATATTGTCATTGGGGGTTTAGTTTTTGTGGAGATGTCTCAAAATCATATTTTCTTTTTATTTGGCACACTTCTGGTATCAATTTCCGAAGAATTTAACTCACGCTTTCAAACAAAGCCGCAATGTTCGAAAATCCCTGTTGATGAGAGAGTACGCAATTTCGGAGAGCAGTCAGAAGGAAAAAACGGTTTTTGGCCAAATCTCTGCCATTTGCATGCGGAAAAAAATAATTTTTTTGTATAGGCATTGCTCTATCCGTCAGAAATAAGGCCAACAATTTTCATGAGGAAACTCAAAAAAAAAGTTTGGAGTTGTGCCACTTTTTTGAACTATGTAAAATCAAGTTTTTTGCCAAGCCTTGTTAAAATGTGACGCCTCACTTTGAGCACCCCGTTATTAATTTTTATGCTTTATTTTTTTTTAGGTATCTCAGCAATATCAATTCACTTTTTGCACCACCGATGACTTTCTTCTTGACTACACTGCTGGAATTGCTTGTTGGCTCCACAATTGGAAGGAATTTCGGAGGAAAAACATGGCTCTGTATTATTATAATCATAGTAACAGGTTAGTTAATCATTCAGTGTATGAAACTCTTTATATAGGACCTCTGTACAACGGAGTACCATACAACAAAAGCTGTCTATAACAAAATATTTTTGAGGTCCCAAGGGTCAAATTTAGGTCAAAAAAGACTCCATATAACGAAACTCTTCTATAACAAATTAATTTTTTATGCCGCTCTGAGATTTTACTCTATTTAGCAACTTAAATTTCAATTTTTTTACAACCTCAACCTTCAGTATCTGCCAGAACGACGACTCCCATTTCCCCCCTTCCAAGATGACGTCACTTTTGAGGGCCTCAAAAAATTCGAAATGGATGAATTTGATTATTCTTCAAGAGCCGATTTACCGATTCTTGAGGGCCTACGATAGTCGGTGTGTAAAGTGAGTCACGGTTTTTGATCCACACAAAAAAATGTAAAATTATCCAATTTTCTCAAGTTTCAGCTCACTTCGCAATTGCTTTTCGTGCACGACAATGACCTGTGTTCTGAACATTATCCTCCAACGGCTGGCAAACATTGCGAAGGGCGCCACTCCAACGCCATTCGATATGGAATTTGTGCCACAGAATTGGTAAGGACGTGATAAAATGCCAAAAAATGAAGGGGGTTCAAAAAACAGTCTTTTGATCCGTCGAGGAAAGCGCTGGATTTTGCATCCAAAAAGTATAAAAAATGTAGCAAAATACCTCCCTTTTCAAGTGAAAAAACTCCGATTTCAGAAGCGCGCTAGCAATTTTTGTGAGGAAAAGGGTACGTCTCTGAAAACGCAGTTTTTTAGTTGAAGATGGAGGCATTTTGCAACATTTTTTGATACTTCCTGTATACAAAATGGTACGCTTTTTGACACTGAATCAGGTCCGTCACTGTACGAGATTTTTAGCCCGCGCTAAGCCGAGTTCTTTAGCCCGAAAGTTGCTGAAAATTCAACGCCTTTTTGCAACTTTAAGCATTAAAAATGCCAGTCTTATATTAGGTTGTATAATAAGTTATGACCATAATTTTCTAAAATTCCTAAAACTTTAATGATGCTTTTTTCAGAGTTGAATAGCATACCGCTGGGTAGGGTGGAGACAGTAGATTACAGGAACCAGTAGCACATCGGCCTCCGGCTAAAACATCGGAGAAAAAAATTAAGAAATGAGGGCATCCCAAGGTGCTAAAACAAAAATACGCCTTAAATCTGAGAATTCTGAGAGGCTAGTAATGACAATGCTTCTGTAGGACATTCGAGGCGTCCCTTTTACATACGCTGCGCTGGATCAACTCTACCTCCCCTACCTGAGCTTTACTATTCAAAATATAAATTGAGGTATACCTTCATTGTTATGAACCCTGATTCGTTTCGAATTAATCCCACCTTAAATAACATGGTTCAGCTGTAAAGAGTCACTTATGAGTTGCTTTTTGATAGCCTACTCAAATCAGAAACAGCTTGTATCAGGTGACAATAAGGAATTTCATTAAAATCGTTACATTTTGAGGGCCGATGGACTAGAGTTCAAAACTTTTATTGAGTACGCGCTAGCGCCATCTTGTGAAGAACTGTTTTTGGCGGTTATATACACTACATACCTCGGCGAAAACGACAGTATATGTTCTTTGAGTTTGCGGCTGTTAAAGTGCGAGGTTCGCCAACACTATGCCCCAACTGTGATTGTTTTCCCGTCGAGACGCGGGGGGTCAGACTTGACACATATTTGTCAAGTGTTTCTCATGAAAAAATTTCTTTTTCCGAGTTCGAAATTCGAGCGAATCAAGAGGAAGGTCAATTTTATCGATGGTGTAAGGAGTAATTAATTAATTATTTACATGAACCGCATCCACTTTAAAGTACAAGCTAGGAAGACTACAGTTATTTGATTCAAATTCCTTTAAATTAATCTTTGTTTCCATTCCTCAAGTAATCCCTTGACAAAAGTTCAATTATTCAATTTATTTATTTTATTTATTTACAATCGCGAAAATTATCAATAGTATTGGGTAAGCTGTAATATACTGGCTGATATGGTTTGATGCCCAGGTGATGGTTTCGATGATGGATTCGGCCCTTCGTAGCATCTTCGCGAAGTATTTGCTCACTGGTTCCCGGTTGAATATCGTGAGGATCGTAAAAACGCATTCAGGTCATACCTGAAATTGAACAATGATTTAGAAGACAACTTAAAATTATGACAAAAAATCTGCAAAAAGGTTATCAACAGCTGACGCATCCTAGCTGACCAGTTATTCATCACAAAGCATTTTTACGCTCTTGTCTATATGTAGAAAATTCAGTTCTCAATGCCTACTACAACAAGTCAACAGCCAACTAAAACACCTAAAATTAAAAAAAAAAAACTTCAAAAGCTTACCTTGCGCCATTTGGATTGACCTGGCTTGATGATCAGCTTTTAGGTGATGGATTCGGCTGCTCGAAGTATACATGGTGTCGTAGCACACATCTGGAGGAAGTATTTGCCCACTGGTTCCAACATTGTGTAGAAGGTTGCGACTTCGTAAACGCGCATTCGGGGCATACCTGAAATTCGTGCTCACTTGAAGAATATAACTCAAAAGTCTTCCAAAACCACATAAACACATTTGCCAAAGCTTGACGCTGACCTATCCTACATAATAACTCAACAAAAACGCAAGAACTCACCTTACACCATCGATAGAATTGACCTTCCTCTTGATTCGCTCGAATTTCGAGCTCGGAAAAAAAATTTTTTCATGAGAAACGCTTGACAAATATGTGTCAAGTCTGACCCCCGCGTCTCGACGGGAAAACAATCACAGTTGGGGCATAGTGTTGGCGAACCTCGCACTTTAAGTTCTAAAAAATTGAAATTTAATTGGATGATCCAAAATTCTGCTAATTCTTAGATTTTTCTGAAGATTCCAATTATTGCATGCTCCAAAATTTGTCTGGTGTGACAACAGGCATGTGATCTCGTATTACTACAGTGAGGGACCTGATCCAATGGCAAAAAACGTGTCATTTCGCATCCTGGAAGGGGCCAAAATCACTCCAAACCCTTCCCTTCTCTAAGCTAAAAAACTCTGCTTTGAAAAGCCCGCCTTGAAGGAAAGGGCGCGCTTTTCAAAACGGAGTTTTTTAGCTTAGAGAAGGGAAGGGTTTGGAGACATTTTGGTCCCTTCCGGGATGCAAAGTGGGACGTTTTTTGCCATTGGATCCGGTCCCTCACTGTACGAGTTATAACAATAGACAATAGAAACCCCGGGCGCTAAACTTTTTAGACGCTTTTTCAGGCGACGGCTTCGGTAACCTTCCGGAAAAACAGCTCATAAAATGAGTTGTCACTGCTACCTTGCAACGATGCTGTGTCAGTGTCTTTTCCGACCCTTGAAGATTATAATAACACCAATCTGAGACCAGCAGCGGCTGGGAGACGTGACTTGAGTTGTTTCGTACCCCGTCAAAATCGGGGCACTTCCGAGTTTTTAGCAATAGAAAATCGCGGCTATGCCGTAAGACTTTGCAATACGAACTAGATGAAACTTCGATAAGCCCTCTATTAGTCTATAAGTATGCTGAACTAAGGAGGGATCTGAGCTAGGAAATAATCGACTTCAAACGTTTGCAAGAAAATGGTCATAACATATTATACAACCTAATATCTAGTAATCCGTTCGCAAAACCGCTGGAGTTTTTTGGTGTCTGCACTGCGCTGAAAAAGTCAAGGTGCAAGTGACAGCCCAAAAAGCTTATTGCACGGTGCAAAAAGCAAGAACTGCACAGTGCAAAGTGAGCTTTTGTTTTCTCACAGTGAATGTCACCAAAATCATAGTGACTTCACGAACGGTCTAGTATCATGAGCAAGCTACTTTTCCGCAAAAAAATCAAAATTAAAATCCTTTTTGCTCAAAATTGGTGGAGTTATGGCCAGAAATGGCACAGTCTGAATGCTCTCCGAATTGCACGCGCTGACAGCTTCAGCAAAGTGCTTTTATGATAATATCTTGACAGCTCTTGCAAAGCGTGAGCTAAAATTTTTAGAAATTATCACATCCCAATATGCGCCCAAAATTTCACAACAGAAAGTCAGTGTGCGGCACTTGGGACACGTCCTTTCTTACGAGGAAAGGAACGTCTCCTCATAAGAGAGGATTACGCAAAACCTTTGCAACTTCAGGAAATGCAACAACCTCCCTGACTCATTCCGCACCGAGAACGTCGTGCTGGACCCGTGGGACGAAAGTAAACGTGACAAATTCCTTCATGATCTCGTCAATCTTCTCTACAGTAACCTGGCGCCTTCGCGGGTCGTCAACGGAATAGTAAAAGAGAGCCGTGACTGGTTCGACGACCGAATAAATGCTCAACAATATACATTTTTGGTCGATGAACTTCGACAACCCGAGAATTGGAGGCTGTTTCATTCGATTTATGCCAATGATTACGCGTTGTTTTTAATGGATTAGTAGTAGTGTAACAAAAAATAAGTATTTTTCAATTATATAAAATAAATTTTACTAGATATTATCATCGAAATTAACAAAAATATTATCAAATTCAGTAGCCGCAGCGAGTTTATTAGTAGTGTAAGCATTGGGCATAAAAAAATAATAAGTTTTGGAAGAAAATAAAGTCCGCTGTCTAGAGCAATCGGCGAACACGGGAAGCCGGGTTGACAGGCTGCATGCGGGTCTCAAAAAAATCGCTGACAACGGATTTACAGTACTTGTTTAGGGACTTCTTGAATGAAAGATTGATCTCGAATTGTTTGGGAACACACATTCGGGGGTAGTCGAATCTGAAACCGCCCTTATTAGAATTTATAACTGCATTTTTTAATGTAAAAAATCTTATTAAAGGAAGAGCTTTTTTTTGAAAGATCTCTAGCATAAAGAGCGATGAGCTAGAGTGAGCAAAAGCGCAACTAAACCGATTGTAAACGTGCACTGTAAAACTTTACACAGTGAATCACAAGAAAACAGTGCTCAATCCCCTGTTTCTGCGTTAATGACGGCTTATCGGCTAAACCAGCAGAAGAAATTGACTGGTACCGATGATAGAGAGCCAGTACAGCCCCTTTAGCCCTTTTCCTTTCACGGGTCCATAAACTAAATGTCACAAAAAGATCTTTTTTGCAACGTGACTACAGTAATGTTTCGTCACCCCAACCAACGATCTTGTTCCTCGATCTTTTTTCGGAAAATTTATGACAGCCGCGGCCGCATCAAATGCCGTTACCGATTTAGACATTTGTTATTTCCTACGTCAGCGCTGACGTCGATGCCGCGATTATAAACAGCGACGCCTGTAATGTAGTGGAATGGAGGGCGCGTGTCTGGTCTGATGTTTTAATCCTGATGACGCGTCAGGCGGGTCCGCAAATTTCCCACAAATTCCGGCACGGAATTCAAAGTACCGTAAAAATGGGAGCTGAAACCCGCAATAAGGTTGCAATTCTTTCTGATAGATAGCTGAGGGCCAGACATTTTTTTCGGGTTTCAAAAAAAATCGCGGTGAAATTTTTAACGCAACTACAAAGCGCTCCTGGTAAAGAAAGTCAGCGAAACTTTTTCAGTCGACCTCCGACTTGCTTGAAACTAATTTCGTATAGGATACACCTGAATTATAGAAATTTTTAGCTTGTGTTTTCCCAGGGGCACCGAGATATGAAATAATCTTTGCCGCATACGGAACGGAAATTTTCAAAACGGTAAAAGTTGCCAAAACATAAAAGAAAAAACAATTTTGGCCGTTAGCTGTTGCCTCAAAAAAGTGCGGTTTTTGTAACAAGCATCATGCTCTACATACAGTAGAAACAGGGAGAACCCTATAGAAAAAAAATGGTTTATGGTCCCTCTCAAAAACCCGTGGACTTCTGCAACGCAAAGGCTAAACCTCTTGCATACTCCGGTCGATAATAATTGTTCGAAAAGTTGCTGAAGTGATTTTTAGGACACGCACTGTGAGAAAACAAAAATTACATTTGCACTGTGCAACTCTCTGTTTTTTTGCACCGTGCAGTGGCGTTTTTCATGTGTCGCCCTTGACTTTTTCTGCACAGTGCATGTCACCGAAATCACACCAGCGACTTTACGAGCGGACTACTATGCCTTGGAAACATTTAGTTAAAGCTTTTAGTTAAAGCATAAATAAAATTTTCTCCGATTTATTAGGCAACATCTGTGTTACGCAAGCTGAGTAGCTTCTTGGCCCCAAAAACTTACTGTTTGGGTTTGTAACAAAAATGCTCCTTTTCGCAACCTCCACACTTATTCTCATCCACCTGAACCCATTCGGGATGCTCCTGCGCCACGACCAGTCCAACCAGCACGACGAATGCAACACAGACACCGCTCAGCTGCATGACGACAGTGGTCAACGGGGGGAATCGAGGGCTCGCAAGCAGGAAATTGGAGGGCTCGAAGAGTGACCGATCAAGCCGGCGGCGGGGAATGAGGCCGTTTTTGCGGGGCGCCTCCTTCTTTAACAAACAGACGGCCGCCGGCTTCGTGGAAGTGCAAAGTCATAAAGGGGCGGTCAAATTTCGGGCGCCAAAAAAACGCATCTTGAGCTGACATTGATGCCCTGGGCGCACTTATGACGCGAAAGACCGATGACTTTTCACCCCATTCTTGAAAGATCATCCTGGTCAAAGGCATACGGTAGTGAACGTTTTTTCGAGCAAAGTGTTCAATGAGAAAAATTGCAGAAGCTGTGTGAAAAAGGACATTTCTCAATCAGTGATTTGTATCTTTTATTGCCTACGAATATATATAGATATGTCGAAAATTGCCCATTCGAATACGGAGACGAATACGGACATCATCCGAACATCTCTGCCGAAAATTGAATATGGATACTTTTGAGTGACAATTCCGAAAAATTTGGAAAAAAAATTGTAGAAAAAATGCGGTAAAAACATTCCAGCATCGGCTTATCCTTTGAATCAGGACTTATAAATTGTTAGTAATTATTACAGTATCCATTACATTTAAAAAAGTTTTGAGACTTCTTTTCATGAATTCTTGCCCAATTTTGTTGATAAAATTGAGCAAACTAAGGTCAAATTTAACCCTTAAAATGTCTATCGGACCTATTATAATGTCCGATAGATCTTCCAAAATATCGATATTCGGATACTGTCAATTTTTTTCGAAAACATACGATTTTTCCCCCAAAAATATCCGTATGAGTATCCGTAGCCGAAAAAATTGTGAACAACTTCTCTCAATTTCGATGTTCGCACAACACAAGAAAGCCTTAAAAACTGAACTTTACGGTGGTAATAAGTACAAAACTTCACCTGTCAAAATTCACTCGAAATCGTAAATCTTACAAAATTTGTCTGTCTGCTTCTTTTCTTCGGAAATCTCATTGTTTCACCTCCACTGCGGCCACCGTATCCTTTTACGACCAAAACAACTTATACAAATTGTAAAATGTTTGCGCCGTTGCGTACCACCCGCAAGCCGCTTATAAATGTCAGAAATTTGCATAGATGGTGTTTGTTAAGCTGCCTAGATGGACAAAAGAAGAGAAAGAGCCGTTTTCTCGTTAAGCCGCTTCCAGGATTTCCAAATAATGTTATTATTGTAACGAGCTGGGCATCAATAGTTTAATATTATAAGCACACAGTAATATGTGCGGTTTCATTTTTTAGTTGACGTGCCTTGAATATTTCTGGTTCTTACGACCTTCAGGGGAAGTCTGAAAGTGGGCCGCTTAGATTTTTACAAAATTTATCACTCAATTTGATTTTTTGAAGGAATATGCAAGATTACTGGTTCGCGCTTTGCAGAAACGACCGACTTTTTTGGCGAGAAACTTGGCGGCTACACGGCCTTTTTTGCGAACCTCGGCATGAAAAGTTTTATACCTCTTTCTCTATTCTATCCTTTCACCCTAAAATGGCAAGGATATGGCCACATTTCGTATTTCGCATGCTCTTTTGGTGACACGGATTCCCTTCAAGTTTTATCAAAAAAAAAATACATAAGTAAAACTTATTTTTTGCAATTTATTACCAGAGTTTATGCTCTCATCGTTTCACGATTACCGTAATCCACCCACATCGGCGAGGTTCAAAAACCAAAAAATTCCAGTCCAAATCCACTTGACTTGCGACTGTAGGCCGCCCAACGCGATGGTTGGAAACATTTGAGAAGGCGGCCAATTATCTTAGTAATGTGCTCAGTATAATCTCATAGTAAAACCGATTATCCGGTTGAAACAAGTAAGCACTTTTAAAAATCCAGGGCGGCAATTATAAGCTATGAAAAACGATGATTAGCAACATCATGTCTTACATCAGGTAATTGCAATTGCGTGGGAAATAAAACTGCAGGTTTTACAGTCAAAAATAGCGTTGCAATCAATTTCGTTTTCCTGTATCTTTGCAACTTCAAAATTTTCATACAACTTTTTGCCAATGCACATCATTCAGAACTTTTTTTGTGAGCAATGTAAATTTTACGAAAAGCGATATGCCCGGTGGCTTGTAAGCCTTTTAAAAATGTAGCACTTGAAATTGCAGCATTGAACTTGAATTGACGATTCTTCCGTAGAAAAACAAACTGAAATCCAATGCGTCTGCAAAAACTTTGCATACCAGATACTCCGTCTGCGCCAAGAACATTCTTTGGTCGCGTCGCTACCGTAAGATGCATGAGAAATCCACCGAGGTATTTTTTGACATAAAAAAGTGGAAAAATAAGACAAGCACCGTATTTTTTCTGTGTTTGTTCAAAACCATTCTTTTGCCGAAAAATTTAGTTTTTTTTCGGACATACCATTCCATAATTTGCCATTCAAAATGTAAAGAAGACCGTGCACCGCAGTCATCCCAGGAACTCCCATCATCATAACCATCATTTTCTGGCGAAAGTTTTTTTTGTCACTGTTTAACCGCAGGTTCGCATCGAGTATTCGCCCTGTAAACCGACCCCGTTCTCGCGGCCGTAGCGCTGCGCCGCGCGCACTGTTTGCCGTTCCGGGGAAAACATCGTGAATTATTCGCAAGAACTGACGTTACCTCCAAAGGACGGTTGTAAACACACACGTTGAGCTGGTGTATAATTGGCGTCCGGAACCGGTGCCCGATGAAACTTGATGCCGCTGGGGCCGTCTGCCAAAATTGCAACCAAAGTTATTTTCGGGTGTCGGGGATTCGAGATTCGTGGGTTTTCGGCGAATGGTAGCATGCGGAATTGCGGATTGCCCTGTACGATGAATTGCACTTTTTGCGTGTATTCCGTTTCTTTCAGAACATTCGAATATAGCCATATTTGGCCATATTTGTATTCTCATCCTTTTGAACTTTTTACCGCTGTCGAAAATGATGCTCCGCAAATCTCTTCGTCTGATCTGATCCATGCTTTATTCAGCCACCACTTTTTCAAGCAAAAGCCTTTGAATTAAGACTTGCAGACTTTTTATAACAGTTTGATCTCCGGCTGTTCACATTTGACATGCAAACAAAAGTCGAAATTGACGTCTGGAACATACCTATAAACCTAATTCTTGCTCAAACTATTTTTAACAGCAAAGTTTCTGCTGAATTATTAACAACTTTTCTGCACTTTTATTCGTTGCTCAGCATCAATATTTCCAGATTGCCCTTTTGATTATAGAGCGTACTAAACACCGTAATTCCATAATCTTCTTTGATGGCAGCCAAACAGACACGATTCAGAGTCGTGTAAGAGCCCCATTTCATCCAGATACATAGATGTTTTGTGGCCGTAATTCCGTCAGTAAGCCGATTTTGGACATCTGGAGCGCAGTGTACGTGCATCCTTGTAGGAAATTTGCTGGCCATTGATCATTGACCCAAAAAATTTGGACATATGAAAATGCCGTTTTGCCAAATTATAGAGTTAATTTCCATAAGAGGAAAAGTGGCTGGATAGAGATTGAGGAATTACTGTGGCATGCTAGTTGAGCAGCTTTTCACGGGCAATTACTTAAGTTAATGGAATGTAGTTTTATAGAGCTGTAGCAGTTTACATATATGTAATATCCACTTGGCTATGATAATGTCAAGTATAGATTTTGCGACCCTTGGAACAGACGAGTACTCATCACAAATACTTTTTTACCATGTTCAAGTTCGACCACCAGTGCGTTTTTATCTATGTCTGTAGACACTAGACTAGAAAGTAATGCGGAATTTTTTGCGGATTGACGAATAAGTTTATGTCATCCTTTTGCTACGAAAATATATGCTTCTGTTTCTCGGAATGACAAATCGCCGTAGCCAAAGGAAATTCGAACAATACCGAAATTAATGTATTCCGGAGTTCCTTTAAATTCGTTTTCCAGGTGAAAAATGCATCCGCTTTGTTTTTGCGGACAAATCCAAGCCGGCTTCGAATTTCGTTGAGGTTTGGATCCGCTTTAAAACTTCTTCAAAATCAGATAAACGCTCTCAATTTGGATAATTATTCTTACAAAACTTTTAAATCGGTTAAACTTTACAAAAAGAGCAAGTTCGAAGGTAGAAGATCAAGCCTAGGGAGAACGAGAAACTTGAAGGCCATATAGGCATACTACATGGCCTTCAACATATATTAATATAATAAAATAAAAAAATTCTAACAAGGGAAGTACCCCAAGTGCGACGCTCAGATTTTCTTTAAATTTTGCACACACGTCGAGAATAGACTAGATATCAATTCCTGAAACTTTTAGCTCGCGCTTTGCAGGCGCCGCCGAGATATCGGACGATTTATGCCGCCGAGAGAGCACGCTAAACGTGGAGAGCGGTCAGGGAGGAAAGCGCTTTTTGGCCATAACTTTGGCAGTTTCGTGCGGAAAAATTTGATTTTTTGTAGAAACATTATCCTTTACGGTAGAAATAGAAATTCGGCAAAAATTCCTAAATTTTGGCCGACTTTCGATCTAAAAATCTCGGTTGTTTCTGCAAAGCGCGAGCTAGGATTCTCGCATATATCTTAGAAAAAATTATTCTAAATTTGTGCCAAGTTTCATCAAAATCTGAGCGCCGCACTTGGGGTACTTCCCCTGTAAATTGAAATCTAGTTTTTTACCCATGTGATGGCGCAGTGACGCAGAGTTTGAAAAACGATCCTTTTTAAACGAGAATTCCAACGGGGAAGGGAGGAATGGAGAACGACCGGTCGGTCCGATGAAACAACGTCGAGAACGGAGAAAAGGGTTTTATTCCACCAAAACACAGGAAAAGAATGATACGGTAAGCATAAATCCATCGCTTTTATATGGCTGATTTGGTCTATGCAAATTGGCAAACAAAAAAACCTTAATTTGCCGTAAATTCGGCTGCTGAAAAATATATACGACGATATCAAGTAGTCATACCGTGGCATATTAATGTTAACACAAGCTCAGGAGATTTTCGAGCTTGTTCTTATTCACTCATCGGCTACTGTAGTCTTTGCCCGAAAAGTATGTCAAGTTTGAACAAAACGTTTTCGAAATCAATGCGTCACATTCTCTGAACTGTGTTACGCGTTTTTTGTGGTTAATATTGAAGAAAACACATCAGCTGTTTCGATCGGATTCACATGCCCTGCGCGAGTCTATGATTAAGCGAGACTTTTTTCGCACTTGAGGAATTAGTAGGTGGTTGTTTGCTGAAATTTCTTGAGCCAGTCGCGAGTTCAGCCCATGACTCAGCTGAGGGCAGCGGAAGTTTTTACGTACCAAAATCTTTTTTTTCTGCTTTACAGTATCAAGAGCTTTAAGGTTTTGCAATGGAAGCGGATTGTGTGTACAGGGCGCTTAAAAAATGCATCCTCCGCAATGTTTACGGCCACTTTTACTACTATGCGAAATTTTAAATATTATATTATGAATGTGGAATATCGGAACGGTGCTGAAATAAGGAACAAATTTGAAATTTTCCGGTCAATTTGAGAACGAATTTGGCATGTAGTTTCGCTGGAATCGGTCCAGCCCGGAAATGGGAAGAGTTGCGAATAGGGTGATGGGTATAATAGTATTAAAAATGTCAAGATAGCGGAAAAATTGTAAACACAAGACACTATGAGGAGTGACAAGAGACGGTCATAAACAATTCTGTTTCTTTGGAAAGTGTTACTTTGTCATACCAGTTCTCCTGATCTGCGCGTGAAAGGAACATGAATACTAGTCCGTTCGTAAAGTCGTTGGGGAGATTTCTGCGACATGTATTGTGCAAAAAGTTTAGGGTTTGAACTAGGCATGGCTTCGGGCCGGGCTTTGCAAAATTTTCCGGCCCGGGCCGGGCCGACTAATTTCTCGGCCCGCCTCCGGGCTTCGATTTTTAGGCCCGGCCCGGTTCGTTTGAAATCTGAGTTTTGCCCGGAAAAAAGGAAAAAATAACCTTTTCGATAGCATTTTTCATTTTTTCGAAAACAATGCTGATAGCGAACGTAAAGTGATCTTATGTACCTAGGTTTTGCTAAATTTTTCTTTACATTTTGCGAAAATTTGCCATCATTTTCCTTTCATTTCCCGCTTTCTTTCTTTCCAACCTAGTATAAAAATTTTCCGGGCCGAACCGGGCCGGGCATTCAAAATTTTCCAAGCCCGGCCCCGGGCCGGGCTCGAAGACTTAAGCCCGGGCCTGTGGCCCGGGGCGGGCCGGGCTGGCCCGGTTTGCAGCCATGCTTAGTTTGAGCGACAGCCCAAAAAAGCCATTTGCACTTTGCAAAAAGCAACAAATAGCACATATGCACTTTTGTTTGAAGTACTAAAATTTTTTTAGTACTTTATCAAACTACAAAAAGTCTTTGGACCATTGTAAGACCTGAATTCATTGAACTAATTTTTCTAGGCTAGTAACCCCCGAAATGCCAAGACAAAACCGGAAAATTGCCACAAACTCCAGTAAAGCGGCTCATTAAAAAAACTTATCTTTACTACCGTAATGCGAAAGTCAAATGTCATCTGCGAAAACATCACCTGCTCTGCATGGTCCGCGAAGATTTTGCATTCCCACAAACATCTGCGCGGCTGTAAAATTACAGCGTTTTTGTTTCCAAAAATTTTAACCGAAAACTATGCGGAATTCATAATACAACTGTCGGTTAAATTAAGCATGAGGAGTAGATTGCAAGCCGTTTCTCGAAAATTTTTTTTTGCGACTCATTGAGTCGCTCCCAATGAATGATTTGATATGACAACCGAAGGTGTAAAAAGTAGTCGGGCAATTTTTTTCAGAGCATTAGAACAACTTATTGGCAAACTATATTTAACAACGGGTTCCAATCAACGAATTCACATGGCTGAGCGGTCGTTGGGGGGTCGGCAATTTTTAGCACGCTGAAATTTTAAATACATATTTTTTTGAAGCTGCAGGGAAATGAAACTCTCGTGCTTCTGGCGGATTTTTAAGACTTGGATCAAGATCTGAATTTTTTGGACAAGGGAAGTTTTGCAAGTGGGGCGCACAGAAGTCCTCCAAAATTTTCTTGCGCGCTCTGAACCGGTCCAACACTAGTCTGGAGCTCACTCTGCAATTCGTTACTTTTTGCACCGTGCATTACGCTTTTTCGGGCTGCCAAACCATGACTGTTTTGCACAGTGCATATCGCCGAAATCACCACAGCGGCTTTGCGAAAGTGTAATGATCAAATAATGGAAGCCGTGCGGAAACCACGTGGGAGAACACTGGCCGGGACATTCCGGAGGGCACAGGGATGCGATCCCGCCTCTATCCGGTTGCTTATTTGATCATTACAAAAGGATTAGTACAGATTTTTGTATTATATGTGGTAAAACTTTAATTTCTTTTAAAAAAATTTACTTCCTTTTTCCTTGTTTCCCTTGATGTCTCCATTTCTGAACTTCCATCAATCTTCGTTCAAAATGTCGAAAAATACATGCAAATTGCGTGATATTCCAAAAAACTAAGGACGTACTGTTAACGCACTCAAAGTACGCGATTTCTCGAGCAAAGAGTATGTACAAGAAACGTCTCCATTAGCCGCCTTTTCTGTATTTGCGAAATTTGTTTTCGGCCTTCTCTCCAACGTCAACTTGTCATCAATTTCCTCAAAATTTATAATCCAGGTTTATTGGAGGCGTCATTGCGGGAAGCCTCGCGATAACTCCCAACGTCTTTCCTTTTATTTTTGTTGGATTTCGTGGTTCTTCCTCTATTATATATCATCTATTGTAACCCTGCTTACAGGAAGAGCCTTTGACGTGTGGAAAGGCATGGCTTTCGGGCCGGGCCAAGAATTGCGGTCCGTACTCGGGTGGGGATTTTGAATTTAGGTAGCAAATTCAATCCGGTCCGGCCCTTAAACCGGGCTCGGCTCGGTAGCCATGTATTTCTAGTTGACGGAAAACTGAATGGGATGAAATTGGCACTGACTTAGATCATGATTTTGTAGGCCATGTGCGAGACTTATAGTTGCGTTTTTCAGGGACCGATAAGATTTTTTTTGGTTGAACGTTGCCAAAAAAATATCGCTGCTTTGCAATTTTAGGTTTGAAACTTTCAATGTCAATCACTATTGTACGGTAAACCGACACATCTCTAATGAAAATTTCCCTTTCACCGATTCAACTCAAATAATCGCTTCAATCAAAATTGAGCTTGTTATACGATCTCCCCGTCTTCTGAAATTGGCTCTTTACCATTCCGGGTTCATTTCCCCGCACCGCTGTTTGCATCGTTGTTAAAATGTTTCCCTTTGTCCGAACCGTTCGCCCAAGCGGGCTGATAAAAACTCTGGAACGCAAACAATTTGTCATCCCTGCAGCGGGCCCGTTGTCAACATACCGTAGGCCAAGCCTACGTTCGGTTGGGTTGTGTTTCCGCAGATTTTGTAACGAAGTTTTTTCGGGTGGTCTCGTATTTCGGCATTTTTGGATTTGAGAAAAGGTTCCGGACAGGTAGTATGATGTATTTCGGGGAATGCTAAAGGATAATGGTCTGATTTACTTCAAATTTTGCAGGCATAATCTGTGTTGTTCAGTTGTTGATTTTTGAAAATTTTAGCTCATGCTTGTGCAGAAAATTTTGAGAGTTTTAGAGCGAAAGATATGAGTTGAATTTTGTTCTGATTTTTTGAGAAAAATGAAAAATTCTTGAAATATCCAGATCGCCACTTATGAGTTGTCGAAAGGCCCGACAAAGTAACCAGACGAGACGCTCAAGTGTCAAGTGATTTATTCAGTGGAAAGGAGGCCTTTTATAGGGAAGCCCCACGTAGGAAAGTACAATCAAATTTGAATAAATGTAGATCGTTCCTCGTGGGAAAATCCTCGAAGCTCGGCCGTTCCGCCTCACAGCAATCATCTGATTTACTTCATGTGGTTATAATGCCTTACAGGAAGTATTAAAAAAGTCTCAAAAATCGTTGCCTTTCTGCCTTTTTTCGATCAAGAAACTTCAATTCCTTGTGTAAAACGAAACTAAAGATCGTGTATATGTCACTGAAAGCCCTCATTGCTCTTAACCTGTACTAATCTTTATCACATTCCGAGCATTTCATCTTGATCACTTGCTCCCTAGAATCCTGTGTACTTCCTTCGTACCAACACCTCTGCCTTTCGTACCAGCACAAGTTTCTCAACCACGCTTCGGTTGTTGATGACTTTTCCGCAAACTTTATACTCTCCGCGAGGACAACATGTAAACAAGGCATGAAGCGGGCGCCAAAAAAAACGGTCGGCGATTAGAGGCGGTGCGCTTGACCCCGCCCTATTTTTGGTGGCCTGAAAACAAAATGTAGATACGACGACAAGTGTTTTTTCGCACCTGACGATTAGGTCCGGTTTAATCCGCGGCGGCGCGGAGAGAGAGAAGAGAGAGTGTATGGGGAGATTTGCGGGGTGGGAGGGGCCTGGCGGCCGCGTATAAAAGGCGCGGCCGCGTGTCGGGATTTGTATGGAAATTCTCTGCAATTGTAACTCTGGAGGGTTCGGTTCAGGGGCGGGGAAGTCGTTTTTTTCGAACTGCCCCAGCCTGTGTCACGCCTCCCGGTGAACTTTACATGCGGCTTGCAGTTAATTATCAATCTCGGCGGTGGTTTACGCATACCGTTGATGAGTGCTGTGAATTGATGGAACTTGTGCGTTCAAGATGTTGTTTTCAAGTTTAAAGACTTGTGATTTGGACCATTTCTTTTGGCGGGTTCAAGATTGCGCTTGAACGCCTTTAGACTATATAGGTTGCTTTTGAGTTGAATGTCTGAGATTTGAAAAATACTTGCGTTTCCCAAATGTCTATCCGTTAAGTGGTGTTATTTTGCACCGAACACCCTCAACAACTCTTGAGGAAACAAGATATACAAAGACCTTTGACTTCAAGTCTTTGCCCACCTTCTGGTTGAACTTTCCTTACATGAAAGTACAATATGTGAACTGCACTTTTTACAGACTCTTCTCCCATTTATAGTTCGTTACTAGGTTTGTTGGGCGTTCGCCTAGTTTCAAGCCTACAACTCCCACCCAAAATTCTTGGAATTGAGAGAAACGGTTGTCGAAAAAATGGTTCAACAAACTTGCCTGCCCCTCAAATCGCTCTGATTTTGTTAATTTCGCGTTGACCTTGATGTCACCACTCCCCACCTTCAACGAAACGAGCGTTATTGTAATTTCGTGGTTAATTTCACTCCCGGTTTTTTTTCCAGCTGCCCGCAGGTCCCGCAACGCGCTCGGCTTCAGCACAGCGACCTCGACACACGGGTGCACCGCCAACCCCAACCCAGTGCAAAAACTAACTCCTTTTCGAATCCTCCCTTCTCTACCCCCAACAAACATGACGACGGATATTGCGGCGAGCGCGACACAGAAGTCGGCGAGGATACAGCGAAATTGCGGCGGCTCGTGGAGGCCGAGCGTCTCGAAGCGAACCCTGATCATTGTTTTGTGCCTTTTGTTGTCCACACACGGCTTGGCGTCGGCGGAGACAGTCCGAATTTGCGGTGAGAAGCTGATCAAGAAGGTGCAGGCTCTGTGCACGTTCATCGTGGATGGCGCAACGCATGTGTGCTTCAAATCGATGAAAAATCATGTTTCGCGAAGACATATCTTTCTGGGTGAGTTTTGCGGCATTTACCGAGCCTATTGATCTGACAAAGGCCAGGATTACTTCGGGAAAGCCTTTTTTCTTCAAATTCAAAGTTTATTTGATCTCTGTTTGGACTGTTTTGTTAGCTAAGGCAGTTGCAACACTTTAAAATCACCCTTGCTCATCCTGTATCTCCTTGAACAATTTCTAACCCATTTCTTTGCAGAGCATGGTCATCATCGGCTCAATAAACGCTCCGGAATCGCCGACGACTGCTGCGTGAACCGCTGCACAATCGAGCACATGAAGCGGGTCTGTTGCGATGACGAGGAGCTGGATAAATACGTCAAGCAACGGTTGGAGCGCCGGTAGATGCGGCTCGCCGCCGCGCCTCTAGTTTTCGGGCGTTTGGAGCGTGGGGAGACCCCCATCCTTCCAAGGGCCTCTCATTACGGCCCGTCGCTAATTAAGGGCAAAGAACGTCGGGAAATTTGACGTATTACTTGTTAGACAACAACCAAATTTTCGCTCTCCTCCTCTCGAAGAAAGTCTCAAAAATTTTCCGGCGTTCCTTTGCACCCGAACGCCCTTCGATCTCAAAATTGCAAACCAAATAAGTCTTTAGGATTCCCCAACAATATCATTGTTAAAACGGTTACTCTTGTTTTGTTGTTCAGTGTTTTTTCTCTCGCTTCCTCTTCTTCGATTTCTCCCCCCAACGATCTCAAATTATGCAACCCTCTTTCTCGTCCGCAAATCTTTAGTTTTGAACTCCGAAATCTTTAGTTTGAATAGACTGTGTTACATTGTAATATTTCACACCGATTGTTCGTTTCCTTTGTCTTCCCAGTGTACTTACGAAAATGCTTTACTGACGCGATTATTTATCCTCGTTTAGTAGCCTTAGAATGTTCAAATTTCTCGTTGTTATGTTGTTAAGAAATAAATATTTAATAATAAAGCCAATTTGTATTTGATTGTTGGCTTTGATGATGACTGGTCGAGAAAAAATTAAAAGATTTAAAAAGGATGCAAAGTAGCCAAACGGTATCGCATAGAAACGCAAGAAAGGATCATTCAGAAGAGAGGAGGTTGCCGGGAGCTTATAATATTACAGGTCTCGAGACTTGTTGATCACTTTGGGATCACAAGCCACTCACTCACTTTCGTTTCTAATTTTGTTAAAAACGGTTTGGTTTAAACCCCCCTGCAAGATCTTATCAGCAGCACGCAAAGCCGATTATCAAATGCAATAAGGGCTTAAAATTCCCAGATATAGCCCGCATTTTCTTGTCACATCTTCTACATGACGTCTGGAAAACTTTGAGAACAAGAAAATTTTTTGGAGGATTTTGTAGGAAAATGGTGATGCTTTCAGCATTACAATTTTTTTATAAAGTTGGTCTACAAATAACCTTAAGCGTCTCAAAATGAGTTGTTTATCTCTCTATCTGAAATTTCAACTGCTTTAAGTCGGATTAACCGGCACGAAACGGCCTTTATCTCGGTTCAAACCTCCTACAGTAGGCATAAAACTCGCCATATACAGTGGCAAAAAAACGTACCATTTTGCATCCGGAATGTATCAAAAAAATGTAGCAAAATACCTCCCCTCCAAGTAAAAAAAAAACTCCGATTTCAAAAGCGCCTACAAGGCGGAGCTTTTTTAAGTGAAGAGGGAGGCATTTTGCTACATTTTTTGATACTTCCCGGATGCACAGTGGTACGTTTTTCCTACTGTATCAGGTCCGCCACTGTAAATGGATAACACACTTGGATGGGGGTCTCTCGCCGCTTATCTTCGTCCGTAATTGGCCGTTAAACGGCCCTTGCAAAGTAATTGTAATTTTTTTGATTATTATGATGTGAATAGTGTTTAAACAAATTAATGTTATATAATATTATACAACGCCCAAAAAATGTTGCCTTCGATATCTTGTGCTCTACAGTTTAATGTAAGAACGTGAGAGTTTGAAGGATGTGCCGAATATAGTTGACCGGCTATTTAAAGCCGCATGTAGATTGCATTCCTGTCCATCTATTGACGAAGTTGTTTGGAGAAGAAAAAGATAATGCGATCTCCGCATCCGCAGATTATTCTGTTTATACATGATTTGTATAAGCTGCTCCAAACATTGTAAATATTATATTTATGTAATGGAATATATAGTAATGTATGCGTGCAATACCTGTATTATAATTTGGTATTGCGCAATATTTGTACGATTTGAGGACGGTTCTTTCTTAATGTATGTTTTGACGTAGGCAGAAGAAAATTACAAGAGAAGTACCAGAAGTACAAAGCTTAAAATCTCGGTCGTTTCTGCAAAGCGCAAGCTGTTAGTCCTCCGGAAAAGTCGCTGGAGTGATTTTCTGCCTCTGCACTGCGCAAAAAGATCAAGGGGGAAATGGCAGCCCAAAAAAGTTACACGGTGGGGGGAATAACTTGCGCCTTGCAAAGAAAACTTTTGTTTTCCCACAGTACGTCGCCGAATCCAGTCCGGCGACTTTAAGAAGGGACTAGCAGGAACCCCGCATATATTAATCAAAATCTGAGCGTCACACTTGGAGCACTTCCCCAGTGAGCTGCAAAATCTTTTTCTCGTGTTTCATATTACATCGGATGTCACGAAGAAGATGTGACAGGGCTAAGAGAACTGTAGGTATCAAATTTAAGCTTCAAAGCAGTGATTAATCGGCTTTCTCGTCTGCTGAGCTGGGTTTTTAAATCATATGGTACTTTCAAAATGCGAATGCAAAAGGCAGTTCTAGACAGATACTGTATTTGCTGACCTTTAGAATTTTTTCTGTAATTTCATACATCAAAGGTTCAATTTATATGAAAACGGCCTCATGGGGTCTCATAACATAAATTACACTTGATAAATGGCCTTTCCAGACAATAATTCCACCCTCTTTAGCCTCTTCTCTCAAGCCTAGCCTCATTAAACTTTGGTTCCTCAACTTATATGCTACATAAACCGTACGCAAAAAGAGTAAAAAAGGTATAAACGCTGTTTGGTCTGGATAATCGAAGCATAAAAAAGTGCGTAAGAGCTTGACATCATCCAACCCACAACCCTCAATTTTAATAAACGGTAAAAATACCTTTAGCTCAGCGCAAACCCACACCCAAATACGCGTTGTTTTTGCACTTTTTGAAAGAGTTTGTGCTGAAAGCCCAGTTTATTATGCAAGAGGCCAATCAACAAGGATTCTTCGGAAGAGAATTCATCATGGTATTTATTTTAGGCTATAAAGAGGGCAATCTGTCTCCATAATTGCAAGGATCCAGGGAAATTCGGGGAAACACGGTATTTTTGGTTGCATCAACAACTTTTTTTCGAATTTCTCCACCCACGACGCTTAGAGTACTACGCAACTTTGGAAAAATTAAGAATAAGGCTTTATGAGAGATAATCAACGGAATCTTTTTGGACGAAAATACTGAAAACTTGTGATTTGGGATTTATGAGTAGAGAAAGGAATTGCTTGTGGTGCAATAAATGTAACATCTTGAAATCATGTCCCTAGGATATAACAAGGCCATTCCTCAATCTTTGAAATTTTTTGCTCATATTCGCAGCCTCGGCCGAGATAACCAACCATCTTTGCAAGCTAGCAGCCATGGAAAACGCCGCCAGATAGTGAAAGAAAAAGTTTGAAGCGATGTATTTGCAAATTTTGCGTGGGAAAAATCGCGCTTTTTTTTAGAGAAATTTTGTACTGATATTAAACATATTGTCGTATTTCACACGAAAACCCGCAAAAAAGTTTCAAATTTTTCCTAACTTGCAACCTCAAAATCTCCTTTATTTCTGCAAAGATGCAAGCCAAAACGCAATCTAAATTTTGACCAAGTATCATCAAAACCGTGACCCTTTAAATTTCCAAAAATCCCATTTTTCCCGAAAAAATTATTAAAAAAAGCTCAGCTTCTCCACCCAAGCTACGGTATAGAACTGGCCTCCACCTCTCCTCCAACGTCAACCCGCTCTCTAAATTTAGCACCGTACAGCAACCTAATTACGGGCAATTAGTAATGTAAATATTCACTTGTGTTGACTTCCAGCTAACTAATTAGACCTCCACTTGTACCATAATCGCATCGTCCAACGATCGACTGAAGGTCGGGAATTACAAAACAAAAAGGGACATGAAAATGAAACATTACAATGTTGCAAATGTTTCAGTGTACCCGTTCGGAGAGTGGACCAAAAAACAGTTGAAAACAATTTTTTGTGTTTGCACTTAAAAACGGACTATTCTCTGTTTCATGTGTAACAATGTAGAGAGGAAAGTGCAAGTGCAAACGACCGTAACTCCAAAGGTCATTGCGCAAATACACCTAAAAATTTGGGCCGTTTCTGCAAAGCGCGGTCTAGAAGCCTTGCATAGGTCTCAGAAAAAGTTGTTCTAACTTTGTGACATGTTTCATCAAAATCTGAGCGTCGCACTTCTAGCGTTTCTCCTGGAAAAGACTTTAAAACCTCTCCAGATGAAATGGCTTACTTTACCTACCCAATGTTGCCATATTTTCTTTTGAAATTTTGCGAAAAGAGCAATTTTTACTACAAATTTAAATGTGCGTATTCGCAGTACACAAAATGACGGTAAATGTAAAAGTAGAAAATAATAGTAAAAGTAGTTGACGTCTATAGAATTGTAAAAATGTGCAGTAATTATGAGACAAAATGTATGTACAAGACGTATATTTTATGTATACGTTTTCAATTAATTTTTGCTTTTGTGATGCAAAGATCTCTGAATATCGAATACGCGGCAATTTTCGGCCGTAAAAAAAGTTCCGGTGGAATGTCACTAATTTTGGGAGAAGGGTAATCCTGGGGCCTGCCTGAAAAATCAGAGGACATGCAGCGGAGGACCTGATCCAGTGACAAAAAACGTACCATTTTGCATCCGGGAAGTATCAAAAAATGTAGCAAACTACCTCCTTCTCCAAATGAAAAAACTCCGATCTCAAAAGCGCACCCTTTCCCTCATAAAAAGCGCTTTTGAGATCGGAGTCTTTTCACTTGGAGATGGAGGCATTTTGCTACATTTTATGATACTTCCCGGATGCAAAATGTTACTTTTTTGCCTCTTTTTTGTCACAAGCTTTGACAACCTACAACAGCTACTTTTGAGTTTTTCGGAATTGGGAAGGAAGCGTCCAAGAAGTTTCATATGCCCCCTTCAACTCGCAAAAAAGGTCATTATGACATTCTACATGTATATTACTCTATTGTTTTAGGCACTTGAATTTCTGAAGATTTTGTTTATGTGGGCTGCTCGTTTTTTCGCCGTAAAAAATGCAATTCAAAAGGAGCTTTCCCAGCACTTTTAAAACGATAAAACCTTCATTTGTATTATGCCAAGTTTAATCAAAACCTCACTTGAAGGCCCTCGTTTTGAGAAATTTAAAGTCTGCAAATGCCTCTAGACAAGTACTGTTGCCCTTTAACCGCATAGTGCAGTTGTAACCCCATTCTTTTGAGCGCCACATAGTCTAAATTCCAAGGTAAAGTCCCAAAGACCGCAGCTTCGCGAATCAGCTTACACCCTGTTTCCAAAATAGTAACAAACAAGAAAAGGATTTCTTGCGGGATAATCCGTTATCAGGGAACTCTCTCCCTCTTGCCCTTCAGTAATCGGGCGGGCTCAACAGGTCAACCGGGAACTAAAAAAACTCATTACTAGGGTTTCTGTGTGACACTTACGCTGCACAGAAATATACGTGCGAAAAACGTGTCAGCAAAGACTTTTGTAGGCAACGCGGGGCTTTCTTAGATATCCATAAGGAGATAAACAAGTTGCGGAAGTGGGATTAGCAAACACATTAGACCCGGACCGCATCCGGAACAACATTCGTTGGGATTTGTATGTGGATTAGGCCGCTGCAAAGGACTTTTGGGGACAGTACGGTAAGCGCTGGATTAGTTTTCGTTGTTGGGGTAAACCAAAGGTCGACGATTTAATCCAGCGGGGTGGATCAAAATAGGCAGGGGTCGTGCTGAGAAAAACAATTTTTTTCCAATGTTGCGTATGGGCTTTGAGTATTAGGTCTCATATCAATGGCTTCTTACATCTGACAAGGAAAGTACTTTTATGGGGGCTCCTACTTTTTGACGGGACATATAAGAGCGAAGGAATAAGAATTTTTTCTCGAGCTCGATAATGTTTGCTGGATTCGCTACCAATTTCAAAAGGTAGCGGAAACCTCAATTTGCAACCTCCAAAAAAGACGTCGGAAGCAAATCGGCCATTTTGCGACGGCGCAAAATTGGGAGGTAGCAAATCGGCCCTTTTGCGACGGCGTAAAATTGGCAGGTAGCAAATCCATGGATTTGCGACGTCCCAAAACAAGCCCCGCCCCCTCAATTTTTCAGCCATCACGTTTTGGCTTTTTTGACGGAAAAACACCGTTTAGGGTGAAAAACTTAGCTGATAAATCGTACATTTACGAAATTATGAATAATAAAAACGTCCCTCTTCATCGTTATATTATTTATTAATAAAAGACGTACGTTTTCATGTAAAATATGCGGGTTTTCCACAATATTGTCTAAATACGGCCGGATAGTCGATGGATGGGGTTGAAGAACATGGCCGCTTACAGATCTTTCTGGAAATCGAAATCAATATAAATTTCCTTCTGATTAGAAAAAAAGCCTTCTGTTACCTCATAGTTCATGTGTCTAATCCAAGCATCGAAACGGACATAATGTTGAGCAAAAATACGGCCGACTGGAGTGAAACCGAGTTCCAGGCAACAATTTATTACCTAAAAACAGAATAATAATACTTAAATCAAATCGTACCTCCTTTAACAACTACCACACGGCTTTTCCCTTGTCCGATTTCGTTGTTTCTGCCTCCTGAAAACGGTTTGTAAGACTCTTGCCATGAATAATATAAAAAAAATTGGAAATCTCGTCTAAAGTCAAAAAATAATAACAAAACAGCTTACCATGGCTAAAAAACGGTTGATTTGATTGATAACGCCGAGGACATCCTTGTTATTGGACCTAAAATCCGTTCTCGGACTGCGTGGCATTTCGTTTTCACGGGCCGCGAAAACTTTCGCAACTTCATAAATTCTTTTTTTCCTGTTTTCTTATGTTTCCTTTTGTTGAAATTGGCCAAATAGATGCAGAGAAGCTGAATTAGAAGACAAACCGGCTCAAGGTGATCGCCATAAACATCGGGGACGAAATTGGCGGGCAAAAAAGGCTTTTTGACTCCATGGTAAGTTGTTTTTTTTATTATTTTTTGATTTTAGACGAGATTTCCAATTTTTTTCTAGGCAAGAGCCTTATAAATCGTACACAGGCGGCAGAAATAATGAAATCGAACAAGGGAATGGCCAAGTGGTAGTTGCTAAAGGAGGTAAGATTGGATTTAAGTATTCTTATTCTGTTTTTAGGTAACAAATTATTACCTGGAATTCCGATTTCACTCCCGTCGGCCATATTTTTGCTCAAATCTATGCCCATTTCGATGCTCGGATTAGACACATGCAATATGAGGTAAATGAAGGTGTTTTTTTCTGAAAATGATAAGGAAATTTTACATTGCTTTTGATTTCCAGGAAGGTAATTTGGCGGCCATGATCCATCCCTCGACTTCGGCCATATCTGGCAAAACATGTTCTTCAGTTCCATCCATCGACTCTCTGGCAATGCTTGGACAATGTTGTAAAAAACGCATATTTTATACGAAAATGTACGTCTTTTATTAATAAATATTTTAACGAAGAAGACTTTTTCTTTCATAATTTCGTAAATGTACGATTTACAAGCAAAATTTTTCACCATAAATGGTATTTTTTTTGTCAAAAAAGGTGGTTGGCTGCAAAACTCAGGGGGCGGAGTTTATATGTATTTGGGACGTCGCAAATCCGCGGATTTGCTACCTCCCAATTCCGCGCCGTCGCAAAAACGCCGTTTTGCTACCTCCTCTCTCGCGGAGGTAGCGAAAACGCCGATTCGCGACCGACTTTTTTCGGAGGTCGCGAAAAGAAGGATTCGCTACCGAGACCACGTCGCAAATCGATCATTTCGCTACTTTTTGAAATTGGTAGCGAATCCAGCAACCATTCTCGAGCTCGAGAAAAAATTCTTATTCCTTCGCTCTTATATCTCAAAAAATCAGAAAAAATGCGCTGATCAAGGATATATAAATCTTAGCTGCCCATTTTAGGTTTTTAAGGGTGAAAATGCCCAAAAACTGGTTTAATTTCCCTACAAAAGGCAGACATTCGAAACGATAAAAAGAGCGCTCGATCTCTTCCTTCGGAAGAGAGCGGTGTGGCCGAGTGGTTAGTGCCGTAGTCTGGGAATCAAGAGGGGGGACGCCGCACAGGTTCGATTTCCCTTTTGGGCTGAATCAACTTTTTTGAAGTTGAAGGTCGGAAAAATAAATTTTTGGGCCAAGACTGTCTTATTACGTCTTAGAAACTCAATAAACACCATTTTAAGCCAAAATAAAAATTGTAAACCTTTGAAAAAATTATGCGAAAAGGGGTTCATATAGGACTTTAAGTCAACTTCCGACTGAGTTTTCACCCCTAAAAACCTAAAATGGGCAGCTAAGATCTATATATTCTTGATCAGCACATTTTTTCTGATTTTTTGAGATATGTCCCGTCAAAAAGTAGGAGCCCCCATAAAATTACTTTCCTTGTGAATAAAGTATTCTCATTTTGAAAAATTCGACGTAAAAAATCGGTCAATTTAAAAATTCAAATTCATTTCTCGGTCTTGGAATCAAAAGTCTGCGAGAAAATGAGTGTCTTGTGCGGTCAACGCAGCCCCCCCCCCTCCTCCCAAAAAAATTTCTTAAAATTTCGAAAAAGTTCAGATGAAAATTTTTCCGAATGTGCCAGAATGGAGGGGTCCAGTAAGGACCCCCGAAATTCCGGTTTAATCTTATTTTGATCAAGTTTTCAAAACCTTGGGCTTGCACTTTTCTGCATTTGCAGCAGGCTTTACCCTATTAGGCATCGCTGGAAACTTCGTTTAATCTAAATATTGCCCCATTTGTGATTTCATTAATTTCGAGATTTGACGGAAATCCCTTGCTTTTTTGCCATATGTGTTAATTCTAAAACTCTAAGCACCCATAATAACACTAATACACTGTTTGATGAAAAAAGATTCCAAAAATTCAATTGCACTAAGTATATCCTTTAAAGGATATCCGATAAACCGCTGAAGACGAAACCGTCCGAGCGGCTGAGCATTTTTGAATTAATAAATGCACGACGTCAGCCCTTTGTTTACACTTTGGGAAACGTCTAAACCGCATTACGTTTCAGGTTCAGGACGCTTAATTAGCGGTCCTTGCGGTCGAACGGCCATCATTAACGACGTCGTACGCTTGATTCGGCCAAGTCTTTGGGATTTTGTTGACAACTTTTTGTAATTAGCAGTTACGGTTTCGTACTTATCTGTACGTTTTCGTAAGTAACCATAATTTTGAAGAGGTAAACAGAGAATATAATACAGTAGGTTGCAAAGTACGAAATCTCGATGGCTTTGTAATAAAAATATTTCATTGGGGCGCTGCGGTTTTGAGGGAAAATGGCCCAGTCTAAACTACGTTTTTTTCAGAAATATTCAAGATATTTTTTATTATCTTGCTCGCGTTTTGCAGAAGCCAGCGACCTTTTATTACACGGGCCAACAAATCCCGCCCATGAAGGACTTCCGCTTCTAAAAATAAGCTGTAATAATAGAGCACAGTTCGCAAAATATCGACAAAACAAGTAAGAAACACTAATTGATATCGTTAATATAAAATTCCGTGTTTTCCCCCAAATTTCCTACCGTAACCTGAGACCAGGTGGGTTCCAGTAAATTCCAAACTCCATAGTACAGAAAGAGTTCAATTTCTGGTTGGGTCCGTAACAACAAGCCTCACCCTGGTTTCTAAGAAATTCAAGCCGAAAGGAGTTGCTAAACTCGTCCTCGCCTTGTTTACAACTCTTTTCCCGATTAACGTCACGGTCAGTGAACGCAAAGGCCCTTTTTTCAGTTCCGGTCAATTTTTTTACAACTCGGGAACTCGATTGTTTGCACACCCTAAAGTGTAAATCAAAAAAAAAACTTTTTTTATTCACTCAAAATTTAAACTTTTTCAAGCGAACTCCCAAAAGTAGCAACGATTCGAGTGAACTTTGCATGAGTGTAGAAGAGTACAACGTAAAATGCCATTCAAATTTGGTTGCTAAATATTGTTACTGTAGTTGTAATTTTAACAATATGGTGTTACATTTTTCCTTTAAGATTTGGCCGAAACGCCGAAAACTTATTGAAATCTCGAATGTATTCTAGATTCAAAGTACTCTAAACTTCAATGAAAGTGCAAGCAAAAAAGTGCAAGAAATTTTTAAGTGGCTTTTGACCTCAAGTAAAGAGTTGCGAAGGTGTTACCATATATCAATCAATGAACGGACAATTCAGCTCGCGCTTGCCGGGGTAGCCGTGATATTGGAAGTACGGGAATGCGGAAAGTCGCCCATATGCAAAATTGCAAATGCAAATAAAGCTCCAGTCGTATTTTTACTGCAGGGGAAAGCATTTTTTCCGAATTAAGCGAAGATTTGGTAAAAATTTAAAAGTGGTCACAGAAGTTCTCGACTTTTATTTTTGCTGTTGCGTCGAGGATCAGTACAAAAATGGGTTGACATTGATTTTGAAAAATGAAAAATCTGTGCCAAAAAATCTTAATTTTTGTGAAAACCACTGCAGATTTTGGACAATCGCTGCAGGACAAAAATTAAAGTGTGCACTGATTTTCCAAAATCAACGTCAACCCATTTTTGCACCGAAATTCGCCCAACAGCAAAAAGAAACGTCAAGAACTTCTGTGACCACCTTTATATTTTTACCAAATCTTCGCTTAACTCGGAAAAAATGATTTCCCCCGCAGTGAAAATACGACTGAAGCTTTATTTGCAATTTTGCATACCACGTTTCTCAAGTAGAAGACAAAAAAATTTTTTGACACCGTTCGAATTATCGACAGAATCTAATGGGATTTTTCCCAATATCTTACAAGGGATTCAAAACTGGCTTCTGACTCCCGATTTAACAATGACTGCCTTTCACTTTAAGACTACAGTTCGGCGACAGCTACATACAATAGTCTACATTGTGAATCCAAGTTTCGAGATTCGCATGCAAACAGAGCAAATTTCGTGATAACTCCGTGTTTAAAGTTTTGTGCAAAACGTGCATGCAAAAAATAAAGTTTTACGTCCATGAATCGTAACAAAACATAGCATGTCGAAAAGTTTTTTTAGCCAAGGTTGCGGGGGAATTTAACGAATCTAAAGAATAAATTTACACGTATTGTAAAGTAAATTTTTGGACGATCGAACTACGTTGTTATTTTTTGTGGTTGGCAAAAAATTATTTGCCCAACATAACCGGTCACATGACCTGTCAGGTTGCGAAGAATGATCAGGGGGGCTCCTGATCACCCCCAGGGGGTCCGAAGATGGTTCGTACCAATCTGAACACTTGATTTTTTAATACTCGAATGCTCAAGAAATCGGTAAAATTTTGGAAATTTTTTTTCAATTCCTTTTGATTACTGTACAGAGAAAAGCCTTTTGTACAAACAAGTTTTGCCAGAAACCAAAAGATAATTGTATTGGCATATGACTCTTGCCCCTAGAATCTGTTTATCCTCTCGATTTGTCGCAAGGCTTGAAAAAATGCCGTTCTTGACGCAAAAGTTAAGGGCCTATTGTAATGTGGAGGTGGGTTTTCAATAGAAATTAGTATATGCAACCAAGCGCATTGTACTTTGCGACGAACCTATTGTTAAACTAAATGTGACTCAACTGACATGCCAACCACAATATTATTGTTTTCAAATTTTGATTGAAGGAATTGCGAAACTAAAAATGGTACTCTGAAGTCGCGGCCTTTGTAGGACTTCCGGGAAAATCATTTTCTCTATTACATTTTCCCGACTCCCACATATACCAAGGTTTCGTAGGGAAAAACGCACAGTTACAAGTCTGACGACAAGTTTAAGACTTCCGAAAAGTCTATAGTGCATTATTAAGACATGGAAATTCCATCCACCCGATAGTGCAATACTGGCTCTAATAAGAGTTAACATGCAAAATACTCGAAGTCTGATGCACAAACTTTGTTGGAATTTGGCGCAGACCTACAAGGGAATGGTCTGAACTACCCCCAGCGTTTCGAAAAATGACTAGTACAGGTGGATAAAACAGGTCAACTTTGGTAAAAAGAGCCATTTTCCAGCTCTTTTCCGATTTTTCTCGTCGGCCGGGCTTATCCGCAGCTGGAAAATGGCTCTTTACCAAACTTGACTTTCCCTATCCACCTGTACTAGTCATTTTCCCAAACGCCGGGGAAAGTTCAGACCATTGCCTTGTTAGGTCAAAGAATTCCTTTTTGATAGGGTATTCAGGTTTACATAAAATTTTGCATACATTTTCAAGACCAAGCTCAAATCCTTCCGCTGAAATTTTTAGCTAGCGCTTTAAATTAGCGAACTTATTTGGTTTACTAATAGTAATTGAGCCAATTTTTTCATGGCTTCAGCTCAAAAAAATTAGGCGATCACGCCACGTAAATGCCCTATTTTTCCAAAATTTTATAAAAAGACCCCACAACAAGTTATATGTCCCAACGGTTTCACAAAACATTTTCTGAATGCATTTCGTCGACACGTGCCGGATTAATTTTTTTTATGGAGGATTAGTATTGTTAAAGAGGTTACAAAAGGATAAATTTCAAATATCACTTTTATGACCAGTTTCCGGCGGAGAATTCGCAATTCTCTTGAATTATGTTTTGAAACGTTGAGCCTCATAAAGGGTAAATAGAAATTACTGCGTCAGAGGTGCATAACACGTAATTATGACTGTAGTATCCGGCTGAACTATCATCTACAATTACCATATACGCAACATTTTTTAAATCTAGTAAGGGCAAGTTACATAAGAAAATTAAATTTTAGAAGACTCCTAGTCTTGCAGAAACCACCGAGATTTTTAGGCCAAAAGTTGAAAATAATGCGCATTGCGCCCGCAAAGCGTGAGCTAAGTTTCAAGACATGGCCTGTACCCGACATGTGCACCAAATTTAAAGGAAATCTGAGCGCCGAACTTTCCCATGTCAATAATTCCGTGACAAACACCAAAGAAACCTTCTCGATTGTTGCCTACACTTTCTATTTAAGAAATTATTGTGCATACAAAAGCGGTTTTCCGCTACAACAGCATATCTCCAAGCATACTTGAGATATCTTGCTTGGAAGCACCACTTAGAGCCTCTCTTTAGGAATTGTGTCTTCAACCAGTCTGGACAAAACATATATGTTTTGTAGACGCGTGTTGTAACAGCAAGACGTGCCGAGTTCTACCCGATAAAAAGGTCTAACAAAGTTGTAAAAAGAGATCAAAGCTAGTCCAATTAAATATCAAAAAGTCCAGCATGGCACTAGACTTCGAATGGTTTTGAATAGAGGGCAGACAGCAAATTTATTGACCTTTTTAAATTCGAGAAACGTTCCAATAGTTATTACAGCGACCTCTTAAAAAAAAAGATCTTTGAAACGTTTTCCGTATCGCAAAGAGTCACTAAATTTGCATACTCCTCTCTTTCCAAAATCAACTAAATTTTAGTGTCATTGCGAGGATTTTTGATATCCAATTGGGCTAACAACAACCTTCATCAAATTTTCAACCTTCTTACTTAGAACACGGAACTTCCTACAAACTTGTCGAACCTGAACTAACCCATTAAGACTTTTTATAACCATAAAAGTTTAGAGTGGTCCTTTCACTACCCTCTTTTCCCCCACTAGGATACAATTGGCTACAGTATCCCCAAACAGGAACTGGGACGATTGGGGAAAAAGACGATTGGGGAAAGGGACGATTGGGGAAAAAGACGATTGGGGAAAAGTACGATTGGGGAAACCGAAAAGTATTATTTTTCTTCCATGCAAATGTCGAAGTTAGGATAATCGAGGGTGCTCGTTTCGAATATCGGGTTTGTTTTTTCTGAACATTACTAGTTTTCCTTAAGTAGTACTGTTAAGTACTAATTTTTAAAAAATTTTCGAAAAATACTGGATTTAGGGGATTTCGAAGGTGCTGGTTTCGAAAATCATGTTCATTTTTCCTCTAGTACTATATAGTACTATTCTGATACTATATAGTACGAGGTCAAAATATGGCTTTTGACGTTAATGGTGTTGTTTTGATGCTTAGTATTCTTCAAAAACACGTTTTAAAGACTTGGTGCTATATAGTACTACCTGATACTATGGAGTACGAGGTGTAAAGTTGGCCTTTAGGCGTTCGTGGTGTTGTTCTGGTGCTTAGTACGCCTATTTTTACTTCGTACTACATAGTATCAGACAGTACTATATAGCACCAAGTCTTTAAAACGTGTTTTTGAAGAGTACTAAGCATCAAAACAACACCATTAACGTCAAAAGCCATATTTTGACCTCGTACTATATAGTATCAGAATAGTACTATATAGTACTAGAGGAAAAATGAACATGATTTTCGAAACCAGCACCTTCGAAATCCCCTAAATCCAGTATTTTTCGAAAATTTTTTAAAAATTAGTACTTAACAGTACTACTTAAGGAAAACTAGTAATGTTCAGAAAAAACAAACCCGATATTCGAAACGAGCACCCTCGATTATCCTAACTTCGACATTTGCATGGAAGAAAAATAATACTTTTCGGTTTCCCCAATCGTACTTTTCCCCAATCGTCTTTTTCCCCAATCGTCCCTTTCCCCAATCGTCTTTTTCCCCAATCGTCCAACTCCGCCCCAAACAGGACGATAAAACATTGTACCTTTAGTTTACAGCGCAAACACCTCTCAAAAATGTCGCATCAAACTGCTAAAAAATTGTAAAAATTTCTCTTATGAAACCAAGGATTCACATTGCACTACGGCAAAGTGCACGGTTCCACCAATTTTTGTGTGGGCCCAACTAATTAGACAGAATTTTACACTTGAAGGACAAAGGCCAACTAGTTAGTTCTAAGCGACGGGCATACTGTAGCCCACTTCACATACTTTTACATCCATTGAACTCTTGAAAATTTTTTGCAAAAAGTTAGATTGCAGTTACCAACTATACTGGCTTAGCCCTGCACAAAATTTGTCCACCGATTTACTAATCCCAAGTTACTCATCAGGGACTACACAGAATTAATTAGGTGTTTCCCTTTTTTTAAAACGTTTCCTTCTTTGATATACGCTTTACACAGTTTTTTTTGTTCAGGAAGCCTTTGGAGAAACTAATGGATTGGCGGTAATTATCCAAATCAATTCGGTTAGCAGGCGAGCCGAGCTAACTCTGCCTGTTTTTTACCTATAGTCAAAAAAAAAACCCTACCCGTTTCACCAAAAACAACGACCCAGC
Organism: Bursaphelenchus xylophilus; assembly: GCA_904066235.2. Lineage (NCBI taxonomy): Eukaryota > Metazoa > Nematoda > Chromadorea > Rhabditida > Aphelenchoididae > Bursaphelenchus > Bursaphelenchus xylophilus. The sequence goes on from CAJFCV020000004.1 coordinate 9,454,782, forward strand.
TCCTGGGAAACGTCTACCTCTTGAGGCAGAAACTAATCTTTAAAACTTCCTTCATTTTTTGAGACTAGAGTGGCGAACCTGCTCCAGTGGCAAAAAACGTACCATTTTGCATCCGGGAAGTATCAAAAAATGTAACAAAATACCTCGAGGGTGCGCCTTTGAAAAGAAATCTTTTCACTTGGATATGTAGGCATTTTGCTATATTTTTTGATACTTCCCCGACGCAAAATGGTACGTTTTCTGCCAGATCCGTCACTGTAGTCTCAAAAAATCAAAAAAGTTTTAAAGATTAGTTTCTGCCTCAATTACGTCAATCAAAATTCTCCGGAAAGAACTTTAATATCCAAAATCTTTTAATCAACCGATAGTGCGTGGATGAAACGTCTAAACGGGTCAGAGAATGCCCGTTTGACGTGTATCATTTTTCTTTTATCACACCCCCAACAAACCATACAAATTAAAAAATTAAAAATCTTGACATTCTAAAATTACCCATGGATGACCTGATATACTCTGTTTCTAAGTACCAATAATTTTTGTAAGCCCTTGTGTTAAAAACACGTTCTTAAACTCCTACATGACTTTTCTTAATAAGCTTTGCGAATACGATAAATTAAACTCATCAAATTGTCACAAAAAATGAGTCAACTTCAAAATACAGCAAGAAGTGGCATTTCCGACAAAAGAAAAGCAAGTGTAACAATCTACAAATGAAGAATCTCTTGCAATAAACCAATACAAAGAAACTTATTTACCGTTTTTCGAAGCTTAAAACTTCTTTTTTAGCCTACAATCTCCCTCGCCCAAGAAGTACAAAGATCGGGAGTTCCCGTTCCAGGATGGTACGTCTACAAGAACTAAAATAAAATACGATGCACTTTTAAGGCCATAAAAACTCTCGCTATTTTAACACAAGGACTATAACACCCCTATCAAGTTGCCAGTCTAATCCAATGACGCATTGGAAATCTTCGAAGACCTCTATAATAACCGGAAGAAAGGTGCAACGCCTAACGAAACAGTGCAATCTCGTCGTCTAGGATGAGTTGCAGCCCTTAAAGGCTGCTGTTTTTACGTGTGGTGCCCTATCGCGGGCGCAATATCTTCGGCTTCAAGTGGGCGAGCTGCTCTGAGAAAACGGAACTAATTATTGTGCAAATTATAGCATGTAGTGCAAACAAAGTTAAGAAATTATGACTCAAGCCGGTCATATCATCAAGAAACAAACTGTGGGTTAATTTAAGCTTAAAAAAAATTTTTTTGGTCTAACACTACAGATTTCACTGCGACAATCATCGATAACGGCGGATGGTTCAGATTTTGCCTGTTAGCCATGTGTAAACTACCGTAGCCCTAATTAACATTGGTATTTTGGGGCTGTAAACATCCTTTTTTCCCCCATCGCCCTTCTATGTGTACTATATTTACAAATGAAGTTGACCTTTTGCACATCCGCGGGCTTTCGTGTTCGCATGCAAAAAAAGGCCAAGAACGGTCGAAAACAGGCGGCCAAAAAACGGCTATCCCCGCGAATTTCCCACAACACTTGCGCGCACGGATTCGACATTTCCCCGAAATTAAAAACACATTAATCATCGGCGGTTTTTTCGCACAGTGCATGCGGAAAAACGTGCAAAAATAGAGGGTTTTTTGCCTCAAAAAGTTTAAAATTTTGTTACAAAATTTTGCGAACTTACGACAAAGTAAACACACAGTAGGGTAAATTTAGCCGCGCTCTTCGTATAAAAAGTCCCAGTGGTTTTAAAATTCAATTCAAGTTGACCTTTTCATGTTGTACTGAAAAGTGCGTAAACAAAATGCAAAAACTTTTGTTGCGCAATTACTGCCGGTAGGGCAAATATAGCAGCCTACATGGTCTTTGGAGAAGGTTAGATCTTAGAATCAACTATAATCACCAAAAAATTTTTAATACAAAAAATGGTGCTTCCAAGCTGACAGGGAAATCATACAAAAAAAATACCATCTGCAAACGATCACTCTAGCCAGTAATTGTCGCTAAAAGTCCTAAAGACAAATAAAAAGTACTTAGCCCACATAACATATCCATAGTAATCGGTGTAAGCGGCGGAAATTGAAATTTTTCGATGAGATGAGTCAGTTTCATAAAAATTAATTTTTTTGCCCTCTAATATTTGATGCATAAGTAATATTTTCGATGTATTCATCGGTTCTTGCCAGTTAATTTGAAAATTCGAAAGCCAAGTTTCAAAAAATGAGGTCCTTGATGTTCCCCATGATAACATTTGGTCTAGCCTTCCCCAAAAACCTAAATTTTTCTGATCAATTTTTTTTCTATTTCAAAATACACCGTCCAAGTTCCCATGTAAAAACTGACCTTTATTCAGAAATTTCAAACTTTCCAGTAAAGTAACACAAACATGTTACTTTACAATTTCAACAGCATGAAAAGTTCATTTTTTGGAATATTTTTAGGCTCTTTCCACGCTCAAAAACAACGCCTTTTAGGACGTAATCATATTTCGACTTTAGCAGACAACCTTATCATATACCCTTTAAATATACGTTACACTTTCGTGACGTAAAAAGTTTCTGGTTTCAAACCTTATAAATTGCTGTCTTTACATGACTGCTTTTGTTTTGAAAACTCTGTTGATCAATGCAACAGAGGATGACCCTCTATAAAAACATTGATCTTATAGTTTTTAAGGTCATTTTGACATTATTTTAGGGTTGTTGATTATATTAAATTTGAACTCGGACTGGGCCGGCACGACGGCCCGCTAATTATGGGCTCCCAAATTAATTAACATGAAGTCATTGAGCTGGCGACTGATTATTAAAAGTGTAAACGTGGTTAGCGAAATGTACTCGGACTGACGCAAGCTCTAAAACAATATGCAAAAACGAATCCGCGGCCGAAGACTAATTAAAACAAAGTAAATAAAGTATTTGGGAATTCAAAATGAGTTGAATAATCCATCAGAAAAAGCGTTAAGAACGTGCAAATAGGTCCAAATAATTTATTGGCAACAAAAACTGAAGATCATGAATAAAGTGGAAACGAGGAGAACTTGGGGTAAAATTATCCATCTAAACGTTGTTGAGGCTCCATAGTGACGATCGAGTTTCCACGCACCACCACCATTCCGATATCCTTGGGCTCGCCGTTCTTAAAAGGAAAACATTAGATGTCTAGTGCAATTCAATTTTTTAAAGCAAAAATCGGCGTAAAACTCGTTCAATTATCAAAACCAAGTATCGCCGGAGCTTTTTATGTCCAAAAACAAAAGAAAGATCAACGAAATCCCACCTTTGGATGTTCCTTGGCTTCCTCGACAATCAAATTCATGAAGGGATCGAATCCACGCAAAATCCCGGTAATCTGCCTAAAAACAGAAGTCAGAATGAATAAAAATTACGCACATACCTATTTCCATTCAATTTGAACAACATGTTCTTGTCCATGTACAACTTGAGCTGTGGTGGATGAGTTCTGCTCATTTTTGCTGTCTAAAACAATATAACGATAAAAAGTGGATAAAACCCGATTTAACTATAATTTTATAGCTCATAACACGTAATTGCGTTGATAAAGCAGGTAAAAATCCAGGCAAAATAAAAAACATGAAATTGTGAAAGAAAAGCGCCCTTTATTTTTCTGCGTCCCACCAAGAAGAACAGGGAATCGGAGCATTTTGTTGGCATTTCGCAACAAGAAGATTTTTCGCTGTTTTTTGGTGCACGCGTGCCTCGCGCCAAGAAGTGTTGTTCCAGATGGCATTGAACACTAATTTTCCTCATAATCGTAAACGGACCGTCTACGTCGGTGGATTTGGTGATGAAGTTACGGAGAAGACCCTGAACTACGCTTTTATCCCGTTTGGAGACATTGTTGGGATCTCTGTTCCACTAGATTACGAAAGCGGTAAACATCGAGGCTTTGGGTACGTGTTTCATTTTGTGGCTTTTCGAGTTTTAGGCATCGAATTTCATTCTAAAATGTCGAAATAAAAATCGCTTTAGATTCGTCGAATTCGCTTTGGCCGAAGATGCCGCTGCAGCGATTGATAACATGAACGACGGTGAGTTGTATGGCCGGACGATAAGAGTGAACTTTGCACGGCCTCCTAAGGCAAACGAACGATCTAGCAGACCTGTTTGGGCAGATGACGAGTGGCTAAAACAATATGGAGGTGGTCAAAAAGATGCGGGCTCCGACCACGAAGATAACGAGAATGAAGGTGCCACAGAAGCAGGAGATGGTGAGGAAGTACCGAGGAACAAAATAACACTGCCTCGAGTTTATCTGGGAATTAAAATTGGAATCCGGTGAGAGTTTTATATTATTTTTGATGTTTAGAGAGAAAGGACGACACGAAATGTTAGAAACTGAACGAAATGTTTTCAGTTATGTTGGAAGGATTGTGTGCGAGCTCAGGACGGATGTAGTACCGAGAACTTGCGAAAATTTCCGATGTTTATGCACCGGCGAACGAGGTTTTGGATTTCAAGGGTCAAAATTTCACCGAGTTATTCCCAAGTTTATGATTCAAGGTGGCGACTTTACAAAAGGTGATGGAACTGGCGGGAAATCAATCTACGGCCTAAAGTTCGACGATGAGAACTTCAAACTGAAGCATGACATGCCCGGTATATTATCCATGGCCAACTGCGGACCAAACACAAATGGATCGCAATTTTTTATCTGCACGGCTAAAACTGATTGGCTAGACAACAAGCACGTCGTTTTTGGCCACGTAGTGGAGGGAATGAATATTGTCAGGCAGATTGAGCAACAGGGAACACAATCAGGGAAACCAATGATGCAGGTAACTAAATCAATATGATATTTTGTTTTGTTTCGACATATCGATTTTGTAATAGAGGGTAAATGAATTTTTCTGTAATAAAAAATTGATTTCAGATTCAAATCGTCGAATGCGGGGAGGTCGAGAAGTAAATCCAGGTGCCGAGTGTTATGTTTGTAACTTATTTGAATATCATTGTTGTTAAGGAATAAAATAGATCTCATTTGTCTTGTTCTCCTTAATTTCGACTATTTTCTTGGTTTCTAGCCAATAATTATTACGATAGAAACGAGAATTTATTATAAATTCGCGATTTTTTGGTGTTATCTATGCTTATTTTTGATATATTTTTGTTTTTTATGGTAATAATTCGCTTTCAGGTCTCAAGAATGGCCAAACGTGGAAAGGGAAGTACGGGAGGGAATTTGGAACCCCTTCCATTTGTCCGAAAATTCGGACCCGACGCTGACAATGGAGATAATGAACCAGCCCCGCCACCCCCAGATCTTATGGAATTTAGTGTCGCGCCCCCACCGATGATCAAAGAAGAGACTGCCGATGAAATTCAGAAGGCCGGAGATGGCTCAAATGGCCATGAGAAGTCGTTGGATCGATCGAAGGAACGATCAAGGGAGAAAGATGAAAGAAGAAGGTCGAGGTCCAGAAGCAAGGAGAGGAAGAAACGACATAGAAGGAGTCGATCAGGCTCAAGACGTCGGTCGAGTAAGCGGTCGAGGTCCAGATCCAAGGAAAGAGAGAGGAAACACAGAAGAAGTAAGGAATTTTATTGTAGCGGGAAGTCAAAAGGGGAAATTTAGTATCTCAGACGGTCTGAGATTGTGAGGAAACGTGGGAGTCTAGGTTGTAGGGCCAGTCAAGTTAGTTTGGATCAAGATAAATCAGTTTTGTGGTATTAACATTGGGGAAAAATGTTAGGTTTAAATTTTTTCCAATGATTTTCGAAAAATTTTCTAATTTTGGAAGATAGAGGGCATGGAAGTCAGAATGTTGTGGCTGATAGTGTGTAATAGGCATAATTTGGCAGCCATAAGGCAACAAATTTGTGATTAGATAAAATTTTGGAAAAAAGTTGGAAAAAATTTTTACAACTGATCCAGTGGCAAAAGACGTACCATTTTGCATCCGGGAAGTATCAAAAATTGTAGCAAAATGTCTCACTCTCCAAGTAAAAAACTTTTTTTTGTGATGGAAAGGACGCGCCTTTCAAATCGGAGTTTTTTAGTTGGAGAGAGAGAGGCATTTTGCTACATTTTTGGTACTTCCCGGATGAAAAATGGTACGTTTTTTGCCACTGGATCTTGTCCGCCACTTTAAAATGGTTATTTTTTGGATAGTTCTACTCTACGACCTGCTGGAAATGATTCATTGACTAGCTCTGCATTATGAGTTTCCGATATTAATCCTGACATCAACTTTTTAGGAAGCCGGTCCCGAGATCGGGACCGTCGTGACCGGGACAGAGATTACGACCGAGACTATGATCGTCGACGAGACGACGACCGCCGTCGTGACGATCGACCACCACCACCTCCAATCAACCCGGATGATCCAGTGCATCAGGTCACCCAAGTCCTCCCACCCCATATGAGAGGCTCAGTGGTGGCTCAAAGCCTTTTGGTGAAGCCAGAAGCCCTCAAAGAAGTGATTGGAGAAGCGTTCTCGGAAGTGAAGGAGAAATCAGGAGTGGATCTAACTGTAGCCTTGCCTGAGGACATTGCGAAACAAGCGGAAAGGGAACGAAAACGAAAATCCAGATGGAGCAACACTAAAAGTTTCGTCCCAGGAATGCCTACAATGCTGCCGCAGAATCTCGATGAAACTCAGCAAAAATGTTATTTACGTAAGGATTTAGTGATTTGAAATGATGGCAGATCAAGAAGATGTCTTATCGACTTGATTTTCCAAGCCGAAGGACCAAGTCTAACATGGATAATATAATAAATTCTTCAGTTTTAAGAAAATTTTCAAAATTTTGATGGTTATTTTGAAGCGTTTTGGAACAGGGAAAGCCATTTTAGACTGGTTCCCGAAGGCGTTTTGTTAATTTCCAGGAAAAATTTGAGCTTTACACCTTGTTGTACCTTATTTTATCCACTAAAATCTCAAGTTTAGCTTCCTTTTTCTCATAAACGACGCGTTGAACGAGGAAATGGATCGTTAATAATTTGTATCGAATAATTTAATTTCAGTTCAATTGGAGATTGAAGAAGCCACCAGGAAACTTCGACTGGGCGACTATTTGGGAGCCGAGAATGAAAGGTTTGATATTGATTAATTTGCTTCATTTGAAAGGTTGTTTTTGGATAGCATTGGGAGGATTGAGAATGATATAGGGTTGTGGGATATAGTAAGGCTTTATTGAGGGGTTGAATGGGGATTGGAATTATTTTTATATTATTCATGAGGATTTTTTAAAATTTTTATTGTTTTTGTTGTTTTAAGATGATTTTTGGATTATTTATGAAAGATCAAGCCTTGTAATATAATATGATCACTATTTGGAGGTTTTTTTATTGTTAATGTTCAATTTAGCCTCGTTTTTATTCAATTTTAGGCACTTTTTTCCCGATTTCGGGCCTTTGAACCCTTGGAAATGCCACTAATCCTAATCTCTAATCAGTTTTTAGGTATTTCAGCGTCTTTTCTCTCAGTCTTTTTTGCTATTGTCATCCGGTCTATCTAGAGTTTAGGCTAGAACATTTGGATTGTAATTTAGTAATGTCTGGCTTTTGCAGAAGCCCCTCGCCTGAACCGATTTACGACTCGAATGGTAAACGTCTGAACACTCGGGATGTACGAAAACGACAGGAACTGGAGGCAAACAGACATGAGAAGATTCAACTGCTCCTTAAATTGAATCCGGCATATAAACCACCAGCTGATTATAGGTAAGAAATGGGAATATTGAATGAAAAAGTAAAGTTTTGGGGGTTTTATGAGATGATTCGGAGTTGTAGAGGCTTATTTGAGCTTTTGGAAGGGTAAAACGAAGAGATCATTGTTTTAATTGTTTTCGTGGTGGGACCCAAAAGCTTTTTTAAATATTTTTTTTTGTTTTTTGGAATTTCCTGGTGCTAGGTATCCTAAGGGTGGTTTTGTATTCTATTTTTCCAATTTCAGAGCGCCAAATATTCGCCTTCACGACAAGGTATTCATCCCTCAAGATGACCATCCAGAGATCAATTTTGTTGGCCTCCTAATCGGTCCCAGAGGAAACACCCTCAAGGCATTGGAACAGGAGGTAACGTACTTCAATTTGGAATGCTTTTTAATAAAGGAAAGAAGTTGTAATTACAAGATATTTTAGACAGAAGCCAAAATCATCATCAGAGGCAAGGGATCGGTGAAAGAAGGAAAATTAGGCCGAAGAGAAGGCCCGCTGCCCGGAGAGAATGAACCACTACATGCCTACGTGACTGGAACATCTCATGCGATCATTCAGCGAGCTGTTAATAAGGTAAATTTTGAAATTTTTAACGGAAAATTTGAGTTTTCGAAAAAAAAGTTTTGTTTTTTAGATCAAGGAGATTATAAACGCCGCTCTGATGATCCCAGACGGACAGAATGAGCTAAGGAAGCTCCAATTGAGAGAATTGGCGGTTCTGAATGGAACTTTGAGACCAGAAGATATCCTCGGAGGAACGAGATGTTCCAATTGTGGAAGTGACCAGCATAAGACTTGGGAATGCATGGACGGCCCCAATATTACGGCGAGTATTATCTGCCAAGCTTGTGGAAGCGCTGGCCACATTGCCAGGGATTGTAAGAACCCCAACCCGGGCTATCAATACGGAGAAATCGCGGGGATGGACGATGAGGTAGGAGAATTTGGAGATTGCCAATGAATTTATGAACTTTTGGGACTACTTATGAAGAAATAACCTAATTAGGGTGTAAAAGAGATCCATTTGAAATGGTTTGAAATAAGCGTTAAACTCGTTTTTTAGTATTCTGCCCTCATGGCGGAGCTGGGCGAGAAACCAGCCCAACCTTTTGGCGGCCTAACCCAACAAACCAACCAACCCAAGGAGCGCGTCTACACCTTGCCCTCGGGCGCCCCCATCCAACGCTACAACAAGAAACAGAACGACCAAAACACCAACTATTCCACTCAATCCAACTTTAATCAAAACACAACCGACTTCTTCAACTCCCAGCCCAACCACATCGGAACCTACGATCTCACGGCCGGCTGGGTCCCCCCACCCCCCGCCCCACCCACATCGATGGCCCAATGGGGCCAATACCCCATGCCCGTACCCCCGCCACCGGTGGGACAACCGGATTCGTTTGAATTCCTCGCCCCACCACCCCCTCCCCCACCCCCGCCAAGTGACGACTACGCCCCCGTCCCACCCCCACCACCCCCGCCACCAATGTGATCTGAAAGCTGAGAGTTTGGACCATCTTTTTCTTGTTTTCCGATAGTTTGAGTTAATCAGTTCACCACACTATTAAATTATTCAAATTCAAGCAATTAAAGAAAAATGTTAAACGGTAATAAGAAAATAAAGAACATTTTGATAAGATTTTTGGCGGAAAAGGATAAAATACGGCCTTTTTTTTACTAAAATGCGGGGTTGGGAGTATAAAAATCGGAAGTATAAAAAAATATCATTGAAAAAAAAATTACAAAAAATACTGAAACTTCTGGGTATTGCAATAAACAGGGGGCATTGTCCCTTGGTTTGATACAATTTCACGAAATTTCTTCCCCAGCTTTTCCGAAACAAACTAGGCACAGCTTCGGGGATCACCCTGTATATTATTATACAGAGTTTTGCAAAAGTCCCATTGGCCAAGGCATCATTTCCGACAGCAAACCCACCCCTGCATTGCGACCAAAATATAAAGATTGCCCTCCAAAATCCGACATAAACATTATTTCGGTTAATCAGCAAAAAAAATTATGAAGTCAGTTGGATTAGAGGGGTACGATACTAACGGTATTAATAGACTAATCGGGCCGTTGCTGATTAGCCAAGGAGAATCTTTGTCCTTTAATCAGAAGTTAATTGGAACCGCTAAGCAGCAAAACGCACGATGATGTGTATTTATGTGGGTTGCATGAAATTATTCATGTCATGCCTGTTCATACGGTTGTGTCCGAACAGTGCACCTGAAACAAACAGTGCACCTGGCTGAACGGGGCACCTGAGCGAACGGTGCACCTGACACATTTTGAACTGTGCACCTGGGCGAACGGTGCACCTGGGTGAACAGTGCACCTGGGCGAACTTCGGGACTGGGAAAAAGGATTTTTTTGGAAAATTTTAATAAAATTTGAAATGTTTTCGCTTCGGGACAGGGAAAAAGGGTTTTTTGAAAATTTTTTAAAATTTTGAAAGGTTTTCGCTTCGGGACAGGGAAAAAGGATTTTTTTGGAAAATTTTAGTAAAATTTGAAAGGTTTTCGCTTCGGGACAGGGAAAAAGGATTTTTTTGGAAAATTTTTAAAAATTTTGAAAGGTTTTCGCTTCGGGACAGGGAAATAAGGGTTTTTTGAAAATTTTTTAAAATTTTGAAAGGTTTTCGCTTCGGGACAGGGAAAAAGGATTTTTTTGGAAAATTTTAATAAAATTTGAAAGGTTTTCGCTTCGGGACAGGGAAAAAGGAATTTTTGTGTATAATTGAAAAGAATTTGAAAAGTTTTCGCTTCGGAAAAGGAAAAAAACCATTTTTTCTTTGTGAAAAGGTAAATATGACAAGGGGGGATAAGGTAAGCCGTTTTTATCATTTTTTTCATTGTGAAAAACTAAATATGGCAAGGGTAGATCAAGGCAAATTCTTTTGACGGATTTTTTTATATGACAAATGGGGATCAAGGTAAGCCGTTTTTACTGATTTCTTTGTTTGTGAAAAGCTAGATATGAAAGGGGAGATCAAGGCAACTTGTTCTGACTAATTTTTCGTCTGTGAAAAAAATGTTATTCCAATAGGGCTGTTGCCGGTGCGCCACAAAAATACGAACAGAACCTAGCAAACCTAAAAATAATCAGATGTAAGTGTAGTTCTTTCGTTTCTTACGGTTTTACTTTCTCCATGGGAAACACGATGCTCCTAGCAAATCTCTTCAATAATTTTTTCGGATCCACGAGTTATGATCTCATCTTGGCTACATCAGAGGCCCGTCGTTTTGGCATTGCCTGATTTGTCAAGATTGGAAGGATGTTTAGTCCCTGCTTTTCAAGATCACGCGCTATTAACTCAATGAATTTGTTGAGCGTTGTACTTGAGCTTAAGATGGCATTCCATCCATTATGCTGCCCCTCATTTATTTTTTTACATACAAAAAAATTGTCACAAAAAGCTTACCTTGATCTCCCCTTGTCATATTTACCTTTTCACAAAGAAAAAATGGTTTTTTTCCTTTTCCGAAGCGAAAACTTTTCAAATTCTTTTCAATTATACAAAAAATTCCTTTTTCCCTGTCCCGAAGCGAAAACCTTTGAAAACTTTTAAAAATTTTACAAAAAAACCTTTTTCTCTGTCCCGAAGCGAAAACCTTTCAAATTTTATTAAAATTTTCCGAAAAAATCCTTTTTCCCTGTCCCGAAGCGAAAACCTTTCAAAATTTTTAAAAATTTTACAAAAAAAATCCTTTTTCGTGGTCCCGAAACGAAAACCTTTCAAATTTTATTAAAATTTTCCAAAAAACTCCTTTTTCCCTGTCCCGAAGCGAAAACCTTTCAAAACTTTTAAAAATTTTCCAAAAAAAAATCATTTTTCCCAGTCCCGAAGCGAAAACCTTTCAAATTTTTTAAAAAATTTCCAAAAAAATCCTTTTTCTCTGTCCGGAAGCGAAAACCTTTCAAATTTTATTAAAATTTTCCAAAAAACTCCCTTTTCCCTGTCCCGAAGCGAAAACCTTTCAAATTTTACTAAAATTTTCCAAAAAAATCCTTTTTCCCTGTCCCGAAGCGAAAACCTTTCAAAATTTTAAAAAATTTTCCAAAAAACCCTTTTTCCCTGTCCCGAAGCGAAAACATTTCAAATTTTATTAAAATTTTCCAAAAAAATCCTTTTTCTCTGTCCGGAAGCGAAAACCTTTCAAATTTTATTAAAATTTTCCAAAAAACTCCCTTTTCCCTGTCCCGAAGCGAAAACCTTTCAAATTTTACTAAAATTTTCCAAAAAAAATCCTTTTTCCCTGTCCCGAAGCGAAAACCTTTCAAAATTTTAAAAAATTTTCCAAAAAACCCTTTTTCCCTGTCCCGAAGCGAAAACATTTCAAATTTTATTAAAATTTTCCAAAAAAATCCTTTTTCCCAGTCCCGAAGCGAAAACCTTTCAAATTTTTTAAAAAATTTCCAAAAAAAAATCCTTTTTCGTTGTCCCGAAACGAAAACCTTTCAAATTTTCTTCAATAATGCACAAAAAAACGTTTTTTCAAGGTGCACCATTCGCCTAGGTGCACTGTTCAAACAAGAAAATGTCAGGTGCACCGTTCAGCCAGGTGCACTATTCACCCAGGTGCCACGTTCAGCCAGGTGCACAATTCACCCAGGTGCCCCGTTCAGCCAGGTGCACAATTCGTCAGGTGCACCGTTCGGACCGAATCGTTCATACAGGAGGATCCAATATCGGCCTTTTGCTGATTGAGCCACAACTATTTTTCCTGACAAGGAACGTACTTCTATGGGGTATGGAGTTACAGGTCGAGTCATATCAAAGAATTCGCAAAATTTTTCGATTCAGAATATGTAAAAATTAGCTGCCTAATTTTGGTTTGTAAGGGTGAAAAAACCCTCAGAACTTTTCTTGCGAAACCACGCAAATGCCTTTTTGACCAAGTTTTTACCCAATCAAAAGCTTGTTTTTGAGTTAAAGTAAACTCAGGTATCTTGACAAGCCTTAATTTTGGCATATTCTGAGTCAGAAAAATTTTGCGAATTTTTTGATGTATGTCTCGACCTGTAACTCCATACCCCATAGAAGTACCTTCCTTGAAAATCATGTCCTGTTGTATAGCACCGACAAATGACGTAATTCAGCCAATGTATACTTGTTTTAAAAAATGCTGTCGTCGCATGTGACGCTAGTCTAAATTAATATATCCGTCAATATGCACAAAAATAGGCATGCCATGAATAGCTTGCATGCGGTATCAACGCCAGTCATGTTTCCGAAGAATTTTTTTCACCTCGAGCGAAACTTGCGATCTGCGGAAAGTAAAAAAAACCTCTGTCGATCCCTAATTTTGCGCATTCTCTCAAAAAATATCGCGAACGAAATTCGCTGCACAGGAAAATTTATAAATCCGTCAGCGGATGTCATCAAATTTTATGAAAATCCCATTTGAAACACGTTTCAGCCCGTTTTCCTGACCGCACATTTTGTGCTGAAATACTCCGGATTTACTGCGAACGTCTGCTCCATCCCTTGTTAGTTTCTCCCCTCCTCATTTCACGTATGCTTTGTATGCATATTTTTTATACGGCTTGCAGATTAAGAGGGTTTGTCGTCCGTATTTGCTGGCTCGTCGGCATGTTTTAATCTTCGTGCCCTGATTAGTTTCCCGTAGGCAATGAAAGCAAGTGAACCCTCAAAGCTTAAGCCTGTCTGTATGTATTTTCAGCGGCCGTTTACAAAATGATTTCTAGTGTAATCCAAACAGGAAGACGTACGTGACAACGCAAAAAGTGCATGTTTCAGTGAAGCGAAGTCTAATGACCGGTTTATAGTTTCGCAATGATCAGTTTTGAATAATTATGAGGGTCTTCCTCAATTATTTTTTTAAAAAATTATTTAAAAATAATTTTTGCAGCCTTAAAAGGCTGCAAAAACTTGGCGCCGTTATGTGTGTTGTAATGACGCCTTTTATGAATTGTTGACGGGGTTTCTAACTTACTACGCAAACCATTGGAGCAGCTACAGTGGCGGACCTGATCCAGTGGCAAAAAACGTACCTTTTTGCATCCGAGAAGTATCAAAAAATGTAGCAAAATGCCTCCCTCTCCAGCCAAAAAAGCCTTATTTGTGAGGGAAAGGGCGCGCCATTCAAAACGGAGTTTTTTAGTTAAAGAGTGAGGCATTTTGCTACATTTTTTGATACTTCCCGGATGCAAAAGGGTACCTTTTTTGCCACTGGATTCAGGTCCGTCATTGTATGCCGTAATAAGTCGTCGTAAAAAATCATTGTTGTTTGTCAATTTGCTCAAACGTGGCATTTCCAACGCCTCGCAACACCAACGCAGAGCTGCTCGACTTAAATGGTTTAATTACGCTAATTAATTAAATCTCGTTTCACCTTTATCTTCTGTTTGTGTCCTGACCGAACAAAAATATCAAAGTACCCTCGGTTAATTACTGAACTCTGCGAACATGCACTAATTCTTCACTCGATAAGATTAATCTTCCCCCGAGTAAACAGAAATCTTTTATCCGACGAATATTTTTATCTATTCTTGTCGCATTCTTGTACAGTAATTCTAATCATTCAAGTCATACAGTAACTTCTTGAAATACCTCCATTTTTCGCATTTAATCGTCGTACCGCCGTACCATCCTGCATTGTTTTTATGCGCCAAACTCCACACGAAAAAAAGAAGTGTTTACAGCGGTGGTTTGCACTTGAAAAGTAACAAAAAATGTAAAAAAATGTGAGCCCCGCGAGTATAAAATAATACGAAAATGGAGGAAACATGGGCTCGTACCCGGCACTGCCAACTACAATCAAATGTCTATTCTCGCAAGTTCAGCGTACAAAAACGGCGCTCGGCCAAAACATCGCTTGGCTCGTGAGTCGGAACGCACGAGTTCGGATTGTCCGCAAAACATGCGACGTAAGCGGAAAGCATCCCAAGACTACAGTAGTTCAACCTGACGTTAATTTAGAATAAAATGAAAGTTATGGAAATCAATAGCATTCGGATTGGAAAAGAGTATCGGATGATCTATGCTTATCCAAACCCATGATTGTATTTGACTATAAAAATCTGTTGTTTCCCAAACTCGAAAACCGGCAAAAACCCTGGCTTGGTTCCACAATGTGACAGATAAACATTGATGAAAGCCTGCATGAAACTTGGTCGACCATACGAATTGTTGCGAAATTGTTCGAATAATATCATTGGACTGAGTTCGTTTTTTTCCTCCTTCCTGTTTCTCCTATGGACCGCTGACCTTTCGGTGGATACAGTATTTGAAACTCTTCCGCAAAACAAAACTTCAATACGACTGGTTACTAAAAATGCCATTTTACTCACCTACGGTCAGTTTTTATAAACGTAATTCGCGTTTGTCCTGCTGCAGCGAACCGCGAAGAATTGTGCTGGTGTGCGTGGGATTCTTTTTTAACAAGGCCCTCAAACAGAGTGCACACGACCTTTGACCCGTTCTAGGTTCGCGAAAACAGAATTATTTATTCAATCGACAAACTACGTGAATGTCATCGTACCTTCATGTGGCGCTTTTGATCAGAAATAGAAAGAACATGAGTTAAAAGTTTATGTCGCAAGTTGACGAATTTCATGTCGGCTTTACAAATCTGCATTAACTTGTACCAGCTTAGACATTACGAACGTGTTCATAAATACGGTGAATCCGTGTTTTTGTAAAGGTTTCTGATTTCTTAAGCTTCTTAGCTGAATGTCTTGGAAGCATGGTATTTTCGGGACTCTGGCATAAACTTTTGCCAGAAATTACAGCCAGTCGGATGTTGATTAATTAGCAAATTAATCCGTGCAGCAAAAAATGGTAAACAAACCGTTTATTAGGACAAGATTTATATTGTCAGAATACCATTGAATTAATAGGAATGTAAAAAATCTTTCATGTTTGTATTTATGCAGCTGTAAATTCCACCTGAGAACTTTTTATCCAAAAAAGTACCCAGTCGTCGACCGGGAAGGTGGTCAAAAAGAAGGACACAATGAACAACATTGAGCTCACACCGAACGTCCATGTCATGGGCATTCCACGGACAACGATGTCGATTGCTGAAACCAGGAAGCGTATGTAAATAGCACTAACTCCTTACCGGCACTCACTGGGATGCCACACAGCATTCCCACGGAGATGACCAGCGGATTCAGTAGGGCGATTCCAAAATTTACGAGGAAATTGAAGATGAGGCTTAACAATCCGGCACCGATCAATGGGAGCCAAGGAACCGCCGAGAATTTAATGTGATCAGCATCCGTGACAACCATGACAATTGTCGGCCATATATTTATTAGCAAGTCCAACACTCCGAGCATACTCATGAAAAGCGAGACTTGTCCTAGGTTCGCATCTCCGTTGACTTTTTTGAAGAGCACCTAAAACTGTTATTCCAAACTGTATGCTCTTATCACCTTGTAAAACGCCGCGCTAAGCGCCGAAAAGACGACCAGCACCACGCCGAGCCAGCTTCCGGCAAATTCATGGTCTAAGGAAATGACGACAACGCCAGCAATAGCCAAAAACGCACCGACTATCTGAAAACGCCAAATGATAAAAAAATCATAAAGAAAATTGTTGACCCATTAGTGACGTCGCAAAACAAAATTCTTAAAGGCCTACCTTAATGATGGACGGAACCGAACCCAAAAAACAATATGCCAAAAAGCAGACCATCGCCGTATTTGAGCTCATGATTGACGAGGCTGCCGACGCAGAGATGTGCCCCAAAGCATAGGAATAACTGTAATTAGCAGCCACCCACATTACCAAGAATGGTCCAACTTTGACGAGGACGTCTCTAGAGAGGGCATGAAGTGTTGCTGAGGCTTACCGGATCCTTACCGTATCTCTGCTGAAGACGAGCGCGGCATCCTTGTTGGTGTCCTTCAGGGTGGCGCCTGTAAAAGCCAGAGCGTAGAAAACGTAAACAGGGTAGCAAATTGCCATAAACGTCGTGCTGAACCAGACCATGGAATATGGGGCGTAGAAGTCATGCCGGTTGATTGTTAGGGCCGACTTTGAGAATTGTGTAGCGCATGCCCAAGAAATTGCCACTAGGGCAATTACAATCACTGATACAATTGTCTGAAGCGGGTAATTTGAGAAAAAGAAATTTCTATGTTACAAAAAATTTCTATTTTTCTATGACGACTTTTTCGGATACAGATGGGCGCACATATACATTTTTAGATTAAAAAGCCGTTCTGGTAAAAAAAATCATCGGATATCTTATCCAAAAATTCAAATTTGAAAATTAATTTTTGTAGGGATACTTAATCCCAATTTTTTTCGAAAAACTGTTCAAAAATTTCATAAAATGAATAACTGTAAAAGTTCAAAACCTCAACCTCTTTTATCAGTCAAAAATATCTTTGGACTAATCCGCTTGTAATTTGCTGTAATAATCTCGTATAACAGCGATTGATAAGTGTCTTTTTTATCAAAAGAAGAGCAAACCACTCTAATAAAGTCGAGAAGAAACATCAAAACATTAAACGCACCTTTTTCACCCGATTTTTTGCTTGATCCACTTTGATCCGCTCGTCAACCTCCGTAGTCTTTGAGGACATGTTATTGTTTCCTACAAGTAAATTAACAAATGAAAACCAGCCTTTCACAATCAAATTCATAAACCTGAAATGAGCGTAAAAAGTCTCGCCATCAGCAATAAAAAGAGTTGAAAATGAAGAGGGCGATAAGCGTGACAACTATTACTTATACGAGCATTGTGCAGGTTAAATTTATTACATACGCCCTCTGATTGAAATGAACAAAAATATGGGGCTTCCAAAAAACACGCCGCTATATGAAATTATGCAGATTCCAGAACGGAATTCCAGCTTGGCTGGTCTGAAAAACACATCGTTTGAAAGTTTAGTTGCTTTTGAAAGAATGGCCGATTGAAAAAGAGATTTCCCCCCATTTTAAACCCAACAAATTTTTTTTCGCGAAATTCCTAGGTCCGTTCTGAAGAGAAAACAATCCGGAATTGCAAATACAAAATACGATTTACAAAGGAATCATCGCCTGATCATGAGCGCACATTGCTCTTTGAAAAAAAATACCATGACAAAAGCTTGTGTGTTTATATTTAATTTTTATTCAATTTCCATTTTGAATATTGCCCTTTATAACAATT
Organism: Bursaphelenchus xylophilus; assembly: GCA_904066235.2. NCBI lineage: Eukaryota > Metazoa > Nematoda > Chromadorea > Rhabditida > Aphelenchoididae > Bursaphelenchus > Bursaphelenchus xylophilus. The sequence goes on from CAJFCV020000004.1 coordinate 9,472,616, forward strand.
AACAAGGTTCTTTCCAGCAATTACTCATCAAGAGCGACCTCATTACGCAACCAAGGTCCTTAATTTGTCTATTTTTTTCTTTTCGACAACTTGAGTCGGCGTTACTCCTTACATGTCCTTGGCACTCATCAACGGAACGCGCCGGCTGTCTGTTTTTGCGCCGTCGGGGGCCGTTTTAAAGGTTATAGAGGAGGGGGGAACATCTTCGAATTATCCGTGAAATTTTGTGTAATAAATTCTTCGCGGTCTCATCTTGTTTTTGGGACGTGTTGCGAACCGCCAGCGAATCGGTGTGTTGCATAATCTTGCTTTGATCTGAAAAGTGAATAAATTTTTTTTTTGACTCAAAAACTCCTTTTGTTGTTCGAAAGCAAACAAAAAAGTTATTACCGCATGTTGCACAGTCTATTGGGCTGTCAGTAAAATTTGACCAAAGAGGGAAGAAAGTCTTGCTCGGTCTTTTATTCACTCCAAACCGTAACACTTTCCATTCTCGTGAACATGTGGAAACACCAACTCTGTGGCGTGTGCAACGATCTCCAATGACGCCTTCTAATCTGCAAAAAATCGGGAAAACAAGGAGATAATTCGAGCGTTCTCCTCCGATTCGCGGGGTCATACACCTACAATCTTCGGGACGTACGTTTCGAAACATGCGGTTACTGTCTGAACAACCCTGCTGCTGCTCAGGCGTTTCCCTTCACCGTCAGGGGGTTCTTGCTCGGGTCGAGTGGACAATTTTCCGCATCCAAAAGAATATGTTTCCTTCGCGTTCGTTTCACTTTCTCTGTCGGATTGTTGTTTTTTCTGGTTATAATTATAATTACAGAGCCGCTCCTGTAGCATTGATAGGAGCGTGACCGGCGGATGGGCTGCGGGGGCGGTTTTATTAGTCTATCATTAAGGTTGGATTAATTAGTCGTAGCTGCATTACAGTGTTGGTTTGGCAAGTTTATGGCGGAATTAGTAATTCTAGCCGTCTTAGCGAGTTTGTTTTTGTAATGTCCGTCCGCCTCAAAAGTAGCCGTGATGCGAAAACTGGACCAGGTGTCCAGGTAGTTTTCTCCCACTCTCGCATTTTTCGCAAATTCCTCAAGCCCTGTCCATAAGACAAATGGAAGAAGTCTCCGCTGAAAGCGTCCAGCGGTGGCCATAAATTTTTCAGACTCATTGTCCGAGAGATTTTTTTTTGTCTTCGGCAGAAATAATTAATTCAATTCACCGAAAAGAGTAGTCGGAACCAACTGACTTTCGGCTATGGGGGTTTATGAGGTTTGCAGAGGGAGTTTCGCAGCGACTTCATTAATCTAAACTGACCATTCCAACAAGATTAAAACCGGTGGCCGATCGTTTTGTTTTAATTGCCCTCCCTTTGCTCGAGAGCGGCGGCAAATGGCGGCGTTCGATCTTGGTTGGCTGGCTTATTATTTGCACTTGTGGGATGTTGATGAGGGTTCTTGTAGAGTAAATCCGGTCGGTGACTCCTTTATATATTATAGCCTAGTGTATCAATGAATGCCGTAAAAAATACTAAAAAAAGTTCAGAAGGGAAGGGTCCCTAGTGCGACGCTCAGACTTTCTTCAAGCTATGCCGTGATATTGCAACGGCCGAGACAGTAAGCGGACGAATAGAAAAACTAGTTTTAGGCGTATCTTTGTCAGTTTAGCGTGGAAAAATTCATTTTTTGCGGGAACATTATCATCAGAAAAAAGTACAAAGATTTTTGTGCCAAGTTGGCAAAAAAAGTGTCACATCTCTCCCAACTTTCGACCAAAAAATCTCGGTCGTATCTGAGAAAGCGCATGCAAGGAGTCTCATATGTCCTAGAAAATATTATTCTAAAGATGTGCCAAGTTTCATCAAAATTTGAGCGTCGCAAGTCGCGCACTTTCGCTACCAAAAATTATATGAAGGGTTCTTCTAACCCTTTGAGGCAAGTTTTCTCTTACAGCTGCTGTTATGTGAGTTTCAACAGTGAACCATTTTCACTGCGACTTCTCTAGCACCCCTCTAGTAACAAGTTACAAGTTTACTTTGCTTATTTTAACTCTTTGATTGCCTCAAATACCAAACTTTTCCCCCAAAAAACGCAAATGTTGGCCAATAATCTAAACTTGAACTCGATTTTTTTCCAAATGTCCTTGAAGCCCCCTTTATTTAACGGTGCAACCAGGCCAGTCCACAAGTTGTTTGTCATCCGACAAATACAGATTATTATGAGGGTATTATGGGGCTCGACACATTGACCGGTAGATGTTTGCTGACCGGAATCGTTTGTGTTTACCCCTCGGTTTGTGATGGGTTATTAATGTGGGGTAAAAATACTCTTCCTACTCTGTGTTCACAAGTGGTATTGTAAAAATATGAGGGCTTAATTTTCTGAATATTTCAGAAAAGAAGCTCTATTCTGCTTTACAAAAAAAAAAACGAGATTTTTTGTTGGGTCCGACAACGATCAAGTCTAGTTCATACTATTGCTTTATCCGGCATCCTGTTTTGTAACAACATAATAGTTCTTGCGCTGACATTGCGAAAAAAAAACAGTCCGTCGTTCCGCTTCTGTTATGTAATCGCCATTGTCCATTCTGGTTAATGACTCCGCTAAACGCTGCGCCCCCGTTTTCAACAGCCTTTAGCGATGGGAGATTGTAACAAGATATAACTGTGCGCTTTTATGAGGGGCCGTTCATGATCAAGAAGGCTAATTAATTGGCATTCAAGCCGATAAAACAAACTGTCTTGCCATGAGAGGTCATTTAACCGCCTTAATGAGGCTGATTTGCTATACGAAAATTTGACTTTCATAATTTTTTATGTAAAGTTCGTTTCGTAAAGCCCCAAAAAGTTCGTCTGGGATTTCTCGAAAATCGCTGACCCCCTTGACGAGCGCTTTAAGAGATTATGTTTATGATCGGGTTCAAAAGCGAATTTGCAAACGCTTCTTTCGCGCACACTTTTATCCGTTCGACCTTGTCCCCTTCCACAATAAACATTTTAAAGCCCCCCTTTAGCCCTCCAGATGGCTGCTCTTCCAACTTGACGCGTTTTTAATTACAATTGGAAATGCAAACCGACCGCATAATTTGGCTGCATCTGGCGGTTCATAATCGCGCTGGTTTTGGGAGCTGGGCTGGAGCTAGGTTGGCAGGGGAAATGCTCGCAGTGCGGCGCGAAGATTTGATGAAACTTGACAAAATTTTAGGTTAACTTTTTTTGAGATGTATGGGAGATTTCTAGCTCGCGCTTTGCAGAAATGACCAACTTTTTTAGGGCGGAAGTTGACAAAAAATGGAGATTTTTTTGCGAATTTTGGCATGAAAAATTTTTGTACTGCTTCTACAGTGACCCACCTGATCCAGTGGCAAAAACGTGCCATTTTGCATCCGGAAAGCACCAAAAATGTAGCAAAATGCCTCCCTCCCCAACTAAAAAATGAGAAATTGTAGTTTTTTCACTTGGCGAGGGAGGCATTTTGCTACATTTTCTGATACTTCCCGGATGCAAAATGGTCACAGGTTGGGTCCGCCACTGTAGCGTCTACGGAGTAATGTTTCTACTGCTCTTATTCAATCTGTGGCCTCACTCCGCGCTTTACATACTCTCTCTTCTCGCCACAATGATTTTTGAATATCTTAGCCGCCCTTGAAAAGCACTAGCCAATATTTACAGATCATTTTATGTGTAAAACGCCGATTTTTTTGAGATTTGTTTTGGCCTAGGATTCACGATGAACGTCTTATGTATAGCTTTTCTCGATTCTTACCTCTTTAGGATTACTGTGCGGAATTTCCAAAACACTTATTTTTTCGCCATTCCCCACAATCGCACTCCCATTTTTGTCTTTTTACAAGTACTCTGGTCCCATTATTGCGAACTGACTATATCCGAAAAAATGAATAAAATGTAATTGCGCAAATTGGAGGCGCAAAGAGTGAAAAAAACGAGGTTAGTTGCGAATTCTTTGACGTTCCCTTTGCGAGGACCTCGCGAACAATCGGAGTGAAAAAAACGCGGGGAATTACGAAGTTATAATCAAATAGTCAATCGAATGACGAAGTTGTTTTTGTGACGATCTGGAAAATTTTTTTTGGGGAGATTTAGTTGTTCAAAAGTGCCTAAAAAATGGTTTTGTAGCGAGGGCCTGCCTCAAGTGTAAGATTTATATGGTCTTCAAATTCGGCTTTTATGCCGTATTTTTGCGAATTTTGATTAGCCTTAAGCTCTACGGTAGAAACAGATGTGAAACTCTCCATTTAAAAATGTGCAAAAAGTTTCAAATTTAAGCCAAATTTTGACCGAAAAATCTCGGTCGTTTCAGCAAAGCGCGAGCCAGGATTCTCTCATTTCTTACAAAATTCTAGCCTTAATTTGCTGAATGTTCCATCAAAGTTTATTCACCACTGAAAACGAATTTTTAGTGTCTTTCATTAGGCGTTTTCACCGCAATTCCGCATCATTTTTTCATCTTCGCGTAAATCAACACCCCCCAAAAACCAATTTTGAAGATTGTTTACTATTTTTGCAGGAATCCCGCGCCATTTCACTTTTCACGGATTCCGCTGCACATTGAAAAAAAACAAAGAGATTCGACGCTCTGATAGTGATCTACCTTGTCTTTGAGACGGCGGTTCTCTCGCTTTCTCCTGGATTTGCAGAAAAAATTCGACGATTCTGGAAAAGGGAGAGCGGTCTGGCTACTTTCGTAAAAAGTGTCCTGATCTGTCAATGTAGATGTTTTTGTAAACTGGGGATGTTCTCTTCAAATTTGATGACCAAGTATGGTTTAGGGAGAAGAACTTTTAGGGCCCTTATTCCCGGAATGTCATCAAATTTTTTGTGAATTACTTGTCTCGGCTACACCCTAATTTCGGTTGAGCCTGAACTTTCCCCCTTTTCTGAACTGTCCTCCAATCTGAACTCTACCCCTTTTTCAACTCTACCCCAAAAAAGGCTGAACTCTACCCCTTTTTTTGATTGTCGCCAAAAAATCCCTTTTTGAACACTCCCCCATTTTGAAAATTGAAAAAAACGAGGTGTGACATGTTATACGATGAAAATTTTTTTCAAATTGAAAAGAATAAGGTGTGACATCTTATACGATGAAAATTTTTTTCAAATTGAAAAGAATAAGGTGCGACATGTTATACGATGAAAATTCTTTTCAATTTGAAAAGGGAGGGTTCATTCAAGGGGGAGTGTTCAATAAGGGGGAGTTCTGAAGGGGGAAAGTTCAAAAAGGGGGAGAGTTGAAAAAGGGGGAGAGTTCAGAAAAGGGGTAGAGTTCTGCCGCAACGCCTAATTTCAAAAATTTTTAGTGAAATTTCATTGTACTGGAGGTCCATTTTGGTCTCAAATTGACAATTGAGGCCTCTAAAATAGTTTGTTATAAACGGGTTTTGTTATACAGAGACTCCACTAAATACCACTCTAAAGTTCCGCTCCCTTGGCAATTTTTAACCCTCATTTCGGCCCCCTTTGATTTTTAAAGTACGTTCAGCCTGCAGCATAGCATCAAAAACCTTCCGCACCCGGCTGCTGCCACTTGTTGATCTCCCCCAACTTTACATATGTTTTCGCCCCGCCATTAATCACATAATTTACGATTAAGTGCATGTTTTAATCCGAGAAAAATAAGTTCGACTTTCGGAGCGAAAATTAATCGACTTTTCCGTGTCAATCCCCCTTCTTTCTCTCACCTGTTTTTGTTGCATTGGGTCAAGGGAACTCCAACATGAAGTCGGAAGAGGTTGAGGCAATTAGTTAATGTTAGTTTTTTTTGAGATGTTAGAGCAGTGGGGGGAAATCTTGGACTTGGAAATGTTGTCGGAGCGATTTTTCAACTTTTTCCGTTTGCGAAACTTGGCGGTTTTTTGGAGTTTTTGGGCCAAAAAATACATTTTTTAGTATTTTTTAGTAATAATGAGGAAACCTGAAGTGTGTCCCTTGAATTTTGATGCATATGGTTATAAATTAATTAAGATAAAAAAATTTTCAAAATTTTTAGCCCACGAAAAAAAATTTCAAAATTTTTGCACTGATTACAAATAAAATTCATCGTGTCCTTTGCCGTCATCAAATTTCCCAATTTTTCACTATTTTTCAATCAAAAAATCGTCTAATTCCCCTTTAATTACATTACTCACACTTTCCCGAACACCTACTCACCTTTCCCCCCAAGACATTTTTACTTCCCAATTACAAAAAGTAACTATTTTAAACTCTTAACTGCCTTAAGGAGCCCATTAAAAGATCAGATCACATTTGGCCGAAAAATGGCCCATTCGAAGGGTGGGCCAAACAAAACTTTTTGACAAGTTTTTCTTGGCCCATTCTTCTTCGTCTCTTCCAATTTTTGATTGCCTTACCTTAAACTTTCGGCTTTTGCATTCTTCGTGGATCCAATTCGGACGTCATGTTTTTACAAATTGAGACTTTTTGAGGGATTATTAAAAGATTGATAGAAAATTTTTGAGGAGTATTATTCCCGGGTTAACGAGGGTCATTTTGAATTTGTCTTATAGCAATTTGGCCCATCAGCAGAATGCTGTGACCCAGATTTCTGAAGACAAAGAGGATGTTCGCCCTGAACGACTTTGTTGTGGAGAAGATTAATTTTTATGGCTGTTATATTTTCAGCTGTTGTTACTTTTTTCGAGCATGGTCTTAGCAGTCCGCATGTTAGGCTCACGAAATATTGCAGTTCGCATTTTGCAGGCTTGGCCGAGATGTTGCAGTATCTTTGCCGACGAGACCATCAAAAACTTTGCCGAGTTTGTCTTTAAAAAGATCGGTTTTTGTATACAGTGACGGACCAGTTGCAAAAATCGTACCGTTTGGCATCCCGGAAGTATCAAAAAAAAAAATGTGGCAAAATGCTTCCCTCTCCAACTAAAAAACTCCGTTTTGAAGGGCTTTCCCTCTGCTTTTGATATTGGAGTCTTTTCACTTGGAGAGGGAGGTATTTTGCTACATTTTTTGAAACTTCCCGGATGCAAAATGGTACGTTTTTGACACTGGATCAGGTCTGTTATTGTAGTATACTTGAAAAAATCGATTTTTGCGTATAAAAGTAGCCGGTCGAGCTTAGAACGGACTGCCAATTTACCATGGTTAAATTCGCAAAAAAATGTAAAATTTCTGCGAACTTTTAACATAAAAATCTCGGTAGCTACTTCGAAGCGCCAGCTAAAAATCTCAGATATGTCCTAGGAAGCTCTAATCTAAATCTGTACCAAATCTCATCAAGATCTGAGCATCGCAGTTTGAGCACTGGCCGTATAAAGAAAAATGATGACTTTAAAGTGTCGTCACCAAAGTTTCGCAAGGGAAATTATTACAACCTCAATCCACTGACCCGATTTTTTCGAATTCGGATGCCTAAAAGATGAGAATAATTTTCATGCATAACCTGTTATTCATTTCCCTTTCGTTTGTTTTTTTTTGGAGCGCCGATTCATAGAGTTTCGGCCCGATTAGCCGGCGTCTTCAAAACTCGATGGGAAAAGGAAAGGGCAGAAGAGAAAGGAGGGAAGCCATTTACGGGGTTATGATTCCCCAATTTTCGGGATGCAATTGTTGCTGAATTCGGATTCCGAAAAAACGGCGTGGGAATTTAGGCGTCTATTGGGAGCGAAGTCTTCTGTTTTTGCAAAAAATGACCAGGATCTTTGAGATTCGGAATGGAATTTTTAAGGCATTAAATAGAGAGCAGAAAGCACCAGATTCTTCGCCCGCGTGATGCAGAAATCGTCGAGATTTTCGTGTTGAAAACCGCCGCGCAAAACTTCTTCTTTGACCTCCCTCATTTCTACAGTCTCTTGCAAACATAGTTGAATATCAATTCATGGCTGTGCTAAGAAGCAAAAGCTAAGATTTCAGAATTTTTAATATGTTGCCTGTTTAAGGGTCTATGCAAAATTTGAGAAAAATCCCAGTGCTTCAGCTTTTTAGAAAATCAAAATTTACAAGGGAGAGTACTAGAGCTTTGACGCTAAATTTTTGATGAAACTTGGCACAAAGCTAGACTAATTTTTTTCTAATTCTAATTTGAGATTCCTAGTTCACGCTTTGCAGATTCGACCGATTTTTTTTTCATTTTTCCCGGTACTCTCCCGGCCGAAAATATCGTTGAATATCTCGGATGCTTCTGCAAAACGTGATCTAAAATTAGTAGTAGTAGAAATGCAGCCCATGGCCGGCATGCGTACAAAATTTAAGGAAAATCTGAGCGCCGAACTTCTAACACTTCTTTTGCTATTGTCAGACCGAAATTCTCGAAAAATAGATGAAATTGTCTGCTCACAATTAATCAGAAAAAATCTCAATTTTTTTGATTTACCCCTGGAGTCCATAGAGACCAATTACTCGACAATTTAGGTCGTATCCGGCTAAACTATCTCACAGGATTACACTCCGCGTCTGAACCAATTTCCCAACCCCCTACGCGCCTTATTAATCTGTGTACGTTCTGAAGCCGATTTACAAAAGAAACTTATGAATAGATCCGATTTCGCCGGTAGCAACTAGTCTTCCCTCTTTTGTTTTGTGTTGAGAAATTTTTATTGCCCCAAGGTACTCTTTTTTTTCTCCCTCTTTTATCCGCAGGGATTTGGTCGCGGTCCTTTCAAGAATCCGGAAAACGTTGGTTATGGAAATTTATAAACGCTCCGCAAACAGTTCCTTTTCCGTTGACGCAACAAAGTCGATGGTCGACGTAGAGTCGTATTTCGACACATGTTTAAAACCGTTCAATTTCTGTTTCCAAGAGGCCAATGAATCGCGTCACGACTTTTCGGGTCGGCGACAGTTCGGGTGGGCGTAGGGCATAGAGTTAACTAAAAAACGGTTGTCGGAAGTGCCTATCGAGGCCTGGAAAGGCCATTGGATGGTAGGCGAAGGGTCGGCGAAGGCTTGGTGAAGGCTTTCTTGACTTTTAACTACATACAGTTAAAATTAAATAAAATTAAATAATCTTTTCAAAAATTGCGTACTTGTCTCTCGTAAGAAGTTACGGCAAGGGGGGACCAAGGTAAAATGTGTGGATTTTTACATTGTAAATTGTTGGAAAAGGTAGTTATAGTAATCTGGGGTGGGTCTGAGGTAAAATTCAAACTTGCGTATAAGCAAAGGTATCAATTTCATATTGCGACGCTTGGATTTCCTTTCAATTTGGCGCACGCATTATTTGTAGGCCTTTTATCAAATCCAGCAAATTTTAGCTAGCACTTTGCAAGCCAAGCCGAGATATTCTTAACGATCCTTTCAAGTGAAATCCTATTAAAAATGCTGAATCCATCAAATACACCATGTTTTCCGTTTACAAACAGAACGCCAGACTTTCAATCTTACTGTAAAAAAACTGTAACTCTCTATGTTCATTATTTCTCAATTATTCCGAGTGTGACCAATATTAATTGTCTGCTCGTTCCTTGTACGGAAAAAGTAACTTCTGAAAATTACTTTTTCCTCCTGCTGCTTACTTTTGCATCATTACAGTGAGATCAAGTCGATCATCAAAAGGAGACCCCTGAGGAGGTTGCTTGTGGACTTTGCTAGACTCATTCTTTAGTAAATGAGTTGAGGAACAAGTGCTCTTATCATTGGAGCTTCTACGTCTCGCTGGTAGAGGGCTTTTTGGGATTAAAGTTAGGCTTATACCATATCTTTCATTACACCAGGCTCGATGCTAGCAAAAAATGTGATTTTTGTCATCTTTTTGGTTCGTTATAGACAGTGTCTGTTCCACAAAGGTCGGTGTATAAATTCTTGCACTATAATCGGTGTTTATTTCTACCTCCCGCTCCCAGTCAGAGACATGTTGATGTTTACAAAGACTGTGAACTTAATGAGTCTAAACTCGGTCTCCGAATCCCTGTTTTTTGCGGCTCTTTTTTGTTTTCCCGCTCTCGCTTCGAGAGTTGTAGTAATTCACTGCCGAAACTGGTAAATGAACGAAAAAAAGGAAATCATTTTTGACTCCCTCATTTCTGCAAAAATTTAATGGATGGAAAAACAAATTTTTAACGCAGATTTGAAGCCTTTTTTCTCTGGGTTTGAGCTTTAAAATCTCGGTTTTACTTTATCAAAATGATGATTTTTCAATTCCAAAAAAGTTCGTAATTTTCCCAAGTAATTAATTTCGCGTGAAAACCGAGGAATTCCAGAAATCCAATCAGCCGGAGAAGCGATCAGGTAGAACGAAGAGCTTTCCCTTTCATTGTATCCTATAAAAATTTTTATCAGCTTTTCCACCGACACCTTGGGAAGGGATAAACTCCATTCAGAGCCTTACCAAGCGAGGTGCCGCGAATTTAACAAGATTTTTCCGCAATGTACAAGGCTTGCAATATGCCAGAATTTTGTAAGATGCAAGTAATTGTTGTCATTTCTCCGTTCAGAACAAGCTTTATCCCGTCTCGAGCTGCACTTTGCAGAATAAAACGTTTGATGTTTACGAAAAGGTGGTTGAGTCTCATGGGCGAAAATTTTTTGAGTCTACCGGGAACCGGCTACAGTGGTGGTGGACCTGATCCATTGTCAAAAAACGTACCATATTGCATCCGAGAAGTATCTAAAACGCAGCAGAATAACTCTGGAGGCATTTTGATGCATTTTTGATACTTCCCGTATGCAAAATGGTGCGGTTTTTACCATTAGATCAGATCTACCACTGTGCTTTTTAGACATGCTTTCGGAGTTTTTTTTCACTTGGAGAGGGAGGTATTTTGCGACATTTTTGATACTTCACGGATGCAAAATGGTACGTTTTTTGCCACTGGATCAGGTCTGTCACTGTAATGTGAACTCCGAAATTTTAGCTCGCTCTTTGCATTTGCAGCCGAAACTTTCGGTGGCCGTTGTGTCCGGGAGAGTACGCGAAACAGGAAGATCGGTCAGAGAGAAAATATAATACTTTCTGGCTATATCCTTGGCCTAGTATTTATTTCCTCTCCAACGACCTTCGTACTACAAATCACTACTAAAAGGAGTTTAATTTTTGTTTCCTTTCGTTATACAGAAATTGAACTCTACTATAGTAGCTGTACTTCTTTCACTTTCTAATTTCTCTCTCCCCTCAGCTAATTCGCGTCGCATAAAATTACCTTGTTTTCGAACCCGTTAACGACAGTTTTATCACCGATTTTTTTCACTCGTCGATGGAAACCCCCAACGGATCTTCCCGAAAGGCGAGAATTTCCATTGTTTCGTTGCTCTGCTCTACTTTTTAAAACAATGAAAATCCGAGTAATAGTTTTTTCTCTCCCCTCCCATTTCTTTGGTTTTGTATAATACCATTCATTTGTTCAGGTTTCTAATGTAAATTTACGCTTTTTTGGAGCCCTCCGACTGTACAGGGAGGTAATTCCTTTCTTAGCTTACTTATTATTATTCAAGAGGATATTTGAAAATCAAAGTTTCTGTACGATTTTCAGTATGAAGAAGGGGAAAAAACTCGGGGTTTTTGATTGCCTTTTAGTTGTCGCGAACTGCAGTTCAAATTAGACTAATGTTTAGTTTCTGGAGTAATTCGCTGTAATTTCCGGAGGGAATTTTTCATTTTTTCGAGGTTAGAGTGGTCGAGGCCAAAAGTACAATCTTATTTTGCGTGTATAATAATTTCCGACGCCAAAGCTCGGTTTTATAAATGTGGCAAAATGCTTCCCTCTCCAAGCGAAAAAACTTCATTTTGACGGGCGCGCCTCAAAAAAAGCGGGCGCAATATTGAAAATGGATTTTTTAACTTGGAGAGGGAGGCATTTTGCCACATTTTTTGATGCTTCCTGGATGCAAAATGGTATATTTTTTGCCATTGGATCAGGTCCCCCACTGTATTTACAATGTTCTGAAAAATCCTTTGGGCAAAATCTGGGGTCGCACCTTAGCCCCACTCCTACAAGTTTTACCCCCCCCCCCCCCCCCGCACTCTTCCTGATTAGCTCATAAAGCTCTCTCTGACTCCCTTATCATCCCTTTTCACACCCATTTTTCATGATTCACAAATCACCTTGATTTTTTGAAATTTCGTTTCAATAATAAGTTATGATTTATTCGCTTGAAACTCGCTCAATTTCGCAGCTGCAAAAGATTGATCCGGGCCCCAGAAACGTCTCTCCTCCCCGCTTTTTGCTGAAGGTGTATTTTTCGATTGTTTGTTCTTCGAGGGTAAACACAACAAAAGTTGTGTGAGGTCGGAGACGTTCAGTATCAAATAAACTTTCCCTAACGGTCCACAAAAAAAGTTTAGAAGTCTTCAGCCATAAAAGGACAAAAGGGTTATTTATTTGGGGGTGAAAGTAAAAAGCCTCAAGTTTATTAGCGCTGTTTGATTTTGAACGGAGATATGATTACGGTAATGTTTAAAAATGCTAAAATATAGAGGGATTTGCAACTTGAGATCAATGTAAATTCTCCTCGAACCCTCAAAATCATCGTTTCAAACTTTCGACCTTCTAGAATCTGACCTAATCCCTCTCCAGTTAAAGAATCCAAGCTCATCAAATCGCTTCGAATCTAATTCGAATTTCAAAACTTCTTCGAACCCGATGACATTATTATACATAAGCCCGGGGATTTCTCGCAATTCCCATAAACCTCAAAAAGAGAGCCCTCCAGCAATTCTTTGACGATTTTGAACCAATTTTGTGGATTTAATTTTTTTTTCATCTCTTCGTTAACGTGTTTCATCTTCTCTCCTTTCTCATCCCTTGTCGCCATCCCCCCATCCCACGACGACACAAAATTAACGGGACGGTCATTTGACAGTGTTTTAATAGTAATAGAAAAGTCGGGGGATGGTAAAACAAGTCTTCGGGGGGAAAGATGTCTTGCGCAATGTTTAGAGTGTTGACAACTGTTTGTAGGGGTCGTGAGGGAGCTTTCGGTTGCGTTCCTCAAGTCCGAGTTTATTCATTATTTAGCCCAAATACGGATTGTTTTCGCTTTGGGGTTCAAGAAGCTGGAAAATTTCAAAGACTTGCATTTCAACGCATTTTTTGTGGCAAATACAAAAGACTATCCATATTTGATCATAATAAAAACGAAACTCGGATTTTTACCACGGTTATGGTCCACAATAAACCATTTTCCCTGTACCATCAGATATCCTAGGGCCTGTTTTTACATCACTTCCAAATTAGTCATCCTACCAAAATCTTTTACAGATTCTGATGGCATAAACCAGTTATGTATCACAGCGACTACTCCACTCGACCGGCTACTGCAGCCGAACTTTTGGAGGCATCCAAGAAGCTATATGTCCAAACAGAATTCCTGAAACGGCATAGAGTCGATCCGAATGCGCCGAGGATCTTCAAAACACCCTCGGAAGAGGAGCTCGAGGGAATGTACCAAAACGCCGACGACTTTACAGTGGTCGATATTAGGCCTTCAAACGGGATGATGTTTTGTGTTGCGTCGAGGCCGACAAAGAGTGGTGCGAGACAAACGGAAGTTCTGCGGAATAGTGTCAACAGTGCGTTTCAGCCGTTGCATAAGCCGCCGCCAAGACCACCAAAGAGCGAACAGCTGAAAATGAAGTGAGTTTTCACAAGGAATCCGCTAGATACTGTGGGGAACCTGTTCCAGTGGTAAAAAACGTACCATTTTGCATCCGGAAAGTACCAAAAATGTGGCAAAATGCTTCCCTCTCCAAGTGAAAAAAACTCCGGTTTCCCTCACTTTTTTATGAGGGAAAGCCCTTCAAAACGGAGTATTTACACTTGGAGACGGAAGCATTTTGCCACATTTTTGATGCTTCCAGGATGCAAAATGGTACGTTTTTTGCCGCTGGATCAGGTACCTCACTGTATAATCAAACTCCTTGAGTCATAAATATATAAATTTACTTTCAGGCTCTCCGCTTTCCAATCAGACTCGAATTCTCGAAAGGAGAACGCTCCCTTGCCGAATTATGAGGAATTAACGCTCCAGCGACGTAAAAAAGCGGCAGAATCCCAGAAACCTCGGCCGCAACCTCCTCCACGACCTTCCCTAATGAGCTCTCGAGATGAACTACAAACCCGGATTGAATCCCGGCCAGCACCTCAACCCCGCCGTCGGCAAACTACAACTTTCTTCGGGGCAATCGACACATATCCCGAGATGACGCAAAGCACATACATAGACCGACCATCCAGCCAAATGGTCGAAAGATCCACCTCGACCACAAATCTGACCAAAAGCACGCCCGATCTAACGGTGGATGTATCGCCAGCAACGCCGTCTGTTACACCCACAACGCAAGTCGACTCGTCGTATTTGAGTAACGGCACAAGCTCAAGTCAACAAACGTCGGCTAGGAGTATTAACTCGCCGGATTCGGGAGCTTCGAGTTGGAAACCACCGGTTACGGCAAAATTGAGCAAAATGATCGAGATGAAGAAACCACCTTTACAGCAAACGGCATCGCTGAAACCGCAAGATTCAGCAGCAAAGTAAGCGGTTCTTCTATCTCTCCCAACCTAGACAGCCCGTTATTTTCTACATCAACATCCTCATATTTAATTTTTCAGACCTCCGGCGATCCCTAGCTCATCGTTGCGACGCAGTATAAGCTCCAAAGCAGTCGACTCAAAACTGCCAGGAACTTCGGTGAATTTGAAGGTTGTCGACAACGATTTCGAAGAGCGAGTTCAACGTTGGGAGAGAAGGCGAACGGTCGGGAACAACCTAGGTATAGCGACAATTACGGCGGCACCTGGCCTCACAACTAGTTGGATGGAAATGCCAAGCACTCAGGATGTCGAGGAGCTCTTTGATTCACAGGTAGGTATATAAAACTAGGTTATTAAGATAGGTAAATACCTTGAAATCCAACTAATTTGAATACGAAAATTTTTAAATATATTTCAGGGGGTTGATCCCACTCTACTCGCCCATTCCCCACCAACCCCATCTAGCGATATCCCCTCGGACTTCACCTCTATCACGGCCCAAAAGGAACGTCAAGACAGCCCGGACGAAGAGACCGTCCTTTACTCGGTCACCTGCACCACTCAAGCCCCTCCAGAACGACCGGTTTCGTTGATGGAGAAGAACGCGCGCGTTCTACGCTGGATACACGGCTGCTCTATGGCAACAAATTGCTAATTCTTTTGGTAAAACCCTTGTTAACTTGTTACCCCACGCGCAACATGGTAATCTTGCTTTATATCATCGTTCTGTTGTAATAACGCCTATCATCGCCGCATCATTTTCAAGTACATAGTCTTTTCTTTTTGAACCGGTATTATTTGTTTGTTGTATTGTCTAAAGTCAAAAAATAAGTGCAACTGTATAGAAAAACGAATAAATTTGTGAACTTTTCGACATAGACGGGTGATATTTCGGTTTCAAAAGATCCGTTTTGGACTGCTACACATAAAAGTACAATTGCAAAATGTCGAAGTGCCAAAAAATTAATTTTTGAACACTAAAAAAAGTAAACATTGCATCGTTCTCGTGAGTTTCTCCATAAAAGATATTTAGACAATAGAGATCATGCTTCTGAAGGAAATAATATTTTGACATGTACCACAAAGCCATCCCCATAAAAACGCAGATTTTACACCTCAATTACACCGACAAACGTTACATCAAACAGCTGAAAAACCCCCCAAGCTTTTCAAAAAATCATTTATGAATTATAATCCACGCCCTCAGTCGATGCAATGGGTTATCACCACGGAGGATCTGACCGCACTAGTTCATAACATCATCGACGGGATTTATATCCAATTCCGTAAACAAGTACAATTTCAATCGTTTTTGGGGTCCTTATCATTTCCTTCGCCTGCGAAATGGGGAGAAAAAGCAGCGATAGAGAGAAAAGGGCGCGCTCTCTTTTCATCTCTTTCTTTCTCTGGCGGCACAAAATAGCATGCAAAAAATGTGCGTCCTTGTTTTGCGTGAAGAAAGAGGAGCGAAGGAAATTGGGGAATTTGGGAAATTTTGGGCCGATTTTTTCCCGGAAAAGAGCAATTTTCGTGGTAAATGCACTGTAGAAAAATTATTAAATCTGAAATTTTTCAATTTTTGAGAAAAAAATCGCCGTTTTTCATTAAAAAATTTAAAATTTCCCTCAAAATATCTCAAAATCGCCCTTGAAAAATTTGAATAAAAAACCACAAAAAAACAAAAACATCGTTTTTGGAAGTCTTTCTCTCATTCAAGAACCCTAACCGTCTCCAGATCGGTCGATTTCTCTAATTTCTGAAAAATGAACGATGGAAAACCGGGAGATCCGCTCGCTTCGCGGAGACATGTCAAGATTTTGTCCAGTGCGTCCGAAGTGAGTTTGGAATTTCCGGCTACAGTTTCTTAGATGCCAATAAATCGCGACAATTCCTCGGTCGGCTCCATTGCCAGCGTTTATCAGCAAAATCTTTATGATGACGAATACTCGGCGGAGAAAATGCGTGCCAAAGGGTTCTGCAATAACGATGGCACACCGTGGATCGACTGCTTGTAAGTGGAAAAGCTACAATTAGAAGAAATATCGCAAAAATGAAAGGTTTCCACAAATTTTTTGAAAATTTTATCTTTTTTGGTGAAAAAAGATGATTTTTCGTATAAAATGTCTCCAAAGTGAAGATCGTTCGATCGCCAGATTTTCCTTCTACAATTTTGAAATAGATTTCAGTAGATAGCAACCGATTTTTCTTTAAAAAAATATCTTTTCCCCCATTTTAGGCCAAAAGATGAAGCCGCCTTGTTCAAAAAAGGCCTGGTCAACCGAGAGTGCAAACGACAGACCTACCGATGCAGTGATCCGCAATTTTTGGACACTGTCGAGATGCTCAATCAACATTTGATTGACGAACATGGCCGACCAGTCCCGAGAAAATGGTACATTTTTTTAATACATAAGGTCCAAAAAATTTTCAAAAAAATAAAAAAAAATTTGTACAAAAATGAAAATTTTTTCTAGTCCTGTGACTGCTGACGAGTTATTTGAGCGTGGATATACCGACAAGAGTGGCCAGTTCCACAAGGACAGTGCAGTTCACATCCTGGAGTGCTTCTTTGAGGAGATTCGGAACTACAGCAAAGGCCTTTTCCATCCGAATGGAGATGTTTACAGTAATGACACCACGGAGTAAGCTGTTTTTAAATCCTTTGAGGGAAAAATACAAGTTGCAAAAAAAATTTTTTTTGTTAAAAAGAATCTTGATCTCCAGATTTTGTCAAAAAATTTTCTTTTCTTCAGACCCTCCACTTTGACTATCCCGGAACGCCCCAAAAAATCGAGATCCAAGACCAATTCGGAACGCTCGGCCAAAAAATCCGTCTCCAAGTCCAAGAGAACGGACACTAGCAGTTCTGGAATCACCTGGGATTCCAATGTGGATTATTACGCCAAGAAAAGCCCGGGTTTGGTGACCAATGAAACGCAGCGCTCGGACTCGGACCGCTCTGAAATTTCGCTCACGCCCAGGAATGGGTACCGAGGGTAGGTTGTAGACTGAATTTTTTTGTCATTCTTTGGCTGGTTTAGAGCGATTTAAAAAAAAAAAATTTTTTAATTTTTCAAAAATTTGGCCAAAATTTGCAATTTTTTTGTCATCAAAATTTATTAAAAAACCAAAAAATTGATGACATTTTTGCCAAATTTCATTGTCATTTGAGCAGTCCGCCTTAAAAAAGGTGTAAAAATCCATTTTTATTATATGAATTCAATATGTCAGCACTTCCAGTAACCCTAGTCGGATTCGAATTCCGTCCAAGCCGTCGACTCGCCGAGCGGGTTCGGCCCCAAATTCCAGCGAGCTGAGCAACGATCTGGCCAAGGAGTTGGCCAAGGACCCGGGCGTTCGCCGCTCGGACAAACAGTTTGCGATCGGAATGGAGTATGGAAGTGATCAGGACCCGGGAAAGTTGAAGTACTATTTCCTGAAGAACGGGCGTCTTTACGAGCTGGATTCCAGCGCCGGCCAGCTCACGGTGGAGGTGGGATCGGGGATTTGTGGAGTCAGAACGAAGAGCAAGAAGAAGAAAGGAAAGGAATAATGGAATTTGTATTGAGCCCATTAACAAAATGGAAATAAACGGGATTTTTTTGATTTTTTGGAAATTTTTGAGATTTTTTGATGAATTTTTGAACATTGATCGTGACTTAGGTCATGAAATAGCTTTTTTTCCCCATAAATTGTTGTTTTATTAGAATTCTGCAATCATTTTTCTTATTTATTTGTACAGGTTTCATCGTATAAAATGTCTAACACATTTTCCCGCCATTTTTTTCGGGCGCGACCTGCCTCGATTTGCCTCGTTTCGCGTCCCTTTTTCGAATGCGCAGTCATTTTTTGAGCGAACTGCGCCCCGTTTTTGAGTTGAATTCCGATCAGATAGAGAGAGAGAGAGCTTTCTTCCCACCCCAAACAGTGGACCATCCCCGTTCCCAGAGGGCCGTATTTTGTCAAACCATTCGTATCCGACAGCATTTATTTTGTTCGTCCTGTATCGATATTGTTAATAAGAATTTGATGGAGTTGGATCAAAGGGAGAGGCTGCGTTCTCTGATCCGTCAGTGGAACGAGAACCGCTTGGATCTGTTCAGTATTAGTGAGCCGAATGAGGTGAGTTTCTTGTGTGTTCGTTTAGAAGAAAAAAAATTTTTTAACTTTGACGATTTTTTTTCTCCCAGAACATGGAATTTTACGGTGTTATGCGGTTTTATTACCACGAACCAGGCCAGAAAGTCACAACCAAGTGTATAAGAGTGTCTTCGTCAGCTACGACAAGAACTGTAATTGATGCGCTGGTGGAGAAATTCCATCCGGACATGAAGATGTTGACGGATCCGGACTATTCGATATGGGAATTGCACGAAAACAGTGAAGAAAGAATGCTCGAACTCGATGAACGACCTCTTCTCGTCCAATTAAGTTGGCATCAGAGCAATCGCGAAGGACGTTTTCTCTTGAAATCCACGGATCAGCCCGTTTATCTGCCGTTTTCGGTATGTCTAAAGTAATATAATTGATTTTATTCAACAGTTTTGGGCTCAATCTCTACTTTATTTGTTATTTCAAGGTGTGGGTCTTCTTTGGGGTTGATTTCGGACTGGTTTTGAGTTGGATTTGACTTGACAGATGGCCCTTTTCCGCGTTTAATGCGTTTCGGAAGGCAGATTTTAGGTAATAAATGGGGTTTATAGCTTGTTGATCCATTGCCAAAAGTCGGAAATTCCTTTTTTTATGTGTTAAAAGGATGATTAATCACTGATGAGGCGGGGTGATCTCACTCTGAGAATTCTATATTTGTTTTTTATGATTTATATTACACTTGACAAGCTGATAATTTGTTTTGTAAATAGTACTAATTACACTGTTTTTGTAGGCTCTACAATTCGGAGATGAAGTGCGTTCGTCGAAGCGGTCAAACAAATTTAAGAAGAAGGGAAACGGGAGGGATAAAGGTTGGTTTTTGGAGAGTTGTACTTACAAGGGAAGTACCCCAAGTGCGAAGCTCCGATTTTCTTTAAATTTTGCACACACGTCGGTCATGAACTACGTATCAATTCCTGAAAGTTTTAGATCGCTCGTTGCAAGCGCCGTCGAGATATTGAACGATATTTGCCGCCGAGAGAGCACGCTAAATGTGGAGAGCGGTCAGAGAGAAAAACACTTTTTGACCATAACTTCGCTAGTTTTGTGCGGCAAAAGTTGATTTTTTGTGGAAACATTGCCCTCTGTGGTAGAAATAGGCGTGAAACTTTTCGTGCCGAAATTCGGCAAAAAGTGTCAAATTTTCGCCAACTTTTGAACAAAAAATCTCGGTTATTTCTGCAAAGCGCGAGCTAGGATTCTCGCATATATCCTAGAGAAAATTATTCTAAATTTGTGCCAAGTTTTATCAAAATCTGAGCGTCGCACTTGGGGTACTTCTCCTGTCAGTTACGTCCAAATTTTCCTAAAATTCATTGCAGCCAATACGTATGCCGATGACATGAACAAATGTCTGTACGAGGAATTGCCCGAGAACACGTTCACCAGGACCATTTCGAATCCGGAAGTCGTCATGAAGCGTCAACGCGAACAGAAGATTGATCAGAAATTGAAGGAATTGGGGGAAAGAGGACTTGTTGGCGGAAGTTTGAAGGTTTATTGTGAAGAGCTGGATCCGAATAGACCTTATGTATCCGTATTGGTTGGGCCATTGGACTCTGCGGATAAGGTTTTGCTCGACGCGGTGGAAAAGTTCAGCTTTGGGACGTTGGATCATCGAGAATTTGTGCTAGTTGAGGTGAGGCAAGCAGTGTAATATAATTTATGTTATTTTGACTGGAATTTGACTAGATATAGGTTTATATTTCCACCTACTGGTGGTGTTATTTATGAGGGGTTATCGAGAGAGGGTGAACATAAAGTTTACGAGCTTACTCTCTTATCTATTCTAATATCTTTTCGCTCCTGCAGATCCAGCAAAGAAACGGGCGACGATCGGAGCGAGTGCTGCTTTTGGACGAGTGCCCGGCTGTTATTATTGCCAAAAACAATTCTTGTGGAAGTAAGTTGACTATCTGGTTATTAGCCAGTAGAATTTCCTCGAAAAAGTAATACAATTCGGAGTTGGACGATTGGGGAAAAGGACGATTGGGAAACCGAAAAGTATTATTTTTCTTCGATGCAAGTGTCGAAATTAGGATAATTGAGGGTGCTGAGTTCGAAAATGACGTTCATTTTTTTGATAGCTACTTTTTTCCTTAAGTAGTACTGTAAAATAGTAATTTTTTGATTTTTTTTCACAAATACTCGATTTGGGGGGCTTCGATGGTGCTGATTTCGAAAATCTTATTCATTTTATCCGATTTGAAAGCTCTATTTGGGGGGTTTCGATGGTGCTGCCTTCAAATCAGAAAAAATGAATAAGATTTTCTAAATTAGCAAGCTCGAAACCCCCCAAATCGAGTATTCATGAAAAAAATTCAAAAAATTACTACCTTACAGTACTACTTAAGGAAAAAAGTAGAGATCAAAAAAATGGATGTCATTTTCGAAATCAGCACCCTCGATTATCCTAATTCCGACACTTTCATCGAAGAAAAAATACTTTTCGGTTTCCCCAATCGTCCCGTTCCAATACAATTACCCCACCCCAAGTGCTGTCCATTTTGTTATTTTTCCGTGACCCTTGCTCCGAGACAGCCACTCCCGTTGCCCTCGAGAGAAAGGGAGTCTCATAAGCGGCGATTCCAGCACTCCTAATCGGATTATATTGTAGCGGAGACGTCATTTCATCTGCGGAAACGGACTTCGTCGCCTCCAACGACATCGACTCCGTTGAACGGGAAGGAGAACGCGGTAAGCGGAGAGGGGGGTGAGAACGACGGGGCAAGACGACGGCTGCGGGAGACCCCCGAGATTAATCGCCCCCCGACCTCGTCGCGCTTTCTTTTAATTGCGCACTGACCGATTTGCTCCAATCTCCCCATCCCACATATTTATATTCAAATTGTAGATGGTCATCGAACCGCCGCCCAGCTACCGGCAGGCCACACACTTTGATGTGACCCCCGACCTCGGCCCTCCTCCGGCCAATATTCCGTGTCATTTGCAGTTGCGCTGTAAGTGAGGGGATATCATATTGTTAATGGGTGCTCGTTCAGTCGCCGTCGGATGTAGTTAGCTACTTAAAGCGGGATTATTTGAGTGGCGGGATTTTTTTTTTGAGCGAAAGTGATAAGAAATGAAAAGAATGGAAGATTATACAGTGACGGACCTGATCCACTGGCAAAAAACGTACCATTTTGCATCCGGGAAGTATCAAAAAATTTTGCAAAATTCCTCCATCTCCAAGTGAAAAACTCCGTTTTCAAAGACGTGCCTTTTTCCTCAAAAAAATAGCTATTGAAATCGGAGTTTTTTCACTTGGAGAGGGAGGAATTTTGCGAAATTTTTTGATACTTTCCGGATGCAAAATGGTACAGTTTTTGCCACTGGATCAGGTCCGTTACTGTATAATTTCGCATTCTTCTAATTTCTTATCACTTTCGCTCAAAAAAAATCTCGCCGCTCAAATAATCTCGCTTTAGGTAGTTAACTACATCAGACGGCGACTGAACGATCGCTCATTAACAATCCCCATTGTACGGTAAAATAATATAAACCCGGACTGATGACATATTTTTTAGGCTCGGCCTCTCAATTCCTGATCTCTCTGTTCGATCACTTCCGCTCAAATGACACCGAATTCCCTCTGGCTCCAGCTTTTATCACATATTTGGCCGTAAAAGACCCACAAAACAGAGAGACCACGGCTTTGATCCTCTTGTTCTGCAACAAAGTCAACGAGTTTGTACAGGTAGAATTGCTGGATAAATCATTTTTGTTGAAAATTTTTTAAAATTTACTTGATGATGATTTCAGTCGCGCCCCGATGATTGGAGAATCCCCAATTTCTGGCTGGCCAATTGCCTGGAACTGGGCAATGTGATTGCCAAAGATACGACCGCCTTCAAACACACAACCAATAATTTGAATGAGAATATCAAAGTGACGACGATCAGATGCTTCGACTTTCTCGTGGAGTCCTGCCGGATCGAGATTGAAAAACGAATGTCCAAGTTCTTGAACGTCGCCTTGAGACATGACATTGCAGTCAGAGAGCTCATGGATTTCCTGGAAGATGTCTCGAACCATGTGCGAAGAGTCCAACTGAACCCGGCATTGATCATTCAGCTGTTTTCTCATATTTTCTACACCGTCAACATGTATGCCTTCAATTGGCTGATTTCTACTGAGGGTAAGGTCATCTGTTATGTTTGTCATAAGAAAAAAGTTGATTGTGGTCTTACTTTGCATATTTTTTGGGAACTGGGACGATTGGGGAAAGAGAGGATTGGGGAAACCGAAAAGTATTATTTTTCTTCGATGCAAGTGTGAAGTTAGGATAATCGAGGGTGCTGATTTCGAAAATGACGTTCATTTTTTTTATCTTTACTTTTTTCCTTAAGTAGTACTGTAAAGTATTAATTTTTTTGAATTTTTTTCATAAATACTCTATTTGGGGGTTTTTGACATTGCTGATTTCGAAAATCATGTTCATTTTTTCTGATTTGAAAGCGGCGCCATCGAAACCCTCCAAATCGTGTATATGTAAAAAAAAATTCAAAAGTTACTACTTTACAGTACTACTTAAGGAAAAAAGTAACTATCAAAAAAATGAATGTCATTTTCGAAATCAGCACCCTCGATTGTCCTAATTTCACACTTGCGTCGAAGAAAAATAGTACTTTTCGGTTTCCCCAATCGTCCTTTTCCCAAACCGTCTTTTTCCCCAATCGTCCCAGTTCCGGTATATTCGTCATAAGACAAAAGTTGAATGTGGCTTTACTTTGCATATTTTCAGAGGGGAACTCAAGCCTTACCCGTCAATTCGCCGTCCAATTTCGTTCTCGGTTGTCCGAACTGACCCGATGGTCCGAATTACATGGCCTCGAATTGGTAGCTGAATGTCAATTGGACCGAATAAACCAGACCCTGCATCTGCTGGTCACTCCGAAAACGGTCAACCAGATCGCCAGTCTTGGTGCTACTTGCTACAAACTCAATTCCCGGCAGGTCGGCTTTTTGTTGAGCAGGTATATATCGGATATAAATGAACTGCCAGTGACTCAAGTGCTGGTGGATAATGTTGTTCAACTCGCTCAATGTCATGCTGATCGGATCATCAAAGAGGAAGGTGGAGAAGTGACGCTGGAAGAGGATCCCGTCTTTAGACTGGCCTTTTCTTTTCCAGATGACGGCTATGTTTTGGGTAGGTTAATGAATTATTAGGTCGTCCAGAAAGTTCGTTCGATTTTTTATTGCTTTGTTTACGATTGTTTGTTGCTTGGCAAATGGCATGTTTTTATTTGATGCAGCCAGTTTTGTAGAGGAGAAAAAGCTGTATCAAATAAATATATTCCATTTGCCAAAGAACTAACAATCCTTGTAAAACAAAGCAATGAAATCTAATGAAGACTGGTTGATAAAAAAAAATTTTTTTGATAATTTCAGATACTTTGGAGACAATTCCTTCCTCTCTTTCAACAGTCCTTGCCAATCTTCAACGCACTGGCCTCTGTGATCTCATCTACGAACAGTCGGCCTCCCCTTGGGCAAGCCAATTTACTCATCAACTTCCCGCCATCCAGCCCCAAAGAGCACCCCCTCATTATCGACCCCCATCACAAACGCCGAGCTTTGTAAACCGACCAGAACGAATCACGGTAACCATCAGACGTCCGCCTGGTGCTGGACTGGGTCTCTCGATTGTGGCCGCTCAAGGATTGGGCGATTCGAATATGGGGATCTACATCAAGAAGGTCGTGGAGAACAGCCCCGCCGCCTATGAGGGATCTCTGGCTAGAGGCGATCAGATCTTGGCTGTAAATGGTCTCCCCTTGCTGAATGTGTCTCAAGAAATCGCTGCGAAGCATATAGCGGCGTCTGGTGGGGTTGTCAGGTTGGATGTGATAAAGAGTGCCGCTTCTTATAATGGACTGGAGTCATGGTTAGACACACGATCGTCACAACAACCACAATCTCAAAGCTCCGCTCAAGTTTATGCTACAACTTCTGAAATTATGAGTCCGGCCGGGACTTTTAGTCAGGTAAGTTTTTTGGATATTAACCCTTTCCGGACGAGCGGGCACGTCCTGGTAAAATTGAAAGAGGGTACCCTAACTAGTAACGGCATAACAGTGGTTCAGCCCATTGAAGCGTTTGGGACTTACGGCAAAAAATGCACTAAAAAGTACCCACCTTTGACATCACTTTTGAAATTTTTGTGACAAGCTGTAGATCGGAAAGTACCCTTAGATTAATTTCGAGGAGTCCTACTACAGTGACATCCAAGAACTGTCCAAATCGGACAACTGTAGGATTTGTTACCGACTTTTGAAAATTGAATTCTTAATTTCGTCAATTTTTGACCCCCTCTTGAAATAAGTCTTAAAAAATTTTTTGCTACCAGCTGTAAATAAGAAACCGCCCTTAAATTAAAGTCTAGAAGTCCTTCTACTGTTACATCCAAGAAATGTTCAAATCAGACCACGGTTGATTATGGCGCAAGATATACTAGATTTTTAAGTCGAAAATTGACGAAATTAAGAATTCAATTTTCAAAAGTCGATAACAAATCCTATTATGGTCCGATTTGGACAGTTTCTTGGATGTAACAGTAGTAGGACTCCTCGAATTTAATCTTGGGGTACTTTCGGATCTACAGCTTGTCACAAAAATTTCAAAAGTGGTGTCAAATGGGGGTACTTTTTAGGACATTTTTTGTCATAAGTCCCAAATAACGCTTCGATGCGCTGAATCACTGTTATGTCGTTACTCAGTAAGGCATCCTCTTTTGTTTTTACCCCTGACTCTCCGGAAAGGGTTAATTTACAGCTGGGTCTCGTTCCTTGAGTATTGTGTTTTTTTAGAACTCATTGCCATCACAGTCATCTCAACGCCTTCCCGAACGTTTTCGACCGGTCGCTATTCGTCCGCCGGTTGTGAAACCCCCATATCACCACCAAACACAACCAGACCATCAGCTGAATGGACAAGGAGATCATGCGTTTGTAAGAAGGGGATCTGTTGGGTCACTGAAAGTCATGCAAAATGAAGTCAGACTCCCTCCAATGGCTGAATCCGGCAGAAGATCGGCTCCGATATTTGAAAGACCAGAAGATCTGGATCGGAAACCATCTCTGGGTAGGATAATATAATTTTTTAGTTATGAATTTTTTTTCTGAGTTTAGGCTACATTCCCCTGACAAATGGGACGTCCAGATTGGTCCACCGGCAACCGGCACCGGTGAATGATATAGTTCGAAGTCATGAAGCATGCCTGAACGAGCTGAATAGAGAGTTCGAAAAGAGGATCTCTTTAAATTCTATGCCTCACTCCAGAAAGTTGTATCCTCAAAACAAAAATGATGATGATTTTGTACGACAAGTTGATCTTCTTCAAGAACAGGCTAATCGCCTTGTTTATGATGAGTCTCATGACCAGTAAGAGAGCAATTTTATAGATGTTATACTTGATATAATTTTTTGTTTTTTTTTGTTGTTTAATTGGTTTTAATGACGATTTTTCAGTGCTCAACGTGGATTCCAAGAATTCCAGCCACGAAAACAAAGCCTCAAGGAAAACCGAGCCATCCATGAACAGGACCGCGTGCTTTATGAACTCGAGGACAATGTAAATAATGTTAAATATCCCGAGAACGAACCGAGGGTCCAGGTATTGGGCGCTAGCGAAGTGTATAACGACCCTCGACAAAGGAGGTTAAACCAGATCAACGAATCTCAGAACTCGCAAAACAGTAATTCAGTAGGTTTTATATTATTATTTTTTTGAATTTTATTACTTATAGTGATCGGTACTGGGATTTGACCGGTCAGCCCAAGAGCCTTGGCCCAGTATAATGGGTAAAATTTCATAAAAATTTTACGTTTTCAAACTTTTCAGTTTTGTTGAAGAACAAGCACTTCAAGTCCCAATCAAACTTTTATGTCATTAGTTTTTCATATACAGCGGTTAAAACGACAATCAACAGATCGTATTTTGGGTAATGTAAATCATCAAAACCATAAATAAAACATGTAACTTTTACACCCCTAATTTTTCATATACAGTGACGGACCTGATCCAATGGCAAAAAACGTGCCAATTTGCATCCGGGAAGTATCAAAAAATGTAGCAAAATACCTCCCTCTCCAAGTGAAAAAACTCCGATTTCAAAGCACGCTCGATCTTTTTGTGAGGGACGGCGAAAAACTCCTTCAAAACGGAGTTTTTTCACTTGGAGAGGGAGGTATTTTGCCACATTTTTTGATACTTCCTGGATGCAAAATGATACGTTTTTTGCCATTTGATCAGGTCCGTCGCTGTATAAGAAAAATTAGGGGTATAAAATTTACATGTTTTATTTTTGGTTTTGTTGATTTACATTACCCAAAATACGATCTGTTAAATATCGTTTTAACCGCTTGGACGGTAAAATTCCAATGCTTAATTATTCATGTGTAATATTTATTTTTTCAGAGAGATGGGTCTCAATTGGACTTCCAGGACAAGATGAGATTATTCGCCGCCCAATTAGGCGAGGCCGATCTCCGCTCCAAATTCAAGGCTTCTTCGGCCGAAAGGGAGATCGAGGAATCTTCGTAAATAGTACTGTAACTTTTTTATTACTCTCACGGTCTAATGTTATCACTTAACATATCTGTTGTATAAACTGTTACTTTTGATCAAGAGTGGAGCTCTGAGATCTGGCATTTTTTTGATCAAAAGATGATCAAGAAAATTGATGAATAATAATATGTTTATTGCAATTCCTGTTGATAAGATCAATCATCGGCTTAACTGAGTGATTCCAAAGATAAATACAACACAATAGATACGCAAACATTGGTCAATGTGGATTCTCAGCCCACATTCACCAATGTTTGCCGAACTGCGCCCTGGATTAGACGCTCCGCGTAACCTTCGTCCAATTTGAAGTAGGTTTGGACTTGGATATACCTTTCGTGGATGCTCAATCTGAAAAAAAAAATGTGATTTTTTATTTTTTATTTCCATTTTTTTCGAAAATCGAAAAGTTCCACATGGGCCACCAAAAGATTTTTTTTTGAAATTTTTTAAATTAATACTGCTAAAAAATTATTTTTAAAGTTTTTTTTCAGGCCATTTGCACCAATGGCACATGAGGTACCCCAAAAATAAAAAAAAATCCATTTTTTCTGCATTATAATTCATTGCAGAACAACTTACTTTGGGCTTTTCAGCACCACCCCTCTCATGGTTGGCATGACCAATCCCATTTGTAGGATTTCCGTCAACAATTTCTCCAAGAATTCGGCTCCAAACAGTCCGAGATCTCCGAAAACGGCCTGATCAACGTCCGCCACTTTGCTGTCGATTAATTTGAAGTCCAAGTTTTCGATCGATGCATTCCCAACAATCCGCATCTTGTCGATCCATAAATTCACATTGGCCGTTAGGGTCGTGTCGGATTGGATGACCTAAAAAAATTTTTTTTAAATTTGGCCAAAATTTGGCGTGAGCTTTGATTACAATTTTCTAAGGCGTTTGCGAATTTTTTTGCTTCTGTTTTACAAGAATTTTTTCAAAAAAAGGAGATCTTTGGTAAAAAAAAAATTTCAGGAGAAGAGTATTCCAAGTACGACGCTC
This sequence comes from Bursaphelenchus xylophilus, assembly GCA_904066235.2. Taxonomy (NCBI): domain Eukaryota; kingdom Metazoa; phylum Nematoda; class Chromadorea; order Rhabditida; family Aphelenchoididae; genus Bursaphelenchus; species Bursaphelenchus xylophilus. Next base: position 9,500,772 of record CAJFCV020000004.1, read on the forward strand.
AGATTTGCGCTAAATTTTTGGCACATGCCGGATTTTAGTCGTTTATCAATCAATTTTTTTTTCTATTTTTTCTTTTTTTTTTGATTCTAAAGTCTCAAATTTTCAAATTTTAAATTTCCCGCCAAGAATTTATCTCTTTGGCATTCTGTCTTATGCCTACAGACGGCTTCTAAAGGAGCTGCCAATCATCCTCTGAAAGTTCCAGCTAACAATTTTCAGCGGCAGCTGAGATATTCGACGTCCTGTGTAGCCGAGAGAGTACACAAAAAATTTCTGGTCATCTTGAACTCTTTTGCGCAACGTTTCAAACTATACCACTTTCAACACAACACCGATTTTTTCCTCACCTGAACCTTGACTTGCGACGAATTCGACGGCCTCACATACATATTCATCCTGCCATGCAGTCGAAACCTTGCTCGATTCTCCACAAACACCAAGATTGGCGCTTTCTTGGCGGAGAATTTGACTTCCACTTCTCTGTTGGGGTACTCTTCGCCTAACGCGCCCAAATATTCGCCAATGCAAAATCCCTCCGGGCAGGTTGTGTGGAGAACTTCTTTCAGTTGAGTGGAGGACTCTGGACCCACCGTCACGTCCATGTAGCGTTGTTTGTAGGCGTGGTAGAGCATGGAGTTGGCGATGTAGTCCGTACCGAAGAATTCGACCATATGAACGCCTGAAAAAAGGTCTTGTAAACGGTTGTGTTTTCTAAAGAAACAATTTTTTCCAAAGTCATCAAAATTCGCTAATGGCAACAAGCTGATTTTAGCTAAATCTTGGCTGTAAAATATCGGCTGTCAGAGGTCCCAGCAATTTTTAAGCCTCCTAATTAAATAAACTCACCATGAGGAGGCGGGATATTCACCGTTGGCGGGAAGAATGGCGTTCCACCGAGACCTTTACTATAAACAAATCATCATAAAAAACAAATCTTACGCCAACTTACGATGAAATTTCTCCCTTGTTCTTCATCAACACCGTTCCCTGGCTAACGAATGGAGCGCTCAACAAGGAGAAGTCGAGCACCAGATTTTTCTCTCTCAAGTTGTTGACGAAATTCAACAACGACAAGTTCCGTTGGCCCTTCTGCTGAAAGCTGGCCAACGGACGAGCCTCGGAGAGGCCAAAGGTTTGGCCAATGATGTCCAAGTTGTCTTCGTTGATTCGTATCTTCAACGGCATTGTGGAGAGGATGCCGTTCATGTCGCGGTTGATGACATTTTCAATCATTTGGCACATGCGCTGCTCGACCATTGGCTTGAAGTTGGCGATGAGAAAGGCTGAAAAGTGATGACAATGAAAGGAAAAATTCGTTGACAGATAAGCATATTTGAAGAATTCAAGTATACAAAACGATTTTTGAGGCCTCAAAAGCTAGTTTTAGGCCAGGTATCAAAAAAGTGTAGCAAAATGCCTCCCTCTACAACTAAAACACTCCGTTTGAAGGCGCGCTCCTCGCAAACAGAGCGGGCGCGCTTTTGAAATCGGAGTTTTTTTCACTTGGGGGGGGAGGTATTTTGCCACATTTTTGATACTTCCCGGATGCAAAATGGTACGTTTTTTGCCCCTGGATAAGGTCACTAAAATTGATTTTTCGGTCCCTTACGGTTATAAGATTTTTTTGCTGCAACAAATCCACATTATTTTCCCGACAGGCCGACATTTTTATCTTCTATTTTTGCCAAAAAATCACAAGCTCATTTTCAACACCACTGACCTTTAAACGAGTTGATGAAGAAGTCGGTGATGACCCCAGTATTCCGCACATTCAGATCCACGTATCCGATCTGCGAGTTGCAGTAGGCCGATTGGACTTGCGGTGCTCCCGTCGCGGTTCTTCACTATGCAAATAAATCGTCTAAGTTTGCAAAAGAGTGAATTGTGAAGCCTTTCAGGGTATTCTCAAACTCACCTCAGCATTCGCACCGAGATTGTCAAAGAAATATGGCCCAGGAGGGTCTCGAATTCGCCGGAGATTGGAACTGAAGGCAGGAGGAGCGCTCCATTCAGACGGGCGTCAAAATTGCCGGCGGCACTGAAATGACAAGTTCAGAACTCGTTTTACAGGGGAAGTACCCCAAGTGCGACGCTCAGATTTTGATGAAACTTGGCACAAATTTAAAATATTTTTTTCGAAACTATATGCGAGAATTCTAGCATAACTCTCCCCCTTTTTGAAGACTCCCCCTTGAATGAACCCTCCCCCTTTTTGAACACTTCCCCTCATTTTGAAAATTGAAAAACAGTTGTGACCTCTTATACGATGAAATTTTTTTTCAATCTTATACTTTTTTTTCATTTTTCAATTTGAAAAAATTTTCATCGTATAAGATGTCACACCTCATTTTTCTCAATTTGAAAAAAATTTTCATCGTATAACATGCCACACCTCGCTTTTTCAATTTGAAAAAAAATTTCTATCGTATAACATGTCACACCTCGTTTTTTCAATTTTCAAAATGGGGGAGTGTTCAAAAAAGGGGAGAGTTCAGATTTTTTGGCGAAAAACAAAAAAGAGGGAGAGTTCAGCCTTTTTTGGGGGAGAGTTCAAAAAGGGGGAGAGTTCAGATTGAGGAAAAGTTCAGAAAAGAAGGAGAGTTCTGCCGCAACGGTTCATGCCCGACGTGTGCGCAAAATTTAAAGAAAATCTGAGCGTTGCACTTGGGGTACTGCAGCATAGCCCTTGTTAGGTAACTCGAAAAAAATTCATGCTGTCAAAAAGTTGTCAAGTTTTTACCGTAAATGCATTTTCGACATGGTCCAAGTGAACGCATCCGGACCCACCAAATCTAGCGAGTATTCTACGGGCGGCCAATACTTTGAGACATAGGCGTTGTAGATTGACACCTAAGAACATGACCGAATAAGGCAAAAATGGCTGTAACGTACTTGTCCCGCTTCGATGGTCTCCGTAATTGTTGGGAGATTGATTTTGAGGACCTCATCGTTCACAACTTTCATCCCGATCTCGCGGAGATACGCCAGTCCGGTGGGCATTAGCCGAAGGTAAATCCCAGGGTTTGCGGGATTCGTGTTTTGCTGGAAATAGGATTTTGGAGGGGAAAAAATATTTTTTGCACTTTCTTTATTACAGAAGAGACCCTTTGATGACAAAAGAAAGGTAAGTTCAACTCACAAAAAGCAACGGCGAAACGTCATTGGCAGGATTCGGCGTCTGCGAGATCACGTGGGATATCAATAAAAGAGCGAAGAATGACCGACATATTATGTCGGGCATTGTTCGGCTGAAAAAATGTTATATTGCGGATTGTAATGTGTTGTTGTAGGAGTAGATAATCAAGTCGTAATATCAAAAAAAAAAATAAATAAAAAAATAAATAAATAAAAAAGTTTACAAGGTACTAGGCCGCGTCTGATATCATCAATGTTACCATATAAATCTCAAAACCCCGTTGTATTATTTCAAAAAGTTGTACGAACATAACTTTGCAATTATCATGTCATCATGTCTCAACAAGGGGAATATAGGAGGCACAAAGTGAGATAGGGCGAACTTGTGCGTAAAATTTAAAGGACAAGTATTGGTCCTCCAGAAAAGTCAGAGCCAACCAAAGTTTTTAACTCGCAAGTGGCAAAATCTCCTTCCAAAAAGTCATACTAGCCTTTTCGGAAAGTCGTCGGACTGAAATCGGGCAACCTTGCGCAGGGCGACTTTTTTCGCACAGTAAAAACGCCAAAAATCAGTCCGGCGACTTTCCGAAAGGACTAGTATTCCAAGTTCGACGCTTAGATTTTGACGAGCTTGTCATAAATTTAGACCAACTTTTTGTATGACGTATGGAAGTTTGAGCCAGGTTAGGCCGAAATTCGGGAAAAATGTGGCATTCTTTTCGTTCATGAAAAGCTCAATGCCTAGTGGGAAGGGTACTACTATGGTTTTTACCGTAGTACTTTAGGGATATTATTCTCACAAAAAAAGGCCCCGCACAAATTTTAGGACATACCATGGCACTTGCCGAATATTAGAACACACCATGACAAATTTACACGGCATTTACCATGGTATAATCTAAAATGATTTTTTACTCCCTTGGCCGCAAAGATTGTTCAATATCTCGGCTGTTTCTGCAAAGCGCGAGCTAAAATTTTCAGAAATTTATATGTGGCCTATCCTGAAGGCGTGTTCAAAATTTAAAGAAAATCAAACAGCTAAAAAATGCCAAATAATGGCTGTTATTACAAATCCAACCTCAAAAACATCGTTTTGGCTCGTTTGAAGATTTGCACAAAACACTCTGTAAAATTTTGACGAAAGAAAGGGAATTGGAACAAAGTGAAAAAACAAAAAGTGGCTGTAAAAGAAAAGGAGATGAAGAAGTTCTTTTCGGATTAGATGGAAAAAAAGACGGGATCCATCAACGGGGGGTTCTGGGTGGAGAGTGCGCCTTCCTTCTCCTACTGACCTTAATCAAGCAGAAAGTTGAGAGTGTCATAATGAATCCTGAAATGTAAATTTTCGGGAGTAAATATTTGATAATTTTTAGGGATTTTTTAGTAATGAAAATTTTTTAAAAAATGAGAAAAAAGTAAAAGGGAAAAAATTTCCAAAACGCTTGGATTTTGAAAATTCGACAAAATTTGTTTATAAAATTAATTTTTTTTAGGTTTCTTGATGCAAGTTGAGATTCAAGTTTTTAAAGAAAAAAAATTTTTAGCTGGCGCTTTCCAGAACCAACCAAAGTTTTTAATCCCAAAATTGGCAAAAATCCCCCTCCGAAGAGTCATCATCGAATCCTCATTTCACTGTCAGAAAACAAAATTTTTCTTTCCACTATGCCATTTATTGTTTTGCACACTTTTTTCGGCTGTCGCTCGCACTCATTTTTTCGCACAGTGCAAGCGGCAAAAATTAGTCCAGCGACTTTCCGGAAGGTCTAGCACTGCAAAAATCCTCTCAATCACACTTTTTTGCAAAGCTTGACAAGTACGATGCTCGGATTTTTCAAAATTAGAATTGCATTTTTCCAAGAAAAACGCGGGGTTATTACCCTGCCTGGAATCTTTTTGGAAAGCGCCAGAGATTTTTGGGTCCAAATTTGCAAAGAATTCACACTTTTTTGCGAATTCATGTTTACAGAAGATGTTCTGATACCTCTGCTTGCAAAGCACGAGCTAAAACTTGGAAGAATTCGTATGCCGGCTATGTTGCAAAATTTTGAGTCTTACCGCCCAATTTCAAAGTCTCCCCTATAAAACTGCTCCAACAGCTACATCAAGCCCAAAACTCTTCGAAAAAAACAAGTATAATATAAAAATGGAAAATTAAGGTTGTTGAGAAAAACAACGTCAACCCTGTTTGTGCTCCTCCATCTCTTTAATCCCATATTGAGGGATTTGTTCGCCGAAATCCCCGCCTCTTTGACAATAAGCGCGAGGAGTTTTTGATGGCGGAGAAAAAAGTTTTCTGGTTAAAGTGCTTGTTACTCAACGACTTTCTGGATTGTGTGTGAACTTGTGATTCGATCTCTGCAACCGAGATTTCGCTCTTTGATTGAATGGAAGGAGTGATCTCAAGCTTGTTGTTTGAAAGAATACGAGACGTAAAAGACATGTTGAAACGGCAAATTTTTGCCAAAAGCAAGAAGATAGGATTGAATGAAAATTGGATTTATCAATGAAGGCTGTCATTCGCTACGAAACTGTCCAGATTTATTGCCCGCGCTTTGCAGAAACCAACGACATTTTTTGCCGGAAAACTTCGGAGACTCGAGGAAATTCAAAATTGAGGGGCTCAAAGTGCGACGCTCGGATTCTCTTCAAATTTGGAATACTTTATCTACCCGCTTCACATTTCAATTCCTGAAAATTTTATCTATCGCTTTGCAGGCACAGCCAAAATATTCAACGATTTTCTCGGTTGTAAATATCGTTGAATATCCCGGCTGTGCCTACAAAGCGACAGATAAAACTTTCAGGAATTGATAAGTAAAGCAGGTAGATAAAGTATTCCAAATTTGGAGAAAATCCGAGCGTCGCACTTTGAGACTTTCAATTCTGAATTTCCTCGGGTCTCCGAAATTTCCCGGCTAAAAAATTTCGTTGGTTTCTGCAAAGCGCGGGCTAAAAATCTGGAATATTTAGTTGCAAATGACAGCCTTCATTGATAAATCCAATTTTCATCCAATCCTATCTTCTTGCTTTTGGCAAAAAATTGCCGTTTCAACATGTCTTTTACGTCTTGGAGAAAATCCAAACGTCGCACTTTGAGACTTTAAATTCTGAATTTTATATAGTCTCCAAAACCTTACGGATAAAATTGTCATTGGTTTCTGCAAAGCGCGGGCTAAAAATTTCATGAATTCATAAATGACCCAAGCAGATAATTTTGATAAAGCCTTAGCGCCTCGCTTCGGGAACTGTCCCAATTAATTACCTCCCAAAAAATCAAGTTTAATTTATAAAGATCATTCCAGAAATCGCCAGCCCTCCAAAATCCTCGCCTTCCTTATTTATGACATTGATCTCTACCTCAAACCCGCGCAAAAGGTAAGTCGCTCCCGTTTCCTTCGGCGTTGACAGATGACATTATGAGTTCCGTGAACGTTTCGAGAGGAAAGAGGACCGGTTGTTGCGTGAACTCGCCCGACCGACTTTTTTTTGGGATCGGGTTGGAAATCTGACGACTAGGGCTCGAGACTTCGCAGCCTGCGGCTGCTCACGTCTCTCGGGGAGTCCTGCGCCCGGTTTCGTTGCTTTGCGCCCGGTATTGCTGCTCTTCGCGCGATTTGGACATGTTCAACGTCCAAAACAACATAAACGCTCGCCAAAGCTTTGCCGACGGCCTCCGGCCGCGGCAGAAAAACGCTACGCGTTAGACTGAGCCTAGTAGAAACTTGTGTCGTTCGGAACGCTAAGCCGACTTTGTTTTAGATCGGGAATTTACCCAGATCGCTAAGCCCGGCTAAAGAGCCCGCCGGCATGAGGCGACGGCCTACGGCCGCCGCTAGACTACATTTTTTTACCTAAAATAATTCCCCTTCCCCAAAAGTTGATCAGAAATACTTTCAGCAACCAAAAATCAACTAAAAAAACTCGAAAAAATAGACTCAGCACTCAAAATCAACCAAAGCCAATATTTTTCTCAGATTCCCCGTCAAATTTGGCCCTAAAACGGCCAAATCCCGAGAATCCAGGCCCAAAAAAATAATTTTACAAAAATTTCTCGAAAAAATCCAGAAAATCCCGTCATGACGCGTCACGATGACAGTTTCCGTACCACCCTCCTCACACTCAGCACTCCCTCCGTCTTGTCTCTGACCAAAATCGAAAGAGAAAACTTTTCTCTAGCCACCCTCCACCCCTTTCCCACTCTCTCTCTTCTCCCGCCAAACGAAGAAGGAAGCGGTTCTCTGCCCGCTCTCTCTCTTCGCCGCGCTCTTTTTTTGTGTTTTCGTCCGTGGAAGTGGGCGTTTTTTCAAAACTGGCACTTGTTGCACTAAAAGTACCGGGGAAAAAGATACGACCATGTCCGAAATGACATGGAGATTCCGAATATGTAACTTTTAGACGAATTTTAGTTGGAAATTTAAGAGAAAAATCGGGTTTACAAAATTTTGACTTTTGGGTGCCTCCGGGGTTCACACGATTTGCGTTCATAACTTGTTTGTACATCTCCTATATTCCGGTTGTAGAGTGATACTGCGACTCGCTATCATTTAACCGAGGCGATTTTTGAATTTCGACCTTGTTTCCGAGCTATGGTAACTTTCGTCAAAGTAAGTAAAAGCCAAAAATTCGGAAATTTCAACACTGCCTTTTCACCTTGTCCGTATTTTAGGAGTCGATACCTGTTTCTACATCAGTTTGCCGTGCTGAATACGATGGACGAAATTAAAATCCGAAAAAATTCGATTCCAAGCCCTCAGGGCCGAATTTTGGTCGAAATTTCGAGAATTTTTTTTGACGGTACAGTGCGCATCGAATATTGCAGATAGAGACGTGAAACTTGGCACGATGGTAGTTCATTTTGTATCCTATAGCACCCATATGATCAATTTGTTCAACTCCGCTAATTGCCCTGAGGGCGATTTTTTTCGCACGGTGCACCAAAAATCGACCAAAATTTCCGCCCGCTCTGACGGCCGTAACTTTAAAGATACGCAGACGGTATAAGCGGGTAATTTGTAGAGCTCTTCGAGCTCTACAATCCATAGTTGGACATTTTTGACATCGTTGTTGTACATCAGAGAGAAAATTTTGAAAAAGTCAAAATTTTGAAAATTTCGAAAAATTGCGTTTTCCGTCCCGAGATTTTTTTGAGGAGATGGCTACGTAGAATGTTCTGAAAAAATTTAGGGACAATCTTGGGGCAAAAAAAATAAGATTTGCGAGTGATTTTTTTGAATTTCGACCTGGGAGTCGAGAACGATTTTTTTGAATTTTGCACTGTGCAAATCGTATTTTTTACAGTAAGGCATAACTAAAATACGAAGGCGAGTACAGGAATGAAAGATACGTACTAATAGGAAGTCAGGTACGTGGAATTCAATGGAATCGAAAAAATCCAGAAAATCCGTCATCATGACGGGGTTTTCTGGAAGTGTAACTTTGTACATGGTCGTATCTACACATACATGGAGTTATCTCTTAGTTATGAATTTGCTTTCCCGATATGGACCTGTAGAAGCTTGCATTTGAATATTCCCCGGTCTAATTAAAAGATACGAAAAAAGGTCTTTTTTTGAGATTTTTTTCGTAAATTTTGAAATTTCGAAAAAATCTCGACAGTGATTGTCCCATTATGTACCATACGCGACGAAACCAAAAATCAAGTCGATACCTATAAAACGAAGCGAGATATGGTAGCTCAAAGTTTCGACTTTTCATGACGTCATAGGTCACTCAAAATTGAAAATTTCTAATTTTTTTTTCAAATACTCAAAGAGAGCATCTAAAAGAACCCCCATGCCAAAAATCAAGTCAATCGGAGCAAAACAAAAAAGAAACCAAAAACCTTATGAATACTTGTATTTTTTTTTAGAAAATCCGCGCCGTTCTCTCGCCGATTAGCCACAATTGCGTTTTTTCGCCAAGGAAAGTGGCATGACTTTGCCGCGAGTGAGGGCTGTTTGCTCTACATCTAACACGATGATTACGAGTGGAACGTGTTTATGATGATTTGGATTTGCGTTCGTTGTTTGGAAACCTTTTCGAATGAATATGGTCATGCGTCACAAAGAAGGCAATAGTGAGGGAGAGCCTGTGGGATATCCATTCATAAAAATTCAAAGAGGGGATTCTTGATATAGACACTAATGTCTCGGTTAAATCTCGGAACAAAAATCCCGGTTGTTTTTGCAGTGAGATTCGGCGATTTTTTCGATGAGAGAGCGCGCGAAATGAAGAGAGCGGCCAGCGAGATCCACGGGTTTTCAGCGTGACTTTGCCAATCATGTGGGGAAAGAAACAATTTTTTGTAGAAACTTTTGTAGCCTTTGGGAGAAATAAAGCTGATCTTTTTTCAAGCCAAAGCTGCCAAGAAAATGGCCAAAAAAATTTTTTATCAAAAAATCCCGGTTGTTTCTGCAAACCGCAAGCTGGGAATTTCGCATACGTCTCAGAAATAATTAGTCTAAATTTAGGCCAAGTTTCATCAAAATCTGAGCGTCGCACTTCTAGCAATTCATATGTAAGTTTGGTGGTATAAATTTACGAGGAAGCTGTTTGGAAGTGCGACGCTCAGAATTTGAAAAAAAAACTTGGCGCAAATTTAGATTAGTTATTTCTAAGGTGCATGCGACATTCTAAACTCGCGGTTTGCAGAAACAACCGAGGTTTTTTGATTAAAATTTATCAAAAATTATAATATTTTGGCCATTTCTTGGCAGTTTTGGCATGAAAAAAATCAGCTTTATTTCTCCCAAAGGCCACAAAAATTTTTACAAAAAATTATTTCTTTCCCCACATGATTGGCAAAGCCACGGTCAAAACCCGTGGATCTCTCTGGCCGCTCTCTTCATTTCGCGCGCTCTCTCATCGAGAAAGATCGTCGACTCTCTCGGTTGCGCCTGCAGAGCGCAATAAAATTTTCAGAAATTAAAATGTGCCTTATACTCTGACACTGTAAGAAACTTCGGGAAAACCGACCACCTGGTCGATTTTCCTCCGGTCTATACCATCTGCTTCACAAGCTACAGTAATCCAATTTTCAAAAAAAGAAAAAAACAGATTCAACCTTCAAACTTAATTTATTGGCCGAATTTCCTCCTATTTTCATTGAAATTTTCTTATGTCATCTGTACTTTATCTGACCTTTCAAAACCGCGTGGTGATAAAAACTTCTCTTCCGATGAACTGTCTAAACTTATTTTCTAAACAAAATCAACGTTTTTTCCATTATCGTAGACGTTAAAAATGGTAAAAAAAACGCCTTTCGCTGTAAACTATCGTTTCCGTTCAACAGTTCGCAACCACGTTCCCCAAATAATAAATCAACTTTTTAAAAGGTGACAGTTATTTTTATCAAGTACAATATTCGCCGAATCACTTCCAACAACGAATTTTGTTATCGTTAACCTTTGCTATAGCGATTTAAAAAAGTTTACAGAGGCGTTTTCACCTTCGATCCGACGTATTCGCCGGATTTGTTAAACTTTTGGCGTACTGTAGCCGTTTAACCCAGTGAAAATGGCTATATAAGGCCGTTTTGAGGACAGATTTTATCACAGTTGAGTTTTTACTACTGTAGTCAGCGTGTTTCTTGAGTTGACAATGGAATTCGGACAGGAAAACGAGAAAAGTGAGCAATATTGCGGATGCGGATATGCCGGTAAGTATAATGTCAAAAAATGTTTTTGAAACTAAAAAATTTTGTCCGCCATAGGCCCATTTTGCTATAAAAGCCTATTTAGAGACCTAAAGAATATTAGTCCACTTTTCATACTGTAACAAAATCCGTTGTGCGCTCAGTTTTCCGCAAAACAAATTTTTGAAAAATCAGTAAACAAATGATAAAACAAAGTTAAAAATACGTAGCCATAGGTACTAATTTGACTTTAACTCGCTTCTAATAATCACTCTAACCTACTCGGATATTGATTTAGACATCAAAATTGGAAATTTTTCAAAAATAAAAATCTTTCGTATAAAATGTCACCGCTGCTTCAGATTGTCCAGAATGCTACGACTACGGCTACTATTACTACTGAAAGCCGATTCCGACAACCAAGCCATACATTTTGGCTTTTTTCTTCGACAATGACCTGCATTTGAGTTAAAAATTTTATTGTAACTGTAGATTGGCCAATAAACTTTAGTAATGCAGTTCTGATACGATTTTTTCTGCTTTCTGTAAGTCAAAATCTATTTTTTCACCTATAATAAAACCAAAAAATATTAAGATATTACTTCTTCACATGTGCAATATAAAAATGTTAGAAAATTTATTTTTATAACTTATATTCACAAACAACGGACTATTGTACCCATTCACAAGTAAGATTAAGGCATAATTAGAAGCTGGCCAGGTATTGGAGCAGTTTGTGGGTGGTCTGTACCACAACATTCGATGACACATAGACGAAGGAGATCAAAACCAGATCGACCATGAGTTCCCAACCAATGTCCAGGATCACGCCGGCATTGATCACGATGTTGTCGTCCAGTCCAGCGGCCAAAAGGATATTCACCACGTAGCCGTGTTTTGGGTAGCGGAATTTGCGCTAAATTTGAAAAGGAATGGATAAAAAATGTGAGAAACTTACACTCCTGAACATGAATATCTCGTACGACAGCTGGACAAGAATTATGGGCCAGATCACATTGTTCAACAGATGATATTGGGCAAGAATCGTCAAGATAAGACCTAAAACAAAATCAGAACATATTTTTTTAATGTTACCCATGATTCCGACCAAATAGAAGCGATTTTTGTCCACAGAATCCCAGTACGTAGGCATCACAAAGTCCAAATGTGTAGAATTCAGCGATTCGTCACCAAGAACGGAGGACTGGAGCTTTGAGAAATCGATTTCCCCTTCATCTATCTCCTTGGCAGTTCTGGTGGAAGTTTGACTGGAATGTGAGGCGTTGAGTTGGGAATCTCGTTCAGCTGCGGTGGAAGGTTGTACTGGAGAAGGAGCGCCATCAATTCCTGGGGCTGCTCGTGTGGTACCTAAAATTATTTGAAATTAGATTAATTTTGAAGGTCTAGGACAAGAGGAAGGTTGAAATAGACGTAAAACAGCCTCGAATTTTGGTGCAACTCAAGCGAAAATTTGGAAAATACCTTGGGCCAAATTTCCAAACCAAAATTATCAAGAAATTGTAGGCTATCCAACAAAAACTAGCAATACAACACTGGTAGCCTAAAACAAGATAAAAATGCATAGTTTGCAAACGAAAAGCCTTCGAAAACACCAACGGTTGGGAAAACAGCAAATATGCGATCTCATCGACATTTCTCAATAAAAGCCAGCTCCCTTTAGTCTGTTTCAAAACCAAATCCCCCGATATTCCACTAGACACCTCATTTCAACCCGTTTTCATCTAAATCCTAAAGAACAGCAGAAAAACACAACTCACCATCTGGCCCGGATAACAACTTGTTCAGTCGAGATTCTGCGTTGTTCAGGATCTTTTGTTTTCTTCGTTCTCGGCGTTCCAATGCACTCAATGAGGCGCATTCTTGAATCGTGGTCGCCATTTTCGGCAGAATTCCGGTTTTCCAGGCCAAAATCAAGGTTCAAAGAGCAATTTCCCGTAGAATTTCAACAAGACCTGATGATTTCCTTGAGGCAAGAGGAAAATAAAATATTTTCCAGCAAATGTTGACGAAATGTCACAGAACTATTGACTGTTGCGAAGTGTCACGGTTTTATTGGATTTTGAATTCTGTTAGAAAATTGAAATTTTTTGGGCTGAAAAAGTAAGAAGACGAGGTTTCAAGTTAGATTTTGCGAGTAATGCACATTTTTGGCGCGTTTCCTTGTTTCTTTTTGACTAAAATAATGTAAAGAAAGCAAAAAATTTTTGTTGTAATGGAATTTTTTTGTAGAAATGGAATATCTTCGTAAGTTTGATCTACAAACTCGAAAGAGCAGTTTTTACTTATCGTATTCAGACTTTTCGGCTAGATGACCTCACTGAGTGTAAATTAATGTTTACTTTGCCAGCAAATAACAGGTTATGCTTTATGACGTGAAATCTAATATTATATTACAGTCGATGCCGTTAGGCGAGAAGTGCAGTGGCCTGGCACCAGTTTTTGTCATTTCCATGAGTGCAATAGCCATCGCCGTTGGCGACAAAGGAATGGTCGCCTTTGGGAAGGCAAATTACATTGAACTTTGCGCCAAATCGCTTGTACAGCGTTCCTTGGATAGCATAGGCGTTCGAGGTGGGGTCAGCCTCCATGTTCTGCTCCAGATAGGGAAGCCACTCGGTTTGAGGGCAGGGATTCTTTTCCTCGTTGTGGATTGAGGGGGCAATCAACTCGTTTTGAGGGCCCTGCTGAAGAATAAGATAGTTGATAAAAAAATTGTGTTTAGAGGTGATGGCATGGGAGTAGTGGGGTAAAATGACCTACAATCTCTCTCTTCTTTCGTCCACAACCGCATGCGGGCGGTGGCGGGGCGCAGCAGCCTCCGCCGCCGCCTCCGAAAAGATTTCCGCAAGCCTCGGCCTCCCAGGCCATGAACAACACAACTGCCAATGAAAACAGAGCCAACTTTGACATAATCGAATGTAGAGTAGTCTAACTATAGAGTAGAGCTTCTAAACTCCCTTCCGAGGCAGTTCAGCGTTAGCAAGTGTGGACTTTCCGCTGAGTTCGAACTTGATTTATATACCTATCCGCTTTCGCCCTTATTCTAATTAGGATGCGTCGGAGGAGGCGCTTAATCTTCACGCGAAACTTTCCGAGGGCTTTGGAGAAGATCCTGAAGAGTTTTTTCGCAAGATACCTCCATAATTTCGGCGCGCGCCGATGCCGGAAGGGTCTTACAATAACTCGGAAAAAAGGTCGAAAAGCCCATCCGTATTTTTCTCCGGAGATGAAGCGGATCCGCCCGGCACTTGAGGATCCGCAACAAAAAGTTGATTAGCGCTGTGGAGAGATACTCATCTGAGAAAATACGTTGCGGATGCACGGTAAGTGGTCCGTGGGGGGAAAGTTCAGGAGTTTCAGGCGGCTGGGGACCGATGAAGTTGAATCAGGATGATCCAAAAATGGGATGTGAGGAGAAATTGCGTCTGATTTTTATTTTTACAAAATTTATTAGGATTTTTAGATTCAAAAAGTTTTATGGGATTTTTTGATCAATACGTATGAAAAATTTTATGAAAAATCGGCGGGGATACGGCCAAAGTACCTTCATCTACCGCTCAAAGTGAAGGTTCGTCTTTGCGACACGTGTTGTTTAGTACTGCAATGGCCGTTTAAAATCTAATCCCTACATTCAAAGCAGCAAGTAGAGCTTCAGAAAACAACAATCAGCAGCTTTTTACGGCTGTACATCTAAAGCCTCTAGTTTTTTTACAAGGGTTATAAAACGTCTGTAATTTGGCGAGTCAGAGTACGAAAAGTTTCTTTAAACTGTTTTTCCGAAACCTGGGAAAATTCTCAAGTGTAAAGCAAGAAAATAATACAGTAAATTATACTGAAGCCTGTCATTATCTTCGTCGACTCTTCTTTTTCATAATGGAGCGTGGAGAAAGTTATCGGGTTAGGAATTGTCAAATTTGATGTTTAACGGGCCAGTCCAGTTATAATGTTTTTGAATCTACGGCTTATGAAACAAAATGTACAGGAAATTACTTTGCCTTTTGTACCCATAACAACAAAGAAAATTATGGTATCCTACATGTGTACTAATAATTATTATGCTGTGCAAAATTGGCCGGCTTTGTTTTAGTGGTCTGTCCGGTAAGTCATTGGACCGAAATCGGAGCCTTTTTGAGCAGCGCAAACGCCAAAAATCAGTCCAGCGACTTTCCGGAAGAACTAGTAGAAAAGACAAACTTTTTTGACATTTCGTGTCCCGCTCCGCAAATAGGAAGGTATTCCGAATACCACTCAATTCCTCCTTCTGGGACCGAAAATAGAGCATTACTGTGGGACATTCAATTTTTTCCCCTTCCTAAAAGGGCAACTAGTAGCTGTATGGCCTTTAAAATTTGACGAAGAAAATGTGTTCCAAGATTGCAAAGTTTACAGCACTCTATTCTGTGCACCAAAAATGCGTTTGGTTTTACGCTACATACCATCCTGTCGGGAAAATAATGTGGATTCGTAGCGCCCGTCATCGCTTTGTAGCGGCTGGCTGATGATTTGATGGGCGGCTGCGATGAGGCGAGACATTTTGCTACGGAAAGTCCACATTATTTTCCCGGCATACTGATATGTAGCGTAAAACTAAGGGCATCTTTGGCGCACAGAATAGAGTGCTGTAAGCTTTGCAACATTGAACACATTTTCTTTGTCAAAGTTTAAAGGCCGGCACAGCTACTAGTTGCCCTTTTAGAAAGAGGAAAACATTGAATTTTCCACCGTAATGCTCTATTTTCGGTCCCAGAAGGAGGTATTGAGTGGTATTCGGAATACCTTCCGGACACGGAGATGTCATGGCATTATCGGCTCGACCGTATGCCTCAAATTTTAATCCCAAATAAATTTGTCTCCTCTGGGATAATCATTAGCGGCGTGACGCTGGATGCGCGTCGAATTTCGTTCCTATTCTCGGGACCAACTTCACAGACGCCGCCGTTAAAGGGCAGATGATGTTTCGTTACAAAAATGGAGTCCTTCACGTATTCTGCAGATGTTGGAGAGTTTTGTAAGCGGATTATTGTACTTAAGATGAGGGATTTTTTATCTGGATAAAGTAGTTTTGACTCGGGTCGGGGAGCCTTACGTCTATTGGAGAAGGAGATGTTTTTACAAAGAATCGGGATGTTCCGTTCGAAAATGAAAAAAATACTGAAGAAAAACGTTTTTTCTCTGTCTGCTCTCCGCAGTTTGCGCACT
The DNA here is from genome assembly GCA_904066235.2 of Bursaphelenchus xylophilus. Classification (NCBI taxonomy): domain Eukaryota; kingdom Metazoa; phylum Nematoda; class Chromadorea; order Rhabditida; family Aphelenchoididae; genus Bursaphelenchus; species Bursaphelenchus xylophilus. The sequence goes on from CAJFCV020000004.1 coordinate 9,516,760, forward strand.
CTCTCGTCAACAAAGATCTTTGAGCAACTCGGAGGGTCCCTGCAAAGTTCTGAGAGTCAAAACTGCGGCCACTTCTTTTGGAATTCGTATATTTCGTGTGGAGAATTTCACAGCAATAATTACAGACATTGGACTTGAACTCCTATGCCCGATTATTAAAAAACAAGTTCCGGGTTTGATTTGTGACATAGGATAACGCCGAAGTGTTACAGGGCATAATTTATGACGTGAAGAAGAGGAACAGGGCGTTTGATTTGTGATTCGTACTGTTCAAAGTACAGAAACTTGCAGAGGAAGTGCGACGCACGGAAATGACCATTTTTGGACCTTTTCCGATGGAAAACATCTTTGCTCTTTTTTCTCGCCTCTCCAAAGGAAGCGCTATTTTTGGTAAGAGAAGGGATGCAAGAGGATACATTTTGATGCATCGAGCTGGCATATGGATACATTGTTTTACACATAATCTCATCCGGAGTAGAAATGACTCAATGTCATCCCTCGCAAATGAGTTTGCTTCCGATTACTGTCTAATCTTGTAAACCCATCCGTTTTTAATCAAAATTTAGGATTTATCTTCGACAATATATTGTATTAAAATGGCGGTAAATGGCAGAGAAAGCTCTGACAAATCGTTCTTGAAAATCGGATTACAATTTCGGACAACTACAACCGGTCTCCAGACCAAACGAGGCCACCGTGTCCGGTCTGGTTCTCGGCAATCTCACCGGTTTGCTGTCTGACGCTTACGCGGAACCAAGATTAATCCGTAAACACATTGGTTTTCTAATTATACGTAAACATTCGAATACGTCTCTTGATGATTAATTTGCAGGTTCATAGACATGAGAGACGCAACCGGATTAACATTCCGCTCCTTTCTCAGATTGTAGGGTTAAGCCGGTGTTGCATAAAAACAGAGAGGGGAATGGATGTCACACATGTTTTTGGAAAATGCGAAAATATTGCGGCAATTGACGAATTTCGTATTACGGGGTTCGAGCTGCGGAGAGAAAGGACTTTGTGTTTTCGGAGGATGAGGGGGAAACCGGAGTTATCCGTGTTTGAAATTGCAAAAAAGACTTTATTAGGGATTTCAGAGATTTTGGGGGTATTAAGGTACGATACGATCGAAACGTTTGAATAAAACTGTAGGGGCCAAGAAATCTTTTGTTTGGAGAAGAAAAGTGTAGAGGAGATATTTAGGAGGGATTAGTCATCATTGAAATTTTATTGAGAGGGGTGGTACCCCAAGTGCGACGCTCAGATTTTCTTGAAGTTTTATCAAAATCTAAGCGTCGCACTTGGAGTGTACAAGGGGGGACCTGATCCAGTGGCAAAAGACGTACCATTTCGCGCCCAAAAAGTATCAAAAAATGTAGCAAAATACCTCCCTCTCCAAGTGAAAAAATCCGATTTCAAAAGCGCGCTATGTGAGGGAGAGGGCGCGCCCTTCAAAACGATGTTTTTCCACTTGGAGAGGGAGGCATTTTGCTACATTTTTTGGTACTTCCCGGATGCAATATGGTACTTTTTTTGCCGCAGAATCAGGTCCGCCACTGTACATGAATAAATTATATAAAAATACAAAGTTTTATTCGTCTTAAGAATCGAAGCTCCTGCTTTATAGGCGCAGATATTCAACAATCTTTACGGCGGAGAGGCCACTGAAAACGCGGAGCGTGTTCAGAGAGAAAATCACCTTTTGGCCATATCTTTGCCAGCTTCGTGCAGAAACAGTTTTTTTTTTTTTTTTTGAAAAAATCACCCTCTACGGTAGAAATAGGCAGAAACTTTTTATACCCAAGTTTGCAGAACAATGTTACCTTGAGTACAGTATCTACACAAGATTCTGCAAATGTCATCATTTCCGGAAGCGCTATGCAAAATCTCTCCACTCTCGAACCTCTCCCACTTTGACGCAATTTTTCGTGTGTCATAAAAAACATTTTTTGCATTCTCCCGCGAATTGCACATTTGCATTTTTTGCTTTGCGGATTCTCCGCCAATGTCGGTCGGAATTTTAAATCAACGTGTTTTGCCCCAGACGGTAGGCAAATTCATCGGAATTCTGAATTTTTGACGCGTTTTGTGTCTTCTGCATAATATGAATTTCAGTTTTGAAATATTGAAAAGTTTGGGCTGTTTTGAATAGAAAAATATGGGCGGTTTCTGTAAAACGTGAGCTGGAAATCCCACATTTTTTTAAGACAATTCTGATCTTGATGTACCTGTTTTTTAAGCGTATGTGGGCGTTAGTATGTATAGTATGTATAGTTCAGCTTATCGAATAAATCACTGGCTAAAACTTTTAGGGATTGACATGTGGCCTAGGGACAACTTATACGCGAAATTTTAAGAAAATCAGAGAGTTACACCTCAAGCAATTTTTTGTCTATCTTGTCTGACTTTAATTTTCTCCTCTTCTCCATGAAACCCCCTCGGACCCCAGAATCCATCCGCCTACAATTCTCCATCCACACTACACCGAAATGCCGCTGCACTTACGGCAATCTCTGATCCGGCGCTAACCCACATAGTCATGTCATAACGCTGGCGGTATCAGGTTTCTGCAAGTTTCCAGAATGGGAAATGAGAAGCCCGCCCCGCGGGGATGAGATCATTTATTCATATTATGCTCTGTAAGGGCTCGCTGGCTTCCTGTTCTTCATGGTTTATACATGATCGGTATAGTAAAGAGAGGGGTTTCGGTTCAGAGATTGATGCAGTAGGGTAGTGGGAGATATCAGAGGGGTTTTGGGAGGCGTTTTGGTGACCATGTGGAACATGGATCGACCTGAAGTTGATCCATCTTCAAGAGGGCGTGGTACTGTTAAATTCATTATTGCAATATTTTCTAAGATCGATATGAGATTCCGGTCACTTTCTAGGCTAATTTATCAGTCTGTCGAGAAAATAATGAGCACCATATCGCCTCAAAAAGAACGTTGATAAAGTGAAAACCCAAATAATTTTGCCGCGTCACAATTCGGTTTTCCTTGCGTTATTGCGCTCAGCATTTTTCCCGCAGACTGTTAGTAGTATGGTACATTATTATGTATAATTTTTGTACATAAAATTATTGTTGTCCCAAGAATTATGGGCGAAAATCGTTGTTCGTTTAGCCGACCCTCGTCATTTCCGGGCCAGTATAAAAAAATAGTACGAAAATCTGACAGTATAGCTCCATCTATCTAAACTAATTCTCTTTTAAGAGGCTAAACTGTTACTCGCAATTTCTCTCGGAGTTTCATTGCAAATCGTAATACGAGTTGGGACTTGAAAATCGGAGAGATCCCCCCTTGTCCTCTCGCCAATTTTTAGTCAATCATTCCAGAAATTTCTCCTGGAATGATGACTAAAACAGTAAAAAAATGAGTAAGGACGTTTTGCCGGTTGAGGCACGTGAATACCCTTTTCCCTTATGGTCCAAAAGTCCAGAATGACGGGGTTATATCCCTCTTGTTTACCTATCATCGGTCTTGGCTTTGGGCATAGGTCAACCCGGGTTCTTTGGCACGCAGTAATCTTTGGAAACAACGATTTGTGTGACCGCGGTTATCATGTTTCACATACGGAAAAGTTTTGTTTTTCGGAAGTTTTTTGAGACTTCCAATATGGGATAAAAGGAAGTTGAGGTGGTCTTTGGAATTTGAAATTTTCAGGATTTTTTTTCATCTTTTTGTAGGCCTTTTAACAGAAAAAGAAAACCAAAAATTTTGTGACATTTTGCCTTCCAAACCGTAAAAGCCAGATTCAAATATAATTGTTTTGGCCCTTCAAAAGTTACAATATGTTTTCTGCACCATGTTTGCTCTGATTTTTGTTATCAATAGATTGCGTAAAATACTCGCATGTTTTTTACCAAAGGTCGGAAATCACTCATTGTGGGATTAGATGAACATTCCTCGCTTTATTCCACGCAATGTGATAAACAGAGAAAAGAACAGTGAGCTCTACTGTTTGATTGTTGTATTTAAACCGGAGATAGAGCGGGGAAAACTATTCTTATGATTTTTACAGAGAAAAAATGATTTATTTTTTTTGCATATTTTTAATTTTTTTGAAATTTTTTTTTTACTTTTTTGAAAAAAAAATATTTTTTATTAAAAAAAAACATTTTTTATTAAAAAAAAAAACATTTTTTATTAAAAAAAAAATATTTTTTATTTATTTTAAAAAAAAAATATTTTTTATTTTATTTTTTTTGAAAAAAAAATTTTTTTTTAATTTTTTTTCTTTTTTACCTGAAAATAAAAAAAAAAGATTTCTGGTGAAGGCTTGATTATCAGTTTTTAAAAACTATTTACAGACGAGGTAAATATTTACAATGAGGGCAGGAGGGAGGTCTGACCGTTTAGTGCATTTACAGACTATTTCTGCATATCCGTATTCTGCAAGAATTGAGTGAAAAAACAGATAAACCAATATTTGGAAAGTTTTTTTTTCTTTTCGGAGGAATTATTTACAGCTTTAATTTTTTTATTATTTTTTTCTATGCTTCGATTTGGAGGTTCATTTGATCCAAAGATTGACTCTTTCAACCCCAAAAATGGTTTGTTATAGACAGGGTTTGTTCTGCGGAGGCTGGTTATACAGAGGTTTTCCCTGTATCCCGACCAATAACGGATGTTTTTAAACCATTTACCAGAGTTGCCCTGATCTTTTGTCTTCCAAAACATGTATCTAATTACTTTCCCTCCAAAACAAGGGCTTCCCTTGTTTTCCCAAATTGAGGAAAAAACAAACGTCTCGACGTGCCAAACAATACGGTTTTCACAAATACATAAACATGAAAAACATCTTGGCTAATCCACAAACACATATTTTTAAAGTCATCTCAGCCCGAGCGTGCTTAATTATGAATGCAAATTTCCGCGTTTGTTTTCCGGAAACCCTCCCACTAATTAGTTTGATGTCCAATTAAGCGGCCACATCACGTTCAGGCTAATTTCGACGTGAGAGCGGGAAGTGGGAAAAAAGTAAAGCTAGAGAACCATTTGGACTTTTGCTTTACTTTTTTTTTGTTCTTTAACACTTCTAAATCAAGGCGTTGAGTGAACGAGTATTTGTAGTATTATATGAGCATATATTATTAGGCTGGTAAAAAAGTACTCCCCAAAGTTTTCAGGAACAGTTATTGAAGTTGTGGAACTTTCTAGAAAGTTCTATCATATTATTATGGAAGGGTGATATGATAACATGTAGACTGATATACATGATATTGATATTGACTTTGAAGGGTCATAACTCGACGTAGGATTGATCATTTTTAATGCTCTTTTTTTTAAAGGACCACAAAAGGTATTTTTTGAACCGAAATTTGCTCGGCTAAAAAATTGACTATCAGGGATTTTCGCGTCGAGAAAATTCCGAAGAACAAATGTTCTCGATTTTTTTCGGATAAGAAGATTTTCCGAGTTTTTGTTCTGACCTCCCTGCAGGGATTCCTGGACGTTAGCTGGCAATGTGACGATACAATGGAGGATCATCCCTGATTCTACAGTCTCAATTTTGACCTCCACCTCGAAAACAACATGTAAGTTAATATTTTAGTGTTTTTAGCTATTTTAGGTAATTTTTAAGGTGGTGAAGCATGAAAATGAGTTTAGTTCCAAAACTAGCCATCCAGGGGTGCTGTTGGTCGAGTTTTTGAGAAGATAGACTCAAAAATTTGGACCAGGACACCTAGTATAATATCGTTTTTTCCAGGAATTAAATCCAGATGCAGCCAGACGGCTCAAGGTTGCACTACGAGGACATACTGAAGGCTCTGAAGAAATTTTCGACCTGTATAAAGCAATGGATTCAAAGGTCCCTGCAGCTACGATTGCGTTATTATATTTATTATTTACCAATGAGGAGTATTGTTGTTAATATTTAAAAGAAATAATAAATTGAATCTGTCCTTGTCATCGATGAGATCTTCCAATTGTCCGTTCTGTCTAAACTAGTTCTCATAGCTTTGCGGTCTTGGAGAGTGTTCGCCTGAAAAAATAATATTACACTGGACACATTGCTCATGGTTACGCGTCTGTGATGGCGCAAGATGGAGCAACCGCATTCCACATAGCATCACTAGGAAGCTGACCCCATTGGCTTGCTCAAAAATCAAACATTTCCAGGCCTAAACTGCAAAACAAAGCAAAACTCTTACCTTTTTGATTTGGCATCAAGTCGAATATTGAATCTCCATTACTTTATACAGGTCGAAAATCTCTTCGGAGGCTTCAGTATGTCCTCGTAGTGCAACTTTGTGCCGTCTGGCTGCATCTGGATTTAATTCCTGGAAAAAACGATATTATCCTGGTCCAAATTTTTGAGTCTATCTTTTCAAAAACTCGACCAACAGCACCCCTGGATGGCTAGTTTTGGAACTAAACTCATTTTCGTGCTTCACCACCTTAAAAATTACCTAAAATAGCTAAAAACACTAAAATATTAACTTACATGTTGTTTTCGAGGTGGAGGTCAAAATTGAGACTGTAGAATCAGGGATGATCCTCCATTGTATCGTCACATTGCCAGCTAACGTCCAGGAATCCCTGCAGGGAGGTCAGAACAAAAACTCGGAAAATCTTCTTATCCGAAAAAAATCGAGAACATTTGTTCTTCGGAATTTTCTCGACGCGAAAATCCCTGATAGTCAATTTTTTAGCCGAGCAAATTTCGGTTCAAAAAATACCTTTTGTGGTCCTTTAAACAAAATGGCAACTACTAAGGAATAAAATGAGCTATTGCTCATAAAAATTGAACAATCCTATAAAAAGTTATAAGCATTTTACATCCGCGAACTTAGCTGAACCACCCTGTATAACTTGTCCCCATAGCGCTGACCAAACGTGGAAAAATGTCCGTCCCAAAGTTGAGGCTACAAATCTTGCCTCGAGCACTCGCCCTCCAAGGCTGCGATTTTTTCAAATTATTTTGATGAACTTTTTTCCTTACTATGCGCTACGCTCAGATTTCAGCGGAACTTGGGGCAAATCTGGTCAACATAAGATCGATCGATACGGGGCGTAGGCCAGGTGGATACCCAAAAAAGGTTATAGGAAGTGCCCAAGGGGGCTGACGAAGCCGTAGGATGGTCGGCGGACGCTCGGCGGAGACTTGGCAAAGACTTGGCCAAGACTTGCAATATGTCCACTTTTTCTAAGGTTTAGCTATATATGTTATTCTTACTTCACTCTGAGTTATTGTAACATATAAAAAAACAAAATTCGCGGCAAAATACGAAGATCCGTAGCTTTGATCTAGTTATTATTGTTGTGAGTATACGTAAAATGCCTCAAAATAGGTGCTAATATTTCCTAGGACCCGATCAATCTTGTTATTTCCACTAACGAAGCCTTTTACCATCTCCTTCATGCATACAACGACGTTCCGATACCATCCTTAGTATCGCTTACCCGGACTGTCGCTTCTCCGAAAAGTCGTATCGCAGTTAATTTCCCATCAAAATGCTTCATTATTTTTTTAAAAATTAAAAAAAATTTTTATTATGTCTTTGTATTCCCGAAAACTTGAGAAATCCTCGCCAATTATTGTGGCGGGCTGGATTTGACACTTCCCCCCGGCGTTCTAATCAAATTACACCCAAAATTTGAGAGAATTCGGATATGTACTTGGTATTGGGATGCCCCTTCGGGCAGATTATGTCATTCCCTCGTAAATATTTGTTAAAATTAATCCTGTTAAAAGTCACAAAAAGTGGTGTAATCCTAATTTTTCGTTTGAAAATAGTGGTTTATATAGGAAGCACTTAAGACAAGGGATTCTCGTGTCTTTGTGAACTTATAACATAGTTTAGTTTGGTTGTCAACAGGTAAGTGTGAGGTATGTAGTGCTCGGAATTAACTTTACACTTGATTTCGATACTCATTTAGACATGAACGCGAATTTACACTGTTTTGGAGCTTGTACTTGCACTTGAACTTTGTTTTTGGGGCTTGAACAGGAAGTGAGCGTTTTGGAGGGTTGGTTTGTCCTCGTCTTACGGGACGTAGACCAGATGGATACCCAAAAAAACGCTGTAGTAAGTTCCTACGACGTTTGGCAAGGTCTTGGATGGTCGGCGGACGCTCGGCGAAGGCCCGGCGGAGACTTGGCGAAGACTTGCAAGATGTCCACTTTTTCTAATTTTAGCCATTACTTTTGTTAGTTTTCTTTACCCTAACTTATTGCGCAAGGTACCTCAAAATCGGCGATAAGTTATCCTGGGACCTGCTCAATCTTACTATATTTCTACTAACTAAGTCTATTAACTAGCCTCCCTCATGCATACATATAGTGACGAACTGACCCGAACTGTCGCTGACTCGAAAAATGGCAACGCCAGTTTGTCATTGTCCCAATTGCTACCCACAGCAACGTTTACAACTCCTGTCGCTGCCACTAGGGCCTCTTGGTGAGTGGTTGACCATGAAGAACATTGCCAATTTCACCGACAATTACTCGATTAGGTACTAGTCCTCTCGGAAAGTCGCTGGACTGAAAACGGCGACATGCACTGTGAGAAGACAGAAGTTATCTTTCCACTGTGCAATTTCTACGTTTTTGTACCGTACAATATGACTTTTTTCGGCTGTCGCTCGCCCCCTGACCTTTTTCGCACAGTGCAAACGCCAAAAATCAGTCCGGCGACTTTCCGGAAGGACTAGTACAAAGACGCGTTTATAATTACACAGTCGTCTCAGAACCACTGTTTACAATTAAAACCGGGTCGAGACTATCGTTATTTAACGTGTTTTACACCGTTCCGGGCGTGTCGCCACTCCGGAAATGCCGCGGTACATGGTCGAGTACGTGGTCGCGGAAGAGTACGTTCCTGGTATCTCTGATTACTATAACACACTTGAAATACCCACAAACCTGCACTTTTATGCGTGTGAAAAATGTAGAGCGTCTGAGCCTTGCAATTCGAGCGATTTCGCTGCAAATACGTTCCAAATTCTAAATTCTCCAACATTTCAAGTTCTCCTTAACTAACCCTATTTTTACGCCTAATATTAGCGAATCACGTCACCTTTAAAATCTATAATTTGAGATAAATATGGTGTAATTCAAACTCTCGAACTGCCCTTTTCCAAAGCCCTTAGAAAATTAGTTCCTATTCTGAGATCTAACGTTTTTTTTCGATAAAAAAGCGCCATAATTATATATGGATGGTGATTTATAAATTTTTGGTTTCAGTCCAGCCGAAAGTGCAGAATTCAGTCCACGGAGGCACTTTGGACTGAAATCGTCAAATCTTGTCCATCCGCCGGACAAAACTCAACTGGTCCGCCGCTCGGACTAAGTTTGCAAAAATTAGTCCATCGTTTTTCGTTTGCGTGGATTTTTTTGAGTTGTCCGCGGTTCGGACAATTTAAAAAGTCCAAGGCGCGGACTGAATCCGCCGACTTTGGTCCAAAGTGCCTCCGCGGACTGAATTCGGCGAATTTGGTCCAAAGGGCGGACTCAATTCGCCGAAATTGGTCCAAAGCGCGGACTAAATTCGGCGAAATTGAAAAGAGAAAAGTTGAGGAAAATAATGCTCTGAGTAAAATTCGACCTAAAACAATGTCCAGAAATTATAGAAAAACTAAAATAATTTCCACAAAAGAACAAGAATCGTAAAAAAAACAAAATGCAGCCGAGAGAAGCGCAAATCCGAAACGCTCGGAATGCCATTTTCGCGGCGGAACCAAGATCATGGGAAAATGCGCCATCTTTTCGGGTTTTTTTGGTAAACAAGTTGCGAAATTCGTCGTAAACGTTGCTGGATGTTCAAACAAAGAGCGCACTTGGATTGGATTTGGAAAGAAGGGCATCAAGTTGAACTCAATGCTGCGAGAGTTATGAAAGCATGACTCCATTAGCAATGTCAGCTTGCTATGTGAACCGAGATGTGAGTTTTTCCGCATATTTTTTTTATCAATTTAGGTCGTTCCATTCGCCCTGGAGTCGTCCTTTGGCAAAACGGCGATTTAATCGCTTCACACCAACAGCTTGGTCCGACTCAGTGGTGAAAACATCGAGATGATCAGCTGGTCGGTCGTCGTCCCTATTGCAAGAATGGAGAATCCCAACTTCGAACTACGAGATCTAGCAGAATAATACACTAACATCCTTTGTTACAGTTATGCTTTTATCAGTTGATAAATCAGTTATTCATCCTCCGGAATCTATAAATCTCGTTTGAATTCGACGTTATACATAATTTATCTTAATTTATCGATGGACAAAAAAAACATAAAAAATCCAATGCCATCCCCTAAAACATAAAAACGAAAGCACTGGACAAGATTTGGCGAATTTGGTCCAAAGGGCGGACTGAATCCGCCGATTTTCGTCCGAGCGTCCGATAATAAAAATTATCAGGCCCGCGGATCAAAAACCAGCGGATTTAGTCCGCCCGCCAAGACCAAAATCCCCGAATCTGGTCCGTTCTCTGGACAAAAAAAAGTTGTCCAATCCCTGGACTAAATTTGTTGATTTTCGTCCAGCGAACGGACAAAGTTTGCAAATCTTGCGCCGAAATGGACAAGATTTGACGATTTCAGTCCAAAGTGCCTCCGTGGACTGAATTCTGCACTTTCGGCTGGACTGAAACCAAAAATTTATAAATCACCATCCATATATCCTGTCATAAAGCTATCAAAACGCCCTAATCCCCGTGTTTTTGCCACCGGAAGTCTTCATGAAATTACAGAGGGGAGTGGTGTAATTGCTGGGATGGAGAGTTGAATTCAACGGGCATCGTGGTGTGTTTAAGGTGTGTTTAATTTGGAGGTCGGAACCAAAAATCTTGAAGGAGGAAGAAGTGGCGATATTGGGATGTTTTGTCATAATGTTTTGTGATTTTTTGTTTTTTTATGATGTTTTCTACAGCATAGTTCCTTGTTTTGTGTATAGCTTTAGAAGCGAAAGTCACGATATTTAACGATTTTGATGAGAGTTCGCGCAAAATGTGGAGAGTGGCCAGGGAGAAAAACGTTTTTTGTCTGTATACTCTTTGAATTTTCCGTGGAGGAGTTTGATTTCGCCGCGGAAACGTTACCCTCTCTGCTATTATATTTAGAATGACGCCGAATTTTTTTGCGCAAATTGGCAAGTACAGTGACGGACCTGATCCAGTGGCAAAAACGTACCATTTTACATCCGGGAAGTGTCAATAAATGTAGCAAAATGCTTCCCTCTCCAACTAAAAAAACTGCGTTTTCAAAGGCCCTTCACAAGAAGAACGGGCGCGCTTTTGAAATCGGAGTTTTTTTCACATGGAGAAGGAGGCATTTTGCCACATTTTTCGTTACTTCCAGGACGCAAAATGGTACGTTTTTTTCCACTGGATAAGGTTCACTGTAAGTGTCGAAATTTTGCCACCTTTGATCTAGAAATCCGGGGTACTTTTGCCAAGCGCGAATATGAAGGGGAGTATGTACTGGGCCACATGAACTGGCTTTTGCAATACATCGGACGTTGAACGCTGCTTCCTTCCGTGACCTCGTTATTTGGGCAACAATAGGGCCAATCGTTCTTAAACAGAACGAACTCTCTGCACTTGGTGAGGAGCGCTGTTAGGGGGAGAGAGCTGTAGGCGATGCTCTAGGCAAAGGAGGTGATTTGGCACGTTGGGAAGTGTAAGATTTTAGTGCTGCAGCTTGTCAAGCTTGCCATGTTTTTACATATCACAATTTTCAACCTCATCTTTGTCCTCTTTTAAGTACGTTTTAGCCTTTTCATAGCCCAAATAAAAACGTTTTCAAGGTCCTGTAGATAAAGTTTATCTTGCTTATCTTCCTCCCCACTCATTTCCTCAGATTTCATTCGTATACTCCATGCTTTTTGTCCGATGATTTCATACCTTTACGCCGACAAAAATGAAACTTCCTTGAACCCTTTGCCCTCTTACTAAATCTCATCCCGTTAGCCCTGCGTCACTACCCATCAAGTCTAATAGGCGCTCTATTCTCCGAGCCGCCGGTTCGGCGTAAGAGTACGAAGAACAGGTAAACATGGGGACCGAAAATTTCGAATACCGAATTAACATTTCGGCATGCTAATCGGGCAAACGTGAGGCGAATACGGCAATGTTTTCGACCTGAAAGGGAGGGGTGGAAGTGAGTAGCCGCTTAAGACCAAGACTGATTCATTTTCGGAACCTCATTTGGGTTGAGCGGTGTTTTAAAGGGTTCAATTTAGGGATGAGGTGGTGATGAAGCTGTGGGAGCACTTAACGTGGCGAAGGACGATAGGAGGAAGTTCTTGAAGGCTTATAAGGATAGGGTAGCAAATGCGACGCTCATATTTGCGCTAACTTTTTGGCACATGCCGGACTTTAGTCGTATACCAATCATTTTTTTTTCCTATTTTTTCTTTTTTTCGATTCTAACGTCTCAAATTTTCAAATTTTGAATCTCCCGCCAAAAATTTATTTCTTTGGCATTCTGTTTTATGCCTATATATAGGTTGTAAAACAGTTGCCAGTAATCCTCTGAAAGTTTCAGCTGACAATTTTCAGCGGCAGCTGAGATATTCAACAATATTTGCCCCGGAGAGAGTACCTGAAACGCCGAGGCGGTCATAGAAAAAAATATTATAATATTTTTCGGTCACGCCTGTACCTCCAGAACTTGCCCTTAAAGGCCATGATTTCGATTAATTCTTACCACCTATCTCACACTATTTGCAAAGATACTTCTAGCACACCATCACGTCAAGATAAAACCATTAAAAAATTAACTTAATAAGCAGTTGTCGTCTGCAAGGAGCTATTAAATGTGCCACCTTTACTGCCTCCGTTTGTCATCATATTACACTTTTATGGCCAAAACACTCTTTTCATTAAGAGATTTGATTCCCAAATCTTTTGTTGACTGCCTCTTTTTTGCTTACAATTTTCCGGACCTACTACACAAGTCGTATTTCTCGTGGTATTTCGTACGCGATTCGTGTGTGTTTTGGAGCGTGGGATATCTTGGAAATTAGCACGCACCAATTTATTAAAAAAGATGATTGGGCCGCTCTGATGACATTTCGTGACACTGTTTTTACGTCAGCGTGTGTGGCATTCAAATATTTGGAGTGGAGGCGCCCCGATGTGGGAGCCTCAATTTTTGATGAGATTTGGGAAAATAATTTGCGGAGGAAGTGATTCTGTAGTAATGGTAAGGGAAGGGTCACAAGGGCGAAGTAAACATCGGAACCGAAAAGTTTCGAATACCGAATTAACATTTTGGAATACTAATCGAGCAAGCCTGAGGCGAATACGAAAATTTTTTGAGCAGAGGTATCCAATGATCTTTGCGGACGAGCGAGCACGCGAAATGGAGAGAGGTCACAGAGAAAAACACTTTTTTGCCATATTTTTATAAGTTTTGTGTGGAAAAAATTGATTTTTTGGGGAAATAGTACTCTGTACGGTATAAATATATGTCATAAACTCTTCATGTCAATGTTTCCAAAAAGCTGCTACGTTTTTGCCATTTTTTGATTAAAAAATTTCAAGCGGCAAAACCCCTGTTTTGTCTGGCCGGCACTCCTCATTTTGTGTGCTCTCTCATAAAGAAAACCCTTAAAATTTTGGCAGCCACTAACAGTAGCAAGCTAACACTTTCATGGGATGGTTTACATCTATTTTAGACCGAGTACGCAAAATTTTGAGTAGCTTCGAATGCAACGATTTTTTATAAATAAATTTTTATAAAAAACAGCCTCAATTTCAGCGAAAACTCAGTTGAAATCTCAACGTCATCTGTAGGCTCCAACTTTATCGTTTCCTTCACCTCTTCAACTTCAATTCTCCCCTAAATTACCGGTTGTCCTCCGCGATGATGACATAACTTTTTCCCCATTTCCTGTCCTTTTGCCTTCGTCTTTCCGCAACGCAACAAAAAGTTGTTTACCGTCCTTTTCCTCCAAGACGTCGACGCATTGCACTCATTACATTTTCATGCAATTACAACGCTAATTACAACGGGAATAAAGCCAGACGTAAGTGGACCCGAGCGTTTTTATGCCAATTTCCATTTCGTCGTATGTTCGAGAATTCATCGTCTTTTTACACTCTTTATCACCTACTGTGGATGTAAAGCGCGTCACTGGCTTTGTTTTTGGGATTTTGGATTCTAAAAAGAGATGTCAACGTCTTGGGAAAAGGCTATTTTCAGGTCTTGAAACATCTCTTGGATAAGCTCCAAAAAGGAGGGATTTGAAAGTAAAAACACAAATTTTACGTGTAAAAATTGTAACTAAGAATGCTGTGAAACCTTACTTTGAAACTTGGCATTCTTATTTTGGATTCTAGCGTCTCAATTTTCAAATTTTGAATTTCCCGCCAAAAATTTTTCTCCTTGGCATTCTGTTCTATGCCTATATATGAGTTGTAAGACAGCTGTAAATCTTCTTCCACGCTTCCTTTTTTGGTTATAGCGTCTCAAATTTTTTAATTTTAAATTTCCCGCCAAAAATTTTCCTTTTTGGCATTCTGTTCTATGCATGTAGATGGCTTCGAAAACAGCTGTAAATCATCCCCTGAAAGTTTCAGCTCACAATTTTCAGCTTCAACTGAGATATTCAACAGTCTTTGCTGACGAGAGAGTGTGCAGAACTCGGAGAGCGGTCAGAGAAATTTCATAAAGCCATAAATTCAAGTTTCCCGCCCTTTTTTCGATATTTATAAATTTGATTTTTGAGTCTCAAAAGGTCAAACACGTAATTTTTGCTCCCCCTCGTCTATACACTGCTCAAAAATGACCTTAAAATAGCCCCATCCAAACATGATGCACGAAATTTTTGTCACACTCCACCTAGTCGTCTTCTTTTTACGTCAACCGTTCATTTTGATCTTCTCATTGGAACATTTCCACCTTCAATTTTCGCAACTTTTTAATCAAATTCTCAAGGCCTTTTTAACGGCTCAACTACAAATTTAGATTCAGTTCACGGGTTGGGAAGTTTTTTCTGCAGACTGTAACTGTATCCCTTGACATTTTCAGCCCTTTTTTCGAGCTGAAATGGGCGGAGTTTTTGAATTTTTACCTTGTTGTAAAATCCGTAAAAGTTTTTTCCATTTTTCGTTGTAAAACTGTAAAGAGGGATGAAAGTGATTATGGTATTTGAAGTGGGAGATAAGTACGAGATAGACGAAGATCGGTGATACCACTTTCACAAAGTCTACGTACTGTGTGGTCGGACTTTGAGGGATTTCCTGGGATAAATATGGGATGTTTGGGATAAATTTTATTTTTGATGATATTGTATATGAAAAAACCATGTTAAAATTGAAAGAAATGTTTCTAAGGATCATGAAAAGTCGTAGAGAAATGATTTTTAGAGTTTCCCGGTACTTTTCCAAATTCAATTGTTTTCGTGGTGGGACCCAAAAATATTTTCTGAAGCATTATTTCGCAATTTTTTAGGGTTATTTTTTGTTTTTTGTTGAGAAGATACTTAAAATTTAATTTTTGGAAGCCATTTTTTATTGTGCAGGTTTTCGTGGCGAGACCCGAAATTTTTGTAAAAATTTTAGACAAAGTTTTCTAAAATTTCTGTTTGACATTTTCGCCAGTAATTCCCAGAAACTTTCCTATTCGTATTTTGCAGCCTTATTTTTCATTTCGTTCATGTTTTATTCCACCGCCTTATGACTTTCATTATGACCCATTGTCACGCAAATATCTAATGAAACTTACCGAAATTTGGCCGCCATTTCCTCCACATACGTTTGTTTTTTGTCTGCGTCCCTCAGCACGTAGGGAGAATACTTGCAATTTGCATATTGGAACAACCTTTGACCCGGGCCTGTTTTTTTGTTTTTGTATGGAAGAATGTCGTGTTTGGAAGAGCGTTATAATTAAAAAAAGTGTTAAGAAACAAATGAAATAGTGGTGTTTATGGAACGTATGTGTTTTCTGGAGGGTGGGAGAGGGAGTTGGGTGAAGGGGGACCAAATTGAAATTTCTGAAACTTCAAAAAATCGGGTTATTGAATATCCAAAAAAATTCAAAAATTCAAAATTTTTTTCTCATATTTTTTATTGAAACTAGTCAAAAGTCAAGCTGTAAGTTTGTAAAGTTATATGCAAAAGTTTTTTCTCAAAATTTGCCAACATTATCGAGATTTTCAGGTAGAAAAAATCAAAAAATTTCATTTTTTCTTTCAATTTTTTTTTTGATAAAAAACCCCATTTTTTCAAACTGCATTATCTAAAGTTTCTACGTAAAATCAATTTTCCCTATGCACAGCATTCCGAATTATTTTTGCCGCCGACCGGCGTCCAAAAAAATGAAAAAATGAGATACGCCTCTTACATTTTTGCCAATATCTCGCTAGCCTCGAAGTGTAGCGTGAATCTGAAAATTGTGTTTCAAAGCTGACACATTTGTCCTTCAGAATATGTTAATTTTGTAATGATACTTGTTATGTACGGCAAGGAAACCGTTGCTGAAAAATGGCAAATTTCAACATTCAATGCCAGAAAAATATACTTTCTAAGTGCCAGATCGCAAAATTATGGGCCTCATTGTGTACAGCATCTTGAACACTATAAGATATAACAATTTCAGGCATTTTCTGGCCCGATTCGCAGAGTTATACCCGAAAAACTGCAATTTTGGCCTTCTTATTGAGCTGTCTGCACTTTATAAGTACATACAAAAAATCCCTCTTAAATTATTGTTGCCCAGGTTGTGATGGACCATTGCGCAAAATCTCAGCTTTCCAGGACTCCTCCGGAAAAAGTTATAACCGTTACAATGTGTGGCCCTTGTATGCCCAATATTTTGTAAAATACAGTACACCATGGTAAAAAATAGCTCTATATGGCCTACGTAAACTTACTCGAAACCTGAACACTGTTTCTCAGATTTTTCCGCACGAGGGACACGATTTCAAGTTTTCGCTATACTGAAGGGAAAACAGTGAAAAGTTGGGGACATAGCTGGGAAACTTTTATATGTAGTTGACCGTGTAATTACGATAAAATTTTTTTACCCCAACCAACGCGACAGCAACAATAGAAATTCCATCATATAACACCATATTGCACCATAGTTCACCGTATTTTACTAAATATTGGACATACGAGGGTCTCATATTGTAACCGTTATAACTTTTTCCGTAGAGGTCGTGGAAGGTTGAGATTTTGCGCGATGGTCCATCACAACCTGGGCAACAATAATTTAAGAGGGATTTTTTGTATGTACTTTTAAAGTGCAGATAGCTCGATAAGAAGGCCAAAATTGCAGTTTTTCGGGTATAACTCTGCGAATCGGGCCAGAAAATGCCTGAAATTGTTATATCTTATAGTGTTCAAGATGCTGTACACAATGAGGCCTATAATTTTGCGATCTGGCACTTAGAAAGTATATTTTTCTGGCATTGAATGTTGAAATTTGCCATTTTTCAGCAACGGTTTCCTTGCCGTACATAACAAGTATCATTACAAAATTAATATATTCTGAAGGACAAATGTGTCAGCTTTGAAACACATTTTTCAGATTCACGCTACACTTCGAGGCTAGCGAGATATTGGCAAAAATGTAAGAGGCGTATCTCATTTTTTCATTTTTTCGGACGCCGGTCGGCGGCAAAAATAATTCGGAATGCTGTGCTATGTGAAATTTGCAAAGAGATAAACGAAAAATGATTTTTCTAACCGCCTCTCTTCATTTTCCATGATCTCTCGTCTGCAAAGATCGTTTAATATCTCGGCTGAGGCTGCAAAGCACGGGCTAAAATTTTCAGGACTTGATTTGAGGCCATTAGAGATTGTGATAGCCAAATTTGACAAAAATCGGGGATTTGTGCCTTGGGCAATTTGATATTGAAAAAAATTTTTCATTGCTGAAAAGGTTTTTTTAAACTTTTTTTTTCATTTTGAATATCTCAATTTTTCGATCTTTACTGCCCTTCTGCATATTGTACCTGTTTACCTGATGCTTTTTGTTTAGTCTCGCAAAGTGGATTATGAGCTCTGTTTTGTGGCCCCATGTTACTCATTTAATTGACGTCAAAGTCGGTGTTTATAGGAGGGCCGCGGGATTATGGCGTGCCGTTTAACGTGTGCCTGTAATTTTGGGATCCTCCATTCAAATCTTCATCGTTTTCAGAAGTGATTCTGCTTCTCGATTTGGAACACTGGCTAGATTTTCGCTTTTTTCCTCGTCGACCCACTCACTGCAAAGCTTTCACAACACACGCCTATGGAGTTTAAATTGTAAGTTGTTGGATTGTAAGCATTTTTTGAGAAAAAGAAATTTTGTAAAAATAAAAAATTTTTTTTTCAAAAAAATTATTTTTCACCCGTCAAAAGCACATAAAAATCATCAAAAAATTTTCAGAACGTTTTCCCTTACAACACTCGCACTTCTCCTCACAGTCTTCCTTTCACAGTCGAGCACGGCCTCAGCCAGCTTCCGACTTTGCGGCTTCAAACTCACAACGACGCTACAGCATTTGTGCAAACATAAGACCTGTGGTGGGTATCAGCTACACACGAGAAAACGTATGTTTTTTTATATATACTTTGAAATTTTTTAAAATTCGAAATGATCAACAGGGGGGACCAAGGCAAAAATTTTTGAAAAAATAAAAAAATTTGCTGACATTTTTTTTGTCGATTTTTATAAAAATAACGTCATTCTAAACGATTTTTTATAATCTTACCGTAATTTCCCTTCAAATTTCCCAGTTTCAAGCCGAAAAAAAGAACAGTTGCCACCTATCGGAATCGAACCGACGACCTTTGGTTTACAAGACCAACGCTCTGCCCCTAAGCTAAGGTGGCGATGCGTGCGGAGCGGGCAGGAGTGCGTCCGAGTCCAGTGGGAAAGAAGAGGGGAGAACGGAGCTCCGATTTTTGTGGAATTGAAGGGAGATTTGGAAAAAAACTGCTGTTTTTTGAGATTTTTGGGGAGAAAATACGAATTTTGGCTTTTACACGAGAGTACAAGCCGCTTGGAAAATAAAAAAATTTTAATTCAAAAATTTTTTATTTTGAAAAATGAAAAAATCGGTCGTTTTTGAAGCAAAAAATTATCAAAAAAGTTGATAAAAGTCCAAAAAAATCAAGATGACTATTTATAAAGCCTTATTCAGCCATAAATTATCCTCTTTTCAGGGTCGATTGCGTCGTTTTTGGACGAAATTTCGGCCGAAGCGGCGGCCTTGGTGGACGAGCGACCCGCCGAGGAAGTGGACGAGCATCCGCTGCGGCCGCTGCTGGCCGACCTGCGGATACGGAAGAGGTCGGGGATTGCGACCGAGTGCTGCGAGAAGCGCTGCAACCTGGCCTACCTTCGGACCTATTGTTGTGCCGGCTTCGAGGCCTGACTCCAATCGTTTATTTAATTTATTTTTGCCATTTGCAAGTGCATAAGGATCTCATTCTTTCGGTTGATTAATAAACCTGTAATTGTTTGTGGTGTTGGGATGAGTTGCGGAGGTGGGAAGGGCGGCTATGGAGGTGTTTAAAATACGCCACAAACAGTGTATATAGCGAGACAGGAAGTCAGAGAGGGCGGCATGGTGAGCTACAGTTTGCACCGCGTCGCGACTTTTCGGGTCGACGACAGTTCGGGCCAATACAAAATCGGTCGAGATGGCAGGTAGGTGCCAAAAAAAGGGTTGGAGGAAGTTAATACGCGGCCTGGCAAAGTCGTTGGATAGTCAGCGGACGCTCTGCCAAGGCTCGGCGGAGAGTCGGCGAAGAATATTCCCACTCTTTCTAACTACAACTTGGGCCTGTCATATTTGGTGGACAGAAAACGGGGACCCTCAGCTTCAATCTGATATAAATTTTATAGAAATTGGTGGATTATTGGCGGAGAAATACTTGAAGTAAGGATGGAAGCTTCGGCTGAACTACCATGTATAATATATTACTAACGTTAGTTTTCCTTACCCTGGGTTATTGTAACATATAAAACATCAAAATTTGCGCCAAAAAAGGGAAGATCCGAAACTTTTATTTTTGTAAATACATGTGAAATACCTCAAACTAGATGGTAAGCTATCCTAGGACAATCTTATTATTTCTACTAACTAAGCCTTCTCCTAGCCTTCCCCACACATACAACGACGAACCGACGCGTTCCATTGTATCGTTGACCCGAGTTATCGCTGGCCCGAAAAGTCGATGTCGTACATCAATCTAAAGTCAACTTGTTGAAATTTACCAATTTTAAAAGCTCACGTTGCGCGGAATTTTATTTTTCTATTCACTCCGTTTTGTGTAAAAACTTCTTCCAAGGCGTCTTTACACAATTATTGCCATGACTTATGGCCATTATGGTTTTATCTCGTATTTCACACAAGTAAACTTCAGTCCGTACGAATTTATGTTATATAATAACACCATAGCACCTAATGTGAAGTCTACATGCACAGACAAACAGAATGTGAGCTTCACAATACGAGTTTCGGCTGCTATCGTCAAGCAGCTGCGGTTTCTTCACTTAACATCATATCAGCTATTATTTGATCGCATGGAGGTCCACATCATCTTTGACTTTTCCTACTGCATCTTGGGCATTTTACTTTCATTTTATGTCATCTTTCTCGTGCTGTTCCGCACACATAATGGGAATGTGAGAGTGTACAAGAAAATGTTGATCATCAGTACTGTCATCGACATCATGTATGGGTGCTCAACGGCGTTCTCGATACCGGTAAGACGATTGTTTCCTCAGCCAGATTTTCTTTGAGTTTTGCACACATAGCAGGCATAGGTCACATATCAATTCCAGAAAGTTTTAGCTCGCTTTTGGCAGGCGCAGCCAAGGTATTTGATTTTGGGCCAGAGAGTGCGCAAAGGGCGGAGTGCGGATCAAAATGCACGTGCTTTTAAAGCAACTGTAGATTATTCTAAGGGGCGACAAGTCCGAATTATTTTCCTGATAGGCTGACGGTGCTCCACAAAGTTCAGAACCCAAGTTCAAGTACAAATTATATCCTTTTCGAAGCCAAGAAAAAGTTCAGTTCAAGTCCTAGTTTAGGCATTCAAAACCTCCAAGTTCGAACCCAAGTCCAGAATGGCATTTTTTCGGAATCGTTACTGTAAATTATTTCCTTTCTGTGTGTTGTCCATCAGTACGATAGAAGAAAAAATATTTTGTAATGCCCAAAATCGATTTTCTTTGAAAAGTTTTCTGTGCCTGACATGTGAGACCCAAAAAATCTTTTGCCCAATTTTCCGCTTAAATACATATTAGCTACCGACTTTCAATCGCACTTATTTCTCCCATGTCTGAAGATTCCGAATGTGCCAATAATTCCCGGGACTTTCAGAGCTACCTGTTCTGCGAAAAGAAGCTGTTTGTCCTCTTTGAAAATCCAGTCCTGCCGGACGATCCGAAGCTTCTTCTCCGTGCCTTTCAAATACAAACTTTCTTCATTTTCATCAACATCTTGATCGTCCCAATTCAGTTCTATTTCCGTTACATTGTGGTTTGCCAGCGCAACTACAACTTCCGAATGGTGCTCAAGCCTTTATTAATTGCACTAGTCTACGTCTTTCTCCACGCCGCAATGATTCAGAGGACTTTTGAATTCAGAAACGAGGTGTACGATGAGATTTTAGTGGAGCAAGGACTTGATGTCAAGCGGGTGAAATATATGGTTGGAGATATTGTGAGAGTCTTTGAAGTTTTATTTTAAGCCTGTACCGTCGTTATTGACCGCATTTTCTATTGATAAAAATGAGCTACTTTTACAAGGGAGGTACCCCAACTGCGAGGCTCAGATTCTGTTTAAATTTAGTTCAGACTGATGCGAGGACATACAACAGATAATAAATTTAGCTTCCACTTCACCAGGTCAGCCGAGATGTTCAACTATCTTTGCAGACAAGAGGGTACGCGAAACGCGAAGAACCGTCAGAGAGGAAAACGCTTTTTGGCCGTATTCTTGCTAATTTTGTCCGGATCAAGTCAAGTTTTTTTCGAAACGTTACCCACCCTTGTCAGAAATAGACATGAACTTTTTCATCCAAAAAATCAGCAAAAGAATGCCGTATTTTTCTCAACTCTTGGCCTAAAAATCTCTATCATTTCAGCGAAGCGACGAAAAATTGATCAAACTTTCTTTCAAATTTCACCAGACGTCGCACTTGTAGTACTTCCTCTTCTACATGTGTTAGTATTTGTTATTTTAGGACAAAAAATGTATCTTATGTAAAAAACCGCATTGACCCCAAATTTTTCCAGAGCAAGCATCATCTCCTCCTTTATTACATGCTCAATGGGCTTTTCATGGCATGCCTTACATATCTCCTTGTTGGCGCCTATTACTGCCTAACCCGGCGAAGATTACGGAAGCTAAAATTTAGCTTGAGCGAGTCCACGAAACGAGCTCAACGACAAGTCGGTCAAATCGCCACAATCCAAGTGAGACCTCTTGAAAATTAATACTCAATACACGTCATAAATTTTCAGGCAATCTACCCAATGTTGTGTATATGCACACCTTGCATTATGATATGCACAGCGCCGTTGATTGGGCTAAAATCTCAACTGTTCGGCTGCATCTGCTCGACGCTATCTCACATCTTCCCGGTGCTCAACGCTTTGTCAGTGATCATCTGTGTGCCTTCGTACCGGCGGAAAACCCTCCGATTTATACGGCGGGCAATCAGAAGGAAAAACGAAGTCACCGTGATAAAAGTCTCGTCCATAACACCAAATGATGGGGTGGAATTCTTGAAAGAAGGCTCGAATTTTGTATTGACAAGAGTTGAACATTCCGTGCAAGTCCTGGCACACATACCTAAGCCAAAATGAAAATAAAGAGTCAATGGTAAAGTGGATGATGTCATAATGAAAATTTATGCGATATTATGGAAAGCGCCAATTTTTGGCCGTATGTTATAATAGAAAGTTTCGCGAGAAAAAAATGATTTTTTTGTTCATCGCATAAACGAAAAATTTTATTAATAAAAAACGCACATGCCTCGAGTACCATCAGTCTGTCGGGAAATTAATGAGCACAATTTTGCACGCCGCTGAAAACGAAACTAATTTGATTTTGCAGACACTATCAAGATTTAGATTAGATAGTCGGGGTCTAATGAGGCCCAACTTGCCCTCTACTCCTATTAGTATGCCCCTAATAACCTGGAGACCACAGCTAGAGAATTCTAGCTGAAAAACTGCGAACTCACGCAAATTGATTCCTGAGCTTGGACCACCAACGGACTGTATCAAGGGGACTTCCAACAATTTATAAATATAGGTTTATTTCCCAAACGAGTGACCGAAAAGCGATTGGTCTATTAAATTTATATCAAAATATTCGTCGGTTTATGCTAATTTCTGGGAATTCTTCACGGAATCGTGAAAACACACACAATTTATTTTCTCGGCGCCGGTGCGATTTCGATGTGACATTGTGCTCACTATTTTCCAGACAGACTGATCAACCCTCGAAAAAATTGAATATCTTCCTATATCAATGATCATCCCAGCTCAAAAACTCATCAAAAACAAAAGCTTCGTAAAATTTCCACGCTTATTTCAAGGCGATTACAAAAAAATCGTCAAAAAGCGGCGGAAAAAGTCATAATTTGTTCTCGAATAAAAGTCGATGGAAGGAGAGAAAAGCGTCGATCTTAACCTTCCTAATCAAGACGGTTTGTGTTGGGGAACTAAATAAATCGAAACAGGGGAAAAAGGTGTGGTCATTGGGGTGGGAATCACGAAAGTTCCTCTAATTTGTATTTTTTTGCTATCTTGCGACCGTTTCCGTATTGTTTTAAATTTGCCGCCAATTCCGGGAATTTTTGACGTTTTTTTGTTTCGAAGTTAATTTTTTATTAGTATTCTTGATTTTTTCTAAAAGATGTTGTACAAATGGTCTTAAAAAATAATTTTTATTTAGTTGATGGCAAAAAGGGTCTTTTCGCAAGCAATTTGTCACGCTTTTTTCGCTTCTTTTTTAATCAGGAGAGCCTTATAGTGACGCTTAGATTTGCTATCAGTATGTCGGGAAAATAACAAGGAGTATGATAGAGATTTTGTAGTGACAACTCCATGGTACAGATAAGTATACCAGTATATTGAATTCATCCACCGCTTTCAAAGTTATTTGAGTTTGTTGTGAACATTTAAAAATGCTTGGTTAACCTTATGGTGACTATTCAAGCCACTATTGCACCAGGAAACTTAGTTCGTGGCATCTACTGTCAAGCCCATTGTTTGGTTTTCCTGTTGTAAGCAAATGTCGGCTGATTTCCAAACTTGGCCGTAGAATCTCCGTGGTTCTTCTAGCTGCCCGAAAAAGTAGTTTCCCGCAAGCGTGGCGATTCAAAAGCGTGACAATTACTTATTATTTTCCGACAAACTGAAAGCCAATTTGAGCGTTCTTTTCAGATATGATTATAAAATGCTAGCCACGCTTTATCGCCACAGCCAGCTGTTGTTTGTAAATATTGGATTCGCGTTACTCTGTACATCTTCATTCGCTCTGGACGCAGAAAAAGAGGTTTTTTATAATGTCGGCGATCTCATAATTGAATGCCCTGAAGGTTGGTTGGCATAACATTTATAATATCAAAAACGACCTTGATAATTGGAATTTTCAGATTACTTCCCTGTCGGCACTTATTGCTTTAAGATTACCAATGCCAGCTTCGATTTCCCGGCTGCCAAGCGTTATTGTGAGCTGAATTAGTAAGTGGGGAATACGAGTTGGTTCCAGTTGATTCGCCGTTCTTTTTTAATTGGCTATCAGTCCGTCGGAAAAGCATGGTCTTTTTTAATGAAACTTGAAACAAATTCAGAATATTTTTTTCTGAGACATATGCGCGAATCCTAGCTCGCGCTTTGCAGAAACAACCGAAATTTTAGGTCTAAAGTTAGCGAAAATTTGTCAATTTTTGCCGAACTTCGGCACGAAGAGTTTTGTGCCTATTTGTACCATAGAGGGTAATGTTTCCACAGAATATCAATGTTTTCCGCGCAAAACTAGCAAAGTTATGGCCAAAAAGCGCATTTCTCTCTGACCGCTCTCCACGTTTAGCGTGCTCTCTCGACGGCAAAAATTGTTTAATATCTCGGTGGCGCCTGCAAAGCGCGAGCTAAAACTTTCAGGAAATGATACTTAGTTCGTGACCGACGTGTGTGCAGAATTTAAAGAAAATCTGAGCGTCGCACTTGGGGTACTTCCCTTGTTAGTGGAGAGATATTAATGTCTGCAATTCCTTCAAAATTATCACGTTTTGTTCCAAAATTTTATCTCCCTCGGTTCCGTTTCGACCGGAAACAATAATTGGCTCTTATCTCAACTAGACTGCATTTTCCGGAAAAGCAAAGGCAAGAGCGCCGGAAGCTTTGCTGACCAAAAGTGATAAAGCCATAACGGACGGCTTTATCGGCTATTCTTCCTGGTGCTACAGTGGCGGACCTGATCCAGTGGCAAAAACCGTACCATGTTGCATGGGAAGTATCAAAAATGTGGCAAAATGTTTCCCTCTCCAAGTGAAAAAACTACGATTTTAAAAGCTCTTTTTGTGAGGGAAATGGCGTTCCTTTCAAAACAAAGTTTTTTCACTTGAAGAGTGAAGCATTTTGCTACATTTTTTATCCTTCCCGGATGTAAAATGGTACGTTTTTTGCCACTGGATCAGGTCCCCACTGTAACAGGAAAAGTTTGCCAAATTCAACCTCAGCTTTTTTTTGATGTTACCCACACTTTTTTCCGAAGTCGAAGTACTTGTAAAAAGCAGCGAAATTAAAGCCACTTCCCACACGACAAACATGACAATTTCAGTCAACGAACAAACTCTTTATACAACCTCTCCAATTGGTACTTGTCCCGTCAACTTGCCGATAATCTCTTTGAAAAAACCAAAATCAAAACGCTTTGGACATCATGGCAAATCACCATCGACAAACCAAATTTTATGGACGATATTGAAAATGTTTACGTCATAAGCAATTCGAGTGCCAACGGCCGATCACGCCTTTTGAATCCGGACTGGGCCAGTCTTCAGCCGAAGCTGCCAAAAATGCGAGGATTCAAAGGCGGGACCTTGTGTGTGGCGTTTAACATCGACTTCACTGATCCGTTGAATTACGGCTGGAGTCTGGAGGACTGTAGCCAAGAAAGATACCCGGCACTTTGTCAAACATTTGGCTGTTTGAACAGTAAGTTGGTTGGAGGGGAAGGGCTGGTAGCAACGATCAAACGTCTGCACAAAAAACTGCGGCAGCCCGAAAAAGTAGTTTTTTATAGAGAGGTGTTGTTGCACAAAAATTTGTTGTACATTCACTCTATTGTACAGGGTGGGCCACTTGAAACTTCCAACCTCCTTTCAGGTATTTCTCCGCCAATAATGCACCAATTTCTATAAAATTTATATCAAATTAAAGCTGAGACACCCCATTTCTTGACCACCAAATATGGCCCGTCTAAGTTCACTTGAGGGTAGTAGTGAGAGCTAGAAATATTGCAGCTATATCCTATTTTGGATAATGTAGGAAAACGCCCAAACGCGACACTGAGCTTTTTTTTTGGCCCTCGTGGGCATGTATGGCCTGGAATACGGTTCATTTCTTGAAGGTTTTACAGTGTATCTTGTAAGATAAAATGAGATATTCAACGATTTTTGCATCCGAAAAAGTACAGGTAACACGGAGAGCGGTCAGAGAAAATTGGCCGCATTTTTGCGAATTTTTCCTGGAAAAATTTTTTGAAAAATAAAGCTGATCGTGAAGTTTTTTTCACGGTTAAATTTTCAAAAAAGTGTTGGTTTTAGTTAACTTTCAGACTAAAAATCTTGGTCGTCTATGCAAAACGAAAGCTGGAAATCTCATACTTTTTTACAAGATAACTTTTCAGTGAAGGACCAAAACCTGACCCAATTCCGTTGCAAAGACGATACCAAATGCATCTCCATGACGCAGCGATGTGATCAAAGGCAGGACTGTTGGGATGGCAGCGATGAGGAGGGCTGTACAAAGAAGTTCGAAAAAGAAACCGTAAATTGTGAAGACTTTCACACGCAAGAAGACAATTTTGGGACGATACAAGTCGGGAGATTTGCAAGTTCAGCCGCCAAAAATTGCGTTTGGCATATTCGTTTCAAAGATGCGGACAGAATACGGGTTAATGTGAGTTTTCAAACATGTCGGCATGTCAGTAAACATGTGAAGAAAAAAATTGGTTCAAAAGAAAAAAATATCTGAATATTTTTTTATTTTTTAGTTGATGCTGTCAAGAAAGAGAAAGACAGGATACATTTCGATAAAAGATGCGGAAAGCGAGCTGGAGGAGAGGCTGAATTCAAAGAAAAATTCGATTGAAGTCCCACCAGACGTCTTCATTCGCTACAATGATTTGGTCGACACGCATGGCGGATTCAAATTGGAGTATTATGCGGAGGGTGAGCTATCTTTGCGCCTGCTAATTTTTGAGCTAACAGGGAGGTGCTTCAAGTATGGCGCTTATATTTTCATGAAATTTTACATAAATTTAACAAACTTAGATTAATTTTTTTTATAAGGCATTCGCGAATCTCCTATAGCGATACCGAGATTTTTAGGTCCAAAGTTCATAAAGATGTGCCATGTTTTTGTGAATCCTAACAAGGAAAGTTTTACATCTGTTTCTATCGTAAAGGTCAATGATTTTCAACAGCCTTTGCGGCCGAGAAAGTACGCAAAACACGAAGAGCGGCCATAGAGAAAAAATTTTTGGTCATATTTTTGCCAGGTGTGTTAAAAAAAATATTTTTTTGCGGAAAAATTTCCCTCTAGGCTAGAAATAGGCATGAAACTTTTTATGACAAAATTCGAAAAAATTCTCCTATTTTTGCCAACTTTCCACATAAAAATATCGACCGTTGCTGCAAAGCGTGGACTAGGAGGTTTGGATTTTTTGTAAAAAAACTTATCTATTTTTTTGCCAAGTTCCGTCAAAATATGAGCGTCGCACTTTGAGCACTTCCCTTGTAAATCTACGCTGACAATAAGTCATCTGACAGTCAGCACATCACACTCCCAGCCTTTGAAAAAACCATTTTCAGGCCCGCCAACCTGCTATCGAACGTTCGCCTCATGGAATGGCTCGTTTTCCTCGCCGATGCGAGTAGATCGACCCGGCGTTTACCGGACATCGCGGCATTGCGAATGGACCCTCAAAAACAAGGTCGGAGAGCCTTTGGCAATCAAAATCCCAAAGTTTGAGCTAGCTCCAACCGATCATTTACTGATTTTTGAGACCACCGGGACCAGAAGCACCTTATTCGGAGACTTCACATCAAATAATCGACCGCCTGCGGCGTTTATTTCGCTACAAGAAGAGGTAAAATTCAAGTTTCGAACGGCGAAACATACGATTGGCGCGGCTGGCTTTGAGGTCAGCTTTGAGCGCCGTTCTCTGGATGTAACGCTGAAGATGAATAGTGGGGTGATTCAGTCACCCAACTACAACAAAATGTTTGATCATATCCCCTTCGAACACACTTATCGGATCGAAATCCCATGCGATTATGGCTACGAATGCCCGGCAACTTTGTTTTTCGACCATCTGAATATCACAAATCTGGATGATGTTACAGTGAGTCTTGTAGGGGTGTTGTAAAAAGTGGATGGGAAAGTTTGGAAATGTGTTTTCACCGCATGAGAAGCATTTATCTTCTACGTTACACATTCTTATTCCGAACTATCCAAAAAATGAAAAAAATGGGCCTCTTACAGTTTTGCCAATATCTTGCTAGCTGCAAAGTGTACTGCGAATCCAAACATTGTACTTTAAAGCTGACGAATTTGTCTTTCGGAATATGTTAATTTTGTAATGATACTCGTTGTGTACGACAAGTAAAACGTTGTTGAAAACTGGCATATTTTAACATCCGATGTCGGAAAAATGTGCTTTCTATGCGCCAGGTCCCAAAATTATGGGCTTCATCGTATACAGCATTTTGTTGAGTAGTCCATTATACTATTACTATAACATAAAATTTTTATACATAAAATGATTATTTTTCGGTCGCTTCCGGTGATAAAACACTCATATTGACTGGAAACACATTGCCCACGGCATTTCGAGCACAAAACTCTGTTATCCAAATCGGGATGATTGGAAAGTCAAGCGTCTTCGCCGCGCGAATATCTTTCTCCATCGGTAAGTCTACTAATTTTTATAATTCTTTTTGTAATGCTTGAAACTCAAGTCTTCTACTCAAGTCTTGAGCACAGTTTTATGTACATAATACTTCTACGTTTCAGACTGCCGACTCCCTCGCTCTCCGAACATCAAATTCACCGATCTCGAGTCAGCGACATTCCGCAGCGTCCGAGTGTTTGAGTGTTTCAACGGACTTGACTGGTACTCGTTTCCATCAACGTGTGAAGCCGGCGGAGTCTGGTCGGCGTTTCCGGAGGCTTGCGAAACAAATAGTGAGTTATTTGTTTGTCGGTTCACTCTGTTTGATAATTTGTTCATTGGGAAGTGAGCGCTACAGTGGCGGACCTGATCCATTGGCCAAAGACGTACCATTTTGCATCTGGGAAGTATCAAAAATGAAGCAAAATACCTCCCTCTCCAAGTGAAAAAAACTCCGATTTCAAAGGCGCGCCCACTTTTTTTGTGAGGGAAAGGGCGCGCAGTTCAAAACGTAGTTTTTTTTAGTTGGAGAGGGAGGCATTTTGCCACATTTTTGATACTTCCCGGAAACAAAATGATATATTTTTTTGCCACTGGATCAGGTCCGTCACTGTAACTTTAACTGATCGATATTGCCCTATATATGACCCATCTGAGCGGTAAAATTGAAAGTTAAAAAATTGAGGTTAAAGATCTTATGTTGTGCTTTTACCTAATGTAGACGTTTGATCGGTATTTTTGACCAAGTTAAACCGGCCAGATTGGCCATAATTCGAAGTTAAAAGTCATACATTTTCTTTTTATCCAATGTAGACGTTTTTATTGGTATTTTTGGTCAAGTTAACCGGTCAGATTGGCCATAATTCGGGGTCAAAAAGCTCAAAAATATTTTTTGTCCAAAAAAGGCCTCTGATCCGCCAGCCCCGTCCACTTGACTGGTCGAAATTGATCAGATTGCTCAAGCTGACCATTGAATAATCATCCATCTTATTTTTAGAGCAAGACCCTTGTGTTGTGGAGATCATCAAAAACGGACGTATAACAAACTTAAACCGCTCGGCAGGTTATATGGAATACGAATGTGGCGTTGGATACAAGCCACCAACTGGCCTGCATCCGACGGTACCAACTGCGAACGCAACTTGTTCGGCTAGCAAATGGAGTCCAAACGTGGAATGCAGCCGTAGGTTCGCTTTTCTATTGCCCAGGGCACTTTCTATATTCATTGAAAATCGGGGCCTGAAGTAGATTTTTTTTATTCTCTCAAAGCAAAAATGTGAAAGGCTGACTAATTTACAGGGGCTGTATCAAGATAATACAAGTTAAAAGTGGTCACTATGTCTACATGGTAGGCGGCGGTGCTGTGAATTACTTTTTGTTGATGAGATTCAAGTACTCTTCGCGGGTCTTTGGGTCGTCGCGGAACACTCCGAGCATGCAAGAGGTGGCGGTGGTCGCGTTGATCTTTTGAACACCTCGCATCACCATGCACATGTGGCTGAAAGAATAGCATTTTATTGGCAATAGAGCCCTCTGATTTTTTAAAAAATTAAGCATTATTTATTATCAGTCTGTCGGGAAAATAACGGCGGATCGTCGCGCCTCGGAATGCCCATCATCGCTTTGCGACTGCAAACCGCGGCTGGGGATTTGGTGCGCGATAGCGGCGAGGCGAGACATTTTGCTGCGACGATCCGCCGTTATTTTCCCGACAGACCGATATAAACGGTAAATGGGGCATATACGAATCCCGGAAAACTTGGACTCTGAGGATGTACCAAAGCTGGGATTTTGATGATTTTTTGAGGGAGTACGTAAAATGTGGGGAAAGTTGAAAAATTCTCGACGAAAATTGCCAAATCTGGGCGGTCAGAGCGACAGGTGAGGCGCTGAACTCAAATTTTATCCCCCAATATTCGCTTGATTGAAATTTGAAAGGTCATTTTGCCCTATCTGACTCGTCAACTGCCCTATCTATCTGACCATTCAGGCTGTCTGAAAATTCACCACCCCTTCCCTTATTTCACGACGTTTTTCAATTCTAAAATTTTCATTAAATCTAGTCTTACCTTGCTTCAATAACCACCGCGACTCCAGCTGGCTGCACCGCTTGTAAAACTGCCTGAGCGATCTGTTTGGTCAAACGTTCTTGGACTAAAATCGAACAGAAGATATACTCAAAAAGTCTCCAACTCAATTTCAAGCATCTTTCAAATTATTTACCTTGCAATCTTCTACTAAACATCTCCACGATCCTCGCGAATTTACTCAACCCCAGCACTTTTTTGTTCGGCAAATACCCGATGTGGACTTTGCCAATGAACGGGACTAGATGATGTTCGCACATGCTGTGCATTTCGATGTCTTTGACAATGACCATTTCGTCATGGTCTTCGTCAAAAACGGCTTCGTTCAAAATGTCATCCAAGTTTTGCTCATAGCCGTTCGTAAAGTATAGCATGGCTTTGGCGGCGCGTTCCGGGGTTTTCAACAGGCCTTCGCGGCTAACATCCTCACCAACATGTCGTATGATGGAGCGGTAGGAATTTATCATCTCTTCTTCCTGCTTGGTGGGAGAGCTCTGGAATTTAATTTGGAATTAAAATGGATAATTGTAGTGTAATTTAAATGGCCAGAGTTCAAAGAGTAAACGTCAGATGTCCTTGAAATTTACAAGGGAAGTACTTGAAGTGTGACGCTCAGATTTTGATGAAACTTGGCAAAAATTTAGAATAATTTTTTCTAAGATATATGCGGGAATCCTAGCTCGCGCTTTGCAGAAACAACCGAGATTTTTAGATCGAAAGTCGGCGAAAATTTGGGACTTTTTGCCGAATTTCGGCACGAAAAGTTTCATGCCTATTTCAACCGTAAAGAATAATGTTTCTACAAAAAATCAAATTTTTCCGCACGAAACTGCCAAAGTTATGGCCAAAAAGCGGTTTTCTCTCTGACCGCTCTCCACGTTGAGCGTGCTCTCTCGGCGGCAAAAATCGTTCAATATCTCGGCGGCGACCGCAAAGCGCGAGCTAAAACTTTCAGGAATTGATATTTAGTCCATACCCGATGTGTGTGCAAAATTTAAAGAAAATCTGAACGTCACACTTGAAGTACTTCCCCTGTTAGTAGTAAAATATTATGTGGAGCGTAATGCAATCTCTCAAAGTTTTAGCTCACGCGTTTCAGAGCCGCCTGAGATAATCATCATCGAAATTTGGACCTTACACTAAGCGCTTTCCGTGTGAAAAAACCCTTTTTTTGGTCATAATCTTGCCCCAAACATCTAATTTTTTAGATGACGTATGCCATGAAAGACGTTAAAGATCACTTATTTAAACACCCCACTCACCTTTTTATTCTTTCTGTACCCGTTGTTGTTCTGCGGCGACAGCGACAGCTTCTCCATGTTCAAGTCTTCGGAGGCCGAAGAGGAGGCGATTACTCCGCTGCTGCTGACACGGTCCATTATTCCAAATCTCTGAAATAGTCCGGGTTCAGAGACGATGTTCTTTTTCGGGCCACTTCATTTGAATATTCTAACGCCCGCTGGGCCGGCCGCACGTAACAGGCAGGCGTTTCACGCATTCTGCGTGCGTTTTCGCCCGAGTATCGGAAAACCCGACGGAAATTGGGAATGGCGGAGGCGGGGCGATAAACAGGGGATATCTTACTGGAATAGGGTTGGGAAACTTGCCAGATACTTGGCGGAGAGTGTGGTAATAGTTAAAGGGATTATAGAACAGAGGAAAGATAGCGTTGAAAAAACGTTGTAAATGCCAAAAACGGCAAAAAATAAAATGCATAGAGACAGATGAAATTTAGTATTTTCTTACAAAAAAATGATGGCTTAATGTTGCCAACGCCGCCGTGGTATTCGACGATGTTTGATAGCTGTGAAATACGCCAATTTTAGAAAGAAATCTTGCGAATGTCACGAAGAAAATATTGTTTTTTTGCGTCTGTAGCTCACCACAGAAGAAATAAAATATCCTTGTCCAGTTTGCAACCCCGCCGCAAAGATTTCCGACAATTTACAAACAACCCATACAGAAAATTTTAGCTAAGTTTAAACGATATCTACGCTTCATGAACTTTCCTATGCAACAGCTCCCCGAACAGAGTCTCAAGTTTAGCGTGGGATTTGTAAACTCCCAGACAAGGCAATAAATAACGACCTGCCGAGGCCTGCCGAAGAAAACCAGACATTTTTCAACCCGAAAATGGGCCGCTTCCGCCGTCATTATACCTCCAATATATCTTTGGAGACGAAAACGATAGGATGACGTTTCGTTTTGGCGTCAAAACCTCTGTCCACCGTCATCAAAAAATGCCCAAATTGGTGACATTCTTCCGACCTTAAATCTGAATAAAAATCAAGAAGGAAACTACTTACTAAATACCCTTCGACAACAGTTCAAGTTTACGAATCCGGCTTCCCAAAAGAGGGAATATTATCTTAGATCCTTCCTGTTTTTTTTTGTTATCTCTCTCTCTCCCCGCAACGGATCGATCTCAGCCCACCCCGCCAAAGAGAGAACTCAGAAATTATGGACGGAGATAGCAATGTTTTATATATTCAAAACGGGTTGGAATCGGAGGGGTTGATAAGCACGATAAAAAGCGCTTCAAGGCATGGGACTATGGGATGTAAGCGGGGAGAATATTTAATCTACAAAGCTTTGTAAAGACGATTGTAAATATGGACCCCCATAACACGAAATTTTGACGTTTATTTTCTGAGATCTCAAGCGTCAGTTCTAAACCCAACTGAACCTTCAAATATAGTATTATGCATCAAAGGTATTCTGTAAAAACTTGCAGTTTTGCAAAAATTACAACTTTACATGTTGCAAACAATTAATTACGAATTTCATTGGCTAAACCGCCTTTCTCAAACTAATAATACGTAGTTTTAATGAGACTTTGATGCGATGCCCACATTAAACAGTGATATATGATGATTTTTTATTATGTTTTGTATATTCACTACATATATACAGAAAAAATAAACGTTAAGGTAGACGTATGTAAGTGAAATATAGAGCACTATTGATCCAGTAATTTCCAATCAATCATCTTTATTAGGCCATTATATACTCCGCCGATTTAATTTGGACCAGGGTCATTTTTTTTATCCAAAGCCGTTTCAGATTTCCTATGTGGCGATATCTAGTGAACATAACACGGAGATAAAATCCCAATAAAAGTTTAATTAAATTTATTATAAATAACGAAGAAAAAACATTTTTTTAAAATAAACTGTCTGAAAAGTTTGGACCAGGGCAACAAAAATTTGCATTTCTTTATCACTAGGTGGGGTGAAGCCATGATAACTTGTGAAAATAATCATGATTCCCTGCTCGTTCTAACGATATGCTATTCCGAGATCAGCGCTGTGTTTAAGGCCCTGAGGGCAGTTTTTAAGAAAATTCCCAAAATTCCCGAAATTTTTTGCCCTAGCGCTTGAGTAAGAAGCGTAAATCGTCTTAAATTAGTTTCAGTGAAACCACAGTATAGTGTACATCTAATTGCATGATGTTATAAAATAGTTTTACATCAAAAATTTTTTGTTCTTGGAGGATTTGTGACTTTCAAACTTGGGTTGGCGGTAATAGTGAGGCAACAGCGCTCAAACAACTGCTCAATCATACAGCGTTTTGCGTGGGACGTGTGAGGGGCATGCCACACTTTCCTTCTGTGCCAAAACAATATCCGATTTACACGCGACAAATGCACAATAGACCGAAAACTTCGATAAAAAAAGTTTTCGTTGGCCCAGTCAAAACATGTTGAGAAAAAACAATTGACAATTTAATAAGTTCTATAAAGTCTGACTAGCACCTCATAGCGGAATAAACGTATAATATACATATAGGAACATCTTTTTTCACTTTCGAAAACTTTTAAGTAAGCACCCTCTTCTTAAATTTTTTTATCGAAGTTTTCGGTCTATTGTGCATTTGTCGCGTGTAAATCGGATATTGTTTTGGCACAGAAGGAAAGTGTGGCATGCCCCTCACACGTCCCAAGCAAAACGCTGTATGATTGAGAAGTTGTTTGAGCGCTGTTGCCTCACTATTACCGCCAACCCAAGTTTGAAAGTCACAAATCCTCCAAGAACAAAAAATTTTTGATGTAAAACTATTTTATAACATCATGCAATTAGATGTACACTATACTGTGGTTGCACTGAAACTATTTTAAGACGATTTACGCTTCTTACTCAAGCGCTAGGGCAAAAAATTTCGGGAATTTTGGGAATTTTCTTAAAAACTGCCCTCAGGGCCTTAAACACAGCGCTGATCTCGGAATAGCATATCGTTAGAACGAGCAGGGAATCATGATTATTTTCACAAGTTATCATGGCCTCACCCCACCTAGTGATAAAGAAATGCAAATTTTTGTTGCCCTGGTCCAAACTTTTCAGACAGTTTATTTTAAAAAAATGTTTTTTCTTCGTTATTTATAATAAATTTAATTAAACTTTTATTGGGATTTTATCTCCGTGTTATGTTCACTAGATATCGCTACATAGGAAATCTGAAACGGCTTTGGTTAAAAAAAATGACCCTGGTCCAAATTAAATCGGCGGAGTATAGGTCATCAAACCCATAAAACGGTAATTAAAACATGTCGTAGAAGAAAGACTACTAAATTCTAATAGCTTTAGTTTACTACAAAAGGCCACGAACCATCGGCGGAAAGTTTTAGTCCGCGCCTTGCAGGGGCGGTCGAGGAATCCAACGACTTTTTCGACAGAGAGAGAACGCAAAAACACGTTTTGGCTATTTCCTTGCCGGTTTTTCATGGAAAAAGTCGATTTTTTTGGAAAGATTAAGTATGCAATAGAAATGGGTACGAAACTTTTCATGCTACGGTTTGCCAAAAGCTGTCACGGCCCTGTAAAGCGCGAGCTAAAACTTTCAGGATCGACACGATTCCTGGGGAAAGCATGGCCCTAAATTTAAAGAGATCAAGCATTTTAGCGGAATTGAGAAAAATCATAGCGTATATACTAAAAATTGTAGCTTGAGTTTAAAGGGAATTTTGCGGATTGGTCTAAAGCGGTCGAAAATATACACGAAAAAAACTTTAAGGTGTACTTCTCTTAACACCCTGTCTATACAAGTCCTTTCAAAAGCTGAATTTTTCCTTTGCAAAAAGCCCGTTATGATGTAATATTACACTTTATTCAACCACACTATCATTGTCACCAAAGGAAGTTTTGCTTCCATCAAAAAAGGAAGAAAGAAAGAGACCCTTTCAAACCCACTGATACCAAGAAATCAGTCTACCACACTGCCGTCTCAAACCTTAATTTGAAAGGCTAAGAAATCAATCCGAAAAAGATCAAGTGATGCGACCTGCATTACACCAGTTAACCTACTACGTATGATCAACATAGACGCACCCAGCCCCTGATTTCTTCATCTTTCAATACGTCGAATTCCGCGCGTGATATTTGGCGGTTTATGACCGTTGATATGATCGAGCGACTGTTGGCTGATCACCGACGTAACAAAGCACAAAAACCATCTCAAGGAGGACGACTAAAGCGAATGTTCTTTTGCGTACACATGGTCAAAGATTGCCGTTGAGAATGGTTTCAAAATCCTGGAAAAGCAAATCATGGTGTTTATTAGCTTCAATAGAACCGTTATTAATTCTAGAGAATGCTGCAAAAATTTACGGTCTAAATTGCGGCATATCACGTCAACCCAGCGCATTTCATGAACCGTTTAG
The DNA here is from genome assembly GCA_904066235.2 of Bursaphelenchus xylophilus. NCBI lineage: Eukaryota > Metazoa > Nematoda > Chromadorea > Rhabditida > Aphelenchoididae > Bursaphelenchus > Bursaphelenchus xylophilus. The sequence continues at coordinate 9,553,585 of CAJFCV020000004.1, forward strand.
ACCTTTCGTCCACACACTATCGATTGACCAAATGATTTTTGATAACAAAGTTCTTTTACAATGACAAAATTGGTCCTAACAAATAAAGAAAATTTTAGAACGTCATTTTGAGACCAGAAAGCAAGGTTTTGCCCCAGATAGCCAAGAAAAAACAGCCAAAAACTTTCTCCAAATTCCTTTTTTGACGAAACGCCACATCGATTAAAATTTGATCAGGATAGCTTCATAGCTACGTAGTACGTAAAGCAAAGAGAGGGGGCTCTGAAATTTCAAGTATCTCACAGAAACTATTTACTATTTTCAGCAATTTTCTGTGGCATCTACCCATTGGAAACGGATGTTCCAGACGACTGCAAAGATTGTGTGCCAGCATTTCCGGTCAAGGTCTCCTATGATTCCATTTTTTCCGTATTTACCTCCATCGAATACACTTGCGATGACGAGCACATCTTATACGGCGATTCGAGAATTAAGATTTGCCAAGAGGATGGGAGTTGGACCGATAATACAATTTACTGTAAACGTAGGTGAAATTTAAAAAAATTATAAAATACAGTCGGGCCTCTAGACAACAAACTCCCGTTTACCCTGTTTTGAGATTTAGATGTTAAAGTTTTGAAATAATTTCATTTTTAGGCCGAAAATGCGGACTAAAAAGAGTCATCAAAAACAGCAACAACCATTTTTCAATTGTCGATTACCATACAAGATCTTTTTTAACGGACATTTGTATCCCCGGATTTTTCATGAGTGATGCCTTGGTTTGCAGCGAGGAAGATCCCGAGGTCATCGAAGAAATCAGTTGTGAATGTAGGTTTTGCCAAATTTCTACAGCCTCCTTGGAGGGTTTCATAGACGCCTTTATGCCTCACCTCCATTGCTTCATCAAAAAAAAAACGATTATAATTTCAGTGTACCAACAAACCTTCGACTCTTGTGACACTGTCAAAAATACGGACACATTTTTCTTTTGCAAATGCGACGAAGGTTTTGAGAATGTCGACGGAAACTATGGAACTTGCACAGGTACGCTCAGTTCTATATTTTGAGCACATTTAACATTTTTTCAGCGGTTGATCACTGTAAAACTGTGGGCTCCTCAATTTGCAGAGGTCAAACTTGTACTCCCGATGGAGCCGAGTTTTCGTGCAGCTGTGGAGCTGGATACATGGGAATTGATCGGAGCGGCTATATAATGCCACCAGCTCAAGTCAATGGCAAGAGATTGCTGTTTGACGGGCAGTCTTGCGTTGGTAAGAGAGAGGGCCACGTTACGTGGCAGTATTCTTTATACAGTCAAACCTCTGCACAACGAATCGCAAAAAACTAGAGAAAATATTCGTTTTTGAAGGGCTCTGTTGTGCGAAGGCTCGTTTTGGCCTTTAATTGAATTTGGGGCACTTTGAAAATAGTCCATTACGGAAAGGTTTCTTTATACGATAGTTCGTAGTATAGAGGGAAATTTTTCCCTATAATAGACTCTTAGAATTGCCAGAATTATATGTTATCGCCTTCTTTATCGTACTAGAGTTTAGTGTACAGTCTGTATAAGTTGCTTTTGCCCTCACTGCACTTCTACTCGGTGCCCTTTTGCCCCCAAGAGCTCTTTCGGTCAATTAGTGAACTAGCCACTGTCTCTATTGCTTCTATTGGCGCTGTGCCATCGAAGCCAAGGTCATGCCCGTCCACACAATCAGTCCTACTGGGGTTAATTTTTGGGATTTCTGCCTGAAGAGTCGGTCAAACGTTAACGCTTCCCTAGCTTCCGTCAACTGTCTTTGCCGACTCACCGCCGAGACGAGTGTACGATATAGCGACTATATATTACATCTTCCACTCGGTTTGTAAATATTATATCTTTTGCTCTGTCCTGAAGCAAATCTGCATGCATCTGCCCGTTGAACCTTTACGGTTAAGATCTTCATTTCAGCTAGACGATGCTCCTTATCCGACCTGCAGAAATTTGATGGTAAGACTCGTGCCTATGGCGCAATGCCACCTTTACAAAACGCACCGTTCTGACAGTCTTTTCTCAATTTTTTCCAGGGCTTGCAATCGTCGCGGCCGACAGTCCATACTTCAACGTCGACGACACCGTCGAAGTTTACACGTCGCTTTACCAAGTCCCAAAGACTGTCCGCTGTAATAAAAACTTCGAATGGGAAGAGATTATTCCAAAAATCCGTAAGTCTTGTCAGGAAATTGCTTATAAGTATGAGATTACCCACAAGAATGTTTAAAAATACGGATTTTTTAATGGAGTAGACTTTTCGCTATCAGCTGTCTGTGCAGTTTATACGAATTGTGTGTCTTTTATATCAGTCTGTCGGGAAAGTAATGTGGACTCGTTGTGCCTTGGAATTGCATCATTGCTTTGCGACGGCTTGCCGCTACTGGGGATTTCATGCGCGACTGCAGCGAAGCCTGACATTTTTCAGCGACAAATCCACCAAAACTCCACGTTATTTTCCCGACAGACTGATAGTCACAATTTTTTTCGACAATACCATAAATTTGCAATTTTAGACTGCACTCGTCCGGACATCACCTATGTAAAACCAGAGCAGTAAGTTCATTAAAATTTTCCGCCTGGCATCTTCATTGCCGGCAGACTAACCATTGCATTTTTAGGCCATACTATCGGCCGCATGACAAAATTGAAGTGGCTTGCGGAGTGGACACATCACTTTACTTGCGTGGACCGAATATCTTGGAATGTCTTGGAGATCACTGGAGCTTTCAGAGTACTTGCAAGAGTAAGTGGGCTGGAATTGCGTCAAATGCGACGCTTACAAAAACACATGTGTTCGTGGAAGTGTTCTTCCACATATCTTGCCCGAGTCAAAGCATTGTCAGCGAAGATATTCAGCGATTGTTGCCGACGCGCGCAATGCGATGAGTTATCAGAGAAAAACATGTTTTTGGCCATAGCTAAGCCAATTTTTTTAATGAGTTATTTTTTGTAGAAACACTGCAATTTTCGGTAGGAGTAAGGCAATTTTTTTCGGAAAAATCTTTTCACCAACTCTGCCTAGAAGCGTCAATTTTTCCTGCAAACCGCGAGCAATGAAACCCCATTCTAGTCAAGAAGAAGTTAGGGCATTACCTTGTATCATGCGTCATCCAGATACGATCTTTGCATTTCAAGCACTGCTCTACAAACCTGAAAAAGAAAACTGTTCAAGAAATAACCACTTTTTCAGAGCACCAGTGTGCCGAACCCAATATAGCAGGCATCGAGTCTTTGGAGTTTGTGGATAAACCAAAGTCCTTTGAAGTTGGGACTAAGATCGAATTCAAATGTCGAGCAGGAATATTAAAAGGGAAATCAACGTTAATATGCAATAAGGCACCAACTGATCAACCCCCCGTGAGATGGAATCCAGAAGAATTACCGATCTGTGAGGAGTCAACTCTTCCTCCTCCTCCTCCCCCTTCTACTCCTCCTCCTCCTACTCATCCTCCTACTACTCATCCTCCTACTCCTCCTCCTCATCCTCCTACTATTCCTCCTCCTCCACGTAAGTGTTTTTGGCGTCTCGTGTTGCCGCCTGAACTCTCAGTGGCGGCTTAATTTTTTCCGCGGTGCAGAGTTTTCATGGAATCCAAAAATTGCTATCATTCAGTAGTCATCATTTTGTATACATAGCTATAGATTTCAGAGGCTTCTTGTCCAACATGGCAGATTACTGATCCGCACTTGCAAATTCAAGGCGGTGATAAATCACCTTATATGCCTGGCGACAGTATTAAGTTCATATGTGATGGACCCACTGAAATGGTGGGGGACCCAACGTACAAGTGTCTCGCGGCGGACGAAGAAAAAGGCGAGCGATTTCCGAAGTGGGATCACGATGAGTTGCCGCATTGTAAACATGTTGACGTATTTGACTGCGAATTGAAGCTGAATTCGGGAGTGATTTCGAATTCCGAGGGCTTGAAACTGGGAGAGAGTGCGACGTTTCAATGTGCACAGCCCAATTACAAATTGTCACGTAAGTTGATTTCTTTATTCTTACAGTGGCGGACCTGATTCAGTGGCAAAAAATATATTATTTTCCTTCCGGGAAGCATCAAAAATGTAGCAAAATACCTCCCTCTCCAACTAAAAAACTCCGCTCAAATCGGAGCTTTATCACTTGGAAAGAGAGCTATTTTTCTGCATTTTTTGCTACTTCCCGGATGCAAAATGCTACGTTTTTGCCACCGGATCAGGTCCGGCACTGTATGTAAAAATTGTTTGCGCAAAAAACATTTTTTTAACTAGGCCACTGGACCTACGCCTAAAAAATAATAATTTTTATCCCCCAAAAAAATCCTTAATCCATTTTCAGATACCAACCCCGTCACCTGCATTAATTCCCAGACCCGTCGTCGACGCGCTTCCAACCGTTGCATTGCCCAATGGCAAGCTCCCGAGTTCCTTCAAATCGACCAACCTGCCACTTTTTACTGCGAACTCCAACCTGAATGCTCTGAACTAACGGTGGAATGGACAAGTCATCGAGAGCCTTCAACCTTGACCACTTTTCGAAGCAAGAACTCGGCGTTCGGCACAATAACTCGTGTGAAGAGTTCGGATAGCGGAAGCTACACTTGTGAAGTTCGAGATGTCAACAATGAGCTGGTGGATCAGGTTTCGGCCATTGTAAGGGTTGGAGAAGCTGATGAGATGATAACAACTCCGTTTCTTGTTAATACAAGGTAAGCGGATAAAGTCATCAAAAAGGGTTGCTACGACTTTTCGAGTCGGCAACGATTCGTGTCAACAATACTATGGATTGCGTTGGTTCGACGTTGTGCATTGGGGAGGCTAGGAGAAGCCTTAGTTAGCAGAAATAATAAGAATGGTCGGGTCCTAGGAAAAAGCCGACATATTGCAAGTCTTCGCAAGTCTCCGCCGAGCCTGCGCCAAGCGTTCGCCGATCATCCGACGGCTTTGCCAGGCTTTGTAAGCACTTCCTACATTGCAAAGCCCCCTATTGTGGAGACGTTGCAAAAGATAAGAATGTTTTTTTGCAAGGCACTCGCTCTGTGCAGAAACTATCAAGATTTTTGTCGCTTTCCCCTTCAAATCCAATGTTCTTTCAGCCCGGCCCCTCTCACTTCCCCGTTAACCCTTCCACATTTGGATTTTCCCATTCCGGAATGCATCGATCAACAGCCGATGCAACTCTCCTGCCTGCCTCAACTGGACCTCGAACGGTTGCCCTCCGGCTTCATTTCGCCTGTCTCCGTTCCATGGCCCACAATCTCCGATAACGATCCGAATATCCGGATTTCCACGGACCTGCCCGGATTAGGCTCCGCCCCTTTTACATTCACCGGCAATGAGGATGTAATCCATTGGATGGCCGAGGACATGCATGGAAGTCGAGCGGAGTGCACAACAAAAGTCGTGATTAACAGTAAGTTACAATTAAAAAAGTAACAAAAACTGTGAAAAGAAAAAAAAAATTATTATTTTTTTTTGAAGGTACCCAAATTTTTACAATTTTGATATTGCTAAAACTAGGCACAAGTTAGATTAATATCAATCGAATAATATTTCCACAAACAATCAGTCTTTTCCAAACAAAATTCGCCAAGATAAGTGAAAAACGCCTTCTGTCTGACGACCTCCTCATTTCGCATGATCTCTCATTGTCAGAAAAATATCACGTAAATGCTCTCGGTTGAAATTTCGAACTCAAATTTTTTTAGGATTGATTTACTCCTCTTGCTGAGTGTGTGAGCAAAATTTCAAGAAAAAATTTCATATTCGATAAAAGTTACAGTAATTTTTATTGAGATTATTTGGCGCTTTGTAAAGCTAATTATTATGCTCTGAGGGCAATTTATACAATAAAGAGGCGGAAAAATTATAAAAAGGTTTAGTTAAAGACTACAAAAATAAGTTTTGAGAAAAAAGAAGGCGGTTAAAACAACTTTTTTGCAGAAAACCTGCAATGATTAGCATATTACGGTAGTGCAATGTAAAAAAATATATTTACAACGTTAGTTAAAGGGTTACAAAATATTCTAAAGCCATTTTTCGATAATATGCACGGTCAGTAAAGAATTATTTCAATGTAAAATTAAAGAAAATTTCAGTTTTCAAAAGGAAAAGGCGAAATATAACGGAAAAATGAGAGAGAAGAGAGACAAATTTGAGAAATTGTGTAATTTGAAGGAAATTGGAAGAAAAATGTGTGAATTTTTATTTGAGGGGTTACAGCAGTCTTTACGAAGACGTATTTTACCTATCAATTTACTCGAAAAAATTCAAGAATAGCCATGGGGGACCAAGGTAAGCTTTTTTTTGAAATTTTCAAAAAAAAATCCGTATTTTAAAAAAAAATTGACATTAAAATAATTGTGGCGCTCCAAAAATCCCACTACAGTATCATATGAATCAAAAAATATCCAGTTTTCCCCCATTTCGATCACAAATATCTAGTGTAATATCAATTTTTGTTCAAAACCCTAATTTCTCCCTAATTTTTCTCCCAATTTCCCTCAAACTCCCACATAATAATTACAAAGCTAGAAAAAGTAGTGCTGGAAAAAAACATAGCAGTTAAATTTCACCAAGCTTCGAAGTGGATATGTTTGATCACCAGTATAACCTACAACAATGTTTTACATCCCGTGGGATCCGTTCGCTCTCTAAAGTCCACCAACGCTCTCCAAAGGCCTTATATGATATTTGGAGGCTATAGCAGAGTCTTAGCGGCAAAAGCGGCGTTCCACGAGTCGTTCGCACTGCTGACATTTTACCTCACAACACCATTCGAACCGACAATGACAGGGTTCGGTTTGCCATTCGTACTTGGTGTCATAGCCACGTCCGCAACATAATGTGTCGCATTCTTTGTCATTGGCGCATTCTCTGCCTCTTGTCCCACCAATTTCATTTTTGGGGTCAATTTCGCAATAGTCCGGCGAGTCCTCCAGAAACACCAAATCCGCCCGATTCGCTGGCATCGTGCTCAGTTGATATTCGTATTGAGGCAGCTGGTTGGTGGGGGCATTTACTTTGTAGGGATGGGCTGGCTGCGCGATATAGCGTTCAGTTCGGCTGACGGCGGGGGGAGTTCGGACAATAAGTTCGTTACTGTCGGGGGTTACGGTAACCTAAAAAAATTTAAGTTTAGTACTTAAAATGGCCTTATATATGATCAGAAATCATTTATGACTTCATTTCCCCTCATGTTTTCTAATTTCCACCCCTCGGCGACATTTTATACGACCAAACGCTTTTTTCCGAAATTATAATCAAAAATTTGAATATTCAAAAGTTTAAAATTTCCAAAAATCTCTAGTTAGAACCTTAATGGCACAATCTAACCATAGGCAACAGTTTTACATCTTCTAAGTGACATTTTATACGATGAAAAATGTATCTTAAATTTTTCGTATAAAATGTCTCCCACAACAAAAATGGCCAAATTTTCTGCCCTAAAGTCTTACAAAAAATATTCCCTCACCTGTTGAGCTCTTTCATATTTGATCTTCAAGTTTTTCGCAAATTCATCAATATCGGGTACCACTTTCCAGCAAGTCTTTGTAACACAGCTTCCACTGACTCCATGGCACTTGCACTTCGTTTTCATTGAGCTAGCGAGTACCTTCCTTCCAACGCGGTTGTTGTGTAAATTCATTTTCGCTCGGCTATCCAACTTTCGTTTTTCAGTTATATCGACAAATCGTCGACTGAATTGATTGCCATACTTGAGGTTGTCGGAGCAGCCGGACCAAATAAAATCCTTGGCGGGTTGGCGAGGTCGGTCGCCGCAGCCGCAATCGGGGATTAGGCCTTTGGCACAGGCTTTCGCCACGGAATGAGAGACGGCGCCCGCGGAGAGCGCGTACACATAGGCGGATTCTCGGCTGGCTACTGAAAATGATTTCATAAATATTAAGATTCAGACAGCTTTCATCGTATAAAATGTCACTTTTTGAGGAAAAGATATTTTAGGGCCAAAAATATGTAAATTATTGCCAAACGGCATAACAGAAGAGTTCTAACTATTAGTTACAGTCGTGTTTGTACTCTAAAATTTAGATTTCCCTTAACTAATCTACTACTACAGGGTCTTTCAAGAAACGTGAAGGAAAGTAGGAGGCGCCGAAAGTTATAGCCTCCTACTTTCCTTCACGTTTCTTGAAAGACCCTGTATAATATTTTTTCGCGATTTCGCAACTTACTATTCAACAGTGCGGTTCCAAAGCCATGTTTCGCGGAGCAATTCCATTTTTCATTCGAGAACTGCGTCTGGCATTCGTCCACAGCGTCTTTGAGACCATTGGCGACCGCTCGCATCGCGGATGGGTTGTGTTTGCAAAGCTCGAGTTGTTTCTTTGATAATCCGGGCAAAGAATTGCAATCAAAGTAGTGGGAGGAGGGCAATGGGGCAGAAGCCATTTGGGTTAGCATCCTAAAAGGTTTTTGGGTGAAATTTGGTTTTAGAAAATAAAAAAAATTGAAATTTTAATCTTGATACCTAAAATATTTCAACTAAAGATTGTTGAGTTTTAAATCAAATCCGGATTTTATGGAGTTATTAGAGTCTAGAAGAAGCATAAATCGCAAAGACTTGGGTAAAAAACTGAATTTTTCTGTTTACTTTCGGTTGTTACCTAAAATCACGAAAACTCCTCCGAGAGCTAAAGCAATCGATAAAATTCGATCGATATATTTGATTCAGGTCATTTAGAACTGAATCGATCTAAATGGCACGTGTGTACACGGTAAAAGTATAATTTAAATCAAAAATTTTAGTTTTGATGCCTAAAATAATATACTTTTTGCTCTACGGGCCCGAAGATCCAATTTCATTTTATAAAACTTGAATAAACTATGTACAATAGTCTTAAAGAATCGACCAAGAGTAAAATCAACTTACCACCAAGCCTGAACCACGTGTATAAACAGGAAAAACGGCAGGAGTCGTGTGTAAATCATGGTCCCTGCAACTGTGGTTCGTTATTATCAAATCTGAGTGTATCCTTACGGAAGAATCATGAGAAACGAGCGGAAGGAATCACATTTTCGACAGTATAAAAGCCCCCCACGGACAATGGAGGACAATTGAACCGGTTAGGGAGCGAATTTTCAATTTTTCGAGCGCCAAAAGCAAAACTCCTTTATTATTTTTGTTTTATGTAGGACCAAACTCATAAACTTTGGGCTGATTCAGCTCGTGAGGCATGCTACGGGCGGATTGTGGTTGTTTTTGGGGCGTTTATGAGACCACACACTGGTCAAGACTTCATTTTGACATTGTTTTAGGGTTTAGACATTGTGTAGGCCAAAAAATTCCTTCAAAGACAAAAACATGTCTACGGAAAGTTGGATATCAGTTTGAGAAGAAATTATGAGCTCGGAAAACATCTGGAAACAGAGGTGTGACAAAAGTAATATAAATTTTAGGCCTGATGAGCATGATTTAGATACCATATGCGAGAATTTCGAGGAAATAGTAAAAATTAGGTGAGACTGGGCAAAAAGAAGATTTATTTAACAAGGAAAGTACTTTTATGGGGGCTCCTACTTTTTGACGGGACATATCTCAAAAAATCCGAAAAAATGTGCTGATCAAGGATATATAAATCTTAGCTGCCCATTTTAGGTTTTCAGGGGTGAAAATGCCAAAAAACTGGCTTAATTTCCCTACAAAAGGCGCAGGCATTCGAAACGATAAAAAGCGCAGTCGGTCTCTTCCTTCGGAAGAGAGCGGTGTGGCCGAGTGGCTAGTGCCGTAGTCTGGGAATCAAGAGGGGGAACGCCGCACGGGTTCGATTTCCCTTTTGGGCTGAATCAACTTTTTTTGAAGTTGAAGGTCGGAAAAATAAATTTTTGGGCCAAGACTGATTTATTACGTTTTAGAAACTCAATAAACATCATTTTAAGCCAAAATAAAAATTGTAAACTTGTGAAAAATTAAGCGAAAAGGGGTTCATATAGGACTTTAAGTCAACTTCCGATTTAGTTTTCACCCCTAAAAACCTAAAATGGGCAGCTAAGATTTATATATCCTTGATCAGCACATTTTTTCTGATTTTTTGAGATATGTCCCGTCAAAAAGTAGGAGCCCCCATAAAAGTACTTTCCTTGTAAAAAAAGGTAATGTAAGATTTCCGAATTGGAATGGTTACATTGGGAATTTTTAGCATCGGATATATTTTGTCGTATAAAATGTCACAGAGCCCTAAATTCACAGTAACGGTGGAATTCGCACGACTTGCTGAGGAAATATCTGACTTTTCAGTTCACCCTGAGGGGTTTAGGATTCCAATTCAGGAACTTCTACGCTCTGTTTACCTAAGTCGCCGGAATTAAATCCAATGCTAATATAAGGAGAAAACAATAGAAAAAATGACTGAAATTGGAAGGGAAGAGGTTAGGACGGTGAATTATGACTAGCCACAGGGTCAGAAAAAGTTGTATTTTTCAAATTAGCGAAGCTTGGGTCTAAAATTCTTTTGCGTATAAAATATCACCTAGTCAAAAAATTGAAATTTTTTTTGAAAAATCTAGTCTTTTGGTAGAAAATGAAGCAGAAAACAAGACGATCCGAAGCCAAGACGTTTTGAAAACAGTGAGGCGGCACTTGCGTCCCATTAAGTTTTTATGTTCGGCTTGTTACCGATTTCCGTAAAACCATTAAAACGAATTTCCAGCGGTGAGAGAATTAGGAGTGTCCGGAAAACAGTTGCAAATTTCAAAAGGAGTCTTTAAGGCGCTTTGGATACATTGAAAAGAAGATTTTTGTAAAATACGGAAACGCTGAGCATAATTTACAATTATTTTTCATATATAATGTCGCCAATTAGAGTTTTTGTAGGCCAATTTGGAGGTGATTTAGCGGAAAGACAACGCTCAAATCATCAATCAAAAAAAATTTTGATGAGAAAAGATTTTTCGTATAAAATGTCACCGACGGCAAAATTGGTGGAAGTGGCAAAAATAGCAAATGTATGACAAAAGGAGAAGAAAAAATGGAAGAAAGGAAAAAGTAAATCATAATTGATCGTTTTTTCGTATTTTAGAGATTTTCGAATAAAATGTCACCTCTGGAAAAATGAGACCTCTGTAACAAAAAAAATTTTAAGGGTACTATAAATTCATTGTCTAGAGGTTTCATCTCCAGATTCACCCTCAAAAATATTCAAAAAAAAAAACATTTTATGAGCTGCTAACAACTTCTCCGTCCCCTCCAAACCCTTGACCATGCCGCGAAATTAATGGCCCGCAAATTCCTCCCCAATGTTTACAGCAAAACAATATCTCTCGGATGAGACTATGATACGAGAATGGGAACCGTGACATCTCCCTATAAAGCTCCATTCAACGGCGTTGAATAGAGCCCCGCTTCAAAGCGGGGTCTGGGGAAACCGATCCCAACTTTTGGACGCAATCCACTCCCTTTTTACCGGAGGGCCCGTGCAGTGGAAAAAGATATCATAAACCGATGCGCCTATCTTGGGAGCGTTGGCGGGCTTGCGCAACGGGCGTGCAATGCAATGTGAGGTGCAAATTGACTGTAATAGAGATGAGTGGAGAGGATGGACGAAAATTAGACGCTTGTTTATATAGCAGATATGAAATTGAATTAGGAATACGTAAATAAAGTGGGGAAAATTGTAATTTTTAGGTTAAAAAGGGGACGTTCTTAACAGCGAATTTTAAGAGGCCCAAGAATGACTCATATGTTAATGGAACTTGATCCCAAGCTACGTTAAATTTTTCCATGAAAAATGTGGGATTGTTAGCTTTCCCTTTGCAAGAGACACCCGAGGTTTTCAATCTGAAAGGCGCCAAAATTTTTATTTTTTTCAAATTGCTAGGCAAGAAAATAGACTGTTTTTATGCTAGGAAAGCCATTTGTTTAGAAATAATAAGGTACTAAAGACTTTTATGATCGACTTTCCTAATTTTTACTAGTGTCTCGGCTGCAAAAATCGCTGAACATCTCGGCTATGCAAAGAAAAATATGAGGATAAAATGAGTTCCTCGCTATGAGATCTGCCATCTCAAAACTCTTACATTTCTAAAATTCGATGGTGACTATACATTTCAATAAAAATCCCCAAAAAATCACAATATTTCCCCCGCTTTCCGCTAGCTTCTAACCCCGTCGAAAATTGGGCGGCGACTGCGAAAAATGCGCAAAAATTGAGGGTTGAGAAACAAACCCAGGCGGTACAATAAAAACAATACTATAATTTGGAACGGATTTACGATCGCGGGAAATGTTTTTCCGAGGTGTGCCATGCGCGGCTTTTCGCCTTTACGGCGACAATAAAAAATTGTAAATGAAGGAGTGGAGTAATTTGAAGGGAGACTGTGAAAAAGAGATTCGAATGTTATCTATGGGATCTGATGCGGATCGGTGAGGGACTATGGGAAACGAGGAGAGAAGGTCAGCGAAAAAATTGAAGTAGAAATCTTGAATTTCCGTCGGATTTTTTTTACATTTTTCTTCGAATTTTGCTTGCTTTTCCCACAAATAGGCCACAAATCAATTCAGGAAATTTTAAGCTCGCGCTTTGCAGCAGCGGCCGTGATTTTTTGAAATCTTGGGAAATGGATCTGTAACTTTGAACAGACGGTAAATTTTTTGAGACCTGTTCGAGATTTTGAGCTTGTGATTTGCAGAATCTGTCTAAAATTTTCGGTCAGGAATTGGCCAAAAAGTATGATTTTCTCTATGGAGCCTTAAAAATCCTCCTGATTTTATGCACTCTCTCGAAAAAACGTCGTGGAATACTAGTCTGTTCGTCAAGTCGCTAGAGTGATTTCGGCGGCATGCACTGTGCAGACAAAATCAGAGTGCGAGCGACAGCCCCAAAAAAGCCTACTGCACGGTGCAAGGAGCCAGAAACTGCACAGTGCATGTCGCCAAAATCACTCCAGCGACTTTGCGAACAGACTAGAATTTCACGATGTTTTTTTCGAGAAAGTGCATAAAATCAGGAGATTTTTAAGGCTCCATCGAGAAAAATCATACTTTTTGGCCAATTTCTGACCGAAAATTTTAGACAGCTTCTCTAAATCACAAGCTCAAAATCTCGAACATGTCTCAAAAAATTCACCGTCTGCTCAAAGTTACAGATCCATCCCGCAAGATTTCAAAAAATCCAAAGAATGTGGATCCCGAAAATTACATAAAAAAGCCAATCGGCAAGTTTTCGGAACAAAGTCCTTGATTCGAAAATTTTGGGGAAATTTATGAGGGCGCATTTGATTATGGGTGTCGCAATTCTCAGCGTCGGAAGCAAAAACTCTTTGCAAATGGGATAGAAATTTTCATAATCCAAGGAAAACAATTTTGAGCGAGAAAATTAGAGTATTCAAGCAAGAAAAGCATATAAAATTACCCAAAAATGCAGCTGCAAATAGCCGAAACGGTCGGATAACCGTAAAAATGGCAGAAAATATTGCCCGTTTTGGGCGATGCGGCCTTTCCAGCGCCAGAAGCGGTTGTAAAATGTTTTTATGGCGATCGGAAACTACAGTCCGCATATGACGGCAGCCATTGCGCAAGGCCAATATTTTCTGTAAACAGCGATTGCATGACATTTTACGACCGATTTTTGGCGCATGGTGTTGTTAGAACCATGACTTTTTATACAGAAAAAAAAGAGCAAGGTACAGTGGGGGACCTCATCCAGTGGCAAAAAACGTACCATTTTGCATCCGGGAAGTATCAAAAATGTGGCAAAATGCTTCCCTTTCCAAGTGAAATAGCTTTGTTTTGAAGGGCGTGCCCTTTTCCTCACAAAAAGAGCGGGCGCGCTTTTGAAATCTGAGTTTTTTCACTTCGGGAGGGAGGTATTTTGCTACATTTTTGGTACTTCCCGGATACAAAATGGCACGTTTTTTGCCGCTGGATCAGGTCCCCCACGGTAAAGAACGCCGATAATCTCGGCTGCTACTGCAAAGGTCGACCTAAAATTTTAAAGAATTGATGTAAAACATACGCAATTTATGAGAAAATATTTTGAAAAAATCGCATCTTGAACGCTGACTTGGAAGAATCAAATCATCACATTTTAGGGGTATCTTGAATGCCAACATTATACAAAGTTATCCGAAAACTCCTCTATTTTGTGACCTCCAAAAAAAAACAAAATTCCTTGTAGATTCCAAAGACTTACGTGTCAAATGTCCCGATCACCATGTCGAGCAAGTCTACAACTCCGTTGGCCCCGAGATTGCCGTCAACTTGCCGCCAGTTGAAACAGAAGGCGGTGGGATCAACGTGAATGTGCAGTATCATCCGCCGAACGGCAGTCAATGGCACTTGGATCGTCCGCTGATCGTGAACGTCAGCGTGATCGACGAGAACGGCAGCCAGGCCTGGTGCCAGTTCAGCTACATGGCCGAGACGGCCGACTGTCCCTCGTGGCAGATAAATTCGCGTTACAAGTGCACGCAAAAGTCGAACATTACGATTTGCAGTGCGTCCGTGTGTCCGACCCGCGAGATTCCGCCCAACATCCAGGAGCTGGTCTGCGTCCCGGGGCATGGCTGGCGCATTCTCGAGGAGAACATTGACTCCACGTCCATTACTCACCTCGGCTCCGCACCGAAAATGCAGAGCGCCCCGATCTGCGTCAGCGAGATGATGTCGAGTGTGACGTTGGTGCTGAATTATCAGCTGAGCAACGCGGATTGGCAGTGCAGCCGGGACTTCTTGGAAAGGGTAAAAAATGTAGCTAGCGGTAGTAAAAATAACATACGGCTAAAAACTAGCGAAAAATAGAGGGTTTAAGTATACACAGTGCGGGTCAGGATCCAGTGGCAAAAAGACATTCCCATTGCGTTCAGGAAGCATTCTGAATACCTCCAAATACCTCCTTCTCTGACCGGAAATAGCGTTCTTTGGAAGAGAGACGAAGAAAGTTGTTGGTTTCAAACGAAGAAAGAGGAAAGCAATCCCGCCTCATGCTTTACTCTCTCTTCTTTCTAACACCACAACTTTCACATTCACTCTTCAGAAGAACGCTATTTGTCAGAGAGGACGGTTTTTGGAGGTATTCGGAATGCTTCCACGCCACAATGGGAGTACCTTCTGGACACTGGATCCAGTCCCGGACTGTATAGCAAACCGCTTTTCAGATCCGCTCAAAAATGAGCCAATTCCTCGAAGAGCAATGCACGGACGTTGGCTGGACTTACAGCGGCGCTGATATGGCCAACGCAAGCAAGTTGGGTCTCAATTTCACCACGCATAATCGCGACACTCCCGCTGTTTTGGGATGTATCGATTCCATTACGGGGCATGTCCCGCTAATTCCTCCGCCCTGTCCGAATTCGGGAGTCCGCCGAAACACCACCAAGTATCATCTGCGTTGCCCTACCGGCTGGGGAGCCAATAATCGATTGAGATGCGGTGAGAAAAAGTTCTGATTTTCTGCGGAAAATGGAGATTTTTTGGGGAAAAATCTATTTTTCCAGAAAAATGCCCTCCTGGCTACCACGTGGACAATGAATCCTGTGCTCCGTGCCCTCGAGGCACGTATAATGTAAATCCCGAGTTCACCGACTGCATCGCATGCCCTGAGGGTCAGACCACGCTCTCTGATGCGGCAATGGGCGAGCACATGTGTGTTGCGCAATGCCCGCCAGGTTTTTTCAGTCGTCGCAGCGGTCTGGCACCATGTTCGCCCTGTCCGCAAGGAACTTATCAACCGGATTCGGGCCAAGAAGGATGCTTATCGTGCGGAGATGGATTGACCACGACTGAATTAGGGACTAAAGACGTCAATGATTGCAGATGTAAGCGAGTTTTTGGATTTTAAAATTTAGTTTTGACTTGTAAATAATATTTATTTTTGATTTTCAGCCCAATGCCTAACTGGATTTTATAGTCCATATGGAGTGGAGCCTTGTGAGCCATGCCCGATTGGGCATTATAATGAAGGAGAGGGATCAATGATGTGCCATCGATGCCCGCCTGGATTTACAACTGCGAGTGTTGGAAGTACAGGGCCAAATGAATGTCGAGGTAAGCCATAATGGTTTTATTGATCAGAAAGGCCAAAAAAATCAATTCTCGTTACCCTACAGTGGGGGACCTGATCCAGTGGCAAATAACGTACCATTTTGCATCCGGGAAGCATCAAAAATGTGGCAAAATGCTTCCCTCTCAAAGTGAAAAAAAACTCAGACTTCAAACGCGCCCGCTTTTTTTGTGAGGAAAAGGGCGCGCGCCCTTCAAAACGAAGTTTTTTCACTTGGAGAGGGAAGCATTTGGCCACATTTTTGATACATCCTGGATGTAAAATGGCACGTTTTTTGCCACTGGATCCGGTCCCTCACTGTATGTTTCTAGGTCCTTTTGAACAAGAAACTAGAAAATTTTAGCAATGAAAACCAGAATTTTGTATCAAAAAGTATCGCAGAGCCATAAAATTGAATCTCGAGCATAGTGGAACCTCGGCAGGCCAGATGAAGATCCGAATCCGGCAATTCATAAGTGAAATTCGTTACAGGTTATCCTCAATTTTACAGCCTCAAATTATGAATTTCACTTACGAATTCCCGGATTTTGGGTCTTCCTCTGGTCTAACGAAATTCCACTATGCTCAAAATATTATTCAAGCTCAATTTTATGGTTTTTCGATACATTTTAACACCAAATTCTGGCTTTCCATCAAAAATCTTTCGACAAATATTTTCAGTGAGTTCCTGTTCCTCTGCGGGCTGCTCAAACCGCGGCGAATGCCTCGGTGATATTTGCAAATGCGACATCGGATTTACTGGCAACACTTGCGATGTGCCCTTCAACCTTTGCAACGCTTCGTTCTGTCTGAACAATGGAGTATGCAATTTCAACGAAAACGATGGGTCTTTTTGCACCTGTAGCGAAGGATTCAGTGGGCGACGGTGCGAAATTGACATGGCAAAAATGACGCAGCGTTTCAAGCGAAAAGCGGGAAGATGGAGCTCTAGCAGCAGCCAGAGTTGGCATCAAAGCTCGTGGTTCAATTCGAGCTCCACTGGAGACAGTAAGTTTTAGAAAAATCGCACTGAAACACATGATAAGACTGTTTTAAGTCAAATCGAACGTTACCAGAAACGGAACGTCGTCAATTGGGGAAAAAGACGATTGGGGAGACTGAAAAGAAGTATTTTTCTTCGATGTAAGTGTCGAAATTAGAATAATCGATGGCGCTGAACTCGAAAATGACATTCATTTCTTTTGATCGTTACTACTCTGCTTAAGTAGTACTGTAAAGTTAGTAATTTTTTGAATTTTTTTACAAATACTAGATTTAGGGGTTTTCGATAGTGCTGATTCCGAAAATCTTATTTATTTTTTTCGGTGCACATTGAAAACCCCTAAATCCAGTATTTGTGAAAAAAATTCAAAAAATTACAAACTTTATAGTACTACTTAAGCAAAATAGTAACGATCAAAAAAGTGAATGTCATTTTAGAAATCAGTGTCATCGATTATTCTAATTTCGACACTTACATCGAAGAAAAACGATACTTTTCAGTTTCTCCAATTGTCTTTTTCCCCAACTGACGACGTTCCGTTTCTGGTAACGTTCGAGTTGACTTAAAATAGTCTTGTTATGGGTTTCAGTGCCAATTTTCTATCAACTAAAAAAATCCATGATCTCCTACTACAATACAATTTTCCTATTATTTCAGCCGAATCTCCGGAAATTCGTTTTGCCCCGACCACCAAAGCTAAAACAACATTAATTCCGCGCACAACTACCCGCCACCGGCCTCACACAACCATCCCTACAACCACTCAGACTCCAGTTGTAACAACTGAAAGTGTTGCGACTACACTTGGAACTACAAGTCAGCAAATAATACCAATCTCAGCAAGTTCCCAAACCTCAGTCGATGGCTATTGTCAGCTCAACGACTGCTATGATGGAAAATGCAGCAGTGAAGCGAATATTTGCAATTGCAACGACGGATTCAAACGGGATGGTACTTTGAAGCGGTGTATTCAAGACAAAAGCTGTCGGAATTTGGGGATCTGTGTGAAAAACAATACAAAAGAGGTAGACGGAGATTGGGATACGGGAAAATGGTAGGTTTAATTTATTTGGAATGGCTTTTTGAAGACTTTTTACATTATACTAGACAAAAAACATCGGAAAGGTACATAAAACACCGTAAATGCCTTTAAAAATTAATATTTGTACTTGGTACTGTAGTCTCTGGGAGATACCACCAAACCGCGGCCTTTTCTTGCTCCTCTATAGACAGTTTCTATTATATCGATCACCTCCTGAGCCTCTTCCATAGGCCAATTGATCTTATTGTTGTTACCTGTCCCCAAATCCACCATGATGTGCTTGTTTCGGAAGAAGAACATGATCGTACATGGGTCGTACAGCTCGTACATTGTGTTAAAATCGGGGGTTTCGGTGGTATCGACCAAGTAAATCACGGCAAAGTTCTTCACGAGATTCTGGATCTTGTGTAACGTCTGAAAAAGCGAAATAAGCGACAGGATCTCAGAGACACCTTATTTTGCGTGTCTACGAACACATAGAACATCTAAATAACAAAAACGAAAAAAATCAATATTAACTTACCTCATCCATAACCATGCAAGCCGGATCCCAATCATGGCCAAAACGAATCACAACTACTCGATCCTCCTCTGATAGAATGGCCTGGTCCACTTGCCAGCCATTGTGAAGATGAGGGAGAAGATACGACATTTCTGCAAAAGAAAAACCAATCCTTCTCCAAAGCTAGGCGAAAATTTGAAACGAAAGCACGGAAATTATGTTATTACTGATTAACAAAAAGCTACAGCAATAAAAGACGCTGCAACGTGTAGAGAAATATCAACTTCTAACACTAGCAGAGCTCTCGCTGCAAATTTTCTTTGCAAAGAAAAAAGCTTGCGAAATTTCCGGAAAAACAGGGCAAGACTTGACGCATGTGTCAACTGTCTCATTTCTCCATAACTTCTCGGGAAAGTACACATACAGTATAAAAAAGTAATCCTTCTGATCAATGAAGCCATAACGAACCGTTTCTTACCAAATTTACTTGCAAAAAAATGTGAAATTCAACAAGAAGTTGGACAAAACAAGGCCAATATTGGGCTTAAGGCACAGGATTCACAGCTCAAAAACAATAAGACTCTTGGCAATTCATCATTCGAAGGCTTGTATCTGTTCATAACCGAGCTAATAGAATATGGCAACGATATCAAGCACGTTCATGGAACGAAATCAGTCAAGTTTACCATTGAGGACTACAACAATATAAGAAAAGACCTAATCAGCAGAAAATAGTGGGCTAAACGCTGCTGCGTTCTTCACGAAGTTTCTTGGCGGCGTCATGGACGTAGTTCAGGAAGTAGGGACCGCCTTTGCTAACCATCCAGTTGTAGGCGGGGCCGGGAATGACAGCTTTTGGATGATCGTAATAAATGAGGACATAGTCAAATCTAAAAGCGTAAGACTTGAAGTATAAACCACTTCCTTACCCTTGGTTTTCATATTCTTTGTGAGGACGGACTCTGAGAGTCGAGGAGTAAGTTTCAACCCGCACTGAGTATTTGTCTGCTTCTGATGTGGGATGTTCTTCTTCTGTGAGGACCTTACTCTCAATTGTGTAGATTCCACTCTTGCTCCATCGTTTCTCACGCCGATAGATGTATACTCTCGGATTTAGGGGTCTTGGGAATCGATGGAGCCAGCGGACAATATCGATTGTTTCATCAACTGACTCGATCACCTAAAACAATGTAATTCTAATACTTCTTTCGGGAAATTTAATCCGCTTTAATATCAGACAAGTTGACAGGTCCTAAACTTCGAACAAAAATCAAATTCAGACTTACTTCAAGTTCAATGACATGAGGATCCCACTTTTTCCTGTAATTATCATCCATTTGGGCGTCTACAAAGTCTTGAGCGCTGATGTCGTCGTAAGTCCCGCAACATCGGTATTCATAGGTGTCTAGATCGGGGAGCCATCTCCTATGGACGGTGCATCGATGGTCATTGTAAAGTTTTTCCCACTTTAATTGCCCAAAGTCCTCGACTTCATGTTCGAATGAAGTAAAAGCCGGGTCAGCGTTTTCTCTTATTTCGTTTGGGTCGATTTCTATCGTTGTTGGGGCAATATTTTCTTTCCTATCATCCTTGTGCCCACTGCAACATGAGACTTCTTGTTTCTTCTTCTTCTCATCCTCATTTAGAGTGGAAACTGCGGCGAATGAAAAGACGAGGGCCCATTTTTTGTGGTTGAAAGGTGGTGGCGTTGGTTGGGTGACAACGCTGTTCCCCTTGGTGCTATATTGTCTATACCTCTGTCGATGAAAGGGATTGCATTTGTGGAGGTGCGGGCGAAAAATGGTGCAGAGACGACGGACACTACTCATTTTCTCTTCATATGGGTCTGCAACACTAAAGTTATAAAAAACATGGTCCGCGATAGATCTAAACTAATACAAGTCAACAAATATCAATAACAGATCCATAAAAATTCCAATAAGAATCAGATATTCTCGGTGGCCGACCAATAAAATCATCGAAAACATCCAAATTATTGTATTATTAACGACTTTATACACGTTATAACATATGGAATGATATTCTAAATACAAATTATTTATGCTGCTCTCTTCTGGACAGCGGCATCACATGCTACGACCTTCACCCGATCAACGGGGCCTTCAATGGCGCGGAAGGAGTCGCGGAATTCCACACTATTCATCAAGAAAGTCCAGACATTATCACAGAAGCGGTATGCTCGTAGTTTTTCGGCCTAAAATTCAAAAAAATGGTACCAAAAATCGGCGACATACCTTGAAAGTCGTCTTATTCTTCAGTCTATTGCTCAATGCGTGGTTTATACACTTGTCGAAGGTTGCCATAACACGTTGTTGTAACTGTGGTGGGATGTGGCCATCTCTGACAAACTCGTCCAGAACCTGCTCTAGGGCAATGCCCAGAGTGGTGGAGCGGTACATTTGATAGGACATGGTAATTACCTAAACAGTTACATCAATTGCTTTACAAAACCAAAAGAAGTTTAACTTAATGTTACACTAGACACATCTAGTATAACATCAGCACAAGAACACATAAAAAAGAGTAGATATATCGTTAGTATGATCAACCGGACTTCGAAATATCATAAACGACTAGTTATAGCATATTATTTCAACAAACTTAACAATAATTTTCAACGGGTGTCAAAAAGTAAAAAAAAAGTGTAACAATTACAACTCCTCAAGTTGTTGAACATCATTTTCTTCAACATGATCCTCTTCAACTTGGATTTGGCTCTCCTCGTATTTGAAGACCCGAATAAGTCCTCCGGCACAAGCAGTGAAGATTAATGGAATATTGTTCACCGTAGCTATTGTGAAGTCGAATAACTCGGCGGCCGCGCCACATTTGAACTAAAAATTAGTCAAGTTATCTTCTTTATCTTCTGTGATTCCTAAAAATCGAAAAGAACAAAGAAATAAACAACTTACAAGTAAAGGCTCTCCACTTTTTCCATCCCAACACCTTATGGCGCCATCAATACAAGCCGAAAGGATTCTAATTTTATCGGCGTCTGGCCTCCACCATGCGCATTTCACGACCGTCATGTCATCATGAGCGCATTCATGTCGAGCCTGACCGGTTTCGTAGTCGTATACCACCAGCATCCCGTTATTTGTTCCAATAGCCAGCCATGGATAACCTGGAGCAAACTTGATGGTTTCAACGCTGTTTTCTTCCTCGGCGTTCTAAACAACACATCCAGATTATTACGTCAAAAGTATCAATACACTCTAAAAGATCTAAAAATGATGTAAATTTACCTCAACTACACCAAATCTTGATACCGACTTCATATTTGTGGTGTTGATTAGATGTGTAACTCCATGTTCAGTTCCAACTGCGGCCAATGGAAGCTCCGGATGGACATCAACTGCCGTCGCTGCTCCTTTGAGACTTAATGTAGAATAAGAAGAGTCTTTTAGGGCCCATAACCTTACACTGCCATCTCCATAGATGGCCAGGAGATTCTGAGCTCCTGGGAGAAGTCGCGCTGCCGAGCATGGGGCATTTGTCTCGGTAATAATGGTCTAAAAGGCATAGAGAATAATTATTAGAGCAATTGGAGAGCTGATTTATCCAAAAATTTTTAAAAATTTTACCTTCACCTTCTCCACCTGCTTTTTGCTCAACAAGAACACATAAATCTGTCCTGACGAAGTCCCCGCAAGCAAAATGTCGGCTTGAGGGTGCCATAGCGTCCATTCAAGATCGTCGCAATAATCTACCTAAAAATAGATAAGAAACAATCAAAGAAACGCACGTCATACATCTTTTCTCCAGTTTGAGCATCAAAAATTTGTATCTTTCCCGACATATCGGCGGTTGAGAACAGAGTATTCGTTCCATTAAAAGCGACACTTACTACAGAGTCGCTGTGTTCATTGATCTTGATGTGAGGAAGATTGTCTAAACTCAGGAAAGCAATAATTTTGAGACATTTGCCTTACCATTCTGTCCAATCTCCTCGAGATTCCAAAAAACCGCTAAATCGTCTTCTCCACCGCTTAAAAGCCTCTTCCCATCAGTTGAAACGGCCAGAGCAAAGACGTCTTTGGAGTGCCCATTCAACGTTACCCACGACTCATCCGGGACCTCTTCCATGTTCTCTAAATTGGGAAAATTATATTATTTTAGGCAAAAACCTTACCTGGAAGCTCTTCATTGTCCGCATCCTGTTCTATAGGCTCTTCTTCAACAAAATCCATCGCTAAAAACGTGATGGAAAACAAACAAACAACCAATCAAGGAGAAACAAGGAAAAAACAAAATTTTCTCGCGAAAGAAAAAAAGATTTGCAAAAGAGAAAGACTTGACGCAAATAGGGAGGAAGACTTGGCGCATTGGGAGAAAAGAAGAGAATGAAGGGGAAAATGAAGAGGAGGGTTGATGAAGGGTACTGTAAAGCCTTTGCTTCACTTTTACTTGTAAATTTTAACGTATTTTCTGATTATATTTTAGTAGCACAATGGATATTCAAAATTTTAAAAAGTCTGGAAAAGTAAAATTCTTGTGCAAAACAAGATTTGACGTTACGTCATACCTGACAGATTTATCCTAAGACTCGCTAAAATACGGATTTTCACAATTTCTATTTATGGTGTAATTTAAAAAAAAATTTCAGCTGTATTTGTCTTGATGGATATAGCGGAAACTACTGTGAGATTGAACCCAAAGCCGACGGATGTTGTACCAAGAATTCAGACTGTCTTGGTGGCAAAACTTGTTTATTCGATACAAACAGCAATTGCGGGCATTGCTACGAGAAATGCGATGATAATCACTATTTGAAAGACTGCAACAAGCCAGCTTACAATAAGTTCAACGAGACCAAATGCAAAAATGGTGGGAAATTGGCGTATCTTGAGGACAAACACATGGTTTATTGCGATTGTCAAGGGGATGGAAATGAAAGTGAGTTTTAGAATTCCTAGGGATAGTAGGGTACAGAGATTGCCACGGTCAAAATTTTGGCTCCGGCTCCGGCTCTTAGCTCCCAGAGCCGGAGCCGGGGCCAAATTTGCAGCTCCGGCTCCGGCTCTTGGCTCCGCGCAAAATTTAAAAAGGCCTCCGGCTCCGAAACCCGGCTCCTATGCAAAATGTTTTTTTTTAATATTTTTCCAAAAATAAAAGTTACTAGTGCCAGAAATCATATAGCCAACGTTTTTGCAGTCAAGCCACATCCTCCGCAGTCTTTTTCAAGCAAGTTGGTTTAACAAGATCACGAAATTTTTACTTTTCTGATCGCTGGGAAGCCTGGCTCCGACTTTGGGCTCGGGAGCCGGAGCCGACCCCAAAATTTCCGGCTCCAGCTCTGGCTCCCGGCTCGGAGCCAGAGCCGCTCAGAGCCGGAGCCAAGAGCCGGCTCCGGAGCCGTGGCAATCTCTGGTAGGGTACCTCAATTATAGTATATACTCCGCCGATTTAATTTGGACCAGTCTGAAACTTGAAAACGGTTATAGATATGAACTCCATTCCTTCAACAAGTTTGATCACCAGTCGACTCTATGTTCAACTGTAGCCAAATATTTCCTCTGCCTTGAGGCACAAAAAAAAATATTCGAATTTTGTAATTTTTTCTGTCGAAAAAGTTTGGACCAGGGCAACAAAAATTTGCATTTCTTTATCACTAGGTGGGGTGAAACCATGATAACTTGTGAAAATAATTGTGATTCCCTGCTGATACTAACAAGCAGGGAATTCCGAGATTAGCGCTGTGTTTAAGGCCCTGAGGGCAATTTTTAAGAAAATTCCCAAAATTCCAGAATTTTTCCGCCCTGGCGCTTGAGTAAGAAGCGTAAATCGTCTTAAATTAGTTTCTGTGCAAACACAGTATCGTGTACATCTAATTGGATGACGTTATAAAATAGTTTTACATCTAAAATTTTTTGTTCTTGGAGGATTTGCGACTTTGAAACTTGGGTTGGCGATAATAGTAAGGCCACTGCGCTCAAACAACTGCTAAATCATACAGCGTTTTTCTTGGGACATATGAGGGGCATCCCACACTTTCCTTCTGTGTCAAAACAATATCCAATTTACACGCGACAAATGCACAATAGACCGAAGACTTTGATAAAAAAAGTTTTTGTTGGCCCAGTCGAAACATGTTGAGAAAAAACAATTTAATGTGCATCAAATTAAGTTCTATCAGGTCTGGCTAGCACCTCATAGCGGAATAAACGTACAATGTACATATAGGAACATCTTTTTTCACTTTGGAAAACTTTTAAGTAAGCACCCTCTTCTTAAATTTTTTTATCAAAGTGTTCGGTCTATTGTGCATTTGTCGCGTGTAAATCGGATATTGTTTTGACACAGAAGGAAAGTGTGGGATGCCCCTCATATGTCCCAAGAAAAACGCTGTATGATTTAGCAGTTGTTTGAGCGCAGTGGCCTCACTATTATCGCCAACCCAAGTTTCAAAGTCGCAAATTATCCAAGAACAAAAAATTTTAGATGTAAAACTATTTTATAACGTCATCCAATTAGATGTACACGATACTGTGTTTGCACAGAAACTAATTTAAGACGATTTACGCTTCTTACTCAAGCGCCAGGGCGAAAAAATTCTGGAATTTTGGGAATTTTCTTAAAAATTGCCCTCAGGGCCTTAAACACAGCGCTAATCTCGGAATTCCCTGCTTGTTAGTATCAGCAGGGAATCACAATTATTTTCACAAGTTATCATGGTTTCACCCCACCTAGTGATAAAGAAATGCAAATTTTTGTTGCCCTGGTCCAAACTTTTTCGACAGAAAAAATTACAAAATTCGAATATTTTTTTTGTGCCTCAAGGCAGAGGAAATATTTGGCTACAGTTGAACATAGAGTCGACTGGTGATCAAACTTGTTGAAGGACTGGAGTTCATATCTATAACCGTTTTCAAGTTTCAGACTGGTCCAAATTAAATCGGCGGAGTATATTAGGTTGATGCATAATTATCCGTCGTTTTTCAACAAATCGCCCGATTGGCTTTGTTTTGTCGAAGAGTTCGTGGGGGTGACCCGTCCAGCCAATTTCCATACCTTTCCAAGCTTTTTGAGACGTCGAACGATCGTTGACTTCACCGCAAAATAAAAACGCCGGTTAATTATGCATCAACCTAATATTTTTCAGTGTACATTGGAGAGTATTGTGACCATCGTTTGAGTCGATGTCACAAGGAACACACATCTCGGTTGATTTGCGAAAATGCCGGAAAATGTCGTGACGACGGCACTCGCTCGTATTGTGAATGCCCTGAGGGTTTTACCGGGGAAAGATGCGAAACAATGATTGATCACTGTGATCTCGCTAAGAATGGAGGATGTGTTGCTGAGAATACGGCAGAATACATTCCACATCATCTCAGCTGTTATTGTTACTGTAAAGAGGGGTATTTCAACGAGACTTGTGCGGTACGTAGGGGGTTGGACATGTGTCTAATTTAGAGGAAATTTAGGACGAGATCGATCCCTGCAAGGAACGAGGAGAGGATTGGTGTGGGAATGGAGTATGCCAGTCCGATGGACCGGGTTATGCCGGGAAACATGAATGTGTCTGTAATGGGAAGAACTTGCTTTGTAAGTGTTATAGAATGAGTGCAGTGGACCTTACCCAGTGGCAAAAAAAACGTGCCATTTTGCATCCGGGAAGTATCAAAAAATGTAGCAAAATACCTCCCCTTCGAAGTGAAAAAACTCCGATTTCTAAAGCGCGCCCTTCAAAGAGGAGTTTTTTTAGTTGGAGAGGGAGGCATTTTGCTACATTTTTTGATACTTCTTGGATGCACAATGGTACGTTTTTTGCCACTGGATCAGGTCCGTCACTGTAGCAGTCTAAGTCACATATCAATCTCTGAAAATTTTGGCCCGCGATTTCAGCAGCAGCCGAGACATTTAACGACATTTTCTAACGAGAGAAAAGGCTGAAATTTTTAATGCTGAAAAGCGCCAAAAAATCAGAATTTTCTGCAACGGTCGGGCTGGAAATCTCGGTTGTTTCTGCAAAGCTAGGACCAGGAACTTTGCAAATACAATAGCCTAAAAAAAAGTTATCGTAATCTATACCAAATGTCATCAAAATCTGAGCGTCACCCTTTTTTCAGCCGAAGACCGCTGTCTTTCATGGAAATCCCCTTGCGACGACAACACCACTTGCGACAAACGTTGCAAAGTCAAGGCCCACAACGAAACGGTGTGTGCTTGTCGCGACGGCTACTACGGAGAGACTTGTGATCCCATCGATTACTGCTTGTCCGGGGTCTGTTTGAACGATGGGATCTGTCATCAAGGCGTGAATATCAGCAAAAACCCTTGGATGAAATGCGAGTGTAAAGAGGGAGCTTTGGGGGAAAATTGTGAGAAGTTGACCGCATGTAACGGCATTTCTTGCGGCGCGAATGGAACTTGTATCGAAGAGGAGGGAGGCCGTTATCATTGCGAATGCAACGTTGGATGGTGGGGTTCGATGTGTGAGAAGCCAGCGGTAAGAGGATTTTTTTGAATTCTTGACTAAGAAGTATTTTTTATTGTCAGAGATACTGTTGAACTCTGTAAAACAAACTCGCTTTCAGCAAGACGTGGCTACTGCAAGATATTCCAGTGGCCTTTAGGGTCAATTTTAAGTCAAATTTAACCTTACTTTAACCAAAGGCGTCGCGATCCTTGGGGTAACCAGGCGTCCGACATTTTCCGATTAGAATTGCCTTCCTTAATCTACGTAGTATGATCAACATTTTGCTTTGACAACTCCCCGGTGCTGATCAGTACACGAATCTATTGAATTCATCCACCGCTTCCAAGGTTATGGGAGTTTGTTCCCATAAATTTGAATCCATTACAATGGCTCGGAAACGCTTTCAACGAAGCGAGTCGGAGGAAAGAGCTTTGAAAGAAGAAAAAAAGAGAGAAAACTGAGCAACAAAAGATCATGCGTGCTAATCAGCGAGAAATTGGTGAACCGGGTCCTTCTTCCAATATGAATAATCCAGTAAATATTAGGTTGGCAACTAAGTTATTGAATTTTTTTTGCATTATTCCACAGACCTTCCTAAGTCAGTATGGCTAGTATCACACTATCCCACCTGTAGTAGGGTTAGAGTACTATCAAACCCAGAGGCATCGAACTGGCAGCTCGCGTGTTGGTGTAGTACCTTGAATTTGAATAAGAGCAATTTTGAGTGGTCATTTTGCAGTTCCATACAATGCCTTTAGAACTCGAAGGACATAATGCTAATGTACAATGCTAATGCTTGTATTGTTGTTACTTATAGTGGGTATTATAGTTGTTGACTGTAAAGCCTTTAAAGGTTGTGGCAAAAAGAAAGGCAGTCAAAAATTTCAATAACTTAGTTGCCAACCTAATAGTTCAATCTCTGACAAGCGCGCAGAAATTTTGCGTAAAGATCGGGAAAGGAAAACTCTAAACAGGCGCCTAAAGTCTGATTTCGAAGCAGAAGCCCGTAGAGTAAAAAATCGGGAATCCCAGCAAAGAGTTCGTGATAATGAAAGTCCGGAATATGCCACAGAAAGACTAGCTAATGCTCGGTTAAATAAAGAGTGCTAACTGCCAAATCCATGGTTTGAATTTCCTGCTGTAAGCAAAAACACCAGAATCTTCATGGTTCTTCTAGCTGCTCGCAAGTCGGGGCCGGCCTAACCAAATTCCCCTTACTCTCAGTCTGTCGGGAAAATAATGAGCACAATTTCGCTACCCGATCGCATTGCGGAAAAGGAAAGCAATTTGACTTTGCCGCCACGCAATTCATTTTCTCGGCGGCGATACGATTTTGAAGAGGACGGAAGACTCATTATTTTCCCGACAGACTGCTATAACGAAAAAATTTTTTTGCCGCTTGTGATTTTTTGTACAGAGCTTTGACAGTTACGGTGTTCTTTGAATCAAGGGCCGTTTTAGCTTAAATGCAGCGAAGGAAATTCCCCCCACAATTGTGACCATGGCACATGCAATTTGGAAAACGACGTTTGCGAATGCGATCCAGGCTACACGGGCGTCAATTGCACTATACGTAAGACTTTTTATGCTGTTTTCTCTCGGTAACTTGTTCATAAATGTAGCAGCGAAAAGATTATATTATACATTGAAATTTTTTCAAAATCTTGCCGTCATATCGTAGAGTGGCACCTTAATTTTCAGCCAACAAAAATGGCTTCAACTTGTACTTTACTGGTGAGCCAACAGATCCGGCGAAAGGAGAGGTGACGATATCAGGGGAGCGGACGGGCGAGCATGCCATAACTTTAACGGCGTGGGTTCGATTCGAAGACGACGTGATTGGAAATGACACAGTAAAAATGACTCCAATTACTGTAGAATTAAATGAGAAACCGGTCTTCGAAATTTCAAACAACGGGACCACCTGGAATGGAGAAGAAAGCTTGAGTTATACGGGCTGCAAATTGAGGGGCTGGAATTATGTAAGTTTGTCTTTAGAAGGAAGGGATTTCGCCCGTGATCTTGGCACAAATGACTTGTCACGTCAATCCAGTGCATTTCCTGAATCGTTTCGAAACTTCGTATCGTTTTCATTGATTTAAAAGAGAGACGAAATGTCACGAAATTATCGGCACTTTTTCTCGCCAAAAATAATTGCTTTTTCTCGAAAAGGAAGAAGAAAAATAAGAAAATGCTTTTTATCGGATAGTGACATTTCGTTTTTAACGAATCACCAAAAAGGGGCGGGAAATTTTTTGTTCTTATTTTGGATTGACGTGCATGTACTTTTTTTTATTTTCAGTACGTGATCTCCTACAACAATACGAAGAAAATCTTGAAGGCCACCATCAACAATCAATATGTTTATCAAAGAGAAGTAGCGGCCATCCAACCTTCGGGGACTTGGTCGATCGTGCTGGGCAGGAAAACCCGAGACAACGACTTTTTCCGCGGAGAAGTTGGACTTGTAGAGGTAAAAAGAGCTCTTATCTGTATTCACAAGTAGTTTCAAGTCCACTGAATTTCCCTGTTTGCTTTCAGCTTCACAATAAACCATTTACCGCCCAAGAAATTCAAAGATATATGGAAAACTGCACGGGAAATCCGTTTAATCCGGAGAATGTTATTGTCAAATGGAAAGACTTGAAGCTCAAGGGCTGGCAAAGGAACGATGTGCAAGTGATTGTGCCGGGGATTTGCGCTCAGTCCAAGTGCGAAAGTGGGGCAGCGGATTGTTCGCCGGATAGCGGTAGGAAATGAATTTAAATACTACAGGGTGCGGCAATTTTTCGGCCGGATTTTAATTGGCCATAACTTTTTTAGTTTTTGGGCAAATGTTAAAATTCTTTTTTTCTCTGAATCCATAGACAACCCCATTTTGTTTAATACCAAATATGTTATACCCGTTCGTTAGACTACAGTAAAAATTCGAGACAAAGAAAAAGCTCTAATTTTCATAGCTGACAATGGAATTACCCCTAGTGCGACCCTCAGATTTTCTTTAAATTTTGCACATGGGCTGGACATAGGCCACACATCAATTCCTGAAAGTTTCAGCCCGCACCTTTCAGGGGCGACCAAGATATTCAACCATTCTTTGCGGTCAGGAGGGCACATGAGTGGTCACACAGAAAAACTTTTTGGCCATATCTTCGCTAGTTTTGTGCGGAGATAGCTGATTTTTTGTGGAAACGGTATTCTCCATGGCATGAACAGGCATGAATCTTTTTACGACAAAACTCGTAAAAAAAGACATTTTTTCTGGCGATTTTCACACACGCCGAAAAAGCAGAGAAAACGTCCAAAAGGCCAATAACTATGAACTAGGTCCCTGTATGAATAACATATTTGATATTAAACAAAATGGGGTTGTCTGAGGATTCAGGGAAAAAAAGAATTTTAACATTCGGATAAAAACTAAAAAAGTTATAACCAATTCAAATCCGGCCGAAAAATTGCCGCACCCTGTACTGAAATTACTTTCACCTTTCGAAAAAAGTGCCGAATTTTTGGACGAGCCAAAAATCTGGGTCGTCTCTAAATTTCGGGGGTGGACGATTCGGGAAAACGAAAAGTATTAATTTTCTTCGATGCAAGTGTCGAAATTAGGATAATCGATGGCGCTGATTAGTAATTTTTTGAATTTTTTTCACAAATAACCGATTTAGGGGGTTTTGATGGTGCTGATTTCGAAAATGACATTATTTTTTTTGATCCTTGCTTTTAAAATTTGGAGCGCTCCTGAAGTAAAGAACAAAAGCAAGGATCAAAAAAAGAATTTCATTTTCGAAATCAGCACCATCGAAACCCCCTAAATCGAGTATTTGTGAAAAAGTTAAAAAATTACTGCTTTGCAGTACTACCTAAGGAAAAAAAGTAACAATCAAAAAAATGAATGTCGTTTTCGAAATCTGCGCCATCGATTATCCTAATTTCGACACTTGCATCGAAGAAAAATAATACTTTTTGGTTTCCCCAATTGTCCTTTTCCCCTATCGTCCAAGTTCCTCTAAATTTGTCTCTCAAATCCGAAAAATGACGAAGATTTGACGTCATTTCGAAAAATCCTATCTAACCAACAACCCGATTCCAGACCGTTTCCCACCATTGCCTCGAAACTGCCCTTCGATCATCAAACGGTCGACAAAAAACCGTGTTATGCAAATTGAATGGGATACGAAGGACATGTTCACGGATGACAATCCTATTGTCCGGATTTCCTCCAACTACGCTCCGAATCAGACGTTTGCCTGGGGCTACTACCATGTCGTTTATGTTGCAGTGGATGTCAAGGGGAATATCGGGAGATGCGAGTTCGATGTCATCGTGGGAAACGAAAACCTTCCCGACCCTTACGAGGTCGAAGTTAAGGCGGTGAGAAAACCGGTGGACAGCGATGAAATTGTGGAATACGCCAGGTTGGAATGCGAAGGGGACCAGAATTTCTTGAAGGACACGTCACCGTTCTACACCAAGGACGTGCTGGTGAGTTACGAGAAAGATTTATAGGTTTGGAACATCACAGGAGGCGCAACGACTTTTCGGGTCAGCGACACTTCGGGTCAACGGTACTATGGGTCGCATCGGTCCGCGTTGTATACGTGGGAGAGGCTAGGAGAAGGCTTAGTAAATAGAAATGATAAGATTGATAGGGTGCTAGGATAGATTATCACCCATTTTGAGGTATGTACTCACATCAATAATATCAAGGTAAAAGTTGCGGATCTTCGTTTTTTGCCACAAATTTTGTTCTTTTATATGCTACAATAACTCAGTGTAAAGAAAACTGACGTTTGTAATAGCTAAATTAGAAAACGTGGGCAAATTGCAAGCTTTCGATAAGTCTCCGCCGAGCCTTCGCCGAGGGTCCGCCGACCATCCAACGGGTTTGCCAGGCCTCATAGACACTTCCTAGAACCTTTTTTTGGGTATTCACCTGCTCTACGTTCAGTATCGATCGATTTTTGTCTTGACCCGAACTGTCGTCGACCCGAAAAGTCGGGACTCGGAAAAACACATTGATTGTTTGCAGCATCGTTGGAGTCGATTCGAAAAGGCTCCCTTGAGCAGTTACCCCTCATGTGTTGCCACAACGAATCCCGAACAGAAGGTTAGCGGCGGCTTGACCTGGATCCGCGGCGATTGCAAGGAATCCGAGCGCATCAAACGGGAAATCATCGAGAGCTTGAATAACGCCTCAATAAAATTCAAACAAGAGCATGGCCTGGACGAGGGATTCTGCCCCGCTGATGACTGTCAAAACATTACCCGTATTGACGACAGTTGTGTGGAGGAGGGACTGCGACATGGCAGGGATGTGGAGGCGGACTTGGGAGCGGAGAAAATCACCTACGAATATCGTCTGAGTGTCAAGTAGGTGGAGCTTTAACGAAAGATCCCACGTCAATCCATTGTCTTTAGAAGGAGGCCATGTCAATCCAGTGCATTTCCTGAATCGTTTCGAAACTTCGAATCGTTTTCATTGATTTAAAAGAGAGACGAAACGTCGCGAAATTGTCGGCACTTTTTCTCGCCAAAAATAATTGCTTTTTCTCGAAAAGGAAGAAGAAAGATAAGAAAATGCATTTTATCGGATAGTGACATTTCGTTTTGAACGAATCACCAAAAAGGGGCGGGAAATTTTTTCTTCCTTGCTTTCAGCAACACCAAGTTTATTGTGCGGCCATTCATCAACATCACGCTTCACGAATGGTTCAACGATTCGAGAGAGTACGATCCCACATATCCGTTGCAAAATTTCGCGTGCGATCCGAGCTATCCGTTCGTTCGGCATGTTCAGAACGTCACCGAGACCCTCGACCTGCAGTTTTGCACGGATTGGCCGGCCGGTTCTTTTTTCCAGTCCGGGATGAATGAGTCCGCGCCCTGCCCTGTCAATAAATGTCAGCCGAATAGTACGCAGGACGAGTGCGTCGACTGCCCGGGTGGGCGGATTACGAAGGACGTCGGATGCAAGGACGAGAAGACCGAGTGCTATTGTAAGTTTTCATCATGGTTTTTAGAAGATCATGCATTAGAAGATAGACGTAAACCTCCGAATTTTGGGGTTTACGACAATCAGTTACCATCGCCTGAAAGAGACCTTGTCCGGTCAAGTTCCGATCCCTGGCCTTAAATCTCACCTCCCACGTCAATCCAGCGCATTTCCTGAACCGTTTCGAAACTTCGTATCGTTTTCGTTGATTTAAAAGAAAGACGAAATGTCGCGAAATTATCGGCACTTTTTCTCGCCAAAGATAATTGCTTTTTCTCAAAAAGGAAGAAGAAAAATAAGAGAATGCCTTTTATCGGATAGTGACATTTCGTTTTTAACGAATCTCCAAAAAAGGGCGGGAAATTTTTTCTTCTTGATTGACGTGCCTCCTCATTTCAGTTCCTTGCGCGGCGGGCCAATACGGAACATACGACAGGTGTATTCCATGCCCATTTGGCTACTACAATCCCAAGCCAAACAGCAGCTCATGTGCAACATGTGGCAGTGGTCGCACCACTAACACCACTGGCGCAGACAGTGTAAGCTTTTGCTATGAGAAGTGCGCCTACCTTCCGGGCCATGTGTTGGACGAGAAGGACGAATGCCAGGAATGCCCTCGGGGCACATACAGGAAAGGCACTCAGTGCCAACAATGCAATCCCGGCTTTACAACGCGAACGAGTGCCGCAAACAGTGAAGATGAATGCAGCGTAGTCGACTGTCCCAAGGGCTACACTTTAAACAAAAAATATAAAGACAGTTTTAACAATATTACCGGCCCCCACCGACAGTATACGACCTATTGCGCGCCTTGCGATAGGTTCTCATTCAAGGAAGTGACGGGAAACGAAGAGTGCCAACCGTGCCCGAAAGGCACCAGCACCAACATGTCGGGCAGCAGGGCAGTCAATGACTGCAATGTTACCGCTTGCAATCCAGAGTTGTCGAATTCATGCACCGATGGCAAAAAATGCACTGAGACGGACGGCGGACAGTCTTTCACCTGCCAATATCCAAATCTGGACAAGTCAAAGGAGGAAAACTGGCTTTACCTGATTCTGCTTGGCTTCTTCATCCTGCTATTTGTACTACTGCTTTTATTGTTTGTTTCGAACAAGCGAGAACTGTAAGTCAAGTTTACGACGGAAGGGAGGGGTTCCACTGTTTTCAACTTTAGCTTTTGCCACGGGCAAAGTACAGTGGCAGACCTAAGTTAGTGGCAAAAAACGTACCATTTTGCATCCGGGTAGTATCAAAATATAGCAAAATGGCTCCCTCTCCTTGGGGCCCTTTTCCTCATAAAAAGAGCGAGCGCGCTTTTGCAGAGTTTTTTTCACTTGGAGAAGGAGGCATTTTGCCACATTGTTTGATACTTCCCGGATGCGAAATGGTACGTTTTTTGCCACTGGATCAGGTCCGTCACTGTACGCGAAAAACAGGGCGCGGCCAGAGAGAAAAACTATTTTTGGATTGGATTTTTTTGTGGAAACGTCACTGTTTTTGATATGAATAACAAGGTTGATATCTTCCATACATAATTTCTCAAAGAATGTATGAAATTTCACCAAGTTTTGGACAAAAAATCTTGGTTGTTTCTGCAAAACACGAGCAAGGAATCTCGCGTGGACCGTAAGAAAAGAGCAACCGTGACGGACCTGATCCAGTGGCAAAAAACGTGCCATTTTGCATCCGAGAAGTATCGATTTTGCCACTGGATCAGGTCCGTCATTGTAGATTGCTCTTTTTTACTGTCCACGCGAGATTCCTGGCTCATGTTTTGCAGAAACAACCAAGATTTTTTGTCCAAAACTTGGTGAAATTTCATACTTTCTTTGAGAAATTATGTATGGAAGACATCAACCTTGCCATTCATATCAAAAACATGGCCATGCAGTCGTTGGATCCTTTCGAATTACTCATTTTCAATTTTCAGTCTTCGTTACATAGACGCGACCTGCCCATGGCTGTTGTTCTGTTGGATGCGGAAGGAGGGCAACCGCAGGTTCAGTGTGAACCCGACCAGAGACACTTCCAACTTGCCGTTCAGTCCGAACACCCAAAACTCGGATGAAATGGAGGACACGTCGACTACGGAAGTCTCCGCAGCCAACGATCCATTGGATTCGGCATCGGCGATCGAAAGCCTTCCAAGCGAAGAGCATTGGATGAAACAGCGGACGAAACACACTGCGGTAAGTTTTATATTAGTGTGGTATATCACAGACATGCGGTATATCATAGATCGCATTGAGTATAACTGCATCTACAGCGCACAGACTTGAGTGCTCTAAGATTTGCAGGCTGTGAGCACATTTTTTTATCATCATTTTGCTCTCTAACAGTTTTGCGAGGCGTTTTCGTCTCCCTTTGTTTCCCTGATTATAACGGCCACACCCAAAAACTTGGGCGGATTCTTGTATGATCAACTGATAAGGATCATGTTTCTGTGATTTTTTTTTTAATTGAAGCATATGATAAGCTTCACATATAGGTTATAAATAGCTTGATTTAACTAGGCGTGCGAGGGTTTTGTACTTAATTTTAAATACAGTGGCTCCTCTATAATTTCTTAGTTCCTTCCAATTCGTTTTATAGAGGTTTGACTGTAAATTTTGATTCTTGGAATAACAGGGTTTTTGGCGTGACTGTCGCAAAGAACCTTCATTTTGAGTGTCCACACTGTCTAAGATTTGTTAAGAAATTTTAAAAAAACCTGCTTGCAGACCCTCGACCCGCTAACCGAGATTCGCACCAACTTGATGCACGTGATGACCTCCGCAACGTCGGCAGTGTCCTCCGATTCGAGCGGGAAGCGGACTCCGCCGCCCATCCTGACCGGCAGCCCCTCGCGGCGGGATATGGAGGCGGCCAAGGCGGCGGCGCGTGTAGCTCGCTCCGAGACCTATCAAATGGCCACATTCGGCCAAAGCAGTCCGGTGCAAAGTCCTCGAGTCAAGGTGGAAGCCGGGATCATCCGACATCATCGAACTGTCGGCCCAACAATGGTGGAGGCCAGGCCGTTGAGGGCTCCGCAATTTATTCCGAGAGTGAATACGATCCAAGCGCCTGCGCCACGACTGGCCAGTACAACCGAAGAGGACGATGAGGGGTTCTTCTGCTGAGATTTGAAGTTTTTCCTACTATCAAAATCGGGTATTTTCTGTATTGTTTCACAGTTTTTGTCTAATAAATGATTTTTGTATTAAAATTTATTGCATATGTCCATTAAAATGTGCTGTTTCATTAGCCCAAAACCTTTTTGATGGCCTTCAATAACGGGAACTTCTCTTTCTTGCAAACATTGTTGAAGTCATCAAAATCCAAAGTCCATACGAACACACCGCCCAACCCATTACTTTTGGCGTACTTGGCCTTCTCCTCGACTGACTTCTCATTGTCATAATTGTACCACTGATTTCCCTTTTGGGCATATGGAGTTTTAGACTTATCATCCCATTTTTCCTTGGCCCCTTGTTTAAGAACTTGGCACACCTCGTAGTAAGCAAGAACTCCATCGGTCTTGGTGGTAGGCAAGGCTTTGGAAGCCGATGGCGCCGGAGATCCGGGGCCTTGATTGGGATTGGACGAGGCCAGCGTCCATCCGCGGCCGTAGGTTGGGATCCCGAGGAGAATCTTCTTGGCGGGGAAACTCTGCAAAATCTTGCATTAAATCGAATCTTTTGGTATTTTAAAACGCGTTTTATTACAAATCGTAGTTTGGCCCGGACATTGTTAAAATCGGTGTCTCAGAATTCAACGAAACTTGGTAGATTTAATCACTGCTAGGCATAGAACATTCGCTTTCTTTAATTTTTCCCAAAATTACCATATGACGGATTACTGTAACTTTCTTCCTCAAAAAAGATGTGCCCTAATCGTGAAAACGAAGTTGTATTTTAGTGCAAATTGAGTTTAGGTGTATGTTTTCGACCATGTTGAACATTTTTGTAATTATCACCAAAAACTAAAAATTACATCTAAGCTATGTTACACTTCAGGCAACATACCATTTCGGGTGTAAAAAATGCAGTTTTGAGGTGACGCAGATTTTGAAACCGGAATATTAAACTTCAAGCCTTGTCTAATAAACCATAAAAATTTCAGAAAAATCAAGTGTATAGTTTTTGAGAAATTGGACATTGAATGACTCATGTGCAATATCACCTTGACCCGAAAAAAACTGGCATTCCTGGGGTTTTGACCTGACGCAGATTTTGAAAGTTTCCAATACATTTTTATCACTATTTAGGAGGATTTGGAAAGTTTCAGAGGAAAAAAATGTATAGTTTTTGAGAAATCGGCCAAAATACCTTGTTTTAGGTCATCAGATGCCCGAAAAAAACTGGCATTCTTGGGGTTTTGACCTGACGCAGATTTTGAAAGTTTCCAATACATTTTTATCACTATTTAGGAGGATTTGGAAAGTTTCAGAGGAAAAAAATGTATAGTTTTTGAGAAATCGGCCAAAATACCTTGTTTTAGGTCATCAGATGCCCGAAAAAAACTGGCATTCTTGGGGTTTTGACCTGACGCAGATTTTGAAAGTTTCCAATACATTTTTATCACATTTTAGGAGGATTTGGAAAGTTTCAGAGGAAAAAAATGTATAGTTTTTGAGAAATCGGCCAAAATACCTTGTTTTAGGTCATCAGATGCCCGAAAAAAACTGGCATTCTTGGGGTTTTGACCTGACGCAGATTTTGAAAGTTTCCAATACATTTTTATCACATTTTAGGAGGATTTGGAAAGTTTCAGTGGAAAAAAATGTATAGTTTTTGAGAAATCGGCCAAAATACCTTGTTTTAGGTCATCAGATGCCCGAAAAAACTGGCATTCTTGGGGTTTTGACCTGACGCAGATTTTGAAAGTTTCCAATACATTTTTATCACATTTTAGGAGGATTTGGAAAGTTTCAGTGGAAAAAAATGTATAGTTTTTGAGAAATCGGCCAAAATACTTTGTTTTAGGTCATCAGAACACAGAATCGTAGCCATCGGCTTACATTTGACAAAAGTTTTGCAGAGAGCTCGAATTTATTAGTGACAATTTGGAGAAAAAAACAGTAACACGCATGTATCTCGAAAAAAAGAGATGCCCAAGAAAATTGGTCGAATTTTCCAGCAACTTGACCTATAACAGGTTCACCTTGGTCGATATCTCAAAAACTATTCACTGTTTTCCTCTGAAACTTTCTATATCCTCCTGAAATGTCATAAAAATGTATCGGAAACTTTGAAAATCTGCGCCTAGCCAAAAACCTAAGAATGCCAGATTTTTTCGGGCATCTGATGACCTAAAACAAGGTATTCTGGCCGATTTCTCAAAAACTATACATTTTTTTCCTCTGAAACTTTCCATGTCCTCCTAAAATATGATAAGAATGTATTGGAAACTTTCAAAATCTGCGTCAGGTCAAAACCCCAAGAATGCCAGTTTTTTTCGGGCATCTGATGACCTAAAACAAGGTATTTTGGCCGATTTCTCAAAAACTATACATTTTTTTCCTCTGAAACTTTCCAAATCCTCCTAAAATGTGATAAAAATGTAGTGGAAACTTTCAAAATCTGCGTCAGGTCAAAACCCCAAGAATGCCAGTTTTTTTCGGGCATCTGATGACCTAAAACAAGGTATTTTGGCCGATTTCTCAAAAACTATATATTTTTTTCCTCTGAACCTTTCCAAATCCTCCTAAAATGTGATAAAAATGTATTGGAAACTTTCAAAATCTGCGTCAGGTCAAAACCCCAAGAATGCCAGTTTTTTTCGGGCATCTGATGACCTAAAACAAGGTATTTTGGCCGATTTCTCAAAAACTATACATTTTTTTCCTCTGAAACTTTCTAAATCCTCCTAAATAGTGATAAAAATGTATTGGAAACTTTCAAAATCTGCGTCAGGTCAAAACCCCAAGAATGCCAGTTTTTTTCGGGCATCTGATGACCTAAAACAAGGTATTTTGGCCGATTTCTCAAAAACTATACATTTTTTTCCTCTGAAACTTTCCAAATCCTCCTAAATAGTGATAAAAATGTATTGGAAACTTTCAAAATCTGCGTCAGGTCAAAACCCCAGGAATGCCAGTTTTTTTCGGGTCAAGGTGATATTGCACATGAGTCATTCAATGTCCAATTTCTCAAAAACTATACATTTGATTTTTCTGAAATTTTTATGTTTTATTAGACAAGGCTTGAAGTTTAATATTCCGGTTTCAAAATCTGCGTCACCTCAAAACTGCACTTTTACACCCGAAATGGTATGTTGCCTCAAGTGTAACATAGCTTAGATGTAATTTTTAGTTTTTGGTGATAATTACAAAAATGTTCAACATGGTCGAAAACATACACCTAAACTCGATTTGCACTAAAACTGAGCTTCGTTTTCTCGATCAGGGCACATCTTTTTTGGGGAAGAAACTTACAGTAATCCGTCGTACGGTAATTTTGGGCAAAAACAAAGAAAGCGAATGTTCTATGTCTAGTGTTGATTAGATTGACCAAGTTTCGTTAAATTCTGAGACACCGATTTTAACAATGTCCGCCCCCTGTTAGGCTAAGCCCCAAAGTGTGGCAAAACGCGTTTTAAACATAACGCATGTAGTCAGGTTTCTTTACAATTGACTAAAAGTGGTCTAGAAGCCATGCAGCCATTGCTTTTGCCGATCTACCCACTCAAACTCACCTTTTTATAAAACTGTGTGAGTTTATCCACATTGAATATCCCGGTTCCGTATAATGGCGCATTTTGCGCAGTTTCCTTGGTCCATGAGCCAAAGAAATCATAGGCCATGATGTTCAGGAAGTCCAGAGAGTCCTTCAGCTGGTTAAAATCATAGATCTTAGCGGCTGTCTTGGAGTTTGGCGAGACAGCCGCCGTGACCAAGAAATCTTTTCCGGCTTCTGATTTAACGGCCTTGATGAGTTGCGTGAATTCAGATTTTTGCTCGGCGGTCGGGAATTCCCAATCAATATCCACTCCGTCAAACCCATTCTTCTTCGCGAAAGCCACGGCATTTTTGGCAAAGTTCTTCCTGTTCTGATCGCTGCTCGCGATACTTGCAAAATCACCAAAACTAGCGCCTCCAAACGACAGGATGAGCTTCAGATCCTTTTGGTGGTTCTTCAACCCCTTGAGGTCCTTGTAGCCCTTCGTTAAGTCCGAGGGCTCGGTTGGCGCAGGATTATTGCCCGAGGCATCGGTTTTAGCAAACGCGTAAAAGATGTGGGTGCAAACACCGGCCTCATACTTGTCGATGGTCCATTTCCCGGGCTCTGGGCGATACTGCGCCCAGTTCGTTAGATAGCAGCCGCGGACCTTGCCTTCGGCCGCTCTCTTCACAATTATCTTGGCTTCAAAGCCCACGAAAATCAAGAACAAGGTCAGAAAAAGGGAAGACAATCTCATCTTGGATACAACCCCAAGTCGTGAGTAATTTCTGCTCAATTTGAGAACCTTATATAGTTGTCTAGTGTGAGATGGACTACGAATTTTCGGCCGTTCCTAAAGCCTCAATTGTTTGCACATCCGCAGAACGTAGAAAACAAGAGCTACCTTTGGTCAGGAAACTCGGAATTGTGTTGTAATTTTGAAAAAGCTGTGTAAATATGAAAATTGTGATGCGATGAAATTTTCGGAATACACGCAATGAGAAGCCGGATTCGGCCAGTTGAGTTGTTGACCCGGATCCATTGAGATTCCGGGAAGGTTAGCTTTCAAAGAGGAAGTATTGTCATTTTATCGGTTTATCTTACGGGCAACCGGCATTTACCGAGAACTACTACGGTTTTTCTGTTGTAATCTACGTATTATGATGGAAATTTTGCATTGACAACTCTCTCGTACTGATCAGTACACGAAACTATTGACTTTGTCCATCGCTTCCAAAGTTATGAGAGTTTGTTTTCAAAAAATTTTTTTTGATCTTTAATAAAATGCCTGGTTAATCCTGTGGTAACTACTCAAGCCTCTTATGCACCTGTAAACATAATTCGCAAGATCTAACTGTCAAATCCATCGTTTGAATTTCCTGTTGTAAGTAAATGTTGGCTTATTTCCAAACCTGCCCGCAGAATCTCCGTGGTTCTTCTAGCCACCCGCAAAGTGGTTGCACGCAAGTGTGATGCTCTCCAGATATCACCATAAGTACATAATCTCAGAGAAACAAAGCGTCGAGTCATTTCCGTATGAAACTAATCGCACAAAGATGCTTATCCTTATCATCCACACACTTCACAGGAAAAATGTTTGTTCGAAAAAGAAATCTTTTGTTTCGTCCTGATAACGCATGTTCGTCTATCTTGCTTTTACAGGTAACTCATAAAACTTCTAGTTTGATTTATTAACTTACAGTCATCTTATTGCGCTATCCCTGCTCCTGCAAGGATGAAGATGTGGACCCCGGCGCCATCGGATATCTGTATAAAACAAGAATTTACGACTTTAAATCGACAATGATTTACAACGACTATGCTGCGACTTCAAAGGCCATAAAAACACATGCAAATGTTACAATAAAATACGTCCACAATGATAAGGACTCAATGCTGGCGGAGTATACGGTAGGTCGCAAAAAAGCTTTCTATGGTCAAGTTTGCGGCAAATCAAGAAGTTTTAGATCAACAACTGCTTTCGGGGACCATGCAAGAATTTGAAGGACAAAAAAGTTTTCGTGGAACTGGAGCGAGGTCAGGTTGTGAATGGACTCCTGCAAGAACAAGCATCATTATGGGACTTTCGGCATTCGCTGGTGTACGCGCTGACGGTTCCTCATCTGCAAGAAGTCGGTAAAAGAGAAAGAGGGGTCAGTTTTTTTAAGAACTCACCAGATTTTGAAGGCTAGAGCCTCTTGCTGCAAGCTCATTCTATGGCAACGACGTATTTATATTCGTTTTTAGACCTTCCCCCATGGCAACTGCGATTTCGTCCATAAACGAAGCAACTCTACCGAGTACATTCATGAGATCAAAAGATGCGACTTCAACCTCTTCAATCCAGCCAATCCATTCATGAAACTCTATTTGAGCAGCAAAATTAATTACTTGTAAGTAGCTATTTTTTCTCTCTAGGTCAGTGTAAAATTCACCGTTCATTTTCAGCCAAAACGAAAAGTACGTTGGAGAAGAAACGAACATCGTTGGCGTCGAAACCCTTGAATTCAAAAACATCTTGGATTCGACATACTTCCTCAACGTTTCCTCAAGTTTTCAACTGACCTTACAACATACTAATCAGTCCATGAAGAAGAAACGCTGTGATTATGGGCTTACTGTCGGAGAATGTGCTAGCCGACTGCCGTTGGAGAGGCTGGGAAGAGAATGGGCTGTTATAGCGACTTCCTTGAAGGCCGTTAATCATACTTTGACGAAAACACGTAATAATAAATTTAGTCAAAGTGACGTGTTTGAGGCAAGCAGGTTACTGTGTAGCGGAGACAAAGAGAAGTTCGATGAGGGATACAAAGTCTTGAAGGATATTGATTTTTATGAACGACCGGTAAGTAATAAAGCTTTTCTCGTTGCTGACGTAAGCACTATGCAATTATGATAAGCTGATGCAGGCTTAATAACATGAGGTATCAGTCTGTCGGAAAAATAACGGCGGATCGTCGCATCAAAATGTCTCGCCTCGCCGCTGTCGCGCACCAAATCCCAAGCCGCGGCTTGCAGTCGCAAAGCGATGATGGGCGATTCGGAGGCGCGACGATCCGCCGTTTTTTTCCCGACAGACCGATAATATTTTCGGTTGAAAGTTGGCAAGAACGTGACATTTTTTGCAAATTTTCTGGGGATACAAAAGCTTGAAGTCTATTTCTATCCTACAGAGCAGCGTTTCCATAAAAAACACATTTTTTTCCGCATAACACTTCCAACAATATCACCAAAAATTGTTTTTCTACGTGACCGGTCTCCGCGTTTTGCGTGCTCTCTCGGTCGCAAAAATGAATATCTTGGCACAGCATTCCGAATTTTTTTCGCCGCCGATCGGTGTCCAAAAAAATGAAAAATTAAAAAATGCACATTACATTTTCATGTGTGTAAGGGTAGCCAGAAGAGATACTGGCAAAAACAA
Organism: Bursaphelenchus xylophilus; assembly: GCA_904066235.2. Taxonomy (NCBI): domain Eukaryota; kingdom Metazoa; phylum Nematoda; class Chromadorea; order Rhabditida; family Aphelenchoididae; genus Bursaphelenchus; species Bursaphelenchus xylophilus. The sequence goes on from CAJFCV020000004.1 coordinate 9,596,628, forward strand.
AAACTCTTTATGTAGAGTAATCAATTTCCTTTCAGAGTATGTAAGTTTTGTCTTCAGGTTGCCCGCTACCTTTGAGAAAATCGTCACTAAAAAAATGGAAGTTTCGATTTTGAATGCCAAAAAAATGTACTTTCTTGGGGCCACCAAAAAAGATGTTGGAGTCTATCGTAAAGAGAATTTCAAGGGCTACAACATATTAAAATTTCAAGATTTTTGTGGGGGTTTGAGTCAAGCTAGAGTGAAAAAACCCCTGATTTTGGCCATTTTTTGCACTTTTTCTTGATTTGTTTGCACTTTTAGTGCAAAAATAAAAAACCATCCGTCGGCGATGGAATCTGTGTGTCATGTCGGATATGCATGCCAAACTTGAAGCTTCGCCGACGCTCCGGAGTCGCTGAATATCCGTTTAAACACGAAACCTTAGAGTACTATTTCTGTTGTTTGAAGTCGCTTTATCTGCTCCAAGATACCTTTTGATCAAAAGTATATTGTCTATATACAGTGTATAACAATTTCTTATCATTTACTCACGATATATTTTTTTTATTTCGACAATTGAATTTGGCAGAAAATCCTTCCTAGAGCGTTTGTTTGTTGCAAGAACCAATTAAATTAACCGCCAAGCTGAGTTAGACTTTTGCAATTAAGTCGTTACGCAGTTGTTATACACTGTATATAGACAATATATTTTTGCTCAAAAGGTATCTTGGAGCAGATAAAGTGATTTCAAACAACAGAAATAGTACTCTAAGGTTTCGTGTTTAAACGGATATTCAGCGACTCCGGAGCGTCGGCGAAGCTTCAAGTTTGGCATGCATATCCGACATGACACACAGATTCCATCGCCGACGGATGGTTTTTTATTTTTGCACTAAAAGTGCAAACAAATCAAGAAAAAGTGCAAAAAATGGCCAAAATCAAGGGTTTTTTCACTCTAACTTGACTCAAACCCCCACAAAAATCTTGAAATTTTAATATGTTGTAGCCCTTGAAATTCTCTTTACGATAGACTCCAACATCTTTTTTGGTGGCCCCAAGAAAGAACATTTTTTTGGCATTCAAAATCGAAACTTCCATTTTTTTAGTGACGATTTTCTCAAAGGTAGCGGGCAACCTGAAGACAAAACTTACATACTCTGAAAGGAAATTGATTACTCTACATAAAGAGTTTTTGTTTTTACCAGTATCTCTTCTTGCTACCCTTACACACATGAAAATGTAATGTGCATTTTTTAATTTTTCATTTTTTTGGACACCGATCGGCGGCGAAAAAAATTCGGAATGCTGTGCTTGGCAAAGCCTGCAAAGGCGAGCTAAATTTCCTGACTTCATGTTGGCCTATGCCCAAACATTAGTTTTACAAAGATTGAATTTCCAGATTGTCTACAGGATGTTAAACAGCTTCTACGGGACTTGCGGGGAAAACGTCCCGGTTGACCATTCGCTGAAAGTCGCCGAGTTGTTGGTTAAAATGATGCCAGTTCAACCTTTCATTGCAACACTCCTTTTGCGTGCGGAATCCGAGTCTGTCCAAGAGCCTAATAAATGGGGGTACTTGTATGATGTTATTAAGATCGAAGCGCAGAGATATGAAGATGTAAGTATGTAGTGTGGAAATATCGAAACCGCCTTTATCCATGTTTAGTTTGCCGACTTCTGGAAGCAAATGAGGCGATTCCATGTGTTCAAGCCGAATTATTTGTATCTGTCGCAGCATGGAAAAGCTTTTGCCAAAAGGAGGAAGATTACAGGTAAGCTGCAAGGCACATATCGGCAAAGAATGTGCGTTCAAAAATTTCCTGGCCTGAGTACAAGCTAGGAGTACTAGAAGTGAGGTAAATCGGGCCGGAATGGGCCAAAATTATACATATCCGGTCAGGCCAGGCCCGGGCTTTTTCAAATCTGCTCAGGTCCAATTGCTACTTCTAGAATAGATGAAGAATTTTCCCGAGGGATTGATATAATAGTAGACGATTATCTTTTTTATTCAGCTCTTAACGGCGTCAGCTTGTACATTGTCACCCGACGCTACACCGATGATCACCACAAATACTCTCTCGAACATGCTGATCATCTAAATGTCACCGAGCTGGCTAGTCTAGAATGTGCCAGTGAAAATTGCTTGCTTCGGGTTGTGAATCACAACGAACAAATTGAACTTAACGATAGAAAGGTAAACAATTCTCGACCAGACTACAATAGACTTTGACTGATTTAGGAAATTTCGCTAACTATCGCGCTAAACAGCACTATGCCCCTTCAAGCCGGACCTGCATTACTTTTCAACTCTGCGACAGAGTTGCTTCTGACCGGTCGAAAAGCCGGAAGTGCTGTTCAACTAGAATTTGAACTGAAGGTAGCAGATCGTATCACGGTGGTGAAAAACTTGTTCAACAAAAGGATGACAATATCAGGGAGTGTTCGGTTGAGCCCTGAGGAAGTTGTAGTGGGGGAAGTGAGAAAAAGGTAGGATGTATTAAAAGAGAAGATTACCAAACGATATGTGTTTTTAGTTTTGGAGATGAATCAGTGAGTTTGGTTCGAAAGTACCCTGGAATTACCGTACCATAGAAGCTTTAAATGGCATAAATATGTATTAATTTATCGAATAAACCGTTTTACATTGATGGTTAACGCAAGTTAGATGGCAAGAAGCAGGCCAATACGAAACGATTATATACAAAATCCTTCAGCGGCAATTTTAATTTAAAAAGAGCTCAAAAAGTGACCATATCGCAAGCTGATCAGAAATCGACTTTTTCACGTTTCTGCTGATCCCTTGCAGTTTATAAGTCAGCAATGTTCAATTGACTGTAGCCCGTTTCCAGACAGTTAATCCGCCCATTCTCAGAGTAACAAAAAAACGCGCAACAGACGAGCAAAAAAGAGGGGAACTGCAGAGGTGTTTTACTACGTAAATTTACGTATGTATAGGTGGTAAGGCGGTACAGCAATAATACGGTGAACACAAAACATATTAAAATATTCAGCCTTTGACCAGGGGGCCTGAGAGTTAAAGTTGAAATAGCGTCTTGCGTTTTACAACGGCTCCACTTTCCATCAATTTCTGGCTTATTGAACGGCAGCTACAAGACTGCAGGGACTACCTGCTTCGTTAAAGAAAAACACGTTGTGTTCGATATAAGCCAGCTCAACGTCTGAATTCCCAGAATCTCTTGACTTTTGGCTCTGTTAATCCCTTTCTTCGTGCATTTCCGCCCCCAACTATGCAAAGCGTCATGCTTGTTTCAATCAATGATTGAAACAGTCGCACGGCCATGTACAATATTCTCTCAATATAAATGCAACGGAGATCGCGTTGCAGACAGCACCTTATCTTTTTACGCTAAAATTGCAGTTGTTTACTGTTAAGTCTACAGTTACAAAATCTACTGCATAAAAGTTTTTAAGTTTTTAATGATGCCTCCCAAAAATGTGATGCTGATTTTGCTGGCATCTTTGTTATTGTTTATAACGATTCAACGACTTCGTTCGTACGAAAACTTTACATTGCTAAGGAATTGCACGGCAGAGGAAATAAAGGAAGAAGTCACTACAGCGCAGTCGGAGAATAAGACTATTGAAGTGCTAATAAAGCCAGTGGTTGGGATCAACGGGTTGGCAGCGCTGCCTCCGTTCAAGGATAGTGTCACACATATGATTGTAAGTTGTAGAAACAAGTCTCACACCCATGTAAATGGTACTATACTAGGTAGGAAAAAATTGATGACATGTTTTCACAATCTATCAACGCGCAAAAACCTTGTCGCAAATCTTCAAAAAGGCGACAAAATAAAATTTAAAGTTCGTGACGGCCAGGCACATTCAATCCAAAATAAAGTTTCAGCCCAGTTCGCTACACGGTACGAAAGCTGTCAAGGCTTTTTTGGATTGCGTAGTATTGAGCAGTAAAAATATTATAAAAGCCCGTTTCTCAAAAATCTAAATGTGTTTTCAGTTCGCCGACCGCTACAAACTAGGGGCATGCCTCCTGCCAAAAGTGATGTCCACAGTTATGACTGCCGTTCTGTGTTATCTCAACGACGATAAGGCGTTTCTCAATGCATCAAGAGACATTGCAACGGAACGTTTTGGAATTCGGTAGATTTACATAACTCTCTCTAACCTACAGTACGATTTTTTAATGCCTCAAATTTCAATTTTAGCTTCTGTGAAGAAAAAATTGAGCGGTATTCAATGTCCAAATTCGAGGACGAGTTCAACAAAGACCACAACTACACCATGTTTACCGTGGTGAGAGAGCCGATCGACCGATTTCTTGCTGCATTTGTGGACAAATGCTATTAGTAGGTGCTAAAGTTTTTCATTGAAAAATACCATCAATACAAAACATTTTACTAGGCAGCTGCTGACGATGTGATACTCAGAATCGTTTGAAATTTTGGCACGAACGTTAAGACTAGGTCTTTTTCTAACTGCTGAAGATTTCAGCTCGCTTTTTGCAAGGGCCGCCGAGATATTCACTCATTTTTATCGGCATGATGACAAAAAGTGAGGTGAAGAAATTCGGGTTTGAAGCATTCAGCTGCTGATTTCTTTTAGCCAATACATCGTAGGAAATTTTAAAACCCGAGTTTTGCAGCGACTTTCCAAAGCGTTTCGAATGATATTTAGCACATCCCATTCGGATTTGGCTGTATTTTATGCAGATTCCTTATAAAAAAAGTGATTTTTTATCAAATATTGGAAACCGAATCAATCTGAACTTTTAGTGAGCCTCGTCGAAGCACAAATCATTACGATTGTTACGGATGCGGGGAAAGTATTAAGTGTTTCATCAACCGAATGCACACCCGATTCTGGTATTACTTGGGTGGCCGGCATACCCTTGACGTGTTAGATCACCATGTCATGCCACAAACTTGGTAAATATTTAATTTTTTGTGTGATTAGCGATTAAAATTGTAATTTTTCAGCTTTACGGCAAAAATCTTGACTCTCAGCACTTTCTAAAGTTAACTCTCTATACAACAAACAATTGCAGGCACTGCGATATGCAGCATTATCTACAGAAATACAAAATCCTCCGATATGTCAGCCACACTTCCGAATCCTACAATTCGTTCCTGAACGAGCTGAACTCAACTCTTACTGAGACGAATGTGCCGCAAGCGCAAAGACAACACGTCCTCAAAGCCCTCTCCACATCGTCATCATACCACACGACTACGGGGAAGTCGCAACGGCAGCTGTACGAGGATCGAGTGAGAGGAAACCCGCATTTAATGGAGAAGTTGATTAACATTTATTACTATGATTATGTGACATTTGGATTTAAAATCCCCGAGATAAATGTGTAGATGCAAAGAAGTTAGGGTGTATTTGAAAAATCAGGGAATTATTGTGAATTTTACTTTGTGATCTCGTCTATTTTTGTTCCACATGCTTTGAATTTCAAGAATAAGCAGTTTAAGGCCGCTATTTCCAAGCGTTCCACAGATTTGAACTCCTTGCTGTTGTCAGTTCTAATGCTTTGCATACGTACGAGTCTTTTTAATACGTACATGGAGGCAGTACAGCTTTAATACGGTGAACAAAAAGCACATTCGAATATTCAGCCTTTGACCAGGGGAAGCCAAATTTTTAAGTGGGAATACTGCCTTGCGTTTGTCTTGCAACAGCTCGCCATCAATCCTTGACTTATTGGAAACGCTTCTAGGACCATAGCGACCTTCCGTTGTATAAAATAAACTGTTTAATCTCCGAAAATTAGTAGATTTTTATCATGTCCTCATGGCTTTGCCACTGCTTGTTCACAATTTCGGACCTTAATGAAGCCGCAACTCCGGCTCTTCTGTTGGCGGTGGATCGTCACAAGTCTTCAGCTTCTCAAATCTTGGGCAACCAGTACTGGGACGAAGAGCTCGATAAACTTGAGTTAGCGACCTTCGCAGAGAACGGAAAATCACATCAAGCAGAGGGCCGTCGTTCTTGATCTCATTACACTGAAAAATATTACATTTTTTCAGTATTACATCTTTGGTGCGGTCTTTGAGGGTCGTTTCTCCGCCAAAAGCAGCCTAGAACACACGATTTCCAGCACGGCATGCAAAGCGCGAGCAAAGCTTTCCAGAGTGAAAAATTCAAAAAACTCTAAGCGTGTCAATTGAAGTAATGCTTAGTTTGTGCCGATATTTATCCCATTTTGTTTGTTCTATGTCAAGGATCCCTATTGCTGGAAAACCCCTACACAACTACCTTTCTTTTATGCCCATTTTCGTGGCCCCTTACAATTAATGGCACAGAATTAATGACGTCAGAAACCTACAGCTTTCTTCAAGAAGATTTTAGCAAGTGGGTTTTCACACTGCTTCACGAGATACTCCTTCAATTCCTCCTTGTTCTTCTTGCTTAGCGCCTCATAATTGATCATTTTGAGGAACTGAACAATTGCTTTGCATTTCACACATTGAATGAAGCTCGGATCTCCCTCGTCATCATCGTCATCGTAATCGTCATCGTTTCCGTGTACAGGAGTTGGTTCTAACGCTTCATAAAAAATTTTATTTCTGGGAACTTACTTTTCTCATAATTTACATTGGCCGTCAAGTCAATTGGACTTTTAACTTCGGCGTTAGCAACGACAAGGAGAATAAAGGAGAGTAATAATATAGGAATCACCCGCATGTTTCGAAAATTTCAAACAAAACAAAGGAAATTTGTCAACGGAGAATTTCATCGTCTCCTGATAACAGGATTAGTTCCTAGAGAAAGAGAAATGAATTATGAAAAATTACTCTCTGTACTTTGTAAATATGTAAAAAAATGCGACGCTCAGATAAAAATTGGCCAAAATTTAGAATAGTTCTTTCTATGACGTGAGGCGCTGCTAGCTCGCGCTTTGTAGGCACGACCAAGTAAAACTCCAATTTAGATGTTGGTTTAGGTGTTCAATGGACGATGAGACTAAATATTCAAAATAGGAATGTATATAAAAGACAATGAAACTTGTTGGACTATAATCGGACAGGGGCAAAAATGATCAAGGCCGCGGTTTTAGTTGTCCTTTTGGCTTTTCTGTGCAATGCAACGCCAGTAAGGATCGAGGGGGTGGCTAAGGCTCCAGTTGGTCATAAATTGGAATATTTGGCGGCTGTAAGTTAACCAATGTAGTAGAGCACGGCCATCTTTATCTTTGAGAAGGATGCAAAAACGGGGTCAGAGAAAAAACTCTTTTTAGAAAATTTTGATTTTATTGTGCGAAAGTACCCCCACGTTAAATTGCGGCATCTCAGGTTTGGTGAGAAATACCAGAAAACTGCATTCGAAAGAGCATGCCAAAACCCCTATTATCGCCTACAATCGGCTAGTCTTTGGGCGGTTTGGCAACCATTTTAGTACTTTTGAGTAGCAAATTTTAATTTTGAGCTCATCGGTCTCGGTTGTATCTGCAAAGCTCGAGCTGGGAATCTCGCATAAGCTCTAGGGCATCCTTGATAACCATCAATATTGATTGACCTTTTTTCAGCTCTGGCGTCACGGAGATCGAGCCCCAAGCTCTGCCTTCAAGGGTGACCTGTACAACCAAAGCTATTGGGATAACGGCTATGGCCAGTTAACGAATGTAAGCACTCTATCAATTGTGTAAAGGTAATGCGTTCAATTCTAGTACGGAATAGAGCAACAGCGCCAACTTGGCGAATGGATTTTCAATCGTTACGTCGCAGAGCTGAGATTTTTGCCAACCCATTTTGATGGGAAAGCTATCAAGATTCAGTCAACTTACTATAATCGAACACATGAAAGTGCGCTCTACAACTTGAGAGGAATGTATGGCGACAACATCACCTATGATGAGTTGGATATTTTTTCTATCCCAGGCAACGAAACGGATGTTGTCGGACTGCCTGATTTTCATTGCGCTTATGCGAATACGCTGTCAAAGGAAACACTCAAGACAAAAGAAGTCTCAGCGTTCGTTAAGAAACATCAGGTAGGGATGATCGTTGAAAATGTAGGAACATTATAGTACCTGATCTTCTTCAACTGATAAAAAAATTTCAGAGAGTAATCAGCGAGGTGGGAGATGCTATCAGCTTTAATGCATCAAAAGTTGTGCTGCTTTGGGCCAACCTTGATCCATTTGTTACCGAGAAGAAGAAAGGCCTGCGCCTGGCTCCGCAATATGAAGCTGACTACAAGGAAATGCGAGAAATCTATGTTCGAGCAATCAGATTTACGTATGGGTTGGGTAAGCGCCGTAGACCAGGGGAATGTCAAGATTTTACGCGGTTTTTTCTCTCAACACAAAATTGGCGCTGAATACAGAATCTTATTTTTAGATATTGCCCCTCAAAACGGACTTGACTGGAGATACGAATCGGTTCGAATGAACGCTGGCGGACTGCTCACCCGAGTTTACAATGACCTCAAAGCCAAAGGCTCCTGCAACTTTTTGAATCAACATAAACCGAGCTGCAAGGAAGATGGAATAAAGGACTTGAAATACCGAGTTTTCTCGATGGTACTAAAGTCTTTTTGTTTATGATTCTGCAACTTTTAGCACGACACAAACATGCTAGGACTTCTCAATAGCTTCGGCTTCCCAGAAGTTGATTACGATAGGAATGATAACGTTGAGTTGGCCAGCTCGTTCTTTATTGAGCTGTGGAGAAGCCAGCTGACCAGTCAGCGATATGTCAAGTTGATTTATCGACGAAATGCCACGGAAATTTTTGATGTCAGCAATCAAATCAGTGGTTGCAAAAGCGTGGGAAAAGGTCTTGGCTGCAGTCTGGAAAGCTTTTTGAAGCGAACAGAGAAGTTTGTCATCCCCGACTTTGATGAGGTATGTCAAGGAAGGTTTTGCTACTAACTTCAGGGTTTATTTTCAGTATTGTGCCACGCAATTCAAGGAAGATTCTGAAACGACGACTGTTTCCGAATGATCCGAAGATACTGTGCATTTGTGGATAAAGAAATTAGGCGTAATAAAGAGACTTGGGCAAAAACTTAACTTTCTTATGGCTCCTGTTTAGCAAGCATTATCGAGACGAACAAGGAACTGTGCTTTGGGAGGAAGCTTGAGGATTCGCCAAATGGCTTTTGGTTTTTTAGAAAATTGACCTTCTATTTATAATTCAACCAAAATGGCGATTGCCTGAACAAAAATTGTAAAACCTTTTAATTCCCATTTTCCACTCACTGGAAATTCACATGCATGTTTACAGTAGCCATTTCCACCATCTTCAATGTCTTATGCTTTTCCAGCCGCCCACCGTTCCGGGAAACTGTTTATTATTCGCGATGTTTCCACCGTTTCGTCTGGCTCGCTGTTTCCGCGGAACATAATTTATTGTAAAACTATTTTGACAACCCAGGGTTTACAATAAATAATTTTTGTTTATGGGTGATTTATGTGCTGAAAAAACAAAACGGGAGGACTGCAGTGACGGCGCTCTTTGAGCATGACAAAAATAACTCTATAATGTGAAACTCATGTAGGAGAAAATGCCATAAACTTTGAATAATTTGCAAGATATTATACATAACACTCAATGTGCGCTGTTTTTTTCAAAATGCAACATAACAATTGGAAAGAAATTAAGCAACCCATCGGCTATTTTATCCAATCGTTTCCGCCATTCATGGAAATTTTAGCTTGTCATTACTGGAATACCAGAGATATTGAGCCGCCTTTTTAGGCAAGAAAGTCACCCACATCTTTGTCGTTGAAAAAACAATTATATGTTGGTATTTTCCACCACTTTCAGACCCCGCGGGAAAGTTCCATATGGAAAATTTTGTCTTTAAAAAGCAATTATTAGAACACTTTAAAAGAAAGTTTTTTACAAACTGAAGCTTCCCTCCACGGGGCCCGGACATTGTTGCAACGACCATCACCAAATTTCTTGAAACTTGGCCAGTAGAAGGGCCTGAGCATGCTGATGAAAAGCGAAGAAGGGTTTCGCGAAATTTCAACCAGTCCGGGATTACTGTAACATTTTGTGTTTTATAAAGCGGCCGTTGTGGTGGGCCGGGTGATGGCTCTATGAGTACAAAACTTTCTGTGTGGCGGTTTTCGACCATGGCCAACATTTTCCTTACTGAAAAATTTTTTGTATCTCTTCATCTTATGGTAGTACTGTAACCTTCAACATACCATATCGATTACCGTTAAAAATTGGAAGGAGTGTAACCAGTTTTTAAGCTTGATTATAAAGGTTGGACACACTCTCCGTAAAATAAGACAAAAAAATCCAAAATAAAAATATAAGTTTTTGAGATATACGCGTTCAAAGTTGCTATGTTCGGGTACTGTAGGACCAAAATGGAGATGATGAATTCTCAAACGGTACCATTCATTGCCACGCCTCACCCATTAATAGAGTAGCCTGACAAGGAAAGTACTTTTATGGGGGCTCCTACTTTTTGACGGGACATATCTCAAAAAATCAGAAAAAATGTGCTGATCAAGGATATATAAATCTTAGCTGCCCATTTTAGGTTTTTAGTGGTGAAAACTCAATCGGAAGTTGACTTAAAGTCCTATATGAACCCCTTTTCGCCTATTTTTTCACGGCCGTGCACGGGTTTACAATTTTTATTTTGGCTTAAAACGATGTTTATTGAGTTTCTAAGACGTAAAAAATCAGTCTTGGCCCAAAAATTTATTTTTCCGACCTTCAACTTCAAAAAAAGTTGGTTCAGCCCAAAAGGGAAATCGAACCCGTGCGGCGTGCCCCCCTTGATTCCCAGACTACGGCACTAACCACTCGGCCACACCGCTCTCTTCCGAAGGAAGAGACCGACTGTGCTTTTTATCGTTTCGAATGCATGCGCCTTTTGTAGGGAAATTGAGCCAGTTTTTGGACATTTTCACCCCTAAAAACCCAAAATGGGCAGCTAAGATTTATATATCCTTGATCAGCACATTTTTTCTGATTTTTTGAGGTATGTCCCGTCAAAAAGTAGGAGCCCCCATAAAAGTACTTTCCTTGTGAGAAAAATATTTTCTGATCAAAAAATAAATATTTGAGCTTTATTTCAGGCTTTATACGATGGTTACTGTAGTTTCTAACTTTTGTTAATTTCGCTAACCATTTTTTCCAGATAACACATTTAGACTAGCTATCCCATTGAGAAATGTGTATACAACGTAAAAATCAAAAAATCAAGGTCGCAGTACCATCAATTCCTGAAATAAAGGGAGATTACGGTAGCCGTATCCGTTTTTTTCGCTGTTTGGCCGCGGCATTCTTTGGAGCTGCAAGTGTAACCAGATTTGGAAATGGAAATACACCCAGAATAGATAGAGGAGTATTTGAGCAAAAAATAGCGAAAATAAAAATATAAGTTTTTGAGAAAATCCGGGATTACGGTCATTTTAGGGGGTTTTTGGGCCGTTTGGCCGCGGCATTCTTTGGAGCTGCAAGTGTAACCAGATTTGGAAATGGAAATACACCCAGAATAGATAGAGGAGTATTTGAGCAAAAAATAGCGAAAATAAAAATATAAGTTTTTGAGAAAATCCGGGATTACGGTCATTTTAGGGGTTTTTGGGCCGTTTGGCCGCGGCATTCTTTGGAGCTGCTAGTGTAACCAGATTTGAGACTGGAAATTTGTTCAGAATATACAGGGGAGTATTTGAGCAAAAAATAGCGAAAATAAAAATATAAGTTTTTGAGAAAATCCGGGATTACGGTCATTTTAGGGGGTTTTTGGGCCGTTTGGCCGCGGCATTCTTTGGAGCTGCTAGTGTAACCAGATTTGAGACTGGAAATTTGTTCAGAATATACAGGGGAGTATTTTAGCAAAAAATAGCGAAAATAAAAATATAAGTTTTTGAGAAAATCCCGGATTACGGTAATTTCGGCCAGGAAATCCCCTAAAATGACCGTAATCCCGGATTTTCTCAAAAACTTATATTTTTATTTTCGCTATTTTTTGCTCAAATACTCCTCTATCTATTCTGGGTGTATTTCCATTTCCAAATCTGGTTACACTTGCAGCTCCAAAGAATGCCGCGGCCAAACGGCCCAAAAACCCCTAAAATGACCGTAATCCCGGATTTTCTCAAAAACTTATATTTTTATTTTCGCTATTTTTTGCTCAAATACTCCTCTATCTATTCTGGGTGTATTTCCATTTCCAAATCTGGTTACACTTGCAGCTCCAAAGAATGCCGCGGCCAAACAGCGAAAAAAACGGATACGGCTACCGTAATCTCCCTTTATTTCAGGAATTGATGGTACTGCGACCTTGATTTTTTGATTTTTACGTTGTATACACATTTCTCAATGGGATAGCTAGTCTAAATGCGTTATCTGGAAAAAATGGTTAGCGAAATTAACAAAAGTTAGAAACTACAGTAACCATCGTATAAAGCCTGAAATAAAGCCTCAAATATTTATTTTTTGATCAGAAAATATTTTTCTCAGGCTACTCTATTAATGGGTGAGGCGTGGCAATGAATGGTACCGTTTGAGAATTCATCATCTCCATTTTGGTCCTACAGTACCCGAACATAGCAACTTTGAACGCGTATATCTCAAAAACTTATATTTTTATTTTGGATTTTTTTGTCTTATTTTACGGAGAGTGTGTCCAACCTTTATAATCAAGCTTAAAAACTGGTTACACTCCTTCCAATTTTTAACGGTAATCGATATGGTATGTTGAAGGTTACAGTACTACCATAAGATGAAGAGATACAAAAAATGTTTCAGTAAGGAAAATGTTGGCCATGGTCGAAAACCGCCACACAGAAAGTTTTGTACTCATAGAGCCATCACCCGGCCCACCACAACGGCCGCTTTATAAAACACAAAATGTTACAGTAATCCTGGAATAATGCAAATTTCGCAAAAACCTTAGACACTTTTCATGTATGCCCTGTGGGTGTTCTATGAGCCAAATTTGAAGAAATTCGGTGATGGTCACCGCAACAATGTCCGGGCCATGCTTCACTTTGTAAAAAAGTCCGTTTTAAACTAGAGACTCCGAATTGGTTGTTATTTGATTCCTTGAAGTTAACAACGTTTCTGCAAATAAACAACGAGAAATTGATCGTTTGTTTTCTAGAAATACTGCACACAAACACTGCTATGGCTTGTTAAAGGCAGCGTGAATCTTCCTTTGTTACCATGCAACAGTTTATTTACAATGTTAAGCTATTATACTTCTACAGGCATATTGATAAAGCTGACAAAATATGTGCTGTATACAACTTGGTTGCAAAAACGTTGGGTGTATGATCTCTGGCACTAATAACGTCTATTTTTGGAAAAATATTTTAACAAGGAAAGTACTTCTATGGGGTGTGGAATTAACGGTCGAGATATATATCAAAAAATTCGCAAAAATTTTGTGATTCAGAATATATATAAATTAGCTGCCTAATTTTGGTCTAATGACATGTTTTTGTCCTCAGAAGTTTTCTCGCGACACCATGCAAGTGTCTTTTTGACCGTGTTTTTACCAATAAAAAAATTTTGTTTTGTGCTAAACTAAATTCTGAGGCCTTGACAAGCCTTAAAATATCAAATTGGATTACAACTACACCTTAAAGGTAGTTCCAATGTAAAAAATGGGTTCTAGTGTGGCAAAAGGAACCGAACCCGCTTCCCTCGGATTTCCAACCCAGCGCTCTATCCACTCGGCCACACCGCTCTCTTCTGAAGGAATAGACCGAGCGCGCTTTTGTTGCCGCAGATCCTCGAGAAAAACGTTTATTGATAAAACTCGCTGATAGACCAAAATTAGGCAGCTAATTTTTATATATTCTGAATCAGAAAATTTTTGCGAATTTTTTGATATATATCTCGACCTGTAACTCCATACCCGATAGAAGTACTTTCCTTGTAAAAAAATTTTTTGCACGGGAGCCGGGATTCGGAGCCGCAGACCTTTTTAAGTTTTTCATGGGAGCCGGGAGCCGGAGAACTTTGCCGCCGAGAGAGCACGTTAAACGTGGAGAGCGGTCAGAGAGAAAAACGCTTTTTGGCCACAACTTTGGTAGTTTCGTGCGAAAAAAAATCATTTTTTGTAGAAACATTATCCTTTACGGTAGAAATAGGCATGAAACTTTTCGTGCCAAAATTCGGCAAAAAGTCCTAAATTTTGGACCACTTTCGATATAAAAATCTTGGTTGTTTCTGCAAAGCGCGAGCTAGGATTCTCGGATATATCTTAGAAAAAATTACTCTAGCTTTGTGTCAAGTTTCATCAAAATCTGAGGAAGCAGAAGATATCCTCTTTGCAGTTTCCGCAGTGTGTTGACGTTTTAATGCTATCACCTGACCAAGGTGTACAAATTTGTCTTCCTTTTCAATTGCTGTGTTCTGAACTGACATATCAAAAGGAGTCGAGCATGTCCCCATCCACTTTGTCTTTGAGAAATTTATTTTTAAACCGATTTGTCTAGCCGCTATTATATATGTTGTTGGTACAACATATATAATTTTCAACTTCAAATGTCTTGACTTTTCCGGTATGGTCAATGAATGCCATTGGTATTTTCGTATGCTATATGAGTCAAAAGGAGGTTTCGAAGAAGCGTAGGCAAAAAATTAGAGGTTATGTGACGTGCCAATAAAAGAGAAATACAATGAAAACTGTGCTTAACGAACTCCCGTTCAACGAAACCTGCATTTGCGAGCAACCCCAGAAATCCCTGGAGTTGCTTTTTTACTGTACGGTAAATCCAACAAAAATGAACCGCAAGGGACCAAAAAAAAATATTCGTTATAGAGGGGTTTTTCGATACAAAGGCTAATTTTGTTTTAAGATTGACGTTTGGGATCCCTGACATGCTTTGTTGAAGATGGGTTACGTTTTTTAGAGTCTTGTTTTACAGAGGCTCCACTGTATAACACGCATATAACAAACAACCCACGGCGAAAAAAGGATGTGTATAAAAGAAAACTAGTGTTATGCGGACCTCTTTCAGTGATAAAAGATGATTTTTAATCCACTTTGCTGGCTGATATGATATAATCATTACATAATTTCAATCCGCAACTCCCTCTTCCTATTTTTTGTCCGTTTTCAGCGGCATTGTTTAACATCTCGATGATGATTGAATACGAATAGGCTCATAAAAACGGCAGCTCATTTTGTAAACTGGAAATAAAAATAAAAAATAAAAAGTTTTTCGAGCAATGAAGGCGGAGCCAGGGCTGTTCATTAAAAATGGAGACGATTTGGATGTACATAACTTGGACCACAGAGAAGTTGTATATAAATGTGATTGTAAAATCGTCTACAATAAAAGTTTACAGTTTAATTTCGGATTTGAATACCTCGCGGAACAAAACCTCCCCATAAAAAACAAGTTCAGAGGTCCTATTTGTGCGGTTTAGACCAAGCTAAAGCTCCCAACCCGTCTACAACGAATACGTTTGTTGGTCCTTTGCTATTTATTTCTTCTCCAAAGGTCCCACTGTAAGGAAGTATAGATACATGTAGTCTAGAATTTTTACCGTTCTGTGCTTTGAGATTGAACGCAATCAAACCTCTGCACAACGAATTCTGAAATTGACTTTTGGGAGCTGTTCGTAATAGGGAATTTTTTAAGCGGGTTTGCTATACAGAGCTTTGATTGCATTTTGTGTTTTTAGAAATTTCAGAATTTTGAACGACTGTTTTTTTGAGTGTTCAAAATTTTAATTTGTACTGCCCAAAAAGAAACTATGAGAAATCAAAAAAAAAACTTTTTTCAGGTTCTCAACTTGGGCTGAGACCTTCAACGGGTATGGCTCTTCAACTCGGATATTTGGCTGTTTTGACAGTTGTAGCCAGTGGATTGCCAGTTAAAGATCCGTTAGGACCAACACAACCAAAAGGCCACAAATTGGAGTACTTGGCGGCGGTATGAATTTGAATTTCATAAAATTGTGTTTTTCTTTATTCTTTGTGAAAAAAAAACAATCAGGACCATCGTATTCCACGTTTTTTGAAATTAACTTCAAACAAGAATACAAATTTCAGCTGTGGCGCCATGGAGAGCGCGCTCCAGCCGGCACATTCGCACATGATCTGTACAACGCCTCGGATTGGGAGAATGGATACGGCGAGTTGACTTCGGTAAGTTCAGCGGCCTTGTTTCGCCTTCTTTTCGACATTTTATATCACCTTTTCCAACGCGTAATTATACACATTTCCCGTCTTCAGTACGGCATTGAACAGCAACGTCGCCTGGGGAAGTGGATTTACAACCGGTACGTCAAGGAATTCGGTCATCTTCCCGACGAATTCGACCCAAAGTCCACTCGAATTCAATCGACTTGGTACAACCGAACCCGAGAGAGTGCATTGTACAACTTCAAGGGGCTGTATGGCGAGCGCATCGACTACGATCAGCTGAATATCTTGACGATTCCGAAGAACGAAACGGATGTCATCGGACTGCCCTATGACGGCTGCGGTTATGCACATGAATTGGCGGTGGGAGCGTTGAAAACCAATGAGGTTGTTCGGTTTATGCGCAAGCACAAGGTAAGAGAGATATTTGGAGGCTCAGACTGTTTGTCATCTTTGGACATGCCCAAAAATTCCTTAATTTTTTTATAGCGGGGGACCTGACACAGTGGCAAAAAACGTACAATTTTGCATCCGGGAGGTATCAAAAATGTGGCAAAATGCTTCCCTCTCTTTTTTGTGAGGGAAAGGGCGCCCTTCAAGGCGAAGTTTTTTCACTTGGAGAGGGAAGCATTTTGCCACATTTCTGATACTTCCCGGATACAGAATGGTACGTTTTTCGCGACTGGAAAAGGTCCACCACTGTAGCTTGAAAGTCGGCAGAAAAGTCACATTTTTTGCGAGTTTTGGTAAAGTTTTGCACTTATTCCTATCGTGGAGGGCAACTTTCCCACAGAAAATTATTTTTTTCGCATGAAACTGGCAAATTTGTGGTAAAAAACGTCTGTTTTTCTCTCTGACCACTCTCCGCGTAATGCGTAATCTCTTGGCCACAAAGATCGTGATACAACATTCTTTGTGGCCAAGATCGGCTGTATGTAATAGTTAATTGAATCACATTTTTGTGCCCTATGATATTTACAGTTTTTAGGAGTGGATTTCCCGTCTGCTCAAAGCCACCAATTATGGGAACCTCACCTACATTGTCGACCTCTACTGCGTGGAAGACCCAATATATCTGGAGGTAGGTGGAACGATCTATTGTAAGGAGCGTCCTCGAGATTTCGAGGCTCATTTCCCCTGCCTTGACCGCACATTTTCAGGAGCGCAAAGGCTTGAAACTGGCCCCCGAATACAAGAAAAATTTCAACAATATCTTTGACATCTACGTCGAGGAAATCAAATTCATGTATGGAATAGACGTTAAGCCACAGAACGGGATTAACTGGCGCTATGAGTTGGTTAAAATGCAAGCTGGAGGCTTGCTAACTCGCGTTGCGAATGACATGTCAGCCAAAGCTTTTTGCAAAGTCAAGCCGGATCAGCCGTATTGCAAGGAGGATAATGTGGCGGATTTGAAGTATCGAGTGTTTTCAATGGCAAGTTGAGCGACTAGGCAGGCCTAAGAACTTTGTTTTAGCACGACACCAATGTCCTCGGCGTCCTCAACAGTTTCGATTTCCCAAAAGTGGATTACAATCGAAATGATAACGTTGAATTGGGAAGTTCTCTGTTTTTCGAGCTCTGGAATGACGAAGAAAAAGATCGAAAATACGTGAAGATCATCTACCGCCGAAGCCCTGAAGAGATTTACGATTTGAGCGAGCAAATCCGCGGCTGCAAAAGCATTGGAAAAGGGCTGGGATGCAGTTTGGATGACTTTTTGAGAAGAACCGACAAGTATTTGATCCCCAGCTCTGAGAAGGTAAGGGTAATGTAAAAACATGTTACATGTACAATGTCAAAATTTTAATATTAAAATTTCAGTATTGCGCCCAAAAACTGCCTCAACTTGGGACTTTTGAGACTATTCCTCAAGTCCACTTTAAACTCTGAGCCAAATTCCCTCACTGCCTCAATCTTCAGCTTTAACAAATTGGGTATGCTTGTAGAAATACAGTGCTGGACAAAATGATATGGTCACCACATTTTTGCGCTGGCAATTTGTCCTCAGTGAATGAATCGCTTTAATATTTGGCACAAGTGAGTACGAGGCAAGGTAACATGCACACAAAAAGTATCAAAGGATTTCAAAAAGTGCAAGGTGAGTAAAATTTGGAAAAACGCGAAACCGCCAAAAATCGGCTGGACAAAATGATATGACCACGTGGTTTAATTCAATCTTTTACTAATCAACGCAATTTAACAAACAATCCTAGTAATGAGTGAGTCCTCCACTGATTACTAGGACTGGTATGGGGACACGTTCGGCCAGGTTTAGTCGGCTTTGAACGCGTTAAACCATGTTTGATGCAGAGCTACCCAAACTGGCGATTATCTTCCATTAACGCTTTCTAAAACTTTTAAATGACGTTTTTATCATGTGATCTAGACGTGTAATCACCTGTACAAGCCTTCGCTTTTCGCATGAACTCCATGGTGGTCTGGTAGTGTGGATTCAGCAAACATCCGGTTACCATGTCCAGCTTTGGCGACCCATTTGCTATTTGACCCTGGGGATAGATGTGCTCCTTAGGTTTAAAATGTAACCCGGAATCTCTCTAAAATCCGGCGAAGCCAAGAAAAGTCCCCGCTGACACGATCACAGCCTTGTAGATGCAACTTTGCCGACCTTCACCTTAACCAGCAAAACCGAGTTTTTCAAATGGATCGTTAGCGACAAAAAACAGTTCATTTTATGGCCCAGGATGCATGAGGTGTGCTGTAGCTTCTAAAATTACATAGGCCATCGAATGAAAGCCGTTTTGCATCGCCAAAAATCCATTTGAAAAACTCGGTTTTGCTGGTTAAGGTGAAGGTCGGCAAAGTTGCATCTGCAAAGCTGTGATCGTGTCAGCGGGGACTTTTCTTGGCTTCGCCAGATTCTAGAGAGATTCCGGGTTACATTTTAAACCTAAGGAGCACATCTATCTTCAGGGTCAAATAGCAAATGGGTCGCCAAAGCTGGACATGGTAACCGGATGTTTGCTGAATCCACACTACCAGACCACCATGGAGTTCATGCGAAAAGCGAAGGCTTGTACAGGTGATTACACGTCTAGATCACATGATAAAAACGTCATTTAAAAGTTTTAGAAAGCGTTAATGGAAGATAATCGCCAGTTTGGGTAGCTCTGCATCAAACATGGTTTAACGCGTTCAAAGCCGACTAAACCTGGCCGAACGTGTCCCCATACCAGTCCTAGTAATCAGTGGAGGACTCACTCATTACTAGGATTGTTTGTTAAATTGCGTTGATTAGTAAAAGATTGAATTAAACCACGTGGTCATATCATTTTGTCCAGCCGATTTTTTGGCGGTTTCGCATTTTTCCAAATTTTACTCACCTTGCACTTTTTGAAATCCTTTGATACTTTTTGTGTGCATGTTACCTTGCCTCGTACTCACTTGTGCCAAATATTAAAGCGATTCATTCACTGAGGACAAATTGCCAGCGCAAAAATGTGGTGACCATATCATTTTGTCCAGCACTGTATGTATGTAGTTTGATATTGTAAATAAACCTTTTGCAAAATAACAAAGGAAGATTCACGTTGCTTTTAGCAAGCCACATCAGTTGCTAAAATATATTTAACGATTGATAGCTCTAGCAGGATTTGTCGGCCAAAATGTGATTTTCACTTTTTTGGAAATTACCACGTATGTAACAGTTTTTCAAATCTCCAAATTTAGCCAAAAAATGTTTTGCCTTTCAGTTGCAGTTTTCTTTTTCTGCTTACTCCTCTTGAATCATCCACAAGAACAAATCTTCGCCTCGCTGACAGACGCCATCAAAATTCAGCACGCCCAAAAGAGGCAATTACTTCATCTCCGTTGAAGAGGATTAATACTAAACAAGCGAGCGAATGTTTGCCGTTTTACTTATTGTCAAGAAGACAGATAAGCCAGCTATCAGTGTTATTCTCCCAGGTTTCATTGTTCGTTTGACGTGTGGCGTTTGACGACCCTGTTTATCGGCCATGCACCTTGAAGCCTTACCATGGTTTCTATTATGAAGGCATGTTTTGCAGGCCTAACGTTGTGCTGTTTTATTCTAGCGCAAAAACAAGTTGTCAAGAAATATGACGGTACGTATATAACAAAAGAAAAAAACTATTATAACAAGGGAAGTACCCCAAGTGCAACGCCCAGATTTTCTTTAAATTTTGCGCACCCGTCGGGCATGGACTAAGTATCAATTCTTGAAAGTTTTAGCTCGCGCTTTGCAGGTACAGCCGAGATTTCGAACCATCTTTGTCGCCGAAACAGTACGCTAAGCACGGGGAGCGGTCAGAGAGAAAAACGCTTTTTGGCCATAACTTTGTCTGTTTCGTGCGGAAAAAATTGATTTTTTGCATAAACATTACCCTTTATGGCAGAAATAGGTACGAAACTTTCTGTTCCGAAATTCGGCAAAAAGTCTTTAAATTTTCGCCGACTTTCGATTGAAAAATCTCGGTTGTTTCTGCAAAGCGTGAGCTAGGCTTATCGCATATATTTTCGAAAAAAATATTTTAAATTTGTGCCAAGTTTCATCAAAATCTGAGCGTCGCACTTGGGGTACTTCCCTTGTAAGTTGAAGGCAGAATTTTAGAAATTTAGAACAGCGTAACAATTATCCCAACTTTTTTCAGCTGCTCCCATACTCCCGCTGTTCATTGGAAGCAAGGCAGTAATGAACGGCGATTTTCTGATTGCGCTGTATAGTACGGACACCATGGCATTTATCGGGCGGTGCAGACAAGCACGACAATGCTCGGCTCAAGGCCATAAGATCTACGATTACAAGTAGTTGTCACTATCATTTTGAGGACACGGATTTGCAATTCATTTATGATATTTTTGCAGGAGAAATACACGGTATCCCGGCAAGGACTTCATGGACAACCTGACCGGACATCAGTACAGAGGAAAGCTTTTCTCTGACAAAATCAAAGTAGGAAGACAAGATTATTACCGTAAAACTTTGTTTTAAACAGTTGGCAGGCGTCGAATTCAAACAAGTCTTCTTTGGAGGCGTCGAAGGTCCGCCGGAACACACGGACCCGTCGGATATTGACTTCCCCTACGACGGATTTGTGGGCATAGGCCTGGGCCAAAAGCGCGCCTTCATGCGCTCCTTCTTGTACCAGAGCCCGGCCGGCCGACGAAACATCATCATTGTTCAGGATGCCTACAAAAAACCAGTGTTTAATGCAAGCCTTTAGTCATGGCATTGCTGCGTTTTTTTGAGAATACTCTAAAATTTTTTGATTTTTAGGACAACGTACGAATTGAACAAAAACAGAGTGGAAAGACCTATCTGCACTCAGACATAAGGCCAAGCAGCACGGACAAAGTACCGGAATGCGGGATTTTTGCGCAATCCGTTGTCTTGACAAAACCAAAGGGCGGAATGGAGTGGTTGATAAAGTCAGAGTAAGATATTTTAAATGTTTGACGTGCAAATTTAGAGAAAAACGCCCAAACTCATTTACAGTGGGGGACCTGATCCAGTGGCAAAAGAGGTATTATTTTGCATCCAGGAAGCATCAAAAATGTGGCAAAATACCTCCCTCTCCAAGCGAAAAAGCTCCGATTTCAAATGCTCTTTTTGTTAAGGAAAGGGTGCGCCCTTCAAAACGAAGTTTTTTCACTTGGAGAGGGAAGCATTTTGCCACATTTTTGATACTTCCCGGGTGCAAAACGGTACGTTTTTTGCCACTGGATCGGGTCCGCCACTGTACGTCTAAAATTTCAGCATTACAATCGGCAATGACACGTTCAATTCGTACATAAAATTCAATCCATCAGGACCGACAAAGCTTCACTATTTGAGGATTACACAATATCTTGGAAAGACTAAGTTCAAGAATTCTGAAGCGCGTAACCTCCCGAGGATACACTTCCGTCTCGATAAACAGGACTTCATTCTCGACGCAAGCGACTACATTGTGAAGGACAATTCAACTCGTGTTAGACATCTTACAATAAAGGTAAAAATTGCCGAGTTAACACAAGCTATGATGACGCAATTTTAAAAAATGGGATGGCAATCTCTTACAATCTGATATACCCTTTTTCGTTTAGCAATATCTGTTGCTGCTAGCAAAATACAAACCGAATTGTAAGCATTTCTTTTTATTTTTTCGTTTTTCGACACCGATCGGCGGCGGGAAAATCGTTCAAAATGTTGTACGTCAATCACAAAAAGTCTTCTTTTTTGACTGTCTGTTTAGCGGGGACGACTTATGCCGAACCAAGGCATACAAAATTTACATCCTCTGGAAACTGTAGGTCCTCTACCTTTGGTCGACAATTTTTGAAAGTTTGTAAACCGGGCGGAATCGAGTTACGGCGAAAATATTTTGAAAAAAAAATCTGGCTCCGGAGTTGTCGCTATTTTGAGTCCGTGGCATAAATCTTGCTACCGTTTCAGGCTGGGGAAGACATTACTTATCCACTTGAGCTAGGTTATGAATTCTTCCAAAAGTATTGCCTGCAACTCTCGTATGACAGCTCGTCGTCGGCTTTCAAGATCGGGCTTGCGCCGAATGTCGTGAACAAATTCGTAAGCGATATCGATCCGGGGGACGACGACTACGAAGACGAGCCCGAAGACGATTATGGCCACACAACGGATAAGTCTGAAGAAGATGATAACGATAAAGGAGATGATATAGTTGACGGAGAATCAATAACTCCGCGCACTTCTGTTGTATATACTCTGGTTGCTATCCAATTGATTTGGCTATTTTGAAGTAAAAATATGATACTGTCATTGATAAAATATACACTGCTGGACAAAATGATATGATCACCGCAATTTTGCGCTGGCAATTTGTCCATGGTAAATGAATTGCTTTAATATTTGGTGAAAGTGAGTATGGAGCAATGTAACATGTACCCAAAAAGTATCAAAGGATTTCAAAAAGTGCAAGGTGAGTAAAATTTGGAAAAACGCGAAACCGCCAAAAATCGGCTGGACAAAATGATATGACCACGTGGTTTAATTCAATCTTTTACTAATAACCACAATTTAACAAACAATCCTAGTAATGAGTGAGTCCTCCACTGATTACTAGGACTGGTATGGGAACACGTTCGGCCAGGTTTAGACGGGTTTGAACGCGTGAAACCATGTTTGATGCAGAGCTACCCAAACTGGTAATTATCTTCCATTAACGCTTTCCAAAACTTTTAAATGACGTTTTTATCATGTGATCTAGACGTGTAATCACCTGTGCAAGCCTTCGCTTTTCGTACGAACTCCATGGTGGTCTGGTAGTGTGGATTCAGCAAACATCCGGTTACCATGTCCAGCTTTGGCGACCCATTTGCTATTTGACCCTGGGGATAGATGTGCTCCTTAGGTTTAAAATGTAACCCGGAATCTCTCTAGAAACCGGCGAAGCCAAAAAAAGTCCCCGCTGACACGATCTCAGCTTTGCAGATGCAACTGCACCGATGTGCCCCTTAACCAGAAACGTTTCCACAAAAAATCAATTTTTTTCAGCACGAATATAACAAAGTTATAATCAAAAAGTGTTTTCTCTCTGACCGCTCTCCGCGTTTAGCGTACTCTCTCGGCGACAAAGGCCGTTCAATATCTCGGTGGCGCTTGCAAAGCGCGAGCTAAAACTTTCAGGAATTGGTACTTAGTCTATGACCAACGTGTGTGCAAAATTTAAAGAAAATCTGAGCGCCGCACTTGAGGTACTTTCTTTGTTAGCCTCAAGAGAAGGCTGTTCCGACGATGACGCTAAAACAAACACTTCTAATTGCTTGAAAATTAAGTTTTATTGCACTGTCGGCGGCCATAAAATTTTTATTAAAAGTCCATAAAAGCGCCGTTAATTAAATTTACACTGATAAAGCCAAAATCGAATCATTTCCCGAAAATATTTCGCACCAATGGCGATGGGAACACAAAGCTGCGTTTTTCTCGCTCTTCTATGCCGTAAGTCAAGTTCGTCTCCGATGTAGAGTCAACATCTTTTCAGTAGTCGCGCACGGAAGTGAATGTCCAACGCCGGAAGGAAACGTTTGCGACTTGAACGTGTACAAATGCTGTGACCTTCGGTTCCGCGAGCATATAGGAATCTCACCCAGCACTTGCCGTAGGTTACGAAACAATTCTCATCATTCGCTTAGCTGGTGAAACCATCGACGAACCGCAATGCATTCAGCAGGCACTGAACCTCGGTTTATATGGCTACGGCCGTGAAGGGGTGAACAAAGTTTGCGAGTAAGTCGGCAGCGGTTTTGTGAAATGACTAGCTTTAGCACCACGTATAACGTTTTGATCCGGGTTGTTCGTAAAACTGTTGAAAGCAATGTTTTTTCAGCGCCTACAACGAGTTCCGCTCCTGTCTTGGAAGCAGTTTGCGTTCATGCACTACCGCCTACTATCATCTCAAAAATGGACATCCGATCTGGCGCTCAAAGGGACTTCAAGCCCTGTACAGCGGCATGAATTTCATCTGCGGTCCCGGCTTAGAGAGTATGTAAAAATATAAGGGAAGTGCTTCAAATGCGACCCTTAGATTTTGATGAAAATTGGCTTAACTTTGGAATAATTTTTTCTTTATATTATAATTGCAAAATTTTTGCGAGAATCCTAACTCGCGCTTTGCAGCAAACAACCGAGATTTTTAGATCAAAAATTGGCAAAAATGCGGTACTTTTTGTTGAATTTCGACCCGTAAAGTTTCGCACATATACTCCCCGCCAAAAGTTTTGACCCCCCTTCTAACTCGGCCCAAAGTGTACCAATTTGGACCAAATTTGGTACGTAGTTTACTGACAACCTAGTAGTAAAAAATATCATAGTAGGACAAACCAATTAGCTATATTTCAAAATCCAGGGACAATTTTCAAAAATCACCTCGAAAAAACGGGACAAAAGTTTTGACCCCCCTGCAAAAAATTAAATATCGCCAGCGGATGTAGCCCGAACCTTTTACAATCGATGCCCCATACCTGAATACAAATTAATAAATGCTTTTTCGTTGAATGCTTTGTTGCATTTGAGGGTGCAACGCGTTAAACTGATTTTGATGTAGAGCTGCCCAAAATGGTAAAAATCTTGTACTGGCGCTTTCCAAAAGTTTCAAATTATGTTCACATCATGTGATTTTGACGTGTTATAACCTGCATTAATCTTTTCCTTTCGAAAAAAGTCCATGATGGCCTAGCGGTATCGATTCGGCCGATATCCAGTTGTCATGGTCAGCCTTGGTGAGCCATTTTCTCTTTGACTAAAGGTCTAGATAGGGTCGCTAGGTCCTCAATCTAATCCTGATACTCCTATTTACTCTCAGCATAGACAAAGGTTTCGATTTGACACATTTTGGAATGGGTTTCATTCACCTCAATCTTAAGTTTGCCGTTACTGTAGATGCCCCCGAGTACGATGCCATCCCCACCGCCCATTTGGCGTTCCATACGTCTCAAATGAGTATGGCGGGTGCTGTAGCGTCCTAAATTACCTGGCCCATCAAGTAAAAACCGTTTTTGGTCGCAAAAAATCCATTTGAAAAAAGCGGGTTTTTCTTTAAGGTGCAGATCGGTAAAGTTGCATCTACAAACCATTTGGGATCGTGTCAGCGGGGGTTTATTCTTGTTCTGAGAGTAGACACAAGTCTCAGGATTAGATTGAGGACCTAGCGACCCTATCTAGACCTTTAGTCAAAGAGAAAATGGCTCACCAAGGCTGACCATGACAACTGGATATCGACCGAATCGATACCGCTAGGCCATCATGGACTTTTTTCGAAAGGAAAAGATTAATGCAGGTTATAACACGTCAAAATCACATGATGTGAACATAATTTGAAACTTTTGGAAAGCGCCAGTACAAGATTTTTACCATTTTGGGCAGCTCTACATCAAAATCAGTTTAACGCGTTGCATCCTCAAATGCAACGAAGCATTCAACGAAAAAGCATTTATTAATTTGTATTTAGGTATGGGGCATCGATTGTAAAAGGTTCGGGCTACATCCGCTGGCGATATTTAATTTTTTTACAGGGGGGTCAAAACTTTTGTCCCGTTTTTTCGAGGTGATTTTTGAAAATTGTCCCTGGATTTTGAAATACAGCTCAATGGTTTGTCCTACTATGATATTTTTTACTACTAGGTTGTCAGTAAACTACGTATCAAATTTGGTCCAAATTGGTACACTTTGGGCCGAGTTAGAAGGGGGGTCAAAACTTTTGGCGGGGAGTATAACATATTTCTACAAGAGAGGGTATTTTTGGGATGCTTCTTTTTGTTGACCTAAAAATGCTACCAAAAAAAACAAATTGTCCCCTTGCAGCTCTTTTGGTCAACGACCGTTGTGTGACAGAAGCTTACCGGGAACACGTGTCTGACCTGCACCATTGCACCCAAACATTCGAAAACAACGTTCGAAAAGACCATCCGCATGCCTGCACGTGAGTTGACATACTCTCTTACAGTGGGGGAGCCTTATCCAGTGGCAAAAAAAGTAGCATTTTGCATCCGGGAAGTATCAAAAATGTGGCAAAATGTTTCCCTCTCCAAGTGAAAAAAATCCGATTTCGAAAGCGTGCGCGCTCTTTTTGTGAGGGAAAGGGCGCGCCCTTCAAAACGAAATTTTTTTTTCACTTGGAGGGGGAGGCATTTTGCCACATTTCTGATACTTCCCGGATACAAAATGGTCGTTTTTTGCCACCCACTGGATCAGGTTCTCCACTGTATTTCAAAAAATCCTCTTCAATTTGAACAGCTAACATTTATAGCTACGAGCGAGAGCTGACTGGATGCTATGAGCTGGTTTATCGGCGTGCTTGCAACGCCGAAGTAGCGTGGTGGTCTTGCGAACATCAGCGCAGCTATGCAAGCGGTTTCCTTCCTCAATGTGATGCTCCGTGCACCAGCCACCAGGGCCGCGGAGGACGACTCACCGCCGCGTTAAACACCACCGCCTTTTAATCTGTTCAATATTTGAGGACACAAGAACTAACATTTATCTAATAAATATACTTTTTCAACGATCAAGACTACAAAAAAACCGATCATCACCGTTGTCTTAATGCACAGGCTTAATGCGTTTGCGTTGCAAACACCGAGAAGTCGGGCTTCGAGCAAACAATGTCGCTGTTTCGAGTAATGTTTTGCCAATGTCCGCAACAGTTCACCGAGCCGACACCTCCGGCTTTGTCCGCCCCAAAGATGGGCTGCAAATAGCATGGGACAACGAACTGAGCGCTCGACAAAGAATAAATGGCAGAGCAAGTGGTGGCGAGCCCAAAGAAGGCGCCAACAACAATAATAGCGCAACAAATGAAGCGGGTCTTGGGGTCGTTGTTGGCCAGAACTCTGAAGGAATTATATTTTTAGTTTAACAGCTGATATGTAGATGGCATTCGTTCTTCTCGTTGGAGAAGCACTCCAAGTTCGACGCCCAGATTTTGATGCAACTTGGCATAAGTTGAGATAAATTTTTTGTAAGACATACACGTAATATGCAATATTTTCAACTTGCATTTTTCAGAAACGACCGAAATTTTTGGGCCGATCGTTGGAAATATAGTGGGGGACCTGATCCAGTGGCAAAAAAGTATCATTTTGCATCCGGGAAGTATCAAAAATGTGGCAAAATATCCTCCCTCTCCAAGTGAAAAAAACCCCGATTTCAAAAGCGCGCCCTTCAAAACAAAGTATTTGCATTTGGAGAGGGAAGCATTTTGCCGCATTTTTGATCCTCCCCGGGTGCAAAATGGTACGTGTTTTGCCACTGGTGTTTGCTACATGTGACAATTTTTTACGAATTTCCACGTAAAAAACTTGAGCGTTTAATTTAGAAGTCTTCCCTTGCCAGTAGAATAGACCCTACCAGTGCCGAACTTACTCCTTAAAACTGAGATCTTCGGGCTGAGAAACTCCCTTTTCGGACGAATTTCCTGCGGCATTTAGTCGGAGGAAAAACAGACATGGGAATATTAGTCCCGTCATTGTCATTGTGCTTCCACCAACAAGGTCGAGCAGTGGTCCAAAGTTTGGAACAGATTCGGCGACAAACACCACCGCCAGCATTGTTAAAGTGCGAACCGAAATCCGCTTAAGCCCGAACTCTGCAAAGTGCAAAACATTGGGAGAACTTTGATTATTATTGTAAAAAATAAAAAATAACATACCATGAGGCACCTTGAAAATGTCCTCAATCTCCTGATTCAGCGGGTTCAGCACAATGGTCAGGGTGAGTATGCAATGAATCGTGATGAGAATGTTGACAGTTTGCTGGATCCAGTCGATCTGCAGACTGTTGATCACGGAATGCTTCATGGAGTCGCCGTATGTGAGGTAGCCGACAAACGAGACCGGCGCGTACATGAATGAAGTCACTAAAAAAGGCAAAATTTTTCGTCAATTTCTTAACTTTATAACAAAAGGAGGTAAAACCTTATTCTGGCCACGACTTATAACTTTGCGGAAACTGGTCAGAATTAGTCCCAATTTGGCGTGCAGGCTCAATTCATCGTTGTCAATGCCCGGACAGCGGATTTAGTTAATGAGGGACCTTCTTTTTTACGTACCATCTTACCTTTCAAAAACGGCTGCAGCCTGCGATTTTACACTTTATACGATGAAACATGTCCGGAACTAAACTTATTGCCTCCGTCTAGAACTAAATGAGCCGTCATAGCATTAGTAGGTACCCCTAAAACTATAGAGCTACTATAGTAATTTAGTACCAACTAGGTCGAAACCTTTTTTCCTAACTTTAGTTCCTAAGCTTGGGCGCAGTTCGCAGAGTACCTTTGCTGTGGCCAGAATAAGGAACTTTTTCCCAAAAGGATTTGAATCCCGTATGGCAATGAGCTCAACGACAACTCACGTAGAAATGCCGTCACAACACTCTTGGGGAAGTCGCTTGGTCTCTTCATGTCATGCTGGATGGTTGGGAAGGCGGCATGGCCACAATAACTGAACATATAAGTACCTATGGCCAAAAAATAGTTGGTTGGAACCATCGGCGGCAGCTCTCTGTGCGGGCTGCAGGTTCCAAAGTCCAGAATCCCGCCAAGAGTGATTAGAACGGCCGACACGGCCGACGTGAACATTCCAACCACAACGGCCGCCCAGAAGTCTTGCGGAGACTTCAGAAAAGTGCACGGCAGGAAACAGGCGGCAACAATTAAAACAACGTAACAATAACTAATCTCGGACTTGACGTGGATGAGGATCAGATCACGAATGTTCTTGGCGGAGAGTAGAAGGTACACCACAGCGATACCGAACTGTGTCGTGTCGATACAGAAGGAAACGGCAGATCTAAAATAAGCCGTACAAAAGTGTCATCCCTTTTTCTGCGGTGAGTGAAATGGTATAAGCTACAACTCAACGTACTTCCATTTTTTGCCCAACGCCCTCCTCGCGATTTCCGGATACGGCTTTCGGCAATGTTTTCGATATTTTGGATATCGATCCAACAGCATGTTCCAGCATTTCCCCAAAATATGGGCAGTGTACATTGTGACAGCACACATGAATAGAATCAATCCAATGCTAACATATAGATCTGAAAATTGAACACGATTCTAATGAATATCTTGCATACAGCTGAAGGTGGAAGTACTCAGAGTCTGTTATATATAATTACATACAATTCAAGGCCGTTATTTGGTTGTTACATTTAAAAAATCAAAAAATCAACCCTTTCGTGATTTACAGGGGAAGTATTCCAAATGCGGCGCTCAGATTTCCTTTAGATTTTGCACATCCGTCGGGTGTGGACTAAATATAAATTCCTGAAAGTTTTAGCTCGCGCTTTGCGGGCGCCGCCGAGATATCGAATGATTTTTGCCGCCGAGAGTACGCTAAACGTGGAGAGCGGTCAGAGAGAAAAACACTTTTTGGCCATAACTTTGGCAGTTTCGTGCGGAAAAAGTTGATTTTTTGTAGAAACATTATCTTTACGGTAGAAATAGGCATGAAACCTTTCGTGCCAAAATTCGGCAAAAAGTCCTAAATTTTGGCCGGCTTTCGATCTAAAAATCTTAGTTGTTTCTGCAAAGCGCGAGCTAGGATTCTCACATATATCTTAGAAAAAATTATTCTAAATTTGTGCCAAGTTTCATCAAAATCTGAGCGTCGGACTTGAGGTACTTCCTCTGTTAGTAAAATTTATCCGCTTACTCGTTTGAACGGTAGCAACTGGCAGTGTTACGAGCCCACCTCCAACCATATCGCCCAATATAAACAGCGCCGTGATGAACCATCCCAGTCCACTGGGTGTGTAGTGCTCCTCGCAGCCGGAGTCGGTCGAATCCGCGGAGTTTCGTTTCGTACCATTGAAGCCGTTTTCGCTTGAAACTGTCGCGCCTTTGCCGTACGGTCGTATGCTCTCCATTCGCATCTAAAACTATCGTGCATGAAATCGTGGGGCAAAAAAATTGGCGATTAATGAAAAGACGGCCACCAGAAACAAGGACATGGCAGAAAAGGCCACAACAATGCGCTAGAGACTGATCAAAACGCAGAAAACGGTCGGATGAAAAGATGGCCGTCCCTTGGAGATCACTGACTTCCGTCCCCCCCGCAACCACCACGTGATTTCACATAAGAGAAAAGTCAAAAAAAGGGAGATTTTGAAAGGACAATAAAGACATTTCGACGACGATGATTGTTTACTTCGGATTTGAAGAGAAAATCGAATCGAAAAGCAAAAAGATACAAGATTTTTGTTTTGCATTGGTCTTCAAGTGATGGGAAAACTGGTCGTCGAATTTTGAAAAAAAAACTAAACCTTTGGCCTTACGAATACTGTGAAAGAAATCTAAGAGAAACTACAACAAAATAAACATTACATGCCTCGGTATACGAGCGCAATAAAGGCAAAAGAAAGGTCACAATCTACGAATTTATTTTTTAAAAATCGCTCTTCTTGTTACTTTTTAAACTTGTGATTCAAACAGTTTCACTGACACCGAAAATTAAAAAGTTCAAGGCCCCAGTTAAAGAGCAATCCATATTCAAATCCTCTGCTGAGACTGGTTGGCGTGTAGGATCGAGCTCTTCCACAACTTTTTCCACGCTGTGGAAAGGGTTAAAAAACGCAAAACACAAATTTATTGGGATTGCGAAAGCCATTGATCAATCCGCTTGACAGTGGAAACGCAGGTTAAAAAATTATGCCGTGAACATAAAAAAAACAGTCTCTTATCCGGACGCATACTCTCCGTTGCAGAAAATGAGACTCAATTGATCGGGTATGACTGATATGCCCGTGTTATTTACTTTACTCTGGCGTTCCCTTACCGAGAAAGGTCATAAAACACGGTCGCCAAATTGGCTTCCAAAAAATCACCTTTGGAAGAAAATCAATCCAAAAACAATGATTTTCTTCGAACTGAATGCCCCCGCGGTTGAGCATACAACATTGTGAATCCCCACAATCTTCTTAATGATCCAGTAAACTTGCTGTATCCGAACAACAATAACAAACAGGCGTTTAGAAAAGAGTAAATAAATTCAAATCCATTTATATATATATATTTATAATACTACATTACACGTGATTGCATAATATCGACAAATTGGGAGTTTTTTGTTTTTTTATAATGGATCAAAACGTAACACGCGCTATGTTCTAACTAGAATTTCGAGTAAGAATTTTGAGTACGATGAAGGGAATTAATGAATGGTTTATCCGCTGAAGGCGTATCAAAGGCATTTAAGCTGAAGGCATATCAAAGACGTTTCGCTACAGTCCTTACCGTTATCTGGTTATCTCCACAAAGAGATATAGGAACTAGGACGATTGGGGGAACCAAAAAGTATTATTTTTCCTTGATACAATTGTCGAAGTTAGGATAATCGATGAGTGCTGATGACATTCATTTTCTTGATAGTAACTTTTTTCCTTAAGTAGTACTGTAAATTTGCAGTTTTTTTGATTTTCTTCATTAATAAGGGGTTTTCGATGGTGCAGCTTTCAAACAGGAAAAATGAATAACTTTTCGACATCAGGAAGGTCGAGACAAGACTTGGTTGCCGGGCCAAAACAAAATTGAGACGGGCCGGGCCGTGCCGACCTGCTTGGGGCCGCAGGCCGGGCCGCAGTTTTCGGCCCGGGCCGGCCCGAGAGCCATGTCTAGTCGACCCTCCCCCCCCCCCCCCCAAAAAAGAACATTTGTAAAAAAATGCAAAAAATTACTTCTTTACAGTACTACTTAAGGGAAGAAGTAAAGATCTTAAAAATTAATGTCGTTTTCGAAATCAGCACCCTCGATTATGATAAATATACGAGAATTGAGCGATTTGAAAGTCATTCTAACTTGGCGAATACACAATTTACACGATAATATACAAAAAAAACGTTGAGAAAATTGGCAAAGCAAAAGCAATTTTTCTTACAATTTTTTGAAAGGAACGGGACACCTTAGCCCAAGACCTAAACATGCAGCTCAAACTTGTGCAGCTTCTTAACGGAAATTTAACTCGTACAAAAGAACACTCGAGATTACAGCCAGCATGTGGAATATTTCGGAAGAATGGCTTTTTTGTCTGAACACCGGGTACAACAATTAAAATTTCTGTGTCATTGTTAACGCCTCAGCAGTCCAGAGCGCCCATAGCATACGCTCGATAAAACAAATAATATAACATCCGTGAAAATCGTTTCCAGAGCCCCGAACGCGCAGTACAAAAGACTACTGTTCTTATGGTCGGTTGTACGACGCAAGCTGAAAGTCGAAGAGGAAACAGGATAATCATATTATGATTGATGGAATACTGAACTCCCTGATAACGCCAACAAAGACATTTGTTAAGTGATAAGGCTTTGAGTTGAATTTCGTTGCCAATCGGTTGTTTTTGTTGAGAAAATATAAAGCATATGCAAGTTTTTTTTTAAAAAAGTTTTTTTAATTGCTGCAGCTTCTTTGACGTTTTGTTTCATAACAAAGATGTATGATGTCACTGACAAGGATGCCAAGTTTATCAGATGGCTTCTGCAACAAAAAGATTGTCTTAGTATTACTTGCTTTTAGACTGCTTGCAATGTGGACTGTCGCATCAAAAAAACAGCGAAAACTTGGTTTTGCAATTTTTTAATAATCTAACAGCTTGACGGCTTTTTTACTGGGAATTTGACAGTATTTGGCACAATTGCAATATTTCTTTTCTAGACTTGTTGTTAGCTCTTTCAAAGTTTTTCATTTTTTTGGAAGCTGTAGCGGGCAGCTTCTCATCTCAGATTTACAGGGGAAGTGCTCCAACTGACACGTTCAGATTTTCTTTAAATTTTGCACACACGTCGGGAATAGAGTATCCAGGGTTGAAAGCATTTGAAACAAAAGTTTCAGTCACAGGTAAAACCTGTAAGTTGTTGGCCAACTAATACCATCTTGCGTCATCCTTGTTCACTTGAACTTTTGCCGGCAATAGAGGTCTTGAAGTCATCTGTGTGCTTTGTGTCACCGAATAGCCCCCAATCTTTTTAATTCATTTCATTTGATGTAAAGCTGAACACTGTTTTTGTTCCTTGCTCATGCCTCTATGAATCAATTTTTGTCGGCGATGCAGTGCGAACCAGGAATCCTTCTGGTTGTCCATAATATTGATTGAGAAGACCGGGAGAGCCGAGAGAAACGACAAGTTCAAGAGTGCCAGGGGAATGACGACACTTGCAGTGGGACCGCAGAATTTGAGAGGCACTGGGCCGGGATCTCGACGAAACAGAGACACAACGCCAGCAGAAGGTCCTACGGGTCGAAAAGAGAAAAGCAGAAACAAAACGAGATGGAGAGAGAAAATGAAAAATTGTCGCAACTCTCACAAGGCAGCCGAGAGGGCCGTCTGTGCGCTGGTGGGAAGCCCGGGTCTCTTTTCGTTTCCTTCAGCCCCACTTTTTTCGCTTTTCCCTTGTCAGTCCCCCCTGCTTCACCAAAAGCTTTCCCCTACAGCCGCCCCCCTTCCCGTCGCCATTTTTTTTTCAGATCCCAGACTTTCCGTCTCCCAATTTTGCTTCTCGCCCGACGTCCCCGGCCCTCATGACCTGCCCCCCATTTCGTTCGTCCTCATAGCCCCCGTACTTTCTTCTTCGATTACTTCTACGGCTTTTGAAAACGGAGGGAATTCGTTTTTTTTTCGTCGCCTTTCGTTTATTCGGGGTCTTTTTTTGTCCGCCGTCCAAGTGTTGGCTTATTTGGGACCGTCGAGAGACTTCCACTAGGTTTGAGTGATTGGAATAACGAGTTATTCGAGGAGCTAATAAGGCAAAAATCGAACTCTAGCCATGTTTGGCGGCGTTTTTAAGGCCTATTTATTAATGTGTCTATGGATTGTTTAATAAGGTCCGAAGTGCGCTTTTTTAAACCTCCAGCTGTCTATACTCTATACGAAGCGCTTGAGTATCATCTTTTCTTATAAATGCCACAAACCGCTTCACTTTTTCACGCAACATCTTTCCAATCTCTACCTCAACACTGTTCGCTTGGTGTGGCGGCATGAAAGTCCAAAATATATTCTTCAAAAGAATGCTTTTATCCCGGAAAGATGGAAAAAAGACGCAAGCGCGTAGACGCAATTCGGGGGGCAATTCGGAATGTTGGGAACAGTTTTTGGCCGGCATTTTGGGCACATGAAGTTCATGTGTTCGGCGGATGGGCCAATGTTTGAACTTTTGCCTCCAAAAACTTGTTCGTTTTCGGTAAGCGGGAAGATTTCATTTATGTGTGTTCAAAAATCGCTTTTAGACGGATCTGTTAAAATTGTCGGAATTTGATAGACTTTTGGAAGGCCTCAGGGCCAGAAATGTAGGTTGCGTCAGCCTGTTCACTGTTTCTTTTGCTTCTTTCATTTTGACTATTGGTTTAGCACTGTTAAAAGTACTGTTAAAAAATGGTTGCCGCTCTCTGCTCGACAATCTCTTAGATCTTCTCACAGCTTTTCAAAATCTCTGTCTGCCATATTTTGACGACGAAATGACTCATTTTTTGTTTATCACTTCTATTTCTGAGACCATGTTCGAAAACGTGATCGCTTTGTCACAATTTCCGGTTAATGTTTGGCTTATTTCACCGTCAGTGTTCCTCTAATAAATAAAAATTTTACGGAAGACAAAAAAACCTTCTTCGTTTAGTTTCTCTTTCAAAATGACGTTTTGGTTTTTGGGCTTTGTCTCCGTGATCTTAACCATGCGGGTATTGGGCCGTTTTTTGTTGATTTTTAAAAAGATTTCGGTACTATAAGCCGTATTTTTGTGGCATTGCTGTGCTTTTTGTGGACGTAAGTTAGGCCTAGATTTATTTATTATTATTTTGTGATTTTTCCCATAAAGTGATTCGGTTTTGCCGTCTGGAACGGCCTGCCGAAAGCCCTTTTTTTGGGGTAGCTTAAAAGTCTTGAGTTCGAAGGCTGTCGCCGTTTCCCGCAAAAATTCTGTTTCCGTTTTTGGTCTTTATAAACAGTGTTGGGACGGGGCCGAGATGAATTCCTCGGCCTGCTGCGTAAATGTTCTTTTTTTCCACTTTCAAGTTTGCGGGGCGCTTCAGGACACGGGGACAAGAAGAGCGTTCCCAACGTGTTTGAGCGGTCAGTTTGCGAAACGGTCAGGTGCTTAAAAGCTTGCGGGAAAATTGGCCATTCTTTTCGCAAAAAGATATACTCAGCATAACCAAGAACACAAAAGAATATCATAGTATAATATATGTATATACTGGCTGAAATTAAAGGAGCTATTTGTCGGAATTTATACAGATGAAAAGCAAGTTATTGTTGTAGATCTATCGAACACTCATCTCTCTGTTTTTGGGCAAGACATAATGATCAAGAGGTTGTTTTACAACGGCGTTTTCGATGCTCAATGTCACGTTGAATTCACGTGGCCGCCTGAGTACTGCGCTTACAAGAACCGCGCTTCTGCTCTCCTTTGTGCGTCACTCGAACACCTTGTCGCAGGAAATTTCTTTGTTTACTCTGCCTGGCCAGGCCTTATTTTCAGGGATCCCCAAAATGTCTAGCTTTTTCGAAAACTGAAAGGATCGCGTCGCCGCTTTAAATTATCTCTGTTATCCTAACTTTTTGCAGTCTTCTCTATTGGTTCAGGATCAGCGTTTAGAACGGAGGCCCTAAATGAAAACTAGTGGCTGAGAATCAAGCGTCCCAAAACGTAGTACCTGAAAAAGGAACACAGCTCTTGCATAGGGCATGAAAAATACAAATAGCGAAGATTCAGTTAATTACTGCACATTGTTTTAACCAGAAAAGCAGCTAACGGTTTATTCGGAGATTTTGAATTAAGCCAGTGAACCTTTGAAGTCTTTTCGCATTTTTAGACGTCTTTTTCTTAGTTAGAGCTTCATTGCTGTCAGCTTCCAATTCGGAGACTTTTAGCTTGCAGTTGCCTCGTCTTTATATCTATTCATGGGCTCTGAAACAACCTTTGACTATCAAATTAACGTTCCAATTGTCGCTTCGAAAATGCTAATAAAATCAGTCTCATTCCTTCCGATTCCTCGCCTCCTCCTCCATCTCATCATCATATAATCAATGGCCAAGAATCTGCTGCCGTCGACTTCTTACAGCGAACAGATGTGTAAAAAATCCAGACAATGCATCAATCAGGTCCAAGAAAAAAAAAAGTTTTTTCCGCCCGTAAAAAAAGCGAAGACCCCTCTTCGGTCGGGAAAGCGGAGAGGCCGGAGAGAGCGCGGCGTGCGCGGAGGGCGGCAGAGAGCGTAGAGAATTCTTGTGATTTCGACGCGGCCTTTCGTCTTATCAACGACATTTTCCCGCACCCGCCGTTTCCATCGTCAACGCCAATATTGTGTCTGCCGCCGGTGCGTTGTGGCTCCGTTTAGCGGGGAGGGAATTGGCAACGTGTGGTCCGTAAATCATTGATTTATTTCGGGGAGTTGTTGAGCATGTTGCGCCACGCCAAAGACGGCTGCAATATGCATGCAAAGGTAGCTATAGAAATTGCGTTTTTTCAGCCAAAAAAGGGAAGTGATTTTCGCGGGGGCACGCTGAATTTTGAGACGAGTAATATGGTCTGCAATGTCACTAAAAGGTCATGCTATCTTTCGTTCTTCTCTTCACACGACCCCATGTCCCTTACACGAACCCCGCGGCCGCCAAATAGACATCACAGTTCGTTATTGGCGCCCTTTTTTGTGCTCTTGGACTTCTTAAAGCTTTTTTTTAAAGAAGTCCAAGCTTTGCTGCGGCTATACAAATTGCGCCAAGTTGCCTCAATTTTTAACTTTATGATTCTCAAGGTTTAAAATGCATATAATTTTTGACCTTTTTTTCACAAGGAACTCCCCTTTTTGATTATGCAAATT
Organism: Bursaphelenchus xylophilus; assembly: GCA_904066235.2. Classification (NCBI taxonomy): domain Eukaryota; kingdom Metazoa; phylum Nematoda; class Chromadorea; order Rhabditida; family Aphelenchoididae; genus Bursaphelenchus; species Bursaphelenchus xylophilus. Next base: position 9,633,965 of record CAJFCV020000004.1, read on the forward strand.
TTTAGTTTTCTTTTTTTCCCAGAGGTCTATAATATTTTCAGCGGCCGAAAACTTATCCTTTAATGTTTTCTGTAATGAATACCAACGTTAATTAGTGATCTTTTCGCCCTCTTCATTCCACCAATTTAACACAAATCTTCGTTTTTTCGCTTTTTCTTTCGATCATCCGCAAATATTGACAAAAATCTTTTTGCTCGCCATGAAAAACTTTTCAAACGAAAAAGATCTAGTCTCGTTCCCTTTCCATTTTTGTCAAAGTTGTTATTTCCATTGAATAGGGAAGGATCGATTGCTCGGATTTTTTTTTCACTTTGGATTCTTCAACGTCAAATTTGCACTATTTTTCAACGGAATTTTTCTTGTTTAAGGATGGCGTAGTCCCCCCAAATTTTTTGTGTGTTTTGCTCACTCTGCGTGTTTTTCATTAACGAAAATTATATTGCCGAATTTTCTTCATTTTTCTCCTACTCTATCACAGCGTTTTTATGACTGTGTTTACCGGGGCTAGTCTGTGAAGCATTACCTAGAAGTTTACCAACTTTTTTTTTGAAAATCTTCACATCACACACTAATTTTTACATTTAATTTTTGCCCCGAAAACCTCGATATGAAATGCATCACAAGCCTAAAGCTATATCTTAAAAAAGATGTAGCTTTAGGCTTATTATTATTTTTATATCTAACGGCCGCTACTTCCTTATGGCTCGCCACCTCAGGCAGTCAAGAAAAACGCTGGCGTGCATTCATATTTTTGTTTTATTGTGATCGATAGGCTCCGTTAACGGCAAAGGGTTTCCATCGATGGGTGAAAAGGGTATTGCGTCTCGAGTTTTTTTTACGGGGTGCCTCTCCGCGGTGAAGACGGTGTTTTCAACACAAAAACCGTTTGACTACCTTCCCGTGGGCTTGCGAGTCCGTTGACTTTTGGCTTTGCCATCTCCTGACATGACCTATGTCCCCGTGGGGCTGCGTCCGCTTTTCCGGCAGTTGGTCTCCCTTCCGACGAATCTTTTGGACTTTGTGTTTTTTTTTTGCTGGTCGTTCCGTTCTTTAACAAATGTCGAAAAATGCTGGGGCCTTGTGCGGCCGATTTTTAGTTGGTCGGATGCAGGAATGCAACAACGCTTCATTAGCTCTTTGTTCTTCGCAGGCGGCGTGAGCAAAGATCACTGCGTGAATGTTATGGGAATTATGTCGAACCAATAGATTTCTATTTGTTAATGAGTTGTTTGGACGGCAAAAAAACAGATTGAATTTATCAAAAAGCCTTGAATCTTCACTCCATTTCGGCCATATGATCACGTCTTTTTTACAGGCCACATTTTTGAATCACTCTCAGAAATGGGGCCATTTCTGAACCCTGCGTAAACTTGCGTGTCGCCAATATTGTAATCATATCGCCCGATTTGTCAACACCCACGATTTCAGGTGACCTTTCGAATAAAGCCAGCCTCACCTTCTGGAACTTCGTTATAAAACCTTCAACGAGCCGCCACAATAGTCGCGCGTCAGTTGTCCGCGTTAATTAGTCGAAAAATCCCGAGCAGACGATGGCAAGCGGAGCCAGGCCCTCAAGCAACCAACGTAATGAGAGTGCTACGTCGGCGCCGAAAAAGACGCGTACGCCACGCGGCCACGATCATTGCAATGAATATGTAAGTCGCGTACCTTGATTATATGCATCCGAAACCACGGCAGATCCACGGCTATCGTGGGCTTTTGGCTCTCGTAGATGTACAACTTTGTGCCTTTTTATCTCCTATATTTTAAACGAAGTTATTCTCTGCTGGCTGCCGGTTTATTGTGAACATTTTGAGCTGACAAAAGTTTACTTCTCTTTTACCGTACACGGTCCAGGTTTTTCCTCCGGACCCAGAGAACTTTCGGAAAAGATTTCTCTCGTGACGAACCCCCAAATAAACCGAGAGACAAGAAATCTTTTTCCAACCTGATCAGTGATTGGTTCAGCCAATTCGTGACGCTCTTCAAGCGTTACATTTTTCGTACCATAAAATTTTTTGTGCTATAAGTGTAACGCCATTAAACGGGGCTTGAAAGTGCAATAAAAACAGTGACCGACGACCGCCTGAAATCTTTTTGATTGTAATTTATTGACAGCATGAAATCAGAGTTGCCTTGTGTTATATAACATATATTACAGTGCGTCGTGTGCGGAGATCGCGCCTGCAACCACCACTACTATGGCGTGGCCGCGTGTCATGGCTGCAAGTGTTTCTTTTGGCGTTCCGTGAAACAACAACAACAATACGTCTGTCGATATGATAAAAACTGCGACATTAGTCCGAGTGAGTTTCTTTTTGAAAGGCGTAAAAAAATTTTTTGAGTGAAAAATATGTAAATAAAAATGAAAAGACGTTGCATTTATTACACATTATTCATTCAAATTCCGGTTATTTTAGATCATCGAAACTCATGTCGTTATTGCCGCTTCCAGCGCTGCCTTGCCGTTGGAATGCAACCCGATGCTGTTCGCATGCAGAACACCACACGCACCGAGAAACGCCCGGCCACATCCAGCACCACCGCGAATAACGCGGTGGTCAGTAGCACCGTTCTCGACTCCTCCACTGGGCCCTCCTCCATCGAGAGCCTGGAGCTGAAGCCGTACATTGAGGTAGGGGTTTTATGAGTCCTCAGAAAAAGACATTTTAATAACGCTGGTCCTAATATAAGTTTTTTAAGACCGCCGAAGCCAAGAGAGCCCGCGCCGACAATGAGACAATGGTACGCGCGATTTTTGAACTCGAGCGTCGCGTGAATGAAGTCGCCGACTTCAGCGAAAACGAAACTCCTTACGATCTCTGCTCCTTGGACGAGATATTCTCACGGCCCGAGATTTTGGAACGTTATCGGACCAGTGTCATCTACTGTGTCCGCCTGCACCGTGCAACAACCGAAGAACTTGAATTCTGTAAATATCGAACCCTAACCAAAGCTTTTGATATGGTCTACTCGCTGGAGAGCCTTGGGATGTCGCCCATCTCCATCGAGGACAAGATCACCCTTCTCCGCAACATCTACGGACAACTCACCGTCTTCGACATTGCCTATGGTACTGTTCAGGCGACAAAGGACAGAAGTCTGCTTTGTCTTCCGACCGGAATAACGTTATCCACCAACGAACAGATCCAAGACAACTCCTTCATCAACCAAGGCCTGATCACGCAGATCGCGGGGGTCTTGGTGACCGCCTTGTCGAAGGCCGAGCTCACGGAGGAGGAAGCCGGAATTCTGAAGGCAATCATCATTGCCAACGACGGTGTTCAAGGCCTTTCGGTGAATGCGGTCGAAGCGATCGGCGCCCTCCGCGGACGACTCCACTCCGCCCTGCACCAAGTGTGCTCGGTGGGGCAGTCGGCGGACCTGGCGACGCAACGCTTCGCCGCCCTGTTGCACATCCTGTCCAAGCTGGTCATGCTGAGCCACGATCTGATCGAGCAGTTCCGCGTTCGCTTCACCTTCCAGCACTTCGAAAGCGAACAGAGCACGACGCCGTTGTTCTACGAGCTCTTCGGCGACCTGTTCTATCAGACGCGCGAAAACAGCACCATCATTGAGAATATCCATACGCTGGCATTGGCCAAGGCAAAGAACAGGTCAGTTAGTGAGAGTGAGGACATGTCGTGTTGATGCCGTTCTAACCCTAACTATTTTTTGGAATAAACAATGTTGTGAAGTCTTAGTAGTAGTTTCTGTAGTGTTTGAGGTGTGGACGAAGAGAAACGATCATAGAAGTCTCGATGCCTTAAAACTAAACGCCAAAGTAGATTTCAGTAGGAATGACAGCCTCGAATTCGAATCATCATCAAATAGGATCGTCAAGACTCATTTTGGCTAATAAAATTTTAGTGACTTTATGAGCAGTGCCATTGCAATAACAACAATAATTCTTGCACTTTCAGCCCTGCCACTGTCGTGACCGGATGACTCGCAGCGAACAGTGCGTCGGCAGGGGCGCGTGCGCCCCTTGCTCGTCGCACTAACAGCAAAAAAGCCAATGGTAGCCAGCTCAGCCAGCACGTGCAATCATCCCGCCCACGGTCCAAATGGGTCTGGCGTCCGGTCCGGGAGCAGCGCGCCTCTTTTTTGCAACCCTTTCCCCAGAAGGTGGGGCAAAAGCCGGCGCTCCGCGGCTCCACGAAGCTGAACAAACGCCGCTCTCCGAAGCCGGTCTGGCTTCACGAGGCCGGCGCGCCAGCCAGACGACCGTTAAGCGAGCAGTGCACGCGTGCATCGGGATCGCCGAACATCGCCGATCGAGGAGCCGAAACGAACGTTGAGGATCCAAGTGTCGACGACTCCGACTTGTGGCCACTTCCCGAGTTGAAGCCTCCGAGTGAGCTCGACCACGTCGACGACATGGATGACCTGTTCATTGACGTACCGAGCGCGGGAATTGTGTCGGCGGTGGTGGAGGCGGCGGTTCCGGCCCCACTCCTGTCCCCGATGCCACAGATCGGAGAGCCGTTGGAGGACAATGTGATGCACGAGCTACAGCCGGCTGAGATCAGTGTTGGTGAAGAGATGAATGAGAATCCGGAAGGCACGTCTTCCGACCATTGGCTTTTAATGGAAATGGCCTGCTTGACTTCAGAGCCCTCTTTCCATTCGTTGTCTACCGAGTGCTATGATGACAACGGTCTCAACTTGAACTGGGATGACAACTTCTAGTCATGTTCCTACGAGATTTTAATACCTGAGATTTGCATTTTTTTATGGCATTTAACAACAACCCCATCCCCAGCGCAGTTGACAAACACACCGTTACTACAGCACTCAACGCAGAAGAACATCTACCTGTTGAATCTGGTTGAATATATTAATAATAACTTTGTAATCGTATTTTTCTTCATAGAATGTTAACCTATCTCACTTGCTTGCGCAGTGTCAACCGGCGGACCGATTGCGCTTTTCGCATTTTTTAAGCTTTTCAAAAATCATCTAAAACTCTGTCAGCGTTTCGAATTTTGGTGACAGTGCAATCGAGCCGCTCCTCTCAACTTTAATGTTTCTATTTGTGAACCTCTCGAGAGGCACCAGCCTTCCGAACCCCTATAATCTCTGTTATATAATCGCGTTTCGTCTATAATTCTCTCTTATAGAAAACCAGTGTATACTACGGTTTATTTGTAGTGAACTCCACATTATAACCATTCTTAACCTTTTTGTTTTGGAAACACAATCAGCCAAACGTGCTGTACCCATAGCTAAACGCCTTGTAGATTACGTGAAATACTCGAATAAATAAGCGACACCAACTGGGAAGAATGAAGTATTGATGACTAAATTAAGGGAGGACTTTGGCAAAAAGAATTCTAAGTTGATGGCAAAAGTTCTTGTCAAATAGATGCATAAATATTATACTACAAATCCATTTTGAAGCCGGCGGGAAATCGAAGCCATTAATCAATTAATGAACAAACAGAAATGAGTTATTGAGCCCTTACAGTGAGGGACAAATCTTGAAAGAAAATCAGTCTTCGTAGAGATGTTCAAGGCTCCTGCCAAACAGAATAGCATTTTATGTTTGTGAAGCCCGAAAAAAGTGTAAAATCTTTGTCTAACTTCGACCAAATATCTCAAATATTTCAGCAAAAAACTGGTTAAAAATCTTACAAGAATAAACCGATACTTAATTCACTAATTTTTTCCATGTACTACAAACCGTTGCACATTTTAATTTCGGTTTTTTTTTTTTGGGTTTTCTCTTCCTAATGCGGTGGCTGACTTCCATGTCACAAGCCACTGTCAAGACCGGATTGTGGAGACTAGTCGCACTGTGTAGAAGTTTCCGGATTCAAGCGACATCCCAAAAACCATTTGCGCGGTGCAAACAGCAACAAATTGCATTACAGTCGGGGACCTGATCCTTCCATTTTGCATCCATAAAGTATCGAAAATGTGGCCAAGTGCTTCCCTCTCCAAGTAAAAAGACTCCGGTCCGCTCATTTTGTGAGGGCAAGGATACTTTCAAAACGGAGTTTTCTAGTTATAGAGGGAGGCATTTTGCCGCATTTTTTGATACTTCCCTGATGCAAAATGATACGTTTTTGCCACTGGATAAGGGCCTTTACTGCATGTGCAAGGTGCACTGTTGTTTTCCCACAATGCACGTCAAAAAATTTTACAATTTTCCCATAGAAATTAGCATAAAAAGAAAAAAATTGTACTCTTCAAAATTGGTGATAAATTCATTTTCAATTTTCTAAAAGTTTCATTTGTTTTGATTGGTGTAGACTTGAGAATGACGCGTTCGGACTGGAGCTCCGGCTCTTTGCCATACGGCACCGACGTGTACGATGTTCGCGGTGCGTATAGACAATTGGAGGCGTGGAGGCCGTATATCTTGCTCCTCGACGCCGCATATGTGTTGTTTGTCTGGAAGGTGGCGCCGAAAATTCGGAAGCTAAGGACCGATCCGAGGCTGTTGAGGGACTTGTCGATTATCTGGAACGCCTTCAACGCGGTCACCTCAATGTACATGTTTTTATTGCTTTTGCCGGAATTGATCAGCTCCCTCGGAAACGGTAGGTTCATTTCCGAAAATTTGGGGAGTTGATTGCAGGCTGGTATCATACAACCTGTAAGGTGGGAACTTTCTACACGGGACAGTGGAGTGGGCATGCCATGTACTTGTTCTGTTTGTCCAAATTGTGGGAGCTGGGCGACACAATCCTGCTGGTCCTTAGAGGTCGACAGCTTCTCTTCCTGCACTATTTTCATCACTCTGTGGTGCTTATTCAAGTGATTTTCACCTATTATTCAGCTGGTAAGCTGTTATTAATTGAATATTTAACTTGTGGATGGAAGTTCCTTATTCTGGCCACAACTTATAACTTTGCGGAAAGTGGTCAGAATTAGCCCAAATTTTGGCGTGCAGGCTCAATTCATCGTTGTCAATGCATGGCATTTAGCTTGTGAGGCACCTTCTTTTGTACGTACCACCTTACCCTTCAAAAGCGGCTGCAACCTGGGATTTTACACTTTATACGATGAAACCTGTCCGGAACTAAACTTATTGCCTCTGTGTAGAACAAAATGAGTCGTCATAACCTTCTTAGGTACCTTTAAAACTATTCAGCAACTATCGGAATTCAGTGCCAGCTAGATCGACGCCGTTTTCCTAATTTTAGTTCCTAAGCTTGGGCGCAGTTCGCAGAGTACCTTTGTTGTGGCCAGAGTAAGGAACTTTTTCCGAATATATTTAACTTGTTTTTTTAAATGTTTCACCAGATTCTACACCGTTTTTTTATATCTCTAAGAAAAATCATCTTTTTGTCGTTTTTTTATAAAAATAATTTTATTTTTGCACGACCGCTTAAAAAATTCATTTTTCCCCCTATTTTTAGGATCTATGGCCCGACTTGGAACCGACATGAACTCCTTTGTCCACTCCTTGATGTATTCGTACTTTGCTTTGGTCAATGTTGTCCCATCAATCCGCAGATTTGCCCCCGTCATCACTTGCCTGCAAATCAGCCAATTCGTCGTGGCTTGTATTGGAATGCTGAGCCTGGCCGGATACGTAATGGCCGGATACGAGTGCGAGACCAACAAGATGGCCCTTCCATTGCATTTTGCAATCTACGTCATCTTCTTCGGCTTGTTCACCCAATTCTTCGTCGACTCGTATGGCACGAAGAAAGGGTCGGAGAGACAACGGCCCGGAAGAAGTTTGAGGGCCAAAAAGAGGGTCTAGTATTGTCAATTATAAAGTGCGGCTATTAAACTCATGTTAAGATAAAACATGTACAACAAATGTGACGATTTATTGTTTTGGAAAAAGTTCATTATTCTGGCCGCAGCAAAGGTACTCTGCGATCTGCGCCAAAGCCTGGGAACTAAAGTTAGGAAAAACGGCTTCGATATAGCTAACACTGAATTACTATAATAGCTCTATAGTTTTAAGGGTACCTACTAAGGCTATGACGGCTCATTTAGTTCCACGGAGGCAATAATTTTTGTTCCGGACAGGTTTCATCGTATAAAGTGTAAAATCGCAGGCTGCAGCCGTTTTTGAAGGGTAAGATGGTACGTAAAAAAGAAGGTACCTCACTAACTAATTGCAATTTGGTTAGTGTCTGGGCATTGACAACGATGAATTGAGCCTGCATGCCAAATTTGGGCTAATTCTGACCAGTTTCCGCAAAGTTATAAGTTGTTGCCAGAATAAGGAACTTGTAGAAAAATGTTCAATAAATGTAACTGCAACAATTTGGTATCTTATCGTGGAGCGTACCGCGCGAGGTTCATTACAATATTTATACATTCTGGAAGCGGAGCCTTTACTCTATATCCAGGCCATTTTTCAAGTCTCTAGCTTCAACGGCTAGCGAGCAATTAATTAAAGAAGGAGGTCCACTTTGAAAAAATAGAAACGATTCGGGGAGGCCGGTTGTGTCCCAAAAGTATACAGAATGCCGTGCGCATAGATGATAAGATAATATTCTTTATTTTATGAAAACGTTCAAAAACTACATGCCAACGATATGCATTAATTTGAGGATAATAGTATATGCAAATTTGAGGCCTTAGTTGATGCCACGGCCACCATATCCGCCATAGCCAAGCCGTTCATTTCCATATCCGCCAAAGCCGCCAACATAGCCGTTCCCACGACCCCCATGATGTCCATGCCTCTCGCGTTCGCCATAACCACCAATTGGTCCATTGCCATAGCCTCCAATCCCGATTTCAGGTCTGTAGCCGGCAAACGGTTGATTTCCATACCCGCCGATCCCTTGGCCCAGCACTGGTCTGCCTCCATAGCCGCCTAGTCCGTCGCCAAATCCACCGCCAAGTCCGGCCTGAGGTCCGGCTCCAAACGCGCCCCCTCCTTGTCCATACGGATACAGTTGAGCCCACGAAACAGTAATTAAAGTGACAACCAGAAGAAGTTTACGCATTTTTTCGTAGCGATTCGAAAATATTAGGTTGGGACGAAAGTTTTCCCCTTTTTCTTGTTTTTTTCCAAACAAATTTATTTTGACAGTTGTAACGGGAAACCAAACATAACATCCACCGTCGGTATCCACTACGTATTGCCAACGTTCCGACAAGGATTCAATTGGCGAGCTTAAAAACTGGGGTATTTATAATAAAAAATGTCAGAAAGACCTGTTTTGAGGTCCCCCAAACAATCGAACCGCACATCTCCCAAACGGTAGCTTAGCGATCTGATCAAATGGTAATCAGAAGGTGCCAAGGCTGGGGTGTAGTGTGGGTAGGGCAGCAAAGCCCATGCATTCTCCATGAATTTTTTGCGCGCGATTTTTGCAATGTGGTAGCAGGCGTTGTCGTGAAGGAGGAACATTTGTTCCACTTTTATCTAGCATTTTCGGCGACGCGGTCCAACTGGCGATAATAATGTTATTTAGTGACAGTTTTACCATCAGGGAGCCATTCCTAATAAATACCTCCCATACAAGTCCACCAATCGCAGAACATGACCTTTTTTGGGTGAATTTTGGTTTTGGGGTTGGTTCACCGTGATGGTCGGGTTCAAGCTACTAAAGCTTGCGGGTATGGTTTATATACATCACCCATTTCTGGTTCCCTGTAATGATATTGGTCAGCCAAGTCAGCGTGCGGCGGTACGACAAAAATTAGGAGCAACAGTATAAGCCGTGACTCCGAAAGTTCGTGCGGAACAAATTAACCACACTTCCACACTTTTCCCAACCGATGTAGATGGTCCATAATGGTAGTATGGGAGAACCCAAAGAGCTCTCCAAGTTCACGTAATGGCAATTTGGGATAGCTCACGATTATGCCTTTTAGGGCGTCATCATCTATCTCAGATGGCCGCCAGAACTTGGTCGTCGAACTCCTTTTTTTGAACCTCTGGAACCAATACTTGGCCACACCCTAAAAGAGGACGTCCTTGCCTATAACATCCTCGACTTCGGTTATATCTTCCATGGGTTTTGGTATTCTGCGATAGTTTTAAAATTTGACGCATCGAAACAGCAACTTTGGAACGGAAATTTTTCCACGTTTGGAGAGCGCTATGGGGACAAGTTACACATCAGTCTATATGCTATCAAGTCACCCTTACATAGTCACATGATAGAACTTTCCAGGAAGTTCCACAACTTCCATAACTTTTCCCGAAAATTAAGGGGAAAACTTTCGTCCCAACCTAATAATATGAGTCCGACACGAATGAATAAATGGTGAAATCACCTGGTCTTTTAAACGTATGAGCGCAATGGCATTGCGCAGAAAAAATAGATAAGAGTGTTTCGCGTTGCTGCAGCAGAGAAAATGCAAAAATTTGAAGTGAATGGTTCTTTTCCCCAACAGGAATATCGGTAAGACCATCCGAGTCCATGTTGGGGACATTCGTAGTCAAGCTACAGAGAGGGGCAGTCGAAAGAAAGCCTATTCAGAAAAACTCATGCTTCCGTTGGAAATTTGGTTGTTGAAATACAACAACGAATCGATGAAACCCAAGAATCGTCGACCCGAATTTCATACATATAGTTGACCTGAAACTTCGTTAAAATCACATTTCTTGGAGCAAAAACAAAAGAGGTCTAATTGTAAGCAAAACCGGCCTAGCCGTCTCTCTTTATGAGTTGAAAATCACGGCAAAACTTTTAGGGAAATGATAGAAAACTACTTCGAGCACAGTTTTCAACTCTCAAACGCAACTACCGAGCAGAAAACTCTTCTTTTTTGGGTGTGTTTCTGCGAGTGTTTGTATCAAATTAATGAAAATTGGAGTAATAATTGCGTTAGGGCGCATGGGGAATGTGACGAGAGTTTGTTGTGAGAATTTTGACTGTTTTATTTTCTGCAAATATAATAACATCTCATAAAGATTTTCACGTATTTCTGGAAATTCTAAAAAAAATTCTATAAACTTTTTTCAACATCACTTCTACACACATCTTATAGTTATAACTTTTTTATTGTTTAGTCATTTTTGAAGCTTTCTTTTGCAACAAACATTGGCAAGGAGACTGCGCTGCACATGTCATATTTTTAATCACCACACTGATTCCCTCTTCTGTCTTATCGGGGTCACACAAAAGGCCTATCCCTTAGCACCGCATAAATATTATCAAATTCCAAAGAAAATACATATTACTCACATTCCTTTCACTGGGTCGGCGTTACTTTCTTTCAAAGTAATTTTTAACTTTTTTGATTACTGTTTGTACGTTTTTTGAGAACAAACTTCTGACTTGTTCTTCAGCGCGTTTGATTTGCTTTTGGAAATTTGTGTATAGGAATCAGCCTTGTGACTTTGAAGATGTAAATCTTCCGGAAATAACGTCAAGCTTTTCAATTTTATTTTTTAATAAATAGATGGGAAGTGTGCTAAATGCGACGCTGAGATTTTCTTGAGTTTTGCAGGGCCGTCGTCCTAAGTCCTTACATTAAATTCCGGACAATTGTTGCTCGTTTTTTACAGAAAGAACCGAGATATTTAACGATCTTTGAGAGTGAGTGCAAATCAAAGAACAGGCAAAAACAAAACGTCTTTTTGGCAACCTTTATTATTAAAGTTTTGACTAAAATCTGAACGTCGCAATTCAAGAACTTCCTCTGCTTTTAAGAGGTCATATAAACTAGAGAAAATGTAGCCAAAAATTTGAATTTCTAGCTTTCCGATCTTGCCTTTGTCCTGAGCCTTGTATAGTACCTTTCTACTTACAGGGGAGGTACACCAAGTGCAACGCTCAACTTTCCCTTCAATTTTGCACACTTGTTTTGCGTGAACCAAGTATCAATCCCTGAAAGTTTTAGCTCACGTTTTGCAAGCGCCACCGAGATATTGAACCATCTTTGCCGCCGAGAGAGTGTGCTAAATGCGGTGAGCGGTCAGAGAGAAAGGCACTTTTTGGTCATAACTTTGCTAGTTTCGTGCGGAAAAAAATGATTTTTTGTGGAAACATTACCCTTTATGGTACATATAGGTATTAAACTTTTTGTGCCAAAATTCGGCAAAAAGTCTTAAATTTACGCCGGCTTTCGATTTAAAAATCTCGGTTGTTTCTGCATAGCGCGAACTACAGTGAGGGACCTGAACCAATGGCAAAAAACGTGTCATTTTGCATACTGGAAGGGACCAAAATGTCTCCAAACCCTTCCCTTCTCTAAGCTAAAAAACCACACTTTGAAGAGCCCGCCTTGAAGGAAAGAGCGCGTTTTTCAAAGCGGAGTTTTTTTAGCTTAGAGAAGGGAAGGGTTTGGAGTCATTTTGGACCCTTCCAGGATGCAAAATGACACGTTTTTTGCCATTGGATCAGGTCCTTCACTGTAGAATTCGCGCATATATCCTAGAAAAAATTATTCTTAATTTGTGCCAAGTTTCATCAAAAGGTCGCACTTGGGGTACTTCCCCTGTTAGCCCGATGTGATCATTCCGCTTTGTTTTCCCTCAATTTACATTTCTTTTCTTCGGCTATCAATAAGCCGATTAATACATACTCCGCCAGCAGCATGGTCCTTGTTCTTCCAAACACCATTGCCTCTGTGTTAATGAAATTCGGTGCGCCCAATGATTGATAAACCCATATCAGACCTTCATCGTTCAAAGACAAACCTCGCATGTTCGCGACGTCGGGGTCTGTTTGCGTTTGGACGGTCTTATTATTGCTCGCAGTGGACGTTTTTGCTTTGATCACGCATCGAGAACTTGTGATCGTTTAAAGACCGAACCTCTGCCTTTTCACGGTCCTGTTTACCAAAGTGCGGTACTATAAAACCGCGGCAAAGTCGGGTGGAAAATTTTTTCAAAAAGGTGTACGGTGTTTTTTTTTTTTTTTTGATTTTGCGTTAAATTTCTTAGATGTGGAGGTTTGTTTTTCATAAAATTGGGCATACGTGGAGGGTGTTGACTTCGAAATGACATTCTTTTTTTGATAGTTACTTGTTTCCTTAAGTAGTACTGTAAAGTTGAAATTTTTTGAATTTTTTTTATGAATACTCGATTTGAGGGCTTTCGATGGTGCTGCATTAAAATGAAAAAAATGAATAAGATTTTTGAAATCAGCACCATCGAAGACCCCTAACTCGAATATTTGTGAAAAAAATTCAAAAAATTACAACTTTACAGTACTAACTTAAGGAAAAAAGTAAAGATCAAAAAAATGAACGTCATTTGCGAAATCAGCACCCTCAAGTATCCTAATTTCGACACTTCGAAGAAAAATAATACTTTTCGGTTTCCCCAACCGTCCAACTCCGATTTGGAAGCGAGAAGCAAAAGTGGAGTATTGGCTAAAAACGCATATAATTTTTAGCAATTTTGATATCCTAATCTATTGCGTGTTATGCCAATCTCATCTTTCAACCTGCCTTGCCCCCATAGTCTACTCTTTTTTAGCTTAATCACCTTGCAAAACAACTCCAAACCCCTTCGAAATGGACGTTGTTTGGAAGCATGTCGACTCTGCCGATCCATCGTTGGATGGTAAATCCGTTTACGAATGCCAGCCCGATTGGATCTTCTGTGATCCAACATGCAAGCCGGAAAAGCCGAAAAAGTCGAAAAGTGTGGACGCGGTTTCGCGAAAAACCCTGGCAATGTTGTTGAAGAAACTGCTGCGGAAAGATTGAACGTTTTTCAAAATCCTCATTGTATTTATTATTTAGTTAACCTGATCTCAATGTATTAAATGTTTTTACGATGTTTTTATATTATATTTAATAACCAGTTGTTTGCAGAGCAGACCGAGTTTTTAATAAAATTTTGATCAAACTGAGAGAAGATTATTCTACATATTAGGCTTACAGGGGAAGTGCTTTAAGTGCGACGCTCAGATTTTGATGAAACTTGGTACAGATTTAGAGTAATTTTTTCTAAGATATATGCGAGAATCTTAGCTCGCTCTTTGCAGAAACAACAGAGATATTTAGATCGAAAGTCGGCGAAAATTTAGGACTTTTTGCCTTTTTTTTGCACGAAAAGTTTCATGCCTATTTTTACTGTAAAGGATAATGTTTCTACAAAAAAGCAAATTTTTCCGCACGAAACTGCCAAAGTTATGGGCAAAAAGCTATTTTCTCTCTGACCGCTCTCCACGTTTAGAATGCTTTCTTGGCGGCAAAAATCCTTCGATATTTCGGCGGCGCCCGCAAGGCGCGAGCTAAAACTTTCAGGAATTGATATTTAGTCTATCCCCGACGTGTGTGCAAAATTTAAAGAAAATCTGAGCGTCGCACTTGGAGTACTTCCCCTGTTAGAAGTGTGACCGTGTCATTTTTTTAGTTGTGCATTTTTTACAGATAGAATTATGTTTTTGGAACTTGTGTTATATCGCCTGAAAGAACGTTAAAAACCCTATCTACTGATATATGTTCCATATGGTCAGGCTTATAATACTGGTTTTTATAAAGCTTTAAAGATGACCCACTTGATGCTGTGGTTCTGGGGCAGGTTTGCAGAAACTACTGAAATATTCAGAAAAACGACTTGCTCAGATCTCGAGCCTGTTCTACAAAATCTATTCTAAACCAATCTTTTTGAGAACGACATGACGAATCCCAAGATTTCCCCTGCCCAATTTCTTGACGCGTACATATTTTCTGTTGTAATCGGATGCCCATTCAACCGCTCACTCAATGTTTATTCTGCCGACAAAAAACGACCTCGAGAGACTGAATCCGAACCGATTATTATCAGCACCAGATTCCGCTGATATTTCGCGCATTTCCCTTTTTTCGGCAATAATTAGCATTTCTCTCGCCCAACTCAATAGAAGCCGAACCAAAGAAGCATAAACATCCGAAGCTAAGTGAAAAATGAATGCCGCTTTCGGCGAGTGATAAGTGTGACGTTTGCGTCGGCGAAACAATTGAGGAAAATCCGGCATTGCTGGATTTTCCTCAAAAAATACATGGCAGCCATTGGGCTAAAGGTGGGACAGGCCCACAAATCTCGTGAAAAAAAATGGCCAAAGGGCGTGGTAGGCATCTACATCATCAAAGCAAAAGATGGCTCATAGGGCCACTCAGTCGATAAAGTACGGTAGATACGAATGTAATACCCTTATACTACAGAGAACACGAGGAATGGTATTAAGAGCAGGTTGATTCAAAAACCGGATCAAAAACTTGCAAATTTCCAAGTGGAACCAAACGCCTGGGATACCCAAAATTTTTAAAAAATCGCCATAACGTCAGAGTACTAAAGCCAAATAGGATGAAACTTTGCACAGCTTATTCTTAAGGGTTGTTTAACACTTGTGCAAAATTTCATGACATTTACGAAAAAAAACACCCGAGATATGATCAAAAAATGGGGTGGACCAAAAACCTGGGACACTGTATGCCCTCAAACCTCTGTAGAAGACTTGAGCACCAATCCAGCTCTTTAACTTTCAATTTTAAACGACTAAACTGCAAGTCCAACTTTCTAGTTGGCTATTTGTTTTCTATGTAGGCAAATTCCATTCCGCTGGCTATCAAGTTTATTGTGTGAAGGCTAAAAATCCCGCACAAGTTTAACGCAGCCTCCAAGTCCATTCCATCAGCAAATATTCTAATATTTTATTATGTAAATTTCTTGTTGTAAAAAACTCAAAGCACCACGAAATTGGCTGCCAAAGACCTTGGAAATCAAAATATTCAAACAAAGGAAATGCAAATGGAAGAAGAGGAGTCGGCATAAATAATGTCACATATACGGGAATGTATGTAAAGAAAATGCAATACTAATTGAGTCGGAAAGACGGCAAACCGTAGACGTAAAAATAAGCGCTAAAAAATGAAAAAAAAGTAATATCAATTCCATCCCCTTTCCGATTAATATCACAATTTGGTTATCGAAAAGTCTCAAAATCTGAGACGTTTTGGTCCTAGAAATTAAATAAAATCAAACTTGATGCGAATAAAATGTGCATGCAAAACCTTTTTACACATATCTACAGAGACGAAAAAAAGTCCTGCTGAGAAGATAGACGTCGGAATAAAAAAAAAATCTTTTGGGATTTTTAAAAGTTAAAATTTTGGCGTCTAAGTACAGGCAAGTATGAGGGGAGCCATTCAAATCGCGGCAACGCTCTATTGATACTGGCTCTGGCTTTGGTAGAACCCGTTGCCGTAGGCGTTGATCTCGTTGAATCGAAAGCCTAGTGTGTCCATCGAGCCGACAAAGTTGTTCTGGATGTTGAACAAGCCGGTCTCATTCACCATCCTCATATCCAATTGTTGGGTTAGCGTGTCCTTGGTGATTTGCGGCATTTGGCCGTGTCGTTTGCCCTTGGGATTGGCTTTCCGATTGCGGCATTGGATGTTGTCTTTTTTCATTGATTTTGGGCGGTCTTGCTGAAAAATTGAAAAAATTGTTTCGGTTAGTATGCAGATTTTTATTTATTTTTATTTTCTTTTCTTTTTTTGCAATTCCTATCGTCTTATTTCCAAATATTCGATTATGATAATGCAAAAAATGTTAAACGGACTCGCCTTGCCTAATTACCCATTACAGCGCGACCTTGAGTTTTATTCCATGAGTTTTGTAAAATCAACCGGCACTGACCCTCCGTCTTCCCTCCGTCTGTCAAGGCCTCGGCTCTACGCGTCGCCAGCACTCACTGCGCCGCCTCAGAGCACCCCTCTCAATGTCTTGACACGTCTCGGTTACTCGAGATGTTATCAGCCGAGTCTTGACGTGGTGGAGTTGGTTGTTCGAGGCCTCCTTTTACGGGTAATTAATGACCTATTAATCATGAATGCAAAGAGGCAAAATACCTCGGCGGATTCCGGGTTTACTGCGCCGTAATCGCTGCTGCGCGATACGGTAGTGCTATGGGGAAAAATAAAGGCAAAAAAATTGCATGGAAGACAGAAAAAAAATTTAGCCTAATATCATAGCCCTGGTGAAATATATCGCCAAACCATGGGATGCACAAAAATGCGAGTGTTTTTACGACATTCCAGCCATAAAGGCCATTTGTCGGAATTCTAGGTATAAAAAAACACCTTGATCATAAAGCGCTCCTCTCGGACAGCTTTTGTTTTCGTTTTGCCGGCAAAAAATGTAAAAATATAAAATTGTCGAAGAATATAAAAATCTATTAAAAATTAGTCCATCCCAAAAATTTTTATTTTTTTCATAGGGAAGAAGAACGTTTAAAAAAGTCTTACATTATGAAGTTTGTAGTACAATCCGCAGGCATTGCAGACGGGCTGTTGATTCGCATTCCGCCTCCACAACGTCGTTTTGTCCGTGTTGCAGTTCACGCAATAAATACCGGTTCGTTTTTGGGTCGTCTGAAAAGCGAGGGTCGAATAATTATTTAAAAAATTTTGCAGAAATATAAAGTTTTTTTTTATAATTTTTTATCAAGAAGATAAAAAATTTTTAAAATTTCATTAGGATGATGATGATTTTGTCGAAAATCCGGCTAAATTCTCCTAGTTTTCAAACAAGATTGCGCGTTTTTTGAACAAAATTTCCATTCTCTTCCCCGAGCGAAAACAAATTCGAAAGCTTGTAATGAAGAGTAGATTGTTATCATCAACTGGCGTCAGGCTTCTTGTAGGAGCGTTAAGGCTCCATATTTCAAAAAAAAGCTTTCCATTGAAAGCCAAAGAAAAGTTTCTGACGTAATTTGAGCCAAAACCGTAAACTTGGTCGTAGCGATAATCCGATCTATTGAATATGTCAATTGCAGGTCAATGCAAAAACAAATGGATTAGTAATCGAAACGAGCGTCGCTTTTCCGATCCCATTTTAATAGGATTTGTTTTTCAACAAGCTTAAAACAGCCTAGTTTGGCTACTGTTTTTGTCCCATTCTTCCGCACTGCCCTACGCTCTGGATTACATTACCCATTAGATGACGTAACAGACCGCTTAAAGCCATTGTTTTGGGATCACGATCTGGCTGTCAATCAACGCAAAAGCAATACAAAGACCCGTATAGCCCGAACTATAATTGTTGAGGGAAAGTGGGTAGAATGATCCAAAAAATGATCGGAATCGGTGATAATTATATGCCGACAAACCGGTTATGGGAACGAATTTTGAGGAAGATCGCTTTGTCGGTAAATTTTTGCATCGTGACAAGAAGAGAGGCCATCGAGTACGGTAGGTAAAGAAAGTGGGCAAAATTTGGTAAAGCCGGTCAACTTTGGCCCTATCTGCTGAACACTTTAAAAAAGAGACAAAATTTGAATAGCGCAAAAATCGAGCAAATCAAAAAAATTCAGATGGCTTAGTACTAGGATGATTTATATATTTTTGCCAAAATTTCTCACCTGACGTTTCTTCGGCTTCTCCAGCGGCCTCCTCGCTCCCTGATTCACTTTCTGGTAGAGTCCGCACGCGTTGCACAGATACTCTCCACGCGCGTCTCTTCGCCACAACGGCGTCGACGTCGCTCCGCAATTGGTGCATTCTCGATGCTCACCGGCGCCAACCGGCTTAATCTTGCCCAACCGCGGCTTGATGTCCATTGCGTCCGGCTTGCAGTCGTTCACATCCACACTCAGCGCATTACAGTCGTCCTCGCCGAGCGTGGGGATTCCGTTGATGGTGGAGGCCTCGGAGGTGGACGGCGGAGTGGATATGAGCAGGTTGGGGTTCATGTTCTGGTAGGACGAGTAGTCCGCATAATTCAGACCGTACTGCGAGCTGAAAAAGTTCTGCGCCTGCAGCTGGGTCTGCACGAAATCCGTGTTCTGCGCGATTAGTGCGGCCTGTTGAGTGGAGAGCTCTGGCGCCGCGGTGGAGACAATCATTTGGTTTTGGGCGATTTCGGCCGAGTTTTGATTGGCATCTTGTTGTCCGGAGTAGTAGCTGGGGATGATGAAGCTGTTGTACAGGGACTGGTCTATCGCTAAACAAAGTTGCATGATTAATCAAACAAGTTCAACGCCACCTACCATATCCATTCTTAATTTGATCCGGATGGCAGTACAGCTGGTTGGTGTAGATGAACTTGGACGGCGAGCAGTTGTTCTCCTCGTTGTTGGACGAGTCGCTGAGTTGGAACTCGTTGGTCATGTGCGACAAATCGGAGCCGGTGGAATTCAGGTCGGTGGCCTCCGGGACCGTATAGATAAAACCGTTCGAGTTTTCCATCGGCTAAAAAAGAAACATACAAATAATGGACCAAGGGGTCAAATGTTGGACCATCAAGGGGTCAAATGACAAAAAATTCGCCCACAAATCGCATGGAATTACGACTAACTGGGACTTCAATGAACGTCGTAAATTTCTTCGGTCGCAGGGCCGTAAATGTGCTATTCGCAGCAAGTGAACGGGCTTGATTGTATACATATAGAAACAATGAAATAATGGGAAAGCTAAGATAAAAAAGCAGCACAAATTACAACGCTTTGGATGAAAAGAAAGCAAATTGATTTTTTTTAGCTCAATGGAGGTTTAAAGTTTCATATAAACATTGGCATTTTCAGCAGTTCCTCAGTAACCCCAAGCAAGGCCAGAGAGTTGAGGCAGAAGCCGACAAACAGCATTGCATTCGCCTCTGTTTATTGTTGTTTCGTGCCTTTGAGGAAAACGCCACGCGATTACCGCAGGTGGGCCGGATTGCGTCGCAAAAGGCGGCAACAGGAGCGATCAGTTCCTACAAGCGGATCAAACGCAAACGCACCATCAAATTTGTTTAGAAAAAACCCAAAGTCGAAGTTGACGAAACCCCCAAGCATTTCGTTTTCTTAAAATTTGAGAAGATTGTTTTTTCGTCAGACAACTCAGGATTACGGTACCTCCAAAAAACTAACGGGTTTTCTTGCATGCAAAGTCATGGATGGGGCTAGGGTTGCAGTAGTTTTTGTCAAGCTGTTTTCAGCAGTTCCACAACGCCCACAACTGAGTGGAATGGAAATTTGAATACACGCAAAATATGTGTTGCAATGCTTACAAGTTCGTCCTGACAGAGCGTGCGGCCTAATCAGCGAATCCACCAAAAGTTGTGTAATAAGGCCTTACCCTTTAACATTGCAATTCGGAACGCTCCGAAAGCGGTGCAGTTGCAGCGCGGAAGCCATAAAATCTCACGAACACAGCGCTCGAGCGGACAACAGACTGACAAATTTTGTGATACGAAAGAGCTGGTAGCCATCTAATCAGATAATCAAACCCTAATCGTACACGCTCGTCCGCCTTCGCCCCCTCCCCCCTAGGTTCGCTCGTTTTTTGAACGCTTCGGGGCCTATCTGGCCGATGGATCAGCCGCTTGGGGAGATAAGGAATTTGGGAGGAGATTTGAGCCCGCAGAGGTAATTTCACAAGCAAAAGTTGCGACAACATCGCAAGATTTACAAAATAAAGTCGGAAAAAGTTTGAATGAAATTTTTGCAAATGAGGTTTGAATTAAACCTTTAGAATTACCCTCCCCAACATTGAGCCCCAAAAAATTATTCAAAAAGATTGCGATGCACTGATTTCGGGGTTTTGTCGAAGCCGCGAATGGCTGAATAATCGTCTCCCAGCATCTCAATGGAAGGAGGGAGAAAAAAAATTGAAGAGGCGGGCGCTTAATTTTGCGTCCTCCGACCTCAGCCGACACACAGCCAATCAGCGAGGGATTTGGGGGGAATCCGACCGACTCGGAAGACGGTAGGAACTACCTGCCAAGGAGAAAACGGATCCTCGAAATGGGATTCTGAAACATAATGTCGTGGCAAGCGAGAGGCAAGAGGCAAGAGGCTTGCAAGTCCTGAAAACTCGCTATTTCTGCAGGAAAGAAACGTCGTTTAAAGCTTGCCTTTTCAACTGTATATGGGACTTGTGAAAATGCCTGTAATTTCGAAGGTGTTTCGCTAAAATCCACAGTCCTTCAGGAGCAAAAAAAGCTCTTCCGAACCTCTCCCTCAGCGGAAATTAACCCAAACCCCCTTTTCCGTCAACGTTTTTCTGTCCGAAACGAAAGAAGTTTTAATTTCCCGCTCTGCTTAAGACGTTCCTACGTGTTGTCCGGAATTCCATTCCTAGTTTTTGGGATCAAAACAAAATCGGCTGGTGGATGGGATCACTTTTTCGAAGGGATTCTTGAGATCGCCAAGAAAATGCTGACGTTTTCTTGGACCTTAGTAAATCGCAAATTTAAACAAATTTCTCGAAAATCCCGACTGGTTTTTTGCAGCAAAATCACTGAAAAGTTGCAACTTTGGAAAGAATGACTATTGAATTTAAAAAAAAGGACTATTGAGATATTCAAATTTCTCTGATATTTAAGATTTTTCGAGTAAAAACCAAAAACTTAATATACAAGGCTCTTTGACCAAAAAAGTTCAATAATTCATATTGATTTGGATTTCTGTTGAATCATCCTTTTCTACTCGCTTTTTGGCCGTACCTACTTTAAACTATCCGTCCATTCAAATGATTCCGGGACAGAACCCCTGTTTTTTTTGGTAAAACATTTTTTTTCGTTTTCAGATAGTTGATAAAAAGGCACATTAATTTAAGCAGTAAATAAGCCAAATTTTTTCAATCCATTTGACATCAAATCCCGCCCATTTTGTAAGACAAATCCGGCGGCGTGAGCGGAGCGCGCGCGGATAACGATCAAATAATCAGGAACCGAAAAGGAATGGACGGCGAACCCGTGTAAAATGGCGCCGAAAACAGCCTCCAGAGGGCCACAAATCTTCGCCGGGAATAAAGTTGAGGCGCGGGTGTGCGCCTGACAGAAACGGCATGTCAAACGGCCACTGATCCGGTGGTAATCGAGTGGAGCGACGGAATATACAAAAAGAAATAAAAAGTGATAAAGAAAAACTTGAAAAAAATCCTCAAACCAAAACCTTTGACACCTGAGTTGCCTTTACAGGTCGAATTTCGAAACTTCAGTCACTCTTTAGAGCCTTGTGAATAAGTCGAGAGATCCCCCACAAGCCTTGAGAACCCCAGCCAAAACTGAGAGCCCAGCCTTTGACTTCATGTACTCCGTATTTTTCAAAGACAATCCATTTATTTCTCGATTAGAAGGGATTGGCCCGAGGGCGTTTGCCGAGCGGCCCTCCGGCTAAAGGAGCATTGGGATTTGTCAAGAAGTCGCCAAGGGCATTATAACGCGCGAAACTGCTTTCCCGACGGGGCATCGGACAATGTGAAGCAAGTGGCAATGATGAGTGAAATCGGTGCCTTCAAATTTGCATACGTCTCGATTGACGGCCATGGATTACTGGGTTTGTCATTGAAGTTTTTTAAGGTTTAAGGAAAATTATTTAAAAAGGAAATAGTGATTTTTGTGTTGCTTTACGATCAGCAGAATCAATATTATAACAGATGTTTCGGTGTCTGGATTGCAACTGAATTGGCTTCACTTTCATTTTGCACAAAGTCCTACAAAAACGAGACGCCAAGAGAAGCGGAGGCCATGTTTTCCTCATCAATCACTCATTTCGGCGTCTCAGCCCCCTCCCAAAAGTTCCTCATGACCGAAGGCGAAAGCGACGGAGCGAAAATGCGAATCGCTTCAAGGACTCGTGTTTCTGGGTTTACAAGAGTTTTGTCGTGTTGAAATCATAAGGTCATACGAAATTCTACAGTGTGAAATCATGTAAGTAACTCGCAGTAAATCTTCAGCAACTCATAATATGCCACAATAGATGGAAAAAGAGGTCATATGCAAATTTCCACAAGCATCAAAACATACCGAAATCAAAGCATCCACAAACTTTTTTCCGTTACTTTTCTCCGCGTTCATTGCTGGCTTTTATTCTCCGGAAATTCGGACACTTTAAACGAACCCTCAACTGACCAGCAGGAAATGAAGAGCCAATATGCAAATTAGTGTCAGCCGTTTTTTAATGCACTCCATCGCGAAAAAAGGTTCCGAAATTTTTCGTGTGAAACGAGGGACCCTCTAATAATACTGTACGGGAAGGAAGGCTCGGATTTTTTAATTTAATTCTTCACAACAACGAAAACTTTTTTGCTCAAGAGGACTGCTGGCCATTAAAATTCATTGCCTGGAGCGCGGTGTCGTTTTGTTAATCCATCGCGCGGAAACAATGACCGCAGGGTGGGCTCATGACGAATGGCCTTTTTCGGGGCGAACGCTCTCAAAGTCGACGGCCCGAAATTTATGATAATTTAAGGGGGAGATTTTGAAATTTTCTGAAATTTGTCGAAGGCCAAAATTTCGCGCCAATCAAAGCTGATGTAGGCCTCAAAGTTTTGGAAACAAATTGCGAAATCGCTGTATTCTGTCCAAAACAAAAGGACCGCTTTTTGAAGGCACCGCTTGCCCCGTCTTTACACACTTCTCCTCAGGTAAAACTGGAGATGTCACCTTGTTGCGTGTGCGGATTTTCCGAAGGGAACTACCGAAGGAACACTGTGTTTTACATGCCGACATGGTTTGTAGAGGCAACAGCCTATGGTAAGGATGGTCTGGACAAAGAAAAGAGGCATAACAGAAGCAAAATAAATCGTACCGACAAGGTCCCGTTGAATTTTAGGGTCATCGAAATTACCGAAATTTTCGATTATTTCCGCACGGCTTCACTTAGTCTTCGAATTTTTCAATTCGCTTTGACAATTTTTCTATCCGAGGAGATTCAAATACCATGTGATTTGTCAATACAGTAGGCTTTTTGCACCTCAGTCAGTCCCTCCGGTCAGCTTTCAAATCCCGACAGACCGGACGTAAGTTTATTTGAATCGAAAAATGAGCTGACAGCGTCTTCAAATCGGCGCTTTATACGGCCAAATCTTGATATAAATGGCTCTCATTGGCTATCGTACACAGCGGCCAAAGGTGGCGCCCGGCCCCATGGGGAAAGCGCGCAGCGACGGATGTAAATGGCGAAAAGCACTTAATCCTAATTTCGAATCCGGAACCCCCATTGAAAGTGGGCCTGATGTACGGTAACGGAGGTGGCGTAAGCGAATGGTATGAGAAAAATTTCCACGTGAGTCGTGTTACATAACGGGAAGCGCAAAATTTCCGCGCTGGCCAAGTTTATTTCCAAATGGCCCGCTGAAGAGCTGGCTCATAAAAAATTTGCATAATTTGACAGGGATTTGTCTTCCTCGACTGCGATTTCGCACCCGGACAGATGCGCGAATTTTCTGTCAAGTTGCGGAGGTTTGAAAAATAAAGACTCTGTAAAACCAAGAACTTGACCATTTATTAAAATCAATCACTTCAACTTCAACGTATATCAATTTTTTCGTATAATTTACGTATAAAAAATGGTTTATTGTCAAAAATGTCTCATAAAATTGCTCCATCATTGATCGGTTTATGATGGCTGCGTTGTGTTGACGCAACTTCCCATGTTCCAAATTTATGACCCGAAGCGTGCCCACTTGACTTTATGACCTGCCAGATTCAACGGGATGATTAGTGGAGATTACATTCAATCGGTTGCATAACTGCACATCTCTGGGCGATTATTTACTATATATTGGGTATTTAATGATGCTCGAGTTGATGTTTCAGGCCTTAAAAGAGGCTAGGTCAAAAATTTCTAAACGATGCGACCTTTATAATATGTTTTATGCCTTGATTCACAGAGGAAGTACCCCAAGTGCGACACTCAGATTTTGATAAAACTTGGCACAAATTTAGAATTATTTTTTCTAGGATATATGCGAAAATCCTAGCTTGCGCTTTGTAGAAACAATCGAGATTTTTAAATCGAAAGTTGGCAAAACTTTAAGACGTTTTGCCGAATTTCGGCACGAAAGGTTTCGTGCCTATTTCTTATAGAGGGTAAGTTTTCCACAAAAAAAATAATTTTTTTCCTCAAGAAACTAGCAAGGTTATAGCCAAAAAGTGTTCTTCTCTCTGACCGCTCTCCGCGTTTAGCGTACTCTCTCGGCGGCAAAGATGGTTCGATATCTCGGCGGTACTTTCAAAGAGCGAGCTAAAGCTTTCAAGAATTGATACTTAGTCCATGCCCGATGTGTGTGAAAATTTTAAAGAAAATCTGAGCGTCGCATTTGGGGTACTTCCTCTGTCAGTTTGGTTCATTGTTAAATGAGTGTTTTGCAGAGCGTGTACAAGGAAAATTGGCGATAGTTTATGTCAATTTTAAGACTAGGCAGTTTTCGTGCTATTTGAGGAGGGAAGTTTTCCACAAACTATCAATTTTTGCCAACCAGAATTCGCAGATACGTAAGTTTAAGATAGAGAAAACTTTTTTTCTGTAACCACAAGTTCGGCTGAAATTTCAAATATAATTTTATTAGAGTGTCCCATAAGTCTTGCAAATTTTTGGTCATCGATTTGTGCGAATTTTTGTAACCTTTGAAACCCGTTACGGAGTATGTTGGATATACGGATTTGAAGCTCAGATAAAGCGCTTCTAAATCGTCTATGACCAGGCCACATAAGGTTCACCTGCTACCCACACTGCCCCGATATTGTATTAGACATTAAGAAAAATTTTGCCTGCTCATGTTAAAATGAATATGCTTTGTAAAATTAGGCCCACTAAACATGAAGATACGACGCATGAGAGCTTTGGATCTTATTCTAGTCCGCTCTGCGATTATGGGGAACTGTTTTGTGTCTGGCCGACGCTCGTCATTTCGCATGTTCACTGATATGCGGCCACTTCATAAGTTGCAAAATTCTGAAAAAATCTGGGTCCCTCGGAAAGACTTCGAATGCAAAACCACATTATCCTGAAAATTCAACTGTATACGGAAGGCTCAACTCTTAACAGCACTCCCCCGTTTCTGCAGGTATTTATTTTTTAACAATAAGCGTTTTTGTATTCATTATTTCTGTTTCTCTCGTGGCATTTCCCACCAAGAAGCGGCCGGGAAATATCGCGAGAAGCCAATTCCCTCAATATAATGCTTTTGACCTTCGAACGACACATTTTTCGTAAATGAAATAAAATTTTAATGATTGGTTTACGATAGGCATAAACGTGGGTCTAGAACTCGGGTTTAGAGCACCTTGATGCAGTTTATTATTCATAATCGAAGAAAATTTTTGTGAAATAAATGCGGTTCCCCTCTGACGCCTTCGCATCTTAAATTTTGCCCGGCATGTGGGCAAAATTTATGGAAAATTGCGCTAAAAACATCCTTCTTGTCAGTGCTATCAGAGTAGAGTTATTCATCGAGGGCTCAGTTCTGTCTATAGCCAACAAGACAAGCCTTAAATGCCGCCATAACACATAACATATAACACAGGTCTTCATGACCACAGTAATCGTTGCTTTGTTGTACGCTCCGTGAAGCGCAATTTGTCAACGAGCCGTTTGAATGACAAGTGGGTAAAGTCGGAACCCGTTGTGGGCAAAGAGATGACATGCCGCTGATTGTGCTTATTGCGCAATTAATGTAATGCCGCGGCAATTAGTCAATATTTTTGAGAGTCTATCGAGCCACATTCCGATGAAACGTTTTTATTAATTAAGAAAACTTCAGCGATACAACAAACCAAGTGGTCAATTCCTGAAAACTGAAAATTTTAGCTTGCGTTTTTCAGACGCAACCGAGTAATTCAGCGATTTATGTCGACAAGAGAGAGCGAGAACTGTGGAGTCCTGTAGAGGGAAAATTGGCCATACTTTTGGCAATTCTGCAGGGACAAGTTTGGTTTTTTGTAGAGCGAGCGGGCACTTCTGGGAAACCTGTCGAGAGGCCCAACAACCCACTAACGAGACAAGACGAGAGCTCAAGAGTCAAGTGATTTATTCAGTGGAAAGGAGGCCTTTTATAGGGAAGCCCCACGTAGGAAAGTACGATCAAATTTGAATAAATGAAGATCGTTCCTCGTGGGAAAATCCTCGAAGCTCGGTTCCGCGTCACACAACCATTTTTCGGGCAGCCACTCTGCGGGCAAAATTTAGGAGCGCCAAATCTCCATTTCGGAGATTTGGCGGCCTGGGGCATTTTCGGGCAACCGACACATGCGGGCAACAGGATGAAAGTTACTTGCAATTTTGTGGTTTTTTGCGGAAAAAACAGACTTTCAAAAATTGCTCTCAACAGGAGAAGCAGCCAGGAAACTTTTCATACCATAAATTCGCAACAAAACGCGTCCCATTTTTCCATTTTTCGACCTTAAAATCTTCGTCGATTCCGCAACATGGTACAGTGGGGGATTTGATCCAGTGGCAAAGAAGGTTCCATTTTGCATCCAGGAATCGTCAAAACTGGGGCAAAATGCTTCCCTCTCCGAGTGGAAAAACTTCCACTCGTTTTGAGGGGCGCGCCTTTTTCCGCACAAAATTTTCCGCACAGCGGGCGCGCTTTTGAAATCGGAGTTTTTTTTTCACTTGGAAAGGGAGGTATTTTGCCACATTTTTTGATGCTCGCTGGATGCAAAATGGTACGTTTTTTGCCAGTGGGTCAGTGCTCTCACTGTATGTCTTTAAAAATTTTTTCTAAATTTTGGCAAAGATCCGTTAAAATCTGAACGTCCCACGTGGAGTACTTACCTTGTAAATTTGCGTCAAGTTTCATCTAGATCGCTGCCGATGCTCAGGCAGGCTCCTGTTAGAAAAACGCCAGAACAAAAATGCTGCATCATTCTGATGAAAGATCGCAACGAAATTTGTGACATTTTGATTGATTCAATGGAACCAGAAAACTCCCCGATTCATAGTGCAATTCCCCTTGTGTACCGATTATGCAGAACGCAAAGACAGAGAGTCTTTTGGCATGTGTCGATTAGATTTTGAAATACACATTTTGTAGTGCTGTTGGCAATCAGACAACGTCATACGTGCCATTTCGAATCCGGGAATTGGGTCGCAACTCAAACATTTATCGGAAGGTCGGATCTGCCTCCTACACCAATGAAGGATCAAATTAAAAAAAAAACTGGTGCTACCACATTAACATTGAAACCCCCGAAAAACACCGCGCTCCATTTTCGGAGCCGCTTTATCTAAATTTCAGTTGCGAAGAAAGAAACAGGATTCTCGATGCACGGGTATGGAGATATGCGGATCAAAAGCTGTGTAATGTATAAGTTGCAACTCAATGCTTAGATTAAAGTAGTTGGAAATTATGATATCATAGAAAGTAAAACGATATTAATACTGGCGGATCTGATTCAGTGGCAAAAAACGTATCAATTTGCACCCGGGAAGTATCAAAAATGTTGCAAAATACCTCCCTCTCCAAGTGAAAGAACTCCGATTTTAAAGGCTGTTTTTGTGAGGGAAACGGCGCGCCTTTCAAAAGGGAGTTTTTTTTAGTTAGAGAGGGAGGCATTTTGCCACATTTTTTGATACTTCCCCGATGCAAAATGATACGTTTTTGCCACTGGATCAGGTCCGTCACTGTATTTAAATCTTCTCACGTCTTCTGCCCAGCACATCAGTTCCTGAAAATATTGGAGTTACAGGCGAAATATTTAGCAACCTTCGCCTTCAAGAAACTACGCGAAAAGCGGAAATTGCAGTATATCGTGTCTTGTAAGAATCTGAGTAATTTTTTTTTTGTTTGAAAAACCCGCTGTCACGAGTTCAGTGAGAGCACGTGTGTAAAGGTCCCTAATCTAGTTGCTATTTCTGATCCCAAGCCCAAATAATACTATACAAAGCACGATGACAAACGACTAACAATACTAATGAAACAACGTCACAAATGAACTCACAATACTTGAGGAACCAACTTCACAAGGGCTGACCATAGACGCAATACTAATAGACTAAAGTAGAAGTAGAAGTACGATTTATTGCAACATCCAACCGGGAAAAACAGACACAAAAATAGTACAATAATAATTGGCGACTTCTCTTCCTTTTATACCAATTTGTCGGTCATTCCGTGAGAATATGCAAATTCGCACGCAAAGTCGTGACACCGCAAAACCATGCGGACTTTTGCTCGGCGACTTTCGATCTAAAAACGTTGGTGGCTTCTGCAAGGAGAAACTGTGCATTTGTAAACCACAGAAAACAAGCGTATCTCTGAAACTGCTGCTTTTACGTCTTGACAAAAGAAAGGCTCTAAATGTATGTTTTCCGCAGTAAATCAATTAAAAACCCACATGCAGAATATGTATTATATGTAATATACGTAATTGTTTGCTTCCGGACAAAAGAGAAAGTTTTCCGGATGCCTTGTTTTCCAAGCTTCTCTATGATGTCGCGTAAAAAGTCCATCTATTGCGATCCCCAAATTCCTTGACCGACCGAAGATAGTCCGGCCCGGCCGACTGGCCACGAGAGTAACGCTGATAAGCTGTTCTAGGCATTTCAATTGATATGCTGAGATTGAAGGGACTTGTGAGTGGTGCCATTTTCCAAATTCCGGAATGCCCCTCATTTTTTTCCGCCGAGAGGCTTTCTCAATTATCTGAGTTTGGTGCGTTGACATATATGTTTCCCGTGGGCGCCGAAAATTTACTTTTCGAGATTTTAAACAGATATCAAATTAGAAATCAGCAGAAACAATCTCTGCGCTTAATTTTTGACCAACTATCAATGGCCTCCGCGGGAATTCGTGTCTTGGTAAAGTGCTGATTAGACATGAAATAAACAAACACATCGGCAATGCGATGGGTTTTTGAGACAGTAGGCTGAAGTGTGGTGAGTGCCGTACAGAGCTTTTGAAACAAATCTTACCCTGCCCTACCCTACAAAGTCGGAAAAATACGTCAGACAAGTTATTGAGCGTTTCTAAGGCTTTTATGGTTTGAAAAGCGAATGTCGAAAAAGTTTATTCGTCTACAAAAAACGACGGAAAATTGTGATGACATTTTGCTTACTTACTTACGTTGCGGGCAACCATTTTGTGGGCATTTTTTTGCGGGTAACCACTTTGCAGACAGCCGGCATTTGAGGGCAGTATCGACATTTGTGGGCAGCCGACACTTGCGGGCAACAGGATAAAAGAATTTCTGCGACACTGTGGGTTTTTTTGGAAGACCTGCCGACATTTGGGGGTAAGATAATGCTGATTCTGTTGGAACTTCCGTATAACCAACCGACGTTTCCGAGCAACTGTTTTTTTAAGTTGGACGAAAGATAACCTTAACCTATTGTGAATTGAGTTACCCAAACTCGAGATATTGTATTCAAAAAATAAGGGTTGGATGACTTCAAAAAATTCCAACAGAATCACCGTGTTTCGTTCTTTCTGTTGCCAGCAAAGAAATTTCCCGCAAAGTGGTTGCCCGCAAATGTGTGCACGCCTGATTTTAATATTTTCGCCTGGCATATGCCCTACGTGCGCACAAAATTTAAATAAGATCTGATAGTTGCAGTTGGGACCTTCCCTTGTCCCAAATGAGAGTGTGCTTGATTCTGGACAGGTAAGTACAGGGTGGTTCAGCTAAGTTCGCGGATGTAAAATGCTTGTAACTTTTCACATTTTTTGGGTAGCCCTTAGCTTTTTGGCTAACGTCATCAGCGAATGGGGCCGAAACTTTGCGTTTTTTCGAAATTTGCATATCTATGCCCTCCGGATATCACCCCTAACGGTTGGAATTTTCGGATTTTTTTTGATTCCATCGTATTCTACGCAAAATTCTATGACTTCTGAAGCCCACTTACAATTTACAATTATCGACCGCTCGAAAGTTATAAGCGATTTTCGAGATTTTTCGGAAATTTTCAGATTGAAGCGTGAAAAAGCATGTATGACTTTGAAGGGTCATAACTCGACGTAGGATTGATCATTTTTAATGATCTTTTTTTAAACAAAATGGTAACTACTAAGGAATAAAATGAGCTATTGCGCATAAAAATTGAACAATCCTATAAAAAGTTATAAGCATTTTACATCCGCGAAGTTAGCTGAACCACCCTGTATGTCAACTTCCTCGTTGGAGTTTCCCGCTCCCAGTGCATACGTGCCCAACGTTTGACATGTGATTGAGATCGGGACAACCATCGGTACGGGGCAAGAAAAACTCGACTTTTCCTTAGAAATAAACCTTGACGGCAAAAGACCAAGGTTACCGCTACATTAGCCTTATGCAATAGCTTCGTCCGCAAATGACGCGAGCACAACCTACACCGCCTACATACCTGCCCAGAGGAACAGCGTGCCGTACCGCGCCCGTCCGCGCCTCCCGCCCACATCTTAATCGCAATATACGGAGGCGGTTAGAGGATTTATGATATTCTGCCTTCGTTGTTGATTCCGTCCGCCGATAATGCGGCGTACTTATTTCTTAAAGATTTCACCAAGTTATTCCACTTTGCTCTCCAGTCGCTACAAAGAGCGTCTTGAGGCTTTCTTTGAAACACTTGGGCTTTATTTTAAGCGATGAAAAGGACTTGCAAGAAGTGTCGTATGCATGGGGTCGAGAGTTCGTACAGTGGGCACTCTCGATGTTGTCCATATATCGGCTGTGACTGTCAGAAGGTAATCATTTTACACTGTTATCCTTTTACTAGCAAGAACAAAGTTTTACGCCTTTTTTAGTTTGACTACGAATAAGGGAAGCCTCCGAATTTAAGGACATTTTGCACAAATTGCGATTAATTTTTTCGAAGAAGCATTCCTAGCTTGCATTCACAGCTTATGGCAGAAACTAGGCCTTCTGGTGCCTCTCCATTTAGCATACTGTTTCGGCGGCAATATGTCACATGTTTGTATAGAATTGGGCAAAAATATGAGCGTCGCGCTTGGGATACTTTCCTTGTCTGATAAACATCTTTATTCATTTCAATAATGAATAAAGATATTTGTATTGGACCAATTATAATGGTATATATTCCAATATATTCCAGTGTCATCAAGTTGACTTCCATCGGAAGAGAATCCGCGACTTTGTGAACAAGCTGAATCGCCGGCGGATAGACGAACGCCGCAGCCACTTTCAATCTCCTACGTGCTCCCCGAGCACCTCCAGCTCTTCCGTCGACCAACCGACTACAGTGTCGAGCTGCCAAGGTTCAACTCAACCGCCCAGCCCGGCGGCCTCTTATTTCGGCGCATTTTCACCCGTTGAGCCCAGCCTTGATCTACAGCCGCCTCTCTGGCCAGCAGCGCCGGCAGACGTTTCAAAACCAACAGCACACGACCGTCGAGACAATAGAAAATGGAAAGTTGTACCGATAATTCCGATACCAATCAAGCAGTTGTTCCCGGATGGGCATGTAAAGCCTGTTGAATCTTTTTTAATTGACCCTTCGCTACTGTTTGATAATTCGTATACCTCATTGTTCTCGCATGGCTATGAAGTCTGCAGCCAATAAAAAGTAAACTTATGTTTAAAAAATGCCGCGTTGCGAATCGCAATTTTAAAAAGCTTTATTAAATTCGGGACAAAATTTGAAAGCTCACGGCAGAAAGCTTATTTTGCCCCGAGAGTTTGATGATTAGAAGTTTATTTAGTTTATGGAAAGAATCTTTAATACAACGAATAACAAGGTCAGAATCTTGAGCGTTCAGTGTTATTGTCCAGGTCCACAACCGTCTTGTCACGGCCGTTGAGGATCACGGAGTTTTCATTGGTTGGCTTTACCCTGAAATGGAAAAGTAAATTACTTATACGACCTTCTTTTATATGCATAGCAAGGATATTTCACGACTTTAAACTTGACAATGGAAGAAATAAAAGATGAGAGCAACTGTATACATGTAGTGCATTACTTTAGATGTTTCTTTTTATGGACAGAGAACGTTTAAAACGGTACTATAGTCTAACAAACGTTCAAAGACTTGAATAACGGGAAGTTTGTACTGCGGGGTTCCTGACAATATTTATATTTTCTGAAAGCCAGCTTTTTGCTCTACTGCCATGCCAAATTTCAGCCTTCTAGCGCAAACGGCTAGCGAAATATGGAGAGAAAAAGCAAGCGCATTCCGAAAAAAAATGAAAAAGTCCCGGAGGTCGGTTGTGCCCCAAAAGTACAGAATACTGTGCAATGAAGCTTTCAATAAAAAACTCACTTACTTTCTCCTGTCGCGAATACTTTTCCACGCTCTGTCGTGATTATTTTCCCTTTTGCTCCGCACTTTCTCCGAATGAGCTTTGTTGTGACCGGTTACATCAACCACCTCTGAGCAGCTGACATAAGTGTCTTTGCCCAAATGGCTCAGTCTGGATTTGTGAGGTACCATGTGGACTTTAGATTCGTCTTCAACCATACTGGAAAAATGAAATTTTTGATTTAGATTTTGATCTCTTTTATAATTATTTTTTGACGGACGTGCAGTGCAGCGGTCCATTGGCGAAAAACGTGTCATTTTGCATCCGGGAAGTATCAAAAATGCAGCAAAATACCTCCCTCTCCAAGTGAAAAACTCCGATTTCAAAAGCGCGCCCACTACTTATTGTTGCTCAAAGAAAGGGCGCGCAGTTCAATAAGTTGGAGAGGGAGGCATTTTGCCACATTTTTGATACTTTCCGGATGCAAAACGATACGTTTTTTTGCCACTGGATCAGGTGCGTTGTTTTTTTACACAGAACTCTGAGACACTGAAAAATTTTTTTTTGTTGTCCGAGGCTTGTCGATTGCTGAACATTATAAGCCCACTTACTTGACTTCATAGGCACTTCCGACCAGCGGCTGAACCGTTCTTCCAGCTGCGGTGTATGTGTATAATGGATGAATCACATGGTCATTCCAATGTTTGTCTTTTGTTAGGCTTGGCACATCGTTCGCTCCACGGTCCGCCAACAACATGCCGGTAATCAAATTCTTGTCCATCACGCAGTTGATTTCCAAGTCATCGTCGTCCTCTCCGAGAGGGTTGAGGAGGGCTTCGGCAACTTTCATCCATCCCATGTAGACAAAGAACTCAACCATTGTCATAATGGGTACCCAGAGGTCTAGCTGGAAAATTGGAGAGATTTTTAATGGAAAAAGATTTTTAATGGAAAATGCTAAAAGTTGAAAAGTTTTGCGGCAAAGAAGAAGACTTACAGTGAAGGAGCCGATCCAGTGGCAAAAAACGTACCATTTTGCACCCGGGAAGCATCAAAAATGTGGCAAAATGCTTCACTCCCCAAGTGGAAAGACTTCGTTTTGAAGGGCGCGGCAAAATGTGGCAAAATGCTTCCCAAATGAAAAAAGAAATCGTTTTGAAGGGCGCCCTTTCCCTCACAAAAAGAGCGGGCGCAGTTTTAAAACCAGAGCTTTGCAAAAAGAGAGGGAAGCATTTTGCCACATTTTTGATACTCCTTTTTAGAAAATGGTGCGTTTTTTGCCACTGGATCAGGTCCCCCACTGTATGGTACAAAAGTTTTTTTTAAAGTTGTCTCATTCCTACCTCATCGCTTTTGATATGTTGCCGACTAACTAAACAGATCCCAAAGTACATTCGTACAGCCAGAAATACGACTTGCGGGTAGATCAAAGGAATAGGAATCCAGTCGAATTTCAGCAATCTTGTCAGGCCCTCTCGGAAGTGTTGCAGATCCTAAATGACGATGGTTAATGAAAAAAGTTCATTTGTTGTCACAATAAGATAGAAAAATAAAGTTCAATGGAGGCCTACCTCCACAAGGTAGACAAGAATATGATCGCTGTCAATACGTTTGTCGTGTTTGGCTTTGTCCAGAATCCCATAACACCAATGTAATGGCATCCAATACCTCGTGTATTCATCATGCACGCTCATCAGTTCCTCTCGCTCTTTGTCGGTCATAAAGCCTAAAAGAAACTCCTTTACATTGTTTTGGCTTAGACGTTAAATACGCTTTTTGAATATCACAATACCAACCGGAGCTCATTATAAACCGAGGACGGCAAAAATGGAGCAACAAAGAAGATATATTTCTTTTCCTCACCTGCAGCAACCATTGTCTCGTAGGTGGGGAACCGTTTCCTGACCTGCATACTGATGTCCCTCAAAACCAGCGCTTGATTTAGCACCATGTATCGAATCAGCGTCCTTCGACACATCCTCGTTTCCTCGTCCGTCCCGTGAATAAAATTGGCAAAATTTGTGGCCGAACTGACAAATAAAAAATTATTTTAAAAGGAGTTTTTTGTCTAATTGTAAGAAAAAATTAATCAAAATTTATGCCAATTTTCATCAAATTGAAAGCCAAACTAGAAGCACTGTCACTGTCAGCCATACAGTGAAAGTAAAACAATATTAATGAAAGGGCGATAGACTATATACATTATGCAGTGGCGGACCAGATCCAGTGGCAAAAAACATACCATTTTGCATCCAGGAAGCATCAAAAAATGTGGCAAAATACCTCCCTCTGCAAGTGAAAAATCTCTCTTTTTTTATGAGGAAAAAGGCCGCGCTCTTCAAAACAAAGTTTTTTTCACTTGGAGAGGGAAGCATTTTGCCACATTTTTGATACTTCCCGGATGTAAAATGGTACGTTTTTGCCACTGGAACCGGTCCTACACTGTAAATACGACCAAACTTACTTGTCAATCCATCCAAAATCCTCTGTGATATGACTCCACCGACTTACAACCTGCGTGACGAAGAAACCGAGTAGAAAACTGAGAGGGAGGTATTTGCTGAGGTCTTTGTCAAAGTATCGGACAACTTTTTCGAATATTCTAGAAAACGCAATTACAGATTTCCGGGACATTCAAATAAGAGAAAATTTAAGCATCGTAAACAACCAAATGAAGCTTTGAAAAAGATCGGCAAGTCTAAAAATTTTTTAGAAACAACACTTACTCCTGTTGATCCCGATCAAACGCGAATCTGTACACCATACTAATACCCATATATGCCAACGTCCAGACCGTGAGCTGAGGCAGGACCGCTTTCCACACGGAGCCCCGCCATCGTATCAGCAGGCGCACGAAGCTCTCCAGCTGGGCGCCGGAGACGAGCAAGGTGTACGAGACTGTCATCCGCTCTGCAAGATCATTCGGATTTAAGAATTCTCGAGATTCGTCGGATTAGAGAGGACATTCTGGGCGGGCACCGGGCTTAAAATGCTGGCTTTCCAAATAATTCGGGGTGATGTTTAAAATATGGGGGGAAAGTTTTGAGTGGGCTAATATCAGAGATCGGGATTTGCGGCAAGATTTCTTGGAATTGGTCGATATTTTTGGTGGGAGTTAATTGTATTTAGATGATGAGTATTGTAATTTTATTATTGGGCTAACCACGTGTTGGGTTGTGAAACAAATAAGTCGCTAAAAACTTTCGCATCTGCTTGCAAATCGTGTCCAAATATACCATATTCAAAGGTGTATTTATTGTTAAAGATATAAGCTTGCGCTTCGCGAAGATGTTATATAGGGTGGGCCACTCGAAACTCCCAGCCTCTTTTCAGGTATTTCTCCGATAATGCATCAATTTCTATCAAATTGATATCATATTGAAGCTGAGACACCACATTTACTGTCCACCAAATATGGCCTGTCTAACTTCGCGGAGGCACCTGTGCTGACCTCTTACATTTTTATGCCAAATTTGAAGTCTTTAATGTCATATATGGTGGACAAGAAATGAGGTGGCTCAGATTTAATTTGATATAAATTTTATAGAAATTGGTGCATTACTGGCGGAGAGATACCTGAAAAGAGTTTGGGAGTTTCGAGTGGCCGACCCTTTTATGTATCCGACCTTAGCAGGCCAGAGAGTAGGCAAAAGGGCGACGACGATCAGAAAGAAAATAAATTTTTGGCTATGTTTTTTTTAAAGCTTTGTTCCACCGTAAAAAAAACTGTTGCAAATTTTAAAACTGTTGCAAAGAACCCCTCCGAAATTTTCTCAACCCCCCTCCTCCACTTTAGCGGCAGTGGTAAACACACTTACTACGTCACAGTCGAAAAAGAACAATTTGACAACAAGTTTCTTCCCTTATGACATTCTTTCGTTCCGAACGTTTGTCAAGACCCAATTCAGAATGCCTAATCCTCTTTTTCAACGTTTTTATCGGCTTTTTTCGCGAAGGGCCTGGGAAATATATCGCATAATCTACCGTTCGCTGAATCCATTTACTTTTTTAAGTGTGATTTTTGAAGAAGGCAATGGATACCGACTTTCTCAATTTTAACAAATTTACTTTCTTTATCAATTCAATTGAACGATCTTTGTATCTTTTTTTAGAGTACGCAAAACGCAGAGAGCGGTCAGAGAGAAAAGCACTTTTTCGCCATAACTTTGCCAGTTTCGCGCGGAAAAAAATTGATTTTTTGTGGAAACATTACCCTCTATGGTAGAAACAGCCATGAAACTTTTCGTGCCGAAATTCGGTAAAAAGTGTCAAATTTTCGCCGACTTTAGATCTAAAAATATCGGTTGTTTCTGCAAAGCGCGAGCTAAGATTTTCGCATATAGTTTAGAAAAAATTATTATAAATCTATGCCAAGTTTCATCAAAATCTGAGCGTCGCACTTGGTGTACTTCCCCTGTAAATACTAATAGAAAAATCACGGAGTACAAATTTGAGCTCACACCGTATAAACAAACAAGTGATAGGTTCGTGGTTAAACTCCACTTTCCGGATTACCATCACTAATTCCGAGGTCGTTATAATTCAACGCAAAGCTCAATTGAACACGCTTGAAGAGAGTTCGAAGCCAAATAACAAATAAGATCAAAATGTTGTGCAGCCTTTTGCTCCCTGCCCTAGATTACGCAGAACTTCCTGCCTGTTATCCTAGAACTACTTAACAAGGCACGGAAAAAAGTTATCTATAACTACCGTCTCCAACAATCGAAAACTTTGCTAATAAGCCGTATAATTCGTTGGAAGAGCCAATAAAAATTTCCGTCATAAAATCGATTAGGAAATTCCATTGTGCTCAAAGTCGAATAAACACCCGCGAGTCAGCCGAGCCATCAAAATTTTTGCATTATTCGCATAAATTCGCATTTCTAATCGCTGGTGCTGGGTTTATACAAACATTATGCAACGAACATGAAGAGTAATAAAAATTTTTGGCTTGCAGAGGCAGTTGAGAGATCCAACGGTCCCAACCGAATAGATAATTAGGAGAGCGGAGCAACGTTTTTAGTCTTAATTCACAAGTGAAGTACCCCAAGTGCGACGCTCAGATTTTGATGAAACTTGGCACAAATTTAGAATAATTTTTTCTAAGGTATATGCGAGAATTCTAGCAAACGCTTTGCAGAAAAAACTGAGATTTTTAGATCGAAAGCCGGCGAAAATTTAAGACTTTTTGCCGAATTTTGACACGAAAAGCTTCATGCCCATTTCTACCATAGAGGGTAAGTTTTCCACAAAAAATCAATTTTTTCTGCACGAAACTAGCAAAGTTGTGGCCAAAAGTGCTTTCCTCTTTTATCGCTTTCCGCGTTTAGCGTACTCTCTCGGCGACGCTTGCAAAGCGCAAGCTAAAACTTTCAGGAATCGATATTTAGTTGATACCCGACGTGTGTGCAAAATTTAAAGAAAATCTGAGCATCGGACCTGGGGTACTTCCCTTGTTAGATTACAGGACTTCACATTTCTAATTTTTTCCAAAAACAAATAAAACCGATCGAAAATGCAAGGCTTTTCTGGGTTGGCTGCCATTTCCTGCATCTCTTTCGGATCCCTTTTGACCCTAGAAGGTCATCCGAAGGAACTGGCGTGCACATAACAGAATCCGGCCGTTAACGATGGATGTCTGGCTGTAGCAAATAAAGAAGGCATTTCGGAGGAGGAAAGTGAAATGCGAAGGTGGGAAGTGATGACATTTCGGAGAATTTAGGGATTCTTTCGAAATTTACTGTTTGGAATTATAAAGTGCAGCGTGGCGTTTTTAATCCCTTGTCTTTTCAAAACAGATTAGGCGTTCTTTATGCAGTACAGCTTGTACAAATTAGTAAGCTAAAAATCTCGATATACGCCATAAAAAAAGGTCGTAGTAGACGATCATTAATACGTATAAAATAGCAGAAATATCAAAACAGCTTTTAGGCTCTTTTTTCCAAAAATAGGACTATTGCATGCTCGGGATTAACGAAAAGGTCAATTTGAAGACCAAACACGAAGTAAGATAGAAGATTTCAGAAGCTGACCATTGTACAGTGACGGACCTGATCCAGTGGCAAAAAAACGTATCACTTTGCATCCGGGAAGTATCAAAAAATGTAGCAAAATCCCTCCCTTGTCAAGTGAGAAAACCCCGTTTTGAAGAGCGCGAACCAAAAAGAGCGGGCACGCTTATCATTTTGCATCAGGGAAGTATCAAAAAATGTGTCAAAATTCTTCCCTCTCTAACTTAAAAAAGTTTTTCACTTGAAGAGGGAGGTATTTTGCCACACTTTTTGATGCTTCCTGGATGCGAAATGGTACGTTTTTTGCAACTAGATCAGGCCCCCCACAGTATATAAGAGATCTCAGTAGATGACCAATCCCCGGGAAGAGCGTAATCAAAATTTCTTTGAAACCCCTCGGAAAGACTCTTCAAATTTTTGGCCATACCGTCCGACATGTTTGAGGACTAGATTTTTGCCCTCAACGCACTCGACCGGATTTTATATATCTCCAAAAAAGAATGGAAAAGTTAGTTTTCGGTTGCCTTCAAACTTGTCACAGTCTTGTCCCCAGACGACAAACACTGCCGGCAGACATGTTCAAAACAACATGGTTTGGAAGAAAGTCACTTCTTCTTTCCGATACGCTTGCAGTAAGCGTAAGGGAGGATAATGATATATTCGGAACGGCCGGAAAGTGCCTACGGAATTTCATAAATATTCCCGGAATAAAATACCTACGTAAATGGGAGATATGTAAGGCAAAATTTGGGAAGTAACGCAATTTTTTGCATATGAAATATGAAAAAAAATTCGTGCAAATTTGAGGAAAATCTGACAGTTTTCTTGTTATTGTGAGTTTGTGGAGCATGACGATGCATAAGATACAAGTAAAAGTTGAAACTTGGGTACACACAAAAACGCAAACAATATGAAATGCTGGTCAAATACCATGACATTTCTGAGAGCAGCTTGATGAGTGGCAGTTCCGCTGTGTGCTCATCTCACAACAATGCATATACGTATATTTACTATAAATTTTAGGTGAATCGTTCCTCTGTTTTTTCTATTAAAAGACTTATATTTATTCGTATTCCTATCACAGCCCGAATTTTTAACTATTCTCTTTCGACAGTGCGCTGAAAAAAAGAGAAAATGCCAAGGGCATTTTTGACCGGTCAATCCTAATCCCCCTCACTCAAAGATGAAAAAAGTTTTGAAACAAAAGATATTAAAAATTCGCCGTCTTTAATACTCCTTTTCCACACCTTTTGGGGGTGTTCAACTTGAGTAATCTTGAGATAGTGGCAAAAACTACAACTCGGCTCCAGAATCGAAAACTACACCCACACAAACGGCGATAATCGAAGGACTCGACCAAAAGGTCTCCAAAATAACTGTTATCAAAGTTATTTTTAATTCCAACTAATCTGTACGTCCTCTTCATCCGCTGGGGGGAAGAAGTGACTGCTTGAAGAAAGGGTTATTATTGCAATTTTAATCAAACACAAAATTAGTTTTGTGAATGTAATTTTAAGGAACTTTTTTTGATACAAAAAAACGTTGATTAGCGACTACTCGGGCGTTCAAGGGGAATTCAAGCTTTGTGGAAAAAGAAAAGTGTTATCAACAAAGTATCATTAGTGTTGCTGTGTTTGAGACTCTATGTATTATGAGTGGCTAAGAATTCTAATAAAAAAGACTTCAGGAAACTTTCTATCCAGCGGTATCATCTGCCGCAAGGGGCATAATTTCTCGGTTGGGCCAAGCTTGGGACAAGCAGTTAACATACGGGCCGGGTAGAAAAGATTTTGGAGAAAATCAAGTCTTTATAACGCCGTTGGGCTGCCTACAATAAATCCCAGTCATCTTTTCCCTAAGCTATTATAAAAGCTGCGCCGCTTATACATATACATATGTAAACATTCATCCTGTAAATTCCTTAAAAATCGCAGATTATGACTGAAATTTGAAACACAACGCATGATCTACAGAACAAACAGGTGTGCCACACCAAATTGTAAGCAAAAAATGTTGTTTTGAAGCCTAGAAATCGTAGGTTCCCACTCACTGCTATATGCAAATGCTGTTCTTTTCTAAGCTAAAAATCATCAACGCCATGATTTTTATGGCTTTGATGATACTGAAAAAGCTTATAAACAAATTGATCATTCAAACAGATTCACTAACTGATACACTCACATAGTTAAAAAAAGCGCGTCACAAGGTACAATTAGCAATCTATTACGCTACAGATGCACCTCGAATACATTGAATCAGCATTCTATGACTACACTACGGTTGAGGCTTTTCGCAACATACAGAAAAAAAACAAAGCACGGCAACGGCGGTTGACCGGCTACAAAGTTATAAAATTTAAAAAAAAAATGAAAAATAGTTTCCTTTTTAAATTCACGGAGACATGTTGAAGATTTATTCAAAGCTACAACAGAGTTTTCAAAACCAAGACTGTAAACTTTCAGAGTGGTCAACAGGATCATATTTTAGTTACAACTAAAAATTGCCACGGTCAAAATTTCTGCTCCGACTCCGGCTCTTTGGTTCCAGAGCCGAAGCCGAGGTCAAATATGGAGCTCCGGCTCCGGCTTCCGGCTCCGTGCAAAATTTAAAAAGGTCTCCGGCTCCGAATCCCGGCTCCTGTGCAAAAAATTTTTCAGCCGGAGCCGCTCAGAGCCGGAGCCAAGAGCCGGCTCCGGGGCCGTGGCAATCTTTGGTTACAACATAATTAGTCCCCATCCCCACCTCCAAACTACAGAAGAACAGCCGTTGGCGACCAATATCCACCCATCCAATGATGGCTTTGTTCTAACAGAGCAACCCTATTATGCGTATATCTTGTGGCAATAAATACCAAAGCCAGTCCCTCCCCCACTTGTTCAAATACGTACGTTCTTTTCTAAACAATCTGTCACTCAAACCCTTAAACTTCTTACCGACAACACTTTCAAACCACCCGCACATGGAACAACAATAGCACGGCCAACACAATCCCTTTCCCTACAACAAATGCACCGCGCAAAAAGATTTATTTTTAATTTTTAAAACTTTAATCTACAAACAGATTCCTCCCGTCATTTGGGCCCCTTGACTCAGTGGTCAAGCTGCAAAGTCAGCCCACAACATTCCTGTTTACGCTTAGGCTTTGTGTCCCCATTTTCCACAGCCATGTCGGCGGTAGTTCAATTGGATAAACCCAAGAATATAGTTTATACGATCAGTTTTTATTCCAATTTCCACGCATTTTTCTGTTGCATACCGGCGAAAATTGACTGGATATACCCCATTACATACCATAGGTCGCACTGCACTGTCTGCGCCCATGGAAAGTGGACTTCTGACAGATGCAGGCCAGATTGCACAAAATGGAAGTGTATGTGCAATTTCCGGACAATTCACAAACATTTGGGCGTTTTGAGCTCAGTAAAGTCCAGGCAGATACAATTCAGTCATACTAATAATCTCAGGCCCTATGGGGCCTATATGCGCAAGTTTTTGGCAAAAATATCAGCCATGTCTATCATTTTGATACACCCAAAATTTGGGAAATCTTTTGTGTAAACTGCAATTACAACGAGAAAATTTATTTGTAGGTGTAGGTTTTCAAACCTCCTCTTTTAACCTGTTAAGGCTTTGTATCCGTCAACTGAACCCCGACACCGCATTTGCAGATTTTATAGGCGTGTCTACCATTTTGAAACGGAGTGTATTTATTCCTTGCCAAACTGTCAAAAGCCATCTACATTTCCTACGGTATTTAAGCACAAACTAAAATGACAACATAAACAAAAGCGGATTTGTCGCGCAATTCAAAAACTCCGATTTCTTTGAAGAACGCCCCATTCAACTCTTGAAAAAACAATAGTAGGAGAACATCACAAATAACCTATGTAGAACCTCCACGTAAACCGACTTAAGCCGTTGCTTGTCACTTACTTGATCAGTTCCAAAAACGGATGAACTGAAGCGGCAAGGAAAAAAATTTAATAGTCGCATATTCCATCAAAAAATTCCATGATTCCTCGAGAAACAACGGTATTTAGGATCATAAAGATCATGAATCCCATGATATTTACGAGTTCAGGGGGATAAAATGACAAATTGTTTATGATTTTCAAGCGTCATTAGCGGTGCAGCGACCTAAAACGCCAGCTATTTCAAGGACGATAAGCCGATTTTGCATCGATTGCAATCGACGAAAATGTTACATACTCAAAAAGTTCCAATTTTTTCTCCTCGAAGAGCGGTCGGTTTTTCCTTCCACCCATGCCGTCGCGGGCACAAAGGGCTTTGCCTGGGGCAGTAGCCACCAAACGTACTGGATTTCGAGTTTGTACAGTCAATGTTGATCAATTCGAAGCAGGGAAAGTTGGAAAAAGGGAACGGTGAAACAAATCTCGGGATATGTACTGTTCTGGTATTGATGCTATCGGAAAGGACACCTCCTACAGTGAGGGACCGGATCCAATGGCAAAAAACGTCTCATTTTGCATCCGGGACCATAATGTCTCCAAACCCTTCCCTTCTCTAAGCTGAAAACCCCCGCTTTGAAGAGCCCGCCTTGAGGGAAAAGGCGCGCTTTTCAAAGCGGAGTTTTTTAGCTTAGGGAAGGGCTTGGAGTCATTTTGGTCCCTTCCAGGATGCAAAATGAGACGTTTTTTGCCACTGGATCAGGTCCCTCACTGTACACACTCCCGCTCGGACGACCCAGCATAAGAAGGACCAAAGAACTATAGCCAGCGATGGAAGGATGTTGCATTGACCGGACAATGGAAACCCTACTGATTCACTCCATGATTTTTACATGTGATTAGTGAAATAAATTGAATTGAATACTCAAAAAATGTCAGAAATTCGCAAGCTAAAAGCGACGAATCTATTTCACTAGACTTATTAGAGGACATTTTGCCCGCAAGAAACGCTTGAAGCATTGCAGGAATTCTATTACATTCTACAGTACATTTACAATCCGCTTTCATTCGAGAACAAAGAGTGATGAGAAATGTTCACATGACAAACAGATGACTTCTTTCCATTTTGAAATGAACTGTTTGCCTTCCACTTTTTCCTCCACTGCACCCTAACACCGACGTTTGCAAGAATTGTCTTCTAGAATACAAAGTGAGGATCAATTACTAATTATTTGTGCCAATACGCTTGTATGTTGTATCAAATGTTGAATCGTGTTATGAAAGATAATACGAACTGTGTTGAATCACAGAATTTTTGATGGTTGGATTTTTGTTACAGATCTATACTCTCGGACATAAATGTTTGACCACCCATATCTCAAGTGAACATAACGCAATCACTTTGAAACTTGGCATGTATACGAATCATGACAGGCAAAATCTGCCACGTAAAAATGTTTTTCATACTTCTGTCCATAAGCGAGTTATACAAGTTTTTTATTGGCAGACAAAACTTTCTGATTATCTAAAATTACTAAAGTTTACTCGGTCATCTTAATGTTTTGCAGCTCGTTTTGATAGGGTAGTCAGAATTTGGAACATGTTGCTCATTTAACAGCCGAGATAAAGGCTGGTGAGATATATATGTCCGGGCGTATAATAACAAATTATTTACATCACATTTACTTTTTTAACAAAATGGCGTTGACTTGTGAGAGAAATGATAATTAGAAAAAAGGGTATTAAAGAGATTTTATGTCCAAAACTCATTTTGTAACCATAAAAAATCTACAAATGGGTTCATCTTTAGGTAAATAAAACGCTTCCTCCTTTTCATACCACCC
The DNA here is from genome assembly GCA_904066235.2 of Bursaphelenchus xylophilus. Classification (NCBI taxonomy): domain Eukaryota; kingdom Metazoa; phylum Nematoda; class Chromadorea; order Rhabditida; family Aphelenchoididae; genus Bursaphelenchus; species Bursaphelenchus xylophilus. The sequence goes on from CAJFCV020000004.1 coordinate 9,678,489, forward strand.
ACAAAATTGTGCGAAGAATTGCCAGACTATAATCCCACAGAAATTGAACTTAAAGTGCCCCTCCTACAAAATAACTTCTAAATCCTGACATTGCAAAAAATTAATGCAACAGCCATACCTAACACCTCACACCTTCGCCCGATTACGCGAGCACCCTCAGATCAATGACACATTAGAAAGGGAAGTAGGGGAGGAAGAATTTGAATGTTTGTTCAGACCATGTCCATAATCATGAATCTCTAATCGCACATAAAACTTGGAGAGTCTTTCGTGTCGTCTTTGTAATTACGATAAGCGACGCTTCAAGTTTTATTGTCTCTACAGTCCATAAAATTCGCGGGAATTTTATGGGCGACGTCAATCGCGCCTCAGGCTTTTACGATCGATTCACACCTCATGATAAAAGAAGGGGAGAGGTAATGAAAGTGATTATCGTCAAAGACGGAATGTGTGGCCGTACGGAGCGGCTCCGTTGCCCCATATGAGATCACAAACAAATTTTGAGCAAGTTTCAGAGAACACCTCAAATCATGTGTGCCGACACATTTCGGCAGATGTGGAAGCAGTGTCAGCTCGTAAAAGATTTATTTGTCATGTCACTTTGACCTTGGCAATTCTGACCATCTAATAAAGCGAAGTTAGAAAATAATTTTATAAACATATTGCACATTGAAATGATAGGTACAGTGGGGGACCAGTGGCAAAAAGAACGTACCATTTTGCTTCCGGGAAGTATCAAAAATGTGGCAAAATACGTCCCTCTCCAAGTGAAAAAAACTCCGATTTCATAAGCGCACCCGCTCTTTTTGTGAGGAAAAGGGCGCGCCCTTCAAAACAAAGTCTTTTTCCACTTGGAGAGGGAAGCATTTTGCCACATTTTTTATGCTTCCCGGAAGCAAAATGGCACGTTCTTTGCCACTGGATCAGGTCCGTCACTGTAGTTGAACTCGGAATTTTATCTATCATGATGATGATGATGATGTCCACCATCATGGTGTCCTCCATAGCCACCACCATATCCTCCTCTTCGATCCCATCTACCATTTCGTTCATAGTAGTTGTTACCGCCGTAGTAGCCGGCATTTCGGCCGCCAAAACGATCGTAATTGCCGTAGTCATTGCCCCATTGCGGCGCACCGGCAGCCATGAGGATCAACGAGAAAAGGAGGAGGATTTGGAACATAATTTCAACTGCAAAAAATCAATTTTTTCAATTTTTTTCCTCGCCGTAAAACGCGTTCATTTTTAGATATTATCTAAAACTCCAGTTGAATTGAAAATTTACAAATTGAAAACAACATCTTACAAGGGATAAAACGGTCAAAATAAGAAGTTATAATATCGTATTGCCCTAACGTCGTCTTTTTTTATACCCCGTGTTTAAACTAGTTATAAAATCTTACAGACATGGATGCTGACGTAATCCCAGCCGCGTTCATCGAATTAGGGTCACACGTTCGCGAAAATTGATTAATCACTATGCGCAATGATCCGTCAGTTGTAGGATATCCGAGCCATCCCATGAGACATTTATCAAAACAATTGAACTTCTTAAAGTCGATTTTTTCAACATAAGTTACAATTGGGGCTCTTTATGTGAGGAAAAGGGCGCGCCTTTTAAAACTATGTTTTTTCACTTTGGAGAGGGAAGCATTTTGCCACATTTTTTATGCTTCCCGGATGCAAAATGATACGTTTTTTGCCACTGGATCATTGAGAGACTGATATTACAGTGGGAACCTGATCCAGTGGCAAAAACGTAAATACCATTTTGCATCCGGGAGGTAACAAAAAAGTTTCAAAATGCTTCCCTCTCCAATTTTCAAAAGCGCGCCCGCTCTTTTTGTGAGGAACAAGGGCGAGCCCTTCAGCGTTTTGCCACATTTTTGATGCTTCCCGGATGCAAAATGGCACGTTTTTTGCCACTGTATCAGGTCCGTCACTATACGCTATTCAAAATGCTTGTCTGATCTCAAGGAGCCGTGAAATGAACGGAAAATAACAAAAAAACAAGAAAATTCAGTAAACATTTTCAAAACCAAGCACCAATATCAAAAAAACAAGAGCAATTATATCCAAAATACTGTATTTATTACAAATGAAAACATTGATCAGACAGTGACGATGGTGATTCCGATTATCTGAAACAAAACGGAGACATCGCCGAGTTGATATTGCAGTTTCAAGGCACCCTGCGACCTTTGCGGCTCGCCCATAACTTCACGGATGATCCCAACCTTGTAGTCCAGATCAATGTTCCATAAGCTGATGGCGGCCTGGATTTCGGTCTTGATTTTGGCGGCCTCTGAAACCAAAGAACTAAAACTAGGATAAAGGCTTTATTATTTCATTCACACGTCACATTTTCAATCATTTCCTTCAAATCAATTAATTAGTTTTTTTTCCAAATTTAAACCAGTGATGCTTGCCGAGAGAAATTTTAGACGTGAAAGTTCAAATCTCACAAAAAAGGCTTACAGATTTATCACTCAAAAAGGTCTAAACACCCAATCAACATAAAAATCGAAAATCTCACAGGGGAACTACCCCAAGTGCTCAGATTTTCTTTAAATTTTGCACATATGGGTATGGACTAAAAATCAATTCCTGAAAGTTTTAGCTCGCGTTTTGCAAGAGCCGCCGTAATATTGAACGATATTTGCCGCCGAGAGAGCACACAAAACGTGGAGAACGGTCAAAGAGAAAAACACCTTTTGGCCATAACTTCGCAAGTTTTGTGCGGAAAAAAAATTATTTTTGTATAGAAATTACCCTTTACGGTAGAAATAGGTATGAAAAATTTTCGCCAGCTCTCGATCAAAAAATCTCTGTTGTTTCTGCAGGCGCGAGCTACGATTCTCGCATACCTTTGAGAAAAAAAATAATCTGAATTTGTGCCAAGTTTCATCAAAATCTGACTTGGGTTACTTCCCCTGTCAGTTAGTCCCAAGCAGAGATTGCCACGGTCAAAATTTCGGCTCCGGCTCTTAGCTCCCAGAGCCGGAGCCGAGGCCAAATTTGCAGCCCCGGCTCCCATGAAAAATTTAAAAAGGTCTCCGGCTCTGAATCCCGGCCCCTGTGCAGAAAATTTTTTAAAAATATTTTTCCAAAAATAAAAGTTATTAGTACCAGAGATCATAAATCCAACATTTTTGCAGCCAATCAAAAAATAGGCCAAACTAAAAAAAAGAAAAAAAATCTATAATACCCCCAACCCCCATCAAGCCTCAGAAACCATTTCTCAACTCACCTTTCACACACTGGAATACATTCTGAAGATTCCGGACATTCCTTCTCAGCACTTCGTATCCTTCATCCCATTTCCATGCAATTCTCCGATGAGATGGCTGAAAGCTGTCCAAAAAGCACCGATCATTCATCTTGACCACTTCTAGATCAGGAAAGTATTCAGGGATTCGTCGGAACACTTCCATGTACGGGGTTCTTGGCATGCTGTCCCAGGGTCCCAGCCAAAATGAAAGCGATTTGACGCCGGGAAGTGGTGCGTGGAGATATCGGAGAAAATCGGAGGTTCCTTCGAATGTCAGCTCATCCACCGCGACCTCATCTAGGCCTTCGAGGTCTAAAAACACAAAAATATTTAAAGAAAAAACATCAAAAAATCATACCACCTCTGGCCCAATACGTTCGTAAATCACTGTAGACTTTTTCCAACACCTCTTTTGGCCTTACATTCAGTTTGGCCTAATTAAAAACCAAAACGTTTTCAAAATCGATATTTTTTGAAGAATTTGTCGGACGCGAGCTGCCAAATTTTCAAAAACCATCCAAAATAGGCAAAGATCGCAGAAGATGCCTAAAAACAAAAAAAAACACCAAAAATACTTACGCATTCCTCGATGAACATTGCTGATGATCAATTGATGAAATTTGCAGTTCTCCAAAAACGGCAACGCATGAAATGGCCCGTAAGCAATATAAAGTCGGGTTCGCAGAATCTCCAGAACCGCCAAAGCGGCGGCCCAATTTCGTTTGTGTCTGGAATGCACCTGTCTTCCACATGTCCACAAAAATCGACCAGTAAATGTGTCTAAAACAATGTCAAGGTGATTAAAGATTGAGAAAATGATATTCATCCCCGCACGTCAAACTGAGATAATCTAAAACGGTCCAGTGAACAGATTGCCAATTCGCCAAAAAAAAAGACGCGAAAAACCTTTTTGTCGGGGAAGAAATGGGGAACTTTTGGGGCGAGAGAGTACGTTTTTTGCCCGCCTTTTCTCTGACTTCTCTGTGAAATCAAGACGAAGTGTCAAAAACCGATAGCGAAGAGTCTATTCCGCTCACCGGACTCCTCAGTGCCAATAAACGCTTACTCATCAAAAATCGAGTCATATTTGTGAACTCCTTGGGCGAGAATTCACTTCCCTCGTTGCAAAAAATTATGGCCACATCCATTTGTTTCGGGAAGACCAAAGTTAGGAATCTTTTCGTCGCTTCCACACCTTGCAATTGATATTTGAGGGGGATTTCGCTGATAACTTGACGACGAGCCGCCACTGAGATCACTCCAACACGGTCACTGTGAAAGGCGAGGACTACGATTTGATTCTTGTGGGTTTGTTGTGTGGCTTCGGCAAAAGGCTTCGAAATGGCCTGAAATCGGGGAAAATTAATGATTTCAAAAATGAAATACCATCAAACAAGTCAATAACTCTCCTATTATACCATTTATAAACTTTTCTGACAAAACCCTCAACAAAAACATCAAAATTTATTTAACAGTAGACAAAAATTAAATTGTACATGACAAAACTGGTCAAAAAAGTCGAAACACGAGCAAAGCAGGCTATATAAAAGATCACAGACAATAAACTTCCTAATTAAAATGGCAAACCACCAAAATTTTCCAAAAATTTTACAGTATTACCTAAATTGTCTTATCCCGGCCAACTGGTCTAAATTTGGCTTCGACGTCACCCGAACCACCCCTAAAACTTTGAAACGACCCTCAGTTTACATGGAATTCATCAAACAACTACGCTGTGTGCAAACATCCACGATATATTCAACATATTATCTACCACATACCTAAACATTCAAAAAAAGCATTCAAAAAAGAGCATACCACCAAACGCAGAGCCCTGGTCATCTCCACCTCTGGGAATGGACGTCCAACCATGTGTGACAAATGCAGCAAGTAATGTTCGGCGAAAATCGAGGCCGCATTCGACGACAACCTCGGCGCTTCCGCCGGCTGAAGACGTGGTTTCTTCGGCACAGCCGCCTCCTCCTCCATCAAACTCCGTCGAAACCGACAATTCATGACCTAAAATTACACAACACAACTTGAAAAAATTTGACGAATTATGTTATACATCAGGACGCACATCAAGAAACGACCGACAAACATCAAAAAATTTGGAATTCGACAAGTACACAATGTTGTTTACCACAAAAATGAGCAGAAAAGGACAAGGTCGCGAGCACTAGAAAAGGATGAACATGGGAAAAATCAGAAAATGAAGCACAAAAGGGTAACAAACAAATTACAAAATGTTCCAAATCCAAAAAAAATGTTTCAAAATGTAAAAAATCACCAAGTTCTGTATGAAATCTTGTTGTGAAATCAAACAAACAACATGTTGCAAATTGCAATTATTGCACTGTAAACAACTTTGCAGGTCGCGGAGACATTTTATACGATGAAAGTTATACTTTTGGAATGATAAAGCAAACATGAGCAAAACTCGGTAGGCATGAGTTTAGATAGCATTTCCAGAAATTTTGTGCTTGTTTAGAGATGAGATTCATTCAGCATACTGTAAATCAACTGGAATCGTTATTTTGGATTTTTTTCTGGACTTTATTGATGTCTAGTATAATATCAGATTGTTAAGCCTGGTACGAGCGCAAAAAAAAAGCTTCGTAACAGCGGAGACATTTGGCAATAATTTGAGGATTTATGGTGTGGCACTGTTGTTGTGTTTTATTCATGTGTTTTATCACTGTTTTATGGCGATTAACCATCGAATTGAAGCTGGTGTAACAATTGTTTTCATCGGGAGAAGTGATTGCAAATTTGATTGAACATGGCAAAAATTTACAACAAATCTTTCGAGGGAGAACTTATACGAGACTTCTGGCACGCGCTTTGCAGAAACAACAAAGATTTTTTAGGAAAAGCTTGGAAAAAACTGTGGCACTTTTTGCGAATTTTTGGCAGAAAAGGTTTCATTGCAATTCAGCATCATAAAGGATGATAATTTTCCAAAAACTATAATAAATATTTTCCGAAGCGAAAATGACAAAGATATGACCAATAAGTGTATAGTTAGTTTACTGCACAATACCTGAGATCGTTCGTTTTTGACGTAATTATTCAGTACCTCGTAAAAAACTGGGCAACGATGGTAGTGTCCGGCGGTGATTTGACCATTAAGGGTATGACTTCTGATTTGTTTCAAGTGCTTTGTTCTGTTTTTTGGGGGTTCACTATCCAACAGAATTGTTGATGATGAATATTTTTATATGAAGTAGTACTCAGAGTGTGACGATCAAAATTTTTGATGAATCTTACCATAAATTTAACTTATTTTTTAAAGACATATTTCAGTTTTATACCTCGCTCTATTCAGAAACGACCGAGTTTGAACGGTCGGCAAAGAAGTGACACTTTTTGGCAAATTTTGGCATGAGAAGTTTTGATGAGTATTTCTAACATAGATAGTAATGCTTCCCCCAAAAAATCCTTTCCAAGAATTGACATACTATAAGAGGGGTTCCGGGTAAATTCAAGTTTTTTTCGGCCATACTGCTCTGCCACGCTTTCCGGCCATGGCATTTATTTTTCTTCACTGTACAAGGCACACAATAAGCAAAGACTACGCGAGATGCGAATGGTTCTTTACATTGTGCCGTTCAGGAAACGTCTTATTCTTTCTTGAGCTTTGTAAGTTGCGAGACACAAAAGTCGATATGGCCGAAACGCTGAGCATCATGGCCGAAAAAATTTCAATTTACAAATTAGAGCCCCTCTTATATGGCCTTTCTTTAAACGAAATCTGAGCGTCGCACTTGCAAGCCTTCCTTCTGAATTAATCCACATCCGAAATATTACAAGTAAAACCCGTCATCATTCATACGTTACCTTTTTTCTGTCTTGTGTTCAGAAGTTAATTGAGATGTTGCATCAGAGATGTCATACGTCGGCTGGCTTGATTTTTGTGAATTGACTCCAGCTGCGCACATAAAAAGACTGCTGGCCAAGAGAATAATTGTTTTTTATGGAAGATGATTAAACATTAAACCGAAAAAATTGAAAAACATTCAGTGGTATATAAACGCCATGCTTCGAGGAATTGTCATCAATTTTGGAACAATGAGGTTGTCGTTGTTAATTGGTTTGTGTGTTCTGGCCTTCTTGGGCGGTAAGGTTTCAACATTGTAATTTTTAAATTATCTCTACAGCAGAGGGACACAAGCATCGTGGATCTCGGCCTCCGCCACCATCCGGTTCTCCTCCCTCTCCTCCTCCAGGCTTCAGCGGACCTCCTCCACATCACCGCGAGGTAAGGGACGTTCATGTTCATCACCCACACCCACATCCATCTGGTTCCCCACCATCTCCTCCACCAGGCTTCACTGGATCCCCGCCCCCGCACCACGGTCACCGTAAGCCCAGAAGTGCTCATCGTCGTCATCGGCACCGTCCTTCCGGCCATTCCCACTCTCCCCCTCCTTTCTCCACGTCTCCTTCACCAAGCTTGGAGTAGAGGGGCAAAAGAATAGTGATAAATTATCTACTTTTATTTCATACGAATATTCCATCAATAAATAACTCATAATGTTATATTCCGGTAATTTGCATATGTGTACATGTCTTCCAGGAGAAGTCACGAGATTTTTCAAACGATCTTTGAAGAATACGGCAATGCCGAAGTTAACTGTCGTTGGCAATGCCCTCAGCCAAATTTTGCGCAGAAAAATTATCTTTTGCTGTAAAATTTCCCCTTTGAAGAATAATTTTCATGTATAAAATTTATAAAAGAGGTTTATCTCACACATTGCAGGCGCAGCCGATATATCGGTCTGTCGGGAAAAAACGGCGGATCGTCGCGCCTCGTAGTCGCTCATCATCGCTTTGCGACTGCAAGCCGCGACTTGGGATTTGGTGCGCTTTGATCGCGCGCGATACCGGCGAGGCGAGACATTTTGCTGCGACGATCCGCCGTTATTTTTCCGACAGACTGATATTGAACGATCTATTATTCGGCGGAGAGAATGCACGGAACGCGGAGCGCGATCAGTGAGAAAACAAATTTTTGGCCGCATCTTTCCAGTTTTGTGCGGAGAGAATTGATTTTTTATGGAAACATTATCCTCTATGGTAGAAAAACGTATGAAATTCGTGTCAAAATTCGCATAAAGGTGTCACAATTCTTTTTTATTTTTTTGGGTTTGCAGTATGCGTTCGACTAACAGGTGAAGTTCCCCAAGTGCGACGTCCAGGTTTTGATGAAACTCGGCAGAAATTTAGAGTAATTTTTTATAGGATAGATGCGAGAATCTTAGCTCGCGCTTTGTAGAAACAACCGAGATTTTTAGATCGAATATCGGCGAAAGTTTGACAATTGCTGAAGTTTGGCACGGAAGGTTTCGTACCTATTCTATTATTTCTTCCGTAAAGGGTAATAATTCCATAAAAAAATCAACTTTTTCCGCACGAAACTAGCGAATTTACGACCAAAAGGTGTTTTTCTCTCTGACCGCTCTCCACGTTTAGCGTGCTCTCTCGGCGGAAAAGGTTGTTGAATATCTCGGTGGCGCTTGCAAAGCGCGAGCTAAAACTCTCAGGAATTAATGTTTAGTTTTTGCCCGACGTGTGTGCAAATTTTAAAGAAAATCTGAGCGTCGCACTTGGGGTACTTTCCCCGCAAGCAAAACCGTAAAGTAACAAGTCAAAGAAAAAGTGAAAAAACGTTAACCGCAATAAAATTTCAATGATCCGAGGTTCCATGGTTTTTTTCAGCTTTCTGAAACATTTTTTTACTTTCGCTATTGAGAAAAGCTGCACTATGTAAAATCGAAGTCTACACTGTCTTAGAGAATCTCAGTATGAATGAATGACATACTTTGGAGCTGACATTGGCTTCCAAAGACAAAGAAAATTTTCGTTTGATGAAGATACGACAAAATTCTTAAGTATGACTAATTAGGATAAATCGAAATTTCATGTTTTTAATGCAACCCACTCATAAGCTGGACGCTGATAAGACGTTATCAGTACAGCTCACATTTATTGAAGCCTAGCAAAAATAGACAAAGCTCTGTTTTGTGATCATTACCCGTATTGGAGCAGAGGCGTTCCCCGTGGTTCACGTGAATCAATTTTTTAGCCAATGCTGATCAAACAGACAGTTCATAGGCCACTGTTTTTGACTGCGATTTTCTTGAAGCCAAGCTAAGCTAACAATTTTAATTTGATGAAAAAGGTATGTCTCAACAATAGGAATGGTATATAAAAAGGCCGCGATGAGTATTGCCACCAATCAACTACAATGAGATCGACCTCCGTCGTTGGACTCTGCCTTCTGACGGTGTTGTGTTGTAAGTGTTTTTGGAAACCTTAGGTTTTTTACATCTGACATTTTGCAGTTGCGGAAGGACATCATCACGGGCCTCCTCCTTCTGGATCCCCTCCTTCTCCTCCACCCGGCTTTACTGGCTCGCCGCCGCCTCATCATGGGCATCGCAAGCAAAGAAGCGTTGACGGTAACCCACCCCCACCACCACCACCTTCTGGCTCCCCTCCTTCTCCTCCTCCAGGATTCAGTGGATCACCACCACCTCCACCACCATTTGTTCAACGGGCAGTAAGAAGTGTTGAACACCATGGACCTCCTGGGCCTCCTCCTTCTGGATCCCCTCCATCGCCACCTCCAGGATTCAGTGGATCCCCACCACCACCACCTCCACCATTTGGCCACCGGGCAGTCAGAAGTGTTGAAAACCGTGGGCCCCCTCCCTCTGGATCCCCTCCCTCTCCTCCTCCAGGCTTCAGTGGATCCCCACCACCACCACCTCATCACGGACATCGTAAGCCAAGAAGCGTGAACGGTCACCCACCACCACCTCCTCCTTCTGGATCCCCTCCCTCTCCTCCTCCAGGATTCAGTGGATCCCCACCACCACCTCCACCACCATTTGTTCAAAGGGCAGTAAGAAGTGTTCAACACCGTGGACCTCCTGGACCTCCTCCTTCTGGATCCCCTCCTTCTCCTCCTCCAGGCTTCAGTGGATCCCCACCACCACCACCACCAAGCTTTTGAATAGACGAGATTTGACGATTTAATTTATTATGTTGCGCAAGAAAATAAATTCACCAGCAGTATTTGTGCAGTTTATTTTGTATTCGATTGAAGAAAAGAGGAGTTCTTAGGGTCATGGTTTAAATGTATGGTAAAATTACAATCTTTTTTCAACTCACTAAATTTTTAAAGTGTTGTTCACTAAAATTAACCTGTTTTCGAAAGCAAACGGCGCCAACAGGGAGGTAAATGAGTTATGTCGGGGCAAGATCGAATCGTTTTTCACTTCAGCGACGTTATGCTCATTATTTCCCCGATAATTCTGCCCTAGAGCATACCGTTTTCACAGAAACTCATTTTCTTCCACATGAAACTGGCAGAAATGTCTTTCACGCTGACCGCTCTCCCAGGCCAAGTAGGTGATCTTGTTGACGTTGAAGGGTTGGGCGGTGCCGCGTTAGAAGATGATGGTGGTTGAACATCTCAGCAACGGCTGCAATGCTGTGTGGCCTATGCCCGAAATGTGTTCAAAATTTAATCGTTTTTTGACATGGAATGCCAAAAAAAGAACAGTGAATAAACATGAATCATTAAAAAATAAATGAAAAATAATAAATGGCTTATGAAGACTGCATAAAGAAAGGCAGCTAAAAAAATCCAGCGTCTTTTACGTTTTTAATTTAGCTTCAATATTGGAAGACCTATTTCCGTTTGTGACAGCGAATGACAGCGTCTTGTGGCTCGAAAAAGGTGTGTTTTGACAACTTCAGGATGCACTGATAAGCAGAGTTTGGTTTTGTTGATAAACGCAACGTCACTGTTCTTTTAGTAATTTGTCCACCTCTGACTTATGACAAACGAACAGCATTCATGTAAGATTTCCGATAACAAATCAGAGAAACAGACAATAGGCTTGTGGTTTGGCTTCCTGTGCAGTCATTTGCATGGAACTTAGTGTGCTATATTTGCCCATCATGCTTTTGTTCAAACAGGCTGTGCCAACACTTATCAGCAGAGCTCTGACCTGCCTTCAACCGTGGGCTATATAAGGCGCAATAGGTTGAGGAATCACCAACACACAGCAATGCGGTCGGCATTGTTTATTGGAACCCTTGTTCTTGCCTTCATAGGCGGTAAGTTTCAAGCGCTTTAGATCTAGTTGGCTTTTCAGTATGCGATTGTCGGGAACTTCCGCCGTCTGGGCCACCTCCTCCCCCGCCACCGCCGGAGGAGGGACGTAAACCGGAGCATCCGCCGCCACCACCACCCCCACCACCACCTCCACCGCCGTCTCTTCCTCCAGGATTTACTGGATCCCCTCCACCGCCACCTCCTCCACCACCACCACATTGGCCACCTCACAGACCTGGCAGACATCATCCACCTCCTCCTCCGCCACCACCGCCGTGTCCTCCTCCAGGATTTACCGGATCTCCTCCGCCGCCACCACCACCACCATACTGGCCTCCACACGGACCACCTCACGGACCCCCGCATCCACCACCATCTCCTCCACCAGGCTTCACCGGATCTCCACCCCCACCCCCACCACCACCGCCACATGGTCCACCACACAGGCCAGGAAGACACCACCCTCACCCACCTCCACCCCCGCCACCACCCCCACCAGGATTCACCGGTTCCCCTCCTCCACCTCCACCATGCTTCACCGGAAGTCCACCAACTCCCCCATCAGTGGTTTAAACTTACTGTGGATATAATCCCTGGTTGTGCCTTGTAAGGCGAACTGTGCCCATAAATATATAATTATTTCCCTCCATACACTTTCTAATAAAGATGACAGCATTTGCAAGTTGTGTTCTATGTAAATTAGGAAATTGTAAAAAGCCGTTTCCATAGGAAGGTTTTTTCGAACAGACGCCTGTTAATCAAACAGTCATTCTAGCGAAGACAAAATGCAATGGTTTAGCTTTATAGCAGACTTGATAGCCTTAAATTGTGGAGCTTCTTCAGGACTCTTTTCCGATTCAGGAGAGCGTAGAGATTCGTCAGAGTCCGCTGAATCGTTGTCTCAATTTGAAAAAATTTCCATCGTATAACATGTCACACTTCATTTTTTTTCAATTTTCAAAATGAAGGGGAGTGTTCAAAAAAGGGAATGTTCATTCAAGGAGGAGAGATCGGAAGGGGGGAGAGTTCAAAAAAGGGGGAGAGTTCGGAAGGGGACGGTTCGGAAAGGGGAGAGTTCAGGCTCAATCCGCTGATGCTAGCAGCACCTTTAGTTCTGTAGGCTGTTTTGTTGCCTGACACGCCCTTTGCCTCAAACTCTGAAGAAATATAAATTTGTAAGGCGCATTTGCTTATCATGATCAGGAACAAAATCATTAAAATAAATCTCATTCTACCTTTTCGCAAATATGTATGTACAGGGTGGTCCAGCTAAGTTCGCGGATGTAAAATGCTTATAACTTTTTATAGGATTGTTCAATTTTTATGAGCAATAGCTCATTTTATTCCTTAGTAGTTGCCATTTTGTTTAGAAAAAAGATCATTAAAAACGATCAATCCTACGTCGAGATATGACCCTTCAAAGTCAAACATGCTTTTTCACGTAAATTTTTAAAAAAATTTAATTTTCAAAAATTTTTGAATTGCGGTGTCACCGCTCGCTGTTACCGGGAAATGATGGTGAACATAGCGATCCCAGCTATGCAAAATTGGCCCAATTTTGCCAGTCTAGACGGCGCGCCACCTCATTTTGCTATAGCGGTCCGTCAACTCCTTGACCAGGTTTTTCCAGGTCGTTGGATGGGCCGGGGATCTGCGCGGCAACCAGCTCAAATTGCTTGGCCCCAGCGTTCACCTGATCTAACTCCGCTAGATTTCTCCACTTGGGGGTTCTTAAAACAGCGGATTTTCATCAGGGATTGGCGCCCAAAGACGTCGAATTGAAGCGCGTAATCGAAGAAGAGGTGGAACGAGTTCGCCAGGATGAACAAATGAGGCGCCAAATTATGGAAGAATACCAAAGACTGGCAAAATTGGGCCAATTTTGCATTGCTGGGATCGCTCTGTTCACCATCATTTCCCGGTAACAGCGAGCGGTGACACCGCAATTCAAAAATTTTTGAAAATTAAATTTTTTTAAAAATTTACGTGAAAAAGCATGTTTGACTTTGAAGGGTCATATCTCGACGTAGGATTGATCGTTTTTAATGATCTTTTTTTTAAACAAAATGGCAACTACTAAGGAATAAAATGAGCTATTGCTCATAAAAATTGAACAATCCTATAAAAAGTTATAAGCATTTTACATCCGCGAACTTAGCTGGACCACCCTGTATAAAGCTCTGCTTTATACTTACTGGTTACGGATTATAGTTCTCAAAACAAAAGGCTGCTTCAACTGTAAAATCTGATCTTGACAAATTGTTTTTCATGCATTGAAAACCTCAAGCGGATCGAATACGCCTAGATCCCGAATTTGTCAGGCCATAAAGGGCATATTATTTACTTTGCTGTGCAACAGCTGCAAAACATGTTTTGTCGAGTTCTACCGTAATCCTCCATCACCGCTTGGTAGACTTTTTCAACGTTATTTGCAAGAAACAAAACGCACTTGTAAAAAGCCACGTTTTCAAAAGAACGCGCCCGACTAAATCATAAATCACTATAATCTCGTCGATATTAAGGCCGTATCAAATTTCTAATCGAACAAACACTTGTTCAAATAATCCGCACACTCGAATCAAAGCTTATCGCGCAACCTTTGGCCGGATTCCGTGAATAATTCCTTGTGAATCGGAGGGCCTAGTCCGACTGAACAAACGTTCGTCTGCTCTTATCCTGTCATCGAAAGCTTGGGGAAGCCGCATGTGAAGAATTACTTGTTTCATTCCCACTACAAAGCTGAAATCGGTTATCTTTACCGTCAAAATTGACGAATCTACTGATTAGTTTTCTTGTATGCAACGGATCCCACAATGACAATCAGTTACAATGGCGATATCTCTTCGAGCAGAACCTTTTCCTTTCTCCGGATTATTTGCCGATGGAAAGGCTCGATTTGGAAGTCCGTCTTCGTTGAGCTTCTTTCTTGGGTCATCATGTATTACGTAATAATGATGACTTATCGTTATTTCATGACCGAAACACAAAGAAGGTAACTAAGGAAGCTGATCCAAGCGATATAGTTTAGATTATTTGCAAAATTCGCCCAGTACTCGAATGCGACGATTGACTACTTGCCACTAACTTTTATGTTGGGGTAAGTCTATGTAATCGTTACGATAGCCGTCTGCGTTTACGCAGACTACTATCGTTCATTACTCAACTTAACCGTACATTTCGTTTCAGTTTCTTTGTGAGCATTGTGGTAGACCGTTGGAAGAACATTTTTGCCAACATCGGCTTCATTGATGAGTTTGTGGACTTTATTATATCTTTACAATAAAGGCATATACAGTTGAAAAAATATATTTTTTAGTGCCGCAATATACATCAGCGCAGTGTTTTGGGGGAAGGAAGGGCGACCAATGAAGATGCGACGAAATGTCTTACGATATATGGTCCTTACACAAGTCCTGGTTCTTCGAGACATCAGCTTGCAAGTGCGGAAGAGATTTCCAAGTCTGGAGTCCATTGTGAATGCAGGTAGGGGAGCTTTTTAAAGCGTACTAACCCACTAAATTACTGGGCTTTTTAAAGCATACTAATCTTATAAATTACTGAGCTTTTTAAAGAGTACTAACCCCATAAATTACTAGTTTTTTCCTTCTTTTCTAGGCTTTATGATGCCGCATGAAAAGAAACTCATGGATCAGGTCACTGACAAATACAACCGCTATTGGTTGCCCATTCATTGGGCATGCACAATATGCCAAGACGCGAGAAATGAGAACTACATCCGAGGTGACGCTCAAGCCTCGAATATTATCCGAGAAGTCATCAACTTCCGGTCTTGTCTGCAAGTCCTTTGCAACTATGATTGGGTAATACAAGCCTTCCTATTACTTTCAATTTTTTGAAAGTTTTTATATCATAATCTTTTCAGGTGCCGGTTCCGTTGGCGTATCCACAAGTCGTGTTTATGGCGGTTCGCATGTACTTTATCTTGTGCTTGATTTGTCGTCAGTTCTTGTATCCCGGTGACACTGTGACACGCACCGTCTACACGATGATCGACTTAAAAATACCTGTCATGACTATTTTACAATTCATCTTTTACATGGGCTGGTTGAAGGTCGCTGAAGCGTTGCTTAATCCGCTAGGGTAAGAATTTTGAAATTTTTATTGAGTTTCAATGTTATCTTCTTCAGTGAGGACGATGATGACTTGGAATGTAATTATATCATCGACCGGAATGCAACGGTAAGTCAGATTGCAAGAAGAATGCATAAAAAAGAGTGTACCATTTGCAAACGTTGAAGTGAAAAAAAGCAAAGAAACGAGGCCCTCAAAGTCCCATCTTCTATGTTTGTAGCATGATCTGTCTTTCAGATTGCAATGTATTTGGCGGGACCTTGTAACGAAGTCGTTCCCGAGATGAAAGACGACTCCTTCATGTACGGCTACACTCCGCTGTACTCGGAGGAGGCGTCGAATCAAACAATTCATCCGCTGATTGGCTCGGCCGCCACCATTATGCCGGATCTTGTGTCCAACACCCGGGTATGTTCTATTTTCGAACAATTGAAGAATGTGCAGTGGAAGACCTGAACAAGTGGCAAAAAACGTACCCTTTTGCATCCAGGAGGCATCAAAAAATGTGGCAAAATACCTCCCTTTCCAAGTGAAAAAAACTCAGATTTCAAAAGCGCGCCCGCTCTTTTTATGAGGGAAAGCCCTTCGAAACGGAGTATTTTCACTTGGAGAGGGAAGCATTTTGCCGCATTTTTGATGCTTCCCGGATGCAAAATGGCACGTTTTTTGCCACTGGATTGGGTCCTTCACTGTACATGTGTGTAACAATAAAAGAAATTGATTTTTTTTGCAAAACTTTGCTTCTGAGTTGTGCTTCAGATGGTCCCAAAAAACGATGACGATTCGAGCTCCACTTTCTCACAAGAGACAACGCGAAATTTGCGGAACATGTTCGGTCTGAGAAACCGATTCAAAAGCCTGTGCAGAAAGAAGAGGTCCATCCGGCCACAAGAGACGGTCAGAGTGCTCGATTTGAAAGGCTACCAGAGCTCACAGGGAACTCAATCCACAACAATATCCGGCAGTGTTCCGATTACACGTAAGATGGAGCCGCTTTACGAAAAACCCCAAAATTTCAGTGGAGCCAGAATCCCTTCAATCAGAGCCGACCGTCGGAATTGCCTCCAACGTAACGCTTATCAGTTGCGGAGAGTTGTCCAAGAAAGAGGCGGACCGTGGAAGAGTATGACAACCAAAAATCTAGTACTCAGTCTATCAAACATATCCACAAAAACCGGTCAACAATGACGCAATATTACTTTGAAATAGTCGAATCCTCACTGTAGTAAAGGCGAGGTTGGAATTTGGGCTTTTATAAAGTTGAATGATTTTATGAATACTACCCTATTCAGCGTTTTTTATATAAAAAGTTTATTATTAAAAAATGATGATTTCACAACAAAAATTATAGACATTACCGGACTTCATAAGCTTTGTACATTGAGATTCCAAAATATCCAACAAAAGATGACTAGACAACTGTGAAAATCTCACGGGAAATTATACAATTTGAAGAGGAGCAAGTAATGATTTTCATTTTTTTTTTTCAAAAATCCGTCAGTTTGAACGATTTCTAGAAATAAAAAAATGAAAATTTTGAGATTTTTCTGAAACTTGAAAAAAACAACATTAAAATCCGACTTTTCAATAATTGTCATTCAACAGGGAACTCAGTCAAGTACCACAGATAGTACCACCAATACGCAACGTTAAAGAGGAGGAAAGCGACCGGAAACGCGATTCTTGAGTATTTGTCGACGGTTAGGCCCTTGCGCGAGTACTCGAACCCGGTGCGGATGAACTCATTCTGCTGGATTGGGTTCCGGATTGGTTCTCGCCGTTGACTTGGAGGCCGCGCTCGCTTCACCATCTGAGTGTAGGCTGAAAATAAGTTGGTAAAAAAGAAGTTGTGTCTTTTTAAAACCATAATGTCCGTGTGGAAAGGAAAGTATTTCCCGTCGTATATAAATTCTACAAACCGACGACCTTTTTTGATTGGAAAGTGTAAAAAAAATCTCAATTTTTTCAATTTCAGGCTTGAAAATTACAGACCCAGTGACTATGTATTGTGACGTATAATTTTTCCTCAAAATGCGAAAAATTTGCTTGCAGAAATGAGAAAGTTATTTTACGGAAATCTGACAGCACTTCAAAGTGACCAATATTGGTACAGTGGCGGATCTGATCCAGTGGCAAAAAACGTACCATTTTGCATCCGGGAAGCATCAAAAAGTGTGGCAAAATACCTCACTCTCCAAGTGAAAAACTCGGATTTCAAAAGCCTGCCCTTTTTTAGTTGGAGAGGGAGGCATTTTGCCAGATTTTTTGATACTTCCCGGAAGAAGTATCAAAAAAAGCAGTGCCAATTTCAAAAGCGCGCGCGCCCGCTCTTTTTGTGAGAGAACACCTTCAAAAAAAAGTTTTTTCACTTGGAGAGGGAAGCATTTTGCCATATTTTTTATACTTCCCGGATGCAAGATGGTACGTTTTTTGCCACCGGATCAGGTCCGTGACTGTAACTTTAGACCACTTACCATTTCCCGGGAACCCCCTCCGACTTCCAAATCCATTCTCTGTGAAGTCATCTTCACTGAGGAATGTTGTTCTTGTTGTTGGCGACTCATCCAACGGCATGAAGATACTGTCCGACTTGGGCGTTCTGCTGAACCTCGACGCTTCTCTCATTTCCATGTCGAAGCTGTTCTGTTGAGAATAGTAGGGCTTCGGAAACGGAGCGCACCCATGATTGCTGCCATTTTGAAAGCCCAAAGGATGGCCGAACTGGCCGGGCGATCGACTTCCTTGCCGGTAGACTGAAGCTAGAATTACGATTTATTGTGACAAAAAAGATGCCCCATGGACTAGTAAAAATATTTATAGACGAACTCAATAAATTGAACGTTTAAAGAAGACATGACTCTTGAGAATGGCCGAAAATCGTCTGGTACTACACGGCTAAAGCTCCAAAAATTGCAAAACCTGTAAGCTCGACTACTGTTTTTTCAACAATTGGCTTAACTCTGATCAACACTTGGAGTTTGAAAAGTTTCCCTCATTTTTTCCATTTTACAAGTACATGGTGGTTCAGCCGAAGCTGCCATCCTTATTTCAAGTATTCCTCCGCCAATAATGCACCAACTTCTATAAAATTTATATCAAATTGAAGCTGAGGTACCCCATTTTTCGCCTATCAAATATGACGTGCCCAAGTTTACGGAGGCTCCCGTACTGACCCTTGGCATTTTCATTCCAAATTTTGGAGCCCGAAATCGGTGAAACTTACGATTAGAAAATTTTGCAATGATTTTCAGTATACTATACAAGTTTTCTTTTTGCTAAGAAACCCAATTTGCTAGCCCCCAGCTACAAGAGCCATGCCTTGATGTTAGGCTCAAAACCCCCCATAAAAACCTACAAGAATCCGGGCCTCGACCACGAAGACCGCCATTCCGGTTAGCGAATACTGGATTCTCCTTCATTACAGGGAATTCTTCGTCATCGGTTGGGATATTGCCGCTTGATGAACCTAAAAGGATTGAAATTTATATTTGTATACAGATTTATAAAAAAATATCAATTGACCGCTCTTTTTTGTCAGGAAAGCCACATTTTTGATACCTCCCGGATGCAAAATGGTATGTTTTTTGCCACTGGATCAGGTTCCCCACTGTAGGATTCTCACCTTTCCGTTTGGACACAGTTCTAGCCATCTTTTCGTATTTCTCGGCCTGTCTCATGTAGCTGTTCACCAAAGCGAATTCCAGGAGGTTCATGAAAATGAAGAACATGCAGACTAAATGTTGTATTTGGATTAGTAAAATACGACTCAGGCTTAATTCAAATCGTTAGAATTAAAGAATTATTTTACCTCCAAACCACAGATCCAAGGCTTTGGCATAGGAAACTTGAGGTAGTCCGATCCGGAGACCATTTCCGAGAGTCGACAGGGATAGTAACGTGGTAAAGGAGAGGGTGACACGAGCTGGAACTGCTCGACGATCTGAAAATGCGAGGTTTGAAGTCCGTGGATTCGAAATAAACTATATTTTGTAAAGAGTTTAGTTCTCTTTTTCTGCCCAGTCCTTTCATGACATGTTTAGGGCCCATGTTGTAAAGACTGTGGACTAACGGGCGTTGCAAAGGACAATCCCTAAAGAACATCTAGGGCTACAGTGGGGGACCTGATCCAGTGGCAAGAAACGTACCATTTTGCATCCGGAAGGTATCAAAAATGTGGCAAAATGCTTCCCTCTCCAAGTGAAAAAACTCCGATTTCAAAAGCGCGCCCGCTCTTTTTGTGAGGGAAATGGCGCGCCCTTCAAAACGATTTCTTTTCTCATTTGGAGAGCGAAGCATTTTGCCACATTTTTGATCCTTCCCGGATGCAAAATGGTACGTTTTTTGCCACTGTCTCAGGTCCCCCACTGTAGGTGTAATTTGTGAAAAGAAAAAATGCATCTAGAGCTAGGCCTAATTTGCTGAAAACGGTTGGGAATCATACCAATCCAAAAGGACACCCAAGATATGATGACGATCAGTGCTGTCGGCGTAAATGATTGCACCAGATGATATCCGATGGCACGACGGAGGTAGATATTCACTTCGAGGCAACTGAATCTGTCTGAAAATAAAGTATAGGCTTCCAGCTCAAAATATTAATTTTTTAAATTTTTTAATATCTTTTTTTATTTTTTTTCTCACCTTCTTTATACGAATGATCCATAAAGGCATATCGATATGTTCCATCGCAATAGGACGGGCTTATTTCGTCTATAACGAACTCTGGCAGTCCTATGGCACTGTTCTTCCGAATCGGCTCTTTGGAAAACCAAGTGATGTTCACTTTATTCGCAATGTAGGCGTCTAAAAGAATAGAGTCGTAAAATTAGATTGATCCTAAAAACATTGTCACGCCGTACTTACAGCTAAGTGTCCGGATTTGGCATTTTTGCCGATCCATCGGGTAGTTCACCAGGTTCAAATTGCACGCGACAGTGATTGTTAATCTGCAATGGTTGATTTTCTATACTGCTAATCTTCCCAAAAAACCATGAGAATTCCCAAAATCTAGAAAAAAAATTACCTCCCCGAATACGCGATATTTCCATCCTCGGCGACGAAAATACTGAAATTTGGGACCATGACGTCATGAAATTTGGCCGAGCGCGAGTTGGAAAAATACAAATCTGGCATCCTAAAAAATAGTAGGACGTGTGCTATGCTAGCCGAGCAGACTCACCAAATATGCTCCCTGAGCTTCGGGTCGTTGATCAAAATGTATTCGCCTTCATTGTGAGCCAACTGAGGATCTTTCCAGTTCATGTAGAGGTATAAATCCGCGTCGAATGACTGAAATAAGAGAACATATCATTGTAAAAAACTCAAATGCAGCAAACTCAAAACACCGTGAATCTCCTACCATTTCTGTTGATTGAAACTTTCCAATGCTCTCGACGTAGATGCCAATCATCACTCTCAATGGCTGGCCCGGTTCCACTGGAGGAGCATGTGAATTCTTTTGTAACTTTTGATGGAGAATATTTGCTCGAGCAAGGCATAATCTAAAAGCACGAACGGGAAGTGGTTGAACGTATCCTATAGAAGAACTGAGCCAGCGGCAAAAGACGTACCATTTTGCATCCGGGAAGGATCAAAAATGTGGCAAAATACCTCCTTCTTCAAGTGAAAAAACTTTAAAAGCCCGTTTGCTCTTTTTGTGAGGGAAAGGGCGCGCCCTTCAAAACGAAGTTTTTTCACTTGGAGAGGGAGGCATTTTGCTACATTTTCATACTTCCGGGATGCAAAATGGTACGCTTTCTGCCACTGGATCAGGTCCCTGTCACTGTACATAAAATTTTTTTTGCGACATTTACAAATAGACGGCAAAGAAAGTCGATCCGCTTTCCCTACTTCCCTACGCCTTATTTGACAAAGACAGTTGAATAATTGGGAAGTTTTACGTTTTCCATCCACAGATATTCAACAATCATGTGAGAGAGAGAGCACGCGAAATGGGGAGAGGCGACAGATGGAAAACGGGTTTTGCCCATCATTTTTTGTGCTTCAAAACGTCTGATTTTTTACAAAAAAATAGTGCGTTGGAATATTAATCGAGCCAAAAATTTGTAAACTAAAAATCGCGAAAAAAGTGAAAAATTTCGGCAAAAAACCCGGGTGGTTTCAGACAAGCGTGATCTAGAAACCACGCATTAGGAAGTTATCCTCTAAAATAAAGCAAACTTCTATCCAATTTTGTTTACCCTACGTCCAACACGTCCTTGTGAGAGATATTCCAACGTAAAATTTGTTGACGTTTCGGAAACCGATTTTTTTTTTCAAAAAATTGTTTTTGCTTGTAACCACTTTTATGTTGAAAAAAACTTACCTCAGCAAAGTGCAACCACAAACGAGCAGGAGTAGGGCGGGCCACGGTCCCGTTCGCCGGCCGACCGTGGCCATTTTTCTCACGATATGTCGCGAATTTGGGTTTGGGAAATCTTGGATAAGATCTCTACAAAAGTTTAAATATTGCTGGAATGTGTTGGCAAAAGGTCTAACAGAAAATTTCAGCGCGTCAAAGAAGAAAAGAAAAAGGTTGACATGTATGTACAGTGAACCAGTGGCAAAAACCGTATCATTTTGCATCCGGGAAATATCAAAAATGTGGCAAAATGCCTCCCGTCTCCGTTTAGAAGAGGGCTATTTTTTCACTTGGAGAGGGATATGTTTTCCTGAATTTTTTATACTTCCCGGATGCAAAATGGCACGTTTTTTTCCACTGGATAAATCCCCCATTGTATGTAAAAAAATTATTCAGAAGATTTCCAAAGCAGATAAAAAAATATACATATTTGGCAAAAGAAAAAAAGTAAAAAAAAAAAATAAAAAAACCGTTTGGCTACTCAAACTTTTGCTTCAAAGGTTTCAAATCACTTTTTTCTACCTAAAAATTGCTGTGAAAACCGCCTAAAGGTCATTTCTGAACTTCTATTTTAGATCCCTATGATCTTCCCAGAGCCAATTAATTTTCGTCCAAGGAAATCGAACACTCTCGGGCAAACTGAAAAAGGGGAGTTTTTAACAAAAAAAATTTTATATTAAATCAGCGGAAAATACCCATAATCGAATTTTAACAGTAAAAAACAGCCAATAGCAGTTGGATTTTTTCGCAAAAAAGTGTGTTCTATCAAGGCCTCTTATATTATTTTTTTAGTTTAAAATGAATTTCTAATATCAAAAAATTACCAGAAATCACCCCTTGGAAAATTCGCCCTCTTAAAAATTCCGAAAAACGGAAGTAGTTTTTGAAAAAAACACCATATTTTTTCGGACTCTAACGACCCATAAACCGACAAGTGAGAATGAGAACACGGTCTGTGGACACTGGTCTGGAATTCCAGAAATTTTTGAAACAAAATTTGGAACTGTTTTTGCCACAGTTACTAATACTTATGGTTTACTTTTGCTGATGCAAAAGTTCAAATAAACATGAGAAGATGGAGAAAATGTCAACTTAGCTTTTGACATCCATCAATAGGAAACACAGCAAAGTTCATTGAGAAAAATAATTGGGTTAGGGTGCATTGTGGGGATAATTAAGTGGATTTTCCCGGAAATGTCATCTGTTTTTTCATATGAATACAAAAGAAATTGAATTAAAAAAAGAAGAACTTGGGCAAATTAGGAAAAATATTGTTGCTTATTGTTAGAAAAAAGTGCATGCAAGAAATCGAAAATAAAAATGAGCAGGAATTTTCAATCTAACCGTTCTCCGAAATTACCCATCGGCTTATGGCTACTCCTCAATTTTCAACATTTTTAACGCCTTCCAGTCGTAAGACAAGTCCTTAGCCTTACTTTTTTATACATCTCCTTGCAGCATGTGCATCATAAACACCCTGGGAAACGTTTCCTTATCAATGTCAATCAGACACTTTGTGCCAAAAGAAAGGAAAAACCGAACATCAAAAAAGCATTCCAATAGCTTTTTTCGGCCTTCTGGCAAAATGAGCGATTTTTAAAAATAGGCCAAACTTACCAATTAGATAAAAAGGATGAAAAATCTAGTGTCTCAAAGGCCATTTTTTGCCCAAAGAATTGAGAAAAATACGAAGATTTTTGTTTTTAGTAAGGATAATGAAAAATTCTCGAGGTGGACGATTTAGCATTTTTGCTTCATCCAAAGAGTCATGAGAATTCTCTAGGGCTTCGGACTATGTATTTTTTGCAAAAATAGCGTCGCTCTTCGAAAAAATCCATTTTTTACAGTGAATTCGACCCAAAAAACGAAAAAATTTTCAGTACCTTTTAGATGGAGTTATTCAAAAATTTTACTCATGGTGGAGCCAGACCACACAACAATTCTATAAACCGCTTGAAAACTGAAACCGTTTGAAAAAAGGAGATGGCTTCCAGGATTCATATAGATGTGTTTTTTAATCGTGTCTGTAACTTTATGAGACAATATGGGACATAAAAAAACAACAGAAAACGTCTCCATAGTCTCTCTACAACAACACCTGACACGTTACAAGACACTTTTCCATTGCCCTTTTTCGAAAGCACACATAATTCGGATTCCGCAGACACCACTGAATGCGGTCTCCTTCGAAAAAGTGTGAAACATGATGGGA
Source organism: Bursaphelenchus xylophilus (assembly GCA_904066235.2). Lineage (NCBI taxonomy): Eukaryota > Metazoa > Nematoda > Chromadorea > Rhabditida > Aphelenchoididae > Bursaphelenchus > Bursaphelenchus xylophilus. The sequence goes on from CAJFCV020000004.1 coordinate 9,702,556, forward strand.
AATGGTATAAAAAGCCAAATAATGTGACAAGAACAATATTTTTTCCTGGTCTCAATTTATTTTCGGGGATTAGGGGCTGTTGGGGTTCGAAGAACCAAAAAAAATGTCAAGAAACTTGAAACATAAGTTGAAAAAAGTGATGTGCGAGAAAAAATGGATGAGTTATAGGGTGATAAAGAAGACTACAAAACGTGATTGATAAGTTCGGAAACCGGGATTTTTGAGAATTTGCCATTGTGTTCGGCCGAGTTTGTTACAACGGGGAAAAAATTTTTAGACTTGTTCCTCTGGGATCGGGGAATGGAGTGAAAAGCCAGGGGATTTAGGCAGCCAAGAAGGGCATTTCAAAAAAAAAAAACTAGTTTTGCGGGCCTGTACGGCTACATTGGACCAGCGTATTTTGCGGTGAGACAAAATGCCCAATACTTTTCTTGGTGCCAAAAATTACGGGAATTGACTTATCAAAAATTATTAATACAGTAGGGACCTGATGCAGTGGCAAAAAACGTACCATTTTGCATCCAAAAAGCATCAAAAAATGTGGCAAAATACCTCGCTCTCCAAGTGAAAAGACTCAGATTTCAAAGGCGCCTTCTTCAAAACCAAGTTTTCTTTCACTTTTTAGAGGGAAGCATTTTGCCACATTTTTGACACTTTCCGGATGCAAAATGGCACGTTTTTTGTCACTGGATCAGGTCCCCACTGTATGCAGCGACCTTTCGATGGTTTGTAGATCAAAAATACCCATCCAGAACCACCGTATACAGTACTTAAAAAATTTTAAGTGAGATGAAAACGAGACGTCATGACTGGCCACCTCAAAAACTTTCACACGCTAGATTGTCAACAAATCACTTGAAAAATTCCTTTTTCGCGGCAAAAATTTATTTTCAGGCCTTGCCGAGAAATCTGACGAATCTTTTTGAGACAAAGAAGCTCTATGATGCACGCATTCCCAAAATAATCGCATAATAATATCCGTATCCATGATCAATAACAATAAAAATTTGATTATGCAGACAAAAGATGGAAAACAGAATCTTAATTTGAGAGTTTTGAAGGGGAAAACAAGGTTTTATATTGTTATCCCTGGCGAAAACCCGGCTCCAGTTTTACACCATTTTCTATGGTATAGGTTCAACGTTCACGTCTGTTTCTACCGTATAGTGTTCGCGAATTTAATTGTTTGTTTAGCCTCAAAACTTAGGCCAGACCCCGACCGATCGATGCAAAAGTCCGCAAATCCTCACCATGAACTTTTCCATCCCATTTAGTAAACATCATTTTTGGCACAGCACACGCATCCCCAGCCAAAACTTTGTCCGACCGAAGGGAATCGAAATTGAATAGGTAAGAAAGTCGTTTCCGCCCCCCGGTCCGAAAAAAAGCTGTTTTCTGGATCCAGACGACCAAAAGTCCATGGCCAAATTTGGCCAGAATTCTGTGAATGATGCGAGGTAATTACGCAATTGAATGTTTTTGAGGAAGAAGTAAAATTAGAATTTTTTTTGGGGGTAAAAGTCTGAGAGAGCCAGTGAAAAAGTTTGATGTTTGAGCAGAAATGGAAGTTGCACATTGCAATGGGAAAGTTGTCTGAAACAGCCACAGAAAAAACCTTAAACTGGCAAAGTAAAAAGGCCAAAAAGGCTGTAAATTCTTCACAATGCAGAGTATATAAACCAAGCATTTTTCATATTGCAGTGGGACTTTTTTAATTTTGAATTTGGTGATGAGAAAAATATGTAAACAAAAAAGGCTGGGCAATGTAAAATTGGCTACTTTCGGCGATGAAATTAGCTTTGAACCTGCAGTTTCTAAAGTATTTGTTTTGCACCATGCAATTCAATTTGGTCTTCTCCATCAACTCCAACAACAAGACCGCTCAAAAGCCCTGAGGCATCCTAAATCGCTCAAAATTAAAGCGAAACGCGATTAAATTTTGTTTTTCCGCTCTCTCCGAAAAAATTTTGTCCGCAGGCAAAATGTAAAATAATTGAAATTGTGGGGCCATATGTATATATAACATATACTATACAGGCATACAACGAGAAAAGGGGCGGATATAATGAGCAGAAGTTGAAGTCCGAACTCTTCTCTCAGTCAACATTCTAAATTATTCATAAGGCCAAAATTGAGATGTCATTGTACTAAAAATATTTGCTGAAATACGATAGTCTTGTTGATTTCAATTTGAAGAACTAGACAGAGGAAGTTCTCAAAGTGCGGCACTCAGATTTTGGAGAAACTTGGCACGCAAAAATTCAGCGTAATCTCTCTGAAGACATGCGAAACTCCTAGCTCGCGCTTTGCAGAAAAAACCGAAAGCTTAAAAGACGATTTTTGGCGCGCTGCGTTAGACCGTAATGGACCCCGGACATAGGAAAAAATCGATTTTGAGTTTTTTGCATGAAAATGACCGTCGACATGTGCTAAGCAAAAGCGAACAATATTTTTTTTTTTAATTCTGTCCGGAAGGTATAAATTTGCTTAAATTTGTCTTTTTTGGAATTTTTCACCTTGTGGCGTCATAAAGAGAAGCAAATCATCCAAAATCTTGCTTGTATAGGTTTTCGACCATTGGGAATACATTTTTTTGAAAATTAAGTTTCTCAGGTTACTGTAACATAGGTATATTGCTAGGTACATAGGTATAAGGTCAAACTTGAAAAAAATACATAACTTTTTTAATGTCCCTTTTTAACAAGGAAAGTACTTCTATGACGTATGGAGTTACAGGTCGAGTCATATATCAAAAAATTCTCGAAACTTTTCTGATTCAGAATATGTAAAAATTAGCTGCCCAATTTTGGTTTGTCACGGTGAAGAAATCCTCTGAACTTTTCTCGCAATACCACGCAAATGCTCCTTTTTTATATTGGAATTACTAACTAAGGTGTAGTATTAATCAAGTTTTGATATTTTAAGGCTTGTCAAGATGCCAGGGTTTATTTTAGCTCAAAAAAAATTTTTGAATTAGTGAAAACTTGGCCAAAAAGGGATTTGCGTGGTGTTGCGAGAAAAGTTCTGAGGGTCTTTCGCCCTTACAAACCAAAATTGGGCAGCTAATTTTTACATATTCTGAATCAGAAAGATTTTGCGATTTTTTTAATATTTGTCGCGACCTGTAGCTCCCTACCCCATAAAAGTACTTTCCTTTTTAAGTATTCCCTCACAGCTTCTTACTTATGCAAATTTTGAAATGCTTCTTCTTTCCGTATGACCTCCAAGAATTCCCAAACAGCCCTTTTTTCAATAAACATTCAGTGTTGTGTACATAGCGCCCTTGATTGCTGTTGTGGCACAAAATTGAATCTTACCCCGCAATATTCGTTTTTCCACTCTGTTTACTTGGGTTCGTTTCAGCCTCATTTTTTTCGGATGTGCCAATAATCTCATAAAAACGCAGACATATATATGCACTTGTTTGAGTCATATGATAGGGTTGAAAAAAGTTCGAAATATGTTACCAGTGAGCACTATTTGAGTTCAAAGGTTCAACTTTTTTAACATTGAGACGAAGAGAAAAGAAGCAAAAAACGAAAGAGAAAATGTAAGTTGCAGAGCTCGTAATTTTTGCAGGTTTTACCGGAAATGGCCGTATATACGTAGCGATATAATTTAGCCAAATTTCAGCATCCACTTGGCAGTTGTAGCCGAGATACTAAACGATCCATTTTGATGACAGAGTATTAGAAGAGGAGCGAAGAAAAAAGCGTTTTTTGCTCTTCCTTCGCAACCTCCGCAAAGTAAAACTAATACTTTAAAGAAAACTTTTTTCACCTTGAAAAATAAAGCCATATTCGTAGTCTTCTACAGGGACACACATTTGTCCAACTTTTACCAATTTTCGCCCAAAAAATCTCAGTTTTATCAAAGCATAGTTAAAACCTTTCACTTTTCACATCCCTATAAAAAATTTTTTTTTAAAGATTGTACATCAAACTTTGAGAACTTCTCCTACTTGCCAACAACCTACTAAATATGCCATAACTTTCCCAAATAATTTATTAAGAATCATAAAATCTCCAAAGAGGATAAATTGGCCCATTATCATCTCCTTCCTAGAAGCCCACTAACTCCCATAACCCCCGAAGCAGTTCTGTTTCCGGCAAAAACCTGTGGCCATAAACTTGAAAAGAAGCCAAATCCCCCTCGCCAAGTAATTTTTCCGGCTAAACCTTTTTTGTTTTCCGTTTTTGGGTCCGATTAAACTTTGTTTACCAGACCCACACCAATATGTCAGTTTGTAGGAAAGTAATAAGCACTCTGTCAAAGTCATCGTCCGCCGAGGAAATAAATTGTGAATCAAAGGCGCGAATTCACATGGTTTTCTCGACAGATATATTTTCTGATATTTTGTGCGTCTTCTCAAGAATTATTGGGTTGATGCATAATTATCCGGCGTTGGCGTGTTTATTATTAGTAAAAATTGGCGTTTTGTCAATTTTTTCATAAAAATAATCTTGTCTTTTTACAGGGGAAGTACCCGAAGTGCGACGCTCAGATTTTGATGAAACTTGGCACAAATTTAGAATATTTTTTTCTAAAAAATATGCGAGAATCCTAGCTCGCGCTTTGCAGAAACAACCGAGATTTTTCGGTCGAAAGTTGGCGAAATTTTAACACTTTTTGTTGAATTTCGGCACGAAAAGTTTCATGCCTATTTCTACCATAGAGAGTGATGTTTCCACAAAAAATCAATTTTTTCCGCCCGAAACTGGCAAAGTTATCGCCAAAAAGCGTTTTTCTCTCTGATCGCTCTCCACGTTTAGTGTGCTCTCTCGGCGGCAAGGATCGTTCAATATCTCGGCGGCGCTTGCAAAGCGCGAGCTAAAACTTTCAGGAATTTATATTTAATCTATGCCCGGCATGTGTGCAAATTTTAAAGAAAATCTGAACGTCGCACTCGGGGTACCCTTGTTAGTTAGTAAAAATGCGTGTCGAAAACCATAGTCATATTCGCCATATTATGCTCTACCACTTCGAGTTTTTGCAGAAGCAGAAGGTAAACCTCTCTGGTAATGCTTGGCGCCTAGAAAGTTGCTATCATTCCAAACGACAAGAAATGTAAAAAACTTCAATTTTCCACCAACGAAGACCCGTACAAAATCCATAAAACCCCTCCGTAAAATCCTAATTTCAATTCTAAAATTAAAACGCGAAGATAATCTAGCAAATACCAGATGTTCTTTCTCATTAGATCCTGCAGAGATTCGCGAATTTTTAACGTCCCGAACAAAGTGCAAACGAGAGAAAAAAAACAAAAATAAGTTCACTGAAAATTTGTGGGGACAAAGAAGTAAGTCATGCAAATAACCGGATTGCGTTGGAATACGTATGTACGCAAAGGTTTGCGTGGCTTTTCTTATTATCCGAGCCTATAAATCGGGAGATGGATTGGAGAAGAAAAGGCCCCTTCCATCAGTCTGTCGGGAAAATAATGAGCAAGATGTGGTTGCGTCGTTGAAATGGAAAGAATTTTGATTTCGCCGCGACATAATTTTTTATGCGATTTTCGATGCAACAGAGTGCTAATTATTTCCCTGACAGCCTGATAATTTCGGGGGTTTTCTTTTCGAATCAAAAACCACTAAAGTTTATCTGCTTTCAGATATTATATTCGCCGATTTAATAGGGGAAGTACTCCAAGTGCGACGCTCAGATTTTCTTTAAATTTTGCACACACGTCGGGTATGGACTAAGTAACAACTCCTGAAAGTTTTAGCTCGCGCTTTGCGGGCGCCGCCGAAATATCGAACGATTTTTGCCGCCGACAGAGCACGCTAAACGTGGAGAGCGGTCAGAGAGAAAACACCTTTTTGGCCATAACTTTGGCAGTTTTGTGCAAAAAAATTTGATTTTTTGTAGAAACATTACCCTTTACGGTTGAAATAGGCATGAAACTTTTCATGCCGAAATTCGGCAAAAAGTCTTAAATTTTCGCCGACTTTCGATCTAAAAATCTCGGTTGTTTCAGCAAAGCGCGAGCTAGGATTCTCGCATATATCTTGGAAAAAATCATTTTAAATTTGTGCCAAGTTTCATCAAAATCTGAACGTCGCATTGGAGTACTTCCCCTGTAAGATGTTTTTTGTCAATGTTTCTATGACGAGAAAAAGTTTTCCCGACACTGCGTCCCCCACCGAAAAAGGGGCACTTTAAAAATACAGTACCTTTAAAAGCAGGCCCATTACCCAGCTTGTGAAAGTACCTCCTATCAGGGCTATCCCATCAAAATCTCTCGATTTAAAATCCTTTCCAACGTTGGCTACGGAGGTTGTGAACTCAGATTCGTTTGCCCTTTCGTAATCAGATGTTTTGGCCAAAGAAAAACGTTTTCTCCGGCTCGACGGATTCAGTGATGTGTAAACGACAAAATGTCTTTCAATACGTTTAACGCTTAAGCATAAAATTGCAGGGCTTTCTTAATTCTCTATAATCTGGTCAGCAGGCAAAAAAACAAGAAAAAATTAACTTTGATTTTTAAGTTTGTCTCCGCATAACCGTATCTTAAAACTTTGAAAAAAACCCCAACAATGCAAAAAAAGCTCTCAAGCTAGAGTGCCCACTTTCCCATCAAAAAACATCATGAGCTGAATCGGCCGGACCCGCAAGTCCCATTCGAATGTCATTCCTCTAATATGCCCAACGTTTCTATGGGGACTCCTCGCGATTTTTGGCCTGAATTTTGTGCCCAAAAAATTGAAATAAATAAAAAAGAATGACCAAAAACAACGCCATACGCCCTCCGGATATCCCCCCACGTTTCGACGGAAGTGGGGGTGAGGTGAAAATGAAAACTTTAAATTCTGGCACCGTATTTTTTACATTTTTTTGAAGAGATTGTTGCGACTTGGGAAAATTGCATCGCTCCGAAAAATCGAGAAAACGGGACTATTTCCTCTATGTTGAAGTTATTGAAAGCGTTTCGGGGAGCGACAATTGGGAAAAAGGGCGATTGGGGAAACTGGAAATGGTTTTTCATAGATGTCTGTATCACAATTATGATAATCGATGGTGACTTCAAAAATGAAACTTTTTGATCGTTACTTTTTTTCTTAAGTAGTACTGTAAAGTAAAAATTTTTTAACTTTTTTCACAATACTCGATTTAGGGGTTTTCGATCATGCTGATTTCGAAAATCTTATTCATTTTTTCTGATTTAAAATCAGCAACATCGAAAACCCCTAAATCGAGTATTTGCGAAAAGAAATCGAAAAATTACTACTTTACAGTACTACTTATGGAAAAAAGTAACCATCAAAAAAATGAATGTCATTTTCAAAATCATCACCATTTTTACATAATTGCGACGCATACATTGAAGAAAAACAATACATTTCAGTTTCCCCAGTTATCTTCTTCACCAATCGTCTTCTTCTCCAATTGACGAGGTTCCAAAAATTTGGTCGCTCCTTGCGCTATGCAAATTTTGTCGCTCTCGTAATTTTACACTGTGACTGCACCGTACAGTCGCAAGAATTGCCCTGTGCAATAAGTAGACCCAAAATGTCGGCCAAGAAGACGGAACCATCATCATATCCCATCACTACAAAAATTCCCCTCCCTTTTTTCGCCATTCCCCCCGTCTCTATGCCCTAGGGGCCGATTCAGACGTGGAGTCCATTAAAAAAATGTTTGGATGTTCCGATGCCCATAAAGTCGTGGCCGAAAAAAGAAAACGTCGAAATTCCAATCCGATACAACTTGAATTGCCCATGAACAACATAAATATTTCGGTGAAATGGAGTGCAATGGTTGTCTGACCTTTGGTGGAGCTCCAAAGCTATAAATTATAAATTAGGCACTTGGGTTAGAGAAGGATTATGTTACAAGCATTCTGACCCAAAACCACTGCTTACACCGTGCATTTTTGTTTTTGTTTTTTGCTTGTGTTATGCGTGACACCAATTCTCGCAGCGACAAATCATTTTTTCTTAATTCGAAGCTGCTACAAATTCCCAGGGCTTTTTGAAGTACCCTTAAATCTATTTCCTCCATTTAAACTTGTTCCGTGTTGTCTCCGGTTCCAATTTCCATTTCCGCTATCCCAAAAGCGCAACGCCGAGGCCTTTTCCCATGGTAACAAAATTTTCCAAATTCCAATACTATGCGAAAAGTTTCCAAAGATCTATTTCCAACACAAGAAATGCAATTTAAAAGCTTTCGGGAACTCTTTTCCTTTTACTGGCCCGCCACCGTAGCACTCGAACCCTTGGGGTCCAATTACGAAAAAACCAACTGGAAAAAAGTTTGTAGGCTAGGAACAGCAGCTAATTCCACAAGACGAGCGAGTAATCCATCAACGAGAAACATCATATTCTCTCGGGGATTTAGTGGAACTTGGGTGCAACTCCATTTTTTTGGAGTCTCTGCTATTTTTGAATCGGGCTATTGGAAAAAGCGGATGGGCAATTTGGAGGGCATTATGCCATAATTCAATTTGATAATGTCAGGTTGCGAAAGAATCTTTCAAAAAATGCGTTTTAACTGCAGAAAAATCAAAAAAATTTATTGTGGCAAGCTGGCCAAAACTCCAGCTTAAAACGTTCGTAAAAGCTTGATGCATTTATTAGGACTTGAATGTAATCATTGCTTATACAGTGGGACCCGATCCAGAGGCAAAAAACGTACCATTTTGCACCCAGTAAGCATCAAAAATGTGGCAAAATGCTTCCCTCTCCAAGTGAAAACACTTCGTTTTGAAGGGCGCGCCCTTTCCCTCACAAAAAGAGCGGAATCGGAGGTTTTTTTCACTTGGAGAGGGAAGCATTTTGCCACATTTTTGATGCTTCCCGGATGCAAAATGGTACGCGTTTTGCCACTGGATCAGGTCCTCCACTGTGGCCAGTCTTCATCGCCAGGATGGTGACAGAGAAATGGTCTTTACAACCCGAATAAACGTCAATGTAAAAACCAAAAAAAATTTTTTTATTTGTTTCAAAAGAATGTATCGAACATACAATCTTTTTAACCCGTTTTGTTCGATTTTAACCCATTTCCGCTGCTAAATATCGAAAAAATTCGGGTCAGTCATCCCCGCGAAATCTCGGCCATTCGCATCTCGAGGGTACCATTCATCCAATGGCTCGAAAATGGTTTGTGTGCCCGTATTCTGTTGTCCATTTTCGTATTGTTGTTCCATTTCGTACTCGTCGCTCCATACGTACGTTTGAGTGGCGGCCGTACTCGCATCGCCATACCCATTGAAACTCATGTCATTTGGGGCGTAGAACCCGTGGTCTTGGTAGACCGTCGAGGTTGTCGGCGCTTCGTACATTGTGCTCTGATCGTAGGTGGTCACATCGCCGCTCTGGCACTCCTGATCGAAGGACATTGCACAGAATTGGACGCCGCAATCCGATGTTTGGATGGCCATTTCGTTGGGCTGGAGGGGCATCGAGTCTTGACAATAGCCGTCCGGATCGTATGAAATGTCAGTCTGAGCCTCTGTGGACGACGTCACTGGCTTCAGAATGCATGGAACAACCTTGAGCATTATAACCTTTGGAGTAGGTGGATTTTCGGCCGAAGTCTCCGCTTTTTTCGCATTCTTTGATGACGATGGTAAAGCGGATGCCTCTGGAGTATTATCAGCTGTTCTTTGGGGCTTATTCTTGCTTTCTGAATTCGTTTTCGATCCCTTCCTTGGTTGCAGAGTCAATCTTGAATCTAAAAATATTCACAGTGGGGGACCTGATCCAGTGGCAAAAAACGTCCCATTTAGCATCCAGGAAGCATCAAAATAGTGGCAAAATATCTCCCTCTCCAAGTGAAAAAACTCAGTTTTCAAAAGCGCGCCCGCTCTTTTTGTGAGGAAAAAAAGGCGCGCCCTTCAAAACGAATTTCTTTCACTTGGAGAGGGAAGCATTTTTCCACATTTTCGATACTTCCCGGATGCAAAATGGTATGTTTTTTGCCATAGATCCCAATTGTAATATCATTCTCTCAAAACCCCTTTTCAATGGGAATACAACAACGCTTACCGCCCAAAGCAACGCACATCTTCTTTTTATGGTACTTCAGATCCCTTTCCAAGGAGAACTTGGCTTGGCATTCGTCACACTCAAATTTCTTTTCTCCATGGACTTTTTGATAATGCTGCGCCAACAATTTCCTTGCCGGACAGAATTTCGGGCAGGATGGGCAGTGGAATTGAAATTCCTTTTCTAAAATTATATTTACTAGACTTTTCCGGGAATAATTTTAGTTTTGCAATCAATTTTATGCCGATATCACCCTGACAAAGCCCGAAAAAATTTGAAATACGATTCTTGGGAATGTTACTCACTCTCGTACGCATTCAACCGACTTTGAATTGCCGTATCAGATATAGTTTTCATCTGTTTATGAGTCTTCACCATGTGGAAATTCAAGGAACTCGAATTTCTGAACGTCTTTCCACACTCTTCACAGCATTTTTTTGAGCAGCAGGTCAATTCGGACACTGTGGGGTACACATGTTCCGGCATGCCTAGAAATTCACAAAAATTTCTTCAATCCCCCCATTTATGTATGTTTTCTGACTCCCAACAGTTGGTCAAGTTCAATATAATGAAACGTCTTAAAACTCTGAAAACTTTATTCAAATACTTAGCACGATATTCAGTACTCGTAAAAAAAAATTATGTCGACTCAATACTCTGGAATTCCAAGACAAAAATATAAAAAAACGAAGGTCAAATGGTCTAAAACGAAATAAATGATATTTTTGAAGCTTCACAGAAATAAATAGTATACAAAATGCAAAAAAAGATATTAAAACGCAAACTTTGCAGGCAAAGGTTAAAAAAGGTTCTCGTAAAGAGGTATTAAGCGTCCATTCTTCATCCTCATCATCGATTTGGCACCTTACTTTAGACTTAAAAATTTGGTAAAATTTCAATTCTTTGATATCCGAAACCATTCTGGAACCCCGAAACTTTACTTAAACCTTCTCCTAATCCAAAAAACACCAAATTTCAAGCTTATGAACACTCTTTATCATCTATTTTACCCTAGGACCATCAGAAATGCAGTGACCTCAAAAAAGTTTTATGGAACCATAACAAACCCGTACCAAATTATTGTACACAGAGTTGGGAAGACAGGCAAGTAAACAATGCTTGAATACAACAACAATTACAGTGACGGACCTGATCCAGTGGCAAAAAACGTACCATTTTGCATCCGGGAAGCATCAAAAATGTGGCAAAATACTTCCCTCTCCAAGTGAAAAAAAACTTGAAACCGTAGTTTATTCTCACTTGGAGAGGGAAGCATTCTGCCACATTTTTGATACTTCCCGGATGCAAAATGGTACGTTTTTTGCCACTCGATCAGGTCCCCCGCTGTATAGACAAAGACAATACAAAAAAACCTAAAACAATATTGATCTCACAGAGAACAAAAATGACAATACCTGTCTGAAAAAGTAAACATATGACATCGGTTTAATGCTCTGCGCAAAAAAAATATAAAAAAACTTTACGAAACCTGCATCCTTTCCACCTCTCTAGACCTTGTCATAGCACACACAGTACGTCGCAAGGAAGTAGTTCTTGTCGATAATACAATGCGGCTTGTCTCCGAACTTGTTCACATGACTAATTGACCGAAAATCCACCGTCAATTCGGGTCCGGTTACGTCGTAATTAACAGTCGCTTCGTATATGGCGGCGCCCGGCTGTGTTTGCAACTTGATCTGATATGTGAAGAAAGTGGCCTTAGTGTTGCCTTCTAGCTTCGGTACAAACCCATCCGCATCCTTCACACCATTATATTTGAGGAGATCTTCGTTGGGGATCAATCTTTTGGCCGATATTACTTTCTCCAGTCGGATTTCCGAGCACAACTTTCTTTCTGGCTTGGTGTAATCGTTGATGGTCTTGACAATGCCTTCAGCGAGGAGCGTGGAGAGTTCCTTTTGCTGGTCGGACTTGAAGGCGTCTTCCCAGCTAAGGCAAGTACACCAATGAGAGGCGATTCCAGCCTGAAATTATCGTCGAATTAACAGGAAAGCTTCGCAAATCCACGCAAATTTCATAAAATTTTCATAATTAAACCTCAAAAAAATTTTTTTTGCATCTCAAAAGAGCAGCATTTCCCAAAAAATTATTCATAAAAAAAAACTAATTCCCCCCCCTCCCAAGTCCATTTGTATTCCTAGCTCCATGGTGATTCAACGTTCCCGGCCCTCTTTACAGGCCTTCTCGACCCTTTCCCTTTATATTTCTCGTTTTCGCTTCCATTTTCACCTGTCCTGTACAAAAATTTCGCTTTGCTATCTCTTCCTCCAGATCACGGGAAGAATGTCAGTACATAAACTGATAAAAACAAATTTTTAAACGGGTATCAGTCTGCCGGGAAAATAACGGCGGATCGTCGCATCAAAATGTCTCTCCTCACCACTATCGCGCGCCAAATCTCCAGCTTCGGCAGCCGTCGCAAAGCGATGATGGGCGATTTCGAGGCGCGACGATCCGCCGTTATTTTCCCGACAGACTGATATTTTCCTAAACTATCTATGCCACCATCGCTTTTACAAGGAAAGTACTTTTATGGGGCTCCTACTTTTTTTGACGGGACATATCTCAAAAAACCAGAGAAATTGTGCTGATCAAGGATATATAAAAAATAGCTGCTCATATTAGGTTTTTAGGGGTGAAAACTCAATCGGAAGTTGACTTAAAGTCCTATATAAACCCCTTTTCGCTTAATTTTTCACAGGCTTACAACTTTTATTTTGGCTTAAAATGATGTTTATTCAGTTTCCAAGAAGTAATAAATAAGTCTTGGCACAAAAATTCATTTTTCAGACCTTCAACTTCAAAAAAAGTTGACCGTGCCGCATCGTCTCTATTGATTCCCAGACTACGGCACTAGCCACTCGGCCACACCGCTCTCTTCCGAAGGAAGAGACCGAATGCGCTTTTTATCGTTTCGAATGCCTGTGCCTTTTGCAGGGAAATTAAGCCAGTTTTTGGGCATTTTCACCCCTAAAACCCTAAAATGGGCAGCTAATTTTTATATATCCTTGATCAGCACATTTTTTCTGATTTTTTGAGACATGTCCCGTCAAAAAGTAGGAGCCCCCATAAAAGGCATTCCTTGTTAGACCTTCTTCTTACCTGTTCACAAGTTCTGCTCTCCGGAACTTCTCTGAACAATGACAATTCCCTGTTTTTCGCCGGATCTTGAGGTGTTTTCAGCATCTCCACGCTTGGGAAATGGAGAATGTCCAAAAGAGTTGGGTGGAGATCGAAGGGAGTTGTGAGGCGGCCCTTGTTCTTCTTCAGATTCTCGTATGCAACCCTTCCTTTCTCCGTTTGTCTGAACTTTTCCGGTAGTGCCAATGACATGAATGGGAGTCTTTCCTCCAGTTGACCTTGCTGAGTTGCCCTTATTTTCGCGAATCGATTTCCATGATCAGCCATGATGATTACCAACGCATTATCAAAGTAGCCATCCGTTTTGAGTCTTCTCAGCATGTCTCGGAAGTCCTCATCCGCCAATTTGATTTGATTTATATCGTCATGAGAGAGGATGGCGTGGAACATGAGGAGGAATTTCCTCGTGTCCTTAGGGTATTTGCGCATAAAATCCTCGGCGTATTTGAACCACACCTAAAATTAATAGAGGTTACGTCTTTCTAGATCAACCAGCAATTTATTTGCAAATACTGAACACCTAGGAATTCGAACCGTCTCGAATTTCTAGGGGCCCAGTCTGATGTCTATGGAGTATAAATTTCCGTCCAAAATCAGGTATTCTGAGTTGGAATATTTCATTTTTAAACTCTTTGTGCAACTTTACACCATCTTTAACAGTTTCCCTCCGTTCACGTTCACAATGTTCTAAACAGCTCAGATTGAGCTTTTCTTTTCGGCCCATCTGATACAGTGGGGGCAAAAAACGCACTACTTTGCATCCGTGAGAAAAGTGTGTAAATTTTGATTGATTTGAAAGATTCGATGATACAGAATCAATGGTAAATGGAAGAAGTCGTAAAGGCAAGACGTTAGTTCGAAGAAATTCCTGATTTATTAGCAGAAACTTATATTGTACTATATACAGTGGGGACCTGATCCAGTGGCAAAAAAAAGTAACATTTTGCATCCGGGAAGTATAAAAAAATGTGGCAAAATGCTTCCCTCTCCAAGTAAAAAAAAACTTCGTTTTGAAGGGCACACCGTTTTTTCTCACAAAAAGAGCGGGCGCGCTTTTGAAATCGGAGTTTTTTTCACTTGAACAGGGAGGTGTTTTGCCACATTTTTTGATGCTTTCTGGACGCAAAATGGTACGTTTTTTGCCACTGGATCAGGTCCCCAACTGTATATAGTACAATATAAATTTCTGTTAACAAATCAGGAATTTCTTCGAACTAACGTCTTGCCTTTACGACTTCTTCCATTTACCATTGATTCTGTATCATCGAATCTTTCAAATCAATCAAAATTTACACACTTTTCTCCCACCTGATGTTTAATACAATATAAATTTCCGTCCAATAATATAAAATAGCCAAAACCCATGTTTTCGTCCGCTATCTATTCGCTATTTACCACGCCATTTTTCCATCTCACCTTGTGTTCCGGTTCGGGCCCATCGCATCTGATATTTTTTGCGAATTTCTCCGCATACTGAAAGAACGTGCGAGTATAATGGTCCGCCGGTTGATTTTTGAACCCCTTCAATCTGTAGGTGAAGGTTCCAATGGCTGCCGCATCCTCCCCATAGACTGTGGTGTATCCAGCTTGGCTGAAATTCTGCCAAACAAATGGATACGCTTCATCGACGTATTTTGCGCCTTTAACTCTTTTCCTCGTCATTGGAAGCTCCTCTTCGGTTTGTCCAGTCAAAATTGGGATAAATGCTTGTGGGGTTCCATCTCCAACAATATTGTAGCCGTCCAGGACAACGGATCCGAGCTCTTTTTCCAAAAATTCCACGGTTTTTGGGAGCGACCTTCTATAGGCTTGTTGAGAAAGGGAATCAAAGCCCATAAAGAAGACGTTCAGGCCACTCCAGTCTTCTGCAGGCTGCACGTCCTTCGATTTCTCGATGAACTTTTGTCTTGGGACCATGTTCATAAACAGTCTTTCCCAACTTTCTTCTTTGTGGTCACACTTCAGCAGGAAATAATCAGTCTTGTCCAATTTATCTCCAATTTTTACGGATTTTGATGGTTCCCATTGAAGATTATTGTCGTCAAGTCGCTCAAAAAACTCCGCAGTGCATTTCAGAGCGTCTACTGACAGTCTGAAACCATCGCATCATCAAACAATATCAAAAAAAAATTTCCAATCACATGGAATTTTTTCCAAAAAAATAGAAATTACACAGTTTCTCCGTAATCTGTAAGTTTCAGTCTGTTCTCCATGTCCAATTCAAGCCAGTGAGGATCTCCTGAGCACCCTAATGGAGGCGGTGGAGCATCAAATTCCATGATTTCTGGGTTGTTTTTGTCCAATTTCGGGATTTTGCAAGTCTAAAGATCAAGAAATCAAAGAAAAAAGTGGGTCAACTTACAGCTCCCTGCGCTGTGATGGATTTCTGGTCTTTCCTGTCGGCATTTTGACCAGTAGCAGTGAGTTTCAGGGTCTGATTCTGAAAACATGGGTAATAGTAGAGAACGATAAGATTTTTGTTATCTAATCAACTCCCATAGCTCAAAAATTTCCGAGAATAGAAAGCTGGGACATTAAAAAGAACTGGAGCTCAGTTTATAACAGTTTGATCAAGAATCGTCAAAAATACATGGGCATCTTCATTAGACGCTCAAGTATAATATAATCCTAGATTTAACAAAGCACATGGCTTTTCCTCAAAATAAAAAGTTGTGAAGTATCAACACAACACTATATTTTCCATTAGGAAGAAAAATTTGACATTCCAATGACTAAAAATTCAGAAAATATAAAAGAAATACTTACATTGGGTCCCAATAGCTTTGCCAACAAGCTGATTGCCGTTGTTTGCATAGACCGCTCTGGTTGGACATCGATCCTCTCGCTTGACGGTACCAGCACAACATAAAACAAGGTCAGCAACGCCAACCCCAGAGTCACCCAGAAGAATCTGCGAAAAGCCAGTTGGACGGAGAACTGTCGGATGGCCCGCATCGCTGAAAAGTAAGTCTTTCCAAGGGCGCATTAGACAAATAAAGCAAGCAAAATGGCTATTACGGAGTTTACGAGCTTTGTAGGAAGATTTTCGTGTGGAGAACCCGGAGTTTTAGTAGTTTTAGCTTCTCAAAATGGGCCTATTCTGAGAAGGATAACAAAAATTTTTATCGCGACCGCTTTATGTGAATGGTGCAACAGTAAAAGGGACTCGTTTACAAGAAATCAATCACTGAGATTGAGAAAAAATCAGTCAAAATCAGCGACAATATCACAGTTCTTTATGTGTAATATCAGACAGAAAAAGACTAAACAATGCTCGAAAACTTTGACTAGATCGCTTCCGCGATATCGAAAGCCTTGTTCTTGCCCAGCTGTGGCCACAAAAAAAGGATAAAAGCTCTGTTTATTACAATAAACATCAATTAAGGTCGACATGTATAACATAAAGTCAAGCGATTTTCGATCTCAAAACAAAAAACCGATACCTTCACTGACGGTGAAGGAATCGGAGAAGTGGAATTTTCGCCATCCACATCAGTTTTACAATACGTTTCCATTCCTTTACAAAAAAGAAACTCCACATGTTTGAAAGAAGTGGAAATTCACTGTAAACATCAAAAAAGCGTTCCGAAAACGGCTCCTCCGAAAAAACGGCATTCCTGAGTGACAGAGTAAAAAGAGGGTCCAATTGTTGAAAAATCCAAAGCGAGCGCAGTGTAAAAAAATAAAAAAAAATCGTGGTCAGGTGGCAAGTGTAATATAAAAACAAATGGAGGCCTCGCGAGGCGATATCTATCAGAATTGTGATCTCGAGAATAGAAACCTTGCAGAAAATGCCGTTCTTGGACAAGTCTCGAACTTGGCAAAAAATATTTTTCGTACGCGAATCGCAAAAATTAGAATTGTGAACGAAATGTCACAAAATTTATCGAAAATTTAAAAGCCTTGCAACACTTTTCTATCGGTCTGTCGGGAAAAAAACGGCGGATTGTCGCGCCTCGGAGTCGCTCATCATCGCTTTGCGACTGCAAGCCGCGACTTGGGATTTGGTGCGCGATAGCGGCGAGGCGAGACATTTTGCTGCGACAATCCGCCGTTATTTTTCCGACAGACTGATAATTTTCTATAAATTCTGAACGTTTGAAAAAGCCTAATATTTTAGGAAAGCTGGTGGGTCAAGCTTGCTTATGAGCAGATATTCCATGGTTAAAATTTCGGCTCCGGCTCTTAGCTCCCAGAGCCGGAGCCGAGGCCAAATTTGCAGATCCGGCTCCCATGAAAAATTTAAAAAGGTCTCTGGCTCCGAATCGCGGCTCCTGCGCAAAAAAATTTTAAAAATATTTTTTCAAACATAGAAGTTATTAGTGCCAGAGATCATACACCCAACGTTTTTGCAGCCAAGTTGTATGCAACACATTCTTCCACGAATTTTTCAAACAATTTGGTTTAATAAGATCCTGAAATTTTTACTTTTCTGAAACGCTGCAGCCCGGCTCCGACTTTGGCTCGGAGCCGGAGCCGCACCCAAAATTTCCGGCTCCGGCTCCCGGCTCGGAGCCGCTCAGAGCCGGAACCAAGAGCCGGCTCCGGAGCCGTGGCAATCTCTGCTTATGAGCCCATAAAAGAGTACCAAAAAATTAGAACTTACGTTCAGCGAGTTTCTCATAAGTATAAACAGAATTCATATTAGATCGCCAGTGCAATATAAGCAACCGAATTGAAGAATTTCTTTGTCTTAGGAGCAATCAGACATGATTCTTTCCGATAATTTTCCAGAAAAACTCTTCAAGTCACGCCTAGTGTATCGTCAATAGGTGCGGTTTAGACAGTGAAAAAACTAATCATTTTGTGCTTAAAATTAGCGTCGAAACTACAAATTGAATAAGATCTTCAAAGATAAAAAAAGTTGAAAACGAGTTGAAGCAATAAGACTTGTCGAGAAGATGGGGGAGGATGCGGATCAGATAAGGTGCGAGAGTTGCGCTACAAACAACGTGTTGTTTGGGACGGCGGTAAACTCGTTGTTGAAACTTGTTTTACAGTAACTTGGAAGGTCAAGGCGCCCTTTGGTCCCGAGTTCTAGCCAAAGCTTCATACATGTTGAGGCTAGGGCGCAGTCTGCCTTCCCGAAGTGTGATACAAAGAATTTTTTGTATATTGTCCATAATTTCCATCCAGCAACGGCATATAGGCATCAATCCGCCTAAATTCAACCTCCGTATCAATTTTACTGTCATCAAACACTGAACCCCCATCCTGGGCGCGGCTCGCCGAGATCTGAATGACTCTGCATTCGCGGCAAAAAGCTCTTGGAATTTTTCGCGGCCCGAAAATTTTGTCGCACTCCGAAAAATTGATTTGTCGCTGCGAAAAATGGGAAACGCGCGCGACATAAGGCAAAAAAAAGACAAAATGCAGCAGAATGTCTCGCCTCGCCGCTATCGCGCACCAAATCCCCAGCCGCGGCTTTAAGTCGCAGAGCGATGATGGGCGATTCCAAGGCGCGACGATCCGCCGTTATTTTCCCGACAGACTGATAGAAGCCCCCAAATCAGATTCCTACCGTAACCCAATCAGCAAACTCGAAGTGACCCCAAGCAACTACTCATAAGGCCCATTTATATGCAGATGTTCCTTCTTACAGGGGAAGTACTCCAAGTGCGACGCTCAGATTTTCTTTAAATTTTGCACACACGTCGGGAATAGACTAACAAGGGAAGCACCCGAAGTGCGACGCTCAGATTTTTATAAAAATTGGCATAGATGGAGATCAGAATTTTCTAATTCGATTGCGAACATCCTAGCTCGCGCTCTGCAGAATCCGCCGAGAAAGAAGGGCACGGCTTGCCCAAATAGACTAAAATCGGAGAAAAAAACGGACACGGCCTTCGCAGCTCGCGCCCTATCCTTGAAAAATTGCTGAGAAGTGCCCCTTAGAGTTGATGCTCAAAAAGTACAAAGCGCTTATTATCACATAAAACAATCTTGATAACTATTTTCTTTGAATGTATGTCATCTATTTAAGCTATCATTCATATCGTTGCCATTTCTGAATCGGGAAATATGGGCCCCTCAATATCAGCAATTTTGATGTATCTTGTACAACATGTATATATTCGAAAAAGTAAAGTGAACAAAATTCCATCTACAATTCCATGGAGACGTTGCAGATGATGCTCCAAAAAAAGTTTCGTCCAAATTGGACAATTTTTTGGGGTACTTCAACGTTTCCCACTGCAAATGGAGCATTGCCTACTTGTGGAGCCGCAGTTCTCTTTGAAAAACCACAAAATTTGTTGGTTTCTTTGTGTTAGTTAACACAGTTGTTAGTCTATTAGTAGGCTAGATACTCTTTACAGCTTCAGGAATGAGAAAACAAAAGTTATGTTGAAATTTGTAAAAAAGTGACAAACAGGTCCCCATGTACAACATCCCATAACACAGTCAAATAATGGACTTCGTTAAAAAACATCTACAATTCCACAATAAACCTATCGAAGGAAATGTACACAAGTTTTCAGACTTCTGAGACAATTTTTTGACACACTTCAACGTTTCCCATTGATTTAAGATGATATTTCGTATTTTTGAATTCCATCGGTTAGCGATCCCCCGTGTGGGGAAGAAGGTCGATTAACAATTTTCTAGTTCTAAAAACATCAAAACATGCTTATGGGTGCTTATTGGACTCGTCTTAATCCAATTTTATCAAAAGTAAATATTGATGATAATAGGTATGTAATGTGACTTGCCACAAAAAGCTAAGACGTCTGATTTTTGAAAAATGCATCTACCATTCCACAGAAAACCGCCTGATGCCTGTATGGTCTAAATTTCAGCTTTCTAAACCGAGGTTTTGACCATGTTCAACGTTTCCCACTAGGCAAGCTCAATATCTGGAAATTACAAATTTTGTAAATTATATAAAATAAGCCTTAGTGTAAGGTAATGCAGGGTGTATATGACACTTATTAGCTAGTCTTTTCAATTGAAGACAACTTTCAACATTGCATCATTCAAAAATATTGAGTTACCCCCGATAATTGATACAGTTGACACATACATCAATATCGAAAATATTTGATTGGGGACAAGGCTCGGTTTGCTTCGAAATAGAAGATTACGATAAGTACTAATAATGACAGATATACTCGTTGCAATTTTTAAGCTTTTTGATAGATTTTGTGAGATTTCACAGGCAAAGTCATGAAACTTAACCCCTTGGCTCGTGGCAAGTATAGTATTCGCGCATAGGTAAGTCAGAGTGGCCGATATTGACGAATAAAGTTTGTGTACTATTATTATCAAACAAAGCCTATTCTCAAGCATCCTTTTCAGGCAACATCCACGTATTATCCATGTTTACCAAAATTCATTAAATTTAATGTCCAAAAATGATATTTTTGTGGTAATGATTTTTTGTGGTATGTGCGCGTTGGTGTAAAATGGGTTTTCTACCAATTCCTATCAATATTGACAGTTCTGCTTTCATTCTGACATAAAATAAGATTAGAAATGTTTCATCGTATAAAATGTCGCTAATTCTTCTTTGGACGTTTTTTTCTCCATTTGGGCAAGCCGTGAGGGCCGGAATATCGAAAAAAATCTTCAAATGCCGACGAATTTCCCTGCAAATTCTCTTGATCTTGGCATTTCGTTCCAGGAGAAAAATATTTTTTCTCGCAAGAAATTTTTTCTTGATAATGTTCAAGACTATTTTGTTGCTTTTATGTGGAATATTGTGTGTTATTTTCATTTTTTTACACTCTGGACATGATTCTAGCGCTATTAATTGGATTGTCGCCATCCGAGGGGTAAAATGTTTCGTCCTTTGACGAATTTATACAGTTTTTCCTCTGCAGATGGGCAAACCACTCTAATACAGGGTGCGGCAATTTTTCGGCCGGATTTTAATTGGCCATAACTTTTTTAGTTTTTGGGCAAATGTTAAAATTCTTTTTTTCCCTGAATCCATAGACAGCCCCATTTTGTTTAATATCAAATATGTTATACCCGTTCATTAGACTACAGTAAAAATTCGAGACAAAGAAAAAGCCCTAATTTTCATAGCTGACAATGGAATTACCGCTAGTGCGACTCTCAGATTTTCTTTAAATTTTGCACATGGGCCGGACATAGGCCACATATCAATTCCTGAAAGTTTCAGCCCGCGTCTTTCACGGGCGGCCAAGATATTCAACGATCTTTGCGGTCAGGAGGGTACTTGAGTGGTCACACAGAAAAACTTTTTGGCTCCAGCTTTGTGTGGAGAAAGCTGATTTTTTGTGGAAACGGTATTCTCTATGGCATGAAGAGGCATGAAACTTTTTACGACAAAGTTCTTTTAAAAAAACTCATTTTTTCTAGCGATTTTAACACACGCCGAAAAAGCAGAGAAAACGACCGAAAGGCCAATAACTATGAACTAGGTCCCTGTATATATAACATATTTGGTATTAAACAAAATGGGGTTGTCTGACGATTCAGGGAAAAAAAGAATTTTAACATTCGGATAAAAACTAAAAAAGTTATAGCCAATTCAAATCCGGCCGAAAAATTGCCGCACCCTGTAGTTGCTTTAAAGTTGTTTAGGAGACATGCAAACGTTCTACGGTCGTGTATGAATGTAGTCATAAGGTAAGTGTTACAAACATTTTATTTTTTCACTATTTTTCAGTTTATGCCATTTCAGAAAACAAAGAAAGGTCCCAAGGTGTTCCGTCAGTGTTCCGATGGTGTACATTCGCTCTTGTTGTTGTTCAGAATTTGCTCACTGAAAAATAATAAAGTTTTTGTAACACTTACTTTAAGATTATGTTCATACACGACCGTAGAACGTTTGCATGTCTCCTAAACAACTTGAAAGCAACTATTAGAGTGGTTTGCCCATCTGCAGAGGAAAAACTGTATAAATTCGTCAAAGGACGAAACATTTTACCCCTCGGATGGCGACAATCCGATTAATAGCGCTAGAATCATGTCCAGAGTGTAAAAAAATGAAAATAACACACAATATTCCACATAAAAGCAACAAAATAGTCTTGAACATTATCAAGAAAAAATTTCTTGCGAGAAAAAATATTTTTCTCCTGGAACGAAATGCCAAGATCAAGAGAATTTGCAGGGAAATTCGTCGGCATTTGAAGATTTTTTTCGATATTCCGGCCCTTCTTTCTCGGCGGATTCTGCAGAGCGCGAGCTAGGATGTTCGCAATCGAATTAGAAAATTCTGATCTCCATCTATGCCAATTTTTATAAAAATCTGAGCGTCGCACTTCGGGTACTTCCCTTGTAAATATCAATTCCTGAAAGTTTTAGCTCGCGCTTTGCGGGCGCCGCCGAGATATCGGACGATTTTTGCCGCCGAGAGAGCACGTTAAACGTGGAGAGCGGTCAGAGAGAAAAGCGCTTTTTGGCCATAACTTTGGTATTTTCGTGCGGAAAAATTTGATTTTTTGTCGAAACATTATCCTTTACGGTAGAAACAGGCATGAAACTTTTCGTGCCGAAACTCGGCAAAAAGTCCAATTTTCGCCGACTTTCGATCGAAAAATCTCGGTTGTTTCTGCAAAGTGCGAGCTAGGATTCTCGCATATATCTTAAAAAAAATTATTCTAAATTTGTGCCAAGTTTCATCAAAATCTGAGCGTCGCACTTGGGGTACTTCCCTTGTTAGCCTACATAATTTGACCAGCAGAAATAAAAGGCCAGTCAAATATTGTTATAGCGGTGTGGACAAACAAAGGTAAACAATGAAACGGCAGTGTTCCAATTGGTAATTTATTGCAGGTAGAGCAACCTACATACTGATATTGTTCAGCCAAAAAAAAGAAGTGCAAATAGAGAAAAAAGGAAGTCTAAGAATTACATTACTGTATTTGTATTACATTACTGTAGGTCAAAAAGATAACAAAAATCGGCCTACAAAACAGCTGAATGTATCTGATGTTCGTTCCAACTGTTATTTTCTTGCCTCCTACAGTGTCGGCTGCCATTTTTTTAATCATGCGATATGAGATCTTCTATTCAAAATCTCATAATTTGAGACTTTTTCAAAAAAGTCTCAAATTTTTCTGGGCCATAAATTTGTCACATTCAGATCCAAAAAGATGTTTGATCGCTTTCCATTAGCATAATGTCCCATTTCATATCGGACAGAATTAATCTCATGCATTTCCCACCCATTTTTGTTTGCACTTGATACGGCTAAACCTCTCGATCTATTCGTCTTCTTTTGCGCCACAAAACCGCGAAAGGCGAGATCATTCGTTGGGAACAGGCAAATTTCTATTGATAATGTGTCTTTTAAGCTACCCTTTGCACTAGGGAAGTACTCCAAGTGCGACGCTCAAATTTTCTTTAAATTTTGCACACACCTTGGGCATAGACTAGACATCAATTCCCGAAAGTTTTAGCTCGCGCTTTGCAGGCGTCGCCGAGATATTGAACCATCTTTGCGGCTGAGAAAGTACGCAAAACGCGGAGAGAGGTCGGCGAGAAAAACACTTTTTGCCCATAACTTTGCCAGTTTCGTGCGGAAAAAATTGATTTTTCATGGAAATATTACCCTCAGCAGTAGAATTAGGTATGAAACTTTTTGTGCCGAAATTCGGCAAAAAGTCTCAAATTTTCGCCGACTTTTGATCTAAAAATCTCGGTTGTTTCTGCAAAGCGCGAGCTATGATTCTCGCATATATCCAAGAAAAAATTATTCTTAATTTGTGCGGTTTCATCAAAATCTATGCGTCTCACTTGGGCTACTTCCCCTGTCAGTTTTATTTATAGCTTTATCAAAAAAAAAATCATTTATTTCTGACCAAAACGATGATTTTGCCAATATGTTGATGACCGGTTTAATTCTTTCCACTTCACTGAGCCCTTTGGCGGCTAGAATTCGTCAAAGATGGTCTCCATGACTAATGTGTGCTTTGACCAAATAGATCGTTTCGAGACCATCAATCATCGAAAAATAATGTTGTTCCTGAGATTAAAGGCTCTTCGGAGGGAAAACATGGTCATAAATGGCATTTGAGTGCCGTTAGCTCCTTATATCAGAGTTTACAATATACGTAGAAAGCGAACGGATTTTTATTTTTTGTTGGCCAGAATTGTAGATAGTGTATTTGAACTACAGTGGCGTTCAATTTTATAATGATTCTTGGAGAGTTATTTGGGCAAAACAGGATTTTTGGACGATTTTTGGGCAGATTTGCGACGTTTTGATTAAACTTGGCACACATTTAGAACAATTTTTCCTAAAATGTATGCGAGAATTCTAGATCGCGCTTTGCAGGAACAACCGAGATTTTTAGCTCGAAAGTTGGCGAAAATTTGACAATTTTTGCCGAACTTCGGCACGAAAAGTTTTGTACGTATTTCTACCGTAAACGGTAATAGTTCCATAAAAAATCAATTTTTTCCGCATGAAACTAGCAAAGTTATGGCCAAAAAGTGTTTCTCTCCCTCTGACCGCTCTCCACGTTTAGTGTGCTCTCTCGGCGGCAAAGATCGTTCAATATCTCAGTGGCGCTTGCAAAGCTCGAGCTAAGACTTTCAGGAATTGATATTTAGTCTATTCCCGACGTGTGCGCAAAATTTAAAGAAGATCTGAGGGTTGCACTTGGGATACTTCCCTTGTTAATTGTAATACATTGTACTATAAAGAGCGCTCCAGTTTCCGGCACATC
The DNA here is from genome assembly GCA_904066235.2 of Bursaphelenchus xylophilus. NCBI lineage: Eukaryota > Metazoa > Nematoda > Chromadorea > Rhabditida > Aphelenchoididae > Bursaphelenchus > Bursaphelenchus xylophilus. The sequence continues at coordinate 9,727,349 of CAJFCV020000004.1, forward strand.
ACCTATAGCACAATAAATACGCTCTTTTCCATAGTTTTATACCTGATTATAATAAGCTTATTACGGCTCTTCCGTAATCCCATGTCGAAATTTATTGCGCAACAAATTTCGTTTATTCGCGGCACGAAATTTTCATGCCGCAAATTATCGCTGAACCTCCTTTTTTTATTTGATTTTTATTTGATCAAGGCTAAACGTGTCGCGACGGCGAGTGCACACAAAAGGCGGCGAGATCGGAGAGAGAAAAGGTGCGCTGGACGGAGGAGAAAAGGTTTCCGCAGCAAAGTTGCTCAACGTCGCTTTTCACTCTTTTTTTGGAGATTTTTTTGACGGGAAAATCGCAGTTTTCGCGAATAACTGGTGCAAAACAAATCAAATCGAGTATTTTTTAGTGTCGCTTGGTATTTTGAAGGTAATACAGAGGGGGTTCTCAAATTTCAACAGACTATTCATCTTCTTTTCGCTTGGTTTTACGATTTTCGCGTGGAATTTGAGGATTGGGAGAAGAAAATGGTTTTGAAATGGGCGTTATCGAAGCTTTTTATCAAAAATTTTGTGTTGACGAGTAGTTACAGTCGTAATCGCGCTTATACCAGCGATGTCAACTTTTGAGCTGCTGAAATTTTATGAATTTTATCTTGTTTTGAAGATTTTAGGTATCAAAAATATTCCTTTTACAGTTTCGCTGTAGTATCGCGGTTTTCAGCTTCGAATGTCCAATATTCGGCAATATGTTGTCTAATTTCAGCTTTTGATTTCAGCTTCAGGCTCCAAGCCTCCCCCTTTTATATTATACTTGACATTCCACGTGGCGTTGCGCAACTGGAAAGCGCGCTCATTGCGGAAATTTGCACTGGATTATAGGTTATAGAATATTTAGCAAGAAGAAAGAGATTAAAGGGAAAACATGAGTTGTTCTTGCATCTTCATCTTGGACATGAAGGGGAATGTAAGTTTTTAATATTTTGTATTGAATTTTAGGATTTATGGTTGAAGAATAATCGTTCCTAGAGCTTGCCGAAAGCATAATACAGCTTTAAGGATAGAATTGGCTTCCTTGCGCTGCATTTTTCCACTATTTTCGATCAAACTATGTTGTTTTAGGTAATAATGTCGAGGAATTATCGAGGAGACGTGGAAATGTCAGAGATTGAAAAATTTATGCCTTTGTTGATGGAAAGGGAAGATGAGGGTAAAGTGTCGCCGGTGCTAGAGCGTGAAGACCTCAGCTACATCTACATTAAACACATGAACATCTACTGTAAGTCATCGGTAATATAAAAAGTCGATCAAAAATATCCGTTTGCATTCAAATATTTTCAGTAGTATCAATGTCACGTAAGAACGCCAATGCCACGCTAGTTTTATCGTTTCTTTACAAGTGTGTTGACGTTTTCACCAGTTACTTCAAAGATCTGGAAGAAGAATCGGTCCGAGATAACTTTGTTGTGATATACGAGCTTCTCGACGAAATGATGGACTTTGGCTATCCGCAAACAACGGAGCCAAGAATATTACAAGAATATATTACGCAAGAGACGCATCAATTGGAGATTGCGCCGAGACCACCAATGGCTGTTACAAATGCTGTCTCCTGGAGGTCCGAAGGGATAAGATATAGAAAGAATGAGGTGTTTTTGGATGTTATTGAGTCGCTCAATCTTTTGGTAAGTTTTTTGACTTTGTTGTTCGGAGTTTAGGGGATTGATGAAGCCGCAGGCTGCGCCCAGGGATAATTTCAAATCTTGGGTTTAGCGGCTGAAAATTTGCAAATTTTGTTGTGATTTACGTCTAACGTACTTCATACACCTGTGCAAAGTCAAGACGACAAAATCTGCAAGTCTCAATCCAATTTTATTGGATCTAAAACCATAAAATTCTCCCTAGTGGATCTAAAACCATATAACTCTAATTTCAGGCGAATGCTAATGGCACTGTCCTTCGCAGCGAGATTGTTGGCTCGATTCGCATGCGGGTAATGCTCAGTGGAATGCCCGAACTCCGTCTTGGCCTCAACGACAAAGTTCTTTTCAATACTTCCGGTGGCGCCCGAGGCGGAAAAGCCGTTGAATTAGAGGATGTAAAGTTCCATCAATGCGTACGACTGAGCAGATTTGAAAGCGAACGGACTATCAGCTTTATCCCACCGGATGGCGACTTTGAGTTGATGAGCTATCGACTAAACGCGACAATAAAACCATTGGTGTGGGTGGAAGTTTCCGTGGAGAAGCATGCACATTCCAGAATTGAGTTTATGGTTAAGGTAAGGGATGGGTTTAGATGCTGTTTAAGAACTAATAACCAGATTGGACAGCGAAAATTTTTAGGAACTAACGAAAATTTGAAAGAAAAAACATTTTTGGCCAGAAAATCATCAATTTTCGATTGAAAACGATGATTTCGGGATGAAAATTTTATTCAAAATTTTTTTTTATATTTTTTTAGAGTTTTGACCTTACTTATTTTTAGGCCAAGTCCCAATTCAAACGCCAATCGATTGCCAATCATGTGGAGGTCTTCATTCCAGTACCATCGGACGCCGATTCCCCGAAATTCAAAAGCTCGGTGGGGTCGGTGAAGTATGTCCCAGACAAACGGGCCTTCGTCTGGACGATCAGAAGCTTCCCCGGCGGACGGGAGTACTTTATGCGAGCACACTTTAGCCTCCCGTCCATTGAATCGAGTGAAGAAGAGATTCGACTTCCCATTAGAGTGAAATTCGAAATTCCATATTTTACAACGTCGGGTTTACAAGTAAGCAACTGATTTTCAAAAATATGAGGTCGTTGGCTGATAATCGAGATAGCATTTTGTATTTTTGTTGGAAGTTTGAGTCCCACCACGAAAACTTTTGATTTCGAAAGCACTGGCATTCTGCAAGATCCTTTCAAATAGGCCAAATAAGATCAGCTTAAGAACAAGTTTAAGATTAGTTATAACGATTCATGAACCACAAATGCATTAAAATTTTTTGATTTTTGCAAATTTCAGGTGAGGTATCTAAAAATCATTGAAAAGTCGGGCTACCAGGCGCTGCCTTGGGTCCGCTACGTCACCCAAAACGGCGACTATCAAATACGAATGGCGGACAAGTGATACTTCCTAATTTTCTGTGATTCCCCTTTTTTAGCGAGTTTTTTTCATATCAAAACTACGATTGTTGCATATCAGTCTTGTCTAGAGCAGGTATGAAAACTACCATAAATTATGAAAAGATTTTTGAAATCATTGTTTTTGCAGCTCAATTTGTCTATGCCGCTAAATATTTATTTGGTATAAAAAATAAAAATATATATTTTTGACTAGATTTTTTTGGAATTTATTTTTAATTTAATTACGGAAAGTGGCAAGCGTTTTTTGTTTCGATGAGGACATGAGTAGTGTCAGTTGAACGATCAGAATGAGCATTGGGGATTTGACCGCATTTGAGCGGTTAAAAATGTCAAACAAGTTGTCAAAACGTGATTTATGAGTGTTCCGAAGGCTCTTTAAAATAATGATTTTACAATGGTTGGAAGAGGACTAAATATGCGACTAGGAATTGCCGTAAAAATGGGTTCTAGGTTAAATTTAGGGACTATTCTTTCGCGTATTTAATTTGTAATAGAATTTTGTTGCAAGTTGCAACAAAAAAATCAAAACATTAAAAGAAAAAAACAAAGATCGATTTTGTTACATAAATTTATTGGCGATTTACATGCTGAAGTAACAGAAAAGAAAGGTAAATTTACAACAGTATTTTTTTCAATTTTTTTACAAAGCCGTGTTTACCCGTTGAAATAAGGACGAAATGGCATAAAAAACGTGTATTCCTACAACACTTCGTGCACTAAATGCGAAGATTTTTTGGGCCAACGTCTATGGAGACTGGAGGCGTTCGAGATTCCGTAAGTTTTTGATATTCTTAGACCTAGTTCCGAGATTTTCGCGATGTATAACACTAATATTCGAGTACAATATTGTTGTTGCTGTCCTCGTCGTCCGGCTCGGTTTGTGGCAGATCCCGGTACGCGATTTGACGACGAACGGAATAGGAGTTCATGGAAACGGTACGTTGAAGTTTTTTCATTTTTTCATCTGTTGTGGAGATCACATCAGCATCCACGTATTCCGGGAAACCACCATCGCGAAGGAAGAGGGGCACCAAAGCCGGAGGCCAGATCCCCTCGAGGAAGATGTAGGCTTGAGGAATACGATCGAGTTTCCCTTCTTTCACCAAGATGGCATCCTGAAAGGACAATAGGATAAAACGAACAAATTTGACGTGATGTTTGAGACATTGGAGGTTCAAATTTCGAATCCAATAAGGCAATTTAAAGCAAGGAGGAAGAGTTTCTCGTAAGTATCTACGTTTTTAGTTAAAAAAACTGCTTGACTCCATTTCCACACTCACCTTCACCAACTGATCCAAGTCCAACTCGGCGAACGTATCCGGATCTATCCCAATTGTCTGACTTAAAGCACTCAACAATTCAGTCACATGCAATTTTTTGGATCCAAACCAAATCTGGACGTTCTGGAAATTGCCCGCCTTTCGGCCCACGAAATACAATTTCTTGACGTAAACGGCGCCCAATTCTGGAAAAAAAGAAAAACATTTGTTTATCTGATGGTTCGGACTCACCCACAGCGACTGTCGATATAGCCAGACCCATTATCATATAACCAATTACAACTGGGATAAACTCGGTTCTGAAAGGTTGCAAAAATTTGACTTGAAGTGGGCAAGCCTACCGTTCCGGCACGAGTGCTCCGAATTCGATGGCAGTGAAGCAAATATATGAGTAATACAAGCCATTAACGAAATCGAATCGCCCATTCAGCAGCGGCATCACCACAGCTCCAAAAATTAAATACAAGATGACTACAATGAGCAGCGAAATTGGCGACACTCCCAGTTCGTTGGAAACGGGCTCAATTCGCAGTGATTTCAGAGTCGGCGACTTTTCCCGGTCACATCGTTCCCTCCAGCGGCGCAGAAACCAATGCCGCACTGTATGCTCCAGATGCCGAAGGTATAACCCAAAATTCGAGAGGATGATGACCGTTATCGGGACGCCCATAATACCCCAAATGACGGTGAAAACCTTGCCTTCTGAGGTTTTGGTTTCGATTTTACCGTAGCCTAAAAATTCTCGAGATAGATTACATTGTATTGTCTGGGGATGTAGGTAGTAAATTATGCGTCCTTGATTAGGCCAAATGATTTACTCACCTAATGTGGTCAAAATACCAAACCCGTATAACAGTGCGTTTTTAAGGTTCCATTCGTGGATTTTCTGCAAATCCGGATCCGCCACACATTCTTGTGCGATTCTGATGGCAACTGAAGCATCGTACGGTCGACTGAAAATATTTTCAACAATCTTCTGACACCCGTAAGCTTGGAATTTTTTGATTTCTGTTTGCCGCTTACCTCATAAAGATCGCGTCGATACAAGTATATCTTTTCTGAAGATTCTCATGCACGGCTCGTCTAGCAGCATCCGCCTCGAAGTACATGAAAGTATACCCGCCAAAGATCAAGTACGACAGAAGAAACAACACACTAGAGACATTTGCCAACAAAGACTTTCGTCTTATCTTCACCACCGGCAAAATCATCGCACTGTTGGCGGGTCCACTTTGGCGAATGAGCTCAGCCAACTGCTGATTAGTCGATGCGCTGGTGGTTTTGCGGGAGAGCGGAGTTTGGGGATCGGCGCGGCTGAACGATGCGGCCTTGTGCGGTAGCGGTGGGGCCGGATGAGTGGTCGCACTCAAGAAGTTGGCCCCGCCGAAGCCGGATTGGCTGCTCGAACGCGAACGATCGGATTTTAGGCGAGCGTCTGGAATGGAGGTGGATTAGTTATACGAAGTCTAGGCTCAAAAAAAGATGCCTAGAGAACGACGAAAAAATTGCTTTTAAATCACCATGGGCAAGTGCTTGCCAAACGCTTCTGTAAAGTTAATTATCAGACAGACGAGGGTTCACTGAGAGGAGCTGATAAACTCACCGCGCAACAAGTCGTTCGTACAGATAGACAACCGATAGGCACTCATTTCGGGAAAGTAGTAGACGTTAATAAGGCTCTAGTGACTTCTACGCCCATTCCGCCTGCACTGTAAACACGGGAATGCGAACGGCGTACTGAGAGCTCGATTTTTGAAAGACGCCACCATGGGCGTAGCTGACTCAAAATTCCTGGGGGTGGGGGGAGGTTGGCTGGGGGGGGGGATGTAAAACCTTTTTCCTTTTTTATCAGTTTGACCCCGGTCTCTGTGGGTAACCTCGGCTGACTTTTCGTCTGAAGATTTCAAATTGAATTCAGATTCATCGGGCCGTACCTTCACAGGAAGTGAGGGGAAATGAGAGGAGGAGGGCGGCTTCTGAAGATTACTGTTTAATTTGGCAACAACATGGGGAAGAAAAATTCAATTCCGGGAATTGTTGTTGCCGAAAGGAAACCTAAGACTAGTTTGGCTAGAAGAAAAGTTCAAAAAACATCTGTTTAAAGATAGCAAGATGAAGAAAAGTAATGCTTTATTTGGCTAATCCTTGAAAAATTTCAACTGAAAATGACGAAAAGTTCCGATTTTTCAACGCGGCTTAAGTAGGTCTACAAGTCGTTAACTTGACGGTCAAAAAGTTCGTAAATCAATCAATCTTTTTTGGGAATAGTTTTCTTTAAGTACGCTAAAAAGAGTGTGCTCTAAAAACGTATAAACCTCCGGGTATAATGTCATATAAAAGGTTCCGGTTTTGAACTCAGTGAATGTGACATTTAATGGGGCTGGAGATTTTTTGCGTTTTGTGGGATAACAGTAAATGTAGTGTAAGCTTTTTCCTTTCCTGATCACCTTGATCAATAAAGAAACTGTCCTTACTACAGGTACCTACAGAAAACTGTAGAGGTACCTACAGCAAACCTTTCTCCACAACGAACGTCCAGCGTGTCAAAATTCGTTTTACAGAGGGCCACTACCCTCCTAACACAACTTGCTACAGTATTTTTGCGGCATGTTTTTTGTTTGTTTGGTAACGAAACCCGTCCGCCGAAAAAACATCTTTGTAAGCCTTACTTAATCCTGTGTCGTGCGGTCGAGTGTCGGGCCAACGTCCTGTTGACCACAAACGGACCGACAGCTGACCTCGAGAATCCACATTGCACCCAATGTTTACAGCCACCACCCTCTCAACTCCCACCCTCCTACAACGAACCCGCGAACTAGCTCACCCGACACTAGTTGAGCTCTCAATACGCACAGTGTTCGTGGCGTCTGACCTCCGGGGCCCGATGCATCAGATGCTACTGGCGGTTGTTGGCGGGCGGATAAAAATTATGCAAAGACCATGGTGTGATTTTAAGCGCAGATAAAGAAGTTTTTTATAAGCCGGAAGGGGAGAGGGAGGACGAGGGAGAAAACACCCAATAAAACCGGAACTCCCATGGACTTTCGACAGACAAAAACAAATCAGAATTGCAAATGAAGCTACAGGAATTTCAAGAAAAATAAGTAAACATTTAAGTGAACAAAGACCGTACAAGTGGTTTACCTAACAGAGAAATTGCTTGAAATTACTTGAGGTGCCATGCGCAGACCTAGATCAGGGTTTGGGGGTATTTCCCAGCCCTGAGGTAGCGATAATGGCCGGTATCGATATCGCGATCAACGTTGCGATAAACGACAACTTTTTTCTTGAATGAACGCGTTCTGATAGCCGATTAGTTTGTAAAGCTTGTCATTTTGGGACCTAAAGGCTTGAACAGTAAATAATCGAATTTTTAATTAGCTGAGTAACGTTAAAGAAGCTTTAAATATAATTATTTGAAGTAATCATGAAGCCAAAAAAGGTTTGGAAAGCAAAAAATGTTGAACTAATTTTTTCTGTCAACTACAGTAATTTTTGGCAAAATTTTGACCATTCTCGCTTCTTCATTACCGATAATTTTTTCCACAACTCCCAGCTATGTTCTTGATGAACTTTCCCTAGATTTTTTTAATCTTGCTTACTTCTACCTTTGCTAAATTTGCCATCGCTGAAAACTGTCGAATATCGTTACCGTAAGCACTTCTCTTACGCAAAATTTAACTCAAAAGAAATCTATAAAAATAATTTTAAAATCACCAAGTCATCCGTAACTCATGCCCAGCCCCATGTTTTTGTAAATACATGGATTATAAATCATCACGACCCGTTATAAACAACTCCGACGAAAAAAACGTCTCAAAACCATTCGAATCAGAAGCCGACCCCGAATTCCGCCCCCAGGGGATGTTTCTCCGAAAATGTCCTAAACTTTTTCCGAAAAAATCCCTTTTCACACTCCCCATCAGGCACAGTTCATCAAAGCGGGATTCATTCGGATTTATTTCGCATCCGCCCTCCCTGACAGAGATTTTCTCAAAGAAATTGGAGACTTCGCTGAATGCATAATATAATCGCGTGATGACAAATAAAAACTGTCTGGAAGCTCGGGGGTGGAGTTAAATGGGTTCAATGAAAAGGAAGACTAATTGAAAAAGCTCAAGAACATTTTTGATCCCTTCCATTACCTAAAGCCATGCCTACAAACAGCTAAATCGTGTGAAATCGAAAGAGGTGGGCTTAAATAGGTTCAAATAATTTTTGACCTCTGAGAGGTCAAATATGACTTGACGAGTGATGGGTAATCTTGTTGAGAAGTTTTCTTGAGATCAAATTACTTGTTGATCTGTGAGATTTTCGAGGCAAAAAACAGCATACTGTTTTGGAAAAAGGTGGAATGAGGAGGGGTAAAAGTTGAAGGAGTTAGAATGTAAATGATGCCGTAAAGAGCGCAAAATTATACTACAGTAAGGGACCTGGTCCAGTGGCAAAAAACGTATCATTTTGCATCCTGGAAGTATGAAAAATGTGGCAAAATGCCTCCTTCTCCAACTAAAAAAAACTGTTTTGAACTGCCCTTTCAATCACAAAAAGAGTAGGTGCGCTTTTGGAGTTTTTTCTCTTGGGGAGGGAGGTATTTTGCTGCATTTTTCAGCTTCCCGGATGCAAAATGGTACGTTTTTGCCACTGGATCGGGTCATGGTGTCGACGCCAGAATTTGCACAGTGCAAACGGCAAGTTTTTTTGGAGTTTTGCACGGTGCAAAGGAGAGAAAATGTCTATGCACTTTGTGAAAATAATAATAGGACTTGAAACTTTGTACTTATAACAGATCAGACAGGGAGGCTAAGGGCGGACCTTTGAGGCTCTTGCTGTCCAAAACGCAGCTAGCGCAGCACGTAGGCAACTTTTTTAAAATGGCTTTTTTTGCAACTAAACTTCAAATTCAACATGGTCTGAAGATTAGCAAAAGCCACGTTCCATGAAGTACTGTTTTTTTCATAGAGCTACATAAATGCGTACTTAACTCTAAGAATTACGGCTTTTCAAACGCAAATTTAACGGTCGATTGCATGGATCCAGACAAGGTTGACATCGGGTGGAGGAACAAGCTAGATGAAAGGTCAATTTATTCGAATTACGCTAAAAAATTGTTATTCGAAAACTTGTCATTTTTTCTATAAACATACAGTAAGCCGCTGCAGCGAGCTTAACCCGTTGGATTTGGCCCATTTTTTGAGGATTTTGGGAGATAAAAAAATCTTCTAAATTTCAAAACATGGATAGGTTTTTGATTTCTCAACGCAATAAATCTTTTTTTAAAGTTTCAAACCCACATTTAACGCCGTTGCCGAGCAGGCGCATCAAACGTCGAAGCTATGACAATAGCAGTTATGTAGGAAAGTAAATTTGAATAGCCTTCTCCCAATGGTAAAAAAATTTTTTTGAAATTCTCAAACCTCGGCTCGAGCCTCTGACCAGCGAAATTTAATACCACTGGTACTAATAATCGAATAGTAATAATAAAATTTCGGCCATGAACCTACGACATTCCCCTCGCGGCGCTCCTCAAAAGGATAATCGAGTTAATGGGCGAATGAAATAAATTGATACCCGGAAAATCATAAAAATCCGAAAAAGGATGCGCCCATATGCCCCGCAGCCAATTTCCTCGCGGGCTTTGTTGCCAAGAGTGTTTATATAAAAAAGATTCCAAATTAGAAACATCAAAAAACGGGGCGAATAGGTAATGAAGGAGGCCGAAAATGGAAGATTGAAAAGATTAATTTGGCCTTTGGCCGAGATGTATGTATACTCTGCGGAAAAAGTTTGGAACACTCCGGTTCTGAAGAACTAAAGGAGCTAGAGATCTGACTCCTCTTTTGCCTGCAGGCTGCGGTAGAAACAAGACTAGCAGGCTGTTAAATAACAGGAAAATAAGAATGTACAGTGAGGGGCTTGATCCAGTGGAAAAAACGTACCATTTTGCATCCAGGAAGTATCAAAAATGTAGCAAAATACCTCCATCTCCAAGTGAAAAAACTCCGATTTCAGAAGCGCGCCCGCTTTTTTGTGATGAAAAAGGGCGCAACCTTCAAAAGAAGTTTTTTCACTTGGAGGGGAAGCATTTTGCCACATTTTTGATGGTTTCCGGATGCAAAATGGTACGTTTTTTGCCATTGGATCGGATCCGTCACTGTACATTTCACAATGCTCTAGGTTTTCATCAATTGTCACTGCTGACGCAAGAGTTACAGGAAAATTTGAGGTTTGGTTCCTAGAATTGGAAAGTTTGAATAGCGCAGTAATCTCTTGAAGAAACTGAAAAGATTAGTTCCTCGGAAAAGAAATTTATTTTTATTGAAAATAGAAAGATTCCACGGGGAAAAATCCTGATAACGCAGTAGTTTTCCTAATCTTTGAACTCAAAATTTAAAATACGGAAAATACAAAAACTTTAAAATCGGTTAGAATCGAATGCAAATTGGCCACAGAAGATGTTAAAAAACAGTTTAAAGAATAAAAATTATCAGTGCAGCTTTGCTTTGAAAGTTATTGGGAGACATTCGCAAAATTTGTTTTAAATTATTTTTTTCAATTTTAGTCCCACAGGTTTGTTCCTTCTGCTCGATTCACCTGTAAAGCACCGCCAAAATTTTGAGAAATCGAAAAGTGGCCTGGGGAAAAGTATGCGGACGACATTTGTGGCAGAACTACAGTGCCTTTACAGTGAGGGACGTGATCGAGTGGCAAACGACGTATCATTTTGCATCCGGGAATTATTAAAGATGTGGCAAAATGCCTCCTTCTCCAACTAAAAAAAAACTCCGTTTTGAACTGCGTGCCCTTTCTCTCACAAAAAGAGCGGGCGCGCTTTTGAAATCGGAGTTTTTCACTTGGAGAGGGAGGTATTTTGCTGCATTTTTGATACTTCCCGGATGCAAAATGGTACGTTTTTGGCGAATCGATCAGGTCCGCCGCTGAACTTGATCCGTTTTGTAACCATCTCGCCGATTTACATTTCTTCCTCTGCTGCCAAAAAACGCTCGAAAAAGTAATCAAGATTAAATGTTTGCCTTTTTTGTGGGCACTTCCACTATCTTCCTCTAATGAGACAATGGTGAGTCAACCGAATTTTCAATTTTGCCCATTTCTCACTTCTCACTTCCTCTTTTTCCCCCCAAATCCCCATCCGCACGTTCGTCCCATCAAGAGGAGCATTGCTCTTCCAAAGTCTAACTCATTGTCAGTACTTGCGAAAGGACAAAATCAACTGCATGTCAACATGCGCATAAAAATATTTAATCAACCCCAAAACAGTGAGAACCCAACGGACCGAGAGTGCAAGTGGCCAAACGCGGGAAATAACAAAGCACAAATAAGACAATGGATTTAGGGTTTAAAAACGGGATTTTTTGAAAATTTTGATGGAGAAATGGGATTTCAAAGAACTGAAAAAAGCAGGTTGAAAACGACAAATTAGGAATTAATGAGTGTGAATTGTAATAGAGTAGGGAAGAGAACAAAGAGGTTGAAAAAATGATTCTTATAAAATATTATTTATATTGAAGCTGAGAGCTGGGAAAATTTCCCCTTTAATAGTTTCGAGGAAAAAGTGGAGTTTAGGGAAAATGGCTTCATTTTTTGTAGACATTACTGTAGTAAAAAAACTCATTATCTTCTAAAAATTCCTTATTTTGCTTAAGAGCCGGACCCGAACCTTGAGCCCGAAGCCCGTCCAGGCTGTCTGTGGCATTCTTCTACAAACTTGCATATACAGTGGGGAACCTGATCCAGTAGCAAAAACGTATCGTTTTGCATCATGCAAGTATTATATCAAAAAATGTGGCAAAATGCCTCCCTCTCTAATTAAAAAACTATGTTTTGAATGGCGTGCCGTTTCCCTCACAAAAACGGACGGGCGCGCTTTTGAAATCGGAATTTTTTCACTTGGAGAGGGAGGCATTTTGCCACATTTTTTGATAGTTCTCGGATGCAAAATGAGTCGTTGTTTGCCACCGGATCATGTCCCCCACTGTAGTATAAGTTCAAGAATTGGCCATAAATCACTTCTCAAAACTGTTGATTTGCTCCTTTATGCACTTGCCTTCAAATAATCTCGACGGTCTCCAAAAAATGCGGGCTAAGAATTTTTGTGGGGAATTACCCCCGCGTGCGACGGCTAATTTTTCTTTACATTTTGCACGCAGTTTGGGCACAGACTGAATTTTGCGGGCACAACAACAATCAAAGGCGCCGTGAACACGGAAATGAGTGTTTATTGCCAAAATAAAGGCAATAAACACAAGCGCGACGCTCAGATGCGGTTGAAATTTGAACACGTTTGAGCATAGGTCACACAGTAATTACGGACCGTTTTCTTGCGCTGTGAAATTGCATTCGAGATATTCAACGGTTTGTGCTGTCACCAAGGAAAACTCTTATGGTCACGGCTTTGCTAGTGCGGAAAAAAATGATTTTTTGTGGAGATATTGCCGTGCAGGCAGTTGAGATAGAGAAGTCGCATTTTTCCCAATTTTTGGCTTAAAAATCTGGTAGCTTCTGCAAATCGCGACTTGTGGGCTCTATATGTCTCACCGTAAGAACAGGGTATTCTATTTAATTTTATGTCAAATTTCATCAAAATTTTAAAATCGCATTTGTAATACCACCCCTTAAACCGCAATTTCAGCCAAAATTTACAAGAATCGAAGGCATCTTGTCTACCGTATTTTACCCGAAAACACTTCTTTTAACCGCCTCTTTATCGTCTTTGGGATACCTTCAGAAACGCGTAAAGATGTCTGACCCAAACTTTAATCCAATTCTCAATCTTCAACCCCACAAAGCCTCTGCCCGAAAAAAAGCCTATGCCTTTCTCGTAATGCCAGAGGCGGAGAATTCCGAAGCCGGAAAGATGGCGTTCCCCAAAAGTTTTACGACATCATGCGCGACCATTCCGGCCCTCCGTAAAAATAAAACTTTGTTTTGGGCCAGATTGTAAAGTTTCATTTCTCTAAATCGCGTTCAATTAGGAGTGGTTCTAGCCTCATTTCGGAAGAGATTAATCTTTCTTTCGTTCAACTTTTTGAGCTATACATCTGACTTTGCGGTTGCTTTGAGCTCCGCGTAGACATTGCGCGCGTGATGGGCAGGGCCGTCGAACGGTTGGTCCAGCCGTCCAAGGCACGCTAGCGTGTTCGAAGAGAGTTAGCAGCTGCGCGTGGGGACACTTCGCAAGTGCCGCGGTCCCTACTTCGCGTGTACTGGAGTTTTGTATTAGGGTGAACCAAAATTTTTTTCCGATTTTTTATATCTTTTTGTCTAATTGTTTTTTACGAATAAAGATTTTTTATGGCTAGGGTATAACGGTGAAAGTAAAAATTAGCCAAATCTGTAACAATCTGGTCTAAATGTTGTATGATGCGATTTTTTAAGGCCTTACCCGACCTTACAATATAACTTGTCTTTATTTGGCTTAATTTTTCAAAATGAACAAAAACCCTAATTTTTAATTTTTCAAAGCTTTCCAGCAAAAGAACTAAAAGCTTTAAAGAGTCATCTCCACAAATAACATGAACTATCCCCAAAGAAACTGTAAAACTTGGAGAACTGAAAAAACCCCGTAGGGAATGGAGGAAAACAGAAAATCTCAGGAAACAAGCCGCCTTTGGGAATTGGGATGTGTTCAGAAACTACAGTAAAAACAGTAGTCAGATTCCGCTCAAAACTCCTCCGACCTGTCCGGAATTGCGTCAAGCGGAGTCGGCATGAAACACTTGACATCTGTGTGAATCAAACATCACGAAACGTCAAATCCGGAGCCCCAAATCCGTAAGCAACCCACTCCGCTTGTTAGCTACCAAACAATTACATCCGCTCAGAGCTGTCTGGTCAGAACAGAATAAGCCACACGCACGGAAATGTTGACGACTTTTTCATGTTTCATCCCGACCCCCGAGACCAACAACGGGAGCGCTTCGGCCGTGCAAGGCGTCCGCGAAACCGCATGGGACCCATTGGACAATCATTTCGTCGTTTGTCGCGCCCTCAGATCATAACACAAACAAAGAACGTCGGCGCATTTTTTTTACTTTTTTATGCCAGCGAATTGATGGATAGCGACTCTTTTTTTGTCAACTCAAGGTTCTAAGAATGGCCGGAGGAAGATGAAAATGAATGAGGATGAGATTCGCATGGAGAGCAAGAAGCAAAGGTCGTTAACTTGAATTGGATGGCAGTTGGCACAAATTTAGAAAGTAATTTTCGAACAATAAGATAGTCGAGAATCCTAACTCGAACTTGTCCGGAACCGCTCGGATTTTGACACCTTTTCACTCTTGGGTTTGCAAATTTCAGGCTCAAATTTACCAGAGCGGTGCACGTCAAACTGAGATAAGCTAAAACGGTGAATGGATAGGCAAATCGCCAAAAAAAAACGCGAAAAATCTCTTTGTCGGGGAACAAATGGGGAATTTTTGGGGCGAGAGAGTACGTTTTTGCATGTCTTTTCTATGACTTCTTTGTAAAAATCAAGACGAAGTGTAAAAAACCGATAGCTAAAAGTCTATTCCGCTGACCGGACTCCTCAGTGCTAACAAACGCTTACCCATCAAAAATCGAGCCATATTTGTGAACTCCTTGGGCGAGAATTCACTTCCCTCGTTGCAAAAAATTATGGCCACATCCTTTTGTTTCGGGAAGACCAAAGTTAAGAATCTTTTCGTCGTTTCCACACCTTTCAATTGATATTTGAGGGTTTGACGTGCGGTGAACAACGCTTCAGCAATCGTGGAAACAAACAGTTGTGGGCGATGACCGTTTCTGGCCTGGCCAACTCACTTCATGAGGCATTTACGTTTCCTAACAAAATTGTAATACGCTTTATAATACGGATTCTATGTAAAATGTGCTTCAAAAGTTGCGTCCACGCCTTTTCGATCATCTTCCTTCGAAATACATAGTCATAACTATTATAATAGAAGGAAACAGGTTTTGCCAGAGAGTCAAGCTAGCTGTGCACAAAAAAACAAGATGTTACAGTGAATTACCTATCATAGAAAGGTAGTTAATCGCAAGTCAAATTTCAAATTTTTGGGTTACTGTAGGTGTACTGTAACATTTTTTGTTTCTCCTCGATTAGCTGTTCGATTGACTCGGGGCCTTTTCATGGTTATAGATTCAATGATTCTAAGCAATTTTCGTATTTACACTTTTTTCTAGGACTTCGGGAAGCATGCGAAAAATTTTTATAGATAGGATTTTAAAAAATTTTCTATATTTTTCCCTTCTTCATGCCAAATCTTCCCTTCAAAGCCCAAAACTTCCATCCAAACACTTCCAAGCTCACAAAAATACCTCCATCATATCAATAATTACTTCGGATTTAATTTAACTTAAAATTATTTGACAAAGAAAGAAGAAGAACATGGGGATAAGGGGGGCGATCGGGGGGACAGGCCAAAAAATGGAAGAAGAAGAGAAGAAAACGCGGATTGACATAGTTCTGGATAGGGTGCAGCGCTGTTTTGGGAGGGAGGGGGGAGTGGAACGATCAAGGTGATTACTCGTTGTCCTCCAAGGACAAGTGGGTGATCTTGTCGAAGTTGAAGGGTTGGGTGGTGCCGCGCTCGAAGATGTCCAGCACGTCTTTGCACACCGTCTCGAAGTGGGTGGTCGAGTCGTAGCCTTTGGAGATGAAGATCTGCGACTCCGTGCCCAGATCCACCGGCTCGTAGATGTCCGATACGCTCACAAACCTGGAGAGGAAATTGTTTTTAAACATTAAAATAAAATCGAGGAAATTTTCAAAAATCTACAATTTTTCAAAAAAATCATCAAAACGGAGACGATTTCACATCAATTCCAACGTCTGATCACCCTCATATCAACTAACTTTTACCCGTTTTCCTCCATTTTTCGTCCTTTTTTGGGTATCAATCATGCCAAAAATCAACCAAAAATGAAAAAGATCGAATCTCATATCCCAAAAATTAACCAGCAATACACAAGAAAGTTTGTCTCCAAACCACCAAAATTAACTTCAATCTGACCTAATGAACTTTCAAAAAAAAAAAAAAAAAAAAAAAAAATTCCAAATCTCAATTTCCAACAAACAAAGCCGACAATCTGCCTGAAAATCCCAGCCCACTTACTTGTCAGTGATTGGACCTAGAAGTTGAAGTCCGGGTAAGATTTCGGCTTCGGGGTTGGAAGTCTCAACAATGGTGGACACCATAGCAATATACCATCCCTTGGGGGCTACCAGGTTCGAGTTTGATACGCATGAGATGTAAATGTCTGTAAAAGTGTTAAAATTATAATTATACCAAAATCCAAAAAAAAATATTGAAAAGAAAAAAATTTTTTTTTTTAGTTTTGATGTCATGGATAACTTAATGTCCCACCAACCACAAATTTTCATAATTAACTAGTCTATTGTTCCAAGTATTCAAACTCCCTTCTAAAAACAAGAACAAAAACTCAAAATCTTAATATTCATCATCATGTGTAATATCCGAAATCCTTCAATACTTCCTCCCTTCCCCCAAAACTTTCCCAAAAGCCCCCTGAATCCCCTATACACTTACCAAAATGACGGTCAACTTGTTTCTGAGGGATAATGATTTGGCATGAGGCCGACTCGTTGGTGTTGGGGATGGTGTGATTCAAGATGCAGATAGCACGAATCACTTGGCCGGTCTTCTTCACTCTGTCCGAGCCCTTCAGGTAGCTGGGGTCGCAATACAACTGCTTGCACTTGGCGATTTCGGTGCCCGAGCGAACCCCAACCACACGATTGTTTTCGATCACAATCTCGTCGACCGGCTTGTCCAGCATGTAGGTGCCTCCGTAGATGGCGGACAGACGAGCAAATCCTTGTGGCAGCTCACCGAGTCCGTACAGCGGGTAGAGGTAGGGCGACTTTCCGTAGCGGGCCAGCGAGTCCGAGTATAAACGGATCTTCTCCACCGACTTCGGGAATGGTTGTTGTTTGTAATCGTCGTTCAAATAGAGAGCCAAAGCGTGTCCGGTAAAGTCGGCGGTGTTGTCATCAAGGCCGAATTTCTCGTAGACCTGTTGCATGGTGGTGGTGCGGGGGTCGAGCCCGTCCCAGGTATTCTTGTCCTCGGGGTTGAAGTTTTGCACCCAAACCAGGAATTTCTTGAAACGGCGCTTCTCGAACATGCCCATTAGGCCTAGAAATAATCAAATTAAAAGCTCCGTTCCTCCAGTATTCTAAATTAGGACATTTTCCCGAAGGACGGCAACGTTAACGTAGTCTTATACTCCCTTTTCTACATCCACCATCTTTCATGAAGAATCTATTTTTCCGCAAATTTATTTGTCTCAAAAACGACTCAAACGTTACGTTCTTCTAGGCACTACCGTCTCAAACGCCCTCATCCTTTCTAAAATCCGAACAAGAAAATTAAAATCACTTACTCGTAGCGAGAGCTTCCATTTCATCAGCTGGGACTTTGTAGACCTTTCCGCCTCTGTAGACGAAGCTTCCTTCGATGGATTTGAATTCCAAATATCTGGTGACGCCCGTGTGGATCAGGAGCTTCACCAAGGGCCCATTGGCCATCAAGAATTTCGGGACCAGGTCCACGTTCCAGTCGCGACCACGGCCCATATCAGTCGGAGGCTTCGCATTGGGTCCGCGGAAGTGTTCGTAGAGCTGTTCCAGCGGGGTCAACGAGGCCGATTCGCCTCCGTAGTAGTTGTTTCGGTCAATGTGGAGGACCTTCTTCCCCGAGACGGACAGCATACCGGAGAGGATGCACTCCTTCAGGCCGGTGCCCAACACAATCGCGTCGTATTCCTCATCCATGGCGACCAACGGTTTTCGAAAATGGGTGTGGGAGGAAAGTGGGTGCTGAAATGTGTATTACACTGCAACGCCAGCTCGTAATTCAAAACGAATTGCTGAAAGAATCAAAGGCAAAAAATAGATAACAATTTCGCTGTCAACGAGTAAAATGAGAAAAAAATCGATGAAAGTCGTAACAACATCTTTATTATTAACAATAAATCGTCGCCTAGATTCTTCCTACTACTCTTTAGGCCCTTCAAGACATCATTTTGCATGGACAATCGGCCAAAATTACAGTTTTTTGGCCAGAAGTGCGTAATTTATCTGTTCGCCGAAAAACCAATCCCACTCATTCAGAAGTGGATCGTAGATTAGGCCTCGTTTGTAGATCACTTGACAGTCATTCAGGAGGAGATGGCTTCTCAGTTCGTCTGGAGTTACGAATTTGTCCCATTGGTGGAGACCGGAGGGAAGAAAGCCGAGGCCCTGAAAGAAGAGTTGGTCTTGTACAACATGCAAAAACAAAGCAATTTTTATCGACAAAAAAAGTCAGAATAGGTCAACCCCGCGTCCTTGCATCTCCCTTTAAATTCAACACTCAAAAACCACAATTTTTTCCATACCAAAAAACGGAAAATTCTAAAAATCGACTAGACTTAAAACCGAAAACAAAAAGATGTTCATGTTGAAAATAATCGATTTTAAACCTCAAAACCAAGCCCCACAAAGCAAGCTTTTGTGATGTTACACTCTCCACATCCTTATTCGCCCTTCTGAACCAAAAAAATTTCCAAAATCTCCAAAAATCCCAAGATATCGGCCCGAATTTGGAAGCACTAAAAATTGGGTGCAAGCGCCGCACAATGCGCTCGCCGCCGGAGGGCTTTTTCCTCGTTCTCCCTTTTGGGGAGGGAGGGGGGAACGAACGCGGGGCTGTGGTCCCTGCCTGGGCCATGCGGCACTCACTTCGGCCAGCCAAATCCCCACCACGCGGCTCAGTGCGGTCCTGTTCAGGGTGGTGAAGAAGAGCGGTGCGCCGGGTTTGGCCAGCCGGACGGCGGCGCGGACAAAGTCCGCCTGGTCCGCCACGTGCTCCAGGATCTCAGACGCAATCACGGCGTCGTAGGCTGCAATTTAATCATGAGATTAATATGTAAAAAAAGGGGAAAAATCTACCAAAATCAAAATCCCAAAAATGGGTTTGCAAATCAATTTTTCTTTCCGGGAATTACCTTCAACTTTAGTTTCGGCCAATTCTTCCACGCTGCTGTTAACAAAATTGATTCGTTTTCTGGTTCCAGCGTCCAACACATTGTCTGCAAGTCTATCAGCGACCCTTACACATTCTTCCGTAGCTTCGATTCCATCAACAGTGGCTCCTAAATTCAAAAACAAAAAAATAAAAAAAAAATACAAACCATACGATTTCTGCTTTCTTTAAAGTCCAACATACCCAATCTAGCCAACGGTAGAGTCAAGATTCCCGCTCCTGATCCAATATCCGCCACCTTAATGCCTTTTAGAGGCTGAGTCGGGTCGATTCCGCTTCTTTGAATTCTCTAAAAATATTATTCATAAATGGACAACCATAACATGACCACGTCTAAAGACCGCCGGGAAATTGCCCGAAACCATACCTCATTCAACTCATTTGTTATCCATGGCACTCTGATCCGGTTCATTGAATGCAATGGCTTCATTGGTCCATTTTCGTTCATCCATTCGGATGCCAATGAGTCAAATCTTCGGATCTCGTCCGGGTCGGCACGTGAGGTGGACGGCGACGTCGCAGCGGCCGAAAACAGCCTCACGGCAGTGGCTACACGCTTAGGGGGCAACCCGGCCAATCGGTTCATTTTTTTCAACCCAAATCCTATTTTTTTCCAAAAAAAAAAACAACAAAATCATAAAAAGTGCGTAAATTTCGCGATAAAAAGTAATCGAAATAATTAAATTCAGATTACAGACACTCATTGAAGCTATCCAAAACAAAACTTTGCACCTAATCCACGATTTGGAAATTCCAAAATTCTTCCTCATGGATAACAAAAATAATCTGGTCTTTCAACCCTCTATGAGACAACAATCTATCCATCAATTAGTTCCTGATTCAAAAACCATCTTCATTCATCTTAATCCATGTTAAACGTACAATCTATGACCAAAAAATTAGTCGACTTTTTTGGTCTAGAAACGATTTTTGAATTCAAAAAAACTACAATACTTTTAAAAAATAAAACGTCGTATGACTGAGCCTAGCGTTTTCCCTCGTTCTAGTCGATCTTGAGCAGGAATTTGGACAAAAAGTCCTTGGGTTTGGCTTCCAAATTCTCGCGGAACAGGTAGTTTCTGACGTGATCTGGGTTGTAGAAGGCATACTCGATGCTTTCAATGTCCTATAAGGCAGGTTTCAGAAAAAATCACCAATTTTTATACAACCACAACGTTCGAACGCTTTTACATTAATAAAATCGTCAAACTCCAAGGCCTTTTACATTGATTTGTACCCTACCTTGTACCCTTCGGCGATTTTTCGGTCAATGATACGCAGGTCTTTCACGTGAGCATTCTTTATGAACTGCTTTTTGATGACTTCCCGGAAGACTGGCAGTGGGTAGTCGGTCAATTCATAGTCCCACCAGAAGGTCGGAGTCAAGCGTTGGCTAAAATTTGGGGGCTACATTTAGGACCTTAATTCGGGCAAAAAAAATAGTTAAACCTCGTCATTACAGTGAGGGACCTGATCCATTGGCAAAAAACGTATAATTTTGCATCCGGGAAGTATAAAATGTGGCAAAATACCTCCCGCTACAACAAAAAAACTCCGTTTTGAAACGCGCGCCGTTTCCCTCACAAAAAGAACTGGCGCGCTTTTGAAATCGGAGTTTTTTCACTTGCAGAGGGAGGTATTTTGTTGCATTTTGGATACTTCCCGGATACAAAGTACGTTTTTTTCCAATGGATCAGGTCCTCCATTGTAGTGATAAGTGTAAAAAAATGTAATAAGGACACATCGGAATCAACAAGAACTCTACATTTCACCAAACCGCAAAGAAAGTAGCTCAGAAATCAGCTTTTTCACCTTATACTGTCCAAACATCACTTCAAAAATGCTACTTCAAAAAAAAAAAACACACCGCTAATCTCGAGTTTATAACCGCTCAATTCCTTATGTTCTGTTTCTCGTTCGTCGTCAAGGCGACGACCTCAGAAACAGGAGCACAATAACGAACATACAAAACGAGGAAGCCCCGTATTTTCAATTACTCATTCTGCGGCTAGCACAATAATCTCTGGGCAATTTTATGGTGTAATACATCCATTGGCAGTATTACACCACAAAATCGCCCAAGAAGATTAAAAATCACTTTTTTCATCGAGCAGTCCACAATTAAAGACCTTTTGAGTAATATCAAGCTCACTTCAATCTTGTTGCAGTCAAATTTTCACAACAATTCTCTGATTACGTCGACCCAAACTCTATCAAAACGCACTCAATGAATACAATCTAGAAATTACTTCATAACTCCAGATGTAATAACTCAAAATGAATGAAATGAAGGTAGAAAGGACAACGACTCGCAAACAAAACATAAAAGCTACGGTCAACCCTCCTGCCAGACAAATCCATTTAAATCGCGAAAAAACTTTCCCGGATTGCATCAATAAATCTATTTCGGCGAGAAAAAACGGGAACACACGGAAACCAAGACCAAAATTTGATGAAAAGTGCGCAAAGATCTCGCAGTATCCCAGTCGAGAGTGGTGAAAAACAAAGACCAACTGTGAAGCGGGCAGTCTACTCGATAAATGAGCTGTCTACTCAATTGGAAGAGAACTCATTAATCGGGCTGGATTCGCTTTTTTATGCGCACAATCGAATACCAGCATATTGGATTAAAAACAAAGCTGACTTCTTGGAAAACCGTCCTAGACAGTCATCTCCGTGCTACAAGCAACATCAAAATTCTTCGACAAGTTCCCTCGCGTCCAGCCGTCATTCCAAACCATCAAAAACGAATCCGGATAAGCTTGGACAGCTATGACACAAGTCCAAATTTCTCGGTTCGACTTCTGGTCGACCCAAACGTTTTTTTGTGCCCTAAATGGGCACAAAAAACATTTGGGGGGAAATGAGAGCAGGAAGGCGAAGAAACCGCTCTGCAGACGAAGGCCGATCCCGTTCCCTTATTTCGTTTGAGTTTAACGACGGCCATCGGCCAATTCCCGCGCTGGACGAAAGCTATTGGATGTGGGGCAGACCAGACGCAATAGAAATAAATTTCCAGAAAACAACTGAATTAGAGCAACAAAGCAGTGTGAACAACCAACATATCAGAAAAATATTACGAGAAGAGCTGCCTATCTTCGTCAGCAAAAATCGTAGTTGATTCAGCTTTATTCGGGCCTACAGCGCGGATTTGGCTAGCATAATTGCCCAATACGTCATTTTTCAACGGTGAGTTCCGTTAGAAATTACGTCAATGCCTTCAAGCTGCTCCAAAATTAGCTCCTCATCTCTCAAAATACTTCGCCTTCGCCTGCCTTCCCCACTACCTCAAAACACATCGATTGCCTGCCTTCGCCCTCAAAATGGGCTCGGAAACGAGGGCTTATAATGATTTCGATCCCTATCCATAGCCTTTAGTCCACTCAGCCCTTCGGCTTCGCGTAGCTATGTTTACCAAAAGCGAAACTGAAAAGAGCAACAAAAAAGAAGGGTGGGAGAGCAGGAAAACCCCCCATGGAATCGGCCGTTCTCTCTCTCTCCATTCTCTCGCTCTCTTCGAGGCCTTTTGAGGGGCGGTTGCGCAGTATTTTTTCGTCACTGCTGCGTTGGACTTTCGAGAATAATTTCGACAAAAAAGTTTTTAAGATATCGAGAAAGGTCTTGTGAGCGAGGCATAACTAATTCATAAAGCAAAAAATGTGTAAAACCCTGGTCATAAGTTCCGTTTCATAAAAAAAACTACAAAAACTATCCAGTAGAACATAGAACAGAGTTAAACATCCCCAAATTCAATAAAATCCCAACATCAGACCGTCGGCAAAATAGTGGCGGGTACCTGCTGAAATCTCGCCCATAATCAAGCCACATACAGCCTCTTTCTCAACATAATCAAGGCAGTAACTATGTGAATTACTCCTCAAATCCAAAAAAGTTTCGAATCCGACCAAGAACAACACAGAGCTTGTTGATAAGCCCCAAAAAGCGACAAGATCACGAAATCCACACTTTCAAACTTAAACCTAGGAAACCAACTACTGTATTAAAAAACAAAATCCGAAATTCAAAAACATTTAGAGGATGAAAACCAACCCAAAACAAAACAACCGTTTCGGACCTATAAAACAGCAGTTCATCAACACCTCTTTCATCAAAAGATCAAGAGGTCGTGGAAATCTCCATAAACGTTCCGAAATAGCCGCGTCGAAGACGTGGAGAGAGCAAAGGCAGAGAAAAAGGCCGACGTGTTCCTTGCAGTCTTCGCTTTTTTTCGTTGTGCAGCGCCGCATTAAAAGACCAAAAAAATAAGAGGAACGAGATGAAAAACATGGAAAGCGTGCAAAATTTTGCTAATTTTAGCTTCGGCCTATATGGGAGGAGGGATGTCGAGAGGGCCGAAGCGGATGATGTTTGTACAGAAGACGAAGATTCATGTGAAAAACCACATGAATGAGGGGAAAGATGAAAGGAAGGACAAATAGGACAAAACAGGACAGAAACGAGGTCGACAGCGCGGACTTCCACCAAAACAAAATATTTTTTTCGAAAGCCTCATCTCACAAAAACCGTAATTTCACCCTAAAACCGCTGGAATAACATAAAACAACTCTCATTTCCACCTTTTGAACTCATCGATATCACCTTAAATACCGCTATCATTTCAATTTCTCTGAACCCAACGATCTCCCGACTCGATTTCCAATCAAATTGTTCTTGGAAGACGTCCAATTTACCTAATCTTTCTTTCACTCCATTATTTCACACAAAGAGAGTAATTTCAATCGTCGAATTCATAGTTGAATACTCATTTCCGCACCCCTTTTTTTGCGGAATCGTTGAAGCGAGGTCAATCCTCGATTATTGTTTTTCCCCAGCCTATTTTCTTCTGATGAAACAGAAGGTTTGCACCAGCGAGAACTAGGTCAGATTAACATGAAACATCGCTGATTCAGCTATATTATTTGGAAAAAAAAACTTGTAATACAAGAGATTATTGGCGCCTCTAGTGTCATAGACGACTTGTTATATTATAAAACACGTCATTACGGCTAATTGAAATCAAAAAGCGGAAGTTCACAAAAAAATTATATTACACATGACAAGAGGTCACAAAAAATTCTCTTCATGAGCAGCCAACCAAACTTACAACCGCTTGTACAACGTGAGGACAGCCAAACGAGCTTCATCGGCGGAGTGAGAAGAGACTGGAGTAACGGTCTTGGTTACAACCCGCTGAGCGGCTTGAACAACTTTTCCTGCGGTTGACATTCTTAGTTCAAGGTTTCACCACGGCTCAACTAAAAGCGTAGCATCATAAACTTGCTCTATGCGATATTTTGGAAACCTAAATTCAAATAATAATAATAAATCTTACTTTAGCTTCGAGGAAATCGAGTTGACGTTCCAACTGAACAACCTTGTCGTTCAAAGTGGAGATTTTGTTGCCGCAGGTGTAGGCTGAAATAATAAGTATAAATTGCTACAAAGGCACCATTAAAGCTAATTCTTTACCCAACTTTCAGACCAAAATATTATACTGCACTAACTTTGCAGAAGTCTCTTCACATTTTTTTGACACTCCAAACCCAACAAAAATAATAGCACATGTAGCCCAGATCCTCACCATGCTATTTTCAAATTTTCAACCAAATTGTTCAATCATCTTATGAGTTTTACGCAAAAGTAAATAATGGCCATGCTTTACAAGGATGGTGCCCGAAAAATTGATTTCGTCACAATCCGAAGCATTTTTTTCAACCAAATTGCGGAAACTTAAAAAAAAGGCGGTTATTATGTTACTATTTGCAAGCATCTTCTGTAAAACAAAAGTTTCAATGTCATTACAGACGAAAAGATATTTTACATCGCACGTCTGATGATGCTCGTTAAATTTCGCTAATTGCGCGTCCCAAATCGTTCAAACAGCGAAAAAAATATTACACAATGTTGGTCGTGCATCTACTCACTAAAAAAGAATGAAAAAAGTTCGAAACACATACCGAATTGGCTCAATGAATCACCAATCTTCTTGATGTTGTCCGCTGCAAAGTATTCGAATTCTCTGTTGTCCCAGTCCTCCTTGAGTTGACGCTGCACGGAGACGGTTGGCACGGAGTTCATTCAAACCCGTTCGATGCCGAAAACCCACGCTTCTTCGGCGGTCCGCACGAATCTACGTTGGATCTATAAGAAAATGCGGATCAACATCAACAATTGGCAATATCTTAGAAAAAGGAGAAGATAATTCGACCGGGACTTGAAAAATCCTAGAAGCAGTTTGGAAAAAAGCTACACCAACTCACAAGAAAGCTGGATCAAACGGAAGAAATGACAAATTTTGATGAAGAAGAAGAGAAAGCCCGATAACTTCGGGCGCAGCTCGCAATGGTGACATTGCAGACTGCGGCGACATTTTATACGAAGAATGAGAGAATTTGTGACAACGGTGGACGAAAATTAAAAATGTGATAAAAATGGTTTCCCACAACTCAAAATTGTATTTCGTTTTCAAAATACCATAGAAATAAGAAAATCTATCATGTACTTGATAAAAAAAGAGCAAATTTTTATGAAAAATCCAAATTTCACTGCATTTGTGATCGCATTTTACTCGCATTTTTTATTAATGGCTTGTTTACTATCTTCGTCATCCGTTATGTTCCAAATTTTGATCTTTTTTGTCTTCCTTCAAATTCAAATTTCTTCGGACAAAGTCCAAACTTCTGATTAAAAAGAAGTCAAAAATTCACTGTTGACGACAATTTGAGTTCATAAAGTTTGTATTTCCTTATCAATGGAGACAATATCACTGTTCTTTCAACCCAATTAAAAAAAATTTTTTTTTGATATTTTTCATCCAATTTTTATAAATTTTTTACTTTTAAATTGACCGAATTGTCAGAGCCTTTACCAGTGATGCTCATAAATCATATTTGACCATTTTCCGAACGATTATTTCGGAATTGCGGAGGAGGATTCGTCAATCGGTGAAGAAGTTTGATGACGATTATTCCAAGTGACGTGATAAAATAATTTGTTGATATACAGTAGGTAATTTGTCACTGATTTTTAGCTACTTGTAGTTTGCCTTGGAGGTTTTACAATTGTGTTTTAAGTTTTTTTGCTTTTACACATACAGAATTAATATTTTTTTAATTCGTCGCAATTTTTTTTTTTTGAAATTTTTGATAGTTCTACGTTCAATTGTTCTTTAAAATTTTCAGGAATTGGTATGTGTTCTATGCCGGACATATGTGCGTGATTTAAAGAAAATCCGAGCGCCGCAGTTGGGGTACTTTCCTCGTCAGGCTAATTCCACTTTTGGCTCACAAGGGAAGTACTCCAAGTGCGACGCTCAGATTTTTTTTAAATTTTGCACACACGTCGGGTATGGACTAAATATTAATTCCTTTTTACTTTAAAAAGTTTTTGCTCGCGCTTTGCGGGCGCCGCCGAGATATCGAAAGATTTTTCCCGCCGAGAGGGCACGCTAAACGTGGAGAGCGGTCTGAGAGCTTTCTGGCCATAACTTTGCTAGCTTTGCGAGGAAAAAGTTCATTTTTTGTGGAAACATTACCCTTCACGGTAGAAATAGGCACGAAACTTTTCGTGCCGAAATTTAGCAAAAGGTCTGAAATTTTCGCCGACTTTCACTCTAAAAATCTCCGTTGTTTCTGCAAAGCGCGGGCTGGGATTCTTGCATATATTTTCGAAAAAAAATCTAAATTTGTGCCAAGTTTCATCAAAATATAAGGGTTGCACTTGGGGTACTTCCCCTGTAAGCCATCTTTTTCAACCTCGTTGGACCTAATCGTTTCCGACATTAAATTCAACGTGTTCAGTAATCTTTGAAAACGATGACCAACATGCGATAAGCCAAGTTATCACGAGACGTGACGACAGTTTTCTTCGTCTTCTACTTCCTTACTAATTACAGTCCCTTTTTTGAGATCGCGCGGTTCAAATGGCGCGTTTGCTGTGGAGAGCTTGAAAAGAGATAAGGATTTTAAATTGGGAATGCTACTTTTAGGCATTTGAAAAAAAACGTCTAAATTCTAGCCGGTAACCCTTTGGAAAGTAGCGCGTTTTCCGAAAGCATCGTCTTTACAGTATTTGCTTTGTTTTTTCTTCATTTCCTGCGAAAATAATCTTTATAGATCACGGCCAACGGTGGTTTATTTGCGCTGGAGTTGTATTACGAACGGGTCATTTATTTTTGTAATCATTACTGTCCTTCAAACCATCTAATTCACGATGCTAACAATGCGAGTGGGCCGTAGACTCACAAGGGAAGTCACTTAAATCACGGATCAATTTTGTAAAACGACTGTTACAGCGATGGGGAGGGTAGGACGGAGATACCAAATCTGAAAACCGCTACCTCCACCGGCCTCTGGGAGCCGAGATAATCGACCAAAAAGTTTGACCAAATTCGTCCGAACATTTCTTCCTTCCGAAAGAAGAAAAGGCAGCGAACCGAATGGTCCGGTGGTCTGGAAGCGCGCTTCCGGGCCTTAACCTTTTCAGGTTCGAATCCGCGCGGGTCTCGAGCTTGTGAAAAATTTATAAAACAGTTGATGTAATCCAGTAAATTTACTAGCAATTCTTTTTTAGATTTTTTGCCTATTTTACGGTAAATTTTCAACCTGGAAAGTTCAAATGGTTTGGAATTCGCATTCAAATTATTACTCTGAAATTTCGTAAAATATGCAAAAAATCAAAAATTTTATCTTACCCGTAAATTTACTGGATTACAGGAAAAGTTTAATAAATTATTTGACCCATGCGGATTCGAACCTGAAAAGGCCAAGGCCCGGAAGCGCGCTTCCAGACCACCGGACCATTGGGTTCTCTGCCCTCCTTCTTTCGGAAGAGAGGACTATTCGGAGCAACTTTTTTTGGTCAAACCTTTTTGGTCGATTATCTCGGCTCCCAGAGGCCGGTGGAGGTAGCGGTTTTCAGATTTGATATCTCCGTCCTACCTTCCCCATCGCAGTAACAGTCGTTTTTAAAAATCGATCCGTGACTTAAGTGACTTCCCTTGTCAGTTGATTTTTTTCAACAGTCAAAATGTTGTTTCAACAGCCTTTTTGGCGGGCGTTCTCAGTTACAGTAGGAAGGTTGCAAAGAATTGTAGGAACTAAACATCAGATTTTTAGACGTCGTTTCGGAGGCTTGCCAGGGATTGTAAACTTGTCTGCCAAAATGAATTTGAATTATTTTGATGAAACTTGGCACAAATGTATAGTAGTTCTTTCTAAAGCATATGAGATCTCTAGCTCGCACTTTGCAAAAGTGACCGAAATTTTTATGTTGAAACTTGGGAAGAATGTGACACTTTTGTACGAATTTTGGCACGAAAAGTTTAGTAGTTCACGGCTATTACCAAAGAAGAAAGTAAAGGTAACATAAAGTCAATCTTTTCCTCACAAAACTGTCAAAAATACGGCCCAAGGTCCTCCGGAATACTGTTTCGCGTCAAAAATCCGTAAAAAAGTGCCACCTTTTCTCCAACTTTCGACTAAAGATCAATTAATCTAACAGGTGAAGTACCCCAAGTACGACGCTCAGATTTTCTTTAAATTTTTTACACACGTCAGGTATAGACTAGATATCAATTCCTGAAAGTTTTAGCTCGCGTTTTGCAGGGGCCGCCGAGATATTGAATGATCCTTGCCGCCGAGAGAGTACACCAAACGCGGAGAGCGGTCAGAGAGAGAAACACTTTTTGGCCATAACTTTGCTAGTTCTGCGCGGAAAAAATTGATTTTTTGTAGAAACATTATTCTTTACGGTAAAAATAGGTGCGGAAACTTTTCGTGCCCAAATTTGGCAAAAATTGTCAAATTTTCGCCAACTTTTGATCCAAAAATCCCGGTTGTTTCTGCAAAGCGCGAGCTAGAATTCTCGCATATATTTTAGAAAAAATTATTCTAAATTTGTGCCAGGTTTCTTCAAAATCTGAGCGTCGCTTTTGGTGTATTTCCCTTGTAAATTTGAGCCAATTTTTATCAAAATCTGAGCGTTGAACTTGATGTACAGGGTGGGGCATCTTTGTGGCCCGATTTGAATTGGCTATAACTTCTTTAATTCTTGGCCAAATTTTAAAATTCTTTTTTTACCTGAATCCTCAGACAACCCCATTTTGTTTGATATCAAATATGTTACACGTAGTAAATGTCATCTACAGTTATTGGATTTATTCTTGGAGTTCATTTTTTCGGTCGTTTCGGTTGTTTTTTCGGCCTTTCCCGGTGTGTCCGAAAACGGAGTACGGTGTGGAAGAAAAAGCTTCGCAGGAAAATTTGGCGTTGGTGGAATAAGTTCCTTGAGACTGGCAGCGTTAACAGGGAACAAGAAAAGCAGGAAAGATGGGTACGAACGGAGCTGAAAATTGAAGAAGTTTTGTCAAAATTCGTAGAAAATCCGCATATGAGTACACGAAGTTTGACCAGAACCTAGGGAATGCCTTCACCAAGGACCATTCGACGAATTCTGATCTTCATCCTTTGTTATTGTCATCGTCGATTTTCGGGAAGGGAAATTCCACCGTATTTTTCTTCCACACCGCACTCCATTTTCGGACACACCGGGAAAGACCGAAAAAACAACCGAAAAACGACCGAAAAAATGAACTCCAAGAATAAATCCAATAACTGTAGATGACATTTACTATGTGTAACATATTTGATATCAAACAAAATGGGGTTGTCTGAGGATTCAGGTAAAAAAAGAATTTTAAAATTTGGCCAAGAACTAAAGAAGTTATAGCCAATTCAAATCGGGCCACAAAGATGCCCCACCCTGTATTTCTTTTGTTAGTTTTTTGCCAATCGTTTAACTGTGTCCCGGTGTCTTTCAAACATTTGCAACAACCGTATCCATTGCAAGAAAGCCGAATCGGACCTGTGACTATAACTATGTGAATCGGCCTTTTTCGGTAACCAAATCATTTTTGTGTTTGATCATTTTGTGACCTTTATAGTCTAACAATGATCAGTCTCTCTGCGGAAGCCGATATTATTCTCAAGGTGGGTTTATTTGAATTTTGCGAAACTTCAATTCGCTTTACCGAATTGTGGGATTAGAATGCGCGGTTTGCAAACAATCTCCTTCCCGCCTTCACAATGGGCGGCTGTTTGCGTTTTGTAAAATGCGAGATGGTGGCTGAATTGAGGCCATGACGTTGTAGCGGATTTGTAAAAGGAACTGTTACGGAGTTAAAGAGCAACAGTTTGGGAGGACTGTAACGGGCTAGAGTTCGTTATGACTCATTGAACTTTCTGACTTCCAGCCTATATAAAGACAATAGGCTGGAGTGACTTTCTTGCAGTGAGGGACCTGATCCGGTGGCAAAAAACGAATCATTTTGCATCCGGGAAGTATCAAAAAATGTGGCAAAATGCCTCCCTTCCCAAGTGACAAAACTCCGATTTCAAAAACGCGCCCGTTCTTTTTGTAAGGGAAAGGGCGTGCCCTTTAAAATGGAGTTTTTTTGGTTGGAGAGGGAGGCATTTTGCTACATTTGTGATGCTTCCGGGATGCAAAATAGTACGTTTTTTGCCACTGGATTAGGTCCGCCACTGTAGTTGGCGAGTGTAAGGGGCGGGAGGGGGAGGGAGGGATTTATTGCACAGGGCAGGATGTGGTGAGAAGTATCTAGACAGTGAACGTAGAGGTTTGGTTTTGAACCGCAACAACTGCTTCTAGAAGAAGCAAAAAATTTTTCCGCTTGAACCTAGATAACTGTAAGATTCTAATATTCTTATTAGAATCTTGCAGTTAGTTTTTCGTACCCGTCGCAATGGTAATCTTTTTGCGAATTTTGGCACGGAAAATTATGTATTCATTTCTGTCGTGGAGTATAATGGTTCCACAAAAAAAAAACAGTTTTTTCTACCTGTTAAAAATAAGGCCACAAGATGCTTTTCTCACTCTCTCAAGCGCAAAGATTGTTGAAAATCTCGGCAAAGCGCACGCTAAACCTTTTAGGTGGCCTATGACCCGGCGTGTGAGCAAAAATTAATTACGAGTGTAATAGCCAAAGCACAAGAGGCCTCACAGACACTCACAAGTGTTTGTGAGGCCTTGAAATCACCATTTACGACTTCATTTTTTGCATCTTAATTTTAAACCGCTCTTTGAACGCTGGAAGTTACAAGCATGTAGCGGCGTTTCTTTTATCATCGTAAGCGAACGATATTAAGCGGAAAAAGTTGCGTCTTGTTTCTAATAAGCAAGAATTGCAACCAGAAGGTGGTGTAATAATTAAAATTTGAAAATTTCATAGCGATATAAAGGAAGAGTTTTGCTTAACCCGTTCGCAAAAAAGGATTAAGCATACGGCCAGTTATTACCTTGACTGTGGATTTTTTGGTAAATGATGTGCTGACGCTCAATCTTTATATTAGTCCTTGGGTATATGCGTAAAAGGTATCAAAATGTATCCTGTATGTAGTAAAAATCATCTTCTTACATTTTTGCCGACAAGACGAGTTGTTTATTTGCCGTAGGGATAGGAAAAATTTTTCCGTTCGAGAGAGAAACTTTGCATTTTGGACGCATTTAGATGCATTTTTTGTAATGTGACACTGACCCAGCTAAAAATTTTTGCATATATAAAAAAAGGAATTTTGCCTCTGTCTTTTTTCACTATGATAATGAATTACACCTTTCTATAGGATATTTCACCCCCTGTTTTTTTGCGATTACAGCTGCTACATATGTTAGTACAACACTTGTTAAAATGAACTAATATCTCTTGCTCTCTACCGAAGATACGAAGTTTTTTACTGACCATTTTAATTTTTACCATATTCCCATCAGAGTCCAGAACTGTCTGAGGCTTACGAGGCCTTGATTGTATGCTAATCAAGTCTTGAAATGACTCCAGATGGCTTTAATTTATTCCAAAGCGTTTACTCTTTAATCTTCTCCGTTCTTTCCGATTCAAACCGAATTTCGGAGGAAGGGCGTTCAAGTTACAAGATCCTCTAATTTGTTTGGCCTTGCGACAAAAATGGATTATTTCTGCGAAGGCCAAACAGTTTGATGTTTATCAAGTTTTGGGTTTGGATGTCAGACATGGCTCTTTCATTAGATTTGTTTGAATAGTTGGGGGAAAAAATAAAATTTGGCCTGATTTCGTTAATTTCGGTTATTGACAATTCTTCGTCAGCCCATTCTTCTTTTTTTCAATGTGGAATCGGCCGCTAAAAAGTACAATTATTGTGGCTAAACATGGCCCTCAGGCCGAGCTAAAAATCGAGGCCAGCCCGTGGCCTCGAAGGAGTCGGCCTGGCCCGACTAGGCTCCCTACCGTTTTCTAATACATACATATATATAAGAATGATTGGGAATACAGTGGTGCACCTGATCCATTGGCCAAAAACGTATAATTTTGCATCCGGGAAGTATCAAAAATGTCGCAAAGTACCTCCCTTCTCAAGTGAAAAAGCTCCAATTTCAAGGAGCATGGGTCCGGCCCGGGCCGTTTCGAATTTTCCTTGGCCACGGTCCTATAAATTGGTCTAGTTTGGCTAGACATGGCTCGTCGGCCGGCCCGGGCCGAAAATCTCGGCCCGGCCCGTCGGCCTGAAGGGTTCCGGCCGGCCCGGCCCGTTTCAAATTTTCCGTCGGCCCGGCCCGGCCCGTTTTAAATTTGCTTCGGCCCGGCCTGGGCCGGCCCGGGCCGGCCCATTGAAACGAAAGTCTCCCCAATTCTAACTCCTTATGTCCAAATTTTTTTCTATCATCATGTAAATGGATATATACTGTGTTCCATAGCTATCTAAAAACATAAATACCTTTAAAAAACCAATTGTGCCTTGACATTGCGTTTATTTTCATTATCAAACCCAATTTTTGCTCCGAGATTCTGGATTTTAAATACTCCGGGCCGGGCCGGGCCGAAACGCCGGCCCGGCCGACGGGCCGAAATTTCGGCCCGGCCCACGGCCCGGCCCAGGCCGGCCCGGGCCGGCCCGGCCCGGGAGCCATGTCTAAGTTTGGCGTATTAAGAGTTCAACGTCCTTTTGAACCGCTTGAAAGACCTTCTGATCGAGTTTTACTGTAACTGTAATCAAATGCTGTAAATCAATATACAGGGTGCGGCAATTTTTCGGCCGGATTTGAATTGGCTATAACTTTTTTAGTTTTTATCCAAATGTTAAAATTCTTTTTTTCCCTGAATCCTCAGACAACCCCATTTTGTTTAATACCAAATATGTTATATATACAGAGACCTAGTTCATAGTTATTGGCCTTTCGGTCGTTTTCTTTGCTTTTTCGGCGTGTGTGAAAATCGCCAGAAAAAATGACTTCTTTTACGAATTTTGTCGTAAAAAGTTTCATGCCTGTTCATGCCATCAAAAAATCAGCTATCTCCGCACAAAACTAGCGAGGATATAGCCAAAAAGTTTTTCTGTGTGACCACTCAAGTGCCCTCCTGACCGCAAAGAATCGTTGAATATCTTGGTCGCCCCTGAAAGGTGCGGGCTGAAACTTTCAGGAATTGATGTGTGGCCTATGTCCGGCCCATGTGCAAAATTTAAAGAAAATCTGAGAGTCGCACTAGGGGTAATTCCATTGTCAGCTATGAAAATTAGAGCTTTTTCTTTGTCTTGAATTTTTACTGTAGTCTAATAAACGGGTATAACATATTTGGTATTAAACAAAATGGGGTTGTCTATGGATTCAGAAAAAAAAAAAGAATTTTAACATTTGCCCAAAAACTAAAAAAGTTATGGCCAATTAAAATCCGGCCGAAAAATTGCCGCACCCTGTACAGTATACAGTACGCTTGATTTTGAAAAGTTGGCGGACCAAAATTCTCGTTCACCGAGATGTCATCATTTTATCTTGTTGTGTAGTTATTGCACTATTTTTGGCAAGAGCGCAAACAGGGAGGCGGAAATTTTTTTTATAACGTCTTTGACGCAAATTCGATTTCGGAAATTTTGGATCTTTTTGTAACATGGGCGCGACATGGGAAAAACAAACATAGTCCTGTGTTTACATTCAAAACTTTTAAAAAAAGAATTAGTATCGGCTTACAAGATATCACAACCAACATAAAGTTTACGCAAATAAATAATAATTTGTGCCATAGATCTCGCGAACTTTTTCGCTTATTTTCCCCCCTTCGAAACCCACTTTTCTTAAGTTTAAAGCGCCCTAATTTATTTGAATTTTTATTTAAAAGAGGCAAGGAAGTGATCCCAGACAATGGCCATTCGGTTCGGGGAGAGAGGTGTGGTTGAGGCCGAATGATAATAAATTTTCGAAAAAAACTTGTAAAACATTGTCGGCCGTTTGATTGCAGACGCTTTATTTGTTGTCAAAGAGAGATTTTTCGAACAAAAACTTTGTCAATTTTCCAACATGAATTTTTTGACTTTCTGATCTATCATTGGGTTACTGTAACTTTTTGCCCGAGAAATGAAGAACTTTCGTTTATGGCCCATTTTGATTTCATTTTCGGGTTTATGACAATGTGATTTGTACAAAACCCCAAAGGCTATGACCATTTGATGACGGCTAAATACACAAAATCTTACGTGAGGTTGGATGAGAAATAACAAAAATTTTTGTTTTTGATCACAAATTGGTCCATTGTGATATTCGGCGGGATAATTTGACTACATTTTTGTGGTCGTATTTTAAGTTCAACATGTTCGGAAAATCACCGAAATCCCCTTCTTTTACATTCAATTTTTTCTTGATCACTCAAAAAAAAATTATTCAAGTTCCCATCATTTGGTTATCGCTACTTTACGAGGATTAAAACGGCCAAAGGGGGCCGTTTTTTCGAAATTTTCGTAAATCACTAAACCCGGCTCCACATGTGACCCAGTTCGAGGTGGCTTCTATTCTTATCAAACCAGTTTTCTTTTTGTTTTTTTCCGTTTTTTTGACTCATTTCATTTGCATAACTCTATAAAAGGATGAGTTAATCGGCAAGAAATTCCGAATGATTTTTGATTATATTGGTGTTAGTCAGAGGCGAGGGTGGGAACAGGGGAGTTCATTGAATTGTTTGATTTATTAATGTAGTTTTTGAAACCTTACGTTTATCTGAAATTTATAAACTTTACCTTTTTTCTTGTGCTCTTTTTGTGTACAAAGGAAGCAATTGCTTGTAATCAGCGGCCTTTGAATCCCACAAACTTTGCATTCCACTTTTAAAGGTTGTTTATCAACGTCAAGAGATATGTAGAAAAAAGGGACCGGGGGCCGATTTCCTATAAATATCACCTATTAATTGCAGCTAGGCCAAAATATCAATCTGTCGGGAAAATAGAAAATAGTGAGGGCTCTGTCGCGCTGAAGATCGTATCGCCGCCAAGGAAATTATCATACTTATACCGCTACAAAATCACTTCAGCGTCTCGATAGGCACAACGACATTTCTCACTACAGTGGCAGACCTGCTCCATTGGCCGAAAGCGTACCACCTTGCACCCGGGAAGTATCAAAAATGCAGCAAAATACCTCCATCTCCAAGTGAGAAAACTCCGATTTCTTTTTTCGCGAGAGACAACGGAGTTTTTTTTAGTTGGAGAGTGAAGCATTTTGCCACATTTTTGATACTTCCCGGATGCAAAATGAAACGTTTTTTGCCACTGACAATGAGTCAGGTCCCTCACTGTATTTTCCCGGCAGACCGACATCTCAAGTTGGCTGAATATCTCCGGGCGCAGCTCGAAAAACAACTCTAGAAAAATTTTCTGACTTTTTTTCCCCTACATCCTGCGTATTAACCCTTGCACTAAGATGACCCTTCAATTGTCTTATTTTTTATTTACAACTCTTGCCTTATCAGAAACCTTTCACAGTAATCCCAGAGGTTGGAGGTCATAACTGATTAAGACTGTTTTAGTTTTTTTTTTGTGATGACTCTTTGTCCGAAATTCTTAGGTTTTGTGTTTTCGAAGGTCGATGAATAAAGATTATCGGAACGGCCAAGATCATTTCTTGTAGTTTCATATGACGTTTGCGTATTTATATTATATTTAACACAACATTCAACATCAGCTTGATTGTTTGATTGCTGCTCTCAGTTTTTGTCCAGGGAAAGATTAGCTTCTTTTAACCATTAGGGCTACTGTAAATTTCATTGTTTTGTAGCAGACGTCGTGGTTAAATTGTGCCAAGCTTCATCCAGATATGAGCGTCGAATATAAAGGTGGTCATATAAGTATTTAGATTTTTTTTCCCAAATCACGATTTTCGGTGCACAAAAAAGTCGACGCCCAAATCGAAAAATTGGCGTTGACTTAATTTTTTTTCGGCATCGAATTCTGAAATACGGTGCATTTTTCTTTTTCGAAATCAATGCACAAGGTCTTAAGTCGGCACCAAAAACTTACGTGCTCATCACCTCATTTCGGAATTCGGTGCTGAAGAAATTAAGTCGACGCCAATTTTTCGATTTGGGCGTCGACTTTTTTGTGCTCCGAAAATCGGTTTGGGAAAAAAAATTTTTAAATACATATATGCTTTGTATGGAACACCTCCCTGTTAGTCAAAAAAGGGAAAGTGAGGATCGCAACCAATCAAAGCTCTTGCTTTCCAAAAGCAAACGTCACCCACATTTAACCTCCACCCCCGCCGCGCGTTGAAACCCATGTTCAACAATTATCCCCTCCATTTCCTCTTTGATCCCGATTGTTATCCCCACCCCCACCAATTTATTTAGTTGCCATTTCTCTCTCGTGAATTTCACGTTTCAAAGTCCATCGTTTCTGTAAACTAATGAAATCGGATCAAAGCGTCAATCGAAAATAGAGGGTGGCGGACGGTCATGAGAGAAGGTGGAGGGTGATAATCCGTTTTCGAGGAGAATCAAGTGATTGGCAAGGCTTTGGAAACGAAAAACCATGGAGTTATAAGGGTGACAAGGTGATAAATAAAAGTTTATCGAAGTTTAGTGTTCAGGAATAAAAGTCCTTGTATGTACAGAGAAGGACCTGATCCAGCGCAAAAAACGTATCATTTTGTATCCGGAAAGTTTCAAAAAATGTGGCAAAATACCTCCCTCTCCTAGTGAGAAAACTCATATTTCAAAACCGCGCCCGTTCTTTTTATGAGTGAAAAAAACGTGCCCTTCAAAACGGAGTTTTCTGTGTTGGAAGAGGAGGCATTTTGCTACATTTTTTGAGACTTCCCAGATGCAAAATGGTACATTTTTTGCCACTGAGTCAGGTCGATCACTGTGAATGTCGAAGTTCGGCGCCTGGATTTTCTTAAACTTTGTCGGCATGGTAAAAAATAATGCGCATGAACATCGTCGCGTCGCTGACCAGCAATTCGATTTTTCCGCAAAACAATTTATTTTTTTCAGCGGCTATGCAATTTTTGATGCGACAGTCTTCTCAATATTTTTCTGGGACTTTAATTCCAAAACACACAAAAAATGTCAAATTTAGGCCATCTTTGCGCTTGAAAACCTAGTTTATTTCGACAAAGAGCAAGCAAAGAATCCTGTATAGCGACGGACCCGATCCAGTGGCAAAAAACGTACCATTTTGCCTCCGGGAAGCATCAAAAAAGTGGCAAAATGATTCCTTCTCCAAGTGAAAAAAAACTTCGATTTGAAGGGCGCGCCTTGTCGCTCACAAAAGAACTTAAAATCGGAGTTTTTTCGCTGTGAGAGGGAAGCATTTTGCCACTTTTTTGAAACCTCGCAGATGCAAAATGGTACGTTTCTTGCCACTGGATCAGGTCCCCCACTGTATATACTATACGACAAGGATGCACTTTGTGCCAAATGTAGTCATACCTGCGCGTAAATCCAGTACACTTTGATCCCTTCAATTTCCAGCTACACTTATTTTCTTATCACTGCTACAATTTTTTTCTTGTCAGTAGCGGAATTCCAAATCGCTATAAATTTTGTCAGCATCCTCTTTTTCTGCTCAAAATTCTCATCGCTTTGAATTCCACTTGCCGCGGCCCTTATCAGCGTTCCGATTTCTGTCCTTTCGCCCAATTTTTCGCATTTTTGGGAGGCGGAAATACGCAGTCGGTGATTGTTTTTCGATAACAACATTTTCAATTGTAACCTGGTGCTGCAACTTGTGGGGGAAACAAAATTGATTGATTTTTATCTTTTTTTTGAGTGATGGAAAATTTCTCGGCCCGACTCCGGGCTTCAATTTTTAGGCCCGGCCCGGGCCGGCCCGGTTTATTTGAAATCGAAGTTTTGCCCGGAAAAAAGGAAAAAATATGTTTTTTCGATAGAATTTTTCATTTTTCCGAACACACTGGTGATAGCGAACGTAAAGTGACCTTATTTACCTAGGTTTTGGTAAATTTTTCTTTACATTTTGCGAAAATTTGCCATGATTTTCCTTTCATTTCCCGCTTTCTTTCTTTCCAACCTAGTGTAAAAATTTTCCGGGCCGAACCGGGCCGGGCTGGCCCGGTTTGCAGCTATACTTAGGGCAAACAACATGACAAAACTGGCAAAGATTTCGCCAAAAATTTTTTTTTCTCAGACCGCTCTCCGCGTTTCGCATCAACTCTCGGCCGCAAGGATCGTTAAATTTCGAACTATAATACTTTCTATAAAAACGATCATTTCCTCAAGGAAAATGCTAAAACGATAGAAAAAAAACTTGGCAGTAGCGCTTCTTCAATTCCGCAGATCGTAAATCAAAAGACCTTGCGATAATTAGGCTTGATAATTTTTTTCAAATTTCGTTATAATTTCCCTTTTTGTTTATAATCATAGGTCATGCTACTCATTACTGATAAGGAGTGATTTTCTTTTGTTCGGAAATATCGTACGTTTATTTTTTTGAGTCCTTGCTTTTTTTAACTTTGTTTTCGAGGAGAAAGTACTTGATTCTGGAAACCCCTTCAAGCTAAGTCCCTTAAAATTTTGAGTGTAAACAAGCCAAAAATGGTACGCCGAAAGCTTTAGGTCTCACTTTTCAGAAGGAGAGCATAATGGGAAGATTCGGCCAAACAGAAAAATGTTTTAGACCAGATATGGATTTGGGCCAAAAAATCTATGGATATACAGTGGCCGGACCTGAACTAGTGGCCTACAACGTACCATTTTGCATCCAACAGGTATCAAAAAATATGGCAAAATACCTCCTTCCCCAAGTGAAAAAAAACTCCGATTTCAAAAGCGCGCCCGATCTTTTTGTGGCGCGCTCTTCAAAACGGGGTTTTCTCACTTAAAGCAGGAGGCATTTTGCTACATTTTTTGATACTTCCCGGATGCAAAATGGTACGTTTTTTGCCACTGGATCAGGTCCGCCACTGTGGTTTTTTTGTTCAAAAATTTTTGAGTGTTTGCAATATAGTGTATGCTTCACTGTCAATAACTTTGAAGACCTAATATTTGAAAATTAAAAACTGCGGAAAGGTCTCGGAAAAAACGCCAGCTACAACTACAAAAAGCGAAGAAATTGTGCAAGTTTATGTTTTCACGTCCACTTTCATCGGATTTTTTTTCATGTACTTTAGAAACTTTTGCTGTATTATCCAAACCTGTTGTCAGCGGGATTGCATAGCTCTTCTGCTGTCCGAAATTTCCGATTCCAGGACTTCAACGAGCATTTGAATGGCCCAAAAAAAGGAGGGATTATCACCCTCCACCCTCACTCTTGACTGCACGCCACCCTCTATTCGGCGGTCCGTTTCAGGAAAAATTTTATCGAGAAAAACAGTTTTAGAAAAGTAGTATCTGACAGTTAATATGATATATTAAATATTGTATTGCAACAACTACAATTTTCTTTATTTTTTCGATAAAGCTTTCATTTTCCTGTCCTTATATTCCCTTTTGTGTCGCAATTATACTACAAGTAATCCCAGCACAAAGCTGATACTATAAAGCTCAATTTTTTTTATCATTCTCAACAACCATTCCTATTCAGAAAACTCTTCTTTCTGATTTATTTCACAAAAGAATACAAAACGAAGGCATTTCCTTTAACTTCCGATAAGAACGAAGCATTTTGATGATAAGCCAATAGTAAACTTCCATTATTATTATTCAACATTTTTTATCAATTTTTTGAACCAATATTTCTTTTACTTCCAAGTTTTTTTGACGGAAATAAATCAGCCAGATGGCACGTAAAGTTCGGCCGGCCCGAAAGATCGTATATTACTAAAATCTGGAGGGCACGTAAGTGCATTCAATTCGACGTGAGCCTACGAATCTCTTCGCATAAATATTCGAGATTTTTCCGAAATTTTTCCGAGCTCTATATTGTTTCTCTTGGTTAGAAATTCGTGCCGGAATTTTTTGACAAGTCTTGATGTTGCATGTATTTTTTTTTTTTTGATTTTAAAAATGAAAATACAATTTCAGATTCCTAAACATTCCAAAACATACGATTTTCACCTCCGCTTCCCCTCAGGGCATTATGCTAATAAGCGGTTCCAAAGGGATATGATCGAGACATTCAACGCGCTAGATTTGACCAACTACACAAACGAATACCTCAATTTGACCGAAGAGGTCTGCGATCCATTTTACGTCTTTAAAAACGCCGGTAAATTGCACTTTTTTACAACATTTAACATACATTCCACTATACATTTGAACTCCAAAATTCTTCAGCTAGCCTTTGTCGATATGTGGAAGCGAATCAAGACGCCTGCTCCAGCGGAGGCTACCCTGAGTGGACCCATTATGCCCTGTGTACGGAGGCATTGGCCCTCCGATACGGGCTTTGGGTACCGTTGGCGATACTGTACATGATAATGGCGTTGATGATATTAGGAACGGCGAGCGATGAGTATTTGTGCTCGAGTATTTCTGTAATTGTAAATCAGCTCAAAATCTCGCAGAATGTGGCCGGCGTGACGTTGATGGCGTTTGGAAACGGAGCGCCCGACATTTTCGGAATGCTTGTTGAAGTTGTAGCCGCTGAAAGTCCGAAGGCTGATTTGGCGTTGGGCCAATTGTTGGGTGAGTGTTAATTTTGTTTTTGACTGTGTTTTGCAACCCACGTTTTTAATAGTTTTTGCAATTTACGTTTTTCCAATATTTTTTGTGTCATTTCGTCCATTTTTTGGGCGGAATGTAAAAATACAAAATTTTTGGTTTGTAACACAAAGTGTTAGCCACAGGCGAGAATTTTGACTAATTCCACTGTTTTTCGTTTTCCAATAACTTTTGTGGCTTTTCGTTAACTTTTGAGACGAAATGTCAAACATTTGGATTTGACTAAAAATGCGTTTTTAAACATAAAAAATCTGATTTAAAACAGGACAAAAGTTTGGTTCTGGCTTCTGGCTTTCTCATCTACTCTCAAATTTATCCCATTTTTCAGGAGGTGGTATGTTCGTTACAACGGTGGTTCTGGCACTGATTATTCTCCACAAACCCTTTAAAGTGATGCGTCGTCCGATGATCCGTGATCTCTCCTTTTACCTCATTGCCTTGGCTTGGCTGGTGTTTGTCATCATGTATGACAGTCGAATGTACTACTGGCAGCCGATGGTCCTACTATTGCTTTATGTTATATACGCTGGAATCGTAATTTTCGGGTCGGGCGTGCGGAACGGAAAATTTTTGTGTTTCCGATGGCAAACCGTGCCGAAGTCGCGGATTTCTTCGAGAAGATTGTCGAGAAAACGGTCGACGGTCCTTGGTGGTGAGCTTTCTGTGATGAAAAGTATTTTTTATAGGCCACATTGTAGAATTGGCCATCTCGACGGTGGGTCCGGAGGATGGGGTAGCTGTTACTGTGGCCTCGTGTTCTCCGGGAAAAATATCGCCGGTTCCGCCGAAGCAACCAAGAACAACCTCCTTCAACAACGGCTTATTGACTGTCGATTGTGGAGGAGTAAGTGCGGGCCAGCTTGGGACAAAAAAATAAAAAATGAATCAAGAATTTAGAGGGGAAGTACTCCAAGTGCGACGCTCAGGTTTTGATGACATTTGGCATAAATTTAGAACAATTTTTTTCTAAAATATATGCAAGAATCCTAGCTCGCGCTTTGCAGAAACAACTGAGATTTTTAGGTCAAAAGTGGGCGAAAATTTTGTACTTTTTGCCGACGAATTTTGGCACGAAAGGTTTCATGCCTTTTCTACCGTAGAGGGTAAGGTTTCCACAAACAATCAAAGTGTTTTTTTCTCTGTCCGCTCTCCGTGTTTACTCTTTCGGCGTCAAAGATCGTTCAATATCTCGGCGGTGCCCGAAAAGCGCGAGCTAAAACTTTCAGGAATTAATATTTAGTTCATGCCCGACGTGTGTTCAAAATTTGAAGAAAATCTGAGCGTCGCACTTGGGGTACTTCCCTTGTTATTTGGGTATCTAACACACATGGTATACGTATTATAGATCGGTATAATAGATCGCCCGGAAGGGCAAAAGCCCTGCTATTTCTTGTATATAGGATGACAAGCCAACTTTTAGCCTTGCAAGTTTTTTTTGCTTGCAGCAATCAAAACAATGGCTTGTCAAATGCGAAAGATCGAATATATATTCATCCCAGAGAACCCTAACAAGCCACTTTTTACAGATAAACAAACACCGTTCCACCAGCACCCTGTCTCGCCGCAGCAACATTACAATTGTTCCTGTGGGCGAGCCGGATGATGACGTTATGACGCCCCGCCTCTACCGAGACCACGGCAAGTTCTTCACCGACGAAGTGGACAGCGATGACACCAGCTGTGAGTTGGTTGAGGACGCCTTGGACAACGCGTCAGTGACTTCTTCCTCGCCCAACACCAGCTACGGCTCCATCACCCCCATAACGGACGAGCCGAAGGGAATACTGAAGAGGAAATACAATGACTACAGCAAAAAATTGAAACACGCCTACGACAAATGGTATGAGGAAAAAATGGCGAACGAGCCGTGGTATGGAAAGGTTATCGCATGCCTGCGATTGCCGTGCGGTTTGATTTTGTGGGCCACAACGCCCAGTACAAATATGGGATGGAATAAATGTGTAGCGGTGCTGCACTGCTTTGCGTCGCCGATCTTTGTTCTTTTCGCGTTTGAAGGTGAGTGGGAGGCTGGTAAAAAGGGAGAGGGTAAATATTCTCTTCGAAAGAGAGGTGTAATCCTATCGGGAAATAATGAGTTGTGATCATTATTTTCCCGACAGACTGATAGCAAAATAGGACGGCTCAGATTTTTTTTGATTTTCCTGGAGCTACAGTGGATGACCTGATGCTGTGGCAAAAAACGTACCATTTTGCATCCAGGAAGCATCAAAAAATGTGGCAAAACACCTCCCTCTGCAAGTAAAAAAACTCAAATTTCAAAAGCGCGACCGCTCTTGGAAAAAGTTCCTTATTCTGGCCACAACAAAGGTATTCCGCGAACTGCGCCCAAGCTTGGGAACGAAAGTTAGGAAAAGAAGGCTTCGGCCTAACTGGCAGTGAATTACGGTAATAGCTCTATAGTTTGAAGGGTACCTACGAAGGCGGTGACGACTCATTTAGTTCTATACGGAGGCAATAAGTTTAGTTCCGGACATGTTTCATCGTATAAAATGCAAAAATCGCAGGCTGCAACCGTTTTGTAGGGGTAATGTGGTACGTAAAAAAGAAGGTACCTCACTAACTGAAACCACTGTCCGGGCATTGACAACAATGAATTGAGCCAGCACGCAAAAGTTGGGCTAATTCTGACCAGTTTCCGCAAAGTTATAAGTTGTGGCCAGAATAAGGAACTTTTTTCCCCGCTCTTTTGTGAGGAAAAAGGGAGCGCCCTTCAAAACGAAAATTTTAGCTTGGAGAGGGAGGCATTTTGCCACACCTTTGATACTTCCCGGATGCAAAATGGTACGTTTTTTGC
Source organism: Bursaphelenchus xylophilus (assembly GCA_904066235.2). Taxonomy (NCBI): domain Eukaryota; kingdom Metazoa; phylum Nematoda; class Chromadorea; order Rhabditida; family Aphelenchoididae; genus Bursaphelenchus; species Bursaphelenchus xylophilus. Next base: position 9,771,535 of record CAJFCV020000004.1, read on the forward strand.
CACTGGATCAGGTCCACCGCTGTATATATTCTCAAACTACGTGAAAATACATTTTCAGCGGTTGCGTAAAAGAAGACCTTACGGTCACATCTAAAGCATGTTCATATTTTCAGTAGCCACAATGAATCCTCATCCAGACGGGCCGGATCTGTGGGTGTATTGTTTCGTCGTATCGACGATCCTCGCCATTGCTGTGTATATCATCACCTCCGAAGACAAGGAGCCCAAATACCTCAAGGTAAGGTCGTCGTCAGACTCACAACCCAAATGTTTCGCTTCCAAAACACATTTTACTTTGCGATTTTCTTTCAGTACATCCAGCCCTACACCAGTTTCATCGTCTCCGTCGCATGGGTCTATTGGATGGCGGCGGAGATTGTGAATGTTGTGATGATGATCGGAGTGGTCAGCCGGATTTCCCATGTTGTTCTCGGGTTGACGGTGCTCGCGTGGTCCAACAGTCTTGGCGACGTTGTGGCTGATTTGGCGGTGGCCAAGCAGGGATTTCCGAGAATGGCGATTTCGGCTGTTTTTGGAGGACCTTTATTGAGTAGGTTGAAAAATGAGGCCTAATCATGATTTGGAAACGAAATTTTTTCCTAGTCAGATAACTTTTTGGCTAGCCAAGTTAGCAAAAAGTGATTTTCCAGTTACTGAAAAAACACATTGTATACACTGGAACAGGTCCCCTGCCGTACGTGATTTTGCATTTTGTATGTATATCACAATTGATGCGAGCAAAAGTTTTCATGGATCGCTTTTGCCGTCTTTTGCACTTTACATTATAAATCGATCAACCCGTATTATGGGGCAATATTTATGGTAGAAAAAGGCCAAAAAATAATAATTTAAAACATGAAATTTCAGACCTCCTCATGGGCTACGGCCTCTCGTTTATGATCGCCTGCCTCAAGGGCCGGCATCCCATCAAAATCGACCAGGGCAACCTGCAAAAGTTGCTGATGATCTTCTTCCTTTGTTTTTCCTTGATCTCAACCATGGTGTTTTTAGTCGTTCAAAAGTTCCACACCACTCGACTGCACGCTTACTTTTTACTCGCATTGTATGCAGTCTTTATTGGGGTAAATTTGCTGGTGGAATCGCATGTCATAAGCCTTTAATATCCTTTAATATTTTTTGTAAGAAACCTTTTAACTGTACATTTCCTGTCTCATCGTTTTCAAGCCTATATTACATTGTACAACATATCCCAATGCAATCAAAAACTCTGTCTCACCGGTTCGAATATCATGATATACGGTAATTTAGTCATAAATCGCCTTCAAATTGTGAGTGAAGCTCATAAAGTGCCTTGTAACAGTGCTACTTGCTGAAAAATCACTTTGCTAATATTTCTGTTTATTCGTGTAATTTAGTTGTAATAAACTGTTATACAAAATAAATTATTGATGTGTATGAGGGATGGTGGGCGATAAGAATGGTTTTTGATGAGTTATTTTTAACTGTAAGTGATTTCCGTTTGGAAACGGACATGATAATTGAAACTGAGCGCGGATTGAAGTGAATTGGTGACTTGGCGAAGCATTAGGCCCGAAATCGTAACTCCTTCGATCTGAAAGTACGCTTTGTTGAACTAAGGACATTATAGGCCAGCTGAAAAACCAAAAACCTTCAGTAGTGTTCCAGGAAAAAAATATGGGATCGAAGGTGTTCAACGTCCGGAAAGGCATATACGATTATTTTATGGACGAAAATGCAGAAATGAGGGATTTTTAGCGCCAAAAAAGTTATCGCCGGAAGGTCAAACATACGTCTTCCCACACATAGGAGTGAGGGGGTTGATCCAGTGGCAAAAAACGTGCCATTTAGCATCTGGGAAGTATAAAAAATGTGGCAAAATGGTTCCCTCTCCAACTGAAAAAACATCGGTTTGAAGTGCGCGCCCTTTTTCCTCACAAAAATATTATAGCGGGCGCGCTTTTGAAATCTGAGTTTTTCCACTTGGAGAGGGAGGTATTTTGACACATTTTTTGATGCTCCCTGGATGCAAAATGGTACGTTTTTTGCCACTGGATCAGGTCCCCACTGTAAGTTCAGCCTGAGAGACTCGATCTGAACTTGAAGTTGTTCTAGCAACTCTTTCTTTTCTTATGCATTCATTATCATAAATATTACCTGCGCATTCGCATTCACAATATTAGTCCTTTGCGTGTACGTGCCGAATGTCTTTGTGGCGCACATTGCAACCGGAACAGCGGCAGCTGGAGTGATAATCATGGTGATGGCGCCCGACTCCAACAGCCCAAAGTCTGTATTGGCCATGGTCATTGTTGGCAACGGGGCCGTGCCAGCGACGGTTTGGCAATTACTAATCTCCTGCGGAGTGTAGCCGGTTGTAACCCGGACTCCTTGAGTGGGGATGTTGTTTTGAGAGAGGGCACTAATCACCTAGACAATTGATATTTGTTTAGTCATCAAAATTGATCTGTTTTGTCATCAAAATCTGTTGTTACGGACAAGACTTAAATTTTCGGAGCAAAAAATATGTTTTATATTCTATGTTTCACTGTTTGTTCGCACTTACAGCCGCCTGAATATCTCCTTGAGCCTGGATTAGAGCGTCTTGCTGAGTCAGAGGCTGGCCGGGGAAGAATTGGCCGGTTTGTTGGGCGTACGTTACGGGATAAGTCCATGCAGCTGGCGGAGACATAGTCCAGCTTAACGTGGGATTTGTGAAAATTCTGCCGTCGTCGCCTGGAAATTGAATTCGGGCAATTATTTCAAATGAAAAAATCAAGAGAAAATTAAAAAATCTCAAAAAATTTTTGCTCTAAAATTAAATACTAAGATGTGTGAATTTGAATAAACTTACCAATACCACCACTACAACTCCAAGCCTTTTGAATCACCAAAAAAATCAAAAAAAGGAACAAGTATTTTCCAGCCATCTGACCAATCTACAGTAACCCAAAGAAGAGAAAAATAAGCAAAAGTTTACTTTGACTTCCAGAAGTCGTTGTCCTTTTATATAAAGCCATATTCGGTTTTACGACGGCTCCAGTCATCCCTTTTTAGCGAAAAGAAACTTTTCTCGGCCGTATTTTTGAATGGAGCCAGTGAATCAGCGGATAAAACCTGAAGATCCCGCGGGTTTTTATGACCACTCAATGTTTCGAAGTGTCTCTATTCCATTGATCAAATAATGCCTCAGGCGAAAAAACTACAAAAATTTTTGAAGTCTTACTTGCTGTCTAGGACCTTTGTAAAGCGAAGAAAAGCAGAAGAAAAAAAGAGATTTCGTTAAAAGAATATACAACCTACAGTGAGGGACCTGATCGAATGGCAAAAAACGTATCATTTTGCATCCGGGAAGTATCAAAAATGTGGCCAAATGTCTCCCCCTCCAAGTGAAAAAACTTCGGTTTGAAGTTTCCCTCACAAAAGAGCGGGCATGCTTTTGAAATTGGAGTTTTTTCACTTGGAGAGGGAGGCATTTTGCTACATTTTTTTAATACTTCCCGGATGCAAAATAATACGTTTTTTGCCACATTTTTTGATACTTCCTGGATGAAAAATAGTGCTTTTTTTGCCACTGGATCAGGTCCCTCACTGTAGGTCCTCTCGCAAAAAACAATTTTTAGCAGGAGAAGGCTCTTAACTTTTTTGACTGCATACTTATTGGCCACAGATAAGGATCCCAGACTCTAAAAGTGTTCATAGATTTGTTTGTTCATAATATTTTTGCTGATGAATTTTGCTCCATTTATAAAGTTTAAGGCCGCCCGACTGGCAGTATAAATAGCGACATCCAGAAAGAAGAGGATCATAGCTTGAAATGCAACTGCTTCTTGTTCTCTTCTTTGTTTTCGGGTTTCTGGCAACAACCGCAGCGGACTGTGGCGCCAGAGCCTTTGGACGTAAGTGCGGGTCCGTTCGCAAAGCCGCTGATGTGATTTTTGCGAATGCATGTGCGAAAAAATCAGGGTCGAGTGAGGAGAGCCCAAAAATGCCTATTGCACGGTGCATAAAGCGGCAAATTGCTTTTTGCACCAAGTGTAAGGTGCACATTTGTTTTCTCACAGACCATGCCATAAAAATCACTCAAGGGACTTTGCGAATGGACTAGTAAAAAATACTAATAAAAAACCACTGCCAAATATATAATTTTTCAAAGTGAAAGTCTTATCCGTCTTGCTGACCTTGATCCTTTCTGTGGCTACAGTGGCGGACCTGATACATTGGTCAAAAACGTAACATTGTGAATCCGGGAAGTATCAAAAATGCAACAAAATACCTCCTTCTCCAAGTGAAAAAAACTCCGATTTTAAAAGCGCGCCCACTCTTTCTGAGAGGAAGCGCGGGCAGTTAAAACAGTTTTTTAGTTAGAGAGGGAGGCATTTTGCTACATTTTTGATGCTTCTCGGATGCAAAATCATACGTTTTTTGCCACTGGATCAGGTCCCTCACTGTAACTTGTAAAATCTCTGACGGTATTATTGTGAGTACTAATGCAGTTTGATTTTAGCGTGTGGCGCCAAGAACGAATGCCCACCAAACTATGTTTGCAGCGGGAAAATTTGCTGTGAGTTTTGTTTATAACTTTGAGCAAATTTGTTTCAATTCTGACAAAAGTTTTAGGCCTGAGCACAAAGTCTCGTAAAAACGCCAAGACTGGATGAAAAAAAACTATTGCCGAGGAAATGAAAGAATTTCTAAACGTCATCACATGTTTTTACGGCAATAAAGTTTAAATTGTTCGTTATATAAATAAAAGGAAACTGTTATTAGTGGAAGACCCCAAGGATGTTGGTTCACAAGGCCTGGCATGGTGAAAATTGTACTTCTAAAAGAAAATCATGTACTTACATCTTGCAGATCCATTCCAGCCCAACTTGTTTCTCTACTTGGCCTGACGATCATTTTATACGAATAAACACGTTTTATCGTATAACTTGTCGCTTAGATTAATCCATGACAACTCGGGGCAAACAATATGCTAGAAGTCTGTTCTAACGCTGTTGAATGAATGCGCCACAATTAACCTTATTTCAGCCATTCGATATACCTTACTGTAGAACCATTACTCATCGCAAATATGATGACAAATACTTCATTACTTTGTATTTGCTTAGTTTTTCCGCAGAATCATCTATAGTCTGCTTGAAACAAAACAGACGAGTACAATTCTCAATTTTTTTTTGATATTTAATAAACGTCATATCGCTATAAGAAGGTTACCCTTACCGTAATTTATTTGTAAGTCTGTGCAAATAACCTTCGAAAAAATTTGAGGTTTAGTCTTTTTAACTCCAATTGAAGCCGACTTCAAGATCATAAGTTCAGCCTGAGCAAGGGAGCCATCTTTTTGTGGGTGGAGTTGAGTCCTAATGTTTGCCAAACGTCCAATGATAAGTCTGTTCGTTTATTATAAAAAGGAAGACTGGAGATATTTCCTTCGCCACCTGATACCAGCACATCCAATATGAATTCAGCTGCTGTACTCTTGCTACTGTATTTTCTGGGTCTTCAAGCCTTCATCGAGGCTCGCCCACCCGCCGCCGAGCCGGCTCTGGAAGCTGTCAACATTGTGAAACGCCAGTCCGATGGAGATTGGGATTCTCCGAGAGGTGGCGGGAGCTACGGCGGTCGAGGATCTGATGGCGACTGGGATGCGTGGTACTTCTCTAAGCCGAAGACATACAACGACGGTTGGTGGCCCTAAAAAATTGTGGGTGTTGTATTCCAGGAAACTGTTGAATAAAAGGATAGTATTTTGAATGTATTTGTAACATATCGCATCACGAAACCTGAGAATTAGTGTTTAGGTAGCTCGTGCTTTCCATAATGTTCCTCAAATTAATCAAATGGGAACTGGCGAAGATGAGTGTTTTTATCTCTGAACGCTCTTCACGATTCGCACACTCTCTCGACCACAAAGGTCGTTCAATATCTCTGGTGTCTCACGCAAGATTTTTCACTAATTCATATGTGGCATGTGCAATAAGTGTGTTAAGAATTATAAAAAATGTGAGCGTAGCACTTGGGGTAATTCCCTCGTGATATTGTTTATTGGGATATCCTGAGTTGGACTTCCTGAATTTTCCGATTGGCTTCAGTTGATTACTTCGGAAGTTAAATTTGTGCATCAATAACTCGATCAACAGCAAGGGTTATTGCTGTCAAGACTTAGATATAAGTCGAGGTCTAATGAGGCCATTAACTTGCCCGCTACTCCAAGTGTCAACTACCCCTAATAACCTGGAGGAGACACACCGCAAGTTCGAATCCGCAAGTTCGAATGCCTAAATGACTAAAGTTCGAACGACCTCCAGTTCGAACTATCTAATGTTCGAATGACCGTAACTTTGAATAACCTAAAGTTCGAATGACTAAAGTTCGAAAATGAAAAAAAGTTAATTAATATTTAAATTATAATTTGCATATAATTATTTTGCAAAATACACTTCCTCTTCAATCATTCATTCATCCTCTACGATGGAGGTTGGTTGACCGACAACGAACGCGCTGTTCTTCATGTCGACCTGATCAAGATTCGTCATGGCGCCAATCCAACTGTGTCTTTCTCGGGATTCGTGGCTTTGTGTGGTGGATTTTGCTTTCTTCATAACAACTGGAGGTCGTTCGAACTTTAGTCATTCGAACTTTAGGCATTCGAACTTGTGGTGGGTCTCCTTTGTCGGGAACGCCTACCGCAAGTTCGAAAAACCCCAAGTTCGAAAACCAAAAGTTCGAATGCCGCAAGTTCGAATGCATTTTTTATATTTTCAAATTTCGAACTTCCGGTTTTCGATCTTTTAGTTTTTCTAATTTGAGGTTTTTCGAACTTCTAGTATTCGAACTTGCGGCATTCGAACTTGCGGCATTCGAACTTTTGGTTGTCGAACTTGGGGTTTTTCGAACTTCCGGTAGGCGTTCAACCTGGAGACCACAACTAGAGAATTTTAGCTGAAAAACTACGAACTCACGATAATTCGATTCCAATGAGCTTGGACCACCACCGGAATGTATCAAGGGGACTTCCAACAAATCACAAATTGGTTTATTTTTACTCAAATGAGTGACCGAAAAGCGATCGGTTCATTACACGTATATCAAAATATTCGTCGGTTTATGCTAATTTCTGGGAATTCTTCACGGAATCGTGACATTGCCTACTCTCCCCTTTGTTGCCGATGCGAGGGATACAAAGCATGAATGCAAAGAAAAAAAACCGATTACATCCATAGAGTTTTTTTAAAAGTTGACAGTACAAATTTCCCGATTTCTTAACAGGTGGATTATGACGCACATCAACCCCATACGTGCACAACCTCTCCGAAAACAAATCCCAGTTAATCTGTAGATCAGACCACTGAAACAGCGTTTATTCTCTTTACATGCTCTTTGTGAATAGGTTCTCCGCCTTGACCCAGGTTGCTCTGCCGATTGATCTCTCAGAAAACAAAAGTGCACCTTACACTTGGTGCATAAAGCAATTTGCCACTTTATGCACCGTGCAATAGGCTTTTTTGGGCTCTCCTCACTCGACCCTGATTTTTTCGCACATGCATTCGCAAAAATCACATCAGCGGCTTTGCGAACGGACTCGTACTTACGTCCAAAGGCTCTGGCGCCACAGTCCGCTGCGCTTGTTGCCAAAAGCCCGAAAACAAAGAAGAGAAAAAGAAGCAGTTGCATTTCAAGTTAAATATGATCCTCCTCTGGCTGGATATAGCTATTTATACTGCCAGTCGGCCGGCCTTAAACATACTGCTCGGAAGACTTTGCGTCGCTGAAGAATGCCCTAATACCTAATTGTAAGAAGAGTATCTGAAAGTTTGGAAATATTTGGTCGGGCTGCAGTAAGTTTATAGGATAGTCTGCCACAAATAACGGGCGTTCCCTGTCCTGAAAAGGCAAGATCAGAGACTCTAAACAGGGTTAATCCCGAAAATCTGATAGTCCTCTACAAGACTTCAGACTTCCACAATCATCGGCTTGTTAGAGCGGCCTTTACTTTTATTTATGTGGGTCATATTGCACTGCTAACTGATCTGCGGTTTATTTCGTAAAAAATAAATTTTCTACAGTCTTTACAACAATATGTAATAACATAACTTCCACGAGGATTACTGTCCGTATTTGCAGACCCCACAGGTCTGAATGCACGTCTTCAACATAAACGCCGTATACTGAGTGCCGGGTTTGCAGTACTGCGTGAATTGGGCGCAATTGATGGCTCCATCCACGCACCAATGCGCTGTGGTGCTTTTGGAAGTTTGAGTGACGGCAGTGGAATCACTCGGCAAGCAGAGGGCGAACAGGACCATGAACACAAGCAAAAGCTGCATCTTAGTTGATGTCAGTCCGTGGGGATGGTAATTCGAACTCGTCGCAGCAAAAGTCGCAAAAATGCAGAATGGCGATTTGAGCGCGAGGACCGATAATATTCAATAAGGCTGGGTCTGTGGCTCCTTTTATATCAACCCGGCAAGGGTTCACTTTTTGATCCGCATGGTTTGGGAACGTTAAAGCCATATGTTTCGTTTTTTGAATGTTTAACTACCTGCTAAATAAACTTGCTATTGAACTGGAGTGTAGGTGACGTATGCCCATCATCAAGCACTCGCGATGCCATCCCGGTATTCTACTAGATAAATGTGTGTAATTCAGTTTCAACAATCCGTCCAGAACGTTCACCTTTATCGGGTATCTGGCTTCATTGTTTTTGTTTGTAATATATGTGTAGGTATACTCGTAAAGTTTTCACCCCCTTTCTGACTCGGTCTAAAGCGTACCAATTCGGACAAAATTTGTATGTGTGGCCTACTGACGAATTATATAGTAACAAAGAATGTCATAACTGGCAACCCATAGAACTGTGTTTCTAAACCCAGGGGCAATTTCGGGAAAAAAACTTTTACCATCTCACCCCGGCCATTTAAAAAACATATATCGCCAGCGGTGCAGGCCGAACCTTTTGCAATCAACGCCCCATACCATAAGTTGACGGCGTCACGTCCGTTGCGTTCAACTGGCACGTTGCTGGTTGACGATTGCCTCGGAACAGTCATGGCTGGGCTTGGTTCGGCATGATTGATCTAGAAAGTAAAGGTAGACGAGACCTGAAATTAAAGTAGAAGTAAACGTTAGAGGTAGTTCCTGGAAATCCCTAAAATATCCGGCTCAAAAACGTTGGGTGTGTCATCTCTGGCACTAATAACGCCTATTTTTCGAAAAATATTTTTTCAAAAGAGCCGGAGCCGGACCCCTTTTCGAATTTTGCACGGGAGCCGGGTGGCGGAGCCGGAGCCGAAATTTTTTCCGTGGCTATAGGAGTGGAAGGGAAAAGTACAGAGATAATTTACAATAGACAGTTTGGGATCATTTTGATAGAAACAGGCAGACGGAGGTGGTTGTTCGGCTGTTCTCCTTGGACAGCGGCAATCTCTGGCTATAACCATGTGGTTTAGATGTGTAATCACCTGCATTAACTGTATCTTTTCGCAAGAAGTACATGGTGGTCTGACTGGATTCGTTGATTCGGCGCATACCGTCTTGTCATGCCTTGCGTTGCTATGACACTTTTTTTTACTAGCTCGTCAGTAGACGACACACCAAATTTGTTCCGAATTAGTACACACTGGACCGAGTTAGAAGGAGGTCAAACCTTTTTATGCGGAGTATAATTGTACCTCAGCCACTCTCTGACTTACCACTCAACCTCAAGCTTTTATATTACATGGTAATTTATTAACTGCTGCTGCCTTTTACTCCTTAAAAATAAAAAATCTTCATGTTCTGTTTACAAATTCTGTTCAGGTATCTTGGATCGACTATTGGCCGTATTTGCACACTCCGCAGGTCTGAATGCACTTCCTCAACATGAAGGCCGTATACTGCGTGCCGGGCTTGCAGTACTGCGTGAACTGGGCACAGTTGATGGCCCCATCCACGCACCAATGTGCTTTGCTGGGAGTGGTGGGCGTGGTTGGGGTGGTGGGGCTTGTCTTCTTCTTTTTCTCGTCACTGCTACTTCCGAAGCCGAGGAAGTTGCCGCGGAAGATCACCTTTCGTGGACCTGAAGATAGTGATCGTCAGCAGCAATGTTAAGTGTTTTAGACGCGGCAGCTTGCATAAAACTTTATCTATTACAAAAAACGCGAGCTTTTATTTCATGTTGTCTTGGCCAACGAAAATTAGATCATAGTCATTGAGAGGGCAGACGTCATTCGACGCAGATTTGACCAAAATTAACTCCAAAAATTGACAAATATCTTTTCGAAATTGAAATTAATTCAGCAGGAATGAACCAGCTGTGTAAACCTTGTCGTTTATGCATCCTTTTCTGCCGAAACAAAGGAAAAAACTGTAGGTTACGTAAATCCACTCGCGGCTCAAAGTCCAGAGAGCTCGTCGCTGCATGTAGCACTCTGGAAAAATCACTGCGAAAAACGGGAATCCGTAAAGAAAACTATCCGAAATTCAGGGTTTAAGGATATCTGCCACCAATTTAGAGTACTGTTTTAAGAAATATGTAAGATTCCAAGTTTGCACTTTGCAGAAGCAACCAATTTTTTCCAAGGTTCGTGAAAATGTGGCATTTTTTGCGAGGTTAGGCGTGAGAAGTTACCGCACAGCGCACGTCAAACTGAAGTATGGCGAGACAACACCGTCGCACGTCAAACTGCGATAATCAAAAAAAAAAAAAAACAGTCCGGTGAATGGATTGGCAATTTGAAAACAGTCCGGTGAATGGATTGGCAATTTGCCAAAAAAGACACGAAAAAACGTTTTGTCGGTGAAGAAATGGGGAATTTTTGGGGCGAGAGAGTACGCTTTTGCGTGTCTTTTTTCTCTCTTTCTCTGCGAAATCAAGACGAAGTGTAAAAAATCGGTAGCGAAGGGTCTATTCCGGTCACCGGACTTCTCAGTTTACGTGCAGCGTTCTGTACTTTCTTGACAAATGAAATATGTAAATCGGACACCGATTTTTTCGGATTTTTTTCGTGGGCGACATTTACGGCAGTCTAGCGAGCGCATGCTATAAGAATGAAATATCAAAGGAAAAAAATAAAATAAAAAATTTGCAGTGATTATAGAGCAAAAAGAGGTCTTTCCAGCCATGTCACTTTTTGCAACTTTTATACAAAACTGAATTGTTAATAAAATGAAGTAATCAGCGCTGAAAAATGACCGACTTTGGATTTTCGGCGCCAAAAGACGCCCTTAGGCGTAATTTTATGTACAAGTGAGACGTACCACCACCTGCGGAATTTAATTCTCTACAACATATCCAAAAATGAAAAAATTTCACTGCTTTTCCGTCGACTTATACGTCACAAAACCCTTATATTCTCAGGAATTCATAGGATTATATTTGTTTAATTTTTTCGGGACTTCTACGTGGCTTTTTGTATACTTTTGTGCTAACAATAACCGAGTTTACTTTTTTTGTTTTTGATAAAAAACAAAAAAGTTATAAAATGGCAAAAAACAGACTTACAGCAGATGTTGGATCTACACTCATAATTCTGCGGACAGGCACCTTGAATGCAGGCTGAAAATAACGCGATCATCATGGGTTCTTTGTATATTTTGCTGGGCTCAGAGCTCCTTATCGAAGAGTTAACGAAAACAAAATAAAATGTAAAAAGATTGTGGACTACCGATAACTTTTTTTAAATAGTAAAACCTAAATATTCCTACAAATCGTCCTTTTAATAACCCACCTCCCAGAGCGTTGCCGCAGACCCACGTGGGATCGGGCGTTGTGGCCGCACAAAGGCCGAACAAAGCCAGTGACATGCATAACCACTTCATTTCGGATAATAACATCCATCATCCGTTTGCTCCCCTTTTATATACAGCTCGGGGATGAAGTTTGAAGTTTGCATATGGATCAAGTTTTCAGACCGGGCCCGCTGCGGAAATATTGTTGGAAAAGTTTCGCATCGGCAAAAAATGGATCTGTTTGGATTAGAGTGCCTGAGGCCAAGTTTGGGCAATGAGAACAGCCTCACGGGATGAAGAAAAAGTTGGGCAGGTGTGAGAGAGCATACAGAGAAAAATGCGGACTTGTAAATTGATCAAAGCCGGCTGCGCAAACGGTTGTATTTGCGTATTTGACCGAGTATTCTGCTGCCCAAAGGGCCTAATAAAAGATCGAGTTTAAGTGAACAATTTTAAGTGAACTTGTAATTTAAACAAAGTTTTTTTTTTTTCGGTTCGGACGTCAACGCGACTGCAATGTCTATAAGAAAAAATGAAGGTCTTGCCAACATCAAATGACATACTGTTTTTTTAGAATACCCACAAAAGTTAAAGTACATTGACCGGCCGCTTCGTTTTTTATTTGTTAATGGTGTCTATCAAGCAGGGGAAGCGTGTTTTGCAGAGCCAAGCCAACGACCTTCGGCCAGGGATTAAGATCCGCAGGCCGGCCCGGTTGATCTTTTTTGAGCTAGAAAAGACATCAATTGCATTATTAAAACTTGAAAATTTTTACTTACTTCTGTATTAAGCACAAAAAACTTTATGTATTATGCACTTAAAGAACAACCGTGTTTGTTGGTTTCATAGATCGCGTGAGCTTCACGCGGTTTGTATAGCCGGCAGCGTTCAAAAAATGAATTACGCGGCATTCAGTAAGCCGAATTCGAAGCAACCCAAGTGATCTGCAATTACAGAAAGGACAATACGTAATACTGAAACAACACGCTCGCAGAAAATGGATACAACAAAGAAATAACACGGCAATTGATAAGTCTATGGTTACCCCATAAACCAGACATGAGAGAAACACAAGCGACAGCGGATAATGGCGTAAAATTGGTTCTTACGGCCGCTGAAATTGTCGGTTATGGGTAGAGATTGCCACGGTCAAAATTTTGGCTCCGGCTCCCGGGCAAAAAATTTAAAAAGGTCTCCTGCTCCGAGCTCACATGAAAATTTTTTTTAAAAGTATTTTTCCAAAAATTAGAGTTATTATTGCCAGGGATAACGGTTTTCCTCGAGAGGAACCCCTCGTTGAGAGGAACCCCTCATCGAGAGGAACCCCTCGTCGAGAGGAACCCCTCGCGAGGGGTTCCTCTCGATTTTTCCGAATATGGAGGAAATTTGTCGATGTAGGGGGTTTCAAAGGTCGATGTAGGGGGTTTCGAGGGCGGGGATTTCAAAAATGATGTTAATTTTTTCTGATTTTTACTTTTTTTCTTAACTAGTAGTGTTAAAAAGTAATTTTTGGAATTTGTTCTATAAATACTCGATTTAGGGGTTTTCGAGGGTGCTGATTTCGAAAATCATGTTAGCTTTCCTCTTTATAGTACTATCTGGTACTATGCAGTACGAGGTGAAAATATGGCTTTTGGCGTTAATGGTGTTGTTTTGATGCTTAGTACTCCTCAAAAACACGTTTTAAATAACTGGTACTGTTTAGTACCGTCTGGTACTATGTAGTACAAGGTAAAAATTTGGCCTTTAGGTGTTAGTGGTGTTGTTCTGTTGCTTAGTACTCCTATTTTCACCTTGTACTACATAGTACCAGACGGTACTAAACAGTACCAGTTATTTAAAACGTGTTTTTGAGGAGTACTAAGCATCAAAACAACACCATTAACGCCAAAAGCCATATTTTCACCTCGTACTGCATAGTACCAGATAGTACTATAAAGAGGAAAGCTAACATGATTTTCGAAATCAGCACCCTCGAAAACCCCTAAATCGAGTATTTATAGAACAAATTCCAAAAATTACTTTTTAACACTACTAGTTAAGAAAAAAGGTCAAAATCAGAAAAAATTAACATCATTTTCGAAATCCCCGTCATCGATTACCTCTATATCCAACATTTCCTACTCGGGGGTTCCTGTCGACGAGGGGTTCCTCTCAACGAGGGGTTCCTCTCGACGAGGGGTTCCTCTCAACGAGGGGTTCCTCTCAACAAGGGGTTCCTCTCGACGAGGGGTTCCTTTCGATGGCATTCAGGGATAACACACCCAACGTTTTTGCAACGCATCCTACCCAGTATTTTTCAAGCCATTTGTTTTAACAAGACTGCGAAATTTTTACTTTTCTGAATGCTGAGAAGCCTCCACTTTGGGTTCGGGAGCCGGAGCCGCACCCAAAATTTCCGGCTCTGGCTCCCGGCTCGGAGGCGGGCGCACACTTGCGGGCAACCACTTTGCGGGCAAATTTTTTTCGGGCAGCCACTTTGCGGGCTACCGACATTTGCGGCCAGCACCGGCATTTGCGGTCAGCCTGGGACATTTGCGGGCAGCCGACGCCTGATTGTGAGGGTAACAGGGTGGACATGGAAAAATTACTATGATATTTTGGAAATTTGCCGACATTTGCGGGCAACCGGTGCTTGAGGATAACAAGGTGTAGGTGGAAAAATTACAGCGATATTGGAAGTTTTCCGACATTTGCGGGCAGGAAATACTTGGAGGAATCCGACATTTGCGGGCAACAGTTCCAAAAGTTCCAATACAATCTGTGTGATTATTTTTTCCTGTTGCCCGCAAATGTGACCCCCCCAAATTTTGCCCGCAAAGTGGTTGCCCGCAAAAAATTTGCCCGCAAACTGGTTGCCCGCAAGTGTCGCGACGCCGGCTCGGAGTCGGAGCCGCTCAGAGCCGGAACCAAGAGCCGGCTCCCGAGCCATGACAATCTCTGGTGCCATGGCAAAAGCGAGTTGCAGTGCGCGCATAATCAGGCAAAAACAATAGCGGCGTAGTTGAAAAAAGCCTACGTCTCTGTGGTATTTTGATTCGCGGTGCAAAAACGAAAAGTGCACGGTGCAAATTTGGGGAAATCTATTCACCGTGCATCTTACCGCGCGACAAAAAGTCTATTCATTTATAAAAATATTATACTATTATGTATAGCCAACAAGCCGTAAAACTGCAATATTAAGAGTGGGTCGACTGACAATACGCCGACTCAACCCTCAAACGACACATACTGTTCGGTCTCGCCGAATATACGTATGTAAATACAAAATTTCGTCACTACCAAATGGAGAGAAAGCACAGCCCGTTTGCATTCTATTCTTGGACCCCAAACAGATCGTACATGGCCCCGGGGTTCAATCGTCATATTGGGTCAAGAACATCAATGAAACTTGGGCACTTGTGCAAACCGATTACTGAGCATGTTCACAGATAATGCGAGGTTGAATAAACAAAAGAGAATAACGAGTAGCATGTATAAAAGAAGTTGTTGAATATTGAGAGCCACAAGTCCAGTTGTTTCAATTTTTTCTACTTAAATATGAGGATCATTTCAATTATTGCCATTTTAAATATTGTGTTCGTAGAGGCCAGCGTATGTCCCGACGCGCAAACGGCGGCTGGACGTAGGTTTTTGGACGATCCAATTGTCTTTAGGCCTTTTAAAATACCGGGAAGTCTTAAAATAGCAAACGGTAAAAGATGAAAAATCCATGGCTTTTGACTGAATTACTTTATTGAAAAAAATCACCGAACTTAAGCCTGCTGTAAAGAAGCTTCGTTTGCCGAAATTAAGACGAACTTATATCCTTCTTTTCAGCGTGCTTCGAAGGAGAATGCATTGATGGTTACACCTGTACGAATGGCGGATACTGCTGTATGTGTAAATTATTTGGTGTTTCGTATTTACTGCATAGCAATTTCGCATCAAATTATACGATGATTCTTCTCATACCCAATTTCAGGCCCCATAGTCGAAAGAGTAGCCGCCGTTCTAGATTCTTCATCTTCATCCGATGATGTTATTCGTCTTCATACGAAGACTACAACCAGAAAAAAGTTCACTCTGACGCTTCCTGTCGATTGTAAGGATGGTGCGGTGAACTGCGGCATGTTTACGGGCTATTGCCGTCCCGGAACTGAATACTCGTCGTGCATGCAGACACATTGCCGGAAAACCTGCGGATACTGCGTCCAGGGATGATTGTAAAAATTTGCACTGCCTATTTAAAGATCCTTGAAACACGATTTTTGAGTCACTGAATCAGCCGTGGACATACAATAGAAAAAAAACGATTTTGAGAATTTTGTTTTAAAATGGCCGAAGGTGCCCTGCTAACACATTACCGAAATATTTTTGCCCATTCTTCTGTTAACCTACCGTAATTTGCAAAGAATTGTATGCTTATTAACAAATGTAAAAATAAGCTGTGGCACTTCAGAAAGAAATTTTTTATGGCCGTTTTTTTGCGGCCGAAGAACGGTTTTGCTCTGTTACAGTAACCCGATCGCCAAAATTCCACTTCCGTTGGAATGACAAGGTACCAAAACCTATACATCACCGTTTTTAAACCATTTACGATGCGTATTTGTTGAGTAAAACCCGATTACTGTAAAATCACACCTTTGTATTTAAATTACGGTAGGTTAACGGGGGAATTAGGCAAAAATACTTCCGTAATGTGTTAACAGATTACCTCCGGCCATTTTATAGCAAAAAACTCAAAATCAATTTTTTCTTCTATGGCACACCTTCAGTGACTCAGAAATCGTGTTTTTACATGTAAAGCAAAGATGCCTAGTGCTACGTAGGGCTTCTGGTTTTATGATAAATAGCTGAAATTTACTGATAATCGATAAACAATATATGCATATAATACTTGATCTTCTGACTCTTTAATATAACGCTACGAAATTTTGATTAGATCTGCTCCAAGTGACAATTTGTCTTAAGTTAAGAGTGCTTTCCTCAACGTATCAGTAATGGTAACAAAGCACTTCTTTCTCATGTTTGCTGTAAAAGTTCAGTCTAAACTTTTTTTCGGAAAATAGTAGTCAATTAACAGCCGCGCTGTGGGTCATGAATATCAGAAAAGTAGCAGTATATGTATACAAATCAGCAGGCTTTTAGATGTCCGTATTTGATGTATATCCATATCCGGAAAAATGAGGATACGTGACTGACTGCCTATGACGCTGGTCCCTCTCGGGAAGCCGTCCAAACTACAACAAAATCCAAAAATAACAACGAATTTTTATTATGGTCGACTTTGGAGACTTAGATAAAGTTTATTAGAGAGAATATTTACAAGAGTTATGAAGAGGTGGAAGCTTCCTCGATTGATTTCGAGGGCAGCTTATTTAGTAGCCTGAGTTATCGCAAATACATTGTAATTTGGGTTGAACAAATTCCAAACTTAGTTTTCTATGTACCCAGTTTCTTCTGAGTCCATTTGTGTCCTCGTTCAGTTTGGTAATCCGGATGTTATCGATCATTAGTTCCTCTGTGTTTGACGCACGCAATGCGCGTGGTCATTAACCTTGATCAATGGTGCAGGACCGCACCGAACCCCGGGCTGGGTCCCGCCGCGAAACCTAACGCACCGTTGGAAAGTGAGAAGAAGAGGATCCGGAGAGCCGAGTGGCAGGCGGTTGGATTCGAACGATAGGACAGATCGGGAGACGGTTGGCAAGGATAAGCTCCGCCAGTCTACACTTTGGTTTTGCATTTACGTGATTGTATCGACCCTTCCTCTGGATAAACGGGTTTATATTTATTATTGGTGTTGTTTTATTCCTTTGGATAGTTCCGCTGGGATATTTGGGAATTTGGTGTGGCTTTCGGGGACTCCGTGAACTTCTATCAGGAGGGCCTTTGAACCACTTGGCGACCACGCGGCGACCACGCTGCGGGAGACGTAGGCCGATAGCGATTGGATTTTTAGGTAAGTTTTTGTTGGTTTTTGTTTGGCTTTTTAGGCTTGAAGAGATAGAGAATCTTTTTTGATTCTCTTGAGGGTAAAGCAAGAGTTACCCGAAATCTCGACTCGCGATTTATTCGTGAGGATATCTCGGAGGGATCCTAAGTGCTCCCGAAGAGATCAGAGTGTGACCGAACGTAAGAGAAGGGCACTCTGAGTCGAATTTCACCTCCGGAAGAGCGGTGAAATCGACGCTGGGACTCGTTCTTGAGAAACCCGGCCTTGTGTTACCTAAATAATAGTAGGTCAACACAAGCAATTCTGTCTCGAAATAAGATAAGAGCAGAATTGAGAGACAGCTTCCGTCTGAATAAATACCGGAACCTGTTTTGGCAAGAGTAACATTGAACTCCTTAGCCAAGTTGTCGTCTGGGTAACGACTGGACCTGTCCGTAGCAAGTATAATATCGGACCTTTTGTCAAACTTGAATCCATCAACAGATTCAAGTTAGAAGAGCTGTATTGAGACCTTTTGAGCAACGAGAAACGAATTTTTCTCGAAAATAATTTGCGAAATTGCGAGAATTTTGTGATTTGATATTGTTTTAGGTATCAAATCGGAATTGTTTGAGAAAGTTTTTGAAAATTGTATTTGCTTTGAAACTTTGTGTTGTCTTGTCAAGAGTTTCGTGTAGTACGTGTTCGTATATAATTTGCGTGATTGCATTCGTGATTTCCGCGAATCCATTGATCTAATTCTACTCTTTGCAGAATCGGAGACTCGAGTTGCCAAGAATCACAACTCCGGACCAGAACCTTGACAAGTGGACTTGAAGTGAGTGTTTTGAATTAGTGCCTTGTCATTTAGAAAAGAATGGAACACGGGGATAGCAAAGGGGGTGGAAATGAGGTCATGGAAGACATATTAAAATTCATGAAAGAGCAGAAGGAAAAATCGGATAGGACCTTGATTGAGGTACAAAAACAGGCTGAGGAAGATAGAAAGAAAATAGAAGAGTTAACCAAATCCGTTCACACTTTATTAGCTCAAAGCGAGACAAAGCAGCCGCAGAGCGAAAGCATTTCTTTTGCGCCGCGCCTAGAGAGTCCGCCGGCTAGAAGCGGGGGATCAGTTGCCGATCTTATTTTTATAGAAATGCGACTCCCCACGTTGACGGGGAAAGAGAAACAAAGCGAAGTAGTCAGTTTCTTCTACAAATTTCGCGCGGGGACTGTAAATCACACCACGCAAGAAAGGAGGGATCTCCTTGAAGCCAAGGTAGCGGGAAAAGCAGCTCGGTTGTGGGAACACACGAGCATGGCTTCGGAAAGTAGCGACTTTGATCAAAACTTAGCTGAATTTGAGAATGAGCTGAAAAGTAGAGCAGCGGATCACAGGGATTGGACTTCGATTTATCTCAAACCTTTCATCCGAGGGAACAATATGTCTATTCGGGAATATGCTGATCAGATAAGCGACATCACTATCAGAGCATTTGCTGGCGCACCTAAACATATACTCGAAAAACACATGATCTCGAAATTTATGGCTGGATTAAATCATAGAGAAGCTAGCATCGCACTTGCCGCGGAATTGCATAAAAACCTCCCCTTCGAAGAGATGGTTAAGATTGCCACCAATGTGTATGAATACAACAAAGGAAACTGGTATCAACCCCAGCAAAATCCATCATTTGAAGCTGAGAATTTCTTAAACAGTCATGCTCCAGCGCATCTAAGTGCCTTTTGGGACGGTCCGTCTCAAAATAATCGATCAATTCCTCAACCAACGGTTGATAACGTAGGTCCAATTGCAAATCAGCATCAGGATTTTCACCTACCCGGCCTGCAATAAATTCGCGCAAGCCAGAGTCGGGTGAATCCGTCAGCAGTTTTAAAGCGCGATTATTTTGTCAGTATTGCAATGGAGGAGAACATTTAGAGAAGGATTGTCACAAACGGAAGGATTATTTGAAACAGCTCAGAGAGAAGGCATTAGCAGCTCGGGTAAATTATAAAGCGAATAGAGGATCTTCAATCGTTCCGCAAATCATCTCAGTTGGTCCAGTGGAGCAAGAACCACATGAGAATTCTGAAGTTAAAATTACGGCAAGCTGCACGATAAACAAAATTGAGAGTCTGAGAGAAAAACCCGAACTGAAATCACGTCAGGAACCTTTTACATGCTCAAATCTTGAGGAATCGAGTACACGTAACGATGAACTCGAATCCGGAGATCTCGAGACATTATTCGCTGAGCCCGAGATTTCACGTCTACCCTCAAAAGTCCACCAACAGACAGACTACACATTGGAGTTGTCAAAATCCGCGTTCATGAGTTGGAAACACGAGAAGAAGAGAATAATTCCGAGTTTTAAAGAGATCCTGGACAATTCCGTCTACGAAAAATGGTTTAGTACTACTGCCCTTGAGATCAAAGACCCGAAAGTCAATGTTGACATCCCGAAGGAAGATACTTTCGAGAGTTTTGAGAAGAGAAATAAACTTTTCGCAAAAATTTTGCCAAGAGTCAATCAAAATATTCAAATTCCTGGTAATTGCCTAGATGATAATATGTTTATGAAGTCATTTCTTCCTGCTAAGGGCTGCAAATTTAAGTTCTTGGAGGAAAATCACAGTTTCAATGGTGATTTCGACAAGAACAACTCGATAGAATGGTCGTATTCCTCGCGAATTGAAGGAAAGGGAACCAAATTTAAATGTTCGGAGATTTACGTCATCCGTGCGGCTAACTTGACCGTAAATTGCTATTTTAGTATGGAAATACCGTATTTTGTTGTAGTATCTTGTATAATTTTAAAGGTATTTCAATTTTTGATTCGTAAATTCACTATTTACTTATTTTGTTCCGGAAAAACATCAACTCGTACCCTATTTCAGGATCCCATAAAATATCCTGAAAACCCGGAACTTACGTTTTGAAGTCGAGGACGACTTCAGATGTTTAGGGGGGAGCTTGGGGGTTATTTAGGATATTTTAGGGATTTTTAGGGACTTTTATTCACTTGTAATCACTTTTAATTTCAGACTTCGACTACATTCACCAATACCAAACCAGATCGGACAAGTCCCAGGAGAAACCAATCAACTTCCCCAACGGCGCATCGACTTCAATGACATCGGGGACGATGCCAACTTGGTTAGGGGGCGAATGGTGCAGGACCGCACCGAACCCCGGGCTGGGTCCCGCCGCGAAACCTAACGCACCGTTGGAAAGTGAGAAGAAGAGGATCCGGAGAGCCGAGTGGCAGGCGGTTGGATTCGAACGATAGGACAGATCGGGAGACGGTTGGCAAGGATAAGCTCCGCCAGTCTACACTTTGGTTTTGCATTTACGTGATTGTATCGACCCTTCCTCTGGATAAACGGGTTTATATTTATTATTGGTGTTGTTTTATTCCTTTGGATAGTTCCGCTGGGATATTTGGGAATTTGGTGTGGCTTTCGGGGACTCCGTGAACTTCTATCAGGAGGGCCTTTGAACCACTGATCTCCTTTGATGTGGTCTCCTGTGACCGTTCCTTTCGTAGCGTCGCGGTGGTGTCCACGCACGGCAACCCAGGGAGTCTCCCGCCTCGTTTCGGCACTTCGCCCACCTAGTATCGGTTGAATTCAAACGAAATGTCAAAAATGAATTTTTCGTGTGGTTTTCCGACCGAAGAATATTTTTCTCGGAATTATTTTATTTCTTTTGTGAATTTTGACACTTCGTTTGAACGAAATTCAAAAGTGGGCGGGAGACATTTTTGTTCTATTTTGGGTTGCCGTGCCACGTGCTTTCCGCGAGGCTTCCATTTTCGACTATTACATTTTGTTCCCTTTAATCTCTTCTACATCATTTTCCTTTCTTCCGTCCGTCTGCTTCTCCAAGTTTCAACAAGCAAGAAACAGCAATTTTTTTGGTCCGTGCAGTTCTGTTCCGCTAACAAAGCCCTTTGACTGTGTCAGCGGAGTGTCAGAGGAGTTGGCCAAACACGATTGCTACAAACGACGTGTGTGTAAACCGTTTAAGGGTTCAGCTATTATTAGACAACCGTGTTTGTTGGTTTTCATAGACCGTGTGAGCTTCACGCGGTTTGCATAGCCGGCGGCGCTCAAAAAATGCATTACGCGGCATTCAGTAAGTCGGATACGAAGCAACCCAAGTGATCTGCAATTACAGTGAGGACAATACGTAATACTGAAACAACGCGCTCGCAGAAAATGGATATAACAAAGAAATAACACGGGAATTGACAAGTCTATAGTTATCAGTCTGTCGGAAAAATAACGGCGGATCGTCGCAGAAAAATGCCTCGCCTCGCCTCTATCGCGCGACAAATCTTCAGCTTCGGCAGCCGTCGCAAAGCGATGACGGGCGATTCCGAGGCCCGATGATCCGCCGTTATTTTTCCGACAGACTGATACTAGTCGCGGAAAAAGGCCTGGGAATTTCTCGCGGCCGTCGCGCTCCGAAAAGTTGATTTTTCGCTGCGAAACGCGGGAATCGCGCGCGACAATAAGGCAAAATCAACAAAATTGCACTGTGCAAATGCACTTTTCGGGTTCATGCACAGTGCAGAGTCGCCGAAAATTCCCAGGACTTTTTTCCGCGACTAGTACCCCATAAACCAGGCATGAGAGAAACACAAGCGACAGCGGATAATATTCTATAACCCCTTCTCTGCAATCCACGGAAATTTGGTAGAATCATTGTGTTGCGGTGGTAAAATTGGTTCTTACGGCAGCTGAAATTGTCTAGGCAGGTTTCGTTACATAGGGGTTTGGGGCGCTTCGGTAGTTCAGCCCCCCACGAAAGGTAGTTCAGCCCCCCACTGTTTTGCCCATTTCACACCCCCATAATGAAAAAATTAGAATAATAAAAAAAGTGCAAATGAGATTAAAATCTTAATTCTGAAACGATTCATTCATTCTTCTTGTTCTTCCCCTTGGAACCGGTCGGCATGTCACAAATCTCTACTTTGGAACAGATCACCAACCTCGTCTCTTCTGATGGTCTCATTGGTGCTCTGCAGGCTCTTGGTTGTCTGCCCAAAGACCCTTGTTGCGAGAAATGTGGGCACATTATGGTATTACGTACTCGGGGCCGTTCTATGGATAAATACGAGGTATAGTGTGCATATGTACTTCTTCAGTTATAGTTTCGGTGCCGCAAAGAGGGAATTAGAATGTTTAGTAGTAGAACGTTTAGATCAAGCCCCCTACGTTTTAGATCAAGCCCCCTACGTTTTAGATGAAGCCCCCTACGTTTTAGATCAAGCCCCCTACGTTTTACAAATTAGAATAATTCTTGGGAATAAATTTTGGGGGTACGGAATGGACGTGGGGGGCTGTACTGGGGCATGGGGGGCTGAACTGGACTGGGGGGCTGTACTACCTTAGCCCCGGGGTTTGGTCTAAAACGTAGGGGGTTGGATGTAAAGGTGGTCATATAAGAATTCACATTGTTTTCCCAAATCGCGATTTTCGGTGCACCAAAAAGTCGACGCCCAAATCGAAAAATTGGCGTCAACTTAAGACCCCGATTTTTAACTCGGCACCCAATCCCAAAATTTTTAAAGTGTGCACCAAATTCCGGAATTCGGTGCAGACTTAGCTTTTTGGGGGAACAGTTGACCCATTTTATATTCCTGCTCCACAGGGAACTAGACATGGCTGGGGGGCCGGGCCGGGCCGAAAATCGCGGCCCGGCCCGGGGGCCGGAAGAGGTCGGCCCGGCCCCGGCCCCCTTCAAATTTTGGGGGCCGAACTGTAAATATAAATACTGCATTCGTTGCGAGATATAACACATTTTTTTGGGGCTTTGGTAGTTCAGCTCCCCGCGAAAGGTAGTTCAAACCCCCACTGTTTTGCCCATTTCACACCCACCGTAATTAAAAAATTAGAATTATACAAAAAATGCAAATTAGAGTAAAATGACCCCAGGCATTTTAGTTCAAAGCCCCAGTTACCGTCCAAATTCGTATTTGTGGTTCAGGCAACGATGATCGTAGCCGAGAGAACCCAATACCGAGTAGGCGCTTCAGATTGGATGAGGGGGGTTTATACTGGGTCCAAGGGGGCTGAACTGGGCTATCGAGTTGTACTACCTTAGCCCCCATTTTTTTGTTATAACAAGCGACAATAAATTTTTGAAACAAAAAATTACCAACCATTGCCTAAAGTACTTCAAAAACCCAATCGGTTCTTGGCTCTGCGTTTTATTTTTATTGGCAACCCTAATTTTCGCTTTGATACTGAGAATTTTAGTCATTGGGGGCCGACCGGGGGCCCCCGGTCGGCCCGGCCCGGGGGCCGGAAGAGGTCGGTCCGGCCCCGGGGCCTTTAAAACTCGTTCGGCCCGGCCCGGCCCACTAGCCATGTCTACAGGGAACTCGGATTTACTTATAAAAACTTTTATTTACTTATAGGTAAAAATATTTCCCAAAAATTCACTTATAAGTTAAAAAAAGGCGGAGCCTATTTTGATTTACTTATAAGAAATTTTATTTACTTATAAGAACTTTTATTTACCTATAATTACCAATAAGGACTCCGAAAAGAAAACAGTTGAGCGCCAAAGACGCTTTTGGCTTTTTGAACGCATGGACCAGACTTAGAAATTCTAAGTTTTTCGGAGCAGTACTGGTCAATGAAGGTGCATAAGGGTATTTATACCTTGGATGGAACAAGGTAAGGTACTTTTAGTGAGTTTTTTCTTTCAGAACTGTAAAAAGTGGACAGATGAAAAATCCTGAACATAAGAAACTCTCGAATTGAAAGCACGTCAACATGGAAGAGCAGGCAGCCTCGGAAGATCTAGGAACAAGCATGATCAACCAAGAATTTAGATGAAGAACCCTTTCATCAAGTTTGGTAGGTTTTTTAAACTGCTTCCACATTTCAGAAGGCTAGAAACTTTTTAGGAGAAGGTTTTGTTATGTTGTACTAGGTCCAGGTGAACCGCTAGTTTTCAGATAATCACGAAACTTGTCACGGAGGAGGTAAATCGACAACGTGAACACGATGCCTGGAAAAATGGCTCCCGTATGCTTCAGGTATGTTGATAATATTCGCCTGGACCTAGTACAACATGACAAACTTGATGTCTTGAAATCTGTCATTGCCAAATTTCTGATCCTCAAACTAATTTTTGGGATGGAAACGCACAAAAAATGAGTTCAAGGGCAGCTCGTAATAAACTATCTCCGAAAATTTTATTTTCTTTTTCTTTATCTTTGACTATTTTCAGTGCATCTAGCCGCAGGAGTACCCATAGAAAATCCGCACAGAAGCAATCCTTGCCTCGTCAGGGCACAGAAGATGCGCTAACCACATGTGTAACCGGTAAAATATCAGAGTCAGGTTGTTTTTTCTTTGTTTGAATAAATTTTTATCTATCCTACACTGTGCATAATTTTCTGTTACCTATAAGTATTTATAATTACCTATAAGTGAATTTCCCGGGCGCCGAAAATAAAAATTACCTATAAGTGATTTGAAAATCACTTATAAGAACTTTTATTTACTTATAAAAACTTGAAGTTTTTTTTGCTTTTCGCCAATCTTCAAGATATATTTTATGAATGAAGACAAGATGGAATTAGTCCAAAAAGGGAATTTTTACCAAGAACAGGCTGCCCCGTTCGATTTGATGCCTAGATTTCCCGTTTTCTGCTCGGATAATTAAAGCGGGAGATAAAAGATTTTCTGAAAAATTTTTGAAATTTTTCTGTTTTTACTTTTTTTTTAAAAAAAAAGTAAATTTTGAAAAATTTCCGGAAATTTTCGATTTCGGAGAGTCAAAAAACATTCTTACTCCGAACGACAAATTTTTGGAAAGTTGGATCAAAAATGGCTCGCCAAAAGGTCGATCCGCAAAGTTGAAACAAAAATGGCTCGCCCATTTTGGCTGGTGAGTAGGATGCCGTTTTTACTCACCTGCACGCCAATTTATTTTCTTCAAAACTATTTTTGCGAGCTGCGCCCGGGAATTCCAGATGTGTCAAATTTCTCTCTCCCGGAAGAAACGTTTTGATTTTTTTTGAAGTTGTGAATCTATTTTCTCCACGAAGATGGGCTGAAAAGTGATCAAGTAAGTTAGCATTAGCAAGAGGAGATGTACTTTTTTCATTTGACACCAAAAATTTTCCTTTTATTTCAGAGAAAGGTACAAATTTTTTCCAATTCGTAAAGCTTCATGACCATGGATAATGTAAGTGCGCTTATCGCGTTTTTCGTTCCGTTATTGGAGTTAACAGTTCTAGGCTGGCGAGTTCTAGAGGACACCTCACTTTAGTTTTGTTATATACTCTATCTATCAAACGCCACCAATTTCGATTTCTAGGTGTCATGTACAATATCGAAATCCGCTCAGATCTGCCGGATTTTTGCCACGAATGCGTTCTAAACTGAGGTAATAACGTAATAAGGCTCAAATAACGTTGTTACAATAACTTGAAGATAGTTTGCATAGGTTTTACTTTAGTATAACATACTTTTGGAAAGTTAGTATAGTATTTGAAACTTTTACGTCGTTATTCCTCAAAATTTATGGGGTTTCATACATGGAGAATATACATGAGAGTGGGGTCTCCTCTAAACGTTTCCCGACTTAGAATCTTGACGTCGTAGCAAAAAAGGAGATAATCTCACTTACATTATCCATGGTCATGAAGCTTTACGAATTGGAAAAATTTTGTACCTTTCTCTGAAATAAAATGGAAACTTTTGATGTCAAATGAAAAACGTACATCTCCTCTTGCCAATGCTAACTTACTTGACCACTTTCCAGCCCATCTTCGTGGAGAACATAGCTTCACAACGTCGCACAAACGTAAAAATAATTTTTTCGGAAGAGAAAAACTTGACACATCAGGGAAAGACTTGGCATCAACCTTGCAACCTGCAGTGCGGGGCCAAAAAGAGGAATAAAGTAAAAACAAGCTCTGACTTTCGGCGACTCCGAGAGGGGAGTAAGATCCGGTCCTACTCCCGACCTTGAAGTCGGAAAGCCAGAAACAAAATTGACTTTTTTTTGCATTTTCCTTGAAGTAAACTGAAAATTTACTTTTTTTTTAAAAAAAAAGTAAAAACAGAAAAATTTCAAAAATTTTTCAGAAAATCTTTTATCTCCCGCTTTAATTCACCAAATTTTGGAATGTTGTGGTGTTTGTTGTACCATGGATAGTGTGAGTCGACTTTCCTATTTTTTGTGCAAACTCGCCAAAAAATGGACAGATATAGGTTTAGGAGTGGCCACTAGGTTAATTATACCGTGAACATAGGACTAATTTTAAGGAATAGCAGCTGGACCGAGGGGACAAATACGTGAAGCAAGTACAACATAAAAATTTGGTGAAACTCGATGTTTCTGGTTCGAAATTTATATTACAATGAAGCTAAAAGCCTGTTCTACCTTTTGCCATAATTTGGTTTTCAAACAGCACAAAAAATGGGAAAACTTTTTTGTGCTCCCAAAATCGCGATTTGGGAAAACAAATTGTGAATTCTTATATGACCACCTTTATGTACAACGTTGGGGGTTTAATATACTAAAAATAGTACATTTAGTATTGACCACGACGGCCTGAATGTGAACAAAAACACCATGGAGGGATGCTGAAACGGGCAAAACAGTGGGGGTTTGAATTACCCTTCTTGTGGGGCTGAACTTGGAAAGACCCAAATATTATACTCTTATAATAAACAAGCCGTAAAACTATATTATTAAGAGTGGACTGACCCACTGACAATATGCCAACTCATCCCTCAAACTACAAATACTCTTCCGGCCTAATATACGTATGTAAATACAAAATTTCGTCACTACCAAATGGAGAGAAAACACAGGCCGTTTGCATTCTATTCTGGGAGCCCGAACAGGTCGTACATGGCCTCGGGGTTCAATCGTCATATTGGCTCAAGAACATCAATGAAACACGGGCACTTGTGCAAACCGATCACTAAGAATGTTCGCAGATAATGCGAGGTTGAATAAACAAAAGAGAATAACGAGTAGCATGTATAAAAGAAGTTGTTGAATATTGAGAGCCACAAGTTCAGTTGTTTCAATTTTTTCTACTTAAAAATGAGGATCGTTTCAATTGTCGCTACTTTAAATATTGTGTTCGTAGAGGCCAGCGTGTGTCCCGACGCGGGAACGGCGGCTGGACGTAGGTTTTTGGGACGATCCGGTCGTCTTAGGGCCTTTTAAAATAACGGGCAGTCTTAAAATAACAAACGGTGGAAGATGAAAAATCCATGGCTTTTGACTGAATCACTTTATTGAAAAAAATCACCGAACTTAAGCCGGCTGTAAAGAAGTATCGTTTGGAAATTAAGACGAACTTATATCCTTCTTTTCAGCGTGCTTCGAGGGAGAATGCAATGATGGTTACACCTGTTCGGATGGCGGATACTGCTGTATGTGTAAATTATGCGATGCTTCGTATTTGCTGTATAGCAATTTCGCATCAAATTATACGATGATTCTTCTCATACCCAATTTCAGGCCCCACAGTCGAAAGAGGAGGCGTTCAAGATGATTTGTCGAAAAACATCTTTCAACAAATTACATTCCCAAATCCATTTAGGGCATTTTCTACCATAAGGTATACTGTGATGACTCCCGTGCCTTTCGGTTGTAACGATGGTGCGTTGAACTGCGGCATGTATATGGGCTATTGCCGTTCCGGTCAATACTCGTATTGCATGCAGACACATTGCCGAAGAACCTGCGGATACTGCTTTGGGTGATTGTAAAAATTTGTACTGCCTATTTAAAGATCTTTAACATGTAAAGCAAAGATGCCTGGTGCTACGCTGGGCTTCTGGTTCTATGATAAATAGCTGAAATTGACTTATAGTCGATGGACAATCTATGCATGTAACACTTGATCTTCTGCCTCTTTAATATAACACTACGAAATTTAGAGGGGCTTTGGTAGTTCAGATTGGATGAGGGGGTTTGTACTGGGTCATGGGGAGCTGAAATGGACTGGGGGGTTGTGCTACCTTACAAGGGAAGTCGTTCAGATCGCAAATGAATTGAGCTATGGGACCGGTATATTCTGATTCTCCATATTCGAAAACGGTAAGAGCTAAAACAATTTTTCCGTTTTCGAGAAAATCGACCGTAAAGTTTGACCGAAGACCCCGCTAAATAGTCCTCGCTCCAAAAGAGCTTTGGATCAAGAGCCAAATGGCGGAGGGAGAGTGGAAACGCTCTCAAAATTCTTTTGTCCGTGATTCCGGGAAAGGTTCGAGTCCCGCTAGGCTCAAACGCATGTTCAAAGAGCTTTGATATTGAAAATGATAAAAAATTAAAATTTTTTAGTTTTTTGTGGTGGAGTGTACCCCAAGAATTTCAGATCAAATAGTTTGTTAGGAATAAACACTTCATTTTTGAGTTCAGCGCAGAAATATGCCTATTTGACATGCATTTCAATATTTTCTCCAAAGTATGTAAAAGGAAAAATAATCTTGTTTGCTTTGCAACCGTTATGAATTAGGGTTTGCTCCAAGCGGGACTCGAACCTTCCCCGGCATCCCGGGCAAACGAATTTTGAGAGAGTTTTCACTCGCCCTCCGCCATTTGCCTCTTGATCCAAAGGTCTTTCGGAGCGAGGACTATTTAGCGGGGCTTTTTACGGTCAAACTTTACGGTCGATTTTCTCGAAAACCAGGGCCCAGACGAAAAAATTGTTTTAACTCTTACAGTTTTCGAATATGGAGAATCAGAATATACCGGTTCCATAGCTCAACTCATTTGCGATCTGAACGACTTCCCTTGTTAGCCCCAATTTAGATTAGATCTGCTCCATAAGTGACAATTTGTCTTAAGTTAAGAGTGCTTTCCTCAACGTATCAATAGTGGTGACAAAGCACTTCTTTCTCATGTTTGCTGTAAAAGTTCAGTCGAAACTTTTTTTTCGGACGATAGTAGTCAATTAGCAGCCACGCTGTGGGTCATGAATATCAGAAAAGTAACAGTATACGTATCCAAATCAGCACGCTTTAGGATGTCCGTATTTGATGTATATCCATATCCGGAAAAATGAGGATACGTGACTGACTGCCTATGACGCTGGTGTCTCTCGGGAAACCGTCCAAACTACAACAAAATTCAAAAATAACAGTGATTTTTGGTCCCTTTAATCCCGTCTGCATCATTTTCCTTTCTTTCGTCCGTCTGTTTCTCCAAATTTCAACAAGCAAGAAACAGCAATTTGTTTGGCCCGTGCAGTTCTGTTCCGCTAACAAAGCCCTTTGACTGTGTCAGCGGAGTGTCGGAGGAGTTGGCCAAACACGAAACACGACGAGTGTGTAAACCGTTTAAGGTTCAGCTATTATGGGGCATGTTTAAACAGAGAATGTCAGACCCATGGGGTCATATAAAACGGGTGGAATGCGAGGCAATGACGACAAGGTCGGGCCCGGTCTCACAATGCGTTCCATCACGATTGCGCTGACTTCAATTCTCATCACAATTGCTGAAACAAGTGTTTGCCCGGACGCTGGAACCGCAGCGGGACGTAAGTGGAGCGTAGTTTTATGACTAAAACTGAGCTGGATTCTTTGAGCTAGCCGAATACCGGTAATCGTCATGCGGGGTGAAATTTGCTTGGCAAACCGTCCGATCTCTTGAGGGGTTTTAGTGCCGTAAAAGTTAACTGACAGAGGTGCAACGCTGCACGTCAAACTGACAGTGAGGAGTCCGGTGACCGGAATAGACCCTTCGCTATCGCTTTTTTACACTTCGGCTTGATTTCGCAGAGAAAGAGAGAAAAAATACACGCAAAAACGTACTCTCTCGCCCCAAAAATTCCCCATTTCTCCCCCGACAAAACGTTTTTTCGCGTCTTTTTTGGCAAATTGTCAATCCATTCACCGGACTGTTTTAGCTTATCTCAGCTTGACGTGCGCTGTCCTGGAGGCTAGCAGTGCTTGTGTTCCTTTGATACTCAATTCTTAGCCAAATCTAAGGGGAATTTGAACCTTTTTATAATCTTTTTGTACCCAAGAGAACACCTGGCATATCAGTCTGTCGGTAAAATGATGCACACAATGTAGATGCATTATGTAATGTTTGATTGTATCATCTTCTTGATATTTTCAGCCTGCTTCGAAGGAGAGTGCAATGACGGCTACATCTGTTCCGACACCGGCTTCTGTTGTAAGTCCAGCTCTTTTGGCAGCGCTATACCTGTTCCCTCCGTTAATACAGTCATTGATTTTAGGCCCAGAGGTCCAAAACTTTGACGTCCAAGCCGACAGCTCCGACAAAAAGAAGACGACGAAGAAGTTGACGACAAAGAAGCTTTCGACGATAAAAATTCTTTGCGTAGACGGAGCACTGAACTGCGGCATGTTCGTTGGTTATTGTGCGCCCGGAAGTATGTATACATGGTGCATGTACTCACACTGCCGCCGTACCTGCGGATTATGCTAATTCGACATACATATAAAACGGGTTTGATAAAGATTTGTGGCTCCGTTGCATGGAGTATGCAAGATGTGATTTCATCGATTCAAAGAACATTTATTAAAAATATATAATAAAAAATGGTATCTGGAGTTTCGTAACTTGTATTTTTTATGGATATAATTTGCTAACTGTGACAAGGGAAGTTCTCTTGTCA
Source organism: Bursaphelenchus xylophilus (assembly GCA_904066235.2). Taxonomy (NCBI): domain Eukaryota; kingdom Metazoa; phylum Nematoda; class Chromadorea; order Rhabditida; family Aphelenchoididae; genus Bursaphelenchus; species Bursaphelenchus xylophilus. Next base: position 9,802,792 of record CAJFCV020000004.1, read on the forward strand.
CGACCTCGTGTGCGAATCTGCATATTCCTACGGAATGAACGACAAGTTGGTATAAAAGTAATGGAAATCTTACAATCGGTCAGCTGTGTTTGGAACAATAGATATGTATATTCCTATTTTGTCTATTGTACTGTCGTTTGACATGTAAAGCAAGGATGCCTGGCGCTACGTAGGGCTTCAGGGGGCAACGAAAGTTACCTACAAGGTTCCTGTGGTGACTACCATCATTCCTTCGGGTTGTAATGATGGTGCGTTGAACTGCCGCATGTTTATGGGCTATTGCCGCCCGGCACTCAAGACTTATAATCGATAAACAAAATATGCATATAACACTTGATCTTCTGCCTCTTCTTAATAACACCACAAAATTTAAATTAGATCTGCTCCATATGTGACAATAGGTCCTAAGTCAAGAGCGCTTTCGTCAACGTATCACTAATGGTGACAAAGCACTTCTTTCTCATGTTTGCTGTAAAAGTTCAAAGTCTAAATTTTTTTTCGGGAAATAGCAGTCAATTAGCAGCCATGCTGTGGGTCATGAATGTTTGTTTGGTCATTATGTGTAGCAGTATTGTGCTTGGGATCTTAGAAACCTAGAATAGGGAGCCTCATCCACGTGCAACACGTGAAATTATAAATGCGACGATAAGATTTTCTTTTCTATTTGGCGCACACGTCGGTACACACAACGCGGTCAGGGGAAAAACGTTTTGGCCCTATCTTTTCAAGTTTTTTCTGGGAGAAAATTGGTTTTTTATGGAGATGCCACCCTCTTCTTTTCAAGCCACAATTCACCTCAATCATGTCTTCAAAGCGCGAGATAAATTTTTGTGATCTTTTACGATGTGAGGAAAACTATTTGCATCTAAAAATGAGTCTTCATTCACATCTCGTGTAAAGATTTAGCTGTTAATTCAAGTCGTTCTAAAACCTCCTGCCAAATATATTATTTACAATCAAAACAAAGCTCTATTCCGAGTTTATTAGCATTCTGGCACCGTTAGAAACTGTATAGGAGAGATATGTATATATTACACAAGAGTTTACGCCACAAACAGATTATCCCTTGGCACAGAAGCCGCAGGTCCTGCCGCAATGCTGAATCATACAGAGTAAGTAATCGTTGAAGGCACAGTAAGCAACAAACATCCCGCAATTGATAGCGCCATCCACACACAACGGATTGAATGTGCTGGAAACGGTGGTGGGCGTTGTTGGTGTGGTGGGTGTGGTGGCGGCGTCATCGTCTTGAACGTCTGCTTGCTGGGCGTCTAGCGCTTGAGCACAACACACACTGTTAAGGCACTCATAGCCGGACAAGCATTTTCCCGATATACAAGCTGGAAATGTTGGGGTTAAACACGATTTTTGAAGGATTTAAGTGAGCATATGGTTTAGTAAGAGTGACTCAGAGTTTTAAAATTAACAAGGGAAGGCTTCCAAGTGCAACGTTTTTTTTACTATGCAAATACATAGTGCATCCGCCAAATAAATATTATACTGACCCTAACTTTGCTAATTTCGGGACATACAGGTTGATTTTTTTTGAAACATTTCCTTCCACAGTAGCAATAGACATGAATTTTTTCATGCCAAATTTCGCAAAAGGTGCCATAAAAATCTCGGTCGTTTTTGCAAAGCGCGGGGCTAGCAGTCCGTAGACTTTCAGACTCTAAACTTGTGAAAAGTTTTGTCAGAATCTGAGCGTCGGGCTTGAAGTACTTTCGCTGCTGTAAGCTTTATGTACAGCATATTCAACAGCTTTTTTTGGGAAAGAACGTTCAAGGCGAGGGTCGTTAAACAACTTGGAAGGCCAAGCCTTCCCAGGACGTTTTATTTTTGACATTTCTGGGGCTCTAACGTAAAATATTTTTGCAAAAAATCGGCCCCGTGCCTTCGTTTGACATTGATGCAAGCAGCATTTCAAGAATGCCCGTATAAAATTTTTGCCTCTATAGGTCAGCTAACTTACGTCCATTGGATTCTGCTCCATTAATGCAGGCACTGCCCGCCACCTCTTCCACAACCATCAATGCCAAGACCAGAAAGATACGGTGCATCCTGCAAAAATCACTTCCGCTCACCTCTTCTGGAGCCGCTCTCCAACCCGATATGGCCGAAATTCCACAGCGGGCCGGAATTTAATGACGCGAACGGCCGCTGCAAGACAATGAAAAACACTGCCTCCAACATGTTTGTACAAATGCAAAATCAGTCCTTTCGGCCACAATGGGAGTTCAGGGGAAAAAATATGCTCGCGGAATGGCGAGTAGCACAAGCCATCAGTGGTGTTGGGCATGGCGAAAACAATGAGATAACGACAAGGGAAGGCACCTATTTTTGGGTTTTTTTGTCAACATCGGAATGTACTCTAGAGAGTAGCGCAAGATTTGCGTATTGTAGTGTTTGTGCAGATTGGAATTTTGTCGTACGTTTGTAACAAAAAAAGTGGAAGAGTGCGCTTCGACAAATGGGATGCACAATACGACGCGAAAAGAAACGTCTCGTCGCGATGAGACGTTTCTTTTGGTCGATAAGAACTTAAGATGCAACTGTGTTAAGAATTCAACGTCCTTTCACGATTGTGAAGACCACTTCTGCTAGAAATCCACAAAAAACACGAGAATTTTTACTGTATTCGTAACTCCTCAACAACCGTATTTCGTATCCCTAGGACAAACACTCCATCTCTGTTTTGTGCTTTTTAAAATCCCGAAACGTTTTGGGGACAGCCTACAAACGTCCGCAAATTAAAACATGCGAACCGAATACCTGCGCCTGTGATACACATTGTTTTGGAATCCTTCTTCAAACGCCGTTTTCTTAATGGGAGAAGTGCCCCATGTGCGACGCTCTGATTTGGATAAAGCATTGCAAAAATTTAGAATAAGCTTTTCTATGACATAGGCAATACTTTCAGCTCGTTTTTTGCAGAAACAACCGAAATTTTTTGGTTGGGAAATTGGCCACGATCCGAAGCTTTTTTGAGTTTGTCAATGAAGATTTTCAGCCTTGTTTCTTTTGGAGAGGGCAAGGAAAAATTTCATCGCCGTAAAAAAGAAAGTTATGTCGCTCATGTCACAGATCGTTGAATAACTCGGCTGCCCTTGGCGAGCGGGAGCCAAGGCTTTCAGGGTTTAATATGTATTTTATGCTTACAGGGGAAGTACCCCAAGTGCGACGCTCAGATTTTGATGAAACTTGGCACAGATTTAGAACAATTTGTTCTAAGATATATGCGAGAATCCTAGCTCGCGCTTTGCGGAAACAACCGAGATTTTTAGATCGAAAGTCGGCGAAAATTTAGGACTTTTTGCCGAACTTCGGCACCAAAATTTTCATGCCTATTTCTACCGTAAAGAATAATGTTTCTACAAAAAATCAAATTTTTCCGAGCGAAACTGCCAAAGTTATGGCCAAAAAGCGCTTTGCTCTCTGACCACTCTCCACGTTTAGCGTGCTCTCTCGGCGACAAAAATCGTGCGATATCTCGGCGGCGCCCGCAAAGCGCGAGCTAAAACTTTCAGAAATTGATATTTAGTCCATACCCGACGTGTGCAATATTTACAGAAAATCTGAGCGTCGCAGTTAGAGTACTTCCCTTGTTAGATTTGGTCTTTGCATTTAAGATCAGAGCCTCTCAAAACGTTGCTCTTGCCTCAACTCACATGCTTGTTTTTTTTGTAAAATTCTCTGACGAGCAATGTTTGCGAATAGTTTTTTTTCCATATTTTGAACAAATTTGATTGTTTCCTTTTTCAAACTATGAAATTTTCCAAATTCTGATCTCTGTCAAAAGCTGAGAAAACATTTGTAAAAAACGACATAATTTTTTTTTAGATTTTTTGGTGGTCCCTTTAAACAGAGTTGAGACGTATTTATTTAAAAAAATCTTGTTTTTACATGATCCTAAATTTATTATAAATTCCCCAATTTTTACTTCAGAATCTCCGCGAACCCGATTCTTCCCTTTTCGAAGTCATAAACATGACAATACGCTTGAGCGAATGGCGCTCCCAACACCCAAGTATACGGTGTGTAGCCGGTGGCTTTCACCATCAACTCGCAATGGTCGGGCGAAACCTCTTGAACGAGCGACTCCCATGGAAGGTTGTAGGTGTGTTTGCCAATGTCAAAGGTCACTGTGAAGTTGGCATCGCAGCCGGTCACCCAAATGTCCTTGTTCGTCACGTAATCGGCGCCTATGCCTCGCGCGAACGGGTAGATCCATTCGAAGGGGCCATGCAGATAGGCGGAACTAGTGTCGGACAAAGCCAACGCGCCCTTCAACGGGTGGCCGTTCAGAACGGGCCGGTCGATTTTGAAGATCCACGCGGCGTTGTCTTCCACCGGAATCCAGCTTTTAACAAACCCGCAGTTGTCATGATCAAGACCGCCGAGAGTGAGAGCGCCGCCGAGACGGCCATGTTTGTCGTAGCCCCCGAATTTGAAATGCAGGGACATAAGAGGTTCGTCCAAAAGACCGCTTTCAATGGCTTGGACAGCAAAGGATTTGGCTAAAAACAGGCGTTAGGGATTATAAAATATTGCAAAGTTTATAACGGGTTTTCAAAGCGAAAGTTGAAGTACAGTGAAACACCTGATCCTACGGCAAGAAATGTATCATTTCGCATCCGGGAAGTATCAAAAAATGTGGCAAAATGCCTCCTTCTCCAAATGAAGAAACTTCGTTTTGAAGGGCGAGTCCTTTCCCTCACAAAAAGCTTTTGAAATCGGAATTTTTTTACTTGGAGATGGAGGTATTTTGCTACATTTTGTGATACTTCCTGGATGCAAAATGATACGTTTTTTGCCACTGGGTCAGGTCCCTCACTTTAGACGTTTAGACTTTCGTTAAGTTATTTACAAATTACAAGCTTGCCCATGGAGCGCTTTTCCTGTAGGCTCGATTGGAGCTTCAGAAAGCTCTCAACTTACGATTCCTGCTCCGACTCAGCCCCAGGACCCCATCAAACGCAGATTTGTTGTATTTTTGGCCAAGTGTGGTTACAAGGCCAAACTTGAAGCCATCCACAGACAACGGTTCTCCTGAACTTATTCCCAGAGTCCAGTTATCTTTCCCGTAAAATCCTTGAACTCTGCCAATGGAGGTGTTGAAGGAAAAATCTGTAGAAGATTTTTCGTAGGTCTCGGAGCTAAAATACTTTGCTGTACAAAACGTTATGCGTATTTGACGGAACTGCCGGTCTGTCGGGAAAATAATGAGCTTACTCCTTTGGATTGTACTTTTTCTTTCGCAAGCAACCTTTGTCCCGTTGCTCCTCCGGAATGCAGCACTCTTTGATGCAAAAGAAGTTGCAGGGTTTCTCTGAAAAACGGATATATTTCATTTACCATTTTACAAATGGGGAATTGCTCCGGTCTCCCGGAAACATGCACATTGAGCCACAACAAAAACTCCTCAAAAAGTTCCTTGGCGGAAATAACTTTGCTTTTTTTGGCGATTAAAAAAAGGCGTCAAAAGTCAGCTCCGACTCACACGATGAGCAGCCTCTGGACCCACCTTTGCACCACGGCTGACATCCTTTTGGGCCCTCTCCGCACTCCACATGCGGTACCCAACTCACGTCACTGCTTGTGTCGACTACTAGATTGTACTCTTTTGGCGGAGTTCCAATAGCGACGGTGACTAAAATTTTGAAATATAATAAGTTTTAATATAGCTGCCCGCTTCCAAAAAATGAGTTGTCCTACCGCAATATTCGTCCTCCAAGTAGTCGTAAACGGGATGTTTGGAATCAAAATTTCCTTGAAGATCGATGGACGAACCTAGCTTTTGCAGGGACGCGCTAAACTTCGCCGAACTTGCAAGTCCAATGAATTGTAAGCATGCGAGAAGAGACAGAAAGAACATTGCAGAAACCAATTTTGAGTTTGCCAGTGTTAATTGGAGTTTATTAACAATTGTGCTGATAAGCGAGTTATCAGTGGGGCTAGAGAAGATTATTGCTGAAATGACGCTTTACTTGGCCCTTTAGTCCGACCAAATATTCTCGCCTGTTGCTGACACAAATCTCCTGTGTAATACATACACAAATAACACGATATCTCTTGGAGCAAATCAACCTACAGTGCGCGACAAAATTATAACCGCACTTTAGAAATTGCTGTAACTTTTTTGGTTGTCAATAGAAATGTGTCATATTTGGCTTCAATATGCACTAGTGTCTTACGAACCATGTGCTAAAAAATTATTTCGGGAAATTTCCCAAATTTGGAAAAAAAATTTAAAAAACCAAAATTTTGGTTGTTTTCTTTGCGACAAAATTATAACCGCACTTACGAATTTGGTCAATTAGCCTAATTAAATCACTGAATAACAATAACTAATGTTTAGTTACGTTGCCTTAGGCTTAAATAACGTCGATTAAATAGCTGGGAATACTCTGGTGGCTCTTCTGGCTAATATTGCGCCAGAATTGGAAAAGAGCCTCTTTGAGCTCGGCTACGGTAAAATACTGCCTGTTCTTGCAGTGTAATTCACGAACTAGAAAGCCCCACACGTTATCCTTCAGATTTAAGTCAAAGGAGCATGCAGCCAAGTCCAGGGTAGCAATTTTTTGCTTTTCAAGGAACTGCTTTGTCGACCAGCTAAGGTGGATGCGGTCATTGTCCTGCATTAACGTGTAGCCTGGTTCCCAATACGGCACCAGATGCTTGCCAAAGACCTCCTGATACTCCTGTCTATTCATTTGAATTGATGCGGAATCCAACGAAAGCACTCCGGTTTCTTCGAAGGCACCCCAAGTCATCAACGAACCACCTCCAGCATTAAGGTGCGAGAGGTAGCGCTGTTCTCTTCTGATTTTATGCCAGTTATATGTGTAATGTGTGAAACCGTCAGGGGTATCGTTTGGCTGTAGAATCTCCAAGGAATTCGTTTCTGTAACGGCGTGATTCTGACCTTTGACTAATAAAACAGTTCTGTCAAGGTCACCTTGGCAAATCTCGGCCGCGCACTGCAGTGAACCCGGGCCAGCTAGGGTCGCAACTTCATGTGACGCCCTGATGACGTCACTGTGCCTTACAACCCTTAGCATAGCTTTCCTGCTACAGTTGAGGCCTATTTCTTATTTTATATGAGACCAAAGGATGGTGGAGTTGGAAGCTCGGCGGATATACCTGCCTTTGCTCTGCTGCAGCGGCACACCTTTTCTACCAGAACGTTTAGATGTGTCATAGGCTTCTGCGTTAGTCAGTTAGCTACTGGTAAACTCTGCCCGAACGGCGTACCTGACAAGGGAATGGACTTTATGTGTAAATCGATTTTGGCTTGGGACCTAGTCAGATCGAAAGGTGTGTGGTAGTCGGTTATTCACTTTGGGGGAAATCTCTGCGCGGGGCTTCAAAGCCGAGAAAATCGGCTTCAAAGTTTGGACGAAAATCAAAGGATAGGGATCCCAGAAAAGGAGCGATAAAAAGTGTGAAGCAGTGGCCGAGTGGTCAGTGCGCTCGCTTTTTGCGCAAAAGGTCGCAAGTTCGAATCTGCTTCCATTCTAAACTTTTTTAGACAAAAACTTCTATTAATTTTTCCCCCTGAACTCGATTATCGATGCAAGAAGTATATTTTAAACGGAACTTTTCCATTTTCAACGGCTTTGCACCTTCCCTTTACAGTTTTAGAGCGCAGGGCACACCATCAACCTGATGTATTCAAAAACAACTTTCCATTATGTTAACTTTTTTTTTTTAATGTACAGCCGGATTAGCACGAAGAAAGCAAAAGTAAAAACGATAAATGATTATTTGAGCTTGGAAAGATTCGAACCTGCAACCTTTTGCGTAAAAAGCGAGCGCACTGACCACTCGGCCACTGCTTCACACTTTTTATTGCTCCTTTTCTGGGATCCCTATCCTTTGATTTTCGTCCAAACTTTGAAGCCGATTTTCTCGGCTTTGAAGCCCCGCGCAGAGATTTCCCCCCAAGTGAATAACCGACTACCACACACCTTTCGATCTGACTAGGTCCCAAGCCAAAATCGATTTACACATAAAGTCCATTCCCTTGTGAGCCGAAATCCCTCCTTTTCCGATTCTGGCACAATATTAGCCACAAGAGGTTAAAAAAGCTAGCCCAGAGTATTCCCGGCTATTTAAATGACGTTATTGAAACCTCAGGAAACGTAGCTAAACATTAGTTCTTGTTATTCAGTGGTTTAATTAGGGCAATTAGCCAAATCCGTAAGTGCGGTTATAATTTTGTCGCAAAGAAAATCACCAAAATTTTTGTTTTTTCAACTTTTTTCCAAATTGGGAAAATTTACCAAAATGATATTTTGGCACATGATTTGTAGCATACTAGTGCATACTGGTGCCAAATATGACATATTTCTATTGGCAACCAACAAAGTTACAGTAATTTCTAAAGTGCGGTTATAATTTTGTCGCGCACTGTAGAATTGTACTAATTTTGTTATTATTTATTGTGTAATAGAGAAGTTGGGAGCCTCCCCTGCAAGTGTGTTTTCCAAAATTTTTTTTGATGAGTTTTTGGCGACATCATACAAGCTCTTTCTCGAAGTGGTATATGGAGCATAATATGGCGAATATGACTATGGTTTTCGATACGCATTTTTATTAACCAAGTAGAGAAGATTATTTTTTGGAAAAAATAACAAAACGCCAATTTTCACTAACAAAAAACCCGCCAATATAAACGCCGGATAATTATGCATCAACCCAATATTTTTTAAAGTCCGAAATGACAGCTCTTATCAAGTTTTCACAAATGATCCCACTATCATACACATATTTATTGCACTCTATTTTTAGGTCACAAAAAGCCTCAAGAGTCTGCACTAATGAATCAATGCGAATCCAACCTTGCCGGTGTAATCGTAGATCTGGCAGTAGGCGTTGGCGAATGGGACTCCCAGAATCCAGCTGTACTCATCCCAGCTGTCGTTCTCTCTCACCATCAGCTCACACTTGTTCGGCGAGATCTCTTTAATGAGAAGGGTGCTGTTGATCGTGTAAGTGTGTCGTCCAATGTCCAACGAAAACTTGAACTGCTTGTCGCAGGCGATGATGTAGCGGTCATTGAGATACTCGTATCTGGCTCCGATGTCTTGCGCAAATAGGTAAATCGAGAAGTAGGGCCCATGAATGTAGGCGGAGCCGGTATCCGACAACGCAACGCCTCCATTGGCTTTGTGCCCGTTGAGGTCGACTCCGTTCAGTCGGAACTCCCATTTCGTGTTGCTGGTAAGTGGGACAAAGTCCAGAATAACTCCACAATTATCGTTATCAACACCGCCGAACGTAACGGAGCCGGCAACTTTGCCATTCTGGCTGTAGCCTTCGTCTTTCAGGTAGAGCGAGACAAACGGTTCGTCAAGAAGGTTCTCTTCGATGGCTTGGACAATGAATGATTTGGCTAAAAAAATTTCATAATTTTACTCTCTAAAAGGAGCTGTTTCAGTTCTCTATGTGTCCTAAGACCTTAGCACTTACGATTTTGAGATCTTCCCAGCCCAAACACTCCATCCAGGGCGTGGTGTTGGTAGGTTTCTCCCAAGTGAGTAACCAGCCCGAATCTATATTTGCTCAATGTCAACGAGCTCTGATTGTGCGTTCCAATGGACCAGATGTCATTTCCATACTTTCCTTCGACCATGCCGATCGTTGTGTAATGGATAAAGTCGCCGTAGGAAGCCGAGTAGGTGGAGGATCTGGAAGCAAGCAAATTTTTTTGGTATTTAGTACAATATTGGGGTAGTGCGGGTAGCAGGTAGATTTTCTGCAGCCCCGTTATATACGGTTGAAAAGCGCAATGTCTCGTCTTTAAAACCGTATGTCCAACATATCTCGTAATGCGTTACAAAGCTCATAGGAATTCGCACAAGTTGACGACCGCAAAATACGCAAGACTTATGGGACACCCTAATATCTGAATACCGCTTCTTTTTGCATTCAGCTGATTCCACAAGGCTTTGATTTAGGGTCTGTTATGACGCTAGATACGATCGTGAAAATCGTATCTAGTCTCAAGGGACTATGCTTACTTTTTTGTGTCAAACTTTGTCTTGTTTCTACAGCCAATGGCGTCGCTTCCCTGACAACAATCCTCCTCGCATAAGTATTCGCAGTATTGACCTGAAATCCATTTAAACACGTAAAAAGATACTTTGATAAATACAATCGCAAACATGTTATCATCCAAGGGGCGTAGTGCACATACCTTTACAGTAATTGGGGCAGTTTTTCGGCTTGTTACCGCAGAGCGAACTGGGCACCCAACTGATCGCGCTGCTTGTGTCCAAAAGCGCCTTAAACTTGGTTCCGGGCGTACCGACGGTCGCAATAACTACAACAATATGTATAATAATAATGAAGTGCAAGAAGAAGGAAGTTTTTCGCTGACTTACCGCAATACTCGGCTCCCAGGTAGTCGTAAATTGGCTGACGGTTGGCTATGCTTGCGTTGCGGGCAGCTCTTCTGTTGGCAACATATTCTGGCCATTTCCCTGAAACACAAGATGAGAAGAATTTTTTAGACGATGAGGAGAAATTTTAATCGTAACGCTTCTCTCCGACCTCGCTTCTCATTTCTCAAAGCCCCACATTCACAATAGAGCGTTGGAAAATTGTTCTTTCATTGCTGTGCTGAAAAAGCCGTAGTTGGCAGGACTAGTGTTAGAAAGAGGAAGCAAGAATTTTATTAAAACTTTGCTCGCACAATTGGGGGCACGTCAATTTCAGAGAGATTCGCTTTGATTGGCCACCGATATGTTCTGTGATCCTTGACCTACGCGAGGGTATGCCAAATGCAGAGAGAATTTCCTAAGAAAGAGAGAAAACCTCGTCGCCGCTTTTCGTTATATCTAGGGGAAGTACTCCAAGTGCGACGCTCAGATTTTGACAAAACTTGGCACAAATTTAGAATAATTTTTTCTAAGATATATGCGAGAATCCTAGTTCGCGCTTTGCAGAAACAACCGAGATTTTTAGATCGAAAGCCGGCAAAAATTTAGGACTTTTTGCCGAATTTCGGCACGAAAATTTTCATGCCTATTTCTACCGTAACGAAAAATGTTTCTACAAAAAATCAAATTTTTCCGCACGAAACTGCCAAAGTTATGGCCAAAAAGCGCTTTGCTCTCTGACCACTCTCCACGTTTAGCGTGCTCTCTCGGCGGCAAAAATCGTTCGATATCTCGGCGGCGCCCGCAAAGCGCGAGCTAAAACTTTTAGGAATTGATATTTAGTCCATACCCGACGTGTGTGCAAAATTTAAAGAAAATCTGAGCGTCGCACTTGGAGTACTTCCCCTGTTAGGCTCACTAGGGAAGTGTACAAACGAACCCTCACCAAATGGCAAGTGATATACACCATTGGAAAGCCCTTGAAAAATGGTGCAAGATACCATTTTCATTTTTTGCAGAATGCCTTTCCGCGACGACATACTGTAAATTTCATTATTTTTCGGTCATTTCGCAACAAAAATCTTTCTTTCTCTTGAGCGGATAAAAATCCTCGGAGAGGGTTGCTTCAATAGTGTATTTACCATTTAGCGTTTTGAAATAAGATTTATTGAGCCCCACAGCAGATATTGTAACTACTTAAGGGACAAATCAACCTGTTCCGAGAAAATCGGAATAATATTGTCTAGAAAATTCCGTTGATCTGAATTTATCTGTGCAATACATTTCTAGATATTTCGTCTTTTGAACTTGCCGATAATTTCTGTTATAGAAATTTCGAGACATTATGTAATTGGCGTCTTAGGAGGGTATAAATACCCCCCGAATCTAATACAATCCAACTCAGTTCAGATTCACTCGATATATTCCAATCATTCTGTGTTGTTGACTAATAAATTCTTCTAAATAAACCGAAGTAAACAAGCTTTGGTACATGGGGGCTAAGCCAAATTGAACCACTATTTGAGCTACTAGTATTCGATCCACGACTACTCAACCTACGATGACCATCTCAGGAGTGCTTCGTCAAAGCATCTGTCCAACCTTGAAACGAGCAAGGCAACACTTGGAGACTACACGATTCGAAAATCCTCAACCAAAACCGAACGCCACCGAGGAAGAGCAACTACAATTTTTTCGATCATCTACTGTAACGTACGAGGCGGACCACGCATCAATCGAACGGTGCTTAACTAACCTACGAAACAAGCAGAACGAGTGGCACAACTTCCTCATGCAGCTCGAACAAGACGAGAAAAAAACGGAAAGCGAAATTCTACAGAAGTTCGAAGAAGACAAACATCTCTCTGAGACGATAGAAGAACTAGAAGATCTTTCTCTCAAAGGAAAGAAATGCATCTCCCTTTGGCAAGCAGCAACCCAGCGATTGGAAGAGAAACTCAACCATGGAAGACAACCTACGACAAACTCGACAGCCACAGACTACTCCAACGACACCAAGCCAGAATTCCATATGCCACGTATCCACCTCCCCAAATTCCGAGGCAGCACTGATGATTGGAAATATTTTGAAGACATGGTAAAAGAATTCCTGCTCGAGAATACATCGCTATCCGACACGGTTAAGATGCAATACTTAACCAACAGCCTCCAAGGAGAAGCGAGACGTCTCATAATCCCGAGATTCTCGTGCACTGGAACGAACTTGAAGAACGCATGGAAGCTATTAAAACAAAAGTATGGCAACGAATACACTCAAAAGCAGCGTTTGGTCGACAAGATAATAACCATGAGGAAACCCGACTCTAACTCGTCATCGATCATCCGTTTTATCACCGATATCGAGAGCATCCTAATGCAAATGGAAACGCTTGGAATGGACACAAACACGATAGAGATCATCACCGCCATCGAAAAAGCTCTCCCCGACCGAATCCGACGACAAGTAGCCAAAGAAAAATTGAAAAGCAACGAATGGAGCACATCTCAAATGCGTCAAGTTCTCCAAGAAATTCAAAGCCTCGAACAGGAGCTGATGATTGCATTCCGCCGAAGTCCAAATTGGAAAGTGCAGTTATCACCGTCCAGTAAACCATCTGTTCCCCTTAGAAGTCCAACCTGAAGACGAACAACTCGAATCAGGTGCAACCTCCGAAAGAAACCATAACCTGGACGACGAACCGAAACCACGACGTTCTCCACGACTGCAAAACAGGAAGTCAGCAATAAACCTTGTGTCAATGCTATTCGTGTTCATGGCAATTTCTACCGGAATATCAACTGATCCACAGAACCCACTGGTATGTTCAACACAAAAGAGCTACTGGCAAGCTCCAAAAACAACACAATGTGGAAAGATTAGAGAGGACCTCAACCCGTCCAACTCCGAAAAGATTAGACTGATGCTATTCGATGATAACGACAAAATTTATTCAACAGAAGCGTTTGTATGCCGAATCACCAGAAGAACCGTACAAGCATATACTAATCTACTTGGAGATCAAATTCGACAAGCCGATGTCACCGAAACCATATTCATACCTTCCAAGGAGTGCGAGGAAATGATCAAGTCGAAGCAATGCAACCATGGTAAACTCTCTCAAGACGGTTCTCTATGGCACACCACAAATTCACTCGACCTCAACATTCCTGGCCGAATCTCCAGCTTATTCAGCGGTGCATTAGAAAGTGTGGTACATAACTGCTTCCTATTTTCAACGACAATTCACGCACGGCACAAGACCAAGTCAATCGAAACTATAATTGGAGACTCCACCCACTGCCCATACACTGATGGTAAATGTCAACTCCGGTCAGGCGAATCCATGATCTGGCTACCCGATATGGAAGAACGCTGCGATGTCGTGTTCAAGGAATATACTACGCCATTGTTCACGATGGAAGCCAACCTATGAAGAAATTCCGACCCGGATCCAACATATCGCCGAAATTTCAGTACGCACACTTCCACACCCTATCGGATGCTGACACCAATATCAAGAAAGCCGTCTCCACGGTGTGCAAAGTCCTGGAAGAACAAGGAACCATCCTGCAAAGCCTGACCAAGATGGACCCAACGACTGTATTCAGAACACTCATGAACACAACATCAATCATTGCTCGACAAGTTACTCCCGCCATCATTGAAGTAACTCATTGTCACGAATTAATGGAAACCGAGTATGAGCTAACGAAAACTAACACCTGTACCGAAGACGTTCCTATCAGAATCCACAAAGCGATGTCCGATGACATTTGGTTTCTGGATCCCACTACAATGCTCACCAAACGAGAATCTCGCACTATAGACTGTGATTCCGAACCAAGAATTGTGGAACTCAATGGACGAACACTACAATTTTATCCCAATGGTCATACTCAACAGATTCAGACGAATTCACTGAAGACCACGGACGTCGACCTACATCTTCAAACATTCCATACTACATTCCGTGCAATGCACCTCAAGGAAGTGGAAATGTTATTCAATATCTCCGAATTTGGTCAACAGAAAGAAAGAAATCAATTCATCCAAATTATCAACCACCAAGAAGTTCTAGTTCACAAAACACCGGAGACCTTAGGACTCATTGAGAAACACTTCAATACAATTGGATTATACGCCTGGAGATTGTGGGTCACCATCATTTGTGCTATTATCACCATCTTTGGAATTTGGACCATTCAGAAGTATTTTCGCACCCTGATTTCAGAACAGATCAAATCCGATGTCAAACCCAAGCCCTGAGATCACGCCTACGTTGAGATTCCAAATATTAATCCTCATAATCCAGTCTCAATTAGTCCAGTTGTAACGAATGACCCCATTGATAACTCTATATCTGCACTTACAGCCATTTTCACCCCCGGGAGTGTTCCGAGAAAATCGGAATAATATTGTCTAGAAAATTCCGTTGATCTGAATTTATCTGTGCAATACATTTCTAGATATTTCGTCTTTTGAACTTGCCGATAATTTCTGTTATAGAAATTTCGAGACATTATGTAATTGGCGTCTTAGGAGGGTATAAATACCCCCCGAATCCAATACAATCCAACTCAGTTCAGATTCACTCGATATATTCCAATCATTCTGTGTTGTTGACTAATAAATTCTTCTAAATAAACCGAAGTAAACAAGCTTTGGTACACAACCGTTTATAATTTTTTGCCCTGAGGCATTCTGCAAAAAATGAAAATGGTACCTTTCACCATTTTTCAAGGGCTTTCCAATGGTGTATAACACTTGCCATTTGGTGAGGGTTCGTTTGTATACTTCCCTAGTCAGAAAGACCTGCTATTTTAGGCTCAAGGAGACCTTCCTAGAGGTGGCAATCGGGCCGGGCCGATTTTTGCGGCCCGGCCCGATGAAAACCCAGGCCGGCCCGGCCCGGCCCGGTTTGGCCCGCTAATACAGAAAAGTTGGATAAAAGTCTTTGCACTTTCTATTGGAAGTTGTTATGCTTTCCAGAAGGTTTTTACGTGTGTCTGCGTGAAATTAAAAAGTCTAGTCGGATGACTGGAACATCCGTATAGGTAGCTAAAACCTAGCCAAAAAGTTGGATTGTGTTGAATTTTTTAATCCTATAGGAAGTTAGCTATATAAAAGTATGGACGTTATAAGGTACATGGTTAACCAAAAACTGTTTAAACACTTTCATTTACATCAAGGAATCAAAATTACATTGAAATTTTTAAATTTATCTCATAGAAAATTCGAAGATTTTTGCCCGACCCTTGCATATTTGGGTGGGATTTTACATATACATAATAAGTTACACATACATATACATAATTTTAAAAGGTAGTAAAACAGCGTATAAGTCAAAAAAGGTTTAATCTAATTTCCATCCATTATTCTACAAAGCATTTGTGCTTTATTTTGCTGGTTTAGCATTAAAAATTTTTTACTTATCTACTTTCCGGGCCGGGCCGGGCCGAAAGTGTCGGCCCGGCCGATGGGCCGAAGCGGTCAGGCCGGCCCAGGGCTTTTTCAAATCTGCTCAGGCCCGGCCCGGCCCAATCACCGGGCCCGGCCGGGCCGGGCCGGCCCAGCCCGATTGCCACCTCTAGACCTTCCCTTACAACTAGGAACTCCAGCAATCACTTTCCCTGCAAAGACATAAACATCTCGTCTTACCTTGTTTGATCAGCTGGCTTTTGATGCTCTCCACCCTTTCCAATTGGTACTTGAATTTGGCGGCCGTTGCCAACGCCGCTAAAAACAATCCCAACAAAAGTTGTCGGAGCATTTCGACGAATGCTGGAATTGTCTCCAAATTGATGTTTATTTAAAGTTGATAAGGAAGTTTTATCAAGCAATTAACAAAAGAATGTGGAAGCTTTAGAATGAGAAATTTTTTCGACTTTTAATTCCTCAACTTTCTTATCGTCCAAAAGACGTTAATAAATTGTGTTACAACTCTGAAAGTCTATTTTGGTGGAGAATGTTCAAGACTGCAAACTCTAGAATTACGAAAATACGCAGTCCACGGAAATTTTGGCGTTTACGTTGTATTCGAAGAAAAAAAATTGAGAGACTACCATAGAAAATGAGGAGAACGGTCATAGAAAAAAAAACTTTTTTTGAAAGAGCATTAAAAAAGGAGGGACCTGATCAAGTGGGAAAAGGTACCATTTTGCATCCGGGAAGTATCGAAAATGTGGCAAAATGCCTCCCTCTCCAAGTGAAAAAATCCCCTCACAAAAAGAGCGGGCGCGCGTTTTTAATCGGAGTTTTTTCACTTTGAGAGGGAAGCATTTTGCCACATTTGTGATACTTCCCGGATGCAAAACGACACTTTTTTTTGCCACTGGAGCAGGTCCCCAACTGTAATAGGATAAAAAAAGTTCTTTTGGCTATCCATCCGTTAGCAGACCATCTTCACAGAAAGACATTGATAGTTATAATAGGAGCCTTTATCTATCCTATCTTAAAACCAATTAGTTTCTACCACCTATGCCGATATTCGGGAAGGCAATAGCGCAAAAAAAAGTTTTGTTTCTGCACACTGCAACCTAAAATAATAGAACAAAAATGTCAATTTTGAGTTTCGTCCAAACAAAGTGGGAATTGAAAAAATAAAACGATCCTGAAAAAATTATTTTTTGGTCGGAAAACCCCACGAAAAGTTCATTTTTGACAAGGAAAGTACTTTTATGGGGGCTCCTACTTTTTGACGGGACATATCTCAAAAAATCAGAAAAAAAGGTGCTGATCAAGGATATATAAATCTTAGCTGCCCATTTTGGGCTTTTAGGGGTGAAAATGCCCAAAAACCGGCTCAATTTCCCTACAAAAGGCGCATGCATTCGAAACGATAAAAAGCGCAGTCGGTCTCTTCCTTCGGGAGGGTGGGGTGTGGCGGAGTGGTTAGTGCCGTAGTCTGGGAATCGAGAAGGAGGACGCCGCACGTGTTCGATTTTCCTTTTGGGCTGAATCAACTTTTTTTGAAGTTGAAGGTCGGATAAATAAATTTTTGGGCCAAGACTGATTTATTACGTCTTAGAAACTCAATAAACATCATTTTAAGCCAAAATAAAAATTGTAAACCCGTGAAAAATTAGGCGAAAAGGGTTCATATAGGACTTTAAGTCAACTTCCGATTGAGTTTTCACCCCTAAAAACCTAAAATGGGCAGCTAAGATTGATATATCCTTGATCAGCACATTTTTCTGATTTGAGATATGTTCCGTCAAAAAGTAGGAGCCCCCATAAAAGTACTTTCCTTGTGAAATTTATAGGTTGAATTCAGCCGACACTACAGCTGTATACAGTGACCGGCCTGATCCAGTGGCAAAAAACGCACCATTTTGCATCCGGGAAGTATCAAAAATGTGGCAAAATGCTTTCCTTTCCAATTAAAAAACCTCCGTTTTGAATTTCCCTCACAAAACGAGCGGGCGCACAGCATTCCGAACTTTTTTCGCCACCGATCGGTGTCGAAAAAAAATTGAAAAATCGAGAGAGGGGTATGCATTTCTTTGTGTTGCCGGCTAGCAAAGGCAGGTATTGCAAAATTAGAAAAAGTGTTTGATACTCTGAAGATTACTCATTCTAATTATACAAAAATTGTCACCATGCACTTTGTAACCCCCGAGAAAATCGCATTCAAAAAAATGAAAATTTAAAATTTAAATGCAATGAAAATGCACTTTCTAGTTGACTACTGAAGGAAAAAAAGATGCTATCGTGTAGAGAATTTTGAGTACTTCCTAATACGTATATTTTTTTCCGTTGTTTTCTAACAGTTTTAGAGGTACCGTGCAAAAACGCCTTTTTTTGCACTTTTTCCGACTTATCTGCACTTTAAATGCAAAAATGCAAAATCTTCCGAGCAATTATCATTCTGGGCATCCTTGTGGATATACATGCCAAATTTCAAATTTCTACGACGCTCCCGTCTCCTGTTATATCGATATAATTACGAAACCTTGACAACTTATTAACGCGCCTTGAAATATAAATTTTGTGACATTTTCGATAAAAAGTCATTATATGTACTCTATTTGTGAATTTGAAGGTATTAGCTTGCGTTTGGACTGCATTAACTGGAATAGAAAAAGCTGCACATGTGTATGAAATCAACATTTTTCATGATGACATGAAGCTGTCTCATAAACTGTACGAATAACATTCCGGGTTGGCAAAATACATTTTAGGAAGAAATAAGGCTATCCTACAGTAAAAACAGCAAGCTTTCTATGTTTTTCTTCGGGAACTTAAGTTGTCAAGGTTTCGTAATTATATCGATATAACAGGAGACGGGAGCGTCGTAGAAATTTGAAATTTGGCATGTATATCCACAAGGATGCCAAGAATGATAATTGCTCGGAAGATTTTGCATTTTTGCATTTAAAGTGCAGATAAGTCGGAAAAAGTGCAAAAAAAGACGTTTTTGCACGGTAGCTCTAAAACTGTTAGAAAACAACGGAAAAAAATACACGTATTAGGAAGTACTCAAAATTCTCTACACGATAGCATCTTTTTTTTCTTCAGTAGTCAACTAGAAAGTGCATTTTCATTGCATTTAAATTTGAAATTTTCATTTTTTTGAATGCGATTTTCTCGGGGGTTACAAAGTGCATGGTGACAATTTTTGTATAATTAGAATGAGTAATCTTCAGAGTATCAAACCCTTTCTCTAATTTTGCAATACCTGCCTTTGCTAGCCGGCAACACAAAGAAATGCATACCCCTCTCTCGATTTTTCAATTTTTTTTCGACACCGATCGGTGGCGAAAAAAGTTCGGAATGCTGTGGGGCGGTATTTTGAAACCGGAGTTTTTTCGACTTGGAGAGGGAGGTATTTTGCTATATTTTTTGATGCTTCCCGGATGCAAAGTCATACGTTTTTTGCCACTGGATCAGGTCCGCCACTGACGAAAACTAAACACGAAGGCACTAACTTTATACATATAATAATATTTACAATCAAGGATGAACATCTTTCACATCCTCCTCATTGACATGCTCGATGACTTCATTCCGAAATTCATTTAGCGCCACAATTTGGCCCGATCCAAAGATCCGCTTGTAAAGCGACCAGATTCGGCCCCAGTTGGCTTTGTCAAAGATCGCCGGATCCAGATGCGCATCATCATACTCTAGGGTGTTCAATCTGATCAAGAAATCCGGGGAATATTTCCAATTTCCTCGGTCCAGTCGGCGGGGTCGGCCGTAGAATTTGTAGTGAATTCGACTGAAAATTGAATGTGTGATTCTTTGTGAATGAATTGAAAGTGCTCAGGGACATTTTATACGACAAAATTTTTTGAAATTTGATAAAAAATTAGATTTTTTTTTTTTTTTTTGAGCTCACCCCGCATTCTTCTCCAGGTATTTATGAAACTTTAGGCTGAAGAAGTGCTGATCCAGATACCAGTTGAACATTTTATGTTTGTTTTTAATCGCGAACTCATCTCCATACACTTTTTGAATCGCTTTTTCAATGTACTCACCATTAACTACATCGGAGTTTTTGATGTCTGAAAAAAAAATTTTTTTAGATATTTTTTGTATATATGATTTACGATACAAGAATCTGCGCTAATTTTCTTACCCATGATATCCCGCCAGACGCTTAAATTCGCCGCAATTGTGCCCATATTGAACATGGTAAACGTGAGATCTCTGAATTTGAGCCGAGTTGTGTGGTTATTGTAGAAATGGATTGTCTCGTCTGCAAATAGGACACTCATCTCGTCAAACCTCTCTACGATCAAAAATATCATTTTTTGCGCGATAAAAATGACTGTATTTATCGCTTACTTTCATCCGGAAGAACGGCTGCTTTATTAAAAATAAATAAATCCACATCCGACGTGATGAAGATCGTATCCTCCCGCAACTTCTTCGCAAATGGTAATCCGGCCGCAAAGTTGCGGGAGACCCGCGCCAATTGGCCGGATGTCATATTTGAATTTTCCAGGAAGACGATTTCGGCCTGAAAGAACGGTTTTAAAAGAGAGTTTTTTACAGATTGAAGCTTCTCATAACAAGGGCCGGACATTTCGAAAAAACGACCGACTCAGAATCTTTTGATATTTTGCATAGTTGTTGTACCATGACAGCTGAATGTCAGCACGAATTTTTAGTTTCAGAAATTACCGTATACGGGGGTTACGGTAGGTACAATTTTTACAAAGATTGGGTTCGTGTGTAAAAACCGCAAGGAGTAACAGCACAAAACTCCGCTGTTTTACGTTTTTGACCATGGGGAACATTTTCATAATTGACAACTTTGCCGTAGGATGTAGTCTTAGACTACTTTGAAAAATACCAAGGTACCATATTGAATGTAACTTTTTTGCAGAGAACTTGTCTCAACTTTTGAAACCTCATAGAAACACTTTGACATGTATGTAACAACATATCAAAAATGCGCGAAAATAAAAGGGGGGGTTTTGGAGTTACGGTACTTTGAATGTGGCCGGTACGGTATATCAAAAAATCATTTTTTTCAAAATCGGTGTAGAAGACCCGCAAAAATTGCCAAAATACGTTTTCGACCATGGCGAACATTTTTGTAATTGACACTTTTTTTGTAGGATGTAGTCTTCGCCTACTTCGAAAATGACCCACATACCATGTGTACTGTAACTCTTCGGCATTCTATTTGTCTCAACTTTTGAAACCTCTCAAAAATACCTTGATATGTATGGAACGACATATCAAAAATTTAGAAAAATAAAAGGGGGGGTTTTGGAGTTACAGCAATTTGAATGTTGCCGGTACGGTATATCAAAAAATCATTTTTTTCAAAATCGGTGTAGAAGACCCGCAAAAATTGCCAAAATACGTTTTCGACCATGGCGAACATTTTTGTAATTGACGCTTTTTTTGTCGGATGTGGTCTTCGCCTACTTCGAAAATGACCCACATACCATGTGTAATGTAACTCTTCGGCATTCTATTTGTCTCAACTTTTGAAACCTCTCAAAAATACCTTGATATGTATGGAACGACATATCAAAAATTTAGAAAAATAAAAGGGGGGTTTTGGAGTTATGGCACTTTTAACGTTGCCGGTACGGTATATCAAAATTTCATTTTTTCTAAAATTGGAGTAGGACAACCGCAAACCTTGCCAATATACGTTTTCAACCATGGAGAACATTTTTGTAATTGACAGTTTTGTTCTAGGATGCAGCCTTCGACCGGTTTGAGAAATGTCAAGATACCATGTTCAATATAACTTTCCGGCATTCAACTTGTCTCAACTTTTGAAACCTTTCAAAAACACCTTGACATATGTGTAACAACATATCAAAAATTTAGGAAAATAAAAGGGGGGGTTTTGGAGTTATGGCACTTTGTATGTTGGACATACAGTACACCTCGATTTATTCTCGGCTTAACTTTACGTAGATTATTTTAAAAACAAAATGTAATGTTTTATCTGTGTTGTACGACCCTCACAAACTATTTTCGCTAGGAAATTCAAAAATTTTAGTCCTAAGCATACTGTAACACATCGTGCGCAGATAAGTGGTTACTGTAACAACAAGATCAGTGATTTCTTATTTTTTTTGTAACGATTACCACGGTTTAGAGTCATGTGTACCATACCACGGTGGAATCTATCAAAATCGGATGTCAGCATCACAGAAAAAGTTCGGTGTACTGTATGTCCAACGTTCAAAGTGCCATAACTCCAAAACCCCCCCCTTTTATTTTCCTAAATTTTTGATATGTTGTTCCATACATATCAAGGTATTTTTGAGAGGTTTCAAAAGTTGAGACAAATAGAATGCCGAAGAGTTACAGTACACATGGTATGTGGGTCATTTTCGAAGTAGGCGAAGACCACATCCTACAAAAAAAGTGTCAATTACAAAAATGTTCGCCATGGTCGAAAACGTATTTTGGCAATTTTTGCGGGTCTTCTACACCGATTTTGAAAAAAATGATTTTTTGATATACCGTACCGGCAACATTCAAATTGCTGTAACTCCAAAACCCCCCCTTTTATTTTTCTAAATTTTTGATATGTCGTTCCATACATATCAAGGTATTTTTGAGAGGTTTCAAAAGTTGAGACAAATAGAATGCCGAAGAGTTACAGTACACATTGTATGTGGGTCATTTTCGAAGTAGGCGAAGACTACATCCTACAAAAAAAGTGTCAATTACAAAAATGTTCGCCATGGTCGAAAACGTATTTTGGCAATTTTTGCGGGTCTTCTACACCGATTTTGAAAAAAATGATTTTTTGATATACCGTACCGGCCACATTCAAAGTACCGTAACTCCAAAACCCCCCCCCCTTTTATTTTCGCGCATTTTTGATATGTTGTTACATGCATGTCAAAGTGTTTTTATGAGGTTTCAAAAGTTGAGACAAGTTCTCTGCAAAAAAGTTACATTCAATATGGTACCTTGGTATTTTTCAAAGTAGTCTAAGACTACATCCTACGGCAAAGTTGTCAATTATGAAAATGTTCCCCATGGTCAAAAACGTAAAACGGCGAGGTTTTGTGCCTTTACTCTTTGCGGTTTTTACACACGAACCCAATCTTTGTAAAAATTGTACCTACCGTAACCCCCGTATACGGTAATTTCTGAAACTAAAAATTCGAGCTGACGTTCAGCTATCATGGTACAACAACTATGCAAAATATCAAAAGATTCTGGGTCGGTCGTTTTTTCGAAATGTCCGGGCCATCCTTCGAGTTGCAAAAAACTCTCTTTTAAAGTGTTAGGTCGTCCACAAAATTCGTTCGTTTTTTTGTCGCTTTGCTTTAAAAGGATTGCTTGTTCTTTGGCAAATGGAATAAATTTATTTGATACACCTTTTTCTCCTCTACCAAACTGGCAGTATCAAATGAATACATACCCTTTCCCAAACAATAAAAAATCCTCGTAAAACAATGCAATGAAAAAAACGAACGAACTTTCTGGACGACCTAATAGTATGACATAAAAAAATCAATTTCAGAAAACGCTTCAACTACCAACCAATTTTATTGGCTTTACCACAATCCATAAGATCTTCAGTTTCCAAAATTATTTGCTTATCAAAATTTTAGATCAAAGGGTCAAGTACAGTGGCGGACCCGATCCATTGGCAATAAATTCACCATTTCGTATCCGGGAAGTATCGGAAATGCAGCAAAATGCCTCCCTCTAAAAGTGAAAAAACTTCAATTTCAAAAGCTCGCCCGCTCTTTTTGTGAGGGAAAGGGCGCGCATTTCAAAACGAAGTTTTTTTATTGCCCAAGTAGTGGGAGGTATTTTGCCACATTTTTGATGCTTCCCGGATGCAAAATTATACGTTTTTTGCCAATGGATCAGATTCCTCATTGGCCAACATAACAGCTTCAAGCTTGATTTTCCGGCGCTACGTCTTTTCGGGTCACCGACACTGTGGACCTGTTACGGCGCAGGCTCGTCATAACAGGAGTTTACTATTACAGCAAACTCATCGCAACCTCAACTCCTCGGAAAAGAAGAGAGGAGAATCAGTTGTATCGGCCCCCGTTTTTGGGAAGGGGACCGAGCGCTCCGATCTCAGGAAAAGGGTGCGATGAGGGAGTTTTTAAGGGTAATTGTATAATTGTTTTATATCTTATGTATCTTTTATTCAGTACCAATAAATGTAGTAGATAAATTGTAATGTAGGTAATTATTACCCTTAGGGGATAAACGGCAGGGTCAGGCCCCGAACTCGGTAAGTAAGTATCATATATAATTTAATGTACAGTACCCCCTCCGCTACACCAGCCGGGGCTGTAACATTATTTGGAGGTCCCACCGAGATGGAATCAAAATTGTTCAGGGCCTACAAATTGCCAACCCCACCTCCCACCACCCACAATATCTTTAGGACGAAACGTTAAGCCTTTTGTCGACATTTTAGTATGACTTAGCGTAAATCCAGTCTCCACGTCCGGTCCCTGACTACCGTGAAATTATTTTTCAAAATGCCTTATTTTCGCGATAAGTTGCGCAGAAGCAACAATGAAGATTATATACTTGATCCCTTATATGCGATAAGAAAATACGCATAAAATAAACAGTTTTTTTTCGGACAAGGCCACACTAAAAGATACGCCAGAGAATATATATATATAGTCCATACAGAATAGGTAAAGAAGGCCAGAAGAGTGTAGGCTAATTCAAGGGACAAGGCACGGTAGAAAAGAGTTGATCAACGGAAGGTCAACTTCCCCTGCGCACTGTTTAAGAATCAAAGACAAAATTAAAATTTCGGGGCTCAAGGGCATGTAAAAGCAAATATATTTCTTTCGATAGGATCTCTTTTAGATCCGGATGAGCCCCGGGTACTGACGGAAAACACCGAGTACCCCGACAGAAATCCCTCCTTTTTTTTCCTATCCACATAGTCCGAAGTAAAATAAAGGATAGAAGTAATTAGTAAAGCGACAATATTTCTACTAGGAGCGCTCTTTCTGAATCGGATAACAACAACTAAACCTGGCGATAAGCCGCAGGGCAGGGCACCTGGCACGGACCAACTTCGCACACTCGAAGGGAGACCCCGTTGGATATTGTCAAGATTAGAATATGTGGGACGAATCCCAAACGCCATCTATCCAAATTTTTATAGTAAAAACCCTCAGAACCCGGATATGGTGCATTAACCCCCATTATTCAGCATCTTGCTTCCATGTTTATTTTAGTCATATTCGTATTTTCTACTGTATTATTATATATATCATATGTTTGTTAATGTCACTTTCACGTGAAGAAAAGCGAGAGTTTTCGAAAGTCCTCGCGCAAATAATAAAAAATGAAACGACCCGCGGGTAATCAATCAAAACCCGACGAGTCTGCAGGAAGGAGCACGCATTCGGATCGTTGCGCAACCGATCCAGAATCGTGATAACTTCCGATGTAAAGTAGGCCGACGCAATGAAGGGAACGAGTTCCTCCGACAAAGAGGAGACCAGATTCCTAACAACCCGTTGGCCCCCTTTTGAAGCGACGTAACCGTCGTAGAAATAGCTATCAAATCAACCACAAAACACAAGAAATAACCAAAGAAAGTTTATTGGGAGATTAATTCAACAACAGGATTAGGAGAAATTGATAACAAATAACAGGGGATTAATAGTATGGGAGATAAGGGGAGGTTAAAAGGTCATCAGATACCCTAATTTTCGCCCCAGGTAGTCGAGACCTCGGCCGTCTCGTCGACGTTCAACTGCTGGGTTCCCTCGACGGGCTCGACGGCCGGTTCCTCCGGGATAGAGCCAGTCACCACGGAAATTGTAGAAGCCGGAGGATAGATTGGTGGAAACTCTTGACCGTCCTAAAAATTTTAAGTATAAAAAGGGAAGAAATCGACAGCAAAAACAGTTCTGGACAGTTACTCTAGCCAAAAATTTAATTGTCAATAATACTTACCGGGCGACCAACACGGCGTCCTCTCGTCTTCCTCCACTTCGCCAGCAGAATAGGGGTCAGAACCCAGAACAAAAGGACCAAACCAAGTAGCACCAGCGACGCCATACCTCCGGCGAAGACTTGTCCCCAGTTCCAGTCGTCGCATTTGGCCGGTTTCCGGAGCTCATGCAGCAGATCTACGTCCGACTGGAGCCCCTTCGGCGCACAGAATAATTGAGCCTCTGGCAGACTGAAATCAAAAGAAAAATAAGGTAAATTAATTGAGATTCCTAAATCGGTTTTCGAGAGCTTCCCCCACTTTTCCTCCCTTTGTTATCTAATCTTGTCTTACCTAAATCTCTAATTTCCCAAAATAGAAAAAGGCGAAAAGAAAAAAAGAACTTACAAGGCCAGAGTGCTGGCAGCACCGCGATTTGGCTATCCATTCATTATCGAAACAGATGCGAGTCACATCGCTATTGCGGCTGTTCTCCTTCAAAAATCGCCAGAGGATGCCAAAATTCATCCGATAGTCTACGCTTCCAGGAAGCTAAATCAGCATGAGGCCAGATACCACAGCAGTGAGACAGAGGCATTGGCCGTAGTGTTCGCATGCCAAGAATTCAAACCATACATCGAAGGAACATGCGGAACCATACTCAGGACAGACAGTCAGCCATTGTGTTCATTACTGAAAAATACTGACATGACTGGCCGTCTTGGACGTTTTAAGTTGGCCATCCAAGCCTATGACTTAAAGATTGAGCATCGAAGTGGGAAATCAAATAACTTCTGTGATTATCTCAGCCGATGGCCACCAGCAGTCTATTCCGTTGAACAGGAAACAGTCGACTTGACATTACTCGAGCTTAACGCACCGAGAGTCGTCCTTGACGAACTCGTTATGGAGCAGAAGAAAGACAGCTTATATGCTGTCAGTTCGAAATCGCTTGGCGACAACCCAACTGGAGAGAGCCAGCCCAACAGCCCCCAGATACCAGCTTTTCAACGATGTTCTGTGCGTCGAATTCCAGAAAAACCCAGGAAGCTTTCGAATATACGTACCAAAGACGCTTACAAATCGCTTAATGCGGGAGTTTCACGCATCCCCTTTGTACGGCGGACATTTAGGGCTAGAACGGACATTTCTGCGCCTGGCCCAGCGATTTTGGTGGCCCAAAATGAATCAAGACGTTCGAGACTTTGTTAAAACGTGCCCAGATTGTCAAAAACGGCGAATACACCCCACGGAACTTCACCAAGAGCCATTAGTTCCAATCCGACGGTCGGAGTAGCCGATCGAACGGGTCCACCTTGACCTCATTGGACCCCTTCCAATGACGGTTAACGGATCCGTCTACCTTCTCGTCGTCTCCGATCCGTTCAGCAAATGGATTCAGGCCATGCCAATACCCAACAAAAAACCCGAAACGGTTGCGGCAGCGTTCCTGCGACATTTTATAGCAGTATTCGGAATCCCCCAAACGATCGTAAGCGACAATGGACCCGAGTTCACAGCCAAAGCGTTCCAAGGATTGGTCCACCAATATGGTATGGAACATCGGCGGACGACACCCTACCACCCTCAGGGAAATGGGGCGGTAGAACGCCAGAATCAGACGTTGGTCAACATGTTGGCACGATATGTCAAAAAAGGTGGAACAGACTGGGACAGCTACGCTCCAGTTCTGTGTTTCGCTTATAACACGTCAATTCACCCAGTAACAAGGACTACACCATTCGAGTTGCTATATGGCCGCACACCACGAACGCCAATAGAAAGAGAGATTATACGACAGCTTCCATCACAGTATGTGGATCAACCCACATATGCCCAACAGTTGGCCCGCCAAACAGAACAGGCCTGGAGAAAAGTCGTTGAAGCGCTGGAGGATGAATCCGCCAGGATGAAACAACAGTTCGACCAACGCAAGCACGTACAAAAGGCGCATGTAACCGTCGGAGATTTGGTGCTCCGACGCGTAGACGCGTACCGCAAAGGAGAGTACCACAAGTTCCAAGGTAAGTACTCGGGACCTTTTGTGGTTCGAAAAATTTGTAGCCCCCATGCTGTCATTCAGCATGTCGAGGGAGGAGCCGAAATCAGGCTACATTTAAATAAAATCAAAAAATATTTTTCGCCAAATCAGGTTGTGGGGTCACAACCAAAGTTAACCGGGGAGGCCGTAACACCTCCCAGGGTAATTTCAGAAGACAACCGACCCAGAAATTCGACCAAAAACCGCGACCAACAAGGGCAGAGAACAGACCAAGAACAAGTAAGACGCTCAGCACGGCTACAAGAAAGAAGGGAGCGCAACGAAGCCCGACTCGTTGGATACAGGCCAGTTTGAAAAGGCGGAAATATTTCAAAACATATAATTCTTCTATTTTTAATCAAATTTTATATACAAAATCTCGTAGAATTAGGACAAATGCCAAAATATGCAGAATGGAGGACTTTTTTCGAAAAAATTATAATCGAAGGAATAAGACTTGCAAAACTAACCAACCCCAAAAACCCCCGGAGAGATATCCCAACTTGTAAATATCTATACCGTACACCGCCGCCGATAATGAAAACACGGCGTAAGGTCAGCTGCGGGTAAAAGTGACTTAAAAAGTTTCACGCGATACCCCCAGGACGTAACGCGCGTGAAATTCGGCGCCGGTGTGACGCGTTTCGCGTGACCGATCGACCCGAGGAGTAGAACGGCTCGACCCGGCGCGAATCTGCAACTCTCGCGGCGGAACGGGGGAAAGTTAAAAGCACTTACCCTTCATTTATAATACCATCAAACAAAAATTAAAAACAAAAACATCCATTCATGCATACGTGGCCAGAAGCCATTTAACACTATTGTGTCTTTTTATCCTTTTATCAGTAACTTCATTTGTCAGTAGTAAATATTGTTAACCAGTCTACTGTTGGACTAACCTGCGGGTACATGTTCCCAACGGCATAATGATGAGCGTGGTCGCTCAGCAGATATGCGGGGGAGGATGTTACGGCGCAGGCTCGTCATAACAGGAGTTTACTATTACAGCAAACTCATCGCAACCTCAACTCCTCGGAAAAGAAGAGAGGAGAATCAGTTGTATCGGCCCCCGTTTTTGGGAAGGGGACCGAGCGCTCCGATCTCAGGAAAAGGGTGCGATGAGGGAGTTTTTAAGGGTAATTGTATAATTGTTTTATATCTTATGTATCTTTTATTCAGTACCAATAAATGTAGTAGATAAATTGTAATGTAGGTAATTATTACCCTTAGGGGATAAACGGCAGGGTCAGGCCCCGAACTCGGTAAGTAAGTATCATATATAATTTAATGTACAGTACCCCCTCCGCTACACCAGCCGGGGCTGTAACAGACCGTCTCTGTTCGTCGTTGTATGCATGTGAGAGGCTCGGTGAAGGCTGAGCTAGCAGAAATAATAAGACTGATCGGGTCCTAGGATAGCATACCGCCTATTTTGAGGTATTTTACGTGTACTCACATCAATAAAATCTAGATAAAAGTTACGAATCTCCGTTTTTTGTCCCAATTTTGGGTCTTTTATAGTATTATGATACAGTAACTCAAGGTAAAACTAACGTTAGAAATAGCTAAAATAAGAAAAAGTGGACATATTGCAAGTCTTCGCCAAGGCCCCGCCCAGCTTTCGCAGATAATCCAACGGCTTTTCCATGCCTTGTAGGCACTTCCCGCAACCTTTCTTCGGACTTCTACATTCCTGCCCTACGCCCCGTATCGATCAATTTTGTGTTGGCTTGATCAAAAAACCCACCTTCAGCTCTCTCAGCATTTCCACCGCTAATTTGGAGGCCATGCTCTTCTCATATTCCTCTTCAGTTCCAGCCAATAAGACAGCTGATTTCACTCCTAAATTCGCCCAATGCTGAACAACAAAGGGGGTGTTCAGCAAGTAGTGATAATTCGTGTCGGCTGCGAGGATGACATAAACATCTGGAGGGGAATCGACAAAATATTCGTTGATGGAAATCCGTGTTTGTGATTTGGAAACGTATATACAGGCAAAAATAAATAGTGAGATACTGAAAAAATATGGAATGCCATTGTAAATAGAAGTCTTAATCGATAGCCCAAGAAGTTCGACTTTTAATGTATCAGTACAGTGACGGGCCTGATCCAGTGGCAAAACACGTACCATTTTGCATCTGGGAAGTATTAAAAATATGGCAAAATGCTTCCCTCTTCAAGTGAAAAAACTTCGTTTTGAAGGGTCCTTTCCCTCACGTTTTAAAAACCCGTCTGCTCGTTTTGTGATGGAAATTTAAAACGGAGGTTTTTTAGTTGGAGAGGGAAGCATTTTGCCACATTTTTGATACTTCCCGGATGCAAAATGGTAAGTTTTTTGCCACTGGATCAGGCCCCCCACTGGAGAAGATTCCTCAAAATCTTAGCTCGCGCTTTCAGGGCCAGCCAAGTATTCAAACTTACCAAGCGACCCGCCGCGTTGACAATGCACGACGATGGGGCCCACTGACGTGCATTCCCAATTGTTTGTGTTTATGATCTCATAAGTCTGGAACGTTGGCGGAAATGAGAAATAAATAAAAAATTAAAATTCATCAGATGTAAAGAAATTCTCCCGCAAAATGACCCATTCCTTGGAGGTGAAAGAGCAGGAATGATGGTTATCTGGTTTGCGGGAAATTTGGAAAAAAAGTTTCTATCCGGCTTATTCAGATAAAGTGCGGGGTAAATGGAGATAAGCGCCAGAGGTTATTCAGCTCGCGTTCAACCTTTCCGCTGACGAGTCAGCAAAAGATCGGGCCAACTCTCATGTGTGTAATTAATATAATATTTGATTATTGACTTGGTCCCTCAGGAGGTTATTGGTTTATCTAAATGAAGGATACATTTTGTAGAACAAAGAGCAGATAAGAGAGAGGTAGGGGACTCGCAACGAACACCCCGTTTCGAGTGACGTGACGAGCGGTTCCATCGAAAATTGCTTGTTGAGAATCGAGGATCAAGATCTTCGCCGGAATGACACAACGTAAAGCCGTTGGCTGAGCTAACAGTTGAATTGATAGCCAAGTCATCGCGATGACGAGACAAAGGGTTTTATCAGGCCAATAAAACCCTTTGGCTAGTCATTGAGACGATATGGCTGGCAATTGAACTGTTAATCAAGCTACAGTGGGGGGCCTGAACCAGTGACAAAAAACGTACCATTTTGCATCCTGGAAGCATCAAAAATGTGGCAAAATGCTTCCCCCTCCAAGTGAAAAAACTTCGTTTTGAAGGGCGCGCCCTTCTTCACAAAAAGAGCGGAGTTTTTTCACTTGGAGAGGGAAGCATTTTGCCACATTTTTGATACTTCCCGGATGCAAAATGGTACGTTTTTTGCCACTGGATCAGCTCCCCCACTATAACAGTTTACGACGGTGGATAATATTTTATAACCGATGGGACATTCATCCCGTTACCGCAGTATCACAAAAATAATCGTTACAGCACGGTATTTATTGGTAAAATAAAAATATTTAAGATAAAAAAGTATTAGTAACGCTACTCTACGGAGATCACTTTTTATAACGTTTTATAACGTTATTAGGCAAGGAATGGCTGAAATTAACCGAAATTGGATATAACATAGCTGGTTCTATGAAAACATGAAAAAATTGGCATTTCGAAGGCAAATTTACATTTCTTGAAATGTCCAAGTACAGTGGCGGTCAAAAAAAACGGCCACCACAAGATGATGCGCTCTAACGCAGAAGAGAGTGGTCGTAGGAAGATAAATATGGTATCATTGTAAAGCTTATGGGATACTAAGACGTGTGACTATACGCTTGTGGTACTGTAGTGCTGGCCTAGCACGTACTGGGGCAAAATGTTCTTTTGGCCTGGTCAAAAAAAATGGCCACCCATAATTATTGTGCTTTAAATGCGGTTTATGTTAGAAATTGCCGCAATATGCGACTGGACTAGGATAGCTATATCAATACACACCAATTCCAGTATTTTTTACTTTGTACATATGCCCTCAGGCATCAGTCAAGGTTGATGACCTTGTTCATGGTTAAGGCCCGGCCAAAATTTCTTGTGGGTTTGTGCCGTTGTTTTGATAATCCGAAGCAATACTGTAGACGGTATTGATCGCATTCGTGTGTAAGACTGCCCACCTTTGGCAAAATTGCGCCCCTTCTGATAAGAAAACTCAAAAAATGAAAATTTTTGACCTAATTTTCTCCAAAAATCCGTTTTGGAGGCCGCTAAACAATGAATGTAGAATCTTAAACAGACTTTATTTGTACAAGAACATCATGGACATTTGTTTGAACACGGCACCGGTTAAAGGAAACGACCGTCCGAAACAACAGATACCGTTTTGTTACAGTTTTCGACTTCAGAAATTATTCATAAACTTTGTCAAGGTCTGCAACCCGAATTTTCACTTTAGGGGCTCATATTTACCTTTAAATGATAAAGTGGTATCTCAACTACGCCACAAATGCGATACTATATTATAATTTCTATTCAAAGAGGTTTCGGAACCGGACAAATTTCATGATTACTTCCTGAAGTCGAAAACTGTAACAAAACGGTATCTGGCGTTTCGAATGGTCGTTTCCTCTTACCGGGGCCGTGTTAAAACAAATGTCCATGATGTTCTTGTACAAATAAAGTCTGTTTTAGATTCTACATTCATTGTTTAGCGGCCTCCAAAACGGATTTTTGGAGAAAATTAGGTCAAAAATTTTCATTTTTTGAGTTTTCTTATCAGAAGAGGCGCAATTTTGGCAAAAGTGGGCAGTCTTACACACGAATGCGATCAATACCGTCTACAGTATTGCTTCGGATTATCAAAACAACGGCACAAACCCAAAAGAAATTTTGGCCGGGCCTTAACCATGAACAAGGTCATCAACCTTGATTGATGCCTGAGGGCATATGTACAAAATAAGAAATACTGGAATGGGTGTGTATTGATATAGCTATCCTAGTCCAATCGCATATTGCGGCAATTTCTAACATAAACCGCATTTAAAGCACAATAATTATGGGTGGCCATTTTTTTTGACCAGGCCAAAAGAACATCTTGCCCCAGTACGTGCTAGGCCAGCACTACAGTACCACAAGCGTATAGTCACACGTCTTAGTATCCCATAAGCTTTACAATGATACCATATTTATCTTCCTACGACCACTCTCTTCTGCGTTAGAGCGCATCATCTTGTAGTGGCCGTTTTTTTTGACCGCCACTGTACCTTTAAGTGTCAAAAATTAATTTCCGCGCGATTAAACGCCATTTTACATCCAAATTCAGCTAAAATATAATTAAAAATCCCACAGACCCTAAAAATTTTTGAAGAATCCCAAAAAAATCTCATTTCCGCTACTCAAGGATCAAAAATCCTGTTGATTCCGTCGGGTTCCACAAACTCTCTGCACCATCCACAAGTCTGGATATAATCCTTCGAGGATTCGCAGAATGTGGCGCACCCACAGGACGTTGAAATGCACTGAACTCCGGCGCATTTGGTGTCCCGATCGGTGCACTCCATGCATTTTCGGGCGCGGAATTGGACGATTTGGTGTTTTCGGACCGGCACCGAGCATATGGCGCAGTTCGGGCCGCCGCGTTTCTTCTGCGCGCAGTCCTGACAGTACGCAAAATGCCCGCACGGGATGCACATCACGTTGCGCTTTTGGTCGTGACAAATCACGCATTCCGTCATATCGGAAGATGTTGGGCGCTCGACCAAGAGTTGGGCCGTGTCCACCAGCTCGATCAGGCCGGAATTCTAGAAAAAACCCCAAAAAATGGCCAAAAATTTGACAAAGAAAATACTTCTATGGGGTATGTTACAGGTCGAGACATACACCAAAAAATTCGCAAAATTTTTCTGATTCAGCATATATAAAAACCAGCTGCCTAACTTTGGTTTGTAAGGGCGAAAAAATCATCAGAACTTTTCTCGCAACGCCAAGCAAATGCTTTTTTGACCAAGTGTTTACCAATTCAAAAAAATTTTTTGAGCTAAAACAAACTCTGGTGTCTCGGCAAGCTTCAAAATATCAAAAAAATTTGATTAAAACTACACCTTAATTGTAGTTCCAACGTAAAAAAAAACAGTTCTCCGCCCAAGAGGAATCGAACCCGTAGGGAGCCCTTCCCATCCAATTCTCAGTCTAGCGCTCTAACCACTCGGCCACACCGCTCTCTTTCGAAGGAAGAGACCGAGCGCACTTTTGTTTCCGCCGACCTTTTCCTCGAGAAACATGTTGATAAAACTTGTTGATAGACCAAAATTAGGCAGCTAATTTTTACATATTCTGAATCAAAAAAATTTTGCGAATTTTTTGATACATGTCTCGACCGGTAACTCCATACCCCATAGAAGTGCTTTCCTTGTGACTAAAACTTGAAATTTTTCAAAGTTTCACTTACCAAATACCTCTCCTCGCAATGGAATACAATTGAATCTTGGTTTATTGGAACCTGGACGGTGACTGGCTCCGCTCGGCAGGAATCTGTGCCAAAAATTATCTAAAAGAATATTATACATCAGGCACTTGTCGGAAGATTTCCAAAACAATACGAACCTTAATGAAAAACGTAAAATTCGTTTCATAAAAAGTTCACGTTTATGCCAATGACCCACCCATTTCCCATTTGACCTAGTATTATGTCCCCGAAACACTCACCCTTAGACTGTTCGGGCTTTCTCTGTAGAACGTCAAATTGATGTGCTCACCGCCAATAAATTCTGCGACATTCGTGACTGAGCTGAGATCGAGGAATGCGAACAATTCTGTGGGGAGATTGCGGTCTTCGAAGAAATTTTCAGCCGTAATTTTGCCGACTCCCACGCGGAAGCCTTCAGGTGGTGGACGCTGAAATTTTGGCTCGATTAAATACAAGTCGGAAGGTGTAAATTAGGCACTACATGTAATAAAAACAGGATACTTTCGCCAAGGTTCAGAGGATCTTATTTCTTCAGTCATGGAACTGGGACGATTGGGGAAACCGAAAAGTATTACTTTTCTCCGATGCAAATGTCAAATTAGGATAATCGAGGGCAGTGATTTTGACAATGACATTCTTTTTTTTATCTTTACTTTTTTCCTTAAGTAGTACTGCAAAGTAGTAATTTTTTGATTTTCTTTCACAAATACTCGATTCGGGTCATCGATGGTGCTGATTTCAAATCAGAAAAAATGAATAAAATTTTCGAAATCAGCACCATCGAAAACCCCTCAATCGAGTATTTATGACAAAAATTTAAAAAATTACTACTTTACAGTACTACGTAAGAAAAAAGTAACTATCAAAAAAAACGAATGTCATTTTCGAAATCGCCACCCTCGATTATCCCAATTTCACACTTGCATCGAAGAAAAATAATACTTTTCGGTTTCCCCAATCGCCCAACTCGGTTCAGTCATCCCTGGCGTCACCGATTCAAAAAAAATATTAAAAACTCACGTGAAACCGTAAAATTAGCGGTACAACGA
Organism: Bursaphelenchus xylophilus; assembly: GCA_904066235.2. Taxonomy (NCBI): domain Eukaryota; kingdom Metazoa; phylum Nematoda; class Chromadorea; order Rhabditida; family Aphelenchoididae; genus Bursaphelenchus; species Bursaphelenchus xylophilus. The sequence continues at coordinate 9,838,038 of CAJFCV020000004.1, forward strand.
CTCTGTTTGGTCCCATTAGTTTGGTAATTGTGGTGTTGGAGACTGAGTACCCGTTGCGCCCGAGATAACGGATGTCTTTCGCTGGCATTCTGAAAACCTCCAAATTTCGAAAAAATCTAAACCTAAAATTCAAAGGTATCGTATATCGATAATACAGAAATTATGAAATAAAATATCCACAAATTCAAAAATCTTCAATGATTTATTACAAAATCTCTGATAACGAGGGTTTTCAAAAAAGAGTAATAACAATATAAATCATTGACTTGACGGCGGGTTCCGAAACAAAAGAATAAAAAAATTTTACCAAAACTACCTTGTTTTAGACATCTGAAGACCAGATGATCTAAATCAATAAACGCTTTCTTCTATTCCCATTCTCCCACCGTCAAATCTATTCTAACATCAACGACAAATAATAACATCCTATGGTACACAGAGACTTCAGTCCTGCCTCTCGAAAACCGACACATCAGGCGTTTCATCCTTCGCCGTGCTCTCCAAAAGCAGGGTCTTGATAAACCTGGTCTGTTCCAAGTTGTCCGCAAACTGATTTAGGTCATGTTTTCGTACAACAACCGGTCTGAAGCCAGCCCTGTTCAGATGTCGGCAGTTCATGGCCACTTCTCCGATGACTCGAGTTTTATTCCTCTCGTCCAAGTCGGGTTTTGTGAGTATATTATGAGTGGCGAAGATTAAGGCGACTTTTTCAATGTCCTTGTTCTTCGCATCAAACGACTTCACCGGGACGAACCGTTTCGTGGACTTCTGGAAATACAGGATACCATCCACATAGGCGCCAGTGTTCGGCTCAATTTGAGCGGCCAGGAGATGGGATTCGGGGGGAATGATCAGACTTAAATTCTTGATGAATTCTAGTCGCTCCGAATGGACGTTCTTTCGATGTCGGAGGCCGGTGATCACTTCTTCTGACTGAAAACAGAAAAAAATTTAGATTTTTTTTATTTTTTCTGCAATCTATCCCATTTTGAGGGAAATTCTGATACAAAAGGAAAATAAGTCGTCTTCCATCGCTCCATTTATTACCTAAACCCAAAAAAAAACAAAAAAAAACATCCTACCTTGCTCTGGATCAAATTCAACAAATCTTCTGGTATTTTCACATCCTGATGTAGGTCGTATTTCAAATAACTGGCAACTTGCAGTACCTTTATAAACCTGATCAGTCGCAGCTCGTCGCTACTAAAATTTAAAACAATAATATTATACTAGGCATCATCCTACCAATTCCTGCTTAAATCCGTTAAAAACGTCGGCTCGAGAAGCGTTTCCGCCATTCGGCCGGGGAGCTGGTTCAACATAGCCAATGAATGGACAGAGTTGAGCCAAACTGCCGGATTTTTCACACCTTTTGGCTTCAAAACTTCGGACAGTCGGTTTGCGGCTGTTTTGATAATTTCCGGTGGGATATTCACCAAGGCCAACGAGGAAATTGCCAACGAAAGCTCGGGGACACTGGCTTTACTAAAAAATAAAGATTCAAAAACTTATAAACCATCACTCACTGGTTATGTCGATTCGCCCATTGAGCCAAATAGTACCATAAATTCGGGTTATTGACCTTGATCTTAGCCAATGCCATCGTTATTGTGTTGAAGGTATTCCACCTTGTTATCTCGTGCAATGACTGTGGAATCTGTCCTTCAATGAATTGCAAAAACCGCGGGTAATAGAAGGACAGGAGATCCAGCGAGGTCAACAGCCGAGCACATTGGTTGGCCGTCAAAGAGCGTTTACTGCAAATATAAATCATTATATTACACTAGGCCATATAACGGAAAACCGTCGAGGAAACCCTAAAATTCAATATTGAAGGTTAAAAAAACTTACGCTATGACAGTTTCAGCCATTCTACTGTGCATTTTGACATTTCTGAAGCCGGTTTTAGCCGACGCTACAAACAAAGAAACGACTTCTCCGGTATTCATGATCGGCAAAAGTTCATCCACTTTCCCTTCGATTTTGTCTCTCAAGATAGGATCATGAACAAGTTCATGGAGCTCAAAAACCATTAGTAGTAGCCGCGGAGCCGCAATGTCACTACAAACACCAACATTTTTATATTACACTAGATCAAGATCTAAAAACGAAACAAAAATAAAAACTCCTACTCTATTTTCTTTGGCAACAGAGCAAACAATTCCTTTCTTACAGCATCATCAACTTCAAATTCATTGTGTTTCATCGCCAATGCCAAGGACAAAAGTGGGCTGATATCTAGGACGCCTGGATTATCCGCAGCACATTCTTGGACCCGTTTGAACAGCTGGGTAACCGTAGTTGACAAATGAGGAACTAAACGATCATCTTCAGCTGCTGTCGGCTTCCGAGGAGTGTATATCGATACGATCGCGGCCAAGCAAGCTACTACAACATTCGGAGAGGCTTCTGGATGAAGAAGCTTGGCGTTCAGACTTGAAACCACCGCTTCGCTGAAAGAAAACGTTGTCAAGAAAGGCCTGATATCAATTTCAGACAGAAACTCCCACAATCATTGGTATAAAAGTGAACTTCTTATCTGACCTTCGAATGCGATGTATGGAGAATGTAGACTGATTAAAACGTAACTCTCAAGCACAAACTTTCTTCGATTTACCTTTCCAACCACTTTCCGTATGGAATAGTTTTATCCAGCTTCGTTAAAGCCACCAATTTATCCAGGAACGACAGCATTTCATGTTCATCAGCTGGAGGCCGTGATTGAAACTCCTAAAAACGAAAAAAAATCAAACAAAACGATACAAAACCTACCTTCGCGAAACCATTAAACGTCGTTGAGTTAAGGTGTCTAAATTTTCCCGCATCTTGTTGAATGTTCGTGGTCTGGTCGACTAGATCGTTAATAAAACCATCAAAACCCTCGATGATTTCGGGATTCGGCTCAGGAACTGCTGGTTTGGTGGAAGAAGTCGCTCGTAACTGTCCAACATGTCGACGAATCGGACGAAATGCCCGCCAACATCGAGGTAACATCCCTTTTTCCACTTTCCAATCAGTTTCTCCCAAAATAAAAAACCTTTTTTTATTCCGAGCTGCGTCCGACCGATGCGGCTCGCATGGGACATTTTATATGATGTAAGTGAAAATTCGGCCAAACCGTTCAGGTTAATGCCATGCGGATTTTGCTTGTCCAGAGTAGTCGGATAATTGTGAAATTTTCTGGCCAATAAAGGAAAGTTGGCTTTCGATAGCAATTATAATATAATAGACGTTTTGCGACACACCAAGTTTATTGAAAGGAGTTCCTAGAAACACAAATGCAACTGGTATAAGGTTCGTCAAAATAAACAAATAAAAAATTAATTTGATCGCAGAAATGTAGTGCACTAAAGAGATTTTTGACGTCTTAACGTCCAAAGAACAGCGCCGTTCTTGCTTTTTTTTAGACTTGAACCCTTATCGCTCAGATTTTGATGAAACTTTTCTACAAATCTTGATTATTTTTTAAAGACAAACATGGAACTCCCAGTTCGCGCTTTGCAAAAAAATTTGAGATTTTTGGGCCAAAAGTTGAAAAAATGTGGCATTTTTTTTTGAGAATTTTGGTGTAAAGCTTATTTCTACCGTAGAGAGCAATGGTTACACATAAAACCAATTTTCCCCGCGCAAAGCTGGCAAAGATATGACCAAAAAAGGTCTTTTCTGTATGACTGTACTTCACTTTCGCGTACTCTCTGAGCAACACGAATGGTTCCATTCTCTAAAATTAATCACTTTTTTGCGCTTTGCGAATGTTAAGCGGGCCAAAAAAGACGTTGCGACGAGGTTTCGCGCGATAAAAATTTAGCAGGATGCGAAAAAAGAGTGCACTGCACGTCAAACTGAGGACTCCGGTGAATAGACTATTCGCTATCGGTTTTTTACACTTCGTCATGATTTCGCAGAGAAAGAGAGAAAAAAGACACGCAAAAACGTACTCTCTCGCACCAAAAACTCCCCATTTCTTCCCCGACAAAACGTTTTTTTCGCGTCTTGTTTTGGCGAATTGCCAATCCATTCACCGGACTGTTTTAGCTTATCTCAGTTTGACGTGCACTGTGCTTTCAATCGCCCTTTTCAAAACAGTTCTTTTGCACTGTACGGCGGCAGTGCACCCTGAATTTTACTTGTTGCCGCGCAACACGTCCTTCGCACTGTGCAGACATTCCAAGGTGTTTTGGCGCACGAAGGACGGAAAGGTCCGCTAAAAAAAAGAAAAGAGGAAGGCGGTGAGGGGGAAGTTTTTGATCGCGCTTATTTCGAATATCGTATCCATTTTTTCTTAATCTGACAATGTTGCTTAAAACAGATTGTGCGAGAGAGTCGAACACCCAGTGCACACGAAACAAGAATTCATAGCATGACCTTCATACTGTCACCAATGATAGTACTTGGAATAACGAGTACAATTTTTTTTTAGTTTTGATTTTTTTGGCTTACTGTAGGTATACTGTAACATTTTCATATTTTCTGTATCTCGATAACGACAGGTCGGATCGCCTTCGGACCTTTTTCATATGATAGACCTTGAAATTCTAAGCAAGTTCATAGTTGGAAATATTTTTCTGCACCTTGGTTTAGTTGCCGAAAAATTAGCATAATTATGCAAAAAATCCTCTTTCAAGTTTTTTTGCAAAAAGTACCCATTGTTGATTATTTTTAAATTGGCTTGAAAGATTCCTTACATCACGACGATTCGAACGGTACCAACTTTGTCGTTCAAAGCGGGGCCACACTCGAGAAATGCCTATGGAAAGTTAAGTCATCATGGTATTACAGTAACCTAAAATTGTTACTAACGGTGATACAAAGGTCCTCGTAAGTTCAGTTGATCATAGATGCCACCAGTGTATCCTTACTATGTTCAAAAACCCGCTTTCGCCACGCTTTTACGTGATATAATGCCTTAGGGGATTTGCAGGACTTTGCTGTATTTTGTCGTTTACAACAACAAGACATTAACAAAACTGTAATTATTATCTTCCATGCAAAAATAAACTACACTCGCGGTGTTTCTGACATTTGCAACATGTTTTACGGGACTTAGAAAGGACTTTGCCTAAGGTAAAATTCGAAAATTTTAGTTTTTCAGGAAAGTCGTGAATCATCTTCAATAAGCCTAGAAATTATTGTTTACAGCTATAGAAGGCTCAAAAAAGCTGTTTCAATTCTGCAACAGCTAATTTATGCAAATTTTTATGCGCGGTCCGGTCATAATGGTAAACTTGTGATTATTCCAAAACTAGGCATTTTATCTCAATGAACTTAGTTTTAAAGACGTGGAAATGCATTAAAAAGCTGACAGTAGTGATATTTTTTTATGTCAAACCTGTGACTATAATTGTAAAATTCCTGTGACTATACTTATATAATTTTAAAAATGTCTTACAAAAATCGCCTCGTTTTTCTAAATCGGAAAGGATTTTTCAGAAAAGTAGTGTTTCCAACAAAAATGAAGTGTTTTATAAATATAATAAAAAATTTCAACGGAATTTACATAAAACAAACAGATATTTACATAATGGCATCTTGCAGAAAAATTTGCATAAATTTATTATTTCTTAATCGTAAACGCCGGGACAGCCTTCTTTGAGCTTTGTTCAACAATGAACAAAAATTTCTAAGCTTATTGAATAAATTTCACAAGTTTTCTAAAGTAAATAAAATTTTTTGTATTTTTCCTAAGGCAACTTTTCCTAAAAATCCCCTAAATCTAGTAAAAATACATGTGAGATGATTATTCTTACATGAAAGACCGATAGCCACAGCTTTACGTATTTCTTTTTGTTGCAAATGATGAAATACAGCAAAGTCCTGTAAATCCCCTAAGGCATTATATCACGTAAAAGCGTGGCGAAAGCGGGTTTTAGAACATAGCAGGGATACACTGGTGGCATCTACGATGAATTGAACTTACGAGGACCTTTGTATCACCGTTAGTAACAATTTTAGGTTACTGTAATACCATGATGACTTAACTTTCCATAGGCATTTCTCGAGTGTGGCACCGCTTTGATCGACAAAATTGGTACCGTTCGAATCGTCGTGATGTAAGGAATCTTTTAAGCTAATTTAAAAGTAATCAACAATGGGTACTTTTTGCAAAAAAAGTTGAAACAGGATTTTTTGCATAATTATGCTAATTTTTTGGCAACTAAACCAAGGTGCAGACAAATATATCCAACTATGAACTTGCTTAGAATTTCAAGATCTATCATATGAAAAAGGTCCGGAACTGATGCGACGCGTTGTTCTCGAGATACTAAAAATACGAAAATGTTACAGTACACCTACAGTAACCCAAAAAATTAATTTTTTTCAAGCGATTTGTAATTCTTATCACGAGTACTATCTTTAATACTGATATGAAGAGCCACCTGTAACATCTTGTTTCGTGTGCACAGCCTGGCTCTCAATGCTCGATCTTCTCAAAAAACGTGTTTTAAGCAGTAGTGTTAATTAGTAATTTAAAAAAAAAAATTTTGAGTAATGGATTTAGGGGTTTTCGGTGGTGCTGATTTTAAAAATTGTATCCATTTCTTCTGAATTCTTGCCTATCTTCCTCAATTCTTTAAAATAAATGTTTTAATTGGTAAAAACTTGGTCAAACTTGTATGATATTGTAAGAAAACTTATGACGCTTTTTTCGTTTTTACAGCGAAAATGACACTACTGCTTAAGTAAAATTGTAAAATTCAGAAAAAATTGATATGTTTTTCAAAATCAGCGCCATCGAAAACCTCCCCTCTCCCCTCCTCCCCGCCCTCCTCTTTCTTTTTTTAGCGGACCTTTCCGCAGCGGACCTTTCCGTACTCAATCGTTTTGGCGCGCCTAGTATTAACAAAGTTTTAGGCGTCATTTTTTGCTGGACACAGTTGTGCCCAATTGTGTCATAACCACATCTCCATAATCAGCTCAGTCATTGTTCTCCGGTATAATTGAAATAAAGTTAAATTGCAGGAATGGGTAAAGCAAACCCAATTTTTAATGCACCACACTATAATTGGTCGAAGAAAGATATACAAAGAAAGTGATCTGCTGCTATGACATTTGTTACAGCTTTGTTAGACTATCACCTGTTTGTTTAATTTATTGGCCACGCATTCAATTAAGCGAAGAGAGAAATGGCTCTGCACTATTTGACGGTGGTCGGTGGCAATAATTTAGTTGCGGGGTATAAGCTTTCTGTATCTATAAATGTAAAAAAATCAAGGTTTCCCCTTCCCTGAGTTGTCCGTTCGGAAAATGCCTGGCCCTTCAGGGCCGGAACAAAAATTACGATTATAAAGTGCCTTCAAAAATTTCGAAAACCCTGGAATTTTTACTAACTAGATCAAAGATGATTACACCTTCATGTATATGTGCGCCTGCCAAAAAACCGCTTCTTGGGGATTTCCTGTTGAAATTACAAGACGTTTTGTCCTCAATCTGTCCTTCGCGCCTATTACAGCTCTGCCACAGACCGTTTCTCCCTCAATTTATTAATAAAAAATCGGAAAAATTTTTTGGTTCACCCTAATATATTTTTTCTGGGGCTTTCCGAGTTCAGCCCCCCAGGAAGGGTAATTCAAACCCCCAGTATCCCTTCAGGGTGTTGGTGTTCACATTCAGGCCGTCGTGGTCAATACTAACTGTATTATTTTTAGTATATCAAACCCCCAATGTTGTACATCCAACCCCCTGCGTTTTAGATCAAACCCACACTTTTCAGATTGGATGAGGGGGGTTTGTACTGGGTCATGGGGGTCTGGACTGTGGATTTGTACTACCTTACCCCCCTTTTTCCGATTTAACTGCGCAATTCTGCGCATGAGATGTGACATGATTGAATGGCCTGTATCAGCGTCGTTCCACGCCTCGACCTGGTACAGTCTTTGAATTCAAATTTGTATTTTTATGCTTTGTTGGCAACTTGTAATTACATACTATTTCAATTAACAAGAACGTTTTTCTACACAACTCGCAATTATAAGCGTACCAAAGCATATGTAACTTCCGGCACATATTTAAGTGCGAATTACATCAAACCTTGTTGGAGTACCTTATTATTAATTTTTTTGAAATAAAATACTTGCCGTACGTTCTTACGAATGACGCCAAAAATCGTGTAATTGTACGGTGATACACTTATTTTTTAAACTCCTGTTTTTGAGCCTGTTGTTGGTCGTGAAAAGTTTTACAGAACTCTTTAAAAAGAGTTCTGTTTTGTGTCAAGGTCCAGTGCCAAAAGTGATACGGTAACTGCAGGTAGGACTTCGAATCATTTAAAAAATTGGTTCGTAAAATTGTTTGTGTTAATAGTAACGGATATTACATATGTAATATAAATGTAATAAGATAGATGAGAAATGAATGTAATACCTGAACCCCATAACATAATCATTAAAGAGATGCGTGCCAGCCATGCCCCCGATACTTGCCAATAGTGTTTGTGGCATAGTAATGAGTTCATTTCGACAAAAATACACTGTTATATACATGTACCGTGTATTTTTTGTATACACATGTACATTAAAAGAGACTTCGCCAGTTGTGGAAGGAGGGTCTGCCCTAGAATTTGACCCCCACTTTTTTCTGTCTCAACTGATGACATATAGGCTGTTAGACAACTTGGTGAATTTTTTTCGAAAAATTCGTCATCATGACCGAGATATGACACATATATTGAATTTCGTTTAATGTGATATATTGTGCTAATTTATCGCCAAAACATCGCAGAACTGAGTACACATACGTTATAGGCCATGCTGAACAACTTTGTTATCGACCCCAAGTTTGTCAGGTTACTGTAACATACCGTAACGCCCATGCTTGATCAATAAATCTCGATTTTCTCGATTTTTTTCAATAATTTTCTCGGAATTTTTTTGCATTTTTGGAATCAGCATCAAATTCTGCATCGGATAGACTATATGCGCGTCTCCAGATAGGTGTACAAAAATGTCGTGGCGCAACCGGTAGTGGGTCGGACTACCATTCAAAAGGTCCCGGGTTCGAGTCCGGGTGGAAGCAAAAACGCTCAAACGCGCTGGAAATTGTACCAAAACAGTTTTAACCTATTGGAACTGTGTTTAAAATAAATAATAATTAAAATTGTAGCCTAAAAAGGCTAAATTTTGGATTTTACGAAATTTTTGAAAATCATGATTTTAGTGGGCCCAAATCTGCCGAAGAAATGAAAATTTTTTGTAAGCGATTTTTTTGTTTAGAAACCACGCATGGCACATAGAAAGACTATTCCTCAAAGGATTTCGTTCAATTTTGCCCAAAACACCAAAAAATTTTCGTATTTTGGCATTTGACAAAAAATTGAAATAATGACTTTCAGGAGTCCTTACGCGGAATCGTTTCCAATTTTATAGAGCAGTATTTTGCGCTGCTTTCAAATATCTTTCTAATAGCCGCGAAAATTTTCCCCAAAAAATTTTACATTTGAAAATTTGTAGATATTCACATATTTCATGATGTTACAGTATTCAATCTTGTAAAATTTGCTAAAAATTCGACTCCCCATAATGGAAAACATGTGTATCCACGTTTGAATGACGTCACTTCGGCTTACTGGGTTCTGGCGGTGCTCTCCGATTAAAACGAAAAAGTTCAACTTTTTGGTGTTTTGGGCAAAACTGAACGAAATCCTTTGAGGAATAGTCTTTCTATGTGCCATGCGTTGTTTCTAAACAAAAAAATCGCTTACAAAAAATTTTCATTTCTTCGGCAGATTTGGGCCCACAAAAATCATAATTTTCAAAAATTTCGTAAAATCCAAAATTTAGCTTTTTTAGGCAACAATGTTAATTATTATTTATTTTAAACACAGTTCCAATAGGTTAAAACTGTTTTGGTACAATTTCCAGCGCGTTAGAGCATTTTTGCTTCCACCCGGACTCGAACCCGGGACCTTTTGAATGGTAGTCCGACCCACTAACGGTTGCGCCACGACATTTTTGTACACCTATCTGGAGATGCGCATATAGTCTATCCGATGCAGAATTTGATGCTGATTCCAAAAATGCAAAAAAATTCCGAGAAAATTATTGAAAAAAATCGAGAAAATCGAGATTTATTGATCAAGCATGGGCGTCACGGTATCTTACAGTAACCTGACAAACTTGGGGTCAATTACAAAGTTGTTCAGCATGGCCTATAACGTATGTGTACTCAGTTCTGCGATGTTTCGGCGATAAATTAGCACAATATGTCACATTAAACGAAATTCAATAAATGTGTCATATCTCGGTCATGATGACGAATTTTTCGAAAAAAATTCACCAAGTTGTTTAACAGCCTATATGTCATCAGTTGAGACAGAAAAAAGTGGGGGTCAAATTCTAGGGCAGGCCCCCATTTGAGCCTGCTTCAGCAACTCGCGAAGTGTCTTTTAAATTGAAATACTACATGTATAGCGGAGATATATTAATGTACAGTGAGGGGCCTGATCTAATGGCAAAAAACGTGTCATTTTGCATCCTGGAAGGGACCAAAATGACTCCAAACCCTTCCCTTATGTGCTGGAAAACTCCGCTTTGAAAAACGCGCTCTTTCCTTCAAGGCGGGCTCTTCTGTGTGGTTTATTAGCTTAGAGAAGGGACGGGTTTGGAGACATTTTGGTCCCTTCCGGGATGCAAAAGGAGACGTTTTTTGCCATTGGATCCGGTACCTCACTGCATTTTAATATACACTCCATTTCAAAATGATAGACACGCCTATAAAATTTTCAATTGCGGTGTCGGGGTTTAGTTGACGGATACGAAACCTTAACAGGTTGAAAGAGGAGGTTTGAAAACCTACACCTACAAATAAAATTTTCTCATTTCACTGTAATTGCACTTTACACCAAAGATTTTCCAAATTTTGGGTGTTTCAAAATGATAGACACGGCTGCTATTTTTGCTTAAAACTTGGGAATATGGGCCCCATAGGGCCTGAAACTGTTAGTATGACTGTATTGCAACTGTCTGGACTTTACTGAGCTCAAAAAGCCCAAATTTTTATGCAATTGTCCCGGAATTGCACATATACCTCCATTTTGTGCAATCTGGCCTGCATCTGTCAGAAGTCCACTTTCCATGGGCATAGACAGTGCAGATGCGACCTATGGTATGTAATGGACTAGATCCAGTCAGTTTTCACCAGTATGCAACACAAAAATGCGTGGAAATTGCAACGAAAACTGATTCCGCAGCGAAAGTCGTCACTTTTAAAGCTTCTCAAGCGGGTGCCTGTGGTTTGCACAACCAAAAAAGCTCTGAACTATCTTGAAAAACCACATACAAACGTTATTACATAATCCTTATGTCCAGGTTCAGTCGGGCCAACGCCAGAAAACGTCAAGTTTCCAAAAAGCCCTTTTTGACCCATTTTTAAGCCTATTTCGCATAGATTCACAAAAGAATGGTGCACTGCGGACCTGCTGAAGCAATGCTGCACATGCTACCGTGCTAAACGTATTTACAAAAACCTAAACATTCCAGCCAAGAAGTTTTTCTTCGCATCTAGCTTGTTTCGAAACGTAGGGTAGCCTTCAAAGCTGACTATGTCGCAGCGGAAGCAGCTTTTGTTGGAAATGCCACGCATTTTTTTGTCGCATACTGGGGAAAACTGACTGGATCTACTCCATTACATACCATAGGTCGCATCTGCATTGTCTGTGCCCATGGAAAGTGGACTTCTGACAGATGCAGGCCAGATTGCACAAAATGGAGGTATATGTGCAATTCCGGGACAATTGCATAAAAATTTGGGCTTTTTGAGCTCAGTAAAGTCCAGACAGTTGCAATACAGTCATACTAAAAATTTCAGGCCCTATGGGGCCCATATTCCCAAGTTTTTAGCAAAAATAGCAGCCGTGTCTATCATTTTGAAACACCCAAAATTTGGAAAATCTTTTGTGTAAAGTGCAATTACAGTGCAATGAGAAAATTTTATTTGTAGGTGTAGGTTTTCAAACCTCCTCTTTCAACCTGTTAAGGTTTCGTATCCGTCAACTAAACCCCGACACCGCAATTGAAAATTTTATAGGCGTGTCTATCATTTTGAAATGGAGTGTATCTCCGCTATACATGTATTTTAATTTAATATACATGTGTATAGCGGAGTAAAGAATTTTTGAAAAGGACATGCTCTCTGATACCACCGTCTGAGCTTTTCGTAGTTGTAATGACAAGTCATTTACAAAACCTAAAGAAAATTTGACCGTCGCATCTAATGGCTGACTATTTTGTCACTACATTTTGCTGTTTGGTTAGTTTTGTTCTTCAGTCTACCTTTAACACACAGATCATCAGGGGCGTGTCAAATTTACCTGTGGTCAAAAAACCTCCACCCTCAGACCAATTCCTCAACCGCGCTCCTGCAGATCATAATTGAGGGCTTCTATTTTTGAAACTTCTCCTGTAGCGCGATAACTCTTTAGAAGGAAGAATTATTCGAAAAACTTGGCAGAAATAAACGGTTTTAATGTATTTAATTTTCTACTGTCCTTGTGCAAGTTGTATGTACGTAGGCCATACATGAAAAACGTAAATGGTGTGCCTGTGGCACTTGCTAAATATTTATGGGGTTTGAATGTTTTTTAGAGAGTAATTTTTTAAGTAGCTTGTTGATAAACAAAAAAGTTTTCAATTCAATTAAACCATAGTCATTTTTGTTGATTAGAAGGATTATTGTAGCCAAAATACTTGGAAGTCACATGTAATTCTGTACGATTCATTTTGTAGCGAAGCCTCAATTTTATCCGCGTGGGTTCAATGACCTTACAAGAATAATGAAGTGTTCATTATTTGTTATAATGATTAAATGCGTCAAAACAGTAATCTCTTTAATGGCAACATTGCCATGTTTGCAATGGCGCATAAACTTTACCTTGAATTCTAGCCAAAGTTTCAGAAGTGCAATAGTGGTCCGCATTGTGCATTTTTCCTCACAGCAAATTATGAAAAAACTAGTATCGATTTCAGCGCAAACTATGACTGTTTTATTTCAACCTTTAAATCGACCAATAATAGTTCTATCCTGAGCTCGCGTCATGCAATCTACATATGATTACGGGGTGTATTGCGAGCTTTCCTTACAATTAGAAAAAGAGATATACAGGGTTGGGCATCTTTGTGGCCCGATTTAAATTGGCTATAACCGTCTCAGTTTTTGGCCAAATCTTATAATTCTTTGTTTTGCTGAATACTCAGAAGTCCCCATTTTGTTTAACACCAAATATGTTATTCCCATTTATTAGCTTACATCAAAAATTAACTACAAACAAAAACCTCTAATTTCGATACTAAACAAGGGCAGTATCCCAAGTGCGACACTCATATTTTTATTGAATTTTGCGCACTTGCCATTTTTGATGAGAAAATGGCTTCAATATGATTTTTGCGCAGAAAACGTTTCTTGAGCATAATATTGCATAATTGCCCCTTTATATGCTTATATTCCTACTGTTTGTTTTTCAGGATGACCGCTTCGTATCTATTTTGGTTTTGGCTTAGCGACGTCCTCGGCTCCGCGTTCGGCCTAGTTCTCAATGTGTTACTAGTTACCGCAGTCTTAATGTCGGCAAAAAATCGAAGAATCCATCCGTATTCATGGATGGTCTTCATCATGGGACTTCAGGACATTGCTTTCTGTCTCTTGGAAGTGATGATTCAACATGTAAGACATGCTTTTATAACTGAAAAATGTCATCAAAACATACTTACATACATTTTATTTCAGATCGTTTGCATGAAACACAGTGTCTTCCTGATCTTTGGACATGGCATTGAACAGCACCTGCCTCGTCGTTTATATCCCTTGGCCTTCTTTTTACACGCTACACTAATCATGAACAGCATAACACTACTGCCCGCGATGTACCAGTTTCGGTACCAAGTGATCGCAAAGTTAGTGAGGGGTTTTTGTGTTTTCTTTTCCAAAACGTACGGCAATTGCAGGCGGAAAGTGCTGTGCTTTTGTGAGGGTGGTGTACCCTCTAGTGGAAGTAGGATTGGCTCTTTTTCTTGCAGTATTTCGCATTGCCGCAGGCAATCTTAACCAAAATTTCCCGCAAATTTTGTCAGCGTCTTACGAGGACTTTCCTTTCTTTCCAAACGTTATATGAAAAAACCCGTGAAGGAGGGCTAAAAATAGTAATCACGTCCATTTTCAGCGACTTCGTAAACCTCAAGCCCTTAATTAAGAACTGCGTAATTGCAGTCACCGCCTCGTGCAGCGTTGGCTTCACTGTGATCTTCGCCATTATTGATATGAATGCCCGAGGCAAACAGTACTACCTCGACCTTCTTTCCGAGATGTGGTTTGACGAAAATGGCCGCAGCGACTTTATTTATGCCACTGACTTTGTGAGCGATGATTCGAAGTTTTCTTTTATAACTGGCTGTTGCATTTTAGCAGGACACCTCAACAAAGGTGTTCATCTTTACAACGGTGGTAATCTCCGCCACTTGCATGGGAATCTTGATCGTCTATGCGTATAAAGCATACGCTTTTGCAAACCCAAACACAACAATCATCTCAAAAGCAACAAAGGTTTTGCAGAAGCAATTTACAAGGAGCTTGATAGCACAGGTGAGAAAATATGGTATTTAAAATATTGCAATCTCTGTTAGATTTTCCTCGTCGGCAAAGTTCGTTGAATATCAAATTCTCCGGAAACTTTTTGCATCTGGGTAGCATCAAAAATGTGGCAAAATGCCTCCCTCTCCAAGTGAAAAAGCGCGCCCGCTTTTTTGTGAGGGAAATTTTGAAGGGCCTGCCCTTCTCAAAACGAAGTTTTTTTTCACTTGGAGAGGAAATGATTTTGCCACATTTTTGATACTTTCTGGATGCAAAATGGTACGTTTTTTGCCACTGGATCAGGTCTGCCACTGTAAGGCCAAAGACATATTTTTGGTGCTTTCGAGATCAAAAATATGAACCCACTATCCTTTTCCATTTCCTGCTCCGCCAATGTTGATGCGACTATTGTATCCTTGACTTACTCCTCACTAAAGTTCCTTTTCAGACCCTCTGCGTCGGTCTACTCGCCAATTTCCCTGTTGGGGTTCTCCTTTACTGCGTGATGCTTGGAATTGACGGCGAATTCGCCGGGATTTTCTTGATGTCTCCGCTGAGCTGGGTGTCCGCCATCAATGCTGCATTGACCTTTTATTTCATGCGAGATTATCGAAGGATTTTGTTCGGATTCATCAAAAGGGTACCGTTGGGGAAGACGGAGACGTACAGCTTCTCGCGGAGTATTCGGAGTACCTCTGCCAGGTTTTAAAAAACTGACTTGTCTAATTGAGAGAGTTATTTGTAAAAATTGGGTATAATTGTTGCGAAAATTGTTTACTATGCAAATAAATACTGTGTACTACCGCAAAAACAATCGAGAAAAGTTCATCGACTTTTCAGATGCCCTTGGAATCGACCCACAGTGGAGCCTTACGAGGGAATCTAGCCCGTAGTCTTTAAATTTTACTCCTTATACATATGTAGTTTGTATGGTGCCAAACTCCAATACAAGGCTGTGAAGCCGTGTCCATAAAACCCTCCAACCTACGGAGGCCATTCTCAAAACCATGACAACACTATTCTCATCACTCCCCCTGCACTTCCAAAAAACGGCTCTGCTCTGCCCTTGAACAGTCTCTATCAACTTTCCGTCCTCATACTGCCCTTGTAATTTTGTTGTGTAAAATTTAAATATAATATGACTTCTATTAGAGGGCAATTTCACAGTCTTCTCCGTTTGAAACTTTTCCGTAAATGTGCCAAAAATACGGTGTTATATTGTTCTTTTCCTATGCGAGTTTAGGCCGTAGAAATATGGCGTCGAAGTAATATTTCCAGTGTTTTTAGCTATGCCAGATTACAAGTTCTACTACTTTGAAGTTCGTGGAGTGGGAGAGCCCGCTCGAATGGCCTTTCATTATGGTGGAATCCCATTTGAAGATATTAGAGTGCCTCAACAAGAATGGCCGGATTTGAAGAAAAGCAAGTTGAAATTTCAGCTTCGTTAGATCGGCAACCAATAATTGAAGAAATTCTAACTTTGAGAGAGCTATTTAAAGATAGCATCGCATATCTATAATACATAATCGGACTTTTATGTCGGAAGCTCTTGTT
The DNA here is from genome assembly GCA_904066235.2 of Bursaphelenchus xylophilus. Classification (NCBI taxonomy): domain Eukaryota; kingdom Metazoa; phylum Nematoda; class Chromadorea; order Rhabditida; family Aphelenchoididae; genus Bursaphelenchus; species Bursaphelenchus xylophilus. The sequence goes on from CAJFCV020000004.1 coordinate 9,854,148, forward strand.
TTTTAATCTTTGCTTTTCCTGCGTCTCCATGGGAAAGTCATGTAAACACTGTGTTTTCCAAAAGTTGTAGTTTCATAATCATCGTCCTAAACGCATTTTTGATACGCAAGATGTTTGATTTCCCTACGGCAAAAAAAACGTTGGCTTCGGAAATCCTGTTTGTCTACATTTAACTTTGCACGTAAACTCACAGTGGTTCGTTTTGAACGTCGAAAATCTTTGTAGGCCAGCTGGAACAACGTTTATAATTTAGTCATTCTGACATGGGTCAAAAAAACTTTATTTATTTTTAGAAATGCCACAAGGAACTGTGCCTTGTCTTTTCATTGACAACGGAAAAATCAAGCTGTCTCAGAGCTCGGCCATCGCATTGTATATTGGGAGGAAAGTGGGTAAGTCATCGTCTCAATCTATAAAATTTTTGATTTTTTGCGGATTGGCAATACTTGCATAACTTCAGGACTAGCTGGCCGGACCGAATTAGAAATGGCAAGAGTGGAAGAGGCCATCGCAACGTATAAAGATCTATACACCAAGATGGCTGATTACTGCTACACGATGACGGGTTTCAAAGACATGGACAAGGTATTTTTACACTTGGCTTAAACTCTATGTAGGGTGGTTTTATATAGCTAAACATCGCCAAGAAATCGGTCAAAAAAGCTTTCTCGTAACCCTTTTTGGGAAAAAAAGCCAAAAAATCTGACGTGGGGTGTACAACAAAAAAACCTGATCCAATGGCAAAAAAAGTATCCTTTTGCATCCAGGAAGTATCACAAAATGTAGCAAAATGCCTCCATCTCCAAGTGAAAAAACTCTGATTTTAAACGAGATTTTTTTAGCTGGAGGGGAGGAATTTTACTACATTTTTGATACTTCCTCTATGCAAAATGATACTTTTTTGCCATCGGATCAGGTCCTTCACTGAACAGTCTATATTCGGATAATTACATAAATTTTCGTTTCAAGGACGAACTCTACGAAAAGCAAGCCAAACCGGTCAGCGCACAATACTTCACACTCTTGTCCAAGATGCTGAAGAAACATCACAACACCTTTGTTGCGTCGCAAAAGCCTACGGTCGCCGACTTTTTCTTCGCCGAGTATTTGTCATCGGTAAATGGTTTCGCCCCCGAACTTTTCAAGGGTCATGAGGGACTACTGGACTACGTGAAAAGAGTCCATTCGATTCCGCAATTGCAGGATTACCTGAAAAAACGGCCCAAAACTGCCTGGTAAAAGAAAACAAGCAGTTTTGGCTGGTCTAGCCCATTTATTTTAAATATTTTACACTGTAGAGCCGCTAGAATATAAAACTTTTAATAAATTCGCATTTTTTCATCCAAGGCACAATTACTTTTTTACTGAAACATATTTAAACTTTATTGTGGACCCCTATCGATATTCTCTTCATCACGAATAACCTCATAACTTCGTTGCGTATTATTTGAGGAGCTATTTTCCGACTCATCAGATTTCGCTGTTCGGACTGGCTGATAGGCAATCATGCGGTTGAAAAACAGAAACCAAGCCGCGATTACGGCGCCAATCACGGCAATTTCCATCTGCCAAACAGGACGAGGACCGCCCTTCACGTAGAGCGAACTGGAAGCCATCGCACCAAACATACGACCTGAAAAATGGGGATTTGTAACCGCGAAAAATCGTGGTTTTCTTACCCAAAGAGCTCCAAACTTGAAGCCATCCCTGTTGTGTGCCTTGTCGTCTTGGCCCCAAAATCTTGGAAAATAAGGTTGACAAAGATACGGTGAGTACTGGAAACGAAACTCCAATAAACACTACGTAGGTGAGATAGTACAACCAAGGGTTTACTGCTGTCAAATCGAAGCACCATTGATATCTGGCCACATTGCAGCCGATTTCGGGGTGGCCGGTTTCTGAAACCGCACATTCCTTACATACCAAGCGTACGATTTTCGATTGAGTATGTACAGCGGGGGACCTGATCAGGTGGCAAAAAAACGTACCCATCCGGGCAAAATGCCTCCCCTTCCAAGTAAAAAAAATTCCGTTTTGAAGGGCGCGCACGTCAAACTGAGGAGTCCGGTGACTGGAACAGACCCTTCGCTATCGGTTTTTTACACTTCGTCTTGATTTCGCAGAGAAAGAGAGAAAAAAGACACGCAAAAACGTACTCTCTCGCCCCAAAAATTCCCCATTTCTCCCCCGACAAAACGTTTTTTCGCGTCTTTTCTTGGCAAATTGCCAATCCATTGACCGGACTGTTTTAGCTCATCTCAGTTTGACATGCGCGCCCTTTCCTTCACAAAAATAGTGGGAACGCTTTTGAAATCTGTTTTTTTTTCACTTGAGGAGGGAGGTATTTTGCCACATTTTTTGACGCTTCCTGGATGCAAAATGGTACGGTTTTTGCCACTGGTCTCCCACTGTAGGTGATGCACATACCGTTGGTATATTTCACGTGATTATTGTAAAAAGCGTATGGATATGTGAGGAAATGGAAGATGATCATAAAAACGAGAGCCAGTATGCAATTTGTTCGAAGTTTCAGACTGAAAAGATTGTTAAATATGAGCGCTAAATATGAGTAAAGAGCTTCGTTTCTTGTAAACTCACTACTGTTCAACTCTAAAATTGATAAACACAATGTAAGTCAAGAATGTGATGGCTCCCACTAATCCCTGGGCAATTGATGGGTATTTCACGGCTTCGATTTTGTCAAATGCAAACATCATCATAGCCAGAGGTGGGCCTAGTCTGAAAAATGGCAATTTTTTTGCGATAATAAGTGCAATAATATGGAGATTCTGCTAGGTCCAAATATTGGACTTACGTTTCCAAGTTCGTTCGGACATATTTGTCGACGAATCTGGTGACATAACAGACCATCACGGCTCTGCGGTCGTAGGTTCTATGATGATTATGATTGTCTCCAATTACTGGCTCGTCATCCTGTAAAAAGCCGTGCAAATCATCTTTTTTTCACCCTTGAGGTTATTTAAAAAATGCCTTAAAAACAATGCTCTTACATCCTCCAACTCTTCAGCGTACAGTTCTTCAAAATATTTGTGGAGAAAAATTGCTCCGGCGATATTCGTCAAAGCCGCGAAGTAAGCGGGCGATGTGAAGATGTTGATGTGCAAACCGAAAAAAGAAATTCCCGGATAGCCGAAAACAGTAAAGACTACTTGAAATGCAGGGCCTAGCGACATCCCCAACGCTTGGCCACAGGTCACATATGCGATGGATTTTGACTTATCCTGCGGCAAGCTGGCAGTAGCTGCATAGGTTCGAAGGAGCGCCAAATTACCTGTAAAACTTTGATTTCATTTTTTAAGAAAAATGTTAAAAGCAGCAAGTCTAAAAATCTACCTGATCCGAAGCCTAAAATTAGCCGACAAACCAGCAAGATGAATCTCTTCGGGCCCGGCAAAACCTCCATCAAGATGTAGAGTAGATTCCCCACAAACATAAAGATCAGCCCCGCTGAGAGGGGCTGCTTCACTTGCTTGACTTTGTTGCTCCATTTCCCAAACACCGGCGCCGCAACGATCTGACCAAAACTGTAGCAGAAAACGGTGATACCAAAGAAGCTGGCGTTGATCTCTGGGTCAAGCTGAAAAAAAGATGATTTGGGAAATTTACGTTGTAAGTAACGAAGTTCTTTTGATCGCTTGAGAACATTTTTTTACAGCAATCAGACGCCAATGGGCCATTTTTTCCTAATACGGGAACTACCCCAAGTGCGACGCTCAGATTTTCTTTAAAATTTGCACACACGTCGGGCATCAGCTAGATATCAATTCCTGAAAGTTTTAGCTCGCGCTTTGCGGGCGCCGCCGAGATATTGAACGATCTTTGCCGCCGAAAGAGCACGCAAAACGCGGAGAGCGGTCAGAAAACGCCTTTTGGCCACAACTTTGGTTGTTTCGTGCGGAAAAATTTGATTTTTTGTAGAAACATTATCCTTTACGGTAGAAATAGGCATGAAACTTTTCGTGCCAAAATTCAGCAAAAAGTCCTACTTTGGGCCGAGTTAGAAGGGGGGTCAAAACTTTTGGCGGGGAGTATAATACAAAGAATTTTGTATCGCTTGTTTGAAAATTTACGTTTAAACTTCCAATACTCTTAAAAAATTTTGGGCTTATTATAACTTACAATTTTCATATACGGCCATAACGAAGTGAAATACAAACTATATTGAACAGCGCTGACAAATGTCAACGCACTCGTAATGTAGATGGAGTTCCATGGAGTTCGAGCTGTCGGTTGGAGTGGGTCTCTGTCTGACATGCTCCTCTCCCAAACTCATATTGAATTCGGTCAATTTCAATTTATTTTTTCGTCGAGTTCGTCTTTCTGATAAGAAATTCGATAACAATCTCCTTTTAAGATTGAAAAAGTAAATTAAAAAAAATTGAAAAAAAAAAATATTTTCAAGTCAAGTAACAATAAAAATATTTGAAATTACAAAAGTTACAACTTTTTTGTCATCAAAATTCAAGTTTAACGCGTTAATGGAGAAGATGCATCAAGAAAAATGAAACAAAATTACATTACTTTGTTGCTGAAAATTCCCATCAGTTTATTTAATCAAAATTATTTTAGCGAGAAAGACCTTTTGAACCCTCTAAATAGGGGTTTTTAAAAAGAATTTACCGTTTCTATTCAAAAATATAGACTAAAATAACTTTTTTTTAGCTAAAAGAATTTCATAGGAATTTAGAATGTTAAAAAATACAGCTAAATTAATGTAAGGTACATTTCATATGACATAAATTACTGTATTTGACCTTTATTTGTTTATCATTGTCTAATAAACACAACCCTCAGTACACATAAAACCCCTCCGAAAATAAGCGCGCTCTTCCCTGTGTGCCATGATAGCTCAGTTGGGAGAGCGTTAGACTGAAGATCTAAAGGTCACCGGTTCGATCCCGGTTCGTGGCATTTTTTATTTATTTTTCTTTTTTTTTTCTAAACAAGTGGTATTGCCATTAAAACGATCTTAAAAATCATTTTACGTATTTAAATAACCATTTCTGCTGATTTAAGCCCTTTGTTTTAGAAAAAATGGTTATTCGTTTCGATGGTCAAGTAGCTGTTGTTACTGGTGCTGGCGGTGGTCTGGGACGTGTGTATGCGCTCGAATTGGCCAGACGTGGAGCCAAGGTTGTTGTGAACGACCTGGGAGGGGATTTACATGGAACCTCTGCCAGCACTAACATGGCTGACAAAGTTGTTAGCGAAATAAAAGCGGCCGGTAGAACCGCCGTCGCAAATTATGATTCTGTGGAATTCGGCGACAAAATCATCAAAACTGCCATTGACAGCTTTGGAAGAGTCGGTATGTACAAAGGTGTATGAGAAAGTTATATTAACCATCCATTTCCAGATATCCTCATAAACAATGCGGGAATTCTACGCGACAAATCATTCGTTAAGATGACTGATGCCGACTGGAGTAAGTGCCGAGCCTGTGGCTATCTAGAAAAGTCTATTTCTCTTCCATAAAAAGGATTTATATTAATTTTTAGACATGGTTTTGAAAGTCCACCTTCAAGGTGCGTATTCTTGTACAAAAGCGGCTTGGCCTCACATGAGACGTCAAAAATACGGCCGCCTTGTTTTCACATCCTCAAATTCAGCGGTCTTTGGAAGTTTTGGGCAGACTAATTACAGCTCAGGTACATTTCCGGCTTCACTTCTGCCATATCTTATCTTACCCTTCAAGGGTAATATAATAATCCTACTTTTCAGCCAAATACGCACTTGTTGGGCTCGCCAAGTCCTTGGCACTTGAAGGGAAAAAGCTTGGAATCCACTCGAACGCAGTTATTCCCACCGCAGGTTCCAGAATGACTGCAACGGTAATGCCGAAAGATATGTTGGAGATGTTCAACCCAAAACATGTGGTCCCAATGGTTACGTATTTAGCGAGCAAGGAGTGCAAAGAGTCCGGAAGACTCTTTGAAGCGGGCGCCGGGTATTTTGGAGAGGTGAAAACGGCGATCACCAAGGGAATCATCATGAATAAAGCTACGGCAGATGACAGTAAGTTTATGTCATATACAGGGATCGAGCAGGAATTTGGGTGTTCAGCTCAAAGCCCGAAGAGGTGCTGGCTTCATTTTCTGAACCCTCTACAGTGGGGAACCAGATCCAGTGGCAAAAAACGTACCATTTTGCATCCAAGAAGCATCAAAAAATGTGGCAAAATACCTCCCTCTCCAAGTGGAAAAACTCAGATTTTAAAAGCGCGCCCGCTATTTTTATGAGGAAAAAGGGCGCGCCCTTCAAAACGAGTTCTTTTCACTTGGAGAGGGAAGCATTTTGCCACATTTTTGATACTTCCCAGATGCAAAATGGTACGTTTTTTGCCACTGGATCCGGTCCCCCACTGTAATGTCTTCATTGACCATTAAATTTAGATAAAATTATAAAAATTTCAATCTCCTGGGATTAATCACAAAATTATGCCTTTTCTACCGCAACGCCAACGCCTTTAACTGCATTATAAAACGGCACCAACCGTAATATACAAGTTTCAACCAGAGGGCGGTAGATTTTGACTTCTTCCTGGAAGACTGGGGTTTGAAAATTTTACCATTGAACATTCGAATGGATCATTTATTCGACAATTTTTTCTAATGATTGTAGCACCAAACCCGGAGTTTTTGATTTTCAGTAGTTGTTACAGACAATGAACATCTATTCCAGACCCTAATTACCAATTACAGAATTGATTTTTACCGAGAAATTAGGGAGCAATCTAACCGTTTTCTCATCTAACCCCACATTTTCAGTTGCCGCTAACATGGGTCGCATTTCCGACCCCTCCGGCGCGTTCGATTTCAAGGGCTCGGAAGAGGTGACCGAGACACTTTTGGACTCGCTAGCCAAGCGTAAAGCCCATCTTTAACTGTTCACAAAAATTTTTATTTTTGGATATTACTTTATTACACCGCGAATAAAAAACGAATAAACCTGTCTAACAAGGAAAGTACTTCTATGGGGTGTGGAATTACCGGTCGAGATATATATCAAAAAATTCGCAAAAAATTTCTGATTCAGAATATATAAAAATTAGCTGCCTAATTTTGGTCTGATGACATGTTTTTGTCCTCAGAAGTTTTCTCGCGACACCATGCAAGTGTCTTTTTGACCGTGTTTTTAACAATAAAAAAATTTTGTTTTGTGCTGAACTAAATTCTGAGGCCTTGACAAGCCTTAAAATATCAAATTGGATTACAACTACACCTTAAAAGTAGTTCCAATGTAAAAAATGGGTTCTAGTGTGGCAAAAAGAATCGAACCCGTTTCCCTCGGATTTCCAAGCCAGCGCTCTAACCACTCGGCCACACCGCTCTCTTCCGAAGGAAGAGACCGAGCGCGCCTTTTTTGCCGCAGATTTTTTTCCTCGAGAAATACATTTATTGATAAAACTCGTTGATAGACCAAAATTAGGCAGCTAATTTTTATATATTCTGAATCAGAAAATTTTTGCGAATTTTTTGATATATATCTCGACCGGTAATTCCACACCCCATAGAAGTACTTTCCTTGTAAAACAATATGGAATGACTTCTGGTTTACTATACAGCGAGAAAACATTGAGGAAAGCAGATCAAGTCACAAATATCAGAGTAAGGCACAAAAATAAGTTTGTCTTTGTGTTATAAATATACAGTACAAATCTGATGTCCGAAAATGGAGAAAATAATTTTCAAACAAGGTTGAATCTGATTGAAATACCATATAAAAAACGAAAACCCCACTTAAAAACGCATTATAAAAAAACGCCAACCTTTTTATCCGAAAATTATATTACTTTAGCCCATTTTCTTAGAAAAAACAACCTTAAAAATCTAATACCCGATTCACCAAGCAGAGAATAAAATAAAAATTTACAAATGGCCTTTGAGAGCCCGATTATCAGTCATCAGCTCCTTCACCGGTCGACAATTTTCTGTAACGGACGTTTCTTCGAGCACCACCACGACGAGAACTGGCTACCATGGCTAAAAATAGCTCCGTTTCATTAAGTTTGAAGCTAAAATGAAAGAAAAATAATTAAGAAAACACTTACTAAAGATCTTTTTCCTGTATGTGTATCCAATTAGGCCAATGACGATGAAAATGATGAGGTAGTTGAATATAGATGATCCATGTTCATCACTGACGTAGGCGGGTGGTTGAGGGTGCCGACCATGAACGATTTCATCATTTGGTGGACTTTCAATAACCTTATTCGCATCTGCTTCAATTTGCTTTGGAACATCGAGCTTCTGAAATATTTCAGATAACCAAGGAAAAACTGGTAATATCTTTAAAATATTCCGGTCAAACGACATTAAATCAATGGAAAAAGATCAAAGAACCCATGAAAAGGCTAGAGGCAAAGTTGCTCATCTCGTATACCTGGTAACATCATCATAACCTAACTTTCAATACTACACAAGAAATAACCTACCTCAACCTTCTTTTTATCGCTGGGGCCTTTCCCAGCCCCTTCGATGTCCTCATCTCTGTCCCGGAAGTCCTCATTAGCATCCTCCTCGGTCTTCTTTGACTTATGTTCCTCTACTTCCTTCTTGTCCTCGATTTTCGCCACTTTATCTTGTCCATCACCTTCAGTGTTTTCCTTTCCTGATGTCGCAACAGATTGCAATGCCCGACTCAGCGTTGAACCTCTCGACATTCCTTGACTAGTCAGTGCGGGGTCTGCGGCGGTTTGCCCTTTCACACCTTTGGTTGTGGCTTTCTTTTCACCAGACTTCTCGGGAGCTACCAAATTTGGAGGTTCTTCTTCTTTTTTTGTAGTAACCTTGGCCTAAACAAGTAAAACAATAAACATGACACGCATACCTTATCCTTGTCATTTGCTGGAGCTGCAGATTTATCTTTTACATCTGAAACAACCGAAATTTACGAAGAAAAACATTATTATAGATACCTGTTTCCTCTTCCTTCGGCCGTTCCACTGGCGGCGCGGATTGAACCAACAACAAAAAGCACAGTGCTATCCCAACGATACACAAGACTCTCATGGCTAGAGGAATTCAATATCACATTAATTTCATGAGTATGGCGGCAAATCCTGAAAGCAAAGGTAAGGTAATAAAACCCGGAAGAATTAATTAAATCCGCGCAATTACTTGTGCGACTTCAGAAACAAAGGGAACCGGAGCGAATTTTAACGTTTCATTACACCACTTCGCCAGATTTTCCAACATTTCACCGATATTCTAATATTTTCCCACAGCGGTTTCGCCTGTTTGCAAGAACTTCTTGGCATTCCGTTTTACATTAATATTTTCTCCGGGAAAATCGGTTTTGCTCATCTTCAAGACCTTGAGGACAACAATGCTATAAGATTTGTGTATTTTTTCGTTTTTTATCGCGTTTTAGGTCGTATTATCTTCTTTCAAGAATCGAATTGAAGTCCGAGAACCACAGATTAAAATATCGAATTTCAGCCAATCTTGGGTGGGTAACGATGGCTTCTGCTCAGACCAGTGTAGATCCGGACTCGTTGAGTCAGGAGGGAGAGTTTTTGAGCAGTTCTACCAAGTATGAGAACAAGGAGGAATGGGTGGATGTAAAACCAATTTACAACTCAATTGCCGAAGATGCCGTTGTACGAATAAGCCACACGCCAGAATGTAAGTGTTTCTTTCCTGTTTATTTTATTTTTTGGTTGCTTTCAGATGCTTTGACTGTATATTTTGTATTAATTTAGTTATCGATGCATTTGCCTACTTCCGGGCGGTTCTACACAAAAATGAGATGAGCGAACGGGCATTCGAGCTGACCACGACTTGTTCGCAGTTAAACCCAGCTAATTACTCTGTTTGGTACGGTTTTTTATCGGTTTCTTGACTTTTAGAGCAATTATATTGTAAACGACCATCTGAACGGAAAATTAAACGATTTGTGTGAGATAGTTATGGTTTTGATTGTAGGCAGTTCCGTCGTAACCTTCTCAAAGCCCTGAACAAAGATTTGATTGCGGAGCTCAAGTTTTGCGAAGAAATGGCATGTGAACATCCCAAGAATTACCAAGTTTGGTATGTGTTACAATTTCTCTGTGTTCTTTTTGTTTAGATGTGTAACCGGCTTAATCATGGTTTATTGCGATAAATGTGATATGTTCTAGGCATCATCGTCGAGTTCTTGTCGAATGGGTGAACGATCCGACGAAAGAATTGGACTTTACCGACTTTATCCTCGCCGGAGACAACAAAAACTATCATGCGTGGCAGCATCGGCAGTGGGTGGTCGAAAAATTCAATCTGTTTGACAAGCGAGAGCTGGATTATAGTCAGAAGTTGTTGGAGGAAGATTTGAGGAATAACTCGGCGTGGAACTACAGGTTCTTCATTTTGAACGCCTTGAGTAGTCAAATGACGGATAAAGAGATGCTGGAGAACGAACTGGACTTTGTGACGGAGATTATTAAGGAAGCGAGCTCGAACGAGAGTGCTTGGACTTATTTTGTTGGGTAAGAAGCAGTATGAAGGGAGTTTTTGGGCATCCGGGATATTATTCGTAGTGAAGAGGTGTCTTTGTGTAAAATACGGTTATTTTTTGATGTTTGTGTGTCGCAACGAGTGGAGCTTGGTGTTTTTAGAATTCTTGGTTTTTTATAATGACAGTAGCAGGCTAATGTTCGTAGAGAATTCCCGTATTTTTGGTTTAAAACCTTTTTTTTACAAGGAAAGTACTTCTATAGTGTATGGAGTTACAGGTCGAGATATATCAAAAACATTGCAAAATTTTTCTGATTTGGAATATGTAAAGGCTAGCTGCCTGATTTTGGTTTGTCAGGGTGAAAAAATCTTCAGAACTTTTCTCGCAACACCACACAAATGACCCTTTTTTATATTGGAACTACTAAATAATTAAGGTGTAGAATTGATCAAGTTTGATATTTTAAGGCTTGTCAAAGATGTCAGGGTTTACTGTAGCTCAAAACGAAGCTTTTGATTTGGTAAAAACTTTGTCAAAAAGGCATTTGCGTGGTGTTGCGAGAAAAGTTCAGATGATTTTTTCACCCTTACAAACCAAAATTAGGCAGCTTTAACTTTTACATATTCTGAAAAAAAAAAATTTTGCGATTTTTTTATCTATTTCTTGACCTGTAACTCCATACCGTATAGAAGTACTTTCCTTGTAAAAAAGGGTTTCAAACCAAAAATACGGGAATTCTCTACGAACATTAACCTGCTACTGTCATTATAAAAAACCAAGGATTCTAAAAACACCAAGCTCTACATGTTGCGACACACAAACATCAAAAAAATCGGTATTTGCTCCGTATGACTAGAAGAAATTATCTTTTTTTACCATTTTTCTTTCAGAATACTTGGTTCCACGGGTATTTCCGGTAATCCACGAGCCCTGGAGTTCTGCAAACAGCTTCATTCCAACCCCGAACACAGGTCCCCACATCTCCGTTACATTTTATTCGATTATCATTTCAATCTCGCCGAGCAGGGCATCGACCCAGAGCAGAACATCCTCGAAGCCGCCCGACTCCTCGAAGAACTCGAATCCATCGACCAAGTACGACACAAGTACATTGGGTACCTGAAAAACCGCTTACAATGCCTACGGGGGAAATGAATTTTTAGTGAATTTTTATCAATTAAAACAGTGTATTTGTGATTGCCGTAACATTACTTGCATGTAATTGTGCTCTTACTGCTCTCTTTTTATCTTATGACCTTAATTTCGCGGTTTTCGTGATTAATAAAACATGGAAAACATAATGTTTGTTGTTTTGAAGGTAGTGTAAATCGCTGGACACGACTTGTATTTGAAGGGGAAGGCGTGGTATGATGGATAGTAGAGGGAATAGAGATTTTAATCATATTTTATGCTGATTTTTTTGGAAAAGTTTGAGATTTTGGGAGATTTTTTTTTTAAATTTGATATATTAGAGGTAAAATATGGATATAATAAGCAGTGATTTATTTTTTCAAAGCTCAGTTTTAGATGCCGGCCACCACAATCTTCTCGGATCTCCACGAACAGGACTCGCATAAAACAATTTTGGTGGTGGATCGCGGCCCAAAATTCGCCGCACTATGTGCTGAGGTAAGGAGAACAATTTTTTTTATTCATCTTCAACCTCATGCAGGTCAAAATCCCCTCCACAACGAACAATCTGAGCCAGACCCGATGGTCTTGCGCCATCCAGGCGGTCATCGAATTCCATCGGGTTCTGTCGGACCTTTACCCGAACTCCAGCAAACTCCTGCGGGTCGTGATTTCGGACACGGGCGGCCGATTCACGACTCCGCCGTGGGCCGAGACCATCGCGGACTACCGTCAAGTACTTCATTCGTTCATCGGAAGCAAGCCCGACCCAACGGCCGACCCGTCCGCGTCGAGTATAACGAATGGTCTAGTGATGTGCATGGACGCCTTGGCCGAGCCCACACCCCTGCAGAAACAGGCTCAAGCCCATCTGGACACGATTACGAATGATCCCAGCACGTTTCAAGTCAAGGATTTGCCGTAAGTTGACGATTTTGCAGCGGTTTTTATTATGCATTGGACAAAAGTGGAGGAAATTTTGACGAGGAAAGTACTTCTATGGGGTATGGAGTTACAGGGCGAGATATATATCAAAAATTCCCAAAATTTTTCTGATTCAGAATATATAAAATTTAGCTGTCTAATTTTGGTCTGTAAGGGTGAAAAAAACCCTCAGAACTTTTCTCGGAACGCCACATAAATGCCTCTTTTTTATACTGGAACTACTAGTTAAGGTGTAGTATTAAACAAATTTGATATTTTAAGGATATTTTAAGGCTTGTCAAAGATGCCAGGGTTCATTTTAGCTCAAAATAAAGCTTTTGATTTTGTAAAAACTTGGTCAAAAAGGCATTTGCATGGTGTTGTGAGAAAAGTTCTGAGGATTTTTTCACCCGTACATACCAAAATTAGGCAGCTAACTTTTATATATTCTGAATCAGAAAAATTTTGCGATTTTTTTGATGTATTTCTTGACCTGTAACTCCATACCCCATAGAAGTACTTTCCTTGTGAAAATTTCCTCCACTTTTGCCCAATTAATGAGTGGTTGCAAAGCAAAGAGGAAGCGGATAGTAATGGTGCATATCTTCTAGGATACCGCTGCCACCGAATGCTTCAGAGGCGGTCAAAGCTTCCTACGAACGATTGCAGAAATTCCGAATTCATATCCAGAAAAAGACCTTCACTCGACGAAAATTTGTGAGGAACTCCGGAACTGTCATCGCTTTTACTACGATTACTGCGTAAGTGACGAGTTGTAGACTTTATTGTGAGAGGCTTTGCGGCTAATTTGTTTTTTTTTTTTTGAAATTTCCATTTTTTCTTTTCAGCTTTGATGAATTCAAAAAAGTTGTGGAGAATATGGAAGAACAAGTGGAATCTCGCAACGAGCTGTTCAAAAATAGTTGTGCAGAGTAAGCTGTTATCTTTGCAAGGCGTTTCGGCACCAGAAAAATCAAAAAAAAAAATGCAAATTTTCAAAAATTTTTTGGACTAGGGCTCGAGACTTCGCAGCCTGCGGCTGCTCACGTCTCTCGGGCAGCTATGCGGATAAAGGCAACTTTGCGCGCGATTTGGACCTGTTCAACGTCGAAAACCAACGTAAAGTCGCCTATGTGGAAAAAACGCTCGCCAAAGCTTTGCCGACGGCCTCCGGCCGCGGCAGAAAAACGCTACGCGTTAGACTGAGCCTAGTAGAAACTTGTGTCGTTCGGAACGCTAAGCCGACTTTGTTTTAGATCGAGAATTTACCCTAATCGCTAAGCTCAGGTCAGTCCCAGATCGCTCAGCCCGGTTAAAGCGCCCGCCGGCATGAGGCGACGGCCTACGGCCGCCGCGAGACTATGTTTTGTTACCTAAAATAATTTTCTTCCACCAGAAGTTGATCAGAAATACTTTCAGCAAAGAAAAATCGACTAAAAAACTCGAAAAATTAGACTCAGCACTCAAAATTATCTAAAACCAATATTTTTCCCAAAATCCCCGTCAAATTTGGCCCTAAAACGGCCAAATCCCGAGAATCCAGGACCAAAAAAATAATTTTACAAAAATTCTCAAAAAAAATCCAGAAATTCCCGTCATTACGCGTCACGATGACAGTTTCCGTACCACCCTCCTCACACTCAGCACTCTCTCCGTCTTATCTCTGACCGGAATCGAAAGAGAAAACCTTTGTCTAACCACCCTCCACCCCTTTCCCACTCTCTCTTTTCTCCCGCCAAACGAAGAAGGAAGCGGTTCTCTGCCCGCTCTCTCTCTTCGCCGCGCTCTTTTTTTGTGTTTTCGCCCATGGAAGTGGGCGTTTTTTCAAAACTGGCACTTGTTGCACTAAAAGTACCGGGAAAAAAGATACGACTACATCCAAAATGACATGGAGATTCCGAATATGCAACCTTTAGACCGATTGTAGTTAGAAATTTTCAAGTTTTGACGGTTTTAAAAATTTTAAATTTTTTGGTGTCAAAACTCGCCGAAAGATTCTGCCATGGGGATTACATCGACAGGTGTAATTCAACCGGCATCGTCAACCCAGCAAAATTCCTGAGGGGATGTTAGAGCCGGATTTTTGAATTTCGACCTTGTTCCCGAAATAATTGCACTTTCGTACAATAAAGTAAAATCCAAAAATTCTGAAATTCGAATACTGCCTTTTGACCTTGTCCGTATTTTAGGAATCGATACCTGTTTCTATAGCAGTTCAACGTGCTGAATACGATGGAGGTATATAAAATCCGAAAAAATTCCGTTTCAAGCCCTCAGGGCCGAATTTTGGCCGAAATTTCGAAATTTTTTTTCGGCCGCACGGTGCGCACGGAATATTGCAGGTAGAAAGCTGAAACTTGGCACGATGGTAGTTCATTTTGTGTCCTATAGCACCCATATGATCAATTTGTTCAAGTCCGCTAATTGCCCTAAGGGCGATTTTTTTCGCACGGTGCACCAAAAATTGACCGAAATTTCCGGCGGCTCTGACGGCCGTAATTTTAAAGATACGAGGAAGATGTAAGCGGGTAATTTGTAGAGCTCTTCGAGGTCTACAATCTATTGTTGGACATTTTTGACATTGTTGTTGTACATCAGGTAGAAAATTTTGAAAAAGTCAAAATTTTTAAAATTTCGAAAAATTGCGTTTTCAAGTATGTAGATTTTCTGAAACGATGGCCATGTAGAATGTTCTGAAAAAATTTAGGGACAATCTTAGAGCAAAAAAACTAAGATCAGCGAGCCGTTTTTTCGAATTTCGACCTGGGAGCCAAGAACGATTTTTTTGAAATTTGCACTGTGCAAATCGTATTTTTTACAGTAAGCCATAGCTAAAATACGAAGTGCACCACAAAAAAAAGAGACACGACCTAATAGGAAGTCGGGTACGTAGAATTCAAAGGAATCAAAAAAATCCAGAAAATCCGTCATCATGACGGGGTTTTCTGGAAGTGTAACTTTGTACATGGTCGTATCTACACATACATCGAGTTATCTCTTAGTTATGAATTTGCTTTCCCGATATGGACCTGTAGAAGCTTGCATTTCAATATTCCCCGGTCTAATTAAAAGATACGAAAAAAGGTCTTTTTTTGAGATTTTTTTCGTAAATTTTGAAATTTCGAAAAAATCTCGAAAGTGATTGTCCCATTATGTACCATACGCGACGAAACCAAAAATCAAGTCGATAGCTGTAAAACGGAGCGAGATACAGAGACTCAAAGTTTCGACTTTTCATGACGTCATAGGCCACTCAAAATTGAAAATTTTGAAAATTTTTTTCAAATACTCAAAGACAGCATCTAAAAGAACCCCCATGCCAAAAATCAAGTCAATCGGAGCAAAACAAAAAACCAAGGACAAACCCTACGAATAGATATATTTTAGACTAGGGCTCGAGACTTCGCAGCCTGCGGCTGCTCACGTCTCGAGGGCAGCCCTGCGGATAAGAGCAACTTTGCGCCCGGTTTCGCTGCTTTGCGCGCGATTTGGACCTGGTCAACGTCGAAAACAGCACAAACGCTCGCCAAAGCTTTGCCGACGGCCTCCGGCCGCGGCAGAAAAACGCTACGCGTTAGACTGAGCCTAGTAGAGAGATCGCTAAGAACTTTCTCTAATCGCTAAGCTCAGGTCAGTCCCAGATCGCTAAGCCGGGTTAAAGAGCCCGCCGGCATGAGGCGACGGCCTACGGCCGCCGCGAGACTACATTTTGTTACCTAAAATAATTTTTCTTCCACCAAAAGTTGATCAGAAACACTTCCATTGACCAAAATCAACAAAAAAAAATAAAAAAAATGGACTCGGCACTCAAAGTTACCCTAAGACAATATTTTTCCCGAATTCCCCATAAAATTTGGCCCCAAAACGGCCAAATCCCGAGAATCCAGGCCCAAAAAAATAATTTTACAAAAATTTCTCGAAAAAATCCAGAAAACCCCGTCATGACGCGTCACGATGACCGTTTCCCACCACCCTCCTTACACTCAGCACTCTCTCCGTCTTATCTCTGACCGGAATCGAAAGAGAAAACCTTTGTCTAACCACCCTCCTCCTCTTTCCCGCTCTCTCTTTTCTCCCGCCAAACGAAGAGGGAAGCGGTTCTCTGCCCGCTCTCTCTCTTCGCCGCGCTCTTTTTTTTGTGTTTTCGTCCGTGGAAGTGGGCGTTTTTTCAAAACTGGCACTTGTTGCACTAAAAGTGCCGGGGAAAAAGATACGACTATGTCCGAAATGTCATGGAGCTTCTGAATATGTAACTTTTAGACGAATTTTAGTTGGAAATTTTGGAGATTTGACGGTTTTAAAAATTTTGAATTTTTTGAGACCGCCGCTTCAAACACGATATCTGATCATATCTTTGAATGTCATATACGAAATTCCGGCTACGGAATGATAATTCAATTATCTAGTGCGTCCCAGGCGGGATTTTTGAATTTCGGCCTTGTTCCCGAGCTATAGTAACTTTCGTCAAGGTAAGCAAAATCCAAAAATTCCGAAATTCGAATACTGAATTTTCACCTTGTCCGTATTTTAAGAACCGATACATGTTTCTATAGCAGTTCAACGTGGTGAATACGATGGACGAAATTAAAATCTGAAAAAATTCGATTCCAAACCCTCAGGGCCGGAATTCGGCCAAAATTTCGAAATTTTTCTTCGGAGACACAGTGCGCACGGAAAATTGAAGATAGAGAGCTGAAACTTGGCACGATGGTAGTTCATTTTGTGTCCTATAGCACCCATATGATCAATTTGTTCAACTCCGCTAATTGCCCTGAGGGCAAGTTTTTTCGCACGGTGCACCAAAAATCGACCGAAATTTCCGTCCGCTCTGGCGGCCGTAATTCGAGAGATACGAACGTGATGTAAGCGGGTAAATTGTAGAGCTCGTCGAGCTCTACAATCTATTGTTGGACACTTTTGAAGTTGTTGTTGCGGAACATGACGAAAAATTTGATTTTCTGAAAATTTCAAAAATTTGAAAAAAATGCGATTTTCAATATAGAACTGGTTCTGGGAGACGACGATGACTACAGGTCCAAAAACAATTGAGGACAATCTTCGGGCAAAAAAATTAAGATTTGCGAGTGATTTTTTTGAATTTCGACCTGAGGGCCGAGAATGAATCTTTTGAAATTTGCACTGTGCAAATCGTATTTTTTACAGTAAGCCATGGCTAAAATACGAAGTGCACTACAAAAAAGAAAGACACGACCTAATAGGAAGTTTGGTACGTAGAATTCAATGGAATCGAAAAAATCCAGAAAATCCGTCATCATGACGGGGTTTTCTGGAAGTGTAACTTTGTACATGGCCGTATCTACACATACATTGAGATATCTCTTAGTTATGAATTTGCTTTCCTGATATGGACCTGTAGAAGCTTGCATTTCAATAAAGCTGGACGCGTCGAACGTTTACGAAAAAAGGTCATTTTTTGAGATTTTTTTCGTAAAATTTGAAATTTCGAAAAAATCTCGACAGTGATTGTCCCATTATGTACCATACGCTACGAAACCAAAAATCAAGTCGATACCTATAAAACGGAGCGAGAGACAGCGACTCAAAGTTTCGACTTTTCATGACGTCATAGGTCACTCAAAACGGAAAATTTTGAAAATTTTTTTCAAATACTCAAAGAGAGCATCTAAAAGAACCCCCATGCCAAAAATCAAGTCAATCGGTGCAAAAGAAAAAAGAAACCCCAAACCTTATGAATAGATATATTTTAGACTAGGGCTCGAGACTTCGCAGCCTGCGGCTGCTCACGTCTCTCGGGCAGCTCTGCGGACAAAGGCAACTTTGCGCCCGGTATCGCTGCTTTTCGCGCGATTTGGACCTGTTTAACGTCGAAAACAACATAAACGCTCGCTAAAGCTTTGCCGACGGCCTCCGGCCGCGGCAGAAAAACGCTACGCGTTAGACTGAGCCTAGTAGAAAGTTGTAGCGTTTTTAAGACCAAAAAGTTAGGATCGCTAAGCTTTCCCTAATCGCTAAGCTCAGGTCAGTCCCAGATCGCTAAGCCGGGTTAAAGAGCCCGCCGGCATGAGGCGACGGCCTACGGCCGCCGCGAGACTACATTTTGTTACCTAAAATAATCTTCCTTCCACCAAAACTTGATCAGAAGCTCATACAATAAGGAAAAATCAACTAAAAAACTCGAAAAATAGATTCAGCACTCAAAATTATCCAAAGCCAATATTTTTCCCGAAATCCCCGTCAAATTTGGCCCTAAAACGGCCAAATCCCGAGAATCCAGGACCAAAAAAATAATTTTACAAAGATTTCTCGAAAAAATCCAGAAATCCCGTCATTACGCGTCACGATGACAGTTTCCGTACCACCCTCCTCACACTCAGCACTCTCTCCGTCTTATCTCTGACCGGAATCGAAAGAGAAAACCTTTGTCTAACCACCCTCCACCACTTTCCCACTCTCTCTTTTCTCCCGCCAAACGAAGAAGGAAACGGTTCTCTGCCCGCTCTCTCTCTTCCCCGCGCTCTTTTTTTGTGTTTTCGGCCATGGAAGTGGGCGTTTTTTCAAAACTGGCACTTGTTGCACTAAAAGTGCCGGGGAAAAAGATACGACTATGTCCGAATTGACATGGAGATTCCGAATATGTAACTTTTAGACGAATTTTAGTTTGAAATTTTTGAGATTTGACGGTTTTAAAAATTTTGAATTTTTTGAGACCGCCGCTTCAAACACGATATCTGATCATATCTTTGAATGTCATATACGAAATTCCGGCTACGGAATGATAATTCAATTATCTAGTGCGTCCCAGGCGGGATTTTTGAATTTCGGCCTTGTTCCCGAGCTATAGTAACTTTCGTCAAGGTAAGCAAAATCCAAAAATTCCGAAATTCGAATACTGCCTTTTCACCTTGTCCGTATTTTAAGAACCGATACATGTTTCTATAGCAGTTCAACGTGCTGAATACGATGGACGAAATTAAAATCCGAAAAAATTCGATTCCAAACCCTCAGGGCCGAATTTTGGCCAAAATTTCGAAATTTTTTTTCGACCGCACGTTGCGCACGGAATATTGCAGGTAGAAAGCTGAAACTTGGCACGATGGTAGTTCATTTTGTGTCCTATAGCACCCATATGATCAATTTGTTCAGCTCCGCTAATTGCCCTGAGGGCAATTTTTTTTGCACAGTGCACCAAAAATCGACCGAAATTTCCGGCCGCTCTGGCGGCCGTAATTCGAGAGATACGAACGTGGTGTAAGCGGGTAAATTGTAGAGCTCTTCGAGCTCTACAATCCATTGTTGGCCACTTTTGAAGTTGTTGTTGCGGAACATGACGAAAAATTTGATTTTCTGAAAATTTCTAAAATTTGAAAAAAATGCGATTTTCAATATAGAACTGGTTCTGGGAGATGACGATGACTACAGGTCCAAAAACAATTGAGGACAATCTTCGGGCAAAAAAATTAAGATTTGCGAGTGATTTTTTTGAATTTCGACCTGAGGGCCGAGAATGAATCTTTTGAAATTTGCACTGTGCAAATCGTATTTTCTACAGTAAGCCATGGCTAAAATACGAAGTGCACTACCAAAAAGAAAGACACGACCTAATAGGAAGTCGGGTACGTAGAATTCAATGGAATCGAAAAAATCCAGAAAATCCGTCATCATGACGGGGTTTTCTGGAAGTGTAACTTTGTACATGGCCGTATCTACACATACATTGAGATATCTCTTAGTTATGAATTTGCTTTCCCGATATGGACCTGTAGAAGCTTGCATTTCAATAAAGCTGGACGCGTCGAACGTTTACGAAAAAAGGTCATTTTTTGGGATTTTTTTCGTAAAATTTGAAATTTCGAAAAAATCTCGACAGTGATTGTCCCATTATGTACCATACGCTACGAAACCAAAAATCAAGTCGATACCTATAAAACGGAGCGAGAGACAGCGACTCAAAGTTTCGACTTTTCATGACGTCATAGGTCACTCAAAACGGAAAATTTTGAAAATTTTTTTCAAATACTCAAAGAGAGCATCTAAAAGAACCCCCATGCCAAAAATCAAGTCAATCGGTGCAAAAGAAAAAAGAAACCCCAAACCTTATGAATAGATATATTTTAGATTTGATTTTTTGCTCAGATTTCTGTTGGCCTAAAATAATTTTTTGATCATCGAAATTTTTGATTTTCAGTTTGAACTCCACATCAGACCTGGTAATGCTCCCAATAAGCCGGTTAAATTTGCATATCATCCATCTGGCTGCCATCGATGAACAGATGGATAAACCATTGATAGAGCAATGCCAGGCCTGGCTCAAGAAGCGCGAAGGACCGGTTCATGTGGAATTGAGGTGGACAACGGGCGCAAATTTGATCCGAACTGTCCATTCAATCATGCAAACGGATTTCGGAGTGCAGTCAACTACGGTCCAAAATATCCCAATGAAGGTAAGAAAGGGGTCGGATTTTTGGAACTAGGTGATTTTTTTGGGGTTTGGAAGTGACTTACAGTGGGGGAGCTGATCCAGTGGCAAAAAAAGTAGCATTTTGCATCCGGGAAGTATCAAAAATGTGGCAAAATGCTTCCCTCTCCGAGTGAAAAAACTCAGATTTGAAAAGCGCGCCCGCTCTTTTGGTGAGGGAACCCTGAAGCATTTTGCCACATTTTTGATGCTTCCGGGATGCAAAATGATGCGCTTTTTAGCCACTGGATCAGGTCCGGCACTTTAGAAGGTGATTTCCTGCAGTTCTAAGGTCGACGAGACAAGAATTTTGAGTTTTAACTGGAAAAATTTGCAAGGATTTGACTTTTTCTATCCTACAAAAACAAAAAAAAAATGGATTTTAGATTTTTGTTTTATTTTTTATTCAATTTCATTATGAAAAAGTGTAGAAAATTGAATATTAGGTCCCTGAGAATTCCCTGATTTCATAAAACAGGCTCCGAAAATTAAAAAAATATATATATTTTTTAGGAGGAATCAAACGCCACCAAGTCCACCAATTACAATGTGGAAATGTTCCATGCAAATCAACCGCATTCCTATTTGCGGCAACTGCATTTACTCGACGCTGACAGCCCCATCACCAACGTTGAGAATGAATACAGTTCGACTTCGCTGAAATGGTCGAGCGTGAACAATCGAATGGTTGCAAATGATGTAAGTTTATAGCATTTTTGGATTTTTTTGATGATAAAAGAAGGGAGAGAAAAAAATTTTCGCCAATTTTAGGTGATTTTTTTTTTGATTTTTGTCTAGTACAATATAAATTTTTGAGAGAAATTTCTTTATTTTGCCTTCAAATAGCTTATAATTGTCTATAATGCAGAGATTGTTTCTTTTTGGTCCATCTCCGATATGTTTTTGATATCCATTTTGCCTACTATAATATAATTTTACAAATTTTTTTTTGCTCTTTGCAAGTTGGATAGCTTAGATACGGCTGGATTCTACTTTTTTTGCTATTTTTTGTACATAATTTTGCTTATTTTAGGCCCCATTATACGAAAATGGAGCAGCTGTGACGGTAGCCAAGGTCCGAGACCGGCCCGCGATTTGTATTTGCAACTTCATTTTGAATGGAAAATTCGTTTTATTGGATATGGACCCCGATTCCAAAGTTTCGGAGCTGTCCCCAAACTTTCACAACTTGAAAATCAGTCATTTCTTCTCATTGGATCACACAACTGGAGCCATGTTTTTGAATGGAATGAGGTTTGATCCGAGCGGTAAGTTTGAGGAAAATTTATGAGTTGAGAGGCCTATTATTTTATTTTATAGAGGATTTTAGCTTTAGTGTTTGCTTTGGTCGATTTTTTGAGGATTTATTATGTTACACTTGGCATATTGGCAAACTTTTTGTAAATTTTTAATTTTTTTTGCAAGAGTGCGGAATTATGAGGGCGAAAAGGTTTTTTTATGGTGTGATAGGGCTGAAAAATGATAATTTTGTAGTCTATTTTTGTGTGGAAGATCCAGTTTGAATCAGTTATATTATACTTGACAGTTTGATCTAAAAATTTTTTTTTCTAAGCGTGTAATTTGGGAAACTAAAGTGTTTAAAAATCTACTGGGTTATGGTAGAGCCAAAACGGTTGGTAGGCAAAAAAGTTTTCTGATTTTTTAAATATTATACACGAGAGGTTTATCATTTTTTGATTTTTTGGATGATGAATTTCAAATTTGTTAAAGTTTTTGTCTGTAATAAGGTAGTTGGCCCACTTGGACTGTTTTATTATAATTTTCATTAATTAGGAAGTTAAAAAAATCGATTTTCAGCTTTCCCCCCTCTACCGGACCCAATAAACGATCGACTTCTCTTGTATCCGCTGGTCAAACTCATAGAATTCATGCGCTTGCAGCTGGACATTATCAAGTATCCACTAAAAGCAACAGAAAAGAAGGCTATTTTCGATCAGACGATGGAATTGGCAAAGAATTTTGGGCAATATTTACCGATTCATGACTCCGACTCGGTGTTTTATCAGTCCGCAGAGTTTTTCCGTCCTCTTTTGGACGTGATTAATTCTAATACAGTAACCCCCGAGGTACGTAGGGGATTTTTAAAAGGGTTTTGAGGGATTTTTGGGTAATTTTTTGGAGGATTTTTTTTTGAAATTTTTGGGGAAAAAAAAATTTTGAATTTAAAAAAAAATTTTTATTATTAGATGATCGCCGAAGCCAAGAGCTTCGTCTACCGAGCAGTGGGAGATAATTTGTCCACCTTGCCGTATCCCCAGTCCACATTAATTACATTGAACATGACTCAAGAAGAAAGAGTAAAAGTAACATTCGTGGAGGTCGCGAGAATTCTCAAAAATTATTCCGCAATCAGTCCCGAACACACCGAGTTCTACAACTTCTTCCTCGGCATTACTGGACTGGACCTGAACGAAGAATTCAGCAAACAACAGGCCCGACCGGACTCTCCGACTGTCCACCGAAGGTCGAGAAGTAATTCGCCGGTCCCAACGAAGAGATCCAAGAAACTGGAGAGAGGTGAGGGCAAATTTCGATAGGCAAATTTTGGGCTGGAATGAAAGATGGTGGGATTTAGGCTTCCTGGAAATTGGACAGAGTGAAATTGGACACAAATAATTTTGACAGAGCGCGGAAATTGGACAGAGTTTTTTTCACTGCAATTGTTTCTGTCCAATTTCACTCTGTCCAATTTCCACGAAGCCATTTTTTGCAGTGAAAAAAATTCTGTCGAGTTTCACTCTGTCCAATTTCCACGCTCTGTCCAAATTATTTCTGTCCAATTTCACTCTGTCCAATTTCCACGAAGCCGGGATTTAAAGTTATGAAAAACTTTGTTGTTTGACAGGTTTATGGTAATATTTATTGGGAACTTCAATATCTCTGATAGTGATTTTCGGAAATCTGGCAGATTCCGGAAGCGGGAAGCGACGATTGTTCAAGTACAATTGGCGTATTGTACAATAAAAACCTTAAACTCGAAATTTTTTTAACACGAGGAACGTCGTCAATTAGGGAAAAAGACGATTGGGGGAGTGGATGATTGGGAAAAAGACAATTTGGGAAACTGAAAAGTTTTATTTTTCTTCGATGAAAGTGTCGAAATTAAGATAATCGAGGGTGCTGATTTTGAAAATGAGATTCATTTTTTTTTGATTGTTTCTTTTTTCTTTAGGTAGTACTGTAAAGTAGTCATTTTTGGGATTTTTCTCATAAATACTCGATTTAGGGGTTTCCGGTAGTGCTGATTCCGAAAATCTGATTTGAAATCAGCACTATCGAAAACCCCTGAAACGATAATTGTAAAAAAAGTCCAAAAAGTTACTACTTTACAGTACTACTTATGAAAAAAAAGTGACCATCAAAAAATATAAATGTCAGTTTCAAAATCAGCAACCTCGATTGTCTTAATTTCGACACTTTCATCGAAGAAAAATAATACTTTTCAGTTTCCCCAATTGTCTTTTTCCCAATCGTCCACTTCCCCAATCGTCTCTTTCCCTAATTGACGACGTTCCATTTCCTTGTGTTAAAAAACATTCGGGTTTAAGGGTTTTATTGTAAAATACTCCAATTGTACTTGAACAATAGTCGCTCCCCCGCTTCTGGACTCTACCAGATTTCCGAAAATCGCTACAAGAGATCGAAAAATACCGTAAATCTGTCAAATAACGTTTTTCATAACTTTAAGTCCCAACATCTTTCATTTCCTGCCCTAAATTATCGAATCAATATCGCTTCCAGACGCCCTAACCCTCCACGAACTCTTCGCCGCCAAGGCCGAGGTCTGTTGGCGGGGTTGGAAGGACTTCGAAGGTCGCATCAACGCCAATTCAGCTCAAGCAAAGCTCTATCCGAACCTGAAAACGGTCGATTCCGAACCGATTGGAGGCGTCAGACCATCAGACAGAAGGAGAAACAATGTGATGGAACAATGAAAGAACTGTCGTGAAAATTATATTACGTATTGTCCATAGATTTGATGGGTGTAAAATATTTAATTTATTGAATATTTTGGAGATGCACTGGGAAGTTTCCTTGATCAATGACACATCTTTTTTGGCTTCTTCAATCTTTCAATAGTCTCGAATGAGTGAGGAAGTATCAAAAATGCGGCAAAATGCTTCCCTCTCCAAGTGGAAAACTCCAATTTCAAAAGCGCGCCCGCTCTTTTTGTGAGGGAAAGACCTTCAAAGCGAAGTTTTTCACTAAGACAGGGAGGCATTTTGCCACATTTTTTGATGCTTCCCGGATACAAAGTGGTACGCTTTTGACACTGGATCGGGTCCGTCACTGTATAAGTTTTTGTTTGGAAACACAAGCGGGATGAATTAATCTTTTTTTGCCGGTTTTAGGTGCTTGTTGCCTAGTACAATATAAATTCTTGAGAGAAATTAATATTCTCTTTTCGAGGATTTCGGAGTTTATTAGACGTGAAATGTAAAAATTACTCCGCAGAAGCTTTATTTTCCCGAGCACATGTCATGAAAGACGACAAAAAATATTTTTTTTTGTCTGGCCGGTTCCTCATTTTACGTGTTCTCTCAAAACAACCCGTCAAACATCTAGGCTCTCAACTGAAAGCGCGAGCTAAAATTTTGGGACAATATAATATCATGTTGCCGACATGTGTGTGCTAAATTTGCAGAAAATCGAACGCCCCTATACATAGAATACCAGTTTCCAAATTTTTTTGATGATTTGGGAAATTGAATTCTTGAATTCAATTGCAAAAACCTATGATTAACATTCCATACCAATCTCGTTGAAGCGAAATTATTACCGAGTATAGAAGGAATTAATTAGTTTGTTGAATTCGAAATTAATTAGAGGTCGCAAAAATGTGTCGACTTGGCTTTCACCGCGTGCCTTAGTCAATAAAATTTGCCCTGAGGGCACACTAAGGTCACTGAGTGAAGGCCAAGAAAAGAGCATTTCGAATGGTAGTGCAGCGGTAGCAGTAGTAATAGTAGGCCGAATTGTAGGAATGTAGAGAAATATGGCGTTTCCAAGGCAATTTTTATTTAGAAATAAAGTTTTTTTTAAAATCATGGTCGTCAGATTTTCTTCAAATTTTGCTCACATGGTATAGCTTGGATGTCCATCATCTCCTGAAAATTTAAGCTGGCAATTGGCTTTGAGAGCCGAGATATTCAACGATTTTTTGAGAGAGCACGTGAAATGAGGAGAGACGACCAGACGAAAAAAATTTTCAAAAAATCAACCTTTTATTGAGTTATACTATCAAAAAAATAGCAAAAAACTAATGTTTTTTTGTCAAATTTTAGCGAGTTTTTCCTGAAAAGAAACCATGTTCCGTGGGAATGCTGTTTACGGCATGAGAAAGCGAGTGACAATTTTGAATTTTTCAACAAGAAAAAATATATATTTTTCCCACTTTTCACCGAAAAATCTCGATTTTTGTCTGAAGGCGCGAACCAAAAAACCTGTCCTACAAAGATTTGTCCTACAAAAAATTTGGTGTAAATAGACAACTAACTTTATCACAATATGACGGAAAACGAAAAAAAGTATTTAACAAATTTTCTGCCCCTTTACGGGCATTTTAGTTGTTGTACCGAGGTGCCACTGTATTTGACAAGTACAGCGCCCAGCATTCAAAATGGCAAAAATATAAAGTTCGAGCGGCCCCTAGAAGCTAAAAAACGGGAAATAAAGAAAACACGAAAAGCCGGTCGTTTCGGCCAACTGAAGTTCATGGCCATTTAGGGAAGTTTGGGCGAGTAAAAGCCGACGAGAAGAAAACTCTACTAGAGTTTGGGGAATTAGAATTCCGCAAGCTTGGGTTTAATGGAATGACGGCAATTTGCAAAGTCGAAAAGATTGATTTTCACTGAAATCATCGAATTTTATTCTAATATTGTCATTTAAAAATTTTTCGTTTGCAACTTCGTGCTATAAGCCACCTAACTTTTGCAAGGAAAAAGTTAAATTTAGCTCAGCCAGATGCTGTAAACAGTTGGCAAAGTTGTTTGTGAATAATATTGAGGGCTGGAAAGGAAGTGAGAGCTTTAATATAATTATTGATGCCATGGAAACCGGTGGTTAGCCAGGAGGCGAGAAAATTGGAGAGCTAGAAGACACGAGGGAAGGAAGCGGGAAAATAGGGCAGAAAAATGAGAGAGGCGAGAGGGCTCGCCGAATTTACTCAAGTAAAGATACAGTTTCTCGGAGAATTCACAGCAAGAAAAGTTACATATTTTTGACATTCGTAAGTATACTCAAAACTGGCTGAAAGTCAACACTTTCTTCTGTCCGCTGGAATTATAAATCTCTGTCTTATAAAAATATGTACATTGGGAGAGCTAGAATTAGCCAATCCCACGGGAAAATAATGCATTCGCCGGGGAATCGGCTAAGCCTCAGCAATTTCTAGCCACAAACCAACCGTAGAGCCGTAGTCGACTTTGGAGTGGTACCACGGGTCGTCAGCGCAGAGTGGGCCTTGTTACGTAGCCTGTAGGTCTTCCGCCAGCTTATGGCCAAGCCAAAAAGGTAGCCATTTCTTCTACTGGAAGCTATAGGTATGTTGGACTGGGTGCAGCATCCAGATCATAGCTGGCACAGCCGCATAGGCCGCAATTTTTGTCTCTTTGGAAGAGACAAAAAGTGTGGAGATAAATGCGACCTGGAGAACGAACCACAAAGGGCCTAGTATTGATAGATAGTTGATATGATATGGCTATACCATACCAATACCTGAAAATCCACGCACAATGCAGACCCGCCAAGATACGGCACTTTTTCGTGTAAATTGTAAATTTACACGTGTAAATTAACGGCGACCAGTCAAAGTTAAAAGTTAAAAGTGGCCCGAAAAGAACTTGAAACCGAAAATTTTTTAGTTTGTACCAACCTTTCCACGAGCTTTGCACACTTACTATTTTTCAGAAATAGCAGAAAATTAAGCCTTAGGTATTCTTAGTCAATTTATTTAAATAAAAATCGAAAGCCCATGCTCAGAATTGAAATTTGCTAAAGGCTGACTTTATTTTTCAGTCAGTCGAAAGGGCAATCTCTCCCACAGCTTCAATGAACTTCCTCGTATTCAAATTTGGCCCCCAACTCACCGTCCTTCCACTGCAGCAAACTCATTTATTTTGGGTACTTATAAAAGACGCATGGCCGGCGGACGAAACCCCCGCCACCCAAGCGGCGAAACCCAGGCCCAAATAAAGTGCGGATTCATTAAGGGAAGGGGGGCCGGGGCAATAGGGGGGCGCCGGGACTCTCGAAAAAAGCGAAAAAAAGCCAAGGGGGCATGTGCCAGGGCCGTCTCGCAATTAATTCGAGCCATGGAATATCCGTTTTCCTTTTTCGCTTTTTATGGAAAAAGCCCCCCGAAACATCTGTCCCCGTCCTCGTTTTCTCCGGCCCCCTCTCGCGGCGTGCTGGTCCGTCGCATGCGTCCGGTTATAAGGCAGCATGCAATCGGATTAAACCCGCTGAATATCCGAGTGTAAATCGAGAGCAACGGCCTCGTATTAACCCACATCATTAGGTAGATATTGCGGATGGACGGCGGCGTGGGACAAACGGCGAAATTGCAGATTGGCACCAGGTGAAACTTCGAGTAATATGAGGGAAAATGAGACCAATTATAAGAATGAGTATGTACTAGACATGGCTCTGCGGCCGGGCCGGGCCGAAAATTGCGAATACGCTAACAATTGTAAGAACTCTGAGACAAAAGCCGTCAAATTTGCCGGGATTTGCTACGTTTCGATCTCTTCACCAAATATGAGATGGAACTGTATACAGTAAGGCACGCTACTGTGTAAACAAGTAGAATCGCAAAATTTGAAAAATCCCAAAATTTTTCAAATTTTTTGTTAGTACGCAGTGCCAGCTTTGATCGTGAAAAAATAAGAATTCTTTCAGCAGCTGAAGAGTTCAACATATATAAATCAATTTTCCATCAAACAAAGTCCAATAGTGATTGTAAGGACACGTTTTTTGTCCAACCAACTCCCCTTATTTTGTGTGCTCTCTTGGAAAAATGGCACCGGAGTGTAATCCAAGCGTGACTCACATATTTTGATGTGACTTGGCTCAAAAGCGTTCGATAGCATTGAATTCTAAATTGACTTGGCTCAAATTTATATTAATTCTTTGTAAGACCTGTTCGAGACTCCTAGTCCATGCTTGGCAGAAACAGCCGAGATTTTTAGGTCGACAGAGGCAAAAAATGTGTCTTTATTTTGTGAATTTGAGCAAGAAAAATTGCCAATTGCGACGCTTAGATTTTCTTTAAATTTTACATAGAACATAACTCTTTCATAACAAATAAATTGCCTGCTCTCATGCGTTGTTCAGAGGTTGGCCATTTTCTGAGTTACTTCTATTTGTGTTCACAGTACAGTACAACTCGTACCAGTTTTCCATCCACAGAATTCCAGGTTGAAGAAGCTGTCTTTCCCGTCCTTGATTATTTTCCCGAAATGGTCTATGGTATTGCATATTACATTCATCATTGTCGCCGCCCGATCAATTCGGAAACATTAGCCACGGCGTTTTAGTTCCTCGTTGATTTTAATCAGCCCGACAGCTCCAATCACCGGAGAGCCACAACGTTTTTTTACACCAACCGCTAATGCGAAATTCGCAGAACCTTGGGAAGAGCGGAGAGAAAAACATGGATCATTGTTATGAAATTGTGTTTTTGAAGGGAAAAGAGCGACAACTTTTGTATGTAATCAGGGAGAAACGGAAGGCGAGATTTTCCGAGAGAGAATGAATCAAGTCTAACAAGGGAAGTACTTCAAGTGCGACGCTCAGATCTTCTTTAAATTTTGGGAACAGATCAGGTATAGGTCACATATTAATCCATGAAAATTTCAGCTCAAACTTTGCAGGCACCGTCGAGATGTTGAACGATCTTTGCAACCGAGAGAGCACACAAAGCGGAGAGCGGTGACAGAGAAAAGTACTTTGGAATGGACATGAAACTTTTCATGGTAGCCTTAGAAAAAAAGTGGCAGATTTCTTCCATCATTTCACCTAAAAATCTTGTTCGTTTATGCAAAACGCAAGTTGGGAATGTCGCATGTCTAGGAAAAAATAATCATTGCGCCAAGACTCATTAAAACTTGAGTGCGCACATGAAGCCAGTCTGCTGTTAGCCTAAAATTATCTCAATGAAATTATGTGAAGGTTCGTTATGCACAGGCTTTGTTTTGTCGATATTTGGAGGGATTTCTATGCGTAAGAAATTATGAGGAAGTCCCTGTACTCTGAAGTTTCCAAAACGCTACCAAAAATGTCCGTTATTCGCTTCGATTCAAGAGTGTGACGTGAAATCATAAAACCCTATTTATGACCTGTTTCCGAACTGTTTAAACGGTCGTAAAATGCGAACAAGCCATAAAAACATCAGGACGGTCAGGTAGATACTAAAATTTTTACAAAATCAACAATTAATATTGGAAAAATTCTTGATGAAAATTTGCAGTGAGGGTTACTGTAATAAGAGTCAAAAGATCAGCGGTTTTTGCACTTTCGACAAATCAAGTCTATGTCGTTGACGTCATTCTTTTGATCTTTTGTGGTCTCAATCTGAGAGGTTATTATAGAAATGTTGAAAACGGTTTGATCGAAAAATTAGATTTTAATCAATAAGTTCAAAAACGAAGCTATGAGAAATTACATATTGTTGCGGCCCATTTTCGGCCATTTTTGAGACTTGGACGGTTGAAAATTTCAAAATGTTGAAAATCTTGTAAAATACAAATAGAAAAGTTGGAGTATCAGTGTGTCGGGAGATGAGCGCAACGCTAGGCCAATCGCGTCGCTGAAGTGAGAAGCAATTTGATTTTGCCGCGACACAATTCATTTTCACGGCGACTGTCGAAAGGCCTGACAACCCAGTAACGACACAAGACGAGAGCTCAAGAGTCAAGTGATTCATTCAGGGGAAAGGAGGCCTTTTATAGGGAAGCCCCACGTAGGAAAGTACAATCAAATTTGAATAAATGCAGATCGTTCCTCGTGGGAAAATCCTGGAAGCTCGGTCGTTCCGCCTCACAGCGACGATGCCATTCAAGTGTTCGTTATTTTCCCGACAGATTGACACGTATAAAGCCTGCTAGACTGCGTCATCGCTACATACTGAATCATCATCTTATAAGAGATTTGCAAATTTGTCCAACTTTTTTTTTGGCCACGTTATCTCCGAAACCTTTTGCTTTCTGTCGTCTGCAAATTTCGTCGATTATCTCGATTACTGCTATGAAACAAAGGGTCAGATTCCCATGTTATTAAAGACCCACATTGCTTGTTCTTATGCAGTTAAAAGATTTAGCTTTCTAGCTTTCTCTTGAAAAAAATTGATGCTTCTACATTGACCTTTTTCGCTGACTCACAATACATCCAAAAATCGGATTCTAAGCTCCTGTAATTCCCTCTTGATCTCCATTCCACACAATATTCGGCAGATCACCTTTATCTCCCTGATTTGTATTCGTGGGAAGGCGCAATAATATTTACTTCCCCTAAATTGTTTAATTTCTCTTCACTTATAATCGCTATTTTTGTTTATTGACCTGGAAATGTAACACCGACGAAGGTGGAGTAAGAAAAGAAAAAGTTACTAATTGAACGCGCTCTCCAATTACAAATCAAGGATCATCTTCGACTCGGGGATGAAATTACTAGCACTAATAAATTTATGGGCCGCTAATCTTTTTGTGTTTGTTAATGCATACTATAACAGCTATTATAACCAAGGTAAGAGTGCGAGGAATGATTTGCATAGTGCTATCTTTACAGGGGAAATACCCCAAGTGCGACGCTCAGATTTTGATGAAACTTGTAACAAATTTAGAGTAATTTTTTCTATGACATATGCAAATATCCTAGCTTGTGCTTTGCAGAAATAACCGAGATTTTTAGATCGAGAGTCGCCGAAAATTTGAAAATTTTTGCCGAATTTCGTCACAAAAATTCTCATGCCTATTTCTACCGTAAGGGGTAATGTCTCCACAAAAAATCATTTTTTGCAACTAGCAAAGTTATGGCCAAAAAGTGTTTTTCTCCTTGCAGGCGCAGGCTAATTATTCAACGATCTTTTTGGTCGAGGGGATACGCGAAATGCAGAGAGCGGCCAGAGAGGAAATGCTGTTTGACTATACCGTTGCTAGTTTTGATTGGAAAAAATTAATTTTCTGTGGAAGCACTGCCCTCTACTGTAGAAACAGGTGTGAAACATTTCATGCCAACACACAAGAAAAGTGCCAAGCCGCATTTTTTTTCTGGCTTTTTGCCCAAAAAATCTCAGTCGTTTCTGCAAAGCGCAATCAATGGGTCTCGAATTTTATATTTTCAGAAAAAAATATCTTAATTTATACCAAGTTTCGTCAAAATCTGAGCATCACATTTATAAGACTTCTCCCAAAAATAAGGACCTTTTTTACTGCCTTACCACTGCCTCATGCATTCTTTTTTTTCAGGTTACAACTACAACTCCTATCAAGACTCCACAAACTGCCAATACAATTACTATGGATGCGGCGCCTACAACAATATAAACTATGACTATTATTATCAGCGATACGAAAACTACCATCCAAGCTACACTGCCACCGGATATTACTCAGGCTCTCGTGGCTCTTACTATGGCACCCCGGGAATTGCGGGGCTGTGGTTGGTCTGTCACAGCTGCGGACGGAATGGTGGGGGGAAATGAGTTGCAATTGTTTGTACATTTCTTTGTTGATCTTTTTTTTGGTGTTCAATTTGGTCATCTTTCTGTACAGAAAGCCTTTCACTGACTTGGCAAATACGCGGTAAATACTTTGTATTATATACGAATAAAATTATAATATTTCCTGATTGTCAAAGTAGGTCGACTTTTACACGGAGTGCCTTCGATTTTCTTCCTGTATATGACATATTTTTTGATTTATTCTGATACGCGTTTGTTCGTAAACTCGCTAAAGTGGTTTTTTTTGGGATTTGCACCGCAAAATAAAACACAGAGCGACCGACATGACGCTCATTTTTTGATAGTTACTTTTTTCCTTAAGTAGTAATGCAAAGTAGTAATTTTTTGATTTTTTCCATAAATATTCGATTTAGGGGGTTTCGATGGCCATTCGCGATGGTGCTGATTTCGAAAATCTTATTCATTTTTTCTGATTTGAAAGCAGCACTACCGAAAACCCCCAAATCGAGTATTACGAAAAAATTAAAAAATTACTACTTTACAGTACTACTTAAGGAAAAAAGTAACTCACAAAAACATGAATTTCATTTTCGAAATCAACACCCTCGATTATCCTAATTTCGGCATTTGTATCGAAGAAAAATAATACTTTTCGGTTTCCCCAATCGTCCCAGTTCCAGTGCAAAGTGAACCTTTGCTTCCTCAAAGTTCAATTCGCCGAACTCACCCCAACAACTTTGATATGATTTTTCAAACATTTATCTCTCATCTTTAAACCTTCTAAGGCTTTTCGAACGCAGGAGATCCCTCAATATCTCCACCGTTGAACGCTTGAACCCAGTCTCGGCGTTCTCCATGACTCAACCATTCCCTCGCGAAAACTCGATTCCTCGCCATTGACGATTTATCCGAGGAAAGGAAGCCGAACTCGCACCAAAAATAGCGCGAGATCAACAGCGCTAAAGACGAAGAAGAAAATAAAAATTGTGGTTTATGGTCGCGCCACGCAACGAGAATGCAAGAGCCGGATAGCCGGGATACGGTCGAGCTCAGCGGCAAAAATTGCAGCAGGATCAAAGACGAAAGTCCGAATTTTTGGGAGAAAATTGGGAAAAGCCAATGGAGCAATGTTTCCAGAGCTGTTTAGGGTGATAGAAAGAGAAAGGGGAATTTAGGAACGTGACATAAAACAACGTCATGGAGAAGTGTCTATGTGTACCAAGGAGTTAGTTGGTGCCATAGATACCTTTTTTAAGAGATTTCTCTTGCAAGGTAAGTCTTACCAATTGATTGGAGTTTGTAGGCGAGATCCCTAGCTCGCGCTGTCTAGAAATTACCGAGATTTTTTGATCAAGAGGTGTAAAAAAATTTATTTTATTTTTGCTTTTTTATGCTTGAAAATTCCAGGTCCAATTACTATTGTAAGTCATGGCCAAAAACTGTTCCTCGACTGACCGATTATTATCATTTTATTTGCTGTCTTGGAAACATGGCAGGCTAATATCCCGGCCGCTGCTGGAAGGCGCGAAGTAAAACTGTTGGAAATTGAGATGTGGTAGTTCGAAGCTATGAGAAATAATCAGCCGCATGAAATATCAGAACGACGCCTTGCGGGATGTCCGATCTTCGCATGTCATAGCCATTGATGCCTGGTTCGGAATACTACTCATTTGTTCTCAATCTATGTATGGTGTTTCTATTTTTGGTTAACTTTGCGCGTGAACCTTTTTCTGCAGGATTTCTGTTGTCACGTGTTGCATTCACATCCAAAATATCGCTAGCTAGGAGTCATACAGATGTCTAGAAGAAGTTTACTTAAAACTTGTGTCATGTTTCGTCAAAGTCTGGGCGCTGTAATAGCACTCTTCTCGTTAAGCCTTATTATTACGCTGATGAAATCTTCCTCCCAAAAATAGTCCATCAAATTAACAAATATTCTTTTATTAATGTTACAGGAATCTATCAACAAATTTTTGGATTCAAATCTTCATTAACTCTTGGGTTTTACCCCCGCCCACAGTTATGGCAGACCAGCCACATCCCAGCCATCTCGTTTCCCAATAACACACCGCTCTTTCCCGAACTGTACGTAGAACTTCCGCTATACCCGCTTGACGCCGGCTGGCTATAATAGCTGCTGTAGTACGGATAGTGGTATCGTTGGGGTCCGTAGTAGTTCGTATATGGTGGATAGTAGTAGCTTCTCTGTCCATAGTAGTTGTAGTAGCTTCCGGGATGGTGCTGATAATAGTTGCCGTAATAGTTATGATTGTAGTTGTAATTGGCATATTGAGCGGTTCCACATGAGATCAGAAGGAAGGCCAGCGCAACGGTAGAGGATACCATGGTCAGAAATGGCGGTAAACTTTTGAGTTGATCAAATTGTCCAATGAAAACACCACAGGAAACCGAAGAAGGTCTTGTTTCAGCAGCAGAGCGCCTTGACTGGCTAAATCAAGACGTCTACTGACCTGTGCAGCTCGGTATCTTATATACTAGCCTATTTATTACCCATATCCGGCATTGTTTTTTATTGCATTGCAAGGCGGGCCGTTGGGCGCTGAAGCGTCAAAATCCCAGGGGTAATTTGGAGTTTATATGCCGTTCCATGTTCCAAAATAACTTGTGTGGAATTTAAGGTCGTGAAGGGATCAGAATTGGAAAACATTGGGATTTCTTGCAATCTTTTTCGTCTTTTTTGTTTTCAGTGGGAGATAGGTGTGACTAGTATATTACCAATCGCTCTAGCGCACAGAAAATCTCATTACTTTGTCGTCCATTATTTTCTCTATATCCAAAGACAGTATTATCCATCAAAATCTTGGATTTTCTCTTTCCCTCTCTAACGCTCTCTTCTATTTCCCAAGGTATTTTCCCGCGAGCTCCGCCCACTTTCTGCTGGCATCCCCGATCGCAAAGTGCATTCGCGAAAAATGTGAAAATCAGGGGAGTCGGCGCGAGTCTCGAGCTCGAGAGAACGGGAAAATGAGTCAGCTGAGAACTGGATTTATTCCCTTACAAAAAGGGATTTTCCGCGGCTGCAAGAACAATCTGTTTTCCGACAAAAAAGAGAAAGGAGCTGGGAAGTTTATGAACAACTGTAAAAGTCGTAAAAGTCGGTGCAGAGGTCGGCAAGGAAGCGAATTTGCAAAAATAAGATTTTTGATTCGTTTTTTAGGGGAAGAGCTGAAAATCCAGGTCGCAGTTCGGGATTAGCCTTAGTAAGAAGCTAGATTACCAATTTGGTTGACGTTTGTTTGACCTTGCACTTTGCAGGAACAATTTTCAGTCCGAAAGCGTTTTTGCGAGTTTTCGGATGACAAATATATACCAGGCTTATTTCTGCTGCAGAAGTTCTTACAAAAATCGACTTTTTTCCAACCGAAATTGAGATATTACCTCTCTGACCGCCTTCCTCATTTTGCGTACTCTCTCGGCTCCAAAGACCATTGAATTTCTCGGCTGTTATGTAAAGCAGGTGCTGAAATTTTCAAAAATTTTTTTGTGGCCTATGCCTGACCAAAACTTAACAAAAATCTTTTTGTATACAGTTTACCTCGTCAACAAAAATCCCAAGCCTAATTAAAGCACATGTGAATTTATTATTGCTCGTTTAAAAGTCTTGTGACAGTTGAGATCGTTGAATATTCGTTATAAAACAGGTGCTACAACAGTCTGAAAGCATTATGAAAACTCCTTTTTGGCACTCTATTATATTTTTCTTTGTGCGTGGTTAAGTGAATTGCAGGTACGTTGAGAAGAGTTGTTTTGTAAGCGGAGGCTGCGCTAAGCGACAGACAGTAAGTAGTTCATCGATTCCAGCGCGTCTTTCAGTGCTTGCTCAAAGGCAATGCCGTTGGTTCGGTCGTTGGATTTCATATCGCTTATGGCGAAGATTATCTTGTGAGGTTGAATGTTATAAGCGCAGCCATAGCCGTCGTTGACAACAGGGCCGTAGCAGAGGTAAGTGCCTTCGAAGACGGGGTTGGTGGAGACCTGAAGAATTTTACATTATTTTTCTGATACTATCAAAAGCGTTGTATATAACGCTATTTTGTCAATTGATATAGTTAAAAGTTCGATCTATCATGAATGGTTTGCAACTAGAACAAGCAAGACTTTCCAGTTAAAGGGAAAGTTTCCTTTTTGTCCGTCTGACTCTCCCTATTTTAGCTGATCTATTGCCTACAGTGATGGACCTGATCCAGTGGCAAAAAAAGTAGCATTTTGTATCCGGGAAGTATCAAAAATGTGGCAAAATGCTTCCCTCTTCAAGTGAAAAAACTCCGATTTCAAAAGCGCGCCCGCTCTTTTTGTGAGTGACCCTTCAAAACGGAGTTTTTTTGACTTGAAGAGGAAGGCATTTTGCCACATTTTTGATGCTTCACGGATGCAAAATGATACGTTTTTTGCCATTGGAGCGGGTACTTCACTGTACAAAGCCCAATCTTAAATTTTGAAATTTTGAATGCTTCGTAAAACTAACATACATATATAAATATTATAGATATTAAAACCAAAAAAAGTATAAACCTAACCATGTTTACCTGACTTGTAGTCAATGGGAACCTCAACGTCTCCCGATAAGTCTGCTGTTCGAACATCTCCGGCATTCTCTTCAGCCGGCCCCGCGAAACATTCTCTTTGGCCAAGCACTCCAAAGCGCAGAGATGGTTGTCAATCCCGAAGCCGTTTATATTCTGCAAGTTTGTTATCTTCAATTGGCAAGCGTAAAAATTCGCGCAACGGGTCAAGCAAGCGACTCACCTCTCCCGTCAACAGAAACTGCTTCTTGGCCGCTTTCTCGAACAGACTTCTTTTTTCCGAGTCGGGAACGCTCCGGTCGTTCATCGACTGTACCCACGCCAGAGCTTCTGGCGTTGCGGCGCGAATGTTGTCAACGCGACCGTAGCGGAACTTGCGGAGGGTAGCGCTTTCGTATGTGGAGACGAGGTAACCGTGGAGCCTGGAAGCGGGCTTTTAGTAGAGAAAAAGGATTGCTTAATAGGGACCGTACAAAAGAGAAAAATTTGCCCGATTGAAACTCCTTGCCCTGATGCAGCGACGGGCCTGATCCAGTGGCAAAAAACGTCCCATTTTGCATCCGGGAAGCATAAAAAATGTGGCAAAATGCCTCCATCTTCAAGTGAAAAAAAATTTGTTTTGAAGGGCGCGCCCTTGCCCTCACAAAAAAAACGGGTACGCTTTTGAAGTCGTAGTTTTTTTACTTCGAAAGGGAGGCATTTTGCCACATTTTTGATACTTTCCGGATGCAAAATGGTAAGTTTTTTGCCACTGGATCAGATCCCCCACTGTAGTGATTTCTATCGCGCCTAAGCCTCTAAAAAACTCCTCACTCCTTACCGAAAATGAGCCAATTGCATGGCCAGTTGAACGAATCCATCGGGACTAACTCCCATCCGTTTGATCTTTTCCTTTCCGTACTCCTCAAATGTGTAGACCGTCAAACGGAGATCCGTCACTAAATTGTCGTAATCATAAACGAATTTGTCCAATTTGGCTTTGTTCTCTTCGGTCACCACCCAACTCAACGGCTCATGTTGTACGTTCCCTAGGAATGGAGGAAGTCGAGCGTGGGTTGGGCGGTTTTCGTTGACCCAGTGTTGAACATGCTCCATCATGGTGATGATGACCATTCCTTCGGCCACGCTGTGCTCAATGGCCAGACCGTTGAAGCCGTCAAGAGAGACAACCAGCTGAAGACGAAGGTTTCAAGTTTTCAATACAAGTTTTGCATATTGCGACTTCATATCATATTTCTAATCTAATACCTGAATTGTTGTGTCGAACCAACGATTTAGCCCATAGGCATCGGATCCACAGCCATGAAGAATGAGATCGCCTGCAGTTTCCAGGTGATTGTCATGGAATGCCCGATGAGGGACGCATCCATCCAAACAAACGGCAAACACAGCGTCTTGGATCAGCTTCAAGGACTTGGCATTTCTTTCATCTAAAAATTAAAAGTCTGTTTTTATTGTACTTTTATATTCTACGAAGTGACTTTGGTATGTTCTGTGTAAACTGGGAAAAATCAGAGAGCTAACTTCTAACAGAATCGCATTAACTTTTGTCTCTTGCATTTTGGAGAAACGAGCGGCGTTTTTGTGTCCAATTACGGCATGAACTTGATATTCATCTACTCATGTACAGTGAGGGACCTGATTCAGTGGCAAAAAACGTGTCATTTTGCATCCAGGAAGTATCGAAAATGTGGCAAAATGCCTCCTTCTCCAACAAAAAAAACTCCGTTTTGAACGTTTCTTGAAAGACCCTGTATTTTTCCCCCACAAAAAAAGTGGGCGCGCTTTTGAAATCGGAGTTTTTTTTTCTTGAAGAAAGAGGTATTTTGCCGCATTTTTAATACTTCCCGGATGCAAAATGGTACGTTTTTAGTCAATGGTCCAGGTCCGCTACTGTAACAGAATCATTCTCTTTGAAGCTTTCAGGGCGATTTTAAGACTACAAAATGTTTATCTGGACTATACAGCAGCTACAATTCGCAAAATCTCCTTACGTTCCAACATGGATTCCCAAAACGTTGCAGCCTCATCGCGTTGCGCGCCGGTCGCCGCCGCGATCGGTGTCACATTCACTCGATTCCGATTCCTGGCTTTGTTCACAATCTCTCTCAGCTGGGCGGCAATCTCGGTCGGGCCCAACGCAACTCCATCCTTCCGCACATACAATATAAAAGCTTGAGCTTCGCACA
Organism: Bursaphelenchus xylophilus; assembly: GCA_904066235.2. NCBI lineage: Eukaryota > Metazoa > Nematoda > Chromadorea > Rhabditida > Aphelenchoididae > Bursaphelenchus > Bursaphelenchus xylophilus. The sequence goes on from CAJFCV020000004.1 coordinate 9,893,529, forward strand.
TCACAAGCAGGTGCTGATCCGCATTGAGACCGTTTCGATAGCGATGCGAAAGGTGTTTGTCGCAGCCCACTGCGGGTTGGCGATAGATGCCAAGCAGCCGGTCGTATTGGTCCATACACATGGGGTAGCCGGAACGGGATTTGTCTTGTTCCAGGCCGCGTCTGCAAATTGTTGGATAGATATTATAGAGAGAGTTTCTTGAATGTGTAAAAAAAGCTCTTGTTTCGTATCAGTATGTCCGGAAAATAATAAGCTCACTGTCGCATAAAAAATTGCATCGCCATTGAGAAAATGAATTGTGTTGTGATGCCGTTATAATAAAACATTCAGTTTGACCCCTTATTCGTTCGTTTTCTGACTTCTTTTTTGCAAAAAAAGCATGTAGACAGATGCATTTATTATACCGAGATTGGCCTCAACGGAACGAAAAAAAGGCAAATTTCTTGGTCATTTTTTGAGACTTGAGCCTTGGATTTAATACGATCCATTCATTTTGCAAATTTTTTATACGCCCTTGTCTCAATAAGAGCTTGAAAAAAACATGAAATTACTTGTCAATGAGATCCTTGAAGTTCAAAATTCCTTTGGCCATCCACGCCGCGAAGAGGAGCCAGTCGTCCTCGTCGTAGAACACTTGCCTCGGGAAAATGTAGCCCGGACTGGAGTAGACTGGAAGAGGATACCTCGGCTTCAAGTACATGGTCTCTAGCCAGTATTTTACTATCTGAAAAATTGAAAAAATGACAGTTGAAAATGTTAATTTCGTATTTTGAAGTTAAAAATTATTTTACTTTTTTTGTGATCCGAACATTTCCGGTCAATGTCAAATTTGGCCGGTTTTGTGGCCGTTAAGTTTTGGCCCTCTGAATTTTGACTTGACCAGTCTTAATGCAGATGAAAATCAGCCTGTCGGGAAATAATGAAGATTTGAAACTATGCGATTTTTGATACGACATTATTATTTTCCCGGCCGACTGATATGTGGTGTTTTTTGACCAAAATTTTTGCTTTATTTTTTTACCATTTTTCCACCTCTTCCGTGTTTTTTCGGATTTCCTTTATTCCCCCCACCTACCCAATTCTCTTCCACCTCGGCAATTTCTTTCAGCTCATCTTGCAAGGCTTCCGCTATCGGAAAGAACCTTCCGACCGCACTTTCCACATCCTCTGCTGGCACCTCATCCCAGCTTCGGACCACCGACGCGTGCTGAAGATATCTTTCCAGCGTATGCTCCAATGATGGGATTGGAGGCTTCGGAAGGGGAGTCTAAAAAGGTTTTATAGCAATCAAAAAAAGTGTTTTCTTGTGATGGAAAGGTTGAAAATTAGCTAAAAGATAAAAATTTCAAAAATGATGACATTTTGATCTATATACAATAACTTTAATAAATTTTGATCGTAGTTTAAAATCGTAAAATTTTGTGTCGATTCTAAGCAAAAAAGTCGCTTTCACAACAATCAAGAAAGCTACAACCACCACCACAACCCAGTGATTACAATTCGTACAGCACTTACGTCCTTCAGCCCGAACTGCGCGTCCACCTGGTTTGCGGTCGAGAATCCCATCCATTGTTGGTCGCCGAAGGGATGGCCAAACGACTTGGACGGTGCCAGAAACATGAAACGCCCCGCATTCTTGGAGAGCCCGCATAGCGTGTTTACTCTGCCCGAAAGACACCATTGTAGAGTGCGTGGGCCCAACATGCCCGTCTCTATACATCATCCGAAAGGCGGTTAACAATGTTACACACGAAACAATTAGCATGAAGAGGAGTCTTCGGGATGTGATGAAGAGAAGATGGGGACTTAGGTTTGGTGGTGAGAGGCTTCGATGAAATTGTAGACAGTCTCGTTAAAGCTTTTAGAAGTGATCAGTTAAAAATCCCGAACAGACTGTTATTTAGTGCGCCTTTGATTGCATAATGAAATGCTTTGAAATTTGTTGTAGACTGCCTCATAAAGTAATGAAAAAGAACTATCCTAACCTAACATATGTAAGTAAGTAATCATTTTACTTTCTGTATTTTTTCACTCATTTTGGTAAAAAAATTTCTTGACATATCGTTTCCCAATCCGCAAACTTTCAGTTCAAAAAAAATGTTTTCTCTTTTTATGAGATCAGTGAAGTTTATTTTAACAGGCTCTTGAGATAGCAAATTTATCGTTCTGCAGAGTTTTGGCTGTTACTATCAGCCTGTCGGGAAAATAGTGAGCAAAATGTCGCTACGCCGATCGCGTCGCTGATGAAAAAAGCAACTTGAAATTTATCGTGACAATTCGTTTTCCCGGCAGCGACGCGATTTGCGATGCGACAGTGTTTTCATTATCATATCAGTCTGTCCGGAAAGTAACGGCGGATTGTTGCAGCAAAATGTCTGCAGCGGCTTTCAGTCGCAAAGCGATGATGGGCGATTCCGAGGCGCGACGATCCGCCGTTATTTTCCCGACAGACTGACATTATTTTCCCGACAGACTAAAATAAAGAGGTTTGTGACAGTATGTGGGATACATAAGACAACGTATAAAAAAATGGATGTAAAAAAATTCTCTCGGGAATTTCACTGTTATTGCTAGTAAATTTTCAGTAAAACCTTCCCAACTAATAAAAAAATTCTATAAGGGCCAAAGTTGGGAAGAGAAATTACATTATTACTGTAATTTCTCAATAGTATAATAATTCTTCGACAAAATAAATATCAATTCATTTCCTGTCGAAAGCCATGGGAATTTTACCAGGCACACTAAAAAAGTTGAGAAAATGCTCACCCAAAAACGAACTGATCCTAAAGAGGGGGAAAACGTAATTAAATTTCGTATCCCCAGAGACCGGCCGTTTAGAAGAGATTAGCAAAAGATGAAAAACTTTGAGCAGAAAGGAGAATCCGTACAGACAGGAAGTGAGTTATTACGGGGCTAAATTTGTATTTTTTTCCAATTCCAAAATTGTAAAATACTGTTATTTTTCACGACTTAATTCTACCGATTTTATAGAGAACTCTATTTGTAATCGGCTATAATAAGGAGTTTCTACAATAAAAAGACAAAAACCGGTGACCACAATAAAATGACGCGACAATATCGACTACAGCAAATTGCAGTGCAAACAGCCAGAAGTAAGTTGCGGAGAAATTTCTTACCGGGCTCCAATCACAGCTCAGGTATCCATTATGAAAGGAATTCGCCTCGGGAATCACCGGAATTGAGGCTTTCTTGAAAGGTGGCTCTCGGCTGAAGGAGCTGCGGGAAGAGGTATTTGAAGTGATGGAGACCGAGGTGGAAGAGGTAGCGACCTTTGATTCGTTGGACTGGACTAGTTGACGAAGCCAATCAGCCATTTTTGAGTCTGCAAATAAAGAGTTGAATCTTGATTTTTTTGAGTTTTGAGGGAATTTGAGGATTTTTGAGGGAGAAAAGATAAGTTTTTGAAAATTTTTTCATTTCATTTCAATGTTTAGGCTAAGAATATCAAAAGTCATCAAAAATTGACGAAGGTTATCCAAAAGTTGCCAAAAAGTATCAAAAGGTATCCAAAAATTTTCCAAGGCTCAAAAGCTTGAAGTTTTAGCGCAAAATATCGGTCTGTCGGGAAAAAAACGGCGGATCATCGCGCCTCGGAGTCGCCCGTCATCGCTTTGCGACTGCAAACCGCGGCTTGGCCTTTGGTGCGCGATAGCGGCGAGGCGAGACATTTTGCTGCGACGATCCGCCGTTATTTTTCCGACAGACTGATAAATGCTCCTGAAAAATTAATATCCCATCAAAAAATCGCCCGAAAGCCCTCCAAAATCCTCAAAAGTTCCATTCTTCAAAACGAACACAGTTTTTGTCGCACTTGATTCCCCTACAGCACAGCTACAACACAAACTCCCCGAACCCATCCCCAATTTATCGTCTCCTCCTCTCAAACAAAGCCCAAAGCGTGCGTCAAAAACTTTGTTCATTTCGAAAAAAAACATTTTCTTACAATCAAAAAACAAACTGAAACTTACAACATTTTCGGGGACGTCAATTAGGGCCAAATAGAGAAGCTGAACAAGGAAATACCGAAGAATTTTTGAGGCACTGGGGATATGTTAATAAAATTTATTAAGTTTTTTTTGCCACATCAACATAAAAACGGAGAGAAATGGGGAGTGAAATTTGGCCACTTTGGAGATCATAAAAGCCTTTGAATGAGACCGGATTTGAGGAAACGAATGTGTTCGGAAACTGGTATCATATAGCATGTATAATATAGGAAAGTGTGTCGCTCAAAGACCGGAGCATTTTTTTGAAAAAATTAAAAAAAAATGTCATGTATAGGGTAGATAGCTGGCGTGGAATTAATAAAAATTCTGATTCTGGCCCTTGCGCGACAACACTTCAATTTAGGCACTCTTTTTTTATACAAGAAAAAAGTGTTTTTGGTGCTGGAAAGTCAAAAAAATCTCTATTTAAATCTGCACAATACTCAGTCTCTAGGCTACAAGTTAGACAAATGAAATTTCAATAGCAAGATGGGATAAAAGCGACAACAAAAAAAAATATAATGCATAGAATTCAACAGTATTTTTCTCGATCTTCTACTACTACCATTGTGGATTTAACGGATCATATCCCAGATTCGGTTGGACTGGCGCTGCGGTCTGATAGCTGTCCGCGAAGGGGTTGGCTAGCGTTGGCTTCGGTGGCTCCACAGGCTCTACGTATCCGTTAGAGCTGTTCAGCAATGGCGTCTCGGCTTTTGGTCCCCCGTTGAGTCCCTGTTGAGCTCTGCCATTCAACTGCTCATAGGCGTACACCTTCTTCAGCATGTAGAGGACGGGAAGATAGCCCAGATTGAGAACACATATGAGGATGTTGAGTGTGACGAAGCCAAAGTTGTGAACGATGCTGCCCGCAATGATCGGGCCAAACGCATACGCCAGACTGTAGCTGATGTCGGCAATGGCGTAAACCGAGCCATACACACTGACATGTCGAGTGTCCACCAAGTAGCCCAACATTGGCAAAAGCGAGGTGTCAATTAGAGCGATGCCAAAGCAGATGGTCGAAAGTGGGATGACCAGTTGGAAGATGGTCGAAGTGAACGGGATAAATGCGCAGCTAATACCTTCCATCGCCAAGCCAATCACAGCGAAAGCGTACGGATGCTGTGGGAATTTTTGCAGCATCTTGACGGTGACGTACACCCCAAGGACATGGGGGAAAAATGGCGGGAACCAGACCATCCCGACCATCCATTTCGGAGTGTCCGGCATGGTGATCGACATCCATGTGGTAATGGTGGGCTCCAGGAAAGCGAGCGAGATGTTCGCCATGATCAAAGCGCCCGAGCATATAGCGACAAACGGATCCATGAACAGCTTCCACATCGGTGTGCCATTCAGCTTTTCGCCAGTGTCGGAGACCTGCGGAGCTTTGGGTTTCTCTCCGGTTTTCGGCTGAATCACCATGAACACCATGAAGGCATCCAGAAGGCAGATGAGGGCAAGAATAAGGAAGGGCACGGGTTTTCCGGCAACCGAATAGAGCACGGATCCGAACGGTGGGGCGACCAAACAACCGAATGAAATGAAGGCCAGTGCGATTCCGAGCGCCGCCGAACGCTCGCCCTCTTCGGTGAAACGATCCGCAATCATCGCAAGGCCGGAGGTGTCGGCGAATGCTGAGCCAAAGCCCTAAAGCAGAGAACATGTATTCTGGTTTTGTAAGATGGGAACGAGGCTCTTAGTACGGTCAAGAAAACGAGCTTTATCAAAAGTACATCTCTGTTGCCTCGAAAATCGCATCGCGAAAAAAATGATGAGAAAATAAATTGTGTCGATTGGCACAGCGAAATTGTGCTCATTATTTTCCCGACAGGTCGATACTCTCTCTTTTCTGGCTCATTTTATTTCCTGAACACACCAACAACCTCTACCCCGCCACAAGGAAAAACAGAAAGAGATGAAAAGCCATCAACTCTCACCTGCAAAGACCTGGCAAAGAACAGCACACTGTAACTCCGTCCCAAAGCAAAAATCGCCGTCGAGCTGAACATAACGACCAACCCAATAATCATGGGCAGCTCATAGCCGATCCGATCGATGACAAAGCCGGAGAACGGGTTGACAAAAATCTGCAACAAGGCCTTGGATGCGAACAACCATCCCAACTCCATGTCCTCATCGAGATAGTCGATTTCTCCGCCGACCATCTTCACGATCACCGAGCCGTTCTTCAGCTTGTGGGTCTCATTGTGATACCCGACGTATTGCACGTCGTAGGCGTGGATCTCGCGCAAATATCGAGGGATGATCGGGACAATCACCATGTACAACATGTTGTCCAAGAGAAGCGCAATGGAGACGACGACCAGGACGAGTTTCTTTTGAATCTGCGGATCCGAGGTGTTCTTCAGGATCCAGGCCTTGAGCCAGTCCGTGTCCCGGTTCAAAATCGGGATATTCCGACCCATGACGACTGGAAAAATGGGGCTTAACATGAGAGGCGAAAAACGATTTTTTTTTATTAAACACGCATATCAATGGCAAATCTGATGACTGTTTTTGGCCAAGTTGGACATTAAAAATGACTCCGCGAAAGTCATAAACGAACATTTGACCTCCTCACCCTTAGGGCATCTACTAAAATTTGCTAAAAATCGGATTCAGAAACCTTCGAAAAACCCCCCGGCCCCTGTAAAGCTTGAAACACGCTTAAACAATATGTTAATAAAAGCCTCGCCGCAAATTTGCCCACTAAATTGAGAATACCCACCCAATTTCGCGCGGGCTTTTTTGTTGGAGCCCAATTCCCCGGAGGCGGCGAAGTGTCGACGGATGCGCGACTGCCATTTTTCAAACACTTTGGACGAACTCATCATCCGTTTAAAGGGAAAATTAAAATTTTACTGATAACAATACCCGGCCGCCGCTTTACTAATTTGCCGGCTTTTCGCGGGAGTAGATTGCGTGTGGGAATCGCGTTATGAGGGTTGTGGGTAAAATGTCGAAAAAGCAAGAAAGAGGTAAAGGTGGGGAAACTGAAAGAGGTAGTGTCTGAAGTGCGGCGCTCAGATTTTATTGAAGTTTAACGCAAATTTAAATTAAATTTTTTAAACTTTTTTTTAGTCATAAATTTAGCAGAAATCAAAATATTTTTTGCAAATCTACCCAAAAATTGCCTTATTTCTAACGTATAGGGCAATGCTTTTTTTTATAAAAAATCACTTTTTTTCCGTTTGAGATTCGAAAAATATGGCTTACAAGTGCTTTTCTTTGTCACCGCTCTCCGCCTTTCGCGTACTAAGGATTTTTGAATATCTTGTCTGCTTCTCCAAAACGTGAGTTAAAATTTTGAGAAGCAAGCCCCATTTGTGCGAAAAGTTTGATATGGAAAGTACGGGTTTGGAGTTACCGGTCGAGACAATGGAGTTACAGGTCGAGACATATCAAAAACGATCGCAAAAGTTTTCTGATTCAGAATATGTTAAAAGCAGCTGCCCAATGTTGGTTTGTAAGAGCGAAAAAACCCATCAGAACTTTTCTTGCAACACCACGCAAATTCCCAATCTTTACACTGGAACTATTAATTAAGGTGTAGTATTAATCAAATTTGATATGTTAGGGCTTGTCAAGATACCAAGAGTTTGCTTTAGTTCAAAACAAAACTTTTGAATCGGTAAAGACTTGGTCAAAAAGGCATCTGCGTGGTGTTGCAAGAAAAGTTCTGAGCCTTTTTTTCGCCTTTACAGACCAAAATTGGGCTGCTAATTTTTACATATTCTGAATCAGAAATTGCGATTTTTTTGAGATATGTATGTCTCGACCTGTAACTCCATACCCCCATAGAAGCACTTTTTTTTGAGAACGAAATGTGAGCGTCGCACTTGGCACACCTCCTTCGCGAGTTCAGCAACTGAAACTAGGTCTTTCAGGTTTCAGAGGCTTAATTATCCGTCAACATATCCTAATGGTATCTTCCCTGTGGAAACCCTCGAAACTGTTAATTTCGTTTTGAAGGAATTAAACCGGTTTGTTTTAAAAATGGCCTCAAACGGCAAACCCAATAATTATTTCTGTATAATTCTTATCCCGTTGTAAACAGAGTCCCATATATTATAGTATATATTAAACATATTAAAATTAAAGATATCTTTGACTTGTTTTTTCAACATTTTTACCTTACGTAGACAAGTTTGGATTAGGATCCAACTTGTTGATTTCATTGATCTTTGAATATAATCCTTATTAATCCTGTAGGATTTTTGCAGGAAACATCAAATTTGTCTAACAGGAAAGTCGCTGATATGACTTTTAAACGTTTTTTTAAAAACAGAGCTGAATGAAACTTGACACAAACTTTGATTAATTTTTTCTAGGATATATGCGATAGTTAAAGATTTTTTGATTGGACAATGATGACTTTGAACCGTCTTTTTGCGGCTTTGCGTTTGTAAATTTCAGGCTCTCAGTTACTAGAGCAGAGTAAAACTTTCCTATTATACAAAATTTTAAAAATATTCCGTGCAGAAACAGTAAATTTAGACCCCAAAAAGGTTTATTTCTCCACTGAGTGGAGGCTAAAATGTTCGGTCAAAACTGGGCTGGTTCAGAGTCCGTTGAGTCCGTAAACTATACAAAAAAAGAAGTTTAAAAAATCTCAGTGTCCCAATGAAAAGTTTGCCATGACATCTGAGGAGTGTAAAACAATAATTTTTGATGAAAATCGTATCGCATTTTTTTTTGTTTTTTCATTTTTACATCCTGATTCCTCAATTTTTGAAAATTTTAAACAAAAAAATGAGTTTAAAAAATCTAAAAATTTCAAAAAATTATTTTTTTTTATTTATTTTCTTTTCCAAAATTATAGAAAAAACCAAGAGATTACATAAAAAATCCCTGAATTTCATTTATTTTCAGCTACTCGAAAACCAAGTGCGACCAACATAAAAAAAAAAAAAAAAAAATAATAATAATCTCAACACTATTTTCAAAAACCCACCTGATTAACCTGCCGCCGTGGAGACTACGTTTTCTCAGCGGATTTGCCAACCTCCGGTCTCTGCAACAAACATGGTTACCATTATCCGCAAAAATGCGCGAAAATGTCCGAAAGATCTCGTGGATTAATTTGAAAACAAAAATTTGAGCAATTTATAAAATTTTTTCGAGATAAATTGTGGGTGTCAGAGTCTGTGGGGAGAGTCGTAGATTGCCAAGCGAGAGATTTATCATCGAGATTTTAATAACACTCTGGGTATTTACAGAAAAAAAGAGGCAGGGGCTTAGGGCAAGGGGAAAAGTTACATTACCAGATGGGGAATAGCATTAGTTATTATTGGTTTTTGTAAAAAACAAAAATTTTATGTTTTTTTTATTATAAATAATTTTTTGGCCATTTGTGATGATTTGTTTATCGGCGGGAAATGCATGAAGACGAAGCTCAAATTTCATAAAAAAAATTAGACAATGTCCGGCATGAGTCACATATTAGTTCACAAAAGTTTTTGCTTGCGTTTTGCAGGTTTAGCTGACAAGGGAAGTACTCCAAGTGCGACGCTCAGATTTTCCTTAAACTTTGCACACACGTCGGGCATGGACTAAGTATCAATTGCTGAAAGTTTTAGCTCGCGCTTTGCAAGCGCCGCCGAGATATCGAACGATTTTTGCCGCCGAGAGAGTAGGCTGAACGCGGAGAGCGGTCAGAGACAAAAGCGCTTTTTGGCCATAACTTTGGCAGTTTCGTGCGGAAAAATTTGATTTTTTGTAGAAACATTATCCTTTATGGTTGAAATAGGCATGAAACTTTTCGTGCCGAAATTCCGCAAAAAGTCCTAAATTTTCGCCGACTTTTGAGCTAAAAATCTCAATTGTTTCTGCAAAGCGCGAGCTGGGATTCTCGCATATATCTTAGAAAAAATTATTCTAAATTTGTGCCAAGTTTTATCAAAATCTGAGCGTCGCACTTGGAGTACTTCCCCTGTAAGTTTCATGATTATCTGAGGGTCGCAATTGGAACACTTTTCCCTGCAACTTTTTTTCAAAGTTTATCTTCTCCATTTTTTTTCTGGAAACATAAAAATTTTTAAAACAGCCAAATTTTTAGTCACCAAAAAAACGAAAAAATCCATTGAAGCCATCAAAAAAATTTCAAAAATTTCACGTCCTCCCTAAATTCTCTTGAATAAAATTACAGTGTTTGAAAACAAAAAAAGGAGCCCTCAATGTTTTTCCGGGAGTGCATTCCAATGTTTCCATTTTTATGAACAAAAAACAATTCAAATTATCATAAAAACATGGATACTGAGAGGACAAAGGAGGGATGAACTTTTTGAGCACTTGCCTTTTTTGGCCAATCTGTTAAAAGGTTTGCGGACGCTCAGCGAAGGCTTGGCGGAGGCTTGGAGAAGGCTTTCAACTTTAGCGCTTATATAACGTTAGCTATAGCTAGCCTCGGTTTTTTACACCGCCACCTGATGTAGCATAGAAAAGACGAAGATTTTCTTCCCAGCATCGATCCGTAAGCTATATTCGAAAATTATTGTGCAAGTAAAATACCTCAAAATAAGACATGAACTATTCTAGGACTCGATCAATCTTATTACATGTTTTTATTAATTCAGCCTTCTCATAGACTCACCCCTGCACAGCGTTTCGAACATTTTTTCCGCCGCCGATCGGTGTCGAAAAAAGGAAAAAATGAAAACTAGTGCTTACAAGTCGGTGTACAGGGTGTCCAGAGAAATGTGCCGGAAAGTTTTTGTCGATTTCTTGGCGCTCAATAAAGATATCCGAAAAATTCTTTTTGCAGGATAAAGAAGAATATGGGCGGTTTTTTGTGCAAAAGAATCATTTTCTCCGCCAGCCCGGAAGGCAGTGTATTCGGCGGAGGCTTTTGATCGCTTTTTTGATCATCGCACCAACTTTAAACGCTTTATTATGAACTTTGATGGTTGAAACAAAGATATTTGCATATTTTCATGTTTGCCAAGTGTTCGGCGAAGGTATGGCGGACGCTCGCCGAATCGGCGGAGGCCATAACTCATCTGCGGACAAGACATGGTCCAACACAATTTTCATGGCCTGGCTAGAACACCCTGCTGGCTTCGTATGCTTTCGAAAATTTTGTCACCAAGCTTTAGCAGAAGCTAAGCCATCGGAAAACCACTTGGTGCACCAGAAAACAGCAAAATATTTTTTTGTTCAAATTTCCTTTTGCCTTGCTGTTTCAAACCTCCGCACGGTGCACTCGAACTTTATCGGTGATGCAGCGACAGGCTGCACCGTGCAGTCGCTATATGGGATCGCACTGCGATGTCGCTGTCTGTGTGATTTATTGCGTCAAAAATTTGAAGACTTTCCGGAATTTTCAGCATCATAATAAAGCGTTTAAAATTGGTGTGATGGCCAAAAAAGCGATCAAAAGTCTCCGCCGAATACACTACTTTCCGCGCTGGCGGAAGAAATGATTCTTTTGGACAAAAAACCGCCCAAATTCTTCTTTATCCTGCAAAAAGAATTTTTCGGATATCTTTATTGAGCGCCAAGAAATCGACAAAAACTTTCCGGCACATTTCTCTGGACACCCTGTATATTTGGCTAGCCACAATAGATGTAACTAAACTAAAAAGTGGTTATTAGACTATAAGAGATTGCCATTACACGTATACAAACTACATCATCATACCTTATGTTAATGTTGAGAAAATGATGATAAATGATGAATTCAACCTTCAGGTAAAAAAAGACTTCAGGTAAAAGGCCCTGCTCCAACAAAAAATCAATGCAACCAAAGCTATCGTCCACTCAAACTACATATCGTTGACCCGAAGAGTCGTAGCGCCTCTTTGCATGTTCAATATAGTATGTCAAGGACTCACACAGTAATTTCTCAGTTTTACAGCCCAAATTTTTCAGATTTTTTTTTCATTTGACGTTTTGGACCCTTCGTTAGAGACGACGCAAAATGAGGTCAGACAACGGCATTATTAAATGGAAAAACAGTTTTATCTTCTTGTAAAAAAGTCTTACACTAGCATCTATAAATTTGATGCCATAGCCGGATAAAGAAGTCTTAAAAATTGAAGGATCTCTCTACATTGATAAAACATAAAGCTCCAAAAAAATTTCTTTCTCTGGCAAAGTTAGATAGCCTACCTACCGATTAGAATACCTACTGTACTTCCCTTTCCCCCTCCACAAACACTGCCATCTTGCACTGCTCCGTTCGCTATGACTACACGCAATATCCAGCGTAAATTTTATATATAGCCTGCACTTTCGTGATGTAGAAGCGCAACATCTAATTATGGCGGTTACATCCGTGACATCAGTAAAATAAAGTGAAAAATGTAAACTTACAGCGGTTATTATGGGAAAAAATTTAAAATCTTGCGAGAAATCAAAGAAAATGCCCAATGACATTTGTTTTCCAAGCCAAACATAAAATATTACAAATAGATAAAGAGCCGGTTATTAATACAAAATTTAAGCTAAAGAAAACGTTTGGCAAATCCCTTTCAGTAATCGTAAGTCCCACGTGCAAAATCCACCAGATTGAATATTGTGCGGTTATTTTAAACGACCCAAAAGCCTCATCCCTTTGGGCATTTTGTGTTCTTTCTCGTCGAGCGGAAGGAAAGGCCCGCGCACGCATGAAAATCTGATTTGGCTGGCCGTTTTGTCATCTTTTTTTTGTTTTTTGCCGAGTTTTTTTTGGTTCGAAAAATGACGAAAAGTTTGGGAAGAAACTTTATGGCAAACTCTAAAGATTTTACATGAAACTGTCGTGAAAAAGAAACTTTTTGCCGCGGCGTGTCTGGTCTAGACATGGCTCTCAAACCGGGGCCAAAAATCGCTTTTTTACAAAAGAATTATCCTACACGACAAAAAATGCTCCGACAAGCTTGGGCATTTAAAAAATCCTAACAGGGAAGTACCCCAAGTGCGAAGCTCAGATTTTGATGAAAGTTGGTACAAATTTAGAACAATTTTTTCTAAGAAATATGCGAGAATCTTAGCTTGCGCTTTGCAGAAACAATCGAGATTTTTAGATCCAAAGTTGGTGAAAATTTGACAATTTTTGCCGAATTTCGGCACAAAAAGTTTCATGCCTATTTCAACCGTAAAGGATAATGTTTCTACAAAAAATCAAATTTTTCCGCACGAGACTGCCCAAGTTATGGCCAAAAAGCGCTTTTCTCTCTGACCGCTCTCCACGTTTAGCGTACTCTCTCGGCGACAAAAATCGTACAATATCTCGGCGGCGCTTGCAAAGCGCGAGCTGAAACTTTCAGGAATTGATATTTAGTCCATTCCCGACGTGTGTACAAAATTTAAAGAAAATCCGAGAGTCGCACTTGGGGTACTTCCCTTGTAAGCTCAATTCAGAGCTCCCCCTAAACACTAACTATCACCACCCCCAAGTTTCTTAATTGGGGTTCGTGGAATTTCCCCCGGCCACAATAAGTTTGTCGTTTTTATTCGAATGTTTTTTTTCTATTAAAGCCCTCCGGAAATCGGATCCACGACTCCGAATTTCGCCAAAAAACTTGGCCATGTTTTCTAATCTCGGCCAGATTTTAATAAGCCAGATGGTGTTTAGGGAAAAAAGGGAAGACAAAGTGTTGTTTTGGACGCCAATGTTCAAAGGGTAATATATGTCGGAGTTGGGATATGAGAGGTATGGCTAAAAGGGCTATTGTTCCAGGCGCTGTGGATGGTTCAGAATTTGGAAGCGGTGTCTGGAAAAAACATTGAAAAAAAACAACAGGCGTAAATTTTTGTAGGCATAGTTGAGAATTTTGTTGCGTGTTTTACACAAAAACTTCTTTTTAACACGAAAATTTGGCGGTGATATGGCAGTGCGATTGTCGCCAAAGCAACTGGTTTTCTGCCGTCTATTCCCCTGGACGGTTGCTGAATATCTCGGTACTCCGTGCTGAAATTTCCATGAAATTTTTGACCTGCCAGGATGTAGGTCATCTATGCAAAATGTGAAAAAAAGATCTGAAGCACTTCCCTTGAGCCTGCAACCATCTGCAATTCCAATATCATCATTCCAGACGTCTCCCAGTCCGTCACAAAAATTTCCCAACCCATATTGCTCCCATCCGCCCAGCCCCACTTCATACCGGATACATGAAAAGCGAAAATGATGTTGTTGAGGACGGCGAAGAGTTCCCTGAAATCCGACCCAATATCGGAGTCGGGAGATTCGGTGCGCCGGATTCCCGCGGTTCCCCTCCGGCTCCCACGGCACACGGAGGAAATATATATACATATATTGTATTTATATTTGCGAATCAATGGTTCTTTGGCCTAATGAGAGAATATTGGATTACCGGCGAAGAGCTTCGGAGGCCAAAAACTTGAAAGGATTTTTAAGGCTACCGAAAAAAGTTTGAATAAAATGATGACTTTGATTGTGAGAATGAGTCGATAAAAAAGAGAAAAGGTAAGAAAACCAAAAAAAATGACAGAAAGAGAGAAATACATGTTGTAGAAGGCATATGATCGATCTCTATGTAGCTATGGCTGTATAGAAATCGCCTATGTTTTTAGGTCAAAAATTGAATAGTATTATATTATATTAAATTCTTCGCCTTTATTTCGACAAAAATCTTGCTTTCCTTCTGAAACGATATCGGAAAAATAATGTGTATTTATAACGCCTTAAATTTGTCCATCGTCGCTTTGCCGCGACTGGCCGTGGCCGAAGATTTGGTGCGCGATTTCTTGACATCTTGCTGCAACAGATGCAGGATATTCTCCTTACAGACTGATAGGGAGAATTCAGTCTGTAGGGAGAGATCTGATCCAATGGCAAAAACCGTACCATTTTGCATTCAAAAAGTATCAAAAAACGTGGCAAAATACCTCCATCTCCAAGTGAAAAAACTCAGATTTCAAAAGCGCGCCCGCTCTTTTTGTGATTAAAAAGGGCGCGCTCTTCAAAATGAAGTTTTTTCAATTGGAGAGGGAAGCTTTTTGCCACATTTTTGATACTTCCCGGATGCAAAATGGTATTGTTTTCGCCACTGGATCAGGCCCCCACTGTAGACCCTTTCATCTAAATTTTGGGACTTTTTGATTTTTCTTGGTTTTGGATTAAAGATTATCAAACGACACAAGAAATCTTATTTTAAAAACCCTCAGCGAAGAGCTTTTATGGAAAAAATTAGGGTCTATACCTTAATTTTTTCTATAAAGTTTACCTCACCCAATTTTGCATAGCCCAACCAAAAACCGACAGAGTTCTAACCCACGCCACGTCAACGACTTTCTCATGCCAGCCCAGAAAACCTTTGGCATAACCGCATTATCGAAGCTGCGGCGAACAATAGGCCAAGGACTCTTTGAATGGACCAAAAAGTGGGTGTCCTGGACGTATTCAGAAGAGTTAGAATCACTAATTATTAAATATTACTTTCAAAGAATACTTTTCCGTTGAAAAGGTCAGGATGGAAATTTTTTGATTTCTCCAAGTTTTTTTGATTTTTTTTTCAAAAAAAAATAATGCTGATTTTTTCAAGGTAAACTTGAAATAAAGGTATATGTTTTGACAAAAATTATTTGAAAAACGCAAATTTTTTTATTTTTTTAAAATTTTTTTTTGTTTTTTGTGATTGTGTTTCCGCCAAAATGCGTAAGAATTCTTCTTCAGTACAAAAAAAAAATAATTTTTTTCTCGAAAATAGATAGTACAAGCCTTTCTTCCGCCGCAAATGCCAAAGAATTGCGTTTTACCGCGAAGACAATCACATTTGGCCAAGTTTTTGTAGAGCCTCGCACCTAATTTCATATGTAAAAACCCAGAAATTTTGGCGTCTTAAATAACGATTAAATCACTATAAATAAAATAAAAAATTATAAAAAAAATGTACACTAATACAAGTCTACCCCAAAATTTTAATTCAAACTAAATTGAGCAAACAATAGGCGCCATGAGAACGTGTTCATAGTCACGCAATAAATTCTAGGTTTATTAATTACCAATTCCAAAATTGGCGGCGGCAAAAATTCGGGGGTTTTACATACAAACATTCTTTTGGGGTTTTCAAAATTTTTGTTTTGATTCACAAAAAAAAATTTTTTGTCGCTTATTTTGAGTGTTCAAGCTCAATCCCAATATCATTTCCTGAACTGAAAATACAGGTCATGTTTTTACCCATTACTTGAAATTTGAGCTGCTACCAGGTTATAATAAAATAAGACTTGTAGAATTTTGCGCATGGAGAATTGTGGTTTAGAGTATTCTGTGCGGATTAAAACATTGAATAAAATTTTAAACAAACATGAAATACCAAAACAGAAATTAAATTTGAGCTAAAAGCCAGGGGTTCAAAGCACCGAAACGTACATGAAAATTACTCCAAGTTTTGTGCGCAAAATATTGACTAGCATCTTATATGACTTGTCCAAAAACTTCTGACAACTTCTGAGGACAAAAACATGATATTAGACCCAGATTACTCAGCTAATTTTTATATATTCTGAATCACAAAGTTTTTGCGAATTTTTTGACATATGTCTTGACCTGTAACTCCATACCCCATAGAAATACTTTCCTCGTGAAATCTGTAGCCCTCCTTTTGCAGCAACGAACGTTAACTCTAATCCGTAAGTCGGTTAAAATTTGGGAACATTTGCACGCTTTGGCTCTCATCGGCAAAGATAATATAATACTTTGGTGATGTCTGTAAACAACAAATCAAAATTTTTCCGAATGAAACGTTGCTGTTGGCCAAAACTTGACGCAAATTTTGAATAAAACCAATGCGTTGCAAATCGAGCAATCCGCAGACTTGGCATGAATACTTTTGGCGGTCGCTGCTCACCTCCACCGCTCTTGGCCCTCCTCTCCGCGGGCTCTTCTCTCCTCTTCCAACACACAACCCACAGCACCCACCAAGTTCCCACTTTAGAAGCTAATTGTAATCAAAATCCTTTGGCCTTGGCCCCCCTTGGAACGGACCCTTAACCCAGATTCTCGTTTGGCTTCTGAATCCCCACACAAATGGCGTCAAAAGCAAAAAAAATAAAACCAAAAAAGAACCAACCATATCCGCATCCCCGCAAATTCCCCGGAGGCCTCAAATCGGAAACTTTGAAGATTCGCCATGAATAATATCGACGGCCAAAGGAATGGTTGTGGCGGACGGGATGGGAACCGATAACAAGTGCAAAGACAAAATATCTTTATAATTCGCAAAAATGGGGAGCTATAAATAGACGGGCACATGGATGATATATAGAAGAGTCTAAGAATCCGAAATTAATTTATCGCTAGGGCAATATGTCATGTAGCAACAATGGAAATTTGGGAAAAGAGCCGTTCGTTTTTTGGGAGTGGAAGATGGTTCAAAAACCGGGATTTTTTTGGCCGAAAGTTGGCAAAAATGTGGTGCTTTTTTGCTAATTGGAGCATTAAAAGTATATCACTTATATCAATTCGTACTGTTAGGAGTAACGTATCTAGCAATCAACTCTTCCACACTAAACTGACCAAATATTTTATCTCTATATATGTACTGGCTGACCAGGGGAGAATGGGACTTGAAGTGGAATCGACCGGTCGGAGAGGACAAGAAGACCAAGGAAAGAAGTGTTTATTTCGTACAGCAGCAGGAAAAGTGGTTATAAACGACCAGATCCGGGGCTTTTATAGAGAATGACCGAACTTATGCAAATTTGGGGTTTAGCGCCAACACTCTGACCACTCTCCACGTTATGGTGTAAGAGCCGTGTAGTAAGTCCTTATTCAGTTGATCCACTCGACACCTCAATTCCTCAATTGACAAAAAAAACTGATGTTTAGCGGAGGCAGCTGAGTTCATCACGCCAATCCTCAACACTCCGAGCACTCGAAAAAACACTTGGCCGTCATAATATCCATCTTCATAGATCCCCCGGAACCCTTGCAGCGGTCGGCCATAACAACGCGCCATAAAGGCGTCTTCTTCTTTTCATGGCCTTCCAACTTCTTGGCGTCCCCGGAGAACAATCACGGCCTAACGAACTTTTGCGGTCCGACGCGCAACGAACCCAGAGGGCCGTCGGAGCGGGGAGTCAGGGCCACGCAAAAACATCTTCATGCAACGTCGAGCGAGACGAAAATTTGCGGGAAAAGCGTTGACGGTGGGCTGTGATTTTTGGAAAGTAAAGCAAGTTGCAAATGGAGGAAAAGAGTCGCTATTTTTGCAAAATCAATGATGGGAAAGCAGCCCAAATTTGTCTTTATTTTCTATGCCAGACGGAGAGATATTTCGAAAAAAACCTCGGAGTAAAAACAGGGTTTTTCTATATAAGTCTGTCGGGAAAATAATGAGTATAATGTGGCTGCGCCGATTGTGTCGCTGAAAGGAAAAGCAATTTGATTTTATCGTGAAAATTCATTTTCCCATTTATTTTTCCCTATCTTCGTTGCTACAGAGTGCTCATTATTTTCCCGACAGGCTGAGGAAAAGCGTTTTCTGTCCGTAGGTATTTTTGCAAAGCTTTCTCGAAGCTACATCTGGCTAGCGGAGCCAGAAGTTTCTTGCCCAAAATTCCCTCAAAACTTTTCGTCACGCAACCTGTGTTTCAATAGCAAATTGCCGATAAAAACTATTCCACATTCCTCTAAACATCCCCTAAAAGTACCCAGTGAATAATCAGGAGTAAGTATGTCATCGGCCCTCGTAAAAAGCCCACGGAATTTCCCCGTCCATTCCGAGCCTGCCTACGGTAGTCCCCCACCAAATAAAAAAGAAGAAATCGCGGAGCCCAGAAGCAAATGGTGGCCAAGGAAATTGGCCCCGTTAAAGGACCGCCACGACATTTTTGGCTTCCCTCTCCGCACCCGTCTCGAAGACGACGACCTACCGTCGCCACAAGAGTACTGAGGAATCGATTTTTCGATGGAAATCCAATTTGGTCGCCCGGGGAAATAAGGCCGCGCAATTCAAAGAATCCCCGAAAAAATGGCTTTCAGTCTGCGGGAAGGTTAAAAACAGGTTGGATAGTAAAGGCTATGAGTAATAAGAATATGGAAATTTCAGCGCGTTAAGAGCAAGTTGGAAAATTTCGCAAAGGAATTTCTTATGGTGCGCTACACCGATCTCTTTCATACTATTTGACCTGAATTTCTTGCGTTGACCACTTGTAAATTCCTGAAAATTTTCGCTCGCCCTTCGCAGGGAAGCTGAGATTTTTTCAACGATCTTTACCCCAAGAGAAACTACATAAAACGGGGAGAGCGCTCAGAGAGAAAAAAACAAGATATCAACAATATTTGAACCACTAAAAGTGAAGATAGAAGGCCAGGAAAAGAAAAATTTTTCCATGTTTTTAAGCTCCGCGCGAAATCATTTGTTTTTTGCATGGAAACGTTGCAGTCCACGCTGGACACTTTTTGCTCCATATAACTCAAAAAATACGAAATTGTGACATTTTGGGTCCGTAAAAATCTTGGTGAATCTTGCAATGCAAATGCTAAAAAATGTCGGAAGTTTCTAAAAATCTAATTTCGGACCAAGCCCTATCAAAACTCACACAAAATACCTCAAGAACTTCTCCGGTAATAAACCGACTCAACTTCGGCAAATTGCTTCAAAACTTCCCATATCCCATCTCCAATCCATAGACAAAATCTCATAACCTGTCGTGTGTCAACCCAATTTCAATTTCCGCCTTGTTCCCGAGAAAAAAAACGAAATTCTCTTCGAAATGCTCTCAACTCGTTGCCAAGGCCCGAACCAAAGCCGGTAATCATACCCTCTTGACTGTTTTATTGCTTTTGGAATTTGAATGGGCGCTGAGAAAGGGTTCAGGATTCTTGAAACCCCGAATCTCCGAATGGCGTATAGGCGGAATAAAAGCGGTAAAAACAAAAGTGTTAAGCCGCGGAGATTTTCCAATTTTACAGTGCAAAAGTGAAATGCGCAGTGCGAAAAGTCGGGCTCGGATGTGCAGGAATTTATCAACCATTGCTCTTGAAGTACTTTGCCTTTTGCCAGATAACTACACTTGTTGAATTCTGTGTCATATCTTCATTTATCTTCAATCAGCAACAAATTTCAGGAACTGCAGTTTCAACTCGCAGGGGAAGTACTCCAAATGCGACGCTCAGATTTTGATGAAATTTGGCAAAAATTTAGAACGATTTTTTCTAAAGCATATGCGAGAGTCCTAGCTCGCGCTTTGCAGAAACAACCGAGTTTTAGATCGAAAGTCGGCGAAAATTTAAGACCTTTTGCCGAATTCCGGCACGAAAAGTTTCATGCCTATTTCTACCGTAAAGTATAACGTTTCTACAAAAAATCCAATTTTTTCGCACGAAACTGCCAAAGTTATGGCCAAAAATCGTTTTTCTCTGTGACCGCTCTCCACGTTTAGTGTGCTCTCTCGGCGGCAAAAACCGTTCGATATCTCAGCGGCGCCGGCAAAGCGCGAGCTAAAACTTTCAGTAATTGATATTTATTCCATACTCGACGTGTGTGCAAAATTTAAAGAAAATCTGAGCGTCGCAACTTGGAGTACTTCCCTTGTCAATCATAAAATTCAAAACCTTGTATGGTTTACTGATAACAGCCTGCGATCAGGGAGACCAAAAAATGAGTACATTTATGCATGTAAAATATGAAAAACCGCTTTGTTGGCTAGTCCAAGAACTTTATAGCCGAAAAAATTAGTTTTTTGCAACATCTACTGGTCTATTAAAAAAATTGTTACGTTGTAAGTTTTTGCCAAGTCTCCGCCGAGCCAAGCCATGTAGTCACAACCTTTTTACGGGGCTTGCCCGACACCGCATATCCAACAAGTTTCCTTTGACCTGAACTGTCCTCGACCCGAAAAGAATGCCGCTTCGTTTGCAGATTTTTCTGTCGGTAAAATACGTAGATTCGGAAAGTTACGCTGAGAAAAAATCAATGTTTTATGAGGCTGTTTCTTATCTTAAGTTATCGATAATTTTTTGCGGAATTTTTTTCCGCAAATCTTTTGACCTCACCTGTTGAATTTAGGCGAAAAATCATTTGGATCTGAAAACTTTTTCAGCCAATTTTCATTATTCTCCCTTCTCTTTTTAACACCGAAGTCGAGAGCTCCAAAAATATTGCAGTAAACATTGATCACAAAAGCGATCAATCAGAGTTTACAGAAAGTACAATACCAATCTTATTTGTGGTTCAATCAGCACATTACAGCATGTGCTATTAGTGTATTTAGTGTATGAAATCATTTCAAGACAAGTAAGTTTACAACGCTGGGAATCAGAAGCGACGAAAACACATTCGCGTGTGTTAAGAGTTTCCTTTACTGTCCACCACTAAAGAAAGTAGGAGAAAAGGTTTTTTACTGTCTTGTTGAACATGTTTTTCGATCAGCCAGGAAAAGGCCATAAGGCCACATCGTTGTACAACTTACAAGGGAAGTACCTCAAGTGCGACGCTCAGATTTTCTTTAAATTTTGTACACACGTTGGGAATGGAGTAAATATCGATTCCTGAAAGTTTTAGCTCGCGCTTTGCAAGCGCCGTCGAGATATTGAACGATCTTTGCCGCCGAGAGAGTACGATAAACGCGGAGAGCGGTCAGAGAGAAGAATACTTTTCGGCCATAACTTTTCTAGTGTCGCGCGGAAAAAATTCATTCCTTGTGGAAACGTTACCCTCTATGGTAGAAATAGGCATAAAATTTTTCGTGCCAAAGTTCGGCAAAAAGTTTCAAATTTTTGCCGAGTCTCGATCTAAAAATCTCGGTTGTTTCTTCAAAGCGCGAGCTAGGATTCTCGCATATATCTAAGAAAAAAAATTTTATAAATTTGCCCTAACAATAAGTTTCATCAAGCTCTGGGCGTCGCACTTGGGGTACTTCCTCTGTTAGCTTTATTGTTAGGTTACGACGCAATTGTAATAATTATAAATCCCGACCAAATTGTGTATTTTTGTCTGTTAGCTTAGACAGGTCAATCCAATTTTCTACTTACCACATCACTCGGTCTTTTCACTCTCTACAACCTTTTAAAGTTTGAACTCAACCTTTAAAATTGACTTGTGTTTTGGTTTTTGTTCAAATCACAGAAAGTTACATGGCTGCTTAAAACATGTCGTCTCTTCCTTCGCAGTTTTAGGACACAATTCTTCAGTAGTGATTTTTAGGATGCTCCTCTTTCCAATCCTTTGTCTGTTACCAGTACTCTCCGCATCAACAGACCCAGTGCTGGAAACGGATATTGGGCGGTTTGTTGGGAAACTATTGACATTCGACAGTGGCTTACAAGTAGATGCTTTTTATGGCGTCCCATTTGCAAAGCCGCCGGTTGGACCGCTAAGATTTGAGGTGCGATATTTCAGAGTCTTTCTGGTGATGTTTATGTTTCGAATTATTACTTATTATCATACCACTGTTGAGTTTCAGAAACCTCAAAATGCCGAGTACGTTGAAGAGAGAGAAGCCAAGACTCTGCCAAAAATCTGTATTCAAATGGACGGGCCGTTTGAGCAAAGCGAAGACTGTCTTTATTTGAATGTCTACAGACCTCATAACAAGGTGAGTTATATCAGAATAGGCTATATTACTTCTTTCAGACTGATACTTATGGGTACCCTGGCTTCTTTTTCATCCACGGCGGTGGATATCAGATGGGATACTCGCATCAGCACACCACTGATTACGTTGCTGAGAATTATGCAGCGCAGGGAATGACCGTGGTCATTCCTCAATACCGTGTCAGCATCTACGGTAAGTTAACGCCAGTTTTCAATTATATAACAAAAGGCAAAGATAGCCTATAAAAAAGAATAAAAAACCCAGTCTTCTGTCATGATATCTATTCATATCCTGACAGAAGACCTCTTTGTTTTTTAAGGTTTTGCCGCAACCGAAAACAGAGCCATCCCTGGCAACAACGGCCTTCACGATCTCCATAAAGCCCTTCTTTTCACTCGACGCAATGCCAAAGGCCTGTATTTGGACAATGGCAGGATCACGGTTGGCGGATACAGTGCTGGTGCGGCTGCGGCCAGCGCGCTGTCAATCAGCCCGTTGACGCACGACCTGTTCAGTCAAGTCGTTCAGTTTAGCGGCTCAACTTTTGCTGAATGGGCGTTTTCAAAAAGAGGAACGGAACATACCGAAAGAGTGGTGAAAATTTTGGGATGTGACGCTGAAAGGGAAGTCAGAAAATGCCTGCAAGGCAAGAGCCTCAAGGATATAAATGAAGCCGTGGAGAAGGCGGTAAGTAAACAATGGATAAATGTTTTATTCAAAACGCATTGGGGTACCTCAAGGTAGACGCTCAGATTTTCTTTAAATTTTTCACACACATCGGGCATGACCTAAATATCAATTCCCGAAAGTTTTAGCTCGTGCTTTGCAAGCGACACTGAGATATTGAACTATCTTTGCCGCAGAGAGAGTACGCTAAACGCGGAGAGCGGTCAGAGAAAAAACTTTTTTGGCCATAACTTTGTCAGTTTCGTGCGGAAAAAATTGATTTTTTGTATAGACATTACCCTTTACGGCAAAAATCGGTATTACTTTTTGTGCTGAAATTCCACAAAAATTGTCAAATTTTCGCCGATTTTCAATCTAAAAATCTCGGTTGTTTCTGCCAGGCGGGAGCTAGGATTGTCGCATATATTTAAGTAAAAATATTCTAAATTTATGCCAAGTTTCAACGAAATCTGAACGTCGCACTTGGGGTACTTCCCCTGTAAAAATGTCGTGAAAAAACCAAGAGTTTGTTTAACGTTATGCTGCTCTATTGTCATGTTTGTATTTTCAGCACGAATTCGAGGGCCAGCTCAACTTCTTGGACTATGCTCCGACGGTTGACGGTGACTTTATACCCGTCGATCCGGCAACCTTAATTGAATTGGCCAAGCCGAAGCCAACACTCGCGTCGTTGACTCAAAATGAGGGCCTGTTGTTTTGTAAGTTTCTGTGTAATTATGAAAAGGCCCTCACAGAAAGGTTTTAATTGCTGTGTATTTGATTGCTGATACCAAGCCACTTTCAGCGATTTACTTCCCTAGCGATGGCAGATTTTGGAGGCATGGTCTGGAGCAGGAGAAGAAAGACGCCTTCTCCGTTGAAGACTTCAAAGAGCACGTGAGAACAGCTGTTGTTCTTAAAAAAATCTTTGGCGATCAACATGAAGAGGTGGCTGAAGAGATTGCCAATTTCTACTTGGCAACTGTGGACCCTCAACAGCATGACAAGAACTTCTTTTTGGACATGTATGCTAAGGTAGGGGCAGGGAAGAGGCCTTCAAAGAAGCGAAAGTTTGTTTAGAAAACAACCAAAATATGGGCGCTACAATGACTATGATTTTCAGGTCTTTGGAGACATTATGTTTGCGATTCCTCAGCTTCGCGAGCTGAGGATGAAGCTGAAAGCCGGCTGGACCATTTATCATATCCTCAGCACCCATACCGCATATACGAAACGGAATTTCGGTCATGTGGAGTGTCACCATACCACACACGGCATCGAATACGAATTCCTCTTTGGTCAAGGGGTTTTCGGAAACACAACGATAATGACGGAAGAGGACGAGGAATACAGAAAATTGCTCGTTGGAAGTGTCGTCGAGTTTGTGAAAACTGGGTAGGGATTGGGGTTTAAAGACGATCTTACTAGGAGCAATCGGCTCATATCGGTTTGTCGGAAAAATAGAAAGCGCAATCGCTGAAATGAAAACATATTTGGTTATGATTTTAATATTTGTCCTGCCGGAAAGTCGACTAAAATCGGCGACGTTCTTTGCACCATGAAAACGGGTTTTCTGTCCCTTTAACTTTGACTTTGTACATCCTTCCATTTTTAGCTCCCCTAAAAGCGAGTTG
The DNA here is from genome assembly GCA_904066235.2 of Bursaphelenchus xylophilus. NCBI lineage: Eukaryota > Metazoa > Nematoda > Chromadorea > Rhabditida > Aphelenchoididae > Bursaphelenchus > Bursaphelenchus xylophilus. Next base: position 9,918,325 of record CAJFCV020000004.1, read on the forward strand.
AACCCAAATTTTGTCGCTCTCTCCCCAAGCAGACCGCTGATCTACACCGATCTCTCATCCGAAGCCGTCATCAAAGAGCCTCTGTTCGGAAGGGAGCTGGAGTTCTGGGACAAGATGTCCGACAAACTGCATTTCGACATTGTCTTTGGCGTTCACAAAGACCAAAAAAAGAGGAATGAACTTTGATTACAAAATTGTGAAAAAGCAAAATAAAGATTTTAGATCTCTGCTGGTCATCGTATTTTTGGCGGTTGGAAGATTCATATAGTGGCTAGAGCTATCCAATGAGGACGTTTTAGCAAAGCCTGGCTTTAGCTAGCTAGCTAAAAAAGGGAAAAAATATTTCGCCTTTTCCCCCGACCGTCCGTTTCAAAAGAGCGCAAAAAAATAATACAAAAAGCAATCATCGACACAAGTTACACCTGTATCTTTCGCTTTCCAAAAGGTTAATGCGCTTTAACAAGTGGAAGATCAAGTCAGAAAAGTCTCTTTAACTCTCGCCGCACCTCTATATTTTCGACAAAAGCTGCTTGTCTTTCGAAATCAAGGTTCAAGAAATCAAAATATTGAACTTTTCGAAAAATTTTGTAGTCTAACGATTCGAAAAAAGTTGAAACTCGTCAAAAAATAGATAATATTTCGAAATTGTTGCGCCTTTCCCGATGAGAGGCATGAAGGTATTTAAGCGGTAAAAAAACTTTTCAACTCACCTTATTGTCACGCTTGTATGCTCTTGTTGTTGTTAGGTTGTGCATTTCTACTACAAGCAATGAGTTCCGCATCCGATCCAGTGCTGGAAACTGACATCGGACGATTTGTTGGCACCCTGTTGACATTCGAGAGTGGCGTAAAAGTTGATGCTTTTTATGGGGTTCCGTTCGCCAAGCCGCCGGTTGGACCACTCAGGTTTGAGGTAAGGTAAGTAAGGGGGATTCAAGTATCCTTAGTTTAAGGCCAAAGCGAAGGCAGTTTATAATCTCCTTTTATTTCTTCTGCAATTTGGCACAGCTTTCGATAAAACGTAGTTGAAAACACTAGCAACTTTTAGAGACAAGGGGGATTTTTAGGGGAAAATGAATTCATTTATTTACGAATACTTGAAGATAATAGTGCCTGAAAGGCTCAGGAAATGAAACATGCTTAAATTTGGTCATACTAAGCTTATAGAAACCCAAACCCGTTTGGCTACCGCAAGCTTATTTTTGGCTTCTTCAATTTTATTTATTCAAAATGTCCGCTTTTTTGGCAGTATTAATGTCTCCGAACAGGAACATATGACCCATATGAACATACGTTTCCTTGTTCACGTCGAAATCACTTTTGATTTCCAGAAACCTCAAGATGCCGAGTTCGTCGAAGAAAGAGAGGCAAAAACGATGCCGAAAGTCTGTATCCAAGTGTTTTCTCCGTTCGAGCAAAGCGAAGACTGTCTGTACATGAATGTCTTCAGACCGCACGAGAAGGTAAGAAAGGGAATTCCGCAATAAACTTGATATTCCATACAGAGTGACTCTGTCGGCTATCCAGGCTTCTTCTATATTCATGGAGGAGCATATCAGGTCGGATACTCCCATCAACATACCACTGATTATGTTGCTGAGCACTATGCTGGTCAAGGTATGACGGTGATCATTCCTCACTATCGTCTTGGAATTTACGGTGAGCTATTAGTAAAAATATGGAATTTATTCTTTCAAGGGTTTGCCGCAACCACGGATAAAGCCATCCCCGGCAACTACGGTCTTCACGATCTCCATCAAGCCCTCCGTTTTACTCGGCGCAACGCCAAAGGCCTGTATTTGGACAATGACAGGATAACGGTTGGAGGGTATAGTGCCGGCTCTGCTGCTGCCAGCGCGTTGTCAATCAGCCCGTTGACGCACAATCTGTTCAGTCAGGTCGTTCAGTTTAGCGGCTCCACTTTGGCTGAATGGGCATTCTCAAAAAGAGGTCTGGAAGTGACTGATCGGGTTGTGAAAATCTTGGGATGCGCGGGCAAGGACGTGAAGGAGTGCATGAAGAGCAAGACGGTTGAGGAGATTGAAAACGCTGCGAAACAGGCGGTAAGCAACCCGTTAGTTCTTGATTTTAGAGACTGGAGATTGTTACAGTGGGGGACCTGATCCAGTGGCAAAAAACGTACCATTTTGCATCCGGGAAGTATCCAAAATGTGGCAAAATGCTTCCTTCTCGGAAAAACTTCGATTCTCTTTCTCTTTTTTTGTGAGGGAATGTGCGCCCTTCAAAACAAAGTTTTTTCACTTGGAGAGGGAGGTATTTTGCGACATTTTTTGATACTTCCTGGTCAAAATGGTACGTTTTTTCCCACCAGATCAGGTCCCCCACTGTAGGAAAACAAAACAATTTTGTAATCGTCCTTCTTTTTTTATATTTTGACACTTGTTTTTATCTAATTTTTTTCGAAAATGAATGCTTTTTCAGCACGAGTTTGACGGCGAGATCAACTATTTCGACTATTCGCCAACCATCGACGGTGACTTTATCCCGGTTCATCCATCATTCCTCATTTCCTCGGCCAAACCAAAGCCAACTCTTGCGTCGCTCAACGAAAACGAGGGTCTATTGGGATGTAAGTTGTTGCTGGAATTCTTTTAAAATACTATCCTTCTTTTATCATCCAATTAATTTTATTTTTGACCATTTACACGCCGCATGTATTAGGGTGTCCCATAAGTCTTGTGCATTTTTGGGTCGTCGATTTTTGCGAATTCCTGTGAGCTTTCTGGCGCATTACGAGATATGTTGGACATACGGTTTTGAAGCTCAGAAATTGCGCTTTTAAACCATGTATATCATGGCTGAAAAAAATCCACCTGCTACCCGCCCTACCCCAATATTGTGCTAGATATTTAAAAAATTTTCTTCCTGATGTTATATCTTTTGCAGCGATATATTATTCCGGCGAGGGCTGGAATCACGGACTGCCCAAAGAGAAGAAGGACAATTTTACCGTCGAAGATTTCAAGGAGCATATTAGAAACACTGTTGTGCTCAGAAAATTCTTTGGCGATCAGCACGAAGAAGCGGCCAAAGAGGTCGCCGATTTTTATTTGTCAACAGTGGAGCCGAAAGACCGCACCAAAGAGTTTCTATTGGATATGTACGCAAAAGTAAGCAGCTATGACACTTTTTATGGCATCGTTCTCAGCTAGATAATTCTTAAATTTCATCAAAAATGTTTTTCAGGCCATTGGCGACGTCATGTTCGTGATTCCTCAGCTCCGCGAGTTCCGGCATAAGCTGAACTCGGGCTGGACCGTTTACAATATTATGAGCACGTACAACGGGTATATCAAACGGAATTTCCCGCACGTTGAGGTGCAAAAAACTACGCATGGAATGGATTATGAGTTTCTTTACGGTAGAGAGGCTTTCGGGAGAACGCTCGGATTCACGGAGGAAGATGAGCCTTACAGAAAGTTGCTGGTCGATAGTATTGTCAGTTTTGTCAAGACAGGGTGAGTCTTGCGTTGTTGGGAAAATTGAGCCTGCCTGGCAAGGAAGAGAGCCGAAAATTTGCGTGCGCCGAAAAAGGATGAATGAAAAATTCGTTCTGAAGTGCAGAAGAGTTTGAGTGAATTTCGAGCTCAGATTTTGTTCAAACTTTACTAGTTTTCTCTGCATAGCTTTAGGTCAATTTCTGAACATTTCGCCGTGTTCTTTTCATTCGGGGCAGAGATATTAAAGGGCCCGTACAGCTACTTTGAAAAGAGATTTTCTAGGCTTTGGGTGGCCTTCCGCTTTATCGTTTGTTTTCGTGGCGGGACGCACCGAGACTTGATGTAACTTTGTTTGATCCAATGTGATGAATATTAGATTACAATACATAAGAACGCCTCCCGAAGCCGAGAAAATCCCTTTTCAAAGTAGCTGTACAGGCCCTATAAAACGAACAGAACCAAAGTTTTTTGTGAAAAATCTCGAAAAAAATCTCATTTTTGCGAACTTTCCACTTAAAAAATTACGGTTGTCTCTGCAAAGCACAAGCTAAAAATTTCGGATTCCTCATAACAATATTATATCTCAATTCACGCCAAAAATCATCATGATCGGCTTGTCGAGTCTTCAGCAATCTTATCCATGTCTTTTCAGCTCCCCAAAAAGCGATTCCAACCCGAATTTCGAAGCCATTTCGTCGGCAAAGCCGTTGGTTTACACCGACCTCTCCAGTGAAGCATTTGTGAAATCGCCCTATTTCGGTAGAGAATTTGAATTCTGGGACCATATGGCCGAGAAATATCGCTACGACCTCATGTCCGGGACTTACAAAGAGGACAGAGAGAGGGTTGAACTTTGAATATTCACAAAATTTTTTTGAAATTTGTGTGTATTTTTCGATTTATTATACTTTTTCTGCGGTCTAAACTTACTGTTCGTCACTTTTTTTTTTGAGAAAATTGCATTTTTGTCTAGCTGGTAACTAGTATTTATTAGCAATAAATGTCAATTTTTTTCATGGAATGTGGGATTTTAAGTGAAACTTAAAATTGTTCGGATGAAAGACAAGATAATTTCAAAATGGCAGTAAAATACGGTTAAATATCGGAAAATTTCAGCAGTCAAGAACACCATTTTTTGACTGAAAATTGAGTTTTTCCGACCAAAATCATCATTTTCTGTTATTTTCGTAATTTCTCTCTCTTGTTCAAAGATTTTCTCTGGAAACAAGGTCAAAAAAGAGTCCAATGAACGCCTTAGTACATTCTAATAATATCCTCAAGTTTTTTCCGCCGAAGGTCCGGAACATGTGCGTCTTCTTGCGGATATCCGATGGGCAAAATCAACATGGCCTTTTCATTGTCAGGGCGCCGCAAAAGTTCACGGATCCGACCACCTGCGTTCAGTGGGGCTGTTGTTACAGTGACTAGTCCAACGTTCTGAAAAATTGCGTCGTTTGTGCGAAAATTCAACGAGTGAAAGACTTGACTCAGTCGTGGAAAACTTGGCCATTGAGAGGTAAGACTTGACCCAAAATTTTTTTTTATAAAAAAAAATAATAGAGATAAGACTTGACCCAAACCAAAAGAATAAAGAAAATAAATGTAATTTGAGGTATTTAAAATCAAATTTAATTTATTGCGGGCAAAACTTGCCGAACCCCCGATTTTCGAATTCGAGGGAAACACTTGACCCAAAGCCACAAAAAAACACAAAATAGGCGCTGAAATGCACACTAATAGCGACATTGCATTCTACATAAAACCCAAGCATTTTTGAAAAACACAGCGGCCGGAGAAACACTTGACCTATCAGAGGAAGACTTGACCCCAAAAGCGCCATTGGCCAAAAAGGAAGAGCAAATATAGAGGGCGTATTTCAGACCCTAAATAAAGAAAAAAGTAAACCATCAGTTTACCTGAATGGCAGCCAGCAAAATCCCAACAGCAATACTGCAGCCCATTTCATTATAATAGGTGATTTGACGCTCTCCATCTGGTTTTATTTGGAAGATCTGAAAAAAATTCATTTGTTAAAGGTCTAAAAACAAAGTCGTTTTGATTTCCCAATCCGTATAGCCATCTTTAAAAACCTTTAAAAAAATAATTTTTTACATGTTTCATAACGACGATGACGTAGGGTGCTTCCGTAATATACGGCTTATTCCAATGGACGCTGAGATGGTCCACATCCAACACCCATTTGGCGCCGATCCTCCTTGTGTAGTTCCGTTGTTCCTCCTCTTCGATAATCGCCCTCAAATTTCGTTTGATTTTGTGGCTATGGATAACACAAAATGTCCACGGTTGAAGATTTGCCCCGCTTGGAGAGGCGCCTAAATTTGGAAAATTCAAAAAATAAATTCGTTTTATCACTATGATTACAATTTTCATGCGTTTTGCTCTACCTACCAGCTGTTTTAATCAAATTTTGGATGACCTTCAATGGAATATCTTTGTCGCTGAAGCAGCGAACGCTCCTTCGCAACTTCATGTGCTCGTAGAAGGATTGAGATTTGGCCATCATTTCCTCCTCCGAATAACATAAAGGAATGTAGGGAACCTCTTTGTACAGATGAAGATCCTCTTGCAAATCGAGGACATCCAAGTCCGAGCCCACACCTTTTTCGGCGTACTCTTTTTTGACTTGCTGAAAAGCGTTGATTTCATTGGCTAAATAATCAAGGTTTGATTCGAACTAAACTTGGCTTGGCGACTTTACAAGCCGACTATTGTAAAGTCGCTATAGTAAACGCTTACCGTGCTCAACGACCTCCGCAGCCTCTCTCTCTCCTCTTCCATCTCCCTCAATTTTGTGACCTTGGCCGACTGTCGATGCCCCCTCTGGCCGAACATTGTATAGAGTTGATGCAGAATAAAGCACAGCACAATCGTAGAGGCCGCCACATTCAGATGCCAAGGCTCGACAGCGTCGTAGACTCGTTGCCAAAGCTTCTTGGGTTGACCCGTATCGTCCAAGTTTTGGGTGGCCATCAGGCCTGCAAAGTAAATGCGTCTACGAGCAATCATGATGGGGACAAAAAGAAGTGAGATCGAGGAACGGGCATAGGGCAAACAAGAAGCCGATGGATCATAAAACCCGGTAGTAAAATGGATAATGAACCATAAAAACAAATGGTTGAGTTTCAGGAAAAAAGTAACTCGGACGAAGGACAAAGATTATAGCAAGGTGGGAGGTGTATGTTAGCTTTTTTCGGCTAGCCCTGGTCACACATCGCTTCCCATTTCACAAGTATTCAAAACACTATATAACATGAAATAGTATTTCCTCTCCATGCTGATATAAACCCCTTAAACACTCACATATACCAAGATTCCTTCCGAATCTCTCACCTCATTTCTCACCCATCCCATTTATATATTTACTCTTCCACATCCGGTTTTCCTCATAAAAATTAATAAAACCCCGGGAATCAAGATCAATCGGCACAAAGAGCCCAAAAAAATCACGTCCAAAATCTCTCCCACCCCCAACAATCGGCCGTGGGCCGCTCGAATCAAACGCCCATCCGCTTTGAGGGAGATTATTTTTTGGGCGGCAAAAAACAAGGACGTCCACACACCTGTCTTCTTACGCAAATCAGACAGAAATTTCGGGGCCACGTAATGCCCGCCGAGCATGGAGGATGGGGAATGACAAAGTGTAGGTGAACTTTTTGCTCCTTTGCACCGTGCAATTTCTTGCTTTTTGCACGTCATTGGCTTTTGCGGCTAAAGTTTTCACACTGAAGCGAATAAATATTACTAATAACAAGGGACGTGTGCCAAGTTTTACGGTCAATTATTCTTCTTTAAATTTTGCAAACGCATTGGGAATAGGGTCGGTGTTATAATTCCAGAGAGTCTTATACTGGAAAAGGCGACGATGAGCCGACGCCCAAGGGCGAAAAAAAAAAACCCCTGTAAAGTTGTGACACCAATTGAGAGAGGAGTTCTTCGCAATCACAATGATGCCGCAATTATGCCTTAACGCCCTCTGGCTTACGAGTTACAAACATTTTTTTCCAAGGTGGAAAGAAAATTTTGTCATCCGTTTTTTCGCCTTTTTCAAAAAAAAGTGCATGGAAAGTGCACCAAGTGATAGGATTTTTTAGGTAGGCTGTTAGACTGTCCCACAATGTTTCTGTGCCCAATTTCAAGGTTCTATGCCCAGAAGTTCCCTAGAACCAGATGGAAAGAAAATTTTGTCGCCCAGTATCGCTCGCGCATTGCAGAACGAGCCGGAGTATTTAATAATCTTTACGGCAGAGAGTGGACGGAAAACGTGGAGAAAAAAATTTAACAAGTTCGAAGACCAATGCCAAAATGAACCTCAGTATTACAAACACATCCGCCCTCTGTATTATATTGATATTTCTGCAAGTATCATAATTTATTTTTCGGGGGTTCACTATAAACAAAATGGACGATATGTTTCTATTTTTCGTTTTTCATCGTGATTATATTCATTATGATTATTGGGCAGATATCAAACACGCTTCTTTTGTTCCATGCTCTGATCCTTATATTAGCCTCTATTTGTGACCACTTCATCGATCAGTTTGTCCAATTCATCCGCAATTCTCGTCCTTCCAACGCTCCCATTTTCTTCCACATTGTCCATTAAAATCTGTTGCGGCACTTCCGAGTTCTCCTTTGTTGGGCTCTCCGATTCGTCCAGGAAATTCATTGGAGGCGACTCCATTTCCACTGGTCTGTTCTCATAGGTCAGTGGGAAAGGCCGTGGCTTTTTGATCACAACAGTTTTCTGGGGCCTGGCTTCGGTTTGGCGGATGATATAAGACGGGCTAATTCGTTTTGGGACAAGATACCGGGCTCGTGGTGGTGCTGGTCGAGGGGCCATCACGGGATGTTGAGGTTGATATCTGAACGGCGGGATCGGATCTTCCGGCACTGATGCTGAAACAGGAAAAAATTTAGCAAGAGAAAACTTAAGTTAAAGGTTAGTATCAAAGTAGATATTTATTAAGACCATGATTATGTAATTTTTAAAAAGTAATTTTCCAAGGCTCTTACCATTCGAATCATGATGATATTTCTCCCCAATTTTCGTCCTCTCCGCCTGATAACCGGACGTTCCAGCCTTTGGATATTGCTGATATCCAGCGCCAACTCCAACATAGCGATGCGGCGGCTGCATTGACGGTGCAATATCAGTCCGCACCACAATGACTTTCGGCTCCACTCTCCGCCGTTTGGGCCGCTCTTCGCTCGGTGTGTCCGAGTATTGGAAATGCGCCGGCGGCATTCCCATTCTGCCCTCGATGATCGCGTCCAAGTCGCCGGGGTTGATCATCGCCGACGCGATTGTTGTGGCACTCCGCTCTTTCCATTTCCGGATCTCGGCGTCGATTTTGTCGTCTTTCTCCGGGTTCAGGCGCCACAGAAACGCCTTGCGGCTTTGCACATCGCCCACGTCGAAATCCACCTTTTCAAAGCATTGGTTCAACGAGAGGTTGTGACGAATCGAGTTCTTCCAGCCAGACGGCGCTTCGCGGAAGAATGGAAAATGATGACTAAAAAATTGTTGTATTAGCAAGGGAAATACTCCTTTTTAAATACGACGCTCAGATTTTGATTAAACTTGCCATAAATTTACAGGGGAATTACCTCAAGTGTGACGCTCAGATTTTTTATGAAACTCGGCACAAACTTAGAATATTTTTCTCTACGACATATGCGAGAATTCTTGCTCACGCTTTGCTGAAACAACCGAGATTTTTAGATCGAAAGTCGGCGAAAATTTGATAATTTTTGCCGAACTTCGGCACGAAAAGTTTCATGCCTATTTTTACCATATAGGGAAATGTTTCCATAAAAAATCAAATTTTTACGCGCGAAACCAGAAAAGTTATGGCCCGAAAGGTGTTTTTCTCTCTGACCGCTCTCCACGCTCAGTTTACTCTTTCGGCGGCAAGATCGTTCAATATCTCGGCAGCGCTTGCAAAGCGCGAGCTAAAATTTTCAGGAATTGATAAATTGATATTTAGTTCATGCCTCACGTGTGTGCAAAATTTAAAGAAAATCTGAGCGTCGCACTTGGGGGTATTTCCCTTGTTTTCGAAGACGGAACTCTAGTTCACTCTTTGCAAAACGAGATCTTTAGATCAAAATTTTGGCAAAAATGTAATGCGCTTTGGCAAATTTTGGCTTAAAAATTTTCATGTCTCTTTCTACCATGGGGTAATGTTTCCACAGAAAAGCAACTTTTTCCATGCAAAACGGCAAAAATACGGTCAAAGTGCGCATCGCACTCCGCCTTTCTCCTACTTTTCCTTGGCTCCAAAGATCTCGAACCCTCGCCTAGCTCTGCAAAGCGCGAGCTAACAAAATTCTAAGATTTTCAAGCTTTAATATTTGGCCAATGTGCGTGCAAAAAATGTCGAGAATCTGAGCGGCCCACTTCCAACAATTCCTTTATAAAATGGTTCCACTTACCATAAAAATCTGTAAATCTCCGAAACAGCCAGTTCCCCATCTTCGGCGTTCCGTAACGTCATCCCAATCAACGCGCAATACGAGAAATTCGGTTTTTTGAATCCATTATTCGTCCTGAACTCGTCAATTGGCCTTCTTTTGAGTTTCCGCTTCACAACCGGCTCTGATCTCTCTTCCACGTCCAGGTATTCAATTGGACTTTGGGCTGGCGGAGGCTGTGCTGGAGGATTGATGGGCGGTAAATTGACAACTTTGGGCTCAACGTATTCTTGTGGGTAGTCGAAATTCTCAATATTCAGCCCAGAGAAGTCATTCTGCCCGTAGCTGGTGAAGGAGTCGGTGTAATATTGGTCGAGGGAGAGGTTTTCGGTGGGGAAAAAGTCCTGAAATTAGAGCGTTATGGTATGAAGTGGAAATATTTTTGGAAAAATGGGACTTTCAAATTGCAAACTTAGTGAAAATTTAGCGAAATTTTAACCATGAAATATTGAGGTATCTTCAGTTTTTTTTTTGAAAATTTTTATATCGAATTTGATGACATTTTTTGGACATTGCTTACCGACTGAAACGTCTCCGGATTGGCCCAACTTGCCTCGGGCATTTCATGACTTTGAAGGTTTAATTCTTGCTGGAACAAAGTGTGATCGTTATCGTCTTCGAACTCGTATCTAAAAAGTTTTTTACCATCATGAGCAAAATGTCAAAAAAAAAATAGAAGAAATCCCAAGAGTTTACGAATGTTACAACTTACTGGATCATCGTCAAACACCTTTGAAATTGCCAATTAAAGTTATGCCAACTTATTCCTCTCCTCCCAATTTACAAAACCCAATAAGTTTATTGCAGAAAATCGGTTGGTCCAAGAAGGATTTTGGCGCCAAAATTCTTCGCCCTGACTCGAAGGAAAGAGCAGAAGGTGTGAGTGTAAAAAATAATTGCATGCGAATAAGTTTTACAGAGAAATCTACGGTGCTGATAGACAGAAAAATCATTGGCCTGAAATTACCGCGAGGCAATTTTAATGAGACAGGAAAAGAAAATGTAGATAAAAATTTGACGTTATGTACACACATATGATTAGAAATTATATAGTAAAGTAAGTTTTAAAATCTACATATACCAGTGTGCAGCATAGAAAATCGCATCTCCGTCGAGAAAATTTAATGTGTTGCGACACAAAGTCAAGTTGCTTTTCAATTCAGCGACAGAATCGGCGCAGCGACATTTTGCTCATTATGTTCCCGACAAACTGATATTTCCTTGTGACAACAATACACCTGAAAAAAATATGGCTACTGTAAATCCAAGGCGCTTTTATACAGATATTCCACGCCCGAGTTTCTTGCAAATTTGAAGAAAATACAAGCGTCGCATTTGGCGACTTAGACGTATAACTGTGGCATTTTCGTTGTGCATTTTTACAGGTAGAATTAAATATTTAGAATGTCTGTTAATATCACCTGAAAGCACGTTGAAAACGCTATCTACTGATACATGCTTCTTGTGGTCAAGCTTATCATAGCGTTTTTTATAAAGCTTCAAAGATGACCAACTTTCGTCCCAGAAAAATGTCCTTTCGTCTTAGAAAGTGGCTGCGGCCCCCAAGAAAAATATTTTTTATGAGTTGTTGTATGAATTTTTTACTAATGTGTTATAGTATGAATGTCACATTTTTACTTATTATAATATTTCTTTTCGGCCTTCATGGAAAACAAACAAAACCAAAGGGCGTTTCAAACGAAAAGCGCCGTTCTTCAGACAGTCTTTGAACGAGCATAATCTCGTTTAGCGGTACCGGAAAACAACTCGAATATGAAAAGAGGGAAAAGTTCCGGCGGGAAAATACGAAAATACGATCCTCTTTGTCTACAGTTTTGGCTTCCACACTTTGTCAAAAGTGCGTAGACTGCAATGCATGCGACAAAGAGTCTACGCACTTTTCATAAAGCGTTGTAAACACTTTTTAATACTTTTGTATTAATATTTTTGGATCGTAAATGTATTGAGTCCTGTCGGGAAAATAATGAGCACTCTGTCGCATCGCATCACCGCTGAGAAAATGGATTGTAGCGCGAGAAAATCAAATTAGTTTTCAGTTCAGCGACGTGATTAGCGCAGCGACATTGTACACATTATTTTTCCGACAATATAATAACAAGTATTTCTCATCCTTTTTTCAGCAATCCGTCACTTAAAATTTGGTGATACTTGGTACAAACTTAGACTACATTTTTTCGGATTTTTTCTCTGAACGCTCTCCGCATTTCTCGCACTCTCTCGTCATCAAAGATCATTGAATACTACCACTAAAAATCGAAGTTTGCATAACAGATATTTATATGTATGCCTACGCAATATAAGCGAATGTTTGGGTTTCGTGGCCAAGATGGCATCCATTTTGTCATGTGACAAGTCTTCAGTTTATGCAAATTACCCTCCGCTTCTAAATTCATTTCTCTTGGAATGCGAGAAATTGAATTTAGCGCAGACTTTCGAAACGTTCTAGAGAGATTGGCGAAGGGCAAGTGGGAACGGTGCGGACCGTGATCTTTTATAAGATTTTGGGGAAATCTCATAAAAAGAATTTCCGCGTGCAAACTTGTTGTTGCTGAAACAAGCTTACTTAGGGAGAGGGCTAGGGGGTTTGTTTCGATTTTTGTTTGTAGCCTTTGGTTAGTGTCACGGTCTTTTTTTGCAAATCTCGCAAGCCAATCTTTGAATAAATCTGGAAAATCAGCCAACATTTGCTTACAGCAGGAAATTCTTCTAAGCATGGGTTTGGCAGTTAGATGTTGCGAGCTGAGCTTCCAGGTGTATAATAAATGGCTGGAAAATTGTTGCCATGCTGTTGTTGAAGGCATCTTTTGCTCGGAGTTGGACGTTGGGGGAAGCCGAAATGTATAATATTATTTTTTTTTGATGCAAGTGTCGAAATAAGGATAATCGATGGTGTTGATTTCGAAAAGTACATTCATTTTTTGATACTTACTTTTTTTATCAGTAGTACTGTAAAGAAGTAATTTTTTAGAATTTTTTTCACAAATACTCGATTTGGGAGGTTTCGATGGCGCCGAATCTTATTTATTTTTTTATGACTTGAAAACAGCACCATCGAAAATCCCAAATCGAATATTCATGAAAAAAATTCAAAAAATTACTACTTTACAGCACTGCATAAGAGGAAAAGTAAATATCAAAAAAAAATGGATGACATTTTTAGAAATCAGCACCTTCCGGTATCCTAATTTTCGGTTTCCCCAATCGATATGCTTCTCGTAAAACTAATTTTGTATTAGTATTCAAAAATTATTGAAAAGCCAGCAACAACCTTTGTTCTACCTGGATATGACGTTGTTTTTTTTATTTGCCTCGTATAACCGCTCAGAATTTCCTCCCTAACTACTACTTAGCCCTTCGCCGTGTGTTTTCATTTGGCCAAGAGCACATTTTTACAGTTCAGTTCACTTAGACATAGAAGCGTGCAGAAAATTCTATAATTTTTATTTTAGAAGCTTTTTGGTGCAGACTGCGTTTAAATAGACATTTTTCGAGTTTTGGATACACATAACATACATACATACATGTGTTTTCTCATCTGGCGCTGATGTTTACTCGTTTTTAAATTTTATTACTAGCAGGGAAGGACTCCAAGTTTGATGCTCGGATTTTGTTATAACTTGGCATAAATTTAGACCAATTTTTTGTAACAATGACATGTGAGACTGCTAGCTAGCTCTTTCTAGAAACGGCCGAGATTTCTAGATCGAAAATCTGGAAAAATTGACATCTTTCTGGCACGTTTTGCCATGAATAGTCCCACACAGATTTCTACTGTAGAGAGTAATGTTTCCACAAAAAAGAAATAATTTTTTCTATAGCAAAACGGGTAAAGATACGGCCAAAAAATAAAATTTTTTCTCTCTGAACACTCTCCGCCTTTCGAACACTCTCTCAGCCGCAATGATCGTTGAATATCTCAGCAGCGTCTGCAAAGCGCGAGCCAAAACTTTCAAGAATTAACATGCGGTCTATGCCTGACGTCTACGCAAAGTTTAAAAAAAACCTGAGCGTCACATTTCAATTACTCCCCTTGTAAAGTTTTTGTCTTTTGAAAGTTCCATGGCCATTAAAAATGACGTTATTCTTTAATACTCGTTGTAACTTTCAGTTGCGTATTTAAAAATCTAAATATACACATAGCAGAGATTATTGTTCGTCAAGTAACTTTTTGTTGAAATTACTCTGTGTAAAAGTGCATATTCCGGACACAACCCATATTATAACGTGTGGGCTGCCACAAAAACCGAGGTTCCGGGTCGAAAACATACTTAAGTCGAAGGTCTTTGGAGGTTTTGTTAAGAGAATGTCGGAAAAATTGTTGTTTTCTTTGTGGAGGTGGGCAGGGGGATAGATATAAGACAGGGACGTGCGGGAAAAAAAAGTTCTGGAATTTTTTCTACCACAGGTAAAAAACACTTTTTTTATCACCCCGCTCTCTTTTCTAGAGCTTTCAAAAATGTCACAAATTGTAAAACGAACATGTCCTTTTAGGGTTTATTACACGTTTCTGAACGGAAGTGCGACTTCACAAAGTCTAACATGCCTTTCGACTCAATGTTTTTTGGCGCGCTTCCAGCCAATTCTTTGATACTTTTTTGTGTGTACTCAATTTTCACTGTTATCGTTGACAAGGCTAATAATGTTTAGAGGCTATCAAAAAGTGGTACAACCTGAAATCCCATATTGATACTTTTTTGCGTGTGCTCACGTTTTAGAAGTAAATATTTCTGCTTATTTTTGTTTTTATTGCCCTTTGAAAACATCAAAAATTTTCTTGTTTACAGTGAGGGACGGGATCCAATGGCAAAAACGACTCATTTTGCATCCCGGAAGGGACCAAAATGTCTCCAAACCCTTCCCTTTTCTAAGCTAAAGAACCCCGATTTGAAGAGCCCGCCTTGAAGGAAAGGGCGCGCTTTTCAAAGCGGAGTTTTTTAGCTTAGAGAAGGGAAGGGTTTGGAGTCATTTTGGCCCCTTCCGGGATGCAAAAGGAGACGTTTTTTGCCATTGGATCAGGTCCCTCACTGTATTTATCTTTTTGTCTGTGATATCGGGCATTTACTTACCATCGGTTTAATTTTACTTTATCCAAAAAATTTGGTCTCCAGGCCAAGTGATACAAACCGCGAATAAAAAATCCTTTAAAACACTAGTTTTTGATTCACCCACCCACACTCAATAGCTTCTATACACGCAAATTGTGGGTGTTCATTTAGAACCCGCAAATTGGTCGCCTTTATCTTGAAAAAGATTCCTTATAGCGTCAAGAAAATGTGAAAAAATTGTGTAGACTTATTAGCATCTGAAGACTCTGTTAGGAGTTCGGTGACCGGAATAGGCTCTCCGCTATTGGTTTTTTACACTTCGTCTTGATTTCACAGAGAAGTCAGAGAAAAGACGCGCAAAAACGCACTCTCTCGCCCCAAAAATTCCCCATTTCTTTCGCGACGAAAAGTTTTTTGCCTCTTTTTTTGGCAAAGTGTCAATCCATTCAGCGGAACCTTTTAGCTTATCTCAGTTTGACGTGCATCGTGTTTCTGAACATTTCTTCCTGTCAATTTATATTTGATGCTATTATTTTGGTGCAGCGCACGTTGTGCTCTCTAATTTTCTTGACTCTGGCTTCTAATTTCTCAACAATGCCATATATGTATATGTAGATATAGATATTTGAGAAATCAAGAGTTCAGGTCGGCAGTCTGCTAGATTCTCGGGGGATTTTTTTGAAATATTACAATTATTTTTCATTCATCTAGTTACGACAGGTTTATCTTTGATCAACTTTAATTCCGTTCAACTGGGAACTTGATAATATGTAATAACATGCCTGCCCACACTTGCTAATGTCGTCATGTAGACATTAAAAAGGAGAGCTGCTTTTTATGGAATGTCTGGAACGTTGTGTACAGCTCCAGTGCATGTATTATATTTCTTTTCTCCTTTTGATAATTGGTGATTTTATAGTACATAAAACACTAATTAAGCACATCCTTGTTGAAATTTTCTTCCAGGGATGTTCATCACACCTCAATGGCAGGAAGAGCGGGTTTTCGCTTCCCCGAAAGTGCATGCTAGGATCTCAGACAGCAGTTCAATTAATTTCACGGCATTTCTGCTTCATTCTAATGTCCGTTTTCTTAGCTACTAATTAGGCCCACATTTTTGGCCGGTTATTAAACGTTCCTTCTTTTGGGAGGCGTAATTTGAAACCCTCCAAAGATTGGGTTGTGTCTAATCCGGCATACAGAATTAGCGCCTGTACGATAATTAATAAGTGAAGCCAGAGGTGTTAAGGTTGTTGAAACACAGGATTATGTAATTTCAATGAAATTGGATTGCGGGTTACGTTTTTTGGGGGAAAACGTGTCCGTTGCGGGATGATCCTGTAAAGTTATTGGGGAGATTGCAATTTCTTAGCCGGTGTAGGCACCTATCAATGTCGCTGCGCCGATCGCGTCGCTAAAGTGAAAAGCAATTTGATTTTACCGTAACACAATTCATTTTCTCGGCGACAATGCAATTTTCGACGCGACAGAATGGAGATTATTTTCCGACAGACTAATATTTTGGTCATTACGACGCTTTGCTTTTCTTTTGACTTATTTTTTTCATGTTTTTCTGTTCTGCTTTCGTTTTTATGTCATACAAAAGGCGCATTTCGAAAGTAGACTTGCGTATAATACATATGTAGTATATGTTCTTCTTTGCAAGCATATGGTGCTTCATAGAAGCCATTCGATATTCGTATTCGCTAATTACTGTATCTGGCTTCTCGAACCTCATGTTTCACAAGAATGGACACCTTGAAAATTGTTATATGTAAAACACTAATGTTTGTCTTTCTCATAGATAAGACTAATCGTACAAAAGTTACTTTCAAAGAAGAGTACAGCTTCTTTTGAATCACGCTTTTTACGGCTTGTGGAACGAAATGTCCAGAAAATATCTTTGTCCACTCTTTCAATAGCGACTGTGAAAATATAGCGGTATTCTACATGCTTACTGGTAATTATAAAATTTTACAATTTTGAACTTTTATGTAGTTTTACAATTTTGAACTCTGTTTCTTTTTAGAACATAAAAAAACTTTTTTGACATTCCGTTTCGCACGGCGTACAAAGCACGATCCAAGAGCTGTAGCTGTAAGACCCTTTCAGAACACTTTTTTGGTCTTGCCTGTCGGGAAAATAATGAGTGCAATGCCACTGCGCCGAAGGGAGCAGCAATTTGTTTTTGTCACTTCCTCGGCGGCGGTGCGATTTTTGATGCGACAGAGTGCTCATTATTTTTCCGACAGACTGATAAAACATCTTATTGGTTTCTACATTTTATCCGCTTGTTTTTACAACTCCTGCGCTTCAATCGACTTTGTTCTAGTGATATCTTTATGCCGTTTATTTATTGGTCCAAAATCCTTAACTGAGTTACCGCCGCTGAATTAAAAAGCAATTTGATTTTGCCACGACACAATTCATTTGCGATTTTCGATGCGACAGAGTGCTCATTATTTTCCCGACAGACTGATACGACTATTTTTGAAATAAAAATTTTTGGCAGAGATTCGACCTTTATGGTCCAGAATGACTCCCTTCTTCTGCAAAATTCGGTCCAATAGGCCTTCCGGAGCCTGAACGCTACAATTACTCCGAAACGAAAGTTTATTACTGGTTGCTAAAACATGCAGAGGGGTCTAACATTTTTACTTCGTTTTTCTTTTCACTTTTTTTTGATTAATAGTCGTTTAATTTTTTTAAATTTTATATAAAAAATTAAGAAATTATCTCGTTTCAGCAGCTTTCAAGCCTCCCAACATGCACTTAAACATCTGCCTTTCAACCTTATTCTTTGTCCTTCTGCAATACCTCAGTGAATCATCGCACATGCATCGACAGCACGTGAATACAACTCGGGACGTTAATACAACAGGTAAGAGTTAATGGGAAATCGTTGTGGTCAAGTCCTATTTTGATGGCGATATCGGAGTTGAAGTAGATCCCAAGTAAATATAAACCAAGAACAAGGTTTGATAACGTTTTCCGATAGGCGGTTTTCTTCCTTTTTGTGGAAGAAATTTTAACTCTACAGTGAGGGACCTGATCCAGTGGCAAAACACATGTCATTTTGCGTCCGGGAAGTATCAAAAATGTGGCAAAATGCCTCCCTCTTTAAGTGAAAAAATCCGTTTTGAAGGGTACCTCAAAAAAACAGATTTTTCCCATAAAAAGAGCGGGCGCGCTTTCGAAATAGGAGTTTTTTCACTTGGAGATTGAAGCATTTTGCCACATTTTTAATGCTTCCCGGATGCCAAATGATCCGTAAATGGCACGTTTTTTACCACTGGATCGGGCCCGTCACTGTACGATAGAAAGCGGTCAGAAACTTTCCAGAATTTGCTAACCCACAAGCTTTGCTTAACAATGCCGCATCCAAAAAACATACCTCTATTAAAAAGCTCACATCGATCTTTTAGAATGTGCTTCAAGACGTTTGCTGGGCTCGTTATTTGAATCATACGACAAAAGAATTCGACCGTATGCCGATCGCCGGGTTGCCGTTAGAGTCCACATGACCATCGTACTTGGAATTTTAATCGAAATGGTACGAAAACCAAACCCTTCATAAATCCAGTGAAATTTTTAGAGAGAAAACGAACAAGTAGCGGCGTATGTGATTTCACATATTCAAGTAAGTGGCGGCGTCATGTCAACTATTACGTTGGTGTTTTAGAGATGGCACGATCCGAAACTCGCATGGAATCCGTCGGAATACAACGGGACGAAAGAGCTGATTATCCCACAATCCATGGTGTGGCTGCCGAAAATGTTCGTATATAACAGGTAAATGGTTCAAAAATACCCTGCTGTAGGATGTCAGTTTTGCACAGAAGCAAAATACAAATGGGAAAATTGAAAATTTCCGTACTAGGCGTGCCAAAAAGTCTGGATATGTCTCTACAGCACACTTATGCTGACAAGGGAAGTACCCCAAGTGCGACATTCAGATTTTCTCTAAATTT
This sequence comes from Bursaphelenchus xylophilus, assembly GCA_904066235.2. Taxonomy (NCBI): domain Eukaryota; kingdom Metazoa; phylum Nematoda; class Chromadorea; order Rhabditida; family Aphelenchoididae; genus Bursaphelenchus; species Bursaphelenchus xylophilus. The sequence goes on from CAJFCV020000004.1 coordinate 9,937,318, forward strand.
TGCACACATGTCGGTCATGAACTAAGTATCAATTCCTGAAAGTTTTAGCTTGCGCTTTGCAAGCACCACCGATATATTGAATATTGATTTTTTGTGGAAACATTACTCTCTATGGTATAAATAGGCACGAAAATTTTCGTGCCGAAATTCGGCAAAAAGTGTCAAATCTTCGCAAACTTTCGATCTAAAAATCTCGGTTGTTTCTAAAAAGCGCAAGCTATAATTCTCGCATATATAATATTTTAGAAACAATTATTCTAAATTTGTGCCAAGTTTCATCAAAATATGAGCGCCGCACTTGGGGTACTTCCCCTGTGAGCGATTGAAACTGCGGTTTTCTGACGTTTCTTCCGCGTCAGGATTTTTTTTTTTGGCACACCTAGAACTTACGCAAAATTTAGGTAAAGTTTAAACATCCAAATCCCAAAAATTCCCTTGTAAATTCTTTCAACACAACTTCAAGATATTTGACTCTTGTCGCATAAAAAAGATCTCGTTTAGTATGGACACTAAGGACATGCTCACCGACGACAAGTATGATGTCCGAGTCCAAGCGGATGGAAGAGTCAAAATCAATATTCCTCAATATGTCACCTGCATTTGCCGCTTATATATTGAACAGTTTCCATTTGACACTCAATATTGCGCCGTTGCATTGGCATCACCGCTGCTGACGACCGCGGAAATGGACGTGTTTTCTCATCCGCCGCCAAAGGACTCGTATTTCTCTGTAAGCTTTTTAATATGTGATTCTTACACTGGATTGCCTTTACAAAGATGGTAATGCAATTTGCGATACGATTTTAATTTTTAGGGCAATGCGGAATGGCATTTGACAAACGTCTCAGTTCGGCACATGAGCTTCCTAGAAGAAGGAGAATACCGCGCCGAGGTAAGTGTTTCGTCCGGTGAAAGATGTCTTCATATTGAAATTTCAGGTCCACTACATCTTTCAGCTTCGTCGCCGCCCCGTCTTCTACATCACTGTCATTGTAGTCCCGATTTTTCTCATATCAGCGTTGAGTATTTTGGGAATTTTTACCCCAAGTGTCGATAATGGACCTAGAAATGAGAAGGTATGATGGTTGGATACAAATACAGTGCCGGACCTGATCCAGTGGCAAAAAACGTATCATTTTGCATCCGGGAAGTATCAAAAATGTAGCAAAATACCTCCCTGTTCAAGTGAAAAAATCAGATTTCAAAAGCCCGTGCGTTGTTTTTGTGAGAGGAATGGCGCGCCCTACGAAACGGTGTTTTTTGTTAGTTGGAGAGGAGGCATTTTGCTACATTTTTTCATACTTCCGGGATGCAAAATGATACGTTTTTTGCCACCGGATCAGGCCCCCTACTGAAGAGAATATGGCACGTCAAACTGAGAAGTCTGGTGATCGGAAGAGACTCCGCTACCACATTTTGTCTTGATTTCACAGAGAAGACAGAGAAAAGAAGCGCTAAACGTAGTCTCTCGTGCAAAAAATTCCCCATTTATTCCCTGAAAAAAGATTTTTCACGCCTTTTTTTGGCAAATCCATTCATCGGACCATCTCAGCTTGTAGTGGGGGACCTGATCAACTGGCAAAAAACGTACTATTCTGCATTCGGGAAGCATCAAAAATGTGACAAAATTCTTCCTCTCCAAGAGAAAAAACTTCGTTTTGAAGGGCGCGCCCTTTCCCTCACGAAAAGAGCGGGCGCGCGTTTGAAATCGGAGTTTTTTCACTTGGAGAAGGAGGTATTTTGCGACATTTTTGATACTTCCCGGATGCAAAATGGTACGTTTTTTGCCACCGGGTCAGGCCACTTACTGTAGAGCAAATGGCCATTTGCATCATTGCCCAGGTTCCCATCTTAACCGATCTTTCTTGGCAAAGCATGAAAGAAACGATTTCCAGACCCGCTCCCTAATCTTCCCTCTGATTTCAGGTCTCCCTTGGCCTGGGCTCCCTCCTTTCGATGACCGTCATCCTCGGGATCCTGGCCAGCGCGATGCCGAAGAGCAACTCGATCCCCCTCCTTGGCTACTACATCCTGGTCGTCATCATCCTGTGCGCGTTGGCCGTGGGCCTCTCAATGTGCCTTCTGACAATGAGCCGAAAACTGGTGGAGCGCTCTCGAGTACCCTCACAATTTACATATCGCATAATGTTTCTGCTCCCCAAAAACTTTACGGTCAAAAGTGTGCCACGGCATTCGATTTTCCGGCCCTCCTTTTCGCTGCATGTGAATAATACGAGCAGCGTGACGATGGCGAACGGAAGCCTAAAGAATGTTGAAGTGAATTCGCTGAAGAAGGAGCGGATCAGAGACCCGTTGATGAGACAGGCGAACAGTGTGGACAGCCCGTCGGAGAGTGGGTAAGCAAGATTTCGGCCAAATTTTGAAGGCGATTTGAGTTGAAATTTTCGATTCTTCACAAATAACATGAATAGTAAAATGGGGGACCTGGTCCAGTGGCAAAAAACGTACCATTGTGCATCCAGGAAGCATCAAAAAATGTGATAAAATACCTCCTTCTACAGGTGAAAGAACACAGATTTCAAAAGCCCACCCGCTCTTTTTGAGAGGAAAAAGGGCGCCCCTTCAAAACGAAGGTCTTTCACTTGAAGAGGGAAGCATTTTGCGACATTTTTGATACTTCCCGTATGCAACATGGCACGTTTTTTTGCCACTGGATCAGGTCCCCCACTGTACGTATAAGCCGGTAAATTTACATTTCAGATTTCAATTTGACGATCTCAACAAAATCTACCGGCTAGTTCGGTATTTGGCGGAAGAGAACCGATCGTTAAAGCGGAAGAATGAGCGGAAAAAAATGCGAGAAGCGGTAGGAATAACTTTTGCATAAAGCATGAATGTCCCCTACTCTGACGATTCTAAAAAATTTCAGATTGAAAAAGAATGGAGTCGGGTGTTCAGCCGGCTGGATTACATGTTGCTTATCGTTTTCCAAGCTCTGAACGGGATGGCGCTTTTGTTTTTCCTTCAGTTTGCGTGGGCCCCGCCTCCGCCAATCCGAGAGCCGTTGGTGTGAGAGGACCGTTGAGATACTTGTTAATTAGTCGAGTTTCCACTTAGACTTGTAATTTATTATTTTTTTGTAATTAAACCCGGTGAAATCAAGTGGGTATCAGAAAGAAAACGCTGTTGTTTCTTTGTTTTATAATTATAGTTATAAATACCAAATGATTTACGTATTGCTTTGAGCATGTTTCAAAAAATACTACATACAATGGCGGACCTGATCCATTGGCAAAAAACGTATCATTTTGCATCCCTGAAGTATCAAAAATGTGGCAAAATTCTTCCATTTCCAAGTGAAAGACTCCGACTTTAAAAGCCTGCTCTTTTTGTGAGGGAAATGGCGCGCTCTTCAAAACGGAGTTTTTTTTCACTTGGAGAGGGAGCTATTTTCCTTCATTTTCGATACTTCCCGGATGCGAAATGGTACGTTTTTTGTCACTGGATCCGGTCCACTACTGTATTTATTTTTTACTCGGCCGCACTCTCCATTGCTCCTCGTACTGTTTGAAGTAGCTTTTGTCAGCTTCGGTGGCTTCCACCGCCGTCAATGACAGCATCTTCGCGGTTCTGCCGGTGGGCGCGGAATTTAGGATTTTGATTGTGCAGACCGAGGAGATCACACTGTAGATTCCAACAACCGTGTAGATGTACTAAAAATTAAAGTTTTACTAGATCTTTGCATAATACCATTCTGTCGGGAAAATTATGAGGTATGTCAAATCTACATAAAAATCGGAACAACGCCGAGAAAATGAATTTTTTCGTGGCAGAATCAAATTTTTTCACTTCAGCGACGTGCTCATTATTTTTCCGACAAGCTGACAAATAGGCTACTAAAAGTTTACCTGAACCGAAAAATCGTAACAGTCCCTCCAGAAGCCGTCCATCCCCAACAACACACATCTCCAAGTCACCGCGTACGGCGGGACAATAAAGACCAACCCGATTGCATACCCTTTGTTGATGAAGACCATGAGATCAGCGATGACTTCGGTTTGGCGAAGCTCAAATCTTTCGCTTAATGAAGTGCAGTTATGTCGCTCACGACGAGCGAAACGGCGGAGTGTGTAGAATGGCTGAAGGATAAGAACTTATTGAAAAATAGATTTTTTGTCATCCTCTGCGGTTGAAATATTTAGCTATGAAACTTACAAGGGAAGTACCCCAAGTGCGACGCTCAGATTTTGACAAAACTTGGCACAAATTTAGAATAATTTTTTCTAAGATATATGCGAGAATCCTAGCTTGCGCTTTGCAGAAGCAACCGAGATTTTCAGGTCGAAATTTGGCGAAAAGTTGACATATTTTTGCCGAACTTTGGCACGAAAAGTTTCATGCCTATTTCTACCATAGAGAGTAATGTTTCCGCAAAAAAAGCAAATTTTTCCGTACGAAACTAGTAAAGCTATGGCTAAAAAACGTTTTTCTCTCTGACCGCTCTCCGCGTCCAGCGTACTCTCTCGGCGGCAAAGACCGTTCAATATCTCGGCGCCGCTTGCAAAGCGCGAGCTAAAACTTTCAGGAATTGATACTTAGTTAATGTCCGACATGTGTGCAAAATTTAAAGAAAATCTGAGCGTTGCACTTGGAATACTTCTCTTTTTAGTAGCCAAAATTGGCAAAAAATGTCATTTCTTCCAAACCAAAGCACTTTCTCATGTTATAACATTTACCAAAAATTTTGGAGGCATATGAAAAAACTTACAATGCATCCAAACATGCACATTGCATAGCAGCATGAAAGTACCAGCATTAATACCAGCGGGTCTTTGCAGTGAGTCAGACTCAGCTGCAGTTTCTTATCGATGGAGGTGGATTCGTAAAAGGCCAGGTAACCACAAGTCTTCAGCACCGTCTCCAGCACCATTAACGAGAACTGAAATGTTGAAATTCGAAATTGTTGATGATATTTGTCTCTCAGAAGACGCAAAACACTTACAGCAACGGCAAACAAAATGCTAACAAAGTTGTTTTTCGTATTCTCATAGGTTCTTCGGTTTTTGTACGCCACCATCCTCTCAATAACCAAAATTAAAAATTTCGTATGCAAAAACACCTGACAAAGGTAGAGGATGAGGTCGAAAAAGTACATCAAAACGGCGTAGATGTAGCGTTCATTTTGAAGTGGATACTCGTCCGTAAACGTGTAGATTACAAGGGGTCGCAACATGGGTGTAACACTGATGATTAGGTTGAGGTATAACTGAAAAGATGGGGATTTTTGATTTACCGTAACAGATGAAATGTCAAGTCTGTCGGGAAAATAATGAGCAGCCGCAACGCCGATTGCATCGCTCAAGTGAAAAGTAACTTAATTTTGTCCACACAATTTATTTTTCGGAGACGATGCGTTTTTCAACGCGACAGATTGCTCATTATTTTCCCGACAGCCTGATATGAGGAATATCCAAGACTCTTCGCTTGCGCTTTGCAGAAAAACCGGGGGTTTTAGGCCGGATTATGGCAAAAAAAATATTTCTTGTAAGCGTTTGCTAAGACCTACAATTACCGCCGGAAATAAAGTGACATTCAAAGCATTTCGTAACGTACCACGATTTTCTTCACATTTGCATGGAAATGCTGGCTCTTCCAAAACCTCGGGCCGTAATGAAAGTTGTAGACGAAGGCGACCACGCCACAAACAAATTCAACCGCAGCCAGGACGAACATAACATGGCTGAGCCAAATGTCCATCGTAGGGGATCAACATTAATTTTTAGCTCAAAATTCGACTTCCCATTTGTAACGGCTGAAAAATTGGGTAAATATTTTAATTGTCATGCAATTTCCGTGACAAGAATAGGGTCATAACGGCATGGGTGCAAGGTATATAGGAACAAAACAAATGAGAGCAAGAGTTTAACAAATTTGTAGCAATATAGTAGCGGGTAGTGAACATATATACATGCCAAGAGGAAGTAAAAAAAGAACAAGTCAACAACCTGCAAATTTTAAAAGGCAGTGTGACATTACAGCGTTCGTAAAGTCGCTGGTGTAATTCCTGCATTTAGCACTGTGCTGAAGAAGTCATAGTGAGAACAGCCCAAAAGCCTATTGCACAGTGCAAAGTATGCATTTGTTTTCGCACAGTTCATATCGCAAAAATCACTCCAGCGACTTTGCCAACGACTACTAGTGGAATCCTTCGATTGCGACCCCGCTCGATTGCGACCTCGCATCGATTGCGACCCCGCATCGATTGCGACCCAAAATGGGGTAAAGCGACCCCGGGATGAAAATTCTTTGATTCTCTTCGGGAAAAACTTGCTTTAGGGGTTTTCGAGGGTGCTGATTTCGAAAATCATGTTCATTTTTCCTCTAGTACTACATAGTACTGTCTGATACTATACAGTACGTAGTGAAAATATCGCTTTTGACGTTAAATACTCGATTTAGGGGTTTTCGAGGGTGCTGATTTCGAAAATCATGTTCATTTTTCCTCTAGTACTACATAGTACTGTCTGATACTATATAGTACGAAGTGAAAATATCGCTTTAGACGTTAATGGTGTTGGTTTGATGCTTAGTACTCTTCAAAAGCACGTTTTAAAGACTTGGTGCTATATAGTACTGTTTGATACTATATAGTACGAAGTGAAAATATCGCTTTTGACGTTAATGGTGTTGTTTTGATGCTTAGTACTCTTCAAAAACACGTTTTAAAGACTTGGTGCTATATAGTACTGTCTGATACTATATAGTACGAAGTAAAAATAGGCGTACTAAGCTCCAGAACAACACCACGAACACCTAGAGGCCAACTTTACACCTCGTACTACATAGTATCAGATAGTACTATATAGCACCAGGTCTTTAAAACGTGTTTTTGAAGATTACTAAGCATCAAAACAACACCATTAACGTCAAAAGCGATATTTTCACTTCGTACTATATAGTATCAAACAGTACTATATAGCACCAAGTCTTTAAAACGTGTTTTTGAAGAGTACTAAGCATCAAAACAACACCATTAACGTCAAAAGCGATATTTTCACTTCGTACTATATAGTATCAGACAGCACTATGTTGTACTAGAGGAAAAATGAACATCATTTTCGAAATCAGCACCCTCGAAAACCCCTAAAGCAAGTTTTTCCCGAAGAGAATCGAGGAATTTTCATCCCGGGGTCGCTTTACCCCATTTTGGGTCGCAATCGATGCGGGGTCGCAATCGATGCTGGGTCGCAATCGATGCGGGGTCGCAATCGATGGAATTCACTACTAGTCGTTCCAGAAAGCGCGTAGACTTTTTTCCGCTTCTTTCCGCACCGAACAGTGCAAGTTTCGCGTTCCCCGCGCGACGTGCTCCGGTTCGAAACATTTTGCACTGTGGAATTTCTAAAAATTCGCGCCGGTTCCGTTGAGAAAAGCTTGTGTCGCAGCGATAGTGCACTTGCACGGTTCAAAAGGTCGAATGCACCCCGCAAAAACGGAATTTTGTGCACAGTTCGGCCCACGACAAAATGTCAACGCACTTTCTGGAACGACTACAGGGTGTCCAGAGAAATTCCGCGGAAAGTGTTTGCCGATTTCTCGGCGCTTAGGCAAGGTATCCCAAAAATTCTTTTTGCATTAGAAAGAAGACTATGGGCGGTTTTTTGTCTAAAAAAGTTTTTTTGTCCGCCGACGAGGAACATACTGTATTCGGCGGAGACTTTTGGTAGCTTTTTTGGTCATCACACCAATCTTAAGCGCTTTACTATGATCCTGAAACTATCGGGAAGCCTTCAGTTTTTTCCACAGAGGATCAGGGGACCGACGACAACGCTATGCAATCGCATTTAGCGACTGCACCGCACTGTGTAGTTGCGTCAACAGCGATGAAGTCCGACCGCATCGTGCGAAGGTTTGAAACAGCGGGGCAAAGAGAAGTTCAAACAAAAAATATTTTGTTGTTTTCTGGTACACCAAGTCGTTTACTGATGGCTAAGCTGCTGCCAAGGCTTGGCGACGAAATTTTGGAGAGCATATGGGATCAGCAAAGAATGCTAGCCACATAATGTTTGGGGCATCTCCTATCCAAAGCTGAGTTGTGGCCTCCGCCGATACGGAAAGCTCGCCATTCCATTGCCGAACGTTTGGTAAACATAAAAATAAGTTAACATTCTCTTTTTAACCATCAGAAATCATACTGCAGGTTTTAAGATTGGTGTGATGACCAAAAAAGCTACCAAAAGTTTCCGCCGAATACAGTATGCTCCGCGTCGGCGGACAAAAAAACTTTTTAAAAAAAAAACCGCCCATAGTCTTCTTTCTAATGCAAAAAGAATTTTTTGGATATCTTGCCTGAGCGCCGAGAAATCGGCAAAGACTTTCCGCGGAATTTCTCTGGACACCCTGTAGTAGTAAGAGTCCTGGCATTGTTCTGCAAATATTATGCAATGTGATGACGTAGCATGGCTAGAAGGAAGCCCCTTGCTGGGAATCGGGACTGGCCGTTGCCAAAAGCCGCCCGGCCCCAAGTGGCTGAAAACCGCCAAAGAAAGCCGGGCTGACCCACGTGACGATAACTTCAAGTCCACATGAGATTTTAAAATGTCGAACATTTAAAGAGAGATCTAGGAGCCCTCGTAAGTGTCTACAAAAAATTTCTCCTCTTCTTGTAATCGTATCCATCAAAAAACATTCTTGTATAAATTAGATACAAGTAGGCGGTCGTGTCATAAGAAGGGCAAAGATTAAGACAGGCCTTGACAAGTCCCCGAGCCGCTGAAAAAACATTCTGCTCCCTGCAATTCGCAGCTTCAGGGCTTTGTGAGCGGCCTGTAATTCCGACTTAATTAGAGTTCACTAGACACAGTACAAGCGCATAAATTATAGAAATGCCGTTTCATCATCGTAGGCCGTATGACGGCGAAACACGAAAAGGACGAAATAAAGCTGACAAGTACAATTTTAGGCATGTTAATTAGTTTGTTAACATAATCTATCGATTTCTAATTTCCGCCGTAAAAGAAAAAGGTCTGTAACACCCTTGAATATACATATCTGTATATTTAGTAGAGCACATAATCGCTTGTTTTGGCGTTCCCTACAACCGTAAAATTCTAAGCGTCTAATTGTAAAAAGCGTATAATTACAGACGGAATATACAAAAACATGCCACTTGGATTAATGCTAAGGTCGGGCAAATCAGAGGGTACAATCAAAGTTACACCTAAAAGGGATCTGATGAAATGCAGTGTTTTAGCCTTGAATACAGTAAGAAGATAATATGATACTAGCGCGTTCGCAAGGTCGCTGGAGTGATTTTTGGGGTTATAGAGACCGTAAAAAGTTTTATACCGGAACGTGCCACAAATTCAAAGATTTAAGTGTTTTTTGAGTGAAAGATTGCCATGTCTTGTGAGCCTAAAGTTCATTACAAATAAGTAGTTTTCCCAAGCGAAATCTATAAAGACGTAGCTCAAACTTGTTTACTTCTAACTGTACATTCAAAACTCCGAAAATAAGAAGAGAATTTTCTATCGTAACGTTCCTTTCGAACCGGGGAAATAAAATTTTGAGCGCGCTTGGCAACCCGGACGTTCAACCGTCGTTGACAATGAGACAGTAAAGGAACCGAACTCTTTCTTCATACGGGTAACAAACAACAACAGATTGAACCCTTGTCCCGTAATTGCGTTACCTCGCAGCTGCCTTGTGGGAAGTCCACAAGCGTCAAACAGTTCGAAACTCAACGCCCGACGGATCGAAAGTTAATCACCCCACGCTAATTCAGCGAGGTTTTTCGCAGTACAAATGCAAGAGCATAACTCGATAACCATTTGAGAAGAACAGGTGTTTCAAAGTGAAGCGTTGAATCCAAAATGAGTGACAAAATTTTCCATAACTAACACTTATGAAATGAAGAGGGTTTAGAGTTTACCCGACAGCTACAAGCATGCTCAACCACGGAAACATGTGGGCGTTCGCGACAAACCCAAGGGAGGTACAACAAATTCATAGCGTTGGATTTTTTGAACTCCAAGAAATCAAATTGTCGATACAAAATGTAAAAATATTCCTCGGGCCTACAAAGCGATTCCAATTTTGGCAAACACGGCAGACATATTATGGCTGTGGGGCCAAGAACTCATAAGTGCATTTGATATATAATATTCCGAGCTGGTCCGGCTTGTCAACCTGCACCGACAAGAAAACAAATTCAATGCCAAAAAAGGAGCCTGCACTTGTCCGACATAGGTCTTCTACCAGACGAGGCAAAGAGTTTTGACATGTTTGTACGGTGCACGGTTTTGCAAAAAAAATTGTCTTTGTGGTTGCGCAGCCCCACGGGGGAAAGATGGTTTTATAACTTCTATGGTTGAAGACTCCGCGAATTACCTAAGCACCTTTTCAATCTAGGAGCGGAGTACAAGTCTTTCCTGCACGAAAAAAATATAGAATAGAACCGCAAAAAATGGTGACAACATGGTCGTGTCGTTAAGGGACTATAATAAAGACTGTTTACTTGCCATGACCTTTTAGAAATACTGCTGCAGAAAGAACCGGTGTCAGCTCATTTCCGGGCTAGAGAATTTAGGCACTGAAATTGGTCAACAAAGAGCACGCAAGATTAGAAAAAGTCTATGCGTCACGCTTTGCACGTTCTATTGTACTAGTGAACCCTTTCAATCTCATCGCAAATACCTTTGAAATTTGTTGTATATAGGCGAAAGCATACATATTTTCTAATTATCGGGCCATAAATTCCCACAAAGAGTTCGTCATAATACAGTGGGGGACCTGATCCAGTGGCAAAAAAAATACCATTTTGCATCCAGGAAGCGTCGAAAAATGTGGCAAAATACCTCCCTCTACAGGTGAAAAAACACAGATTTCAAAAACGCGTCCGCTCTTTTTGTGAGGAAAACGAGCGCGCCTTTCAAAGCGAAGTTTCTTCACTTGGAGAGGGATGCATTTTGCCACATTTTTGATACTTCCCGGATGAAAAATAATACGTTTTTTGCCACTGGATCAGGTCCCCCACTGTAGAGGTTGTAATAAAAACGTTTATTCTAATCAGTTTTTTACGAGGTATGGTGAATTCAAATAGAGGTTCAATTTCATTCATCTTCTTATGTTCTCGCCCTTCCACTGCTCCGCCAGTTGCGAGAAGTGCCGCTCGGTTTCGTCCTGATGACAAAATATCCCAACTCGGCTTTTGCCGCTCATTGCTTTCATTTTTTGCATCGTGTAGATTGTGGCGCCAACGTTGTAGACTCCAACAATCCAATGGCCATACTGCAAACAATATTTGAGATTACGTGTCTGAATTCCCACACATACCATGATGAGCACTCCATAAATCCTCTGCCATGCCGGGTCGTCGCCCCAGAACACAATCCTCGCAGCCACGATCGTGGTGGGCATCACAGACGCCACGCATAAACAGTAGCCGGTACACAGCGGACGCATTATGGTGGTGATGACCTCTGTTTGCCGGAGTTCGAAGCGTTCGCTGAGCGATTGACTCTTGTGCCGTTGAAACTGCGCGCGACTAAGGAGATTGGCAAAACACTGAAAATTTTGCGAAAATATCCATGAATTTGTGGTCTACGAAAAAATTAAGTGCAGCGAGCAGCATGAAATATTGTAAGAAACAAATTTGCAGGCTCAAAAATCGGCGTACTCACCATATATCCGATAACTCCAGAACTAACAGCCAATACGTAGGTGAACAAGAAATATGACGGCGATCTATCGACCGTAAACGCCTTTGATAGCCACACGTCGACTGTGTCCCCTTTCTCGACAACTTTAAGCACCACTAACTTCGTGGAGATCTCACATATACACAGAAAAGCCTAAAACGCATGAAAATCGGCCACATATTATATATAATAATATAACCTACCGTACCAAGCATGAGTTTCAACACATAGCTGTTCTTCGAGTTCTCGTAGGATTTGCGCTCACGGTAAGCAAACGCTCTTTCCACAATGAGCAAGAAGTACTTGGTGTGCAGGAAAAGAATAGAAACATGGTGTAGAATTTGAGAGGTGTAGAGAACAACCGCTTGACTGTACTTTCCAGAAGTAACCGGAGAGCTCTCACTCTTGCCAAGGAAGACTGTGATGGGGTGCAAAATGGGGCAAAAACAGATGAAAAAGTTGAGGAGGAACTGAAAAAATAATGTGTAAAAAGTCATGGAGGAAAATATCCCCTGCAGAGCGCAAGCTAAAATTTTCGGAAATTTAGATATGGCTAGTTGGTAAGGTTTAATAATAAAATTATCGTATTTTGCTGGCCCAGAGAGTGTTCCTACAGTGGGGGACTTATTCCAGTGGCAAAAAACGTATCATTTTGCATCCGGGAGGTATCAAAAATGTGGCAAAATGCTTCCCTCTCCAAGTGAAAAAACCTCGTTTTGAAGGGCGCGCCTTTTTTTCTTCACAAAGAGAGCGGGCGCGCCTTTGAAATCGGAGTTTCTTCACTTGGAGAGGGAGGTATTTTGCCACATTTTTTATACTTCCTGGATACAAAATAGTACTTTTTTTGCCACTGGATCTGGTCCCCCACGGTGTATAACTGGCCCAGAGAGTCTTCCCCACCAATACTTACAATACATTTCCTCAGATTCTCATGGAAGTGCTGAGCGTTCCAAAACTGCGCCCCGAAAATCACACTGCACACAAAGCTCAGTAGGCCACAGCAAAACTCGCTACACAATAAAAAATTTTCGACAATGTAGTAAATCAGATCCACATCCATGTTCTCATATTGCTGGACACGGACAAACCCGGCTGACAAAATTTGAGTTCAAAAGGAAACGTGAATTTTGCCTTGAAATAATTAGAAATAGAAAATGCCGAGGGCACTATCATGAACGTAGACGTTCGAGAATGACGCTAATAAGCAGGTGACGAACAAGATAATGCAACCTATAATCAACTGCTTCATTAAAGAGGCAAAAAACTTTGTACGTGTGGATCTGAAAGCCTTTGTACTTATATGACCCAATTTTTACATTCACAAGTCAGCTGTAATATTGTTCTGCCAAAGACTACATTTTCAACCGTACCCACAGCGGAACAATGTGAAAATGAAATCGTTTATTGAGGTCTCTGAGATCATATGTAGTAATATTTTGGTCTTGCTGTACGGTCAAACACTAATACCTTTGCCAAAGATGAGATGATGCTATTTTCTCGACTGTGTTGCTGCCCACTGCTCCGCCAGCTGCTTGAAATACCGCTCGGTCTCGTTGTTTGGCGAGCACGCCCCAGTTCGCCGACTGTTCTTTGCACTCATTGCTTTTATCTTTCTCATTGTGTAGACTGTAGCGCCCAGATTGTACACTCCAATCATCCAGTTAGAATACTAAAACAAATATAAATTTTTCTTTTCTAATTTTGCAACTTACCAGTACGATAATTTGATAAAATTTTTGCCACTCCCAGCCACCTCCAAAGACTATGAGCCTGATCGCAGCAATTGGGATGGCAAAACAGGAAGCCACGCAGAGACAGTATCCCGAACATAAAGGCAGCATGATGTTGGTGATGATCTCGGTTTGCCGAAGCTCGAATCGCTCGCTGAGTGTCTGGCTTTTGTGCCGCTGTACTTTGGCGCGACGGAGAAGGCTTTGGAAGCTCTGAAAAGGCCGAGATAATCAACGTTCTTTGCCGCGAAAGATTGGGCGAAACGGTAGCCCTTTTTCCGCTAAAGATTGGGCGAAACTCGGAGAGTAGTCCTTTTGAAAAATTGGAGCTAAGATAGTACAAACCCCCAGTCCAGTTCAGACCCCCACGACCTAGTACAAACCCCCTCATTCAATCTGAAAAGTGTGGGTTTGATCTAAAACGTAGGGGGTTGGATTTACAACATTGGGGGTTTGATATACTAAAAATAATACAGTTAGTATTGAATACGACCTGAATGTGAACACCAACACCATGCAGGGATACTGGGGCTCTAAATTTAAATTACCCGTTTTGGGTAGCTGAACTGGGAAATCCCCGAAAAATTATTTTTTTGTGGAAACATTGCACTCTACGTACGCATGAAACTTTTCATGCCAAAATTAGCAAAAAAAGGCCTATTTTTCCCAACTTTTGGGCTAACAATCTCAATCGTTTCTGTAAAGCGCGAGTTAAAAGTTCCACAAGAATTTTTAGAAAGAGTTAATCTAAACTTGCTCCCAGTATCATGAAAATCTAATTTGTGTCACACTAGGGGTAATTAGTATCAATTATAGTAATAGCTTTATTTAAAAATCAAACTTACCACATAACCCACGAGTCCTGAGCATGCAGACAAAGAATACGTAAAAAGAAAATACGAAGGCGACTTTTCGACAGTGAATGCCTTCGACAACCAAACGTCCACATTATCCTCGCTGCTGATGATCGCGTAAGCCAACAGTTTTGATGATATCTCCAGCAAACATAGCAGAAGCTGCAAGGCATACATTTTACAGACATTTTAGTGGTCTTACGGTAACAACCATCATCTGCAACACGTAGCTGTTCCTTGCGTTCTCATAAACCTTCCGTTGTCGATAGGCCAACGCTCTTTCGACCACAAGGATAAAGAATTTCGTATGCAGAAAAAGCAAGGAGATGTGGTGAAGAATTTGAGCCGTATATAAGATGACTGCATAATCAGTTCTGCCGTTTGTGATGGGACTCTCTTCTTGAGCCAGGTAGAAAGTGATGGGATGCAAAACGGGAGAAAAGCAGATGATAAGGTTGAGAAGGAGCTAAATAAATGTTAATTAATGTTATGGTCGTTTTGGAGTTTGCCTTTTTTTGGCTGAGAGACAAAATATTAAAGACTTTTTTTGCAAAAAAACTTTAAAAAAAGGCGATTATTAATTCATGATTTGGTAGAATGTCTTGACAAGACATGACGAAAAAGGTGACAGTTCGCAAACAAAGACGCAAAAAACTTATCGCCGGAGGAGAAATGGGGAATTTTCAGGCAAAAAAACTTAAAGTGGGGGACCTGATCCAGTGGCAAAAAACGTACCATTTTGCATCCGGGAAGTATCAAAAATGTATCAAAATGCTTCCCTCCCCTAGTTAAAAAACTTCGTTTTGAAGGGCGCGCCATTTTTCATCACAAAAAGAGCGGGAAACCTGAGTTTTTTCACTTGCAGAGGGAGATTTTTTGCCACATTTTTTGATGCTTCCTGAACGCAAAATGGTACGTTTTTGCCACTGGATCAGGTCCCCCACTGTATTGTCGGAGAAGAAATGGGGAATTCTTCAGGCGAGAGAGTACGTTTTCCGCATCTTTTCTCTGTCTTCTCTGTGAAATCAAGACAAAGTGTAAAAAACCGATAGCAAAGTGTCTATTAAAGCAACCGGATTCCTCAGCGCCCCGCTAAAGTCAGCATGTCTTTTCGGTTTGAAGCAAGCACACGTTATTTCCCCTTACTCACCGTGCACTTCCTCAAATTCTCATGAAAATGTTGAGCATTCCAAAACTGCCTCATGAACACAACGTTGAAACAAAAACTAAAAATTCCGCAGCAAAACTCGGACGTTAATAGGAAACTCTCAGCCACGTCGAAAACAACAGCAACATCCATCTTGCCATATCAAAGAAACAAATTCCAGTAGCAAAAATGTTTCTTTAGTAGAACATCAAATTAATTTTGGAGTAATTAGGAGCGCAGTTTCGTGCCCGCTTGTCATGCGACCAAAACGCTTAGAAACGTATTTGATGTGACAATAGAGCTTTATGTAGATTGGCCTCTTAAGAGCAAGATTTGTATTTTAGAAAGGTTTGTAAAATTTTTCTGAGGTTCAAGTTTAATATACTACACAGGCCTTTCTTTATTCGGTATTGTGTATATATTCTTTTTTAGGGGTCACTTTGTTCTGTAGCTACGTTGCTTTTATCCACCCCTGCACGTAAATTTGTGTATCAAACCCATCCAAAAAATGACCAAAGCGTATCTGTGCTTCTCTGAAGGGTGAGAAAAAACAGTTATTGAGTTTTCTGAAGCCCATGAGGTCCGCCGAGCCTGATCCAATCGTCAAACCCCAGTTTTTAAGTATTTCCGCAATGTCGGAAAAATAAGGTTGATTGCAGTAAAATGCCTCGCCTGGCCGCGCACCGAATCTCCACCCGCGGCTGGCCGTCGAAAAGCGTTGATGGGTCATTCCAAGGCCCAACGAACCCGCATTATTTTCCGAAGGGCTGATGGTTCGAAATGTCGTAAAAAGGTTCGTTTTTCTGAGACGAAAAAGGAGCTGTTCGGACTGTAGTCGCGACAAGCAGAACTACTGTGAGGGCTAAGGTAGTACAAACCCCTAATCCAGTTCAGACCACCATGACCCAGTACAAACCCCACATCCAATCAAACTCAGAAACCTTCAATGAAAGCTTGATGAGACGGAATGTTGTAACGGGCTTTGGACAACGGTTTGATCTCAAACGTAAGGGGTTTGATTAAATCGTTTCAGAATTTAAATTTTTCTATACTTTGCATTTTTTGTATTATTCCATTTTTTTAAATTATGGGGGTTTGAAACAGGCAAAACAGTGGAGTTTAGATTACCTTTTGTGTGGGCCCTACCTTGTGCTTGCTAAGGCGTGGGCTTTGCCAAAAAATGTTAGTCTAATTTCGGCTATCACAGTGAAATTTTTCACCATATCTTACTCTTCCATTCAATAAACAAAGTTCGTTTTCAGCAACTGTATGGGCTCAGTTAAGAAGGCTTCTAGGCCGAACCCAGCCGAGCGCTCAATACTTTATATCCTCATTTATTTTGTAGTTTTTCGTGTCTATTTTAAAACAGTATCTTTTCCCGTGGCCCATTCGTTTTGCAATTGCGAGAAATATTTCTCCACACTCTTGTCGACGTCCACTTTGATTGGCACAATTTTGAACATCATTTTCATCTTTCTCAGCGTATACACCGTTGTCGCCAAGCTGTATCCGCCAATCACAGCGTACGAATACTAAAAAAATGGACAAGTTTTCGATGCGAAAAGAATGCTTACCAAGGTCGAAATCTTGTAAATCCTTTTCCACGTCTCATTCACCGGCCAAAACACCACTCGGACGCAAGTGACGATACTCAGCGAGCATGCGATAAGGGCGACAATATAGACCATGTTGAGTGGGAGCATAATATGCGTCACAACTTCGGTTTGTCGCAACTCGAAGCGTTCGCTGAGCGAGCGACTATGATGACGTTGATCAAGTGCGGTGGTTTGAAGCTTGCGGAAGGCCTACAAAAGATTTGAATGACAAGAAATCGTCAGAGCTTGCCACGGCCAAAATTTCGGCTCCGGCTACCGGCTCCCTTGTAAATTTTAAAAAGGCCTCCGGCTCCGGCGACGGCATTAAAAAAAAAATACGTTTTTCTGGACTCTGAGAAGCCTGGCTCCGACTCTGGGCTCGGAGCAGAGATTGCCACGGCTCCGGAGCCGGAGCCGCTCAGAGCCGGAGCCGGAAATTTTGGGGTCGGCTTCGGCTCCCGAGCCCAGAGCCAGGCTTCCCAGCGGTCAGAAAAGTAAAAATTTCGTGATCTTGTTAACCCAAAGTGCTTGAAAAAACACTGCGGAGGATGTCACTTGACTGCAAAAACGTTGGCTGTATGATCTCTGGCACTAATAACTTTTATTTTTGGAAAAATATTTTTAAAAAAACATTTTGCATAGGAGCCGGGATTCGGAGCAAGAGGCCTTTTTAAATTTTGCACGGAGCCAAGAGCCGAGCCGGAGCTGCAAATTTGCCCTCGGCTCCGGCTCTGGGAGCTAAGAGCCGGAGCCGAAATTTTGACCGTGGCAATCTCTGGCTCGGAGCCGGAGCCACTCAGAGCCGGAGCCAAGAGAGAGGAGCCGTGGCAATCTCTCTGCTCATCATAAACTCACCAAATATCCAATAAAGCAGCAGTTGTAGCAAACAAAGAAGGCAATGAGAAAGTAAACCGGTGAATCAGATATGGTCAACGCTTTTGAAACCCTTAGGTCAATACTGTCTTCGCCTTCAAGGACCATGAAGACGTAGAGCTTCCCCAACAACTCGCCAACGGATATAACGAACTAAAGCTCGTTAAAGCCTTTGGCTTCACACTTACCGTGACTCCAAAGATCATGGCGACATAATTATTTCTAATGTTCTCGTAGACTTCCCGCTTCTTATACGCCAGAATCCTTTCGGCAATAAGGATGAAGAATTTGCTGTGCAGGAACAGAAGGCATATATGGTTTATTGTCTGCATCCCGTAGAGAAGAATAGCTTCATTGTAATTCTTATGCAGTAATGGTTCTGCGTCGGTAACTAGCATGGTGAGAGGGTGAAGAATGGGAGAGAAGCAGATAATAAAGTTGAGGAGGAGCTAAAATTGAGCAAGTGAATGAAAAAGTGCTGAACGAAAAATTTATATCAGATTTCCTTGGCAGGGAACCAAAAAAGCCAACATCATTGATACACTCCATTTCAACATGATAGGCACGCCTATAAAATCTGCTATTGCTGTGTGGGGGTTCAGTTGACGGATGCGAAACCTTTACAGATTGATAGAGGAAGTTTGAAAACCTACACCAAAAAATATTTTTTTTTTTGATTGCACTGTAATTGCAATGGAGTGTTTGAAATGGAGTGTATAAACCCATAGACTTTTTGGTTCGACAACATTCGGGTCAACACAAAATTAATCAAAATGAGGCGGAATGGCGGAACAACAAAAAAATTGTAGCGAGGCCTGACAGGACTGTTGGAGGCTTGGTGGCAACTTGGCGAAGACTTGCAACATGACAGATTTTTACAGTTTCACCTCTTGAAATTATAATTATTGTTAGTCATCTTGACTCTGAGCAATTGTAACATAGAAAATACCAAACCTTGCGCCAAAAAAACGAACTTCCCTATGTTTTATCTTGATATTATTGCAGTAATAATACATGCAGGAAACATCAAAATACGTGATAAACTCGCCGCTCGCCTAGGACCTCAAAAATTTTAGCTAACAAAGAAAGTACTCCAAGTGCGACGCTCAGATTTTCTTAAAATTTTGCACACACATCGGGTATGGACTAAATATCAATTCCTGAAAGTTTTAGCTCGCGCTTTGCGGGAGCCGCAGAGATATCGAACGATTTTTGCCGCCGAGACAGCACCGCTAACGTGGAGAGCGGTCAGAGAGAAAAACGCTTTTTGGCCATAACTGGCAGTTTCGTGCAAAAAAAATTCATTTTTTTGTGGAAACATTACCTACTATCGTAGAAATAGGTATGAAACTTTTCGTGCCAAGATTTGGCAAAAAGTGTCAAAAATATCGCCGACTTTCGATTTAAAAATCTCGATTGTTTCTGCAAAGCGCGAGCTAGGATTCTCGCATATATCGTAGAAAAAATTATTCTAAATTTGTGCCAAGTTCCATCAAAATCTAAGCGTAACACTTGTGGCACTTCTCCTGTAAGCGGGACATGACGGCAACCACAAAAGCAAAATACGGCGTGCTTTCTTGCGATGACCGAAATAGGTTGCCAGCTTACTTTTGCAAACTTACCACACATTTCCTGAGATTTTCATGGAACATCTTGCACCTCCAAAATTGAACCCCAAAGACGACATTTAACAGTAAGCTCAAAACTCCACATCCAAACTCGATGCATGGAAATAATACCTCCAGGAACAAATACAAGTTTTCAACCTCCATGTTTAATAATCTACATGCTCCTCGGCGACCATAAGAGCTTAGTTCACATTTCGTTCGGACAATTGTTTGGTCTCGTAATAAATAGTTTAATGATAATACATCTCTTCAAGAAATAACAAGTTCGTGCAGAGTGGGTCATGTCGGTGCAGACATTTTAAACTGCCCTCAATTTCGTATATTTTTTTGCAAGTTTCTATTTCCGCAATTAGCTGCAAAATCGTGGGGAGAGAAATTGTCAGACATACCATATTGATGAAGCTTACAAGGAAAGTACCCCAAGATAGCATAGAGTATTTTTCGACTCCTCAGTTTGGCGTACGAGTCTCAGGCTTTAATGCAACTTTATACAACTTCAGAGTAATTTTTTAAAGCCAAATGCGAAAATCTCAGCTCGCGCTTTGCAGAAACCGATATTTTTAGATGTAACATTAACAAATGTGCTACGCTTTTTGTAGAATTCAGGCTGATTTCGAAAATCTTCTTAATTTTTTCTAATTCCAAAGCAGCACCATCGGAAATCCCCAAGTCGAGCATTCACAAAAAAAACAAAAATTTACTACTTTACGGTACTACTTAAGGAAAAAAGTAATAATCAAGAAAATGAATGTCATTTTCGAAGTCAGCACCCTCGATTATCCTAATTTCGACACTTGCATCGAAGAAAAATAACACTTTTTGGTTTCCCCAGTCGACTTCTTCCCCAATCGTCCCAGTTCCGAATATCTCGGCCGTCCCTGCAAATCTGAAGCCAAGAATTTCAAGAATTCATGGCGTCTTCATGTGTTAGCCAGGGCAGCAAACCTAGTTCGTAATAATCAGATCAAAAACTATTTCCAGACCTCCTCAACTTCACATTCTCCTCCTAGCGCGATTCGTTGAGGAACTTGAAGACCGCTAAAATAAGCAGTCATACCTTTCACAGTACAAATAAAACCGACAGCCAGTGTATTTTATTTAACAGCACCAATTTTCCAATCTGCCTGCAGCCTAGAAAAGTATCTTTCAACATTATCATTCCTCGGGTTCACCCCAAGTTCCACGGGGATTGTCTTGAACATCACTTTCATCTTCTTTAACGTGTATATTGTCGCCACCAGATTGTATGCTCCGATTGCTGCATGTGTGTACTAAAAACGGACCGTAAAAACTGGTTCGTAAAACATACTAAGGCCGAGATTTTATATATCCGCCGCCACGTTTCATCAGCTGGCCAAAGTATGATGCAAATGCATGGGAAAATAGTTGTAGAAGACGCGATGAGAGAAACAATGTAAAGCTTGTTCAGCGGGAGCATAATGTTCGTAACGCCTTCGGTTTGTCTCAACTCGAAGCGTTCGCTGAGTGAACGACTGTGATGACGTTGGCCTGCGGCAGTGGTTTGGAGTCTGCGAAAGCACTGAAAGAGCAGATACAAAGTAGAACATCAGAACCCAAAAAAAACGTTTAAGATGGGTGTGATGACCAAAAAAAGTGCCTAAAAGTCTTCGTCGCATACACTGCTTTCTACGTTGGCGGAGTAAAATCTAGAGTACTATCAAACCCAGAGGCATCGAACTGGCAGCTCGCGTGTTGGTGTAGTACCTTGAATTTGAATAAGAGCAATTTTGAGTGGTCATTTTGCAGTTCCATACAATGCCTTTAGAACTCGAATGACATAATGCTAATGTACAACGTTTACAACGTCTCCTTCAACTCCTTCAACAGTCTTGCGATAACATTTTGTCCCAAAAGGGTCAATAGAAATTATTACGACTTCGCTTAAAATTGGGCGGTGGGCTGTCTTTCAAGGCGTTTCACAAGACGCTAAAGAAGGTAGCGCGGTTAACTCTTCAGGTAGTGGCAGAGCTATTCACTACGAACCATATAGTAGCCCAAACCGACTTCCTTCTTAGAGCATGACGTAAAGTCGTGACCAAATTTATCTTCATGACCTGACTAGTGACTCCCGAAAAGTTAACCGAGTAGTTGCTGCTTTTTTTCAAGACCTTTGCGCCGCTGATAAATCTAAGGCCCTAAAAAGGGATGTCTATTCTTTGCGTTAAAAACCCGTACGGGAGCCAGCGAGCTTAGGCGCGGTATTCTGAAGTTAAGGTCGAGCAGACCCTTCATACTCGATGACAGTATTTTTTAAAATTTTATCCAATTTTTTAAGGACTATGCTCTCGGGAAATTTACCAGAACAGAGTATCACTCCTCCGAATTTGTTTGCATGAGAGATAGAAAAGATTCGGGCAGCGAGCAAAACGAAATCTAGAATATCCACTTACATCGGATGCATGTTTGGCCCGATAGAAATAATGATCGTAAGAACTTGTCAAACAGTCCAAATAGACTTTGCTTTCTTAAGTGTTGTGAAGTATTAGGTTGAGTCAAAATTATCCGGCGGTTTTATTGGCGCGTTTTTTGTAAGTTAAAATTTATGTTTTGTTAATGTTTTTTTTACAAAAATAATCTTCTCTGGTTGGTTAATAAAATGGCAGTTGAAACCCATACTCATATTTGCCACATTATGCTCTACCACTTCGAGAAAAGTTGGAAGTCAGCACGGTCATTCCGCGATCTCAACGAACTTTTCGGCGAAGGAACAAAAAATAGACACGATTTCCCAGTGGATGATTCCGCTTCTGTTCCACCACACATACCACGTAGCCTTCTTACAGTGGACGTCTTTTGGTACTCCTTTGGACGAAACACCTGCCGATTTTTTTCCTTCGCCGAAAAGTTCGTTGAGATCGCGAAATGACAGTGCCGACTTCCAACTTTTCTCGAAGTGGTAGAGCATAATGTGGCAAATATGAGTATGGGTTTCGACTGCCATTTTATTAACCAACCAGAGAAGATTATTTTTATAAAAAAAACATTAACAAAACATAAATTTTAACTTGCAAAAAACGCGCCAATAAAACCGCCGGATAATTTTGACTCAACCTAATACTTATGTTCCTCTCTGTGTCGGATATCACACCCATTTGGCTGCGTACTATCTAAGGTATAAAAACTTCAGTATAACAGAACATCTAGAAACCGGCTTCATGAAATCTTCTAAGCCTAAGTTCCCTGGTTTCTCTGTTGGTGGTGCCACTGCACATTCAGATGATAAGGCTTGTATTGTTGTTACTTATAGTGGGTATTATAGTTGTTGACTGTCAAGCCTTTAAAGGTTGTGGCAAAAAGAAAAGCAGTCAAAAATTTCAATAACTTAGTTGCCAACCTAATACATATAAGCACGACAATTAAAAGTGAAGTCTTGATTCTGAGCCCGATGACGTCCTGAGGCACAAGATGTTCTTCCAAGCTTCTTCGGTACTCACAAATCGAGACTTCACTTTTAATTGTCGGGCACTATGCATAAGTGAAATAAGCAAAAAGTTCAAAGAGTCAAATCGCACTTTTTGTGTCACCATACACCCTCTGAGCACCCTCCTAAATGAATGATGGTCGACGATCGCTTCAAAATTTGGTCTTCAGACAGACTCTTGACAATCCAAGACTTACAAAGTACCCGACGAGACCGCAATTGTAACAAAACAAGCAAGAGAGCAGAAGTTAAATCGGTCATTCCAAACCATAACTTACGAAATACCCGACGAAACCGCAATTGTAACACACGAAGAAAGTGACGAGAAAATAAGTCGGTGATTTTGAAATGGTCAGCGCTTTCAGTATCCTAATGTCAATTGTTTCCTCTGTGTCCAATCCAAGGAATATGTAGAGTTTCAACGACAGCTCGATGAAACATAGGGCGAACTGAAAGGCAAAAGCATGCAATTGAAGAGAATATGTACATTATGTATATTTTTTTTATTATTCTTACCGCAACCGAGAAGATTTGAGCCACAAAATTGTTCCTGGTGTGCTCATAGACATCTCTTTTGCGGTAGGCCAAGATTCGTTCAGCAATCAGAATAAAGAATTTGAAGTGAAGAAAGATCAGGCACATATGGTTTACTGTATGAATTCCGTAGATCAAAATGGCTTCCTTGTAATTGCTGTGGAGTAATGGCGCATCGTCAGTTGCTAAGTAGACGGTGAGAGGATGAAGAATGGGAGAAAAACAGATTATAAAATTAAGAAGGAGCTGGAATGGGAATGTGATGCAAAAATATGACTTTTAATTATAATTTTTTTATAATTTTTTGCCAAAAATGTCAGCTACACTTTTTTGGGATCTTTCTGCCAATAACACCGTCAACTCACCACAGATTTCCTCAAATTTTCGTGAAACATTTTGAACCTCCAAAATTGGATACCAAAGACAATATTGAAGAAGAAACTCAGAACTCCACAGACAAACTCGATAATTAAAAACAAATGCTCCAAAAACCAAGAGACGTGTTCAAAAACCATTGCAAGAAAATGCTTGTGTGAAGATGACATAAACTAATATCTATAGCAGATGATAGAAAACGCCTTAAAATAAATCCAAGTGTAGTTCTCGAATTTCTTTTCAATTGCCTGCGACCAAGAAATTGTCTCTTTCATTAAAAGACTACAAAGTTTTTTTCAATACATCTTACATACAATAAAAGTACTTTTATGGGGCTCCTACTTTTCGACGGGACATACCTCATATAATCCGAGAAATTGTGCTACAGTGAGGGACCGGATCCAGTGGCAAAAAACGTCCCACTTTGCATCCCGGAAGGGACCAAAACGTCTCCAAACCCTTCCCTTCTCTAAGTTAAAAAACTCCGTTTTGAAAAGCGCGCCCTTTCCTTCAAGGCGGGCTTTTCAAAGCGGAGTTTTTCAGCTTACAAGGGATCGGCAAATAGTTGCAACCTTTAATTTTAACGAAACATACATCATTTGAAAGAGCGTGAAAAGTTGTGTATAAGGAAGAAAAAATCAGCTGCCTAATTTATGTTTGGACAAAGTTATGGCCAAAAATACACATTTTATTAGGCTAATTTCATGCGCCACTTTTTAAGCTCTTGGAACCGCAACGGAGTTGTGTCCAGTTGGCCGAGTGATAGTGACGCCACTTCCGACGCAACAAGACCTGGTTTCGAACCTGGGCTCAGCACATTGTTTGCATTTCGTATCTCATATGCCACCATGGTGTGTAAATGTTTTTAAACAATTTGTGTTCTTTCGCAGACAAAATTCGTTTTTACGGGATTTTTCTGAAATTCTGGGTTTTTTTGAAACGACCACTAATTTTATGGTGATGAGAGTGGGGATGCCACTATCATATATGTAATTACAAGGGTGTCATCCCAGTAGCCTGACCTATTATAACTACTGGACGAGAATTAAATTTACAAGGACCTGTAAATATACATTTTTTCGAAAGAATACGAGGAGAAAATTGTATAGTCGGGCAAAAGACTATAGCTGACGCAATGGACCAGCCGTTGGTAGGGCTAGGACATAAGAAATTTTTAATTTTGAGATTTTATTTTGTGAACGACCATGACGATCATAATATGATCATAATAATAACATAAATTAAATCGTCAAATCTCGCCTATTCAAAAGCTTGGTGGTGGTGGTGGGGATCCACTGAATCCTGGAGGAGGAGAGGGAGGGGATCCAGAAGGAGGTGGCCCAGGAGGTCCACGGTGTTCAACACTTCTTACTGCCCGTTGAACAAATGGTGGTGGAGGTGGTGGTGGGGATCCACTGAATCCTGGAGGAGGAGAGGGAGGGGATCCAGAAGGAGGAGGTGGTGGTTGGTGACCGTTCACGCTTCTTGGCTTACGATGTTCATGATGAGGTGGTGGTGGGGATCCACTGAATCCTGGAGGAGGAGAAGGAGGGGATCCAGAGGGAGGGGGCCCACGGTTTTCAACACTTCTGACTGCCCGGTGGCCAAATGGTGGAGGTGGTGGTGGTGGGGATCCACTGAATCCTGGAGGAGGAGAGGGAGGGGATCCAGAAGGAGGTGGCCCAGGAGGTCCACGGTGTTCAACACTTCTTACTGCCCGTTGAACAAATGGTGGTGGAGGTGGTGGTGGAGATCCACTGAAGCCTGGAGGAGGAGAAGGAGGGGATCCAGAAGGAGGTGGCCCAGGAGGTCCTTGGTGTTCAACACTTCTTACTGCCCGTTGAACAAATGGTGGTGGAGGTGGTGGTGGTGACCCACTGAATCCTGGAGGAGGAGAAGGAGGGGAGCCAGAAGGCGGAGGTGGTGGGGGTGGATGACCGTTTACGCTTCTTTGCTTTCGATGCCCATGATGAGGCGGCGGCGAGCCAGTAAAGCCTGGGGGAGGAGAAGGAGGGGATCCAGAAGGAGGAGGCCCATGATGATGTCCTTCCGCAACTGCAAAATGTCAGATGTCAAAAACCTAAGGTCTCCAAAAACACTTACAACACAACACCGACAGAAGGCAGAGTCCAACGACGGAGGTCGATCTCATTGTAGTTGATTGGTGGCAATACTCACCGCGGCGTTTTATATACCATTCCTATTGTTGAGACATACCTCTTTCATCAAATTAAAACTGTTAGCTTAGCTTGGTTTCAAGAAAATCGTAGTCAAAAACACTGGCCTATGAACTGTCTGTTTGATCAGCATTGAGTAAAAAATTGATTCACGTGAACCACGGGAAACGCCTCTGCTCCAATACGGGTAATGATCACAAAGCAGAGCTTTGTCTATTTTTGCTAGGCTTCAATAAATGTGAGCTGTACTGAGAATGTCTTATCAGCGTCCAGGTTATGAGTGGGTTGCATTAAAAACATGAAATTTCGATTTATTCTACAGGGTCTTTCAAGAAACGTGAAGGAAAGTAGGAGGCTATAACTTTCGGCGGAGGCGGTGCGGAGACTTGGTTTTTGGAATATGTATTTTTAAGCGACATTATTTTTTGCCTACGAAATAAATAACAAGACTTTTTAGTGCAAAGTTATGGTTGAGGGGCCGCTGCAATAAGCTGGCATACGTTTTATAAAACAAATACAATCGACAGCCGTAGAGTATTTATTTAACAGCACCAATTTTCCAATCCGTCTGCAGCCTAGAAAAGTATCTTTCAACATTATCATTCCTCGGGTTCACCCCAATTTCTACTGGAATTGTTTTGAACATCACTTTCATCTTCTTTAGCGTGTATATTGTTGCCACCAGATTGTATGCCCCAATAGCTGCGTACGTGTACTAAAAACGGGCGGTAAAAATGGTTCTTAAAACATACCAAAGTTGAGGTTTTATATATTCGCTGCCATGTCTCGTCAGCTGGCCAAAATATGACACGAATGCACGGGAAAAGTGCCGGAGAAGACGCGATTAGAGATACAATGTAAAGCTTGTTCAGCGAGAGCATTATGTTCGTAACGACTTCAGTTTGTCTCAACTCGAAGCGTTCGCTGAGCGAACGACTGTGATGACGTTGGCCTACAGCCGTGATTTGGAGCCTGCGAAAGCACTGAAATGGCAGATACAAGGATGAAGAATTGCGGGAAAATCAGGCTACAATATTTTTATGCGACGTTCGTCATTTAGCTCGTACTTCAGAAACCAATACGTCACCTGTCGTCTAAAAAAAACGAGCCATCTAAGGACAATCGCACAATAGGCAATATTTTTTGGCAATTTATTCTCTATTACGGCAAATTGAAGTTGTTATAGTAAAAAAATTGTAGTATGAAAGTTGAAATAATCGTTAAGGGGCATTTTTTGTCTTTGTACAAGTCTAAGTGGGTTTATTTTTATAGTTTTTAAGTTTTTTTGGAGTTCTTAACGTTGATACAAACTTTTGCTTAGAATGCACTTCCGATTTTTTGACGGTCGAAAAAATCGCGATCGCTTCGACAGGGAAGTTTGAAACACTCTGGGCCTTCGATGTTGGTGGAGAAAATGATTTTCATAGCCAAAAAACCGCCCTTCTTTCTCTTGCAAAAAAATTTTTTGGATATCTTGACTGAGCGCCAAGAAATCGACAAAAACTTTCCGCGGAATTTCGTGAAACACCCTGTAGAATAAATTCCTGAAAAGTTCAATAAAAAATCGCACTCTTAATGTCACCATAAACTCTCTGAGCACGCTCAAAAAATGAATGATGGTCGACGATCGCTTCAAACTTTGGCCTTGGTAAAGGCTCTTGACAGTTCAGGACTTACAAAGTACCCGACGAGACCGCAATTGTAACAAAACAAGCAAGAGACGAGAAGGTAGATCGGTGATCCTGAAATAGTCAGCACCTTCAGTAAGCTAATGTCAATTCTCTCCTCTGTGTCCAATACAAGGAATGTGTAGAGTTTCAACGACAATTCAATGAGGCATAGGGCGAACTGAAAGGCAGAAAGCATGCAATTGAAGAGAATATGTATAACATGTATATTTTTTTATTATACTTACCGCAGCCGAAAATATTTGAGGCACGTAATTGTTCCTGGTGTGCTCATAGACATCTCTTTTACGGTAGGCCAAGATTCGCTCAGCAATAAGAATAAAGAATTTTAAGTGGAGAAAAATAAGGCACATATGGCCTACTGCATCCATTCCGTAAATTAAAATAGCTTCTGTGTAATTGCTATGGAGTAATGGCGCATCATCACTTGCCAGGTAGACGGTAAGAGGATGAAGAATGGGAGAAAAACAGATGATAAAGTTAAGAAGGAGCTGAAATAAGTTTTACGAGGCAGAAATATAATATGAATTCAATATATGCCAATAATGTCAGCTCTATTTTTTTGGGATGTTTCTGCCACTAAAACACCTTCGACTCACCACAGATTTCCTCAAATTCTCGTGGAACATTCTGAATCTCCAAAACTGGACACCAAAGACGATATTGAAGAAGAAACTCAAAACCCCACAGCCAAACTCGGTAACCAGAAACAAATGCTCCAACCAAAAACATAATTCTTCAAGCATAATCGCATAAAAATATCTTTTTTTTCAGCTAGCAGATACTCATTTAGACTAGGAGTTTAATACAGGTAATTTTGATATTTATTTCCAATTGCTTATGCACGAAAAAGCCCGTTTTTCAGGGAAAGGCTACAATTTTTTCAACATATCTTGAGAAGCTGTGGGTATCAAGTTTTTAAACCCACTACGAGATTTGGGCGCTATTGTTTCAAATTGTCGCTTCCTTGTGCCGTGACATTCGCCTTTTTAACATTGTAAAGCAATGCAAGATTTTTTATCTCATCTCACTCTTTGCGAATGGCGGATTCATCATCGCGATTATGAAGTGGTCCGGTACACACGGTCTATATCAGCCTGTCGGGAAAATAATGAGCGCAATGCTGCACCAAAAATACCATAGCCACCGAAAACATGCAGCAAAATTAAGTTGCTTTTCACTGCAGTGCATCTTCCGCGAATCGCGCAATAACGAGATGGGCGGAGGCAATAGCGCGATTGGCGGAGCAACATTGGGCTCATTATGTTCCCGAAAGACTGATAACACGGTAGAGAAAGTCCTGGGAATTTTCAACAATGCCGATTTGGCCCCTCGCACGTCAAACTGAGGTAAGCTAACGATAAGACAGCCCGTTGAATGGACCGGCAATTTGTAAAGAAAAAACGCGATAAAACGTTTTGTCGAGAAAGAAATGGGGAGTTTTTGGGGCGAGAGAGTACGTTTTTTCTCTGTCTTCTCTGTGAAATCAAAACGAATTGTGAAAAACTGATAGCGAAGGGTCTTTTCCGGTCACAAACTTTCAAGACTTCTGGTGCTGAGCATATTGAAAAAAATGCATCTCTTTTGTCTGTGCAACCGAATCCAATAGTTTAACACGCATTAAGTTAATGATTGTTTTTCGTCACGGTAGACCATTGATTCTCGAGTTGAGCAAAGTATTTATCAGTCTCATCGTTTGCCGTCAGCGGACGAATCTTCTTCGGACCTGGCCGTTTCATAGCTCTCATGCTGCGAAATGTGTAGACCGTTGCGACCAGGTTATACATCCCGACGCACGCATAACAATACTACAAATTACCAGTTCAATTACGTTAAAAGCCCTTACCAGCACGGACACCTCGTATATCCTCCACCATTCCGCGTCCGCTGCGCCGAACGTAAGTTTCGCGCAGAGGCAAGCCGGAACAAGCTGAGCAAAGAGTGTGGCCATGTAGCAAAAGTTTAGGGGAAGCATTACTTTTGTGACCATCTCGGTCTGGCGCAATTCGAAGCGTTCGCTGAGGGAAAAACTGTTATGTCGTTGGGTGTTTGCGTTGCGTTTTAGACGCCGGAGGCACTAAAAAGATTTGGCATGAAAAGTTTCATATCTGTTTCTATCGTATAGAGTTTCTAAAAAAATAATTTTGTTCGGCACCAAACTAGTGAAGTTATGGCCAAAAAGTGTTTTTTTGGAACAATTCCCAAGGTCAAATTCAAGCCGGATGTTACAGTGTGATTTTGCAAATAAGGGCCTTTGCATCAAAAGCTTATAGCCAAAAAAGTTTTTTTTGGATGATTTTTCCTACGTTCAATGCCCATAACTTACAACATAGCCGACATATGCACACACATGCGCCAACACAAAGCTAAACAAAAAATAGGCGGGTGAACCAGCGACTGTTAAGGCTTTATATAATCGCATATCTATCACATCTTCGGTGTCAAACTCAAGATACAATGCAAGCTTTACACACATTTCCAACAAACAAGCGACCAGCTAAAAAGGGTGGGGATAATATTCAAAATTTGTCCTTATTTTATACATGTCTTATACAAAGAATTTGGAACAAAATGTAAGCAAACAAGTCTCAGAAAACGGCAGAAAACCTTCGCAAAACCAACCGCAACTCCAAAGATTTTATAGACATATCGGTTCCTGCTGTTCTCATAAACCCGCCGATTCCGATAAGCCAGCACCCGTTCAGCAAGTAGAATAAAAAATTTTGTGTGCAAAAATAGTAACGATAAATGGTTGAAGAAATGAATTGTGTATACAATTGCTGCTTCTCTGTAGTTTCCATGGAGGAGTGGAGTATTGTCGTTGGAAGTATATATTGCAAGTGGATGCAAAATTGGAGAGAAGCTGATGACGAAATTGAGGAGGAGCTGCAAGCAATTTTCATAAAAGCATGGTAAGAAATGTCATTAAATCGGCACGTTTTTAAAAATTCCATCGCGGCCCAAACCTTAGAGATGTCGGAGTGAATTGACGAGACCTATACCATCCGAAACATTGCAGAATGAAATTTCAAACCCGAAAGTTTCGCCTGTTTTGCAATCAAACTACGCCCGTACCAGGCCAAACACATTTATACATATTACACTAGGCACCAATAAAAAATAAAGTGAATTAGAGATGTCGGAGTGAATTGACGGGACCTATACCATCCGAAACATTACAGAATGAAATTTCAAACCCGAAAGTTTCGCCTGTTTTGCAATCAAACTACGCCCGTACCAGGCCAAACACATTTATATTATACAAGGCACCAATAAAAAATAAAGTGAATTAGAGATGTCGGAGTGAATTGACGGGACCTATACCATCCGAAACATTACAGAATGAAATTTCAAACCCGAAAGTTTCGCCTGTTTTGGAGCCAAATTACGCCCGTACCAGGCCAAACACTTTTATATTACACTAGGCACCAATAAAAAATAAAGTGAATTAGAGATGTCGGAGTGAATTGACGGGACCTATACCATCCGAAACATTACAGAATGAAATTTCAAACCCGAAAGTTTCGCCTGTTTTGGAGCCAAATTACGCCCGTACCAGGCCAAACACTTTTATATTACACTAGGCACCAATAAAAAATAAAGTGAATTAGAGATGTCGGAGTGAATTGACGGGACCTATACCATCCGAAACATTACAGAATGAAATTTCAAAACCGAAAGTTTCGCCTGTTTTGCAGTCAAACTACGCCCGTACCAGGCCAAACACTTTTATATTACACTAGGCACCAATAAAAAATAAAGTGAATTAGAGATGTCGGAGTGAATTGACGGGACCTATACCATCCGAAACATTACAGAATGAAATTTCAAACCCGAAAGTTTCGCCTGTTTTGCAGTCAAACTACGCCCGTACCAGGCCAAACACTTTTATATTACACTAGGCACCAATAAAAAATAAAGTGAATTAGAGATGTCGGAGTGAATTGACGGGACCTATACCATCCGAAACATTACAGAATGAAATTTCAAACCCGAAAGTTTCGCCTGTTTTGCAGTCAAACTACGCCCGTACCAGGCCAAACACTTTTATATTATACTAGGCACCAATAAAACATAAAGTGAATTAGAGATGTCGGAGTGAATTGACGGGACCTGTACCATCCGAAACACTACAGAATGAAATTTCAAACCCGAAAGTTTTGCCTGTTTTGCAGTCAAACTACGCCCGTACCAGGCCAAACACTTTTATATTATACTAGGCACCAACAAAACATAAAGTGAATTAGAGATGTCGGAGTGAATTGACGGGACCTGTACCATCCGAAACACTACAGAATGAAATTTCAAACCCGAAAGTTTTGCCTGTTTTGCAGTCAAACTACGCCCGTACCAGGCCAAACACATTTATATTACACTAGGCACCAATAAAAAATAAAGTGAATTAGAGATGTCGGAGTGAATTGACGGGACCTATACCATCCGAAACATTACAGAATGAAATTTCAAACCCGAAAGTTTCGCCTGTTTTGCAATCAAACTACGCCCGCACCAGGCCAAACACATTTATATTATACAAGGCACCAATAAAAAATAAAGTGAATTAGAGCTGTCGGAGTGAATTGACGGGACCTATACCATCCGAAACATTACAGAATGAAATTTCAAACCCGAAAGTTTCGCCTGTTTTGGAGCCAAATTACGCCCGTACCAGGCCAAACACTTTTATATTACACTAGGCACCAATAAAAAATAAAGTGAATTAGAGATGTCGGAGTGAATTGACGGGACCTATACCATCCGAAACATTACAGAATGAAATTTCAAAACCGAAAGTTTCGCCTGTTTTGCAGTCAAACTACGCCCGTACCAGGCCAAACACATTTATATTACACTAGGCACCAATAAAAAATAAAGTGAATTAGAGATGTCGGAGTGAATTGACGGGACCTATACCATCCGAAACATTACAGAATGAAATTTCAAACCCGAAAGTTTCGCCTGTTTTGCAATCAAACTACGCCCGCACCAGGCCAAACACATTTATATTATACAAGGCACCAATAAAAAATAAAGTGAATTAGAGATGTCGGAGTGAATTGACGGGACCTATACCATCCGAAACATTACAGAATGAAATTTCAAACCCGAAAGTTTCGCCTGTTTTGCAGTCAAACTACGCCCGTACCAGGCCAAACACTTTTATATTATACTAGGCACCAATAAAAAATAAAGTGAATTAGAGATGTCGGAGTGAATTGACGGGACCTGTACCATCCGAAACATTACAGAATGAAATTTCAAACCCGAAAGTTTCGCCTGTTTTGCGGTCAAACTACGCCCGTACCAGGCCAAACACATTTATATTATACTAGACACCAGTAAAAAATAAAGTGAATTAGAGATGTCGGAGTGAATTGACGGGACCTGTACCATCCGAAACATTACAGAATGAAATTTCAAACCCGAAAGTTTCGCCTGTTTTGCGGTCAAACTACGCCCGTACCAGGCCAAACACATTTATATTATACTAGACACCAGTAAAAAATAAAGTGAATTAGAGATGTCGGAGTGAATTGACGGGACCTATACCATCCGAAACATTACAGAGTGAAATTTCGAATTCGAAAGTTTCGCCTGTTTTGCAATCAAACTACGCCCGTACCAGGCCAAACACTTTTATATTATACTAGACACCAGTAAAAAATAAAGTGAATTAGAGATGTCGGAGTGAATTGACGGGACCTATACCGTCCGAAAGATTACAGAATGAAATTTCGAATTCGAAAGTTTCGCCTGTTTTGCAATCAAACTACGCCCGTACCAGGCCAAACACTTTTATATTATACTAGACACCAGTAAAAAATAAAGTGAATTAGAGATGTCGGAGTGAATTGACGGGACCTATACCATCCGAAACATTACAGAATGAAATTTCAAACCCGAAAGTTTCGCCTGTTTTGCAGTCAAACTACGCCCGTACCAGGCCAAACACATTTATATTATACTAGGCACCAATACAAAATAAAGTGAATTAGAGATGTCGGGGTGAAAAAGGCCAATGCCATTGAAAAGAGCACCGACTGCTTACACTTTTTTCTTTTCTCTGTCTAAAGCGTCCATCTTAACCTCTTTGGAAACACTTACAATACTTTTCCTGAGGTTCTCATGGAACTGTCTAAACTTCCAAAATCTGACTCCATACACAACATTAAAGAAGAAACTGAAAATTCCACAAGTAAATTCAATCAAGGGTAGAAGTTGTCGCAGGAATTTGTAGGTTTCTTCA
Organism: Bursaphelenchus xylophilus; assembly: GCA_904066235.2. Lineage (NCBI taxonomy): Eukaryota > Metazoa > Nematoda > Chromadorea > Rhabditida > Aphelenchoididae > Bursaphelenchus > Bursaphelenchus xylophilus. The sequence goes on from CAJFCV020000004.1 coordinate 9,971,268, forward strand.
GCTTCCATTCCAATTGCAACTTTTAGAATATCGCCAAAAAAATCCACTCAACGTATTTGTTTCCTAAAATCTCCGCTAGTGATGACGCGTCTTACAAAAAATGTAGCTCATCGAATAAATAATGCCTTTTTGGCCACAATGATTGGAAAGTTGACGTAGAATAAAAACTTTACGTCGAGAAACGAGGAAAAGTGTGTTGTAGTGATGCAGGCGATGGCCAAATTGCTCGTGTAATAATAGATGTAAAAAGGAGATGAGTAAAGAAGGTTAAATTGGGAAATTAAGGTCATCAATAAAAGTCTTGTAATTACAGAGGGACATCTTTAGGCATTTGACGATGAGGTGAAGAGTGCACAAGTTTTTGCAAACTTTTGATAAAGAAACAAAAAAGAGCTGACGTGCTGAAATTGATTGGTAACTAGCGTTAACGCTTATAGTCGCACTAAACTCTACTTCCTTTCGAAAAAGATCATAAATGACGCCCTACACCTATGATATTTTTATTACGTATTGCTCGGCATGAACAACAAATGTACAGGGTCATTCAAGACACGTGAAGGGAAGTAGGAGGCTATAACTTTCGGCGGAGGCGGCGAACGTCAAAAAAATTGATGCATTTTCTGAACATGGTTCGCGCTAGGCTAAAAATAATGCAAATTTCAAGGCCGAATATCAAAAGACTGTCCCATCAAGCGGGTCGAGACCGTTGTAGATGCTCGAAGAACAGTTTAAGGATTTTTTTGACGTAGAGCCTATACCTCCATGCAGCGCTCTTTGACTCCGGTATTAAGGCTTTTTCATGCCTAATCTCGCTTATACGCGCGGGGTATTACTAGGACATTGTACATGCTCATTATTGGTCAATTTACTACCTGAAATTTTGATGACTTTAATCAACCAGAGACAACAAGGCTCCGCAAAACTTCAAACTTCAGGTCAAGCTCGCAAACTTCAAATTCAACAATCTCTTGCTTGAAGTGCATGGTAAAGTTAAGCAAATTGTTGCCATGAAATGTAATCCTTTACACGATAAATAACTGTAAACCATCAGTGTTTTTTTACTTTTATTTTTTTCGAAAAAGCATTTTCAAGAACCTCTATTTACATATACGTAGCCGGAGCTATTGCCGTCGAGTTTTGAGCAGTCTATTGAAAGGAGTGATCGATACAACGGTGGTATGCTGTTCGCGGACACCCCGTAAAGTCCAGCGAGGATTGGGATGTTCTCTTCGCAGTAGTTGTGGAACTGTAAAAATTCAAAAGTTATGCCTTTTTTCTATTGAAAATGGAGGTAGAAAACAAACACTTTTGGCCGTATCTTTGTCAGTTTTGTAAGGAAAGAATTGGTCTTTTATGGAAGCATTACCATCTACAATAGAAACAGGCATGAAACTTTTCTTGACCATATTTGAAAGTGGCAAATTTTTTTCAACCTTTGATCTTACAGTGTAAAAATCTCGGTCGTTTCTATACAAAGCACCCCCAATATCTTGTGTATAAAAGTTCGAAAAGAACTTACCCAATACTCGGGGTAGAACGTCTCCACGTCCACGATGGAGACATTGGCGCGTTCGCGGAGAATGCCGGTAAAGAAGACGTCTTCCAAAAAGATGTCTTCAGATGTGTGTGTCACATTCAGAATGGCTTGTACGGCCGGCGTTGTCAGAATGTAAATTGCACCATTTGTGTATTTCGGATACTTTTCTTTGTCGTATTTGGATGTGGGCAAATACCTAAAACAAAATTTTGAATGGAGAAGTTCAGGAGTGAAAATTGCAAGGAAAACTTTGGAAATAATAGCGTTGGTAAATGGCGAAGCATATAAGTGTAACTTGAGGTTACGAAAGGCCAGAAAAACTGTAATTTTTTGACGGGTTTTAGACAGTTGCGTATCCATGTTTACAGACACAAACATTATGGCTTTCTGTGAGACAATTGAAGGGTATAATTATACCAGGAGAACAATAGTTTTCAGACAAAAAAGGCAATTGAAAAAGGATTAGGAAGTGGCTCAAAAGCGTCGCACGAAACTTTTAAAAATTAGACTACCGGAAAATAATGATGATTCATTTTCTCGACGGCGGTATACATGGAAAAGGTTCGAAATGCATTGTGCGAAAGTGGTAAAATGTCAATGTACTTTTTGAGAATACCCATAGATAACATACGGACATATCTATCATAGGTCAAAGTCGTAACATACGTACATACGTGGCCAATTTTGCCCCAAAAAAGGGAAGTGCGATCTTGCTAAACACGCATATAAATTTTTGAAGGAATCACTTTGTCATTCCATAAGTTTTAAAAAGCAAAAAACGCACTGTTTCATTTCTAACTCGGAATGCGCTTTGTTTGCTTTTATGCAAAAACACACAATTTGAATCACAAGACAGAGAACGTTCTTTTTGAGTGAGAAGAAGAGCAGAACAGTGCAGATTTGAGACCAAAGATGTATGATAAAAACTTTGTCACTACTAAATACAAAGCATCAAACCCCTACCATTTATCATCCTTATTCCGGATGACCGTCGAATTGCTCAGAACTTTGCCCCAAACCATCTTCGGGTCCACTTTGGCATCAGCGGAAAACCATTCGTCCAACTGTTTGCTCATTCGTTTCAAATCGATGACGGTGTCGTCATCGGCTTTGATCAAATATTGGGCCGACGGACAGAACCGTTGTTGCCATTGCATGAGGACGCCAGTCTTCAAGAACAAATTGTGATACGTATCGGGCAAATCGTAGATGACCAAGTCGTTGAATTCGTCCTGCTCCTCCTTCAGCATTCGCTGGAATTTGCGGAGACGAGCGGGCGACTCGTGTTGTGGGAGGCCGATTACGAACTTGTAATAGAAGCCCGGAGGGATGTTCTAGAAAGTTGAAAAAGTTAGGACAAAACATTTTTGAGGATGAAAAGATTAAAGTAGACTTATACTCCATTTTCGAAAAATCTGCATAACTCGCCTAAGGACAGAGACATGAAAAACAATTTTATGGGGCACATTCTACCTGTCATGACTAGTACACATGCCAATTTTCAAGGTGATTGCGTTATATTCGCTTGAGATATGGGTGGTCAGAAATTTATGTCCGGCAGTATAGTTTTCATACAACAACTTGCTTTTAGAGACACTTTTTTATCGCTTTCTTGCACCACAGATCCCTCTCCCCAACAACTTCAATAAAACCCTTGAACCAACCTCTTTTTTCAGCCAAGTATCTCGCATCGCCAGCCGCGCATCCAGCCCGCCAAACGAGGCTCTAGAAGGAATCAACACAACTACTTTGGCATCGTCGCAATAACCCGCGGGCGGCGAATTCACAGCATAGTCGAAGCGGTTGCTCTTGAATTGTAATCGAAAGTGCGCGTCCGTCCGCCACACCCTCAGGCGTTGCTGTGGGACCACGTAGAAGATCAGATAAACCACTGAAATTTTGCAACAGTATACTTTGAAAAAGCGATCATTTCCTCGCAAGAGGAGAATATCAGTTTGTCGGGAAAATAATGAGAACACTGTCGCTGAAGTGGAAAGAAATTTGATTTTCTCCGCGACACAATCCATTCTATTATACGATGCGATTTTCGATACGTCAGATTGCACATTATTTTCCCGACAAACTGAGAACGATTGCAATTTTTTGTTGGTGGTGTGGGTTCGTTGGGGTTAAAATTTTTTGTTTCTATTTTCAAAGCTTCATAAATAAAGCCTATTCAAACAAAAACGTAACTTTTAGAGATATCAAGCATAACTGTGACGCAAAATAAAGATTTTTTTTCGAGACTTCGAAATTAACGTGTTAGTTTGTGGAGAAAGTAATGAGGCGAATATAGAATCGCCAAGGGAAGTGTTCGAAATGCGATGCTCGTATTTTCTTGAAACTTTGCACACACGTTGGTCATAGGTCGCATATCAAGTGGGGAGAGTTTCAGCTCGTGCTTTGCAGAGACAGCCGAGGTATTCGTCAATATTTGTGGCCAAGTGGTAAGCAAAATACAGGGAACGTTCATAGAGAAAAAGCATTTTTTGCCAGATCTTTGCCAGTTTCTTGAAGAAAAAATTGATTTTTTTTTGTGCAAACATCACTCTCTATGGTAAAAATCGGCATAAAACCTTTCATATTTGAAATTTGCCAAAAATTGCTTACCAACTTTTGGCCTTAAAATCTCGATCGTGGCGTGGAGAAAAGTAACTTTTGTAAGCACTACTCTTTAGAGTGGGAAAGAGCTTAAACTTTTCATGCCAAGATATACAAAAATTATCACATTTTTACCGATTTTCAATGTAAAAATCTCGGTCGTTTCTGCAAAGCGCGACCTAGAATTCTCGCATATATCTTTTTTCAAATTATTCTATGTTTGCGCCAAGTTTCATCAAAATTTGAGCGTCGCAATTGGAATATTTCTTTTTTTTTTGTTTTCCCCTGTAAACCTTGTCAAGTTGAGCTGTTCCTCCGAAAACAAAAAAAACCCAAACCTACATGAAAAAATTAGAAGCATATGCGTCGTAATCATCAGCATCCGATGCGCCGCATACTGCGCTTTGAAGTGGACAACCGGAAGCATCGTTGTGCCCGATAATAAGTCGTCTAATTGGTAGCAACGACTATTTGAATAAGCGGCCGCTTCGGCGCGCACAACCACGTAGGTGTATGGAGCCTCAAAATTTTAATTTGATTGCGATGAGCGGCTGGGCAAACACGCGAAGAACATGAATTGAGAAGACCCGTGTTTGGCGACTGTGCCTTCCGCTGATTGCGTTCGTGCAGTGCTATGGCTTGTGACAAGAGACAGAAAAACACACGGTTTATCAAGGCCCGCGATAAGGATGACAAAAACATATGCAGTGATGTGACCGGAAGCGAACGTTGAGTTCGAAAATTGGGCGTTGGCCTTGAATTTTTGGTCTTGTGCAAAACTTGGCACAATGTTAAGGCCAAATTCCAATTGTTACACACCGATTTGAAAAAAATCAACGTTATCAGATTGCGAAGTTGCAAACGACTATTTTAAAAAAAATGAATAAAGGGTCGACCAGAAAGTTCGTTCGTTTTTTGGATTACTGTAACATGGTCATTTTGTGATGAAAAAGAATGCAAAAATTTGGCATTTCATATTTTTACTCAAAAAACTAGCAAAATTGTAGCGCCACCGCCCAATACATATTTCTGATGGACCGTCTTTTATTTAGTATTTACAGGAGAGGTATCCCAAGTGCGACGCTCAGATTTTGATGAAACTTGGCACAAATTTATAATAATTTTTTCTAACATATATGCAAGAATCCAAGCCCGCGTTGTGCAGAAACAACCGAGATTTTTAGATCGAAAGTCGGCAAAAAATTAGGACTTTTTGCCGAATTTCGGCACGAAAAGTTTCGTGCCTATTTCAACTGTAAAGGATAACGTTTCTACAAAAAAAATAATTTTTTCCGCACAAAACTAGCAAAATTATGGCAAAAAAACGTTTTTCTCTCTGCCCACTCTCCGCGTTTAGCGTACTCTCTCGGCGGCAAAGACCGGTGAATATCTCGGCTGCGCCTTGAATGCGCGAGCTAAAATTTTGAGAGATTGATATTTAGTCTTTGCCCGAAGTGTGTGAAAAATTTAAGGAAAGCCCCAACGTCGCACATGGTACTTTCTTTGTTAGTGAAATGCACGTGGATCCAGCGCATATCCTGAACCATTTCGACGTTTGATCCACACACAATCGAATGACCAAAAAATTTTAGATGCCCAAATTCTTTTTGAGGAATTTTTAATGAAGCAAATTGATCATTTAAAATAAAGAAAATTTTAGAACGTTATTTTTTCACCGCAAGTCAAGGTTTTGTCCCCGTTAGCCAAGATAAAAACAACAGTTTTTTCTTCAAAATTCTATTTGTGACGACACTGTTACTACTCTGGATTGACGTAGAATGCAATTAGTGCAGAAAGGACAACGAAGAAAATCCTCTCTTGTTCAACGTAGGTATTGGTCTCATGATCTGGGTCTGAAGCGAAAAGAGTCAGTTGAGGATAAATCATAAATTGATGAAAATTTCCCGCTTTTTAAGTATTATTTCACCGAATTTGTTTTTTTTCCAGCTTTTCAAACTTACCAACGAGACCTGCTTGAATTAGAAATTGCCGGGCTACTGTAATTTTTTAAATACAGTAGCATAAACACAGCTCCAATCTTTTTGTTATCAGGTCTGAAGCGCAGGACTGATATTTGTTCCAAATCAAATTTATCAGAGAAATCAGAGACCCCAGTATCTCCATGACGTATGGAGATACTGGGGTATATCATACGTATAATACCGGAAAAGATGTATATTTCGCATTTTTTGTAACATTATAAAAATTAGATTTTTTACGGTTTATCCTATAAATTGACATGTCAGATAAGACTTGTACATATAAATAATATAGAACGCTTATATTTATATGCAACCATACTAGAGAGTTATGCGTTTTATTTCACTCAGCAACTAATCCGCTTTTGATTTTAAACCCATTCTGAATGCTCGTACGACAAGTCCGATAACAAAAATTACACTCAACAACACTACTAAAACCACCGTGAAAGCAAATGCAAATACGTCAATGTTATAAAACTGCACAGCGCTGAGATGCCTGCCACTGATGTCCAAGTGTTTTTGCACGTCGAAGCGAGCTGCAAACTCGGCGGACTCGACGATTCGTCTCTCCGGACTGCCCGGCTTATTCTTGATGATCTCGCTCAACTCCACAGCGCGTCTTTTGAACTCTTGGTTGTCGATGAGCTCTTTGAGTGTGTCGACGATCGCCTGCTTGTCCAGCAATTGCTCCTTCTTCAACACCTTCGACGTGCCCTTCGCTTCGACCATGGCCGCATTTCGCATTTGGTCCCCGAACAGGGGAATGCTGATGGTCGGGATGCCGGCATATGTTGTCTCAGTAATTGAGTTCATACCGCCATGCGTGATGAAGGCCAGACACCTGGGATGCGCCAGGATCTCTCTTTGCGGCAACCATTTTTCGGTGTGCACGTTGGAATAGCCTTTCGCAACGTTGTCCTCATCCTTCTCGTATTTCCAGATGAATTGCACATCCGGGAATTGCGCGAACGCCTCCAGGATAGCTTGCTTCATCTTCGGCGGCATCAGTTTGCTCTCCGCCACCGAGCCGAATGACATGTAGACCACGCCCTTCTCGGCTTTATCGAAGATCTTTTGGTATTTCTGGTCCAACTTGTTGGTCTTCGCCATCGCCTTCTTCATCCCGTAGCCCGCAATGTTGATGTATTTGTGGGAAATGGGGCGCGGAAAGTCGACAAATTCGTCAACGTTTACCCAAATAAATGAGCTTTGAGCAATAAGTTCCTGAAAGTGGAAATATTTTGAGCGATGATTACATAATTTTGAGCTGTAATTACATAATTTTGAGCGGTGAAAACACGGCATTCTTAAGTCTAAACTTACCTCAAAAGTCACGTCTTTGTCGAACTTTTTGAAGGCTTCGGCGGTAGTTCCTTGGAAAGTGGGGAAGATTTTGTATTTCCCAAAGAAATACCCGAACTGATCCTTCAGCCTGATCATGAAAGTTCGCTCCGTTGTGGCGTCGAAGAGCCCAGGAACAATACTAACACTGGGTGGAACGCCCAACACCCCCATGAAGAAAGGATCCGCTGCCCCGCCGAACACAGTGATCCAGCGTTTCACTCCAATAAACTTGAAGAGCCCCAAGCCGCAAACATCGAACCATTCGCCCACTCCGAGGTCGAATTTTTCGTCCCGGAGTTGAGTCAGTATGTCGTCTTTGTCGTAGAGGTTTATGCAGGCGTCTCGAAAAAACTCCCCTAGTGCTCCAAGCATCTGAAATCGTAAGAGAGTTGTGTTGGGAGCAACCAAACCATTGCAGGGGGACGTAAATTCATCCTGCATGAAATAAAGCGCAGTTTTTCGTGTATTGGTTTTTCGGGCCGACAAATGTTCGGGTAAACAAAAAATAGATCTAGACGAGGGGTAGGGCAAAAAAAAAATGTAAAGGGTGCCTACGATGCCTGACATAGCTATTGTATGCTAGGCGAAGGCTCGGCAGAGACTTGGCGAAGGCTTGACCACTTTTCCAATCTTATTGTTAGCTTTTGATAACCTTAACTTTCTTGACCCTGAGCAATTGCAGCATAGAAATGACCAAAACTTCCATCAAGAAAACGAAGACAATTAACTTTTATATAGATATTATTAATGTGGGTACATTTAAGATACATCCAATTAATTGATAAAACTATCCTAGGACTTTTAAAAGCGACCTTAATATTTCTATTAACTAAGCCCTCTCCTAGACTCCATGCATGCAGCGATCAATCGAGTCAAGCCAAAAGACGTAGCGCCGAAAAAATCTCAAATTCAAAGCACTTACACCTGGGTCCATATCATCTTTCCAGATGTTATGCATAGCCCCCAAATTGTCCATCTTCTGCGGGACCTCCACTTCAATTACTCGAACCTTTTTGTTGCTGGATCCGGTGAAATTGAACTCAGAATTCATTTGTGTTTGCAACACCACCTGAATGTCCAATAAATCATTTCCGAATCAGCTTACGACTTCATGGCCAGCGTTGGCCAGCTCGTCCGCCAATTTCCCCATCAACAACACATGACTGCGGCCGAATTTCGGGTTATAGACCAAATATTTTAGCCCATCACATGCTTGAAGCGCTAGTAAAAAAAGGATCAACAGGTTGGTCAGCATTTTGTCGTCGACTCGGCGAACTTATTTGCTCCATTCGCTGAAAGACCCCCACTTTTATATACGGGAATTTCTGTTTTGTGCGCAATTTCCGTCCGAACTTTCTCACATATTCCCATTCTTCAAGGCATTACAACGCAATGCAAAAAGACCGATTTTCTTTTTCAGCAATTTTCTGTCTTAGTGAATTGAAGAGTCTCTATTTTTTGTTGATTTTGAGCAACAAGCAGTTGAATTCTAGAACACAGAGAATTCTAGAAATAGCTGTAGAGTAGGCCAGGCATTTTTATCCTAGATGCTTCAAAGATCCAAAGTTTAAATTTTGAAAGCTTTAAAATGCTGACAAGACAAAAAAATAAGACTTGATTTGAGCTGATTTTGCTTTGTTTATACATCGACAAGTTAAGAAGATGCCCATTAAAACACGATTTTTGAGCTAGGTCATCAGCGGCGGTAAAAAATATTTTATACGAGATTTTTTATCTTAAAATATCGGTAGTAGTTGTGTAATAATTTCAGCGGTTGTTGATAAAGGAATCAGAAAACCGTAGATTTTTATTGTCAGATTACTGCTACATGGTCGTACTGTAATTCGGTCGGTAAAAATCGACAATAACTTCTTTAGATCAAAAATGCCACAGGACTCGAAATGTCAAAAATGTCATTCAGATCTCGACAAAAGTTCAAACTTATTTTCAAGTTCGCGAACTCATCAACTTTCCTGGCAGTAGGCGGAAGATATGCATATATACATATGGTTCTTGATGAAGTAAGCGACAGATCGCAAAAATAATCCGTGCCGTTTCTTTCAGCCTTGATTGAAAAAAAACAGTGCATAAACAAACCACTCGTCATTAGATTAGTTATAATCTAGATCATCAAAATTCCCAGCCTGTGCAAATTAACTCACCTTACATGCAATTCATGCTTTATACCTTGAAAACGTAGTCTAACCTCCCGTATCTTCGAAATCTCTGGGCTTCTAGTCTCACGTCTATTTCAGAACATCATATTTATTCAGTCGCCGTTTCAAACCTGACATTCCATATATAAACTTTTTTTTGATGAACTGGCTTATACATTTCACATGAGCAATGTCTCAAGCTTTTCCATGCTTCATTGTTCTTGTAGCATGCATTTCTATGGTGCAAGCAGCTCCAGAGCAAGTTCACTTGGCGTTATGTAAAGAGCCGGACTGCATGTCCGTGAGTTGGGTCACCATGCACGACGAAGGCGGTCAGAAGATTGTCTATGGTCGGGACGTCAACGCGTCCAATCATGAGTCGCCCGCAAAGACTGTAAAGTGGACGTTCAAAGGGATTACACGGTATATGCACAACGTAAAGATTAGCAATTTACGCTATGACTCAAAATATCGTAAGTTATGGGCCATTCAAAAAACATGTTTGTCGGGAAAATAATTAACACAATGTCGCTGCGCCAATCGCGTTGCTAAAGTGAAAAGAAATTTGATTTTGCCGCGACACAATTCATTTTTTCGATGCGATTTTTGATGCGACTGAGTCCTCATTATTTTCCCGACAGACTGATATATTAGCTCTTAGATTATTACGTTGGCAATGGGAAGTCGAACAGCAAGAAGTTCTTCTTCACGACCTTCCCCAAAGGTGACAACTTCCTATTCAAGGTGGGGCTCGTGGGCGACCTCGGAATTGCCGGAAAATCTATTCCATACATGATTGAGGCCACACAAAAACGTTGGATTCATATGGTTGTCCATGTTGGTAAAGACTGATCAATTTTCGTTTGATTGCTGAGAAGGGGCCAAGTCAACGCTCAAATTTTGATGGAATTTAGACCCAGGAATTTTTTTAAAGCGTAAATGCAAGACTTCTACCACGCGCTTTGCTGAAACGACCGGGATTTTTAGGCTTAAAGTTGGCAGAAAATATGAAACTTTTTGTCAAATTTTGGCATGAAAAATTTCGCACCGGTTTCTACCACAACTTTGGCAATGTTTTCGCAAAAAAATCGACTTTTTTCCGGACGAAACTGGTATGCCAAAAAGTGTATTCTCCCAGGATAGTCCAAAAAAGTGTATTCTTCCTGGCTCACGTGCTTTCGCGGCCGTTAAAAACCGTTTTTTAATTTTAAAAAATCTCGGCGGCCACTGCAAAGCGCAACTTAAAATTTTTTGGAATTGATGTTCCGCCCATGCCTAAAAAGTATGCAAAATTTGAAGAAAATCTGAGCGTCGCACTTGGCTTACTTCTCATCGGAGCCTAGATAATAAATAATCGCCGAATATTTAGGCGACATTGCCTACAATCTGCAGAATAGGCAGGGAAAGTTGGGAGACGCATATATGAGAAAGATTGAGCCAATCGCCGCGTACATTCCTTACATGGTAATAGCCGGAAATCATGAGGAAGACGGAGAGGACTTTGCCAATCTGCGATATCGATTTAGTATGCCAGATAGTGTCAGTGGGGACAATCAGTACTATAGGTAACCGCTAAATTGTTGAGAAATAAGAAAATATTACTTCTCAATAATATGCTGTTGTTTCATATCAATGAATGGCAAAAAATTTCAGCTTCAACGTCGGGCAAGTCCACTGGGTCGGTCTGAGTTCCGAACTGTATGCGTATGCCCACAAATACGGCAAGGGGAGAGTCCAAAATCAGTATTAATGGTTGGTCAGAGACATGGAGGTACGTTTTTGTCATGAATTATTGATAAGAAATGGCTCAAAATTATGATTTTGTCGGTAAAATAATGTGGATTTGTTGCGCTTTGAAAACACCCGCCATCGGTTTGCAATAGCTGCACTAGGGGACCTGATACAGTGGCAAAAAACGCACCATTTTGGATCCAGGAAGCATAAAAAATGAAGTAAAATACCTCCTTTGGAAAGTGAAAAATCCGATTTCAAAAGCGCGCCCGCTCTTTTTGTGAGATGGCCTTCTAATCGAAGGTTTTTTCACTTTGAGAGGGAGTCATTTTGCTGCATTTCTGATACCTCCCTGATACAAATGGTACGTTTTTGCCACTGGATCAGGTCCGTCACTGTAGTGCGGCTGGAGATTTAGTGAGCGGCAGCGACAAGACGAGACATTTCGCTGCGACAAATCCACATTATTTTCCCGACATACTGATATAATAATATACATACTGATAAAAAATGTATTGTAGGAAGCCAAGAAGAAACGCTCATCGCAGCCGTGGATCATCGCCTACCAGCATCGTCCAATTTTCTGCTCTGATAAGTACAACCAATGTAATGGCTCGGACAACAACCAACTCCGCTACGACAGCCCCGGGAATCCCGCGCTAGAGCCGGTCTACGCCGAATACGGCGTGGACATGGTGTTCGCCGGTCATCATCACTTCTACGAACGTCAATTCCCTCGCAGCCACCGACATACGACAATTCAAACGAACCCACATGTCAATGCGAAGGCCCCAGTGTATGTTGTAAGCGGATCGGCGGGCGGTGCGCCCGGGCATCACTCGAGCTTTCATGCCAGACCAAGTCCACTCAGTGCGGTGAGAAAGACGGAGAATAGTTATACCGTCTTGCACTTGCACAACAAGACCCATTTGTTCATGAAGCAGATCTCCGTGGAAGGAAGGCCGAAGGAGATCGATCGATTGTGGCTGATCAAAAGCCCTGGCTATAGCTCTGGCTATGGCTAAGGGCGCGAAACATTGAATTGTCTATGCTGCGGCTAGAAGCGGTTTTATGCCTATGATTGCGATAAATTTCTCGTAGTTGGAGCGATTGTTATTCCTAAATATTCGCAGAAAAGCTAACAGGGGAAGTACCCACGTGCGACGCTCAGATTTTGATGAAACTTGACACAAATTTAGAATAATTTTTTCTGGCTATATACGAGAATCCCAGCTTGCGCTTTGCAGAAACAGCCGAGATTTTTAGATCGAAAGTCGGCGAAAATTTGACACTTTTTGCCGAATTTTGACACGACAAGATTCATGCCTATTTCTACCGTAAACGGTATTAGTTCCACAAGAAATCAATTTTTGCCGCACGAAACTGGCAAAGTTATAGCCAAAAAGTATTTTTCTCCTTGACCGCTCTCCGCGGTTAGCATGCTATCTCGGCGGCAAGGTTCGTTTAATATCTCGGCGGCACCGCGAGCTAAAACTTTCAGGAATTGATATTTAGTTCAGAGCGCCGCATTTGGGGTACTTCCCTTGTCAGTACACATCGTTAAAACCAACTCCAGCGACATTGCAAACGAGCTAGTATTATAAGTACGTGACTTATGTATGATCGGTCCTTTTTTCGGGGTTTCCTTTTTCGTCCATTGTAAGAGGTAATGGACCATTTCCTATCTGTCCAATTCCTCGAATTCACGTCGAGGAATTGCGTACTCTCTCAGCCGCACAGATCGTTAAACGGCTGCGCCTGCAAAGCCCGAGCTAAAGCTTTCCGGAATCAATATCTAGTCTATGCCCGACGTGTGTGCAAGATTAAAAGAAAATCTGAGCGTCGCACTTGGTGTACTTCCCTTGTAAGTTGAAAATTCTTTTTTTTTTCTTTTTTAAATCAAAGATCACAAAAATTTACATACTCCGTGTCGATTGATTTTTTCCACACTTCAAGCCACGGAAAAGTGAAAATCATTCTCCATTTCTCTATTTCTCACCGACCTCCGTCATTTCTGTTCATTCCGTGACGGCAACGCGACGAAGTGCGGCCGAGCTTCGTACTCGCAAAGAGCAATGGATTTTGAAGCCGGCTTCAAGGGCACGGTGCTGTTATGGTGCCTGCAATCGCTGGTCGCCGCGTTCAGCATGTTCATTGTGACACTGCAATGCGGAGGCAAGAAAAAGTGAGTTTCGAAGGAGTTTCGACCAATTTTTTGTTGCTTTTCTTCAAAATATGTGGTAATTGAGAGTGTTTTGGTGATCCTGGCCTATTTTGCTTTGGTAATCTTGGCCTGTTTTTCAAATTGGTTGCAATTTTTTTTAGGCCGAAGGGAAGGCCGGCGCCTAAATCAGCCATAAATTCAGTCCCACCCGCTCCAGCTCCAGCACCCGGTGCCAATCTGCCGCCACCCCCACCGGATGCAGCACCAAAGCCCGCTCCGAATGTGAGTTACAGATATTTTTTGGACAGTGTGGCACACAAAATTACTGATCGCTCTTTGTATTTAGGCCGAGAACGCAGCAGAGAAGAAGGAAGAGGGCGAGAAGAAGGAGGTAAGTTCCGGCGGAATTTTGAGTGATTCCCGGGAAAGTTTCGGAATTTGAAAGCGATTTTTATGGTGGACCTGAACCATTGTCAAAAAACGTATTATTTTGGATCCGGGAAGTATCAAAAATGCCGCAAAATACCTCCCTCTCAAAGCGAAAAATTCCGATTTCAAAAGCGCGCCCACTCTTTTTGTGAGGGGAAAGGGCGCGCATTTCAAAACGGAGTTCCTTTTTTATTGTAGTGGGAGGTATTTTGCCACATTTTTGATGCTTCCCGGATGCCAAATTATACATTTTTTTGCCAGTGGATCAGGTCCCACTGCAGTAATCCGTTTATAAAATTGCTTGAGTGATTATCACGGTGAGTGCGACAGCCCAGATAAGCGTAATGAATAAATACACAGCATTTTTGTGCCAAGTGAAACATCGTTTTCGCTCAGTGAATGTCGCGAAAATCACTCCAACAACTTTGCAAACGGGCTGTTAGGACCGTAGTGAGACTCGCTTAGAGCGCTGATCTGAAAATTTTTTCTTCTGTACAGTGGGGTCTGATCCAGTGGCAAAAAACATGCCATTTTGCATCCGGGAAGTATCAAAAATGTGGCAAAATGCTTCCCTCTCCAAGAGAAAAAAACTTTGTTTTGAAGGGCGCGCCATTTTTCCTGTCAAAAAGAGTGGGCACTCTTTTGAAATCTTACAAGGGAATGGTTTGAACTGTCCGTGAGCTTTCAACATGAGACCCCCAAATTCTGAAAGAGCGTACAAAGTTTAGTAGGAATCCGTTTTCTATTTTTGCCGAATGGTCTTGAGAGACGAGAAATATCGACAGAAAGATCCGACTAAAAGAAATCAAAGAGAGAAAAGACGAACCGAAAGACCTAGGAAAGCGTTACCAAATAGTCTCGTGGAAAAAGTTCCACGCACAAATCTTTTGGCAGAAGGAGGTCTTGGAGGTTCGAGTCCAACCGAAACGGATATCCTTGGCTTGAACGTACATATCAGTTACTGTATTCTATAGCCATGTAAAAAAATTTTTTTTTTATTTATTCAGGTGTTTTACAGATTTCTTTGCAAAATTTCGAGAAAACTTGACAATTTGGCAACATTTTTGAGTTTTCGATGATGCCATTTGTCAATCTTATGGTATGTTAAAGATGTTTTTGGACCATTCCAGGAGGTGTTCCATGATCTTGCAAATTTTTTCGGGCTTCCAGAAAAGAATGTCGCCAAATTTTCACCTTTTCTCAAAATTTTGCAACAACAGTTGAAAAGATTATTTTTGGATCCCTGCGTCAGCGTATAATGGACCGCGTGAATATTTACGAAAAAGTCGATTTTGAATCTTTTGGTTTAGAATGACTGTAAACATGTATTTAACAAAAGCCCAAAATATTTTCCCCGAATTCTGCCATGAAGGTATAAACCAGAAATTAGGGGGTCCCTTCGGGCCCCCCTATTTCTGGTACTTGTACTTATTCTTTTATACTCTTGCTTTTTGAATTTTCTCAAAAGCTTTTGATTTTTTTTTGTAATTTTTTTGAAAGGCTCGGGGCCGGCGGCCCTTCGCACGCGGTGCCATGCTTAACTCCAGTACTCAAGCTCTAAATTTATACCTGAAAGGTATAAATTTGCGTAAATTTATCCTTTTTTGAATTTTATGTCTCACGGCATCATAGAGAGAGGTAATGACCCGAAATTCTGGATATATACGTTTTTGCTGATTGAGCATTCAATTTTTTGAAAACCAAGTTTCTAAGATTACTGTAACATAAGTACATTAAAACCGGTCGATAAAAATCGACCGTCCCAAGGCCATTCGGCAAAAACAGAAAACGGATTCTTACTAAATTTTGTACGCTCTTTCAGAATTTGTGGGTCTCATGTTGAAAGCTCACGGACAGTTCAAACCATTTCCTTGTTAGTTTTTTTCACTTACAAGGGCTCGGCAAAACCTCGTCCCCTGGTTTTTTCTTGAAACATACACCATTTGAAAGAGCGTAAAAAACTGGTCTAGAAGCAACTTTTATTAGCTGCTATTATCCACTTACGCGCTGGCTAGCGAGAATTTTTTAGTTCTAGGCTAGTCTCACCCTGCTTTTGAGAAAACAAACGCGATCGGTTTCAAAAGCAAACCGAAGCAGTGCTTCGGTGGCCTAATGGGGAAAGGCGCTGCTCAAGGACCTGCGAAGCGGGTTCGAATGCTCTTTTGAATTTTTTTATTTTTCTGGCTAGTATGGAACAAATAGAGTCAGAAAGTTGTGTTTAATTTTTGACTAGACTTTTGTGTATACTCAGGTCCATTTAAAAAAAACTACAACTATTTTGTTTTTTTTTATTTTGGCCTCTTTGACCTACCTTGTAGTGGGGCATCCTGGGTGGTTGAAACTTTCAAAGGCTTTCATATTTTTTATAGGAATGCCCGCTAACGAAAAGTACGCAAAAATTGAGTTTGAAAACATCTTACATGTTTGGAACATCTTCGTTTGTCTTGAGTTACAGGACCTAAAACATCGCGCAATCACTGATTGAGTATGTCAACTTGAATGTCTCAAACTCAGAAAACCTTTTGTATTTTTTGACATAGGTTGAAGCGTTCAACCTCATAAATGACTACTATTTATATGAAAAGTGATTATTCGATCTCGTTCATGTCTCAGAAGCAAAGAGTTCCAAAATCCAATTTGAAAATTTTAAAAAATGCCCGCTAGCCAGCCCGTAAGTGGATAATAGCAGCTAATTCAAGGTGATCCTAGACCAGTTTTTTACGCTCTTTCGAATGGTATATGTTTCAAGATAAAACCAGGGGACGAGGTTTTGCCGAGCCCTTGTTAGAGTTGGAGGTATTTTGCCACATTTTTTGATACTTGCTCGATGCAAAATGGTTTGTTTTCTGCCACTGGATCAGGTCCCCCACTGTAGCTTCTTTTTTCAGGGTGATGAAAAGAAGGAAGAGAAGAAAGAGGAGGAGGTGAAAGAAGGCTCAAAGAAGGAGGAGAAGAAGGAGGGCTCTAAGAAGGAGGGCTCTAAGAAAGAGGGCTCTAAGAAGGAAGGATCTAAGAAGGAGGGCTCCAAGAAGGACGGGTCGAAGAAGGGCGGCTCTAAGAAGGAGGCCAAGGGTGGTTCAAAGAAGGAGGGCTCCAAAAAGGAGGAGAAGAAGGAGGCCTCGAAGAAAGAGGAAAAGAAGGAAGAGAAGAAAGAGGGCTCCAAGAAAGAAGAGAAGAAGGAGGAGAAGAAGGAAGGTTCCAAGAAGGAGGAGAAGAAGGAAGGCTCCAAGAAAGAGGAGAAAAAAGAAGGCTCCAAGAAGGAAGAGAAGAAGGACGGATCGAAAAAAGAAGGATCAAAGAAGGAAGAGTCCAAGATGGGTGACAAGAAGGATGATGACAAAAAGGAAGATGACAAGAAGGAGGATGATAAAAAAGAGGAAGAGAAAGAGGTAATAGAACCGTATCTTCTTTTTGTTAAATGAATTTCAAGAAGTTTTAAGTTCCAAAAGTTTGAAGATCGTTTGTGTTGAATTTGTTCTTTTTTTGATATTAGACTAGGCTAAATAATGGAAAATGCTCAAAAATTGAGATTTCTGCTTTCAGGAGGACAAGAAGGAGTAGATTGTTTAGCTGCATCTCCACTGGGACTAATCGCCTTTTCATATCTTGTAGAACTCGTTTCGAAATAAACGTTTATCTACTTGCATGTCTCGAATTTTGATCCTTTTATGTTATCGTAATTCTGGCTAAAAATGAGCATGAAGTTTACTTGTCATCAATAATTACCTCTTCAGAAATGGGAATGTCTTTGTATAATACTCGTGTCTTTTTTTGTATATGTCACCGTATGTTGTCATAGTCGTTGAACGCCGTTCACGCCTGGCTCTCCAGATTCAACCTTGGCATCGCGGTCCCGTTGTTGCGCGTCGTTGGCGGTCGGAGCCCTGCAAACAGCGGATTTCGATTGGGAGAACGTGCAGAGAAAAGGAGGAACGGCAAGCGAAAAGGAGAGAAATGCAAAGTGTACGGTGTTAGGAGAGTTACTGCAACCAGTGTTAGACAAGGGTTAGCTGAGGATCATCAAGAGAACGATTTTTTCGCTGATTTTTACAAGGGAAGTACCGCAAGTGCGACGCTCAGATTTTCTTCAAATTTTGCACACGCATCGGACATAGGCTAGATATCAGTTTCTGAAAGTGTTAGCTCGCGCTTTGCAAGCGCACCCGAGATATTGAACGATTTTTGTGGCTGAGAGAGTACACTAAACGTGGAGAGCGGTTAGAGAAAAAAAGGCTTTTTGGTCGTAATGTTGCCAATTTCGGATAAAAATTTTTTATTTTTTTGGAAACATTATTCTCATCGGTAAAATTAGGTATAAAACTTTTCATGCCAAAATTCGGCAAAAAATGTAAATTTTTTGCCGACTTTCGATCTAAAAATCTCGGATGTTTCTGCAGAGCGCGTGCTAGGATTCTCGCATATAACCTATAAAAAATTATTCTAAATTTGTGCCAAGTTTCATCAGAATCTGAGCGTCGCACTTGAGGTACTTCCCCTGTGAGATGAATCAACGCGAAAATTCGAAAGCTTTTTTTGCAAAAAAAATGTTTTGAGATAGAATCTGGTCATCATAGCCAAAGTGCTTTATGTTACTGCAATTGCAACCTTCTAGACTACGTTTTGAATCCATTCGGAAAATGTTTATCCCCACTCCTTCCTTTCTGTTATCACATGTTAGCATTCGTCATCATGGTCAACATCAACTGGTCCATTCCTCGACAAAACCACGTCACCTCGCGGCGAAACGCGAACAAAACTCAGAACACACGTGCAACTTACCGCCGGTGGACCAGGCACGCGACCTACCGTTGAGTTCGTTGGGAGCGGGCAGGCTGCGTGCGGTCACGGCAATGTCGAGGGTGTGCTGCTCGAAAATGTCCATCGCTCTGGAAATAAAACCAAGCGGAATACGACGACCAGCACAACGGATTTGTTAGTTATCAGACAGCGATTGCCTCATTTGCGTACGAAGCGATATGAGCCGGAGAATTCGCAAGCGCATATTGCACATGATAGAAAATGAGGCGGAATAGACATTTGAGGACAATACAGGGTGTTTCATGAAATTTCGGACAATTTTTTTGCTCATATCTTTGTGCTCTTTGCAGTTATCCAAGAGGTTTAAGTTGTATTTAAAATTTGAAGTCGTGCATTTTTAGAATAATCAAAAGAATTTTTTCTTGTCTCGGCGGAGAGACCATTTTTCGGCGAAGACAATTGCTATCTGTTTTGAAAATTCCACCTCGATACAAAGCCCAGACTTCCCTACTACGAATGAAATTAGGCTTGCCTCATCATCTGCATAGTCTCGGTAGCTTGGCGCACATTGGCGAAGGCTCGGCAAAGACTTTTTTGCCACTTCAAATTTTAAAGACAACTTAAACTTCTTGGACAGCTGCAATGATCACAAAGATATAAGCAAAAAATTTGTCTAAAATTTTTGAAACACCCTGTAGAAAAAGGGGCGGAGGATGCGTTAAACGCCAACCTGGATCGCCTCCTCATCTGTGCCAAAGCGTCGTCGGGATCGGTCACTTTTCTCATCTGTTCTCGTTGCTTGAATTGTTGGTTGTGCTCCTCAACGCTGACCACTTTTATATGTTTCTGCCTGGTATGCTCGTCCATTTGCCCGAGACGGCTCTTGTGAGGAATCATCGTGATATTCTGGACGTCTTTTACCAAACTGAAAGAAAATGGGTTTAATGTTTACAAGGGAAGTACCCCAAGTGCGACGCTCAGATTTTCTTTAAATTTTGCACACCCTGGAACTGATCTCTGGGGCATAGACCAGAGATCAGTTCCGGAAAGTTTTAGCTCGCGCTTTGGAGGCTCCGCCGAGATATTGAATGGCCTTCTACGCCGAGAGAGTAGGCTAAACGCGGAGAGCGGTCAGAGAGATAACAATTTTTGGCCATAGCGTTGCTAGTTTCGTAAGGAAAAATTCATTTTTGTGGAAACATTAGCCGTTACGGTAGAAAAAGGTGCGAAACTTTTCGTGCCGAAATTCCCCAAAGGGTGTCAAAATTTTGCCAACTTTCGATCTAAAAATCTCGGTTGTTTCTGCAAAGCATGATCTAAGAGTTTCGCAAATAGTTTAGAAAAAATTATGCTAAATTTGTGCCAAGTTTCATCAAAATCTAGATGTCGAACTTGGACTTCTTCCCCTGTAAACCTCAACTCTTCCAACTCACTTCACATTCGATGCCGATCCGGTCAAGGGATGGACACTTCTCTTTGCGGCTGACAGCGAATACAGAGGATCTATCCGATCATGAGACCAGTACTTGTCCTTGACCAACGGCGGAGGGAATCGCTGTCCCTTGTCGACCAACTGCATTCCACTAATGAGGTTCTTGTCCAGCATTGAGTTCACCTCGAGGTCATCGTCATCTTCTCCGAGGGGATTGAGCAACGCTTCGGCCACTTTCATCCAGCCCATGTAAATAAAGAACTCGATCATTGTTTTGAGCGGAATGTAAATGTCGATCTGAAATAGACATACAACGATCCTGCAAGGTTTTGGAAACAAATCAAAAAATGGTCAGTTCTGTTGGGAACTGGGACGATTGGGGGAAAAGACGATTGGGGAAACCGAAAAGTATTATTTTTATTATTTTTCTTTGATGCAAATATCGAAATTAGGATAGTCGAGGGTTCCGATTTCGAAAATGACATTCATTTTCTTGATTATTACTTTTTTCCTTAAGTAGTACTGTAAAGCACTAATTTTTTGAATTTTCTTCATAAATACTCGATTTAGGGGTGTTCGAGGGTGCTGATTTCAAAAATCATATTCGTTTTTTTCTGGTTGTTACTTTTTTCTTAAGCAGTACTGTTAAGTAGTAATTTTTTGAAAGTTTCCAAACATACCGGATTTAGCGGTTTTCGAGGGTGCTGATTTCGAAAATCATGTTAAATTTTCCTCTAGTATTAAATAGTACTATCTGATACTATGTAGTACGAGGTGTCAGCACCTTCGAAAACGCATAAATCCGATATTTTTCGAAAATTTTCAAAAAATTACTACTTAACAATACAACTTAAGAAAAAAGTAACAACCAGAAAAAATGAATACGATTTTCGAAATCAGCACCCTCGAAAACCCCTAAATCAAGTATTTATGAAAAAAATTCAAAAAATTACTACTTTACAGTACTACTTAAGGAAAAAAGAAATAATCAAGAAAATTAATGTCATTTTCGAAATCAGCACCCTCAACTATCCTAATTTCGACACTTGCATCGAAGAAAAATAATACTTTTCGGTTTCCCCAATCGTCCAACTCGGGTTCTATTGTGCAGGTCATAAAAACATGAGCAACATCGTTTCCCGACACCTACACTTTCTTTTCCCTTGATATTTTGTCGACTGAGCAAGCAGATGGCAAAGTAGATGCGGACCGCCAAGAACACGACTTGCGGATACACCAGTGGAATGGGGATCCAATCAAACTTGAGCAACTTGCTGAGACCCTCGCGGAAATGTTGAATATCCTACAAAATTTCGACTTTGCTCTGAGAAACGGAAAATTTGGCTCGGAGAAGCGGAAAAATTGAAGAAAAGCATCTCACCTCCACGATAAACACCAGGATGTGATCACTGACAATCTTGTTCTCACTCCTCGCCCTCTCCAAAACACAGTAACACCAATGCAGCGGCATCCAATATCTCGTGTAGATATCCTCTTCCCGCTCCAATTCGTCCTTTTCGGCCGATGTTAGAAGGCCAGCGGCTATCAGCGACTCCAACGTGGGGAATCGCTTCCGCACTTGCATGCTGATGTCGCGCAAAACCAGTGCTTGATTCAGAACCATGTATCGGACCAAGGACCTCCGTTGAAGCCGAGTGTCCTCGTCCTTTCCGTGAATAAAGTTGGCAAAGTTGATTGCAGAGCTGAAAGGAGATGGGTAAATAGTAAATAAGTGTTGTTTTCAGCTGCTGTAAATATGATAACGCCCAGAAATGTCTGTATCTTACTTGTCAATCCATCCTATCCCTTCTGTGATGTGATTCCATCGCCCAACCACCTGCGAGACGAAGAAACCGAGGAGAAAACTGAGAGGAACGTACTTACTGAGGTCATGATCAAAGTACTTCACTAACGCTTCAAACGTCCTGAAGAAAAATGCAAATATGTAAAGTATTAGGTCGTCCAGAAAGTTTGTTCGTTTTTCAATGCTTTGTTTTTCAAGGATTGTTTGTTGTTTGGCAAATGGTATATATTTGAGACGGTTTTTTCTCCTCTACAAAACTGACTGTATCAAGCAAATATATATCCTTTGCCAAACAACAAACAGTCCTCGTAAAACATAGCAATGAAAAAAACGAACACAGTTTCTGGACGACCTAATAGAAAGAGATAAAAAAACCAACTGTTCAAGCATGAAACTCACTCTTGTTGCTCCCGATTCAACGCGTATCGATAGACCATGCTAATTGACATGTACGCCGTGGTCCAGATGGCGAGCTGAGGTAGAACGGCCTTCCACACACTTCCCCGCCATCTCATCAGAACCCGAAAGAAGCTTTCAAAGTTCGCATGCGACACTTGTAATGTGTATGCCACAGTCATCTTCAGGAGGTCGTGTGGAGATTCAGTTAACCCTGAAAACAGTTTCGGGCTGAATTTTCGGCACTTCTTTGCAATTAGAAATAACAGGGGAAGTACTCCAAGTGTGACGCTCAGATTTTGATGAAACTTGGCACAAATTCAGAATAATTTTTTCTAAGATATATGCGAGAATCCTAGCTCGCGCTTTGCAGAAACCACCGAGATTTTTAGATCGAAAGTCGGCGAAAATTTCGGACTTTTTGCCGAATTTCCGCACGAAAAGTTTCATGCCTATTTCAACTGTAAAGGATAATGTTTCTACAAAAAATCAAATTTTTCCGCACGAAACTGCCAAAGTTATGGCCAAAAACGGTTTTCTCTCTGACCGCTCTCCACGTTTAGCGTGCTCTCTCGGCGGCAAAAATCGTTCGATATCTCGGCGACGCCCGCAAAGCGCGAGCTAAAACTTTCAGGAATTGATATTTAGTCCATACCCGACGTGTGTGCAAAATTTAAAGAAAATCTGAGCGTCACACTTGGAGTAGTTCCCCTGTAAGTAATAAATATATCAGTCCGTCAGGAAAATAATGAACAGTCTGTCGCATCGAAAGTCGCATTGTCGCGGAGAAAATGAATTGTGTCGCGGAAAACTCAAATTTATTTTCACTTTAGCGGCAGAGTTCTCACTACAGTAGGAGTCTGATCCAGTGGCAAAAAACGTACTTTTTTACATCCGGGAATTGTCAAAAATGTGGCAAAATGCTTCCCGCTCCAAGTGAAAAAACTTCTTCCGCCCTTTTTGTGAGGAAAGGGGTGCGCCCTTCAAAATGAAGTTTTTTACATGGAGAGGAAGGCATTTTGCCACATTTTTGATGCTTCAAATGGTACGTTTTTTGCCACTGGATCCGGTTCGTCACTGTATTTTCCCAACAGAATGCTAAATGATTACATATTCGCGATATTTGCAACAAAACTAAGACGAAAAGAAAACCCAACCATATTGCACCAATATGATATGGCGGGCGCGCACTTGCGGGCAACCACTTTGCGGGCAGCCGCCATTTGCGGCCAGCACCGCCATTTGCGGACAGCCGACATTTGCGGGC
Source organism: Bursaphelenchus xylophilus (assembly GCA_904066235.2). Classification (NCBI taxonomy): domain Eukaryota; kingdom Metazoa; phylum Nematoda; class Chromadorea; order Rhabditida; family Aphelenchoididae; genus Bursaphelenchus; species Bursaphelenchus xylophilus. The sequence goes on from CAJFCV020000004.1 coordinate 9,994,869, forward strand.
AACCGACACCTGATTGTGAGGGCAACAGGGTGGAGATGGAAAAATTACTATAATTTTTTGGAAATTTACCGACATTTGCGGGCAGCCGACATTTGCGGGCAACCGGCACTTGAGGATAACAAGGTGGAGGTGGAAAAATTACTGCGATTTTTTGGAAGTTTTCCGACATTTGCGGGCAGGCAATACTTGCGGGAAGCCGACATTTGCAGGCAACAGTTCCAAAAGTTCCAATACAATCTGTGTGATTGTTCTTTCCTGTTGCTCGCAAATGTCGGCAAATTTCCAAAATATCGCAGTAATATTTCCACCCCCACCCTGTTACCCTCAGGTGCCGGTTGCCCGCAAATGTCGGCTGCCCGCAAGTGTCGGTTGCCTGCAAATGTCCCAGGCTGCCCGCAAATGTCTCAGCTGCCCGCAAATGTGACCCCCCCCCCCAAATTTCGCCCGCAAAGTGGTTGCCCGCAAGTGTCGCGACGCCTATGATATATGCTAAAAACCGCCGAGCATATTCTGTCGGCCACAAGCCCAGCGCCCAATCAAGTTATCGCCAAATTTAGCGGCAAAAATTCAACATTCCTCGGGGGTATTCTATTTCCGAACGGAAAATTATGAAAATTCTGGGAACGTGTAACAGACACCGCAAGAATTTCCATACTCCGGTAGGAATACCGGAATATGGAAATTGCTGTATGCATATGATATAAAGGCATCTACGCGGGTTAGCAAATAAACATAGCAAAAAATGTGTCATTTTGTTGTGGAAACGTATATGAAAGAATATGGTAAATAATCAAAACCCGTCTCACTATCCCACTTTTTCGCTCTGTAAAACGCAAATTACGGACATTCAGGCACACGGACCAAAAAGTTCAACACTATAAACCCCCATTCGAAGGCCGGCTCACCTTTTCGAGTCAAGTGTAAGACGCAAAAAATGTCAAAAGCCCCTTCTTTGTCACGTGCCCCGTTCCAAACCGGCGTAAATTTCGAAGGCACAAAGAAAGTTTATGCCCTCCTTTTCGTGCCGTGCCTCGGTTTTATCGCATACAATAACGCTTGACAAATGATTGGGCGCATTTTATGGCACATGTGGAGAAAAAAATTTGGGATTATTTCCCTGTTGGTGAGATCTTTGTAAAGGTTATTTTGCGGTGTAAAATTTGGACACTGTTGTGAAAACCGATGCGGTCTGTCTGTCGGGAAAAATGAGGGAAAGTCGCTTCGAAAATAGCATGGCCACCGAAGAAATGAATTGTGTTGCGGCAAAAACAATTTTTTTTGTCACTCAACACGCGATTGGGGCGGCAAATCAGCAAAATTGTGCTCATTATTTTCCCGACAGACTGATAAACCGCTGAGACAAAATGCTAGTCTGTCGGGAAAATATTGTGGATCTGTCGGAAGAATGGTTCGCCTCGCCGCAATCGCGCTCTAAATCTTCAACCGTTCCTAGCAGTAGCAAAGTGATGATGGGCGAGTCCAAGCGCGACGAATCCACATTATTTTCCCGACAGACTAACACTATGCGGGCCAAAAAAGCATACTTGATTTCCCGTCGTATGCCTTGGATACAAACATACCAAGGCATTTTGACCCCCTAATGTCTTATAAATAGTAAATTTGGCCGAATAGCCCGCACGCAAAGTTCTAACAAATAAAAAATTGAAATTAGCAAATTAACCGCTCTTTATCGCCCCAATAAAACCCGCACGCTTTCTCATCAACCAGCATACATACAAAATGGACTACAAGGTTGTGCTTAGGACCACGTTACAAGCATCTCTTATATAGTAATCACAGAGAACATTTGGGCACTACCAAATTTTAATATATAGTTCTAAAATTTAAGATTTTTAAATTTTAAAGGAACCCAAAAGTACTCTAAAACATCACGGATGCCATATGTGCCAACACCATTTTTTCTAAAGCATCAAAGATTAAGATGTAACTCGATTTTAGATGTGGGTTGGTCACAATTATTTTGCAAATGTCGAGGTAACACAAATCTATTTCAAACAAAAATGCTTTCAAATAGATTGGCGGGCAAAAATGTAGGATATTGTGTGGCAATATCCTACAGTGTTAAGGCAAAGCGGCCAACATATTTTCGATCAAAATTCATGTAATTTTTTACCGATTATTATAGAAAGTCAATGCAGCTTTACAGCGCGATTCAAAAATTGCTGTACAGCCCCCCCCCCCCTCTTTTTAACCCTTTTTTTAATCAAGGAGCCTTCTTTCTAACCTCGCAAATATACTAACAATAGTACCGAATATACATGCATCACCAAATACGGCCAAAAATTCTTTAGATGTTTTCGTACTGCAAATGCATCGTAAATTTTTGCCGCGCGACAAATCTTATTCAAGACGGCGCACTGTGCAAAAACATGTCAAGACTTTTTTCCCCGCCTAGTATTGTCGTAAGAGCTTTTTTAACTGCAATAGAATTCGTCTGGATAAGAAAAGCACCTACAAGATGCGATGCATTGAATTCAATTGAACCGTCGCAAAACCCTGTCCTTTACGGCAGATATCAGTCTGAAAATTCAGGGCTTTCTTGTGTATTTTAAAGACCCAACAATAATTTTTAACACAAACTTACTACAACGATTTTTTCAACCTATAAAATGACCAGAAATCGGCGATATTAATCTAGAAAGTTATGACAAAAACAATGAAAGATTACTTCCAAAAACCTCTCGTAAAAAAGTTTTATCCAAACGCGAACTTTAGCGGCCCATGGCCATTAATCTCCATTAGAAGGAGCGTTTATTTGCAACGCTGGCGACAGACATGGCTATAAATTTACGCGTCAAAAGTTCAACAGTGCAGTTACTAGCAAAATGAAAGTGAATCAGTACGGGGGGATGGTCTCTAAAAGTGCATTTAAAGTACTATACTTTACATCATTGCAAGTGTTGAGGAAACCTCTTGAAAACTTCAAAATGACAGCTAATTGACTTGTCTATAAGGACAGATATACATGATGAAAACGCATTGTACAAAAAAATCCAGCGGCTATCGGACTGTTCAGCCAAAACTTTTTCCCTTTTCAAACCCTCCCAAGTCTGAACGCCCTCAATAGCCTTTCCGCTAATCCCACGGAACATCGTATTTTGCCGGCAAAATGTTGAAATCGGCTCAACGAATTCGTCTTGCCTAGAGACTGGGGCCGTGGACCCGGAATGATAAGGACAGCTGAGCCCGGAAAGAGGGGTAAAGAGTCCCCGACGACCGCAGCGAATAATGAGTGACAACGAGCTTTTTTTCGAAAAATAACTGTTATTAAACCGACGGGCCATTGGGGTAATTTGAGGAGGTTACGAGTTTTTGCGTTTGAACTTGTGCCGTTTATGACTCTGAACGAGAACGGAGCCAAGATGATAACACAGGTCTGTCTGTCAATTCGCTGGAGTGACTTGTGTTGCTTGTACTGTAGTAATCCGCTGGGGTGACTTTTTAGCGTTGGCGCTGTGCAAAGAAAGTCAGAGCGACAGCCCAAAAAAAGCCTACTCCATAGTGCAAAGTGGACTTTTATTTTCTCACAGTGCACGTCGCGGAATGGCTAGAGCGACTTTGCGAACGGTCTAATGAATTGCCCGATTCAAGTAATATATATATATATATATATATATATATATATATATATATATATATCAATATATAGTATATATATATATAGTATCAGTATATATATAGATCGCTGAACTGAAAAGCAATTTAATTTCGTTGCGACAAAATTCATTTTCTCGGCGTTTATGCGATTTTTGATGCGACAGAGTGCTCATTATTTTCTCGTCTTCTGATAACAGGTAACGCTTTCGGAACAATATGCGAATAAGGCTTCAAAAAACCAGTCGTAAAAACACCATGTCCGGGATGCTATTATATTTATCTCCCTGCCTCCGTGACATAAACACCCACACTTTTCAAGAAAGAAGAAAAAAGATTCTCCTCTTTTGTAAGACGAGCCCAAACTGACGCACATCTTAATGTAAAAAAGAGGGGCGAATATTTCGTTATTTATAGTATTTGTTTAGCACATCGAATAGTGTGGTATTCGATGCCTTCTAGAAGCAAATACCACCTCTGTCCCGCTGCAAAAAACATCGCTCAGGCGTATTTCCATAGTAAGCATGGTAAATCAAGCCCTCAGACGGGTAAAATTGCCTTTCGAATGGGAGAATTTAACAATAAATGAAGGGATTAGTCTAGTCACGACATAACATCAACCCTAGTGTAGATTGCCCAAGTTTTGTTATTAAATTCCCTCAGCAAAACCACAAAACGAGTACTCTTTTAAACTACAATTTACAGGATGGATGGTGGTTACCTGGAAACAAAGACACTTTCACAATGACCATGAATATTGTAAGAGACAGGATTTATGACCTATACTTGTCTGGATAAAGGCTAATTGAAACTATCATTGATGCTATTGATACAAGTTTGATGGACAAGAAGAGATGAATTGTTCAGCGGAAAAGTGGGAAAACGTATGGCCGCAGAACAGGAAATCATTTTGCGAACGTTGCAAATAATTGCTAGACGGTCCCACATCACCATCCCTTGACGTTTGTCCTCAAAATTTCCTCTACTTTTAACACCTGGTCCCCGCGAAAAATTCACAGCGTGTGTTTTCCTCGTTCAGAGTACTGCCCACCCTCGAAAAAGTTTAAATACTTCCGATACTCTTTACACTCGCCACAGTGTTCATGCGATCCAGAAGATGGCAGAGAAAAAAGCACACCGTGTTTTGAGGAATCGAAAATGAAATGCCGGAAATTGAGTTGTTTTGAATAGAATAGCCCGTGAGTTCGGGGAATTGGACAGATAGGAAATAGTCCATTACCCCGTACAATGGCCGAAAAAGGGAACCCCGAAAACAAGACTGATCATAAGTCACGTACTACTATTACTAGTCCGTTCGCAAAGTCGCTGGAGTGATTTTAACGATGTTTACTGTATGAAAAAGCAAAAGTTCACTTTTCAATGAGCAATTTGTCTCTTTTTGCACTGACAAGGGAAGTATCCCAAGTGCGACGCTCAGATTTTCTTTAGATTTTGCACACATGTCGGGCGTGAACTAAATATCAATTCCTGAAAGTTTTAACTCCCGAGATATTGAA